>JACEVL010005070.1:197500-1660000 GCA_020284085.1 Aporrectodea caliginosa
ATTATCCAGGCCTGATTGTACTAATGAAAAAAGAAATAACTCAGTTGAGCGTAAATTTTGTGGCTGTTCATCATTGGACTGAGACGTGGGGTGGACCGTTGAGTGGGCTCAGAGGGCGCCAAATGTACACTTTGCCTGGGGCGTCATTTGGGCTAAGGCCGGCCCTGCCTATAGGTATCTCACTACTTCTAATACTATAAAAATTGTCGTCATTTTATGTAAGATGTACATCTACAGCGGCAAGAATAGTAACTAATACTAATTAAATCGAACAATGACACTTAGTGATACGTCTGCTAACACGAACTAATGCCAGTTATGCTACTGACTGATCCTCCTTTTTACATAGAACTAGAACCAAGTGATCTATCATTGTCGTATTTACCTCTCCAGAAGATTACACAGTGAGATTAGTTTTATCTATAAGTGAATAGTTAACCGGTGCGTTGCATTACATAGCATTCTCTTACACTTAACGCAGTGAATACCTGGCTGTTGGCGCCTGCGATCCTGTCAACCTCGACTGTCGCGTTCTTGAGTCAGTTAAACGACGAATAGACGAGAATCCGGACAGGTATTGCCTCGAGGAAGCACAGGTATGTTCCATACTCAAAGGAAGGAAGGGCAAGGGAATGCGAGGCAAGGTAAAGGAACGTTGTGGTAAGATATGGTAATTCAAGGTAAAGCGTTTATAATGGCAATGTCATGCGATTTCTTTCACAAAACCATTGTCAAAAGCCTCATAATGTACGCTTCATACTCAGGGAAAGAAGGATGGGAAGGCAAAGGAAGTGAAGGAAAGGCAAATGAAGGAAAGGAAGGCAAGGTAAGGTAAGAGATGGAAAGCTATGGTAAGATAAAAAGTTGTGGTAAGGTTAGGGCAATGTTATGCTAAGAGTGGTCGGCCTACTCTTCATAGTTCATGCTCAGGGAAAGGGAAGTCAAGAGAAGGCAAGTGAACGGAAAGGAAGGAAAGGCAAGAGAAGGCAAGAGAAGGTAAGCTAAAGAAGGATATGGTAAATCAAGGTTAGGCAATTATAGCAATGCTATGCTAAGATATCCTATTTGTTACATATTAGATCAATTTGCTACATATGAGATCATTGTCTGAAATTTAATGAATCATTCACCTTCGTACATTAACAGAACAATTCTATAAATGTTCTATAGTCGTCAGATTAGAACAGATAAGTTCTAGAGTACAGCTGATCAGATTAAAATGCACAGTGGATTATAGTAGATCAGAACAGATTAGGGTGGATTAGATTATTTTACAGATTCTTTTGAATGTTTGCTTGAACTCTGAATATATGTTGCTCTTTCAGGAGCATATATTTCAGCTGATGAAGCGTGACAGCTACAATCGCTACATTCGTCTCGACATCTACAAAGAGTTCATTCACGGGAACAGACGAAAGGTCTGACAGCAATTATCTTCTTCATAGCCTAATTATAAAGATCCAAAGAGTTCGTTCTAACCTTATACTTTAGTTGAATTCACTACGGTCTACATATTGAATCTTAGAATTTGGTAGAATTTAACTGATTTTATAGTTTTACAGATGCTAATGATCTATGACTACAACTACTTAATAACCTTGATAACTGACCTCTGTACAGGAAATTGCCTTCGACTGTTAAGTTTATTATTTTTAGTTGTCTAATTGTATCCAATACTTTAAAACACTTCTGATTTATTTACCTGTGTTTATATTCAGCGCTCGCAAACACTTTCTATTATTTATTTGTTTATTGATTATTTCTTTATTCTTTAAAAAAGAAAATCTCTTTTTTAAATTTCAGAGCAAGAAACGTTTTGGAAGCGTGCGTCACCTGTACGATCTGAGCAGCAAAATCAACTTCAAGACTCGATACAGTGAAATCTAGATAGGGACAGAACTAGGTACAAAGGAATCTAGATTCGAAAAAAATCTGGATACAGCGAAATCTAAATTCGGCCACTTCGCGGACTCTGGCCGTTTCGCTCGCGACTTCAACTTTGATGCGGTGGAAGTCAGTGACGTGCGCCAAGTTTTGCACGGACCATGAACGGCAAATTTGCCAAAGTCAACGGCTGCTGTTAACTGAATAACCAAGAAAACGAAAATTATTTTCTGATCTAATATATCTAGTGACTTCTATAGCGCCGTTAACATAATGTCTGTGACATCAGTCGATGGTCGCTTTGAGTAAAATCGCAATCAGAACTCGTAACCCATTGAAAAAGCCAGGTTGAAATCTTATAGATCAGAGAACGCAGAAGCCAGGCTACGGTGGGTTTGAAGTCGAGCCATCAATTTAGAGCTGACTGACATTAAGGAATGGGCAGAACGAACTGAATTGGGCCTAGAAGTCCAGAGCCTCAGACCAGCGACCGAGAAAACCCAAGGGCCAATCACTACTGCTTGAGAGGCACATCAAAAGTTACAGCGTCCAATCGATCGAGTACAGTATCCATATGTGTGAGGGGTTAGCATGGAGCATGGAGCAGAGTTAGGTCGGTTGGTTAAGATGTAGTTCCTTGTAAATTGTAAGGCTGATTTTTTTAATGGATTCTCTGCTCAATAGGCAGTGAATGCAATATGGGTGTGATTTGCTGAAATTTAGGGTTCTTTGTTATGGCCCTGGCAAGAGAGTCGTGTAGTTAATTCACATTTTCACATTCACATTTTCCTTAGCGATGCCAATGAGAAGAGGATTGCAGTAGTCAAGTCTGCTGGAAACAAAAGCACTAGCCAGTGGAATTAAGACAGTATGTGGTAAAAGAGACCTGCATGATTGAATGAATATTAACAGTCTTTATACATGGATATTTTAAAGTTGAACATTCACAGTTTCCATAAGACGAGACGTCATGAGCATTTGCTAAGCAAGGTGAGGCTATTGTAAGTACTGTTGGGCTGTTACTAACTAGTTGGGTTGTTGCTAGGTAGCAAAAAGCTATCGCTAGCTAACGTTTGACAGATGCTAAGTTGGTGAGAGCAGACAGGCTATTGTGAAGTAACGTGAAGCTGTTACTAAGCACGTGAGGTGAGCCTGTTGCTAAGCAACAATAGGATGTTGCTAAGTAAAGTTTAACCGTTGTTAGGTAACACCAAACAGATGTTAAGCAAATGCAAGTGTGACATTATCTTGGATATGTGTTTGGTTAATATCCGTATTCGTTAATAAGTTAATAGCATTGTGGTTGCAAATACTCATATATAATTTCTCACTTGACGCCTTTTTTCTCAGTGTCTGATTAATAGTAATGATTCATCCAGTAGTAGGCCTATTGGTGGTGGTGGTGGTGGTGGTGGTAGTAGTAGTAGTAGTAGTAGAAGAAGAAGAAATAATAACGATAATGATTACGATTGTGATAACATTAATTATGATAATAAAAGCAATAATAATAATAATAATAATAATAATAATAATAATAATAATAATAATAATAATAATAATAATAATAATATATTATTATAATAATAATATAATAATAATAATAATAATAATAATAATAATAATAATAATAATAATAATATAATAATAATAATAATAATAATAATAATAATAATAATAATATTATTATTATTATTATTATATTATTATTATTAATAATAATTTTAAATTTTGCCCTGAGGTACTTCATTCCCCCAGGGTCTTAATTATAAAAGCGTTGTATTCTGGAACGGCTACCCCTCATCCATGTCAATTAAGGGTTTAATGAAGGAACCACTGAAAGCAACAGCGTTGAATCGTTGTATTGTAATGGATATGCGCTGGAATAAGAAGCTGGATACTCTGGGTTCGCCGGTTGCTTGTGTCAGATGGCGTCCCAGGTCGGAGATAAAATCAAGGCCTTTGCTGTTGATTGGACCTAGCGTTTCCATAGCAATCGGAATGAAAACGTGAGTGTTAAGGAGGGCGGAGTATTTCTGGTTCTTTCTGTCCTCCGCCAAGCCGGCCGCTGCTCCGGCTCGGGTGGCTGATGCGGCAAGGTAGGATGGAGCTAGCGTGTCCACCACCGTGGCATCCCACACCAGGCCTCTGCCGGCTCTCCATGGAATAAGAGTGATGCCATCCGGTCTTTTGCCGTCCGATCGAAGCAGGCCTTGCGGTTCCTTGGTCGCCGGGAACCCTGCTTTAACAAGAGCCCGGTAGAACAGGTCGTTGAGGACACCATGGCGAGCCACACGGCCAAAGCCCAGCGAACAAGACAAGCCGTGTTCGCCCCTCGCGGTGACAAGTGCGCCACAAGCACAAGTGTGTGGTTCGCATATGCTGGCTCCTAAGCGCAATCCAACCGCCACCCTCATGGCCTCATCACTCAGTCTCAAGCCACAGGAAGTGATCGGCAAGGAGTAAAGCCAGTCTCCGGCATGCTGCGCTGTGATGGCCCTCCATCGGGCCTGGTCGTGTTTCTCTATTAGCGGGTTGAATAGCTCTGAGAACGTCTTTTGTAGTAGTGGTTTGTCCCATTTGGATTGTGCATGAGTTGGGAAGTCTTCAGTGATTACGCTTATTATTATTATTATTATTATTATTATTATTAGGTCGATATCTGACAACCGAGCTTGAACCTTCACTTGATATCTCTGGACGACGCAGCGCTCGTGAATAGGCTGAGGCCCTGCAATTAGCTTTCAAGTCGCATTCTATGAAATTTCGACAGTATGCGATTACGATTGCGACTACAAATAATATTAGAACATAGTTCCGAGAAGTGACTGAAGATCGGGGTCAGAGGCCCTCGTGCGTTGATCGGAGCGAAGGTCTGTGTGTAAGCAGAGAAGGTTAGGCCTATAATAATAGACAGAGGACCTTCACTGTCAGAGTTCCGTGTAGACCCCCTAACGGTAGGCCTATATCTTATAACGCAGCAGAATTTATAACTGTATTGGTTAAGAACTGACAAAGAGCACTGGTAAAAGATTTTTACCCCATAAGTTCAGTGCATGAGGTCGTAAGTCCTACACACGGAATGGAGCGATTGTGATTGTGGGAATTAAGATGTGTCACCAAGCATACATGTTACATATAGGACGGAAAGACGAAGATATAGCCTATGCATGGACGGAAAGACGAAGATATAGCCTATGCATGGATGAGTAGTAAAAAAGGCACTCGAAAGGGCATTCAGCGTTCGCGCAGTAGTCGGGAGCGCCTCTGAATGGGAAATCTGGTAGGGGCGCTATAACAAGTGTTCAAATCAATACAATACAATACAATATCCCCCTTAGCGAAATGAAGTATTCGGTTTAGTTTGCATTTTTGGCGGTTTCTAAGTGTATTCAGTCGTACTTTTTGGATTTATTGTATACATAAAATATTTTAAGTTGCGTAACTTTAGTTTGTACGTCGAACTGAAATTAATTTACTTCGTTTTTGGTGATTTTGACTGGATTTTCGTCTTGGCTCTCGTGACGCGTATGACGACGGGGATAGAATGGTTTATCCCCCCGGATACTCTAAACCCGTTTATTCCATCCGGGAGGAAAAATTCCTACATCCCCCCGGATAGTCTTAGGACGAATACTCTATTTCGTGATACCGGCTTTAGGTATAGGTGACATATATATAGGCGGCTGACTAGAGCGGTATTAATCAAGGGACGGAAAATTCCGGCAAAATGAAGCAAGAAAAGCACATTTTCTTCAAATTTAACGATTAAATATTAAAAGGGTGGCATTTTTGCCTTTACCTATGACACAAAACTGTCAAAGGCTGCGAAAGGCCGCCTCTGCGAAAAGGGAACGATTGTTGGGTCCTAAGACTATCGTCCATAAGACTATCACTCATAGGACAATAACGCATTGGGCCTTTCACTCATTATTAGGCTCATCGCTCATACGCAGCCTTGAATTAGGCATTCAGTGAATTTTCCTTGCAATAAACAAGTTTTGTTTAAGCCAGCAAATAGTAGTCCAATATTAATTAAAATGAAGAATTAGCAATTAGCTATAGAACCAAATTTTTGAATTAAATATTGAAGATTGTAGCCAGAATTAATTAAGAGAGTAAACACTGGCTCTTTGCCGTTAAAAATCATTGTATTTGTCCAGACCTGATGAATGTCCGGAGCTGATAAAAGTCCCTAATGTGGTGTGCATATATATTTGATATGTATACCATACGGGGAAAACGTTTTTTTTTATGATTGTTTCCTGTATGATCTGTGCAATTTAATAATCAATGTATATTTGTCGAGAACTGATGAATGTCCGAAGATGACGAATGTCTATAATATAATTTGATGTGCCTATATTTGTAAAGTTATATGAAGTCAATTGATGCCTACTAATTGCTATAATTGCAAGCTGCGTATGAGCGATAGCCATATAAAAGTGAAAGGCCCTATGAGCGATGGTCCCTATGAGTGATAGTCCCATGAGCGATGGTCCATACATCAATTGATGCTGGTAAAGGAACAAACCTTGTTCAGAGAAAAGGCCATCCTCAGGATGTTGCCCACTCGGGAACCACGGAAGGGGCAGATTCGTCGGATGCCAAGACAAAAGATTACCTCTGTAAAGAAGAGACCAATATTGAACCCTCTTATTATTTGGAGGAGATCTGGGTTGAGGTCACCCCGCCTCCACGGAGGGCACGGAGTACGCGATCGCCATAGTGGAATGTATACCAACTGCTTCACATTAGCAATATTCATACTAAGGAATTTGTGGTGATTTATTGTTAAGTCGCCTAAAATAGCCAGGGCGGTTGGCTTAGACGACATCTTTGTATTATAGGCTACATATTTTATTATGATTAATGCTTATGATATTTACGAGCCACAAAATATCATGTCATCCATTAGACATGGCTTTTCATGGAGGTATACTTAGTAGGCACTATACTAAGTTCAGAAACATACGTACATACATACATACACACACACATCCATACATACATACCTTATTAGCATATACATATACATACACACATCCAATGTCATCCATACATACATAAATGCGTACATTCATTCATACAGACATCTATACGTACATACATCCATGCATTCATACATGCATATATGCATACATGTATGCATAGATACATACATACATACGCACATACACACATACATGCATGCATACAAGCATACATGCATTCATACATGCATATATGCATACATGTATGCATACATACATACATACATACATACATACATACATCCATACATACATACATACATACATGCATACATACATACATACATTATTATTCTTCATTTATTGAATCACAAAATGTCAACAAAAGAAAATACAGCTCGACATGAGATAATTAGCAGGGTATACTGGGGAACAAACAGTATACCCAATGGTACCAGAATTCCGCTTAAATTTGACCACCAATCTCAAAGCAGTAAGGTGGCGACAAAGGAGAGCTTGTCTTGATAATGAATCATGCAGTGAACCATTAGCTATGAAAATTGGTTCGCATAGGCTACATGACCCACAGAACAAGAAGTTCAATTTAACTAAACTATACAACAAGGTACAAATTACAGTCTTTTGTTATCGTTTAACAAATTTCGCAATTGTTTAACTAACTGCGAAGTAGGCAAACGTCAAATGCGTATACAAGCAATGAATTCCAAATTGATGGTCCAATACATTTACTCTTGAAATGTCTAATGTTCGCTCGAACCTATAGCTATACGAACGTTATCTTACAATCTCGTAGAATTGGTATGCCTATAAATTTGAGAGATGTGCCAGACACACCGTGAAAAACTCGAGGCAATAATTTCCTTTCAAAGAGATTCATAAATTCTGCAATTTGAAGTCTATATGCAGATTCTATTTTTAGAATCTTCAGCGTCGAGAACATGTGATCCGTGTCAACTTCGCAATAGTATTTAGCAACTAGATATAGCCAGTAACTTATATATAGAGGCCAAAATACATACAATATATATGCATGTACATTAGGGTGCATCATATGCCCCAAAATATTTCAAAAGCGTTTGTCCCTATTTCATTTCTTTTCCTATTACTGAAAAGGCATGTTTACCCAAATTTGGCAATATTCTGACATACTACTAGTAAGTATCCCACCCAACAACTGAAGTTTTGCAGGAGCGAACCATTACGAGAATGTCATACATGTCATACAAGTTGCACTAGGGGTGTCCAGAAATATGATACATCGCAGAAAACACCCATACTCAAGTTTTTCCCATTATTCCATTCATTAGTTGTCTATAAATATTTTTTTCAGAATTTTAAAATGTTATCCTGAGGTGGCTCAAAGCCCCCAAACATACCCTACTTAAATCCCAGGACTGAAGGCTTGGGACTATAGGAACTTGGGTTCATTGTGAATTTACTCTTTTTATCACAGAAAATTAACAAAGAGTCCGATTTGGACGAACTTTTTGGAACTTGTTTGACTTGACAAGAGTTACATCTGGGAAAAATGTAGACACCATATCAAGGTCATTCAAGGTCATTTCAAGGTCAGAATAAACGAAATCTAGCAAAAACGAGGAAAAAATGGCCAGATCTCGGCTAATAATCGTTGAAATCGGCTAGTTTTTTCTCGTTTCTCTCGTCTTGATAAGAACTACTTCCTGCAAGAAATAACGCTACTAAATTCAAGGCAATAGGAAAAGAAATGAAATAGGGACAAACGCTTTTTAAATATTTTGGGGCATATGATGCACCCTAATGTACATACAATATATATACATGTTAACGAATTTAGGATGTAGTTATACATTTCTATTAATTTATGTCTGCGATATATATTTATTCATTTGCCTGAGTTCCATTTATCTATGTATTGCCTTCTTCTAAGGCTAAGCTATATAATAAAATACAGTTACAATTTTACACTTAATATTTACCTATTGACAGTGTGATTCTCCTTACACTGCATGTGCGGATGTGTCTATCTGTCTGGCATATATATATATATATATATATATATATATATATATATATATATATATATATATAATAAGAAATGAGTATATATATATATATATGTATGTAATTATGTATATAAAATATATAGGCAAGCAGTATAGACAGGTTTGTATATATAAGCAGTAGACATAGCAGTGTGTATATACGTACATAATGTAGGTCATCACAGGTTGGTAGTGATTGAGTTAGGTCGTGTGTAGCGTTGAGGGACCATGAGCAGCATACACTGCGAACGGCAGAGGGCGGTGGCCAGTGACGAGGGTGGAGAACCGATCGGCCCCAATTCAGATGACAATCGACTGCTCCTCTTCTTCAAGAACGAGGGTCTTTGTGTCTGAGGGGTGCAGGACACATTCTTCGGCTGTTCAGTGGAACAGCTTGCGAGGGGTGAACAGGCTGTTTGCTCTCGTTCTAACGGGACGCCGCCGGCGGGGAGCGAAGGAGGGTTTTTCGGTGGGGTAGAAGCCTAGAGCTCTTCAAACTGTGTTGACAGTAGTGCTTAAGTATCGACGACGCAGGTAGGAATGAAATATTAGCTGTCGACATTGATTTAGAGCCGCAGTTTGTTTTCTAATGTAATCTAATCTGTGGACTTATGTAGCGCAATTGTTTGTTGATGAAGGCCTGATCGGCGCACATGCCAAAATCCAAGGTAAGGAAGTTGAATAACAAGCCAAGGCGGAAGTCGGTGAAGACTGAAAGCAAAGCCTATATTCTGTATCTGACTTGACCAACTCTGAACGTCTTACAGTTTCTTTGCAGGTCTTTTACTTAATAATGAAGGCCTCAATTTCAATAAATATATATCCCCATTCTTCCATTTTGTATCTATCTGTCCACTTCAATTCGAAACACCATTCACCGTATCCGTCTATCTGTCTACCTGCATTGGCTTTGGATCTGGACTTGTAACCGAGCGTGACTTGGTCCTATACCAGCGTCAACTGATTTTGTTTTTGACTGAACGCCTGCTAATAAAATTATTCTTATTACGGTTTATATTTTTAACGAAAAAAAGTAATTTGTAGGCGTATTATGATTTATTTACTTATTGTAGTGTATTTTTGTATTGATGATCAGTGATCACTAATCTTAATCGTAAACTGAAAATTTCTAAAGCGCTACTCTAAAGCTAAGCGCAAGGCACCACTAGGTTATTCACGAGCGCTGCGCCTATCAAAGTGGTTAACCAGAGATCGACGTCCAGTGGAGGGCCGAGTCTGGCTGTCAGAGAGCCCAGAGATAGGAGGTAGATGAGCTGCTAAGGCGGGTATCGCTGAGGACGAGAAGGCTTGGAAGGTGGAGGATCGGATGGATTAGCGTAGGACTTCTTGAAGAGGTGAGATTCCACTAGATTAGAATAGTTTGGATTAGATAACAATTAATGCTGTTGTGTCTCTGGTTCTAACTCATTCATGACTTTATAAAGACATAATCATCACAAAGCACAAGGCATCAGTCAGTGGTTGCTTCATGTGAGATCGGAATCCAACTTTCTAATTCGCTGGAGAAGTGAAGTGCTTCAGCCACGAAGTCTTTCAACCCTAAGCCCTGTGGTTCTCGACGACTAATATTAATAGAGGCGTATATGATGAATGAATGACCTTACCTAGCCTCGCCTTATCTTACCCTCTCGTAGGCTACCTCACTTACTTTACCTTGCAATACGTTATCTTTTAGCCGAGGCTGCAACAAGTTTCGAGTAAAGGAATTGATGAAGGTCAGAACACAATGGCTGTTGCAGGGGATGGCTATGTGTTCGAAACTTAAAACGTTTTACAATTCAAGTTTACGTGGGTTAAAGATAATTTCGGGATATCTTATGTTAACTTGCTGTCCTATTGATTGTTCCGCTGGCCTGGACTTCCATTCTCCAGCACAGAAGTTTTGCTGTGGTCGGTCCATCCTCCTGGAACAAGCTACCATGAACCTGCGACATGAGATTCTCAGCCTCTCTTTGCCTCTTTCCCTCAAAAGCTTGAAGACCATTTTGTTTGATTGTGGTTTTATTGTGTTAGGTCGGACACACCTGTTACAAGTCTCTCTTGAAGCGGCGCTTTAAAAGGAATTTGCAGTTACCATTACCATTAAGTGCTTTCCTTGTGAAACTACTTGTAGGTTGAGTCTTGCTTGCAAGGGTATTATACCAAGCTTTGAGCCATGCAGTCTAAATGGTACTTAGGTTGGAATTAGTGAGGTCTTTTTAGAATCCATTTATACATTTGAATTTTGGGACACATGTGTTAACAAGGATAACCACTTGCTTGAATTTATGCGGTATTACTCAATTTACCTGTTCAAATGAATATGTGGCTGTACACCTGAATATGTAGAAACCTTTGAGCTACAATGATATCTACCCGGATATTAGTGAAGTAGGTCTTACGTTGGAGCCTACCCGTTCATCTCTATCTGTGCACACCTTCGCTCTTGTATATATTGGTGCCAATCCTATAGGATAGAGGGGATGAGCTGGACACACCTGTTTGCACACCTGACTACGGCTGCCTGTTACCTTGACGTCGGTCTTAATTAAACCATGACATAAAGATTGCTTCCGTCTTTAAGGAAGGCTCTAATTGAGGCGCATTAGTTGCCCAGGTATAAGCTAAAAGGTCAAACTATATGCTCAGGTGTCCAGAGAAAGACATCCAAGCCGACAGAGAGATACGAGAGACAGAGACAGAGGAAGAAACAACAGAAGGAGATAAGCTATAGACTGGTGCAGACAGACAGACAGACAGACAGACAGACAGACAGACAGACAGACAGACAGACAGACAGACAGACAGACAGACAGACAGACAGACAGACAGACAGACAGACAGACAGACAGACAGACAGACAGACAGACAGACAGACAGACAGACAGACAGACAGACACTATGAAACCTAGAGATAATTGCCCTGTAACGCGTTAAACGTAATTACCCTGCCAATAACTCAAAACAAACGCTCCCAAGTTCCCTGTGGGTATTTAAACCCCAATCTCATTAAGTGATTCCCTATGAGCAACTGGGTTTCAGCCTGTAATGCAATACAATACTATTCAGAGGTGTGTGTATATGTAGACCGATCTACCCTTGTTGCCGCCGGACTTCCCAGTAGGGTATGAACTTCATTGTGTTGCCGCTACTTTCAACTTACATGTCTTTTTCTTGTTAGGGTATACCAACCGTACTGTTACGCTCCACTGAACTGTGGACTGCTGTACGAGAGTAAATGAGCTGTAAACTGGACTCGTTACGCGTCGGTCCTAATGTTGTGCAGTGAAGGGGTTGGGCTGTCTCTCGCTTCCTTACAGTTGATGTTTTTTAAAGTCTATCGACCGAAGTTGGACCCAAAACCAATATACATGCAGATGGCTGCAAATATCTCGGTCACTTGTTACTTTTCTTTCTGAAGCGGAACAAAGGCGTATAGCGGGACTTTTATTCTCTAAGTTCTCCATTTCACGCCAATTGCAGTCGATCTGATTGTCTGTATATTATTTCAAGACGGTATTTAGGTAATTTATCCAGAGGTGGGTAACTAATCGATTAGATTCCAATTGACTAGCTGCTAATGGATGAGACAAACAGCTCTAATTCTAATCGATTAGCTGCAAGATTTTGCGCATTCTAATTCTAATCAATTAGCAAATTTCAGTAGCAATTCTAATCGATCAGCAGTTTAGCTAATCATGCCCATCTCTGAATATATCGGACCCATCTTATATACAAATACCCAACACTGCGCCTCTAACAATCTCGGCTCTTCCACAAATCTTATTTGCCCTGACCTCCGGTTTCAACTCCAAATGCCATCTACCGTAATCTTGTGAATGTACCTGCCTGACCTATGAATGTTGACTTGGAAGTTGGAACCGAACCCAGCCTTACCTGTCGTTCGATTTTTCTTGTGACTGAGCCGCTATAGATTAGCTGGTTGAGGTTCCCGCAACTTAGCATTTTGGGCGTTGTAAGAATCTCCAGATTATGTTTAAAATTTTTAGTTTATCTGAATTTGCATGCTTGCTCTGTGTGTATGCTTGTTCTTGGGGCATGGTGATGGTTGAATGGTAATACACACGCACGACGAACAGAGGGACGCGGGTTCGATAGCCGCTAGCCCAATAAGGTGGACTCAGCCTTCCACTCCAGGCTATTATTATGTCTGCTGGATTTACTAACTTCTAAGTCTGTGTGCCTCTGTCTGTTTGTTCGTGTATGTCAGTCTGTCTGTGTAAATCTGCGTTTAATACGAACATTTCTAATCTGGATACAAAATATCATTCCAATCCAGTACATTTGGTGAAATGTTGCGTTTAGTT
This sequence comes from Aporrectodea caliginosa, assembly GCA_020284085.1. NCBI lineage: Eukaryota > Metazoa > Annelida > Clitellata > Crassiclitellata > Lumbricidae > Aporrectodea > Aporrectodea caliginosa. The sequence continues at coordinate 210,728 of JACEVL010005070.1, forward strand.
AAAGGTTTTCAGTTCGGTGCTTGCCTAATGTTTCATATGTCCCATTACCTGCACAAATATTGTTCTGTTAATTATCTAGAGCCATTCATTGTTTAAATTTTGGCGCGTTGGCCCATTGGTTAAAGCCCTGGACCTGTAACGCGGAGAGTACGGGTTCGAGCCTTCACTGACGCGGTTACTGTGTAGTGTGTAGGTATCTTGAGCAAGTCCATGACTCGCAAATTGCTATACGCGCCATCGATGTTCTGTCGTAAGGTCGTGTGTGCACTTGTGAACTTTTGAAGGACAATATCACAATTATAAGGTCGTATACTGCTACATGTGCGACATTGCCCACCGTATACCGCCTTTCATGTCACTAATTGCGAGCGTTCAATGCCAATTGTCTTTGAACTGCATGCTTGAAAGTATCACTTGTTCTATCCAGCGTTTAGTCACTGATCGCCTGCTACATTGGCCACACTGTACACGACCGTTGTGTACAGCGGTGGCGTGCCGCGATGAATGAAGTGGACAAGCACCTTGTAGCGTGCAGCCGATGTATGATTGGCACCTTGGTTTTTTCACGGTCATTATGCGCTTGCTCGAGGCCACTGGTCAGCCTCACTGCGACAGCTGCACTTCTGAAAGTAATGTCTGATCAAATCAAACACTTAATTGTGTGGCGAGAACGTCCGCACTTGTGGAATTCATGTTGGTGTGCTGGAATTGTGAGGGGTTGAAGATAGGCCCCGCCGGGGCAGATACATGACTGTAGGTGTTTCAATTTGCGCCTCCTAGCAAACTCGGCTATAAATGACGGCGTCGTTGAATAAACATTATAAACCTGTAGGAAAGTCAGAGGTCAGAGAGAGGTATGTTAATCAGCATTCGTGTGCCGATGCTAAGAAAAGTGAGGAGGTTTTACTAGGACTTCGTACTCATGGCTGAGGAACCGTTCTTCTGTGTCTAAGAACTAGAAAGACTAGGCCTACATTAGTGACTGGCCAGAGGTCATTGCCAGGGCAGGGTAAATGTAATGGTAAGAAACCCTTTGCCCTAGTCATTGCCCTGCCACAAGGCTGCCAGAATTTTTGCCCTGCCGAGAATTTAGTTGGGGCATAAATCGCCCCTGCACTGGTTACTTGTATGACTGCCCGGGCTATGTCCCGTTTACTAAAAATGCCTGGTGCCGCCTTTGGTCACAGCGACTGTGCTTTGTCAGCAGACAATTAATGCCTGATCCATTTGGCTACATCAATGCGAGCAACTTCAAGACACTGATAGTATAGACAAGACTGACTGTGCCTAGTTACCAGACAGTTATGAGCAAGACTGACTGTACTTAGCTAGCAGACCATTATGAGCTTTCTAACTACATGAATGACTGGTGTTCCCGATCACTGCTTTTAACAGTTGTGCCTCGAGGTGGCCATTTTGAGGCAATTATTTGGCCATTATGGAAACTGGTCTATCATTATGAACAGCTGCTACTGTCGACAAAGGTGGCGTGGTTTTTGTCCCTCTACAATGCCCACCAGACAGGCTCGTGCCGAAAAATGGTTTTGGCGAGCAACAATCTCTTTGGAATCACGCGATTCTGAAATTACAGACTGGCAAGTATTCACTATAGGATTGAATATGGTATGATAAGATAGAGCTGGGCGGATTGAAGAGAATGCGACCTGGATAGGATTGAAGCAACTTGAGTTTCAATGATCTGCCCGTGGGGCCTGGCAGAGGCTGACGTGGCCTATTCTGACACCGGATTTCGAATGCATGCCGGTCAGTTGTCAACTGTCGATGGCAAGTCGTTGGTACGTCTCAACGTGTCTGCGTGAGACTGCAAGTGGAGACCTTTCCAAACAGCACGATCTTAATTCGTAGAGTAAGAATTTACGTTTTTGGAATTGAGCATCAGTTAGGTCTGTAGAAGTCGCTTACGAGAGGCACAAGGCCAGCATGCACGTTTATGGCCAGTGTTACACTAATATTGCCGAACGTTGGCCTTCAATGGACCGATGTGTGTGGCTGGGTACCGTAAAAGCGCTTTAGAAATACCCGAATACCCACCTACACTTAAGGGACAATGGCTTCTCTTCAGCTCTCTGGGTTTAGTATCTTGCCTTGACTGAAGCCACTTAAAGTGGTCATAAATTATGTTGTTTCTTCATGCATTCTGATAATGGCCCTATTGAAGATCACTTGATATTCTAAATTAATTTTCGGTCTTCTTGGAGCGACGCGTTTGACAAATTCTCAAGTGTAGTAAAAACACATTGCATTAATTATGCTAATCTAATCGAATCAAATCACATTTTCTGATTCGATTCTAATCCGCTTCTGACCTCTAATCATTGTTCGTCTATAATGATCTAATATAATCTAATCACATTTGGATTCTAATCACATTCTTATTCTGATCTAGGCCTAAGTATATTCTTATTCGAAGTTAGTGAAATTCTGAATCAAATCTGCTCTAATCACTCTAAGATTCTTTAAGTCATAATCTAATAACAGTCCACGAGTCCTATCTATAAAATACAACTTTAATCTCTTCACATTTGGAGTCCAGAATAGTGATTAGATTCTGATTGTGAAGTTTTAACATGTTGCAGGTTTTGAAGTTTTGACTTCGTCAACTGATCGCAGATTATTATGACCTGTTGAGAATCATAATCATGGCGGATCCTTTCGGTTCTTCACAATTGGAGTTTTCGACGACAGAGGCGCCAATCACGTCAACGAGTAAATAGATTTAAATACTTTGATTGAACTGCTCTGGTGGTTGATTTGTGTATGATTAAGAGATTATTATAAAATGAACGGATTGATTGATTAGTTGGTTGATTAATCAATGCATTGATTGGTATGATTGCTTGGCTGGTTCACTGATTGATTTTCCCTTGGGTATTGATTTATTCATTGAAAGATTAATTGAAGAAGTGATAAATCAAACGATTGACCAAATGATTTCATGATTGATTTAGCAGTCGATTGAATGATCAATTGACTGCCTGAGATTGATTGACTTATTGATTGATTGAATTTTTCTGGTAGCGTCTGGTCCAGAGCCGGTTAATCTACCTCTTGCGATCGCTCTTCCGATCTGTCTGTTTGTCTTCTTGACCTTCCTCGTCATCCTTGCCATCTGCTTGGTTCGAAAGAAGAAATGCTCACAGGTAGGAATTACTTCAGACTTTTTACATTTCGTCCATTTTGTACACTAGTAGTACGACGGCTTTGTCAGTTATACGAATGTTGCGCTGATAACGATATTGCATTTCAGTGAGGTCATGATGATTGCATTTTAACGAGGGTATGCCGATTGAATTTTAACGAGGTCATGCTGTAAGCTGAATGATCGAAGTCTAGGATCCACATCTCCTATCGCAATTGATCATAATCTAATCTAATCTGTGGACTTCTATAGCGCCACTACTAAACACAGTGTTTCATTCAATGGTTGCTTCAAAGCAGATCCGTTTTTGTCTCGTGTTATAGAAGCCCGTCGATCCTCCGATGAGTCGGGGGAGCGTAGAGGGAAGTTCGGACAACGGAGACAACAACAACAACAACGATGGTGAAACGGACAACCATCAAGAGCCTGGTATGCTGCTGAAACCAAAATGTTATATGGCATCAAGTGTTATTCCATGGATGATCATCTTTCCACCTACTTAAATGGTTGAGCTTTGATTAGGCCCACCTTCACTGTCATCCACAAAACTAGATGGTCAAAGTTGTTTGAGAGAAATCCTTAATGGTAGGCTAATAGTGATCACGAACTGACGTTGATTAAAGGACACGGGTCCGTACATGAGGACCGTAAAACGCGTAGCACACATTCAAACGGACAGGGGTGGTGAAAGATCTCACCTCATCAATTCGTTGAAAAATAAAGAGGGTCGAAGCCACAAGTCACTATGGAATAACGTGTAAATTAACATTGTTAGGCCTACATTTACATTTACACAGTTTGAGATTTTTACCGGCGCTATAGAAATTCTTAGATTAAGCTTAGATTAGGGTGAAGTTTTAGCAAGCCGATTGAAATGTCATTAATAATTTGATAAAAGAATTGGTCTACAGGAATAAAAATGTAAATACAGCAGAATTAATAACCTACTTATAGGCCTAATAAGCTTACATGATTTCCATCGTTTAAATAAAATGATGCAAAACTTCAATTTATGAAACTTTGCAGGAATCTCCATTAATGGAGAAATTCTTCAGGTAGGCGGAAAACCAGACGATTACGATGTTTCTCCAGCAGAGCAGCGAAACAATTGTGCAGAAAACCCAAGGGAGTCATTTTGCCATCAGGAGAATCAGGATGAGACGGAGTCGACGACACGAAGCATCATGGACGGCGAAGAAAATCCGATGCCAGAAGTATGTGAGCACGAAACCCCATCAGACGTTGCCATGGATACGGTTGCAGTGGCGTCACCTGTTGGTCAGCAGAGTCAAATGCAAGACACTGCCGTAGAAATGCCAGCTGAGGAACAAGGTAATGAAACGAAGATGAAGTGGCGTACCGAGGGGGGCAGGGGTAGTCCACAGTGGGGCAGGGGCGGCAAAATAGGGTATGAAGTGCAAATAAAAGGAGGAATGCAGAAAAAATTGAAAAAGTATAAGAGAACCTCAATAAAAGTAGACAAAGAAGGAAGGAAAGGAAGAAAAAATTAAATAGCATCATGCGTGATGCTTCGACAGGTCATCAGAAATTTTAGCGGAATACGCGGCATTTTAGGCCGTCGCCCTCTGTAGTCCGTACGACTGCGAAGATGAACACAGTTTTATTATAGTCCACAGCAGTTCCGCGCTATCATGGTACTTGAGGCCCTCCAATAACTACGGTACGATAAATACACTGAAACGAGAAACGACAGCAAATGAGAACCAACTAAATAAGTAAGGCCCCTTACAAACTTAAGGCTCCGAATCGAGAGGGGTTTCTGGAGTCCTAGAGCCGGCCCTGGTCCACAGAAAATAATTTACTAGTTTTTTCAAAACAGTTTATAATTTAATTAGGGTTGATCGTTTTCAGTAGTTTATCAGTAGTTTTTTCTTTTAAATTTTTTAATTTCTTTTAGGCATAGGCTTACTGTTTACTTTTTATTCAGCCGTTTTACTTTAGTTAAACTCTTGAATTAGTAAAATGTTAAATTAAGGTTGTGCCTCAATTTCATGTTGATAAGCTAGATTCTTCATGCATTTTTTGTCACTTTATTTTTTTTATTTTATGTAAACGCTTTTTGCAGACAAATTCCAGACCTATGTCATTGCCGTTTATTCGTTCGAAGCGGAACACCAAAATCAGATGAGCCTTGTGGAAGACGACATTATCCTGGTTGCGGAGACTGAGGAGCACGAGGGATGGCTTTGTGGATGGAAGAAAAACTCTTCAGAAACGGGATGGTTTCCAAAATCTCACGTTCGTGAAGTGGAACAGGTATAAATCTATTGCTTCCTAATGCAGTTGTCTTCACTCATTCCTGCGTTTGTTCATTCATTCAGAGTATCATAATCGTAAACCCCAAACTTCTAAAGCGCCACTCGAAAGCCACGCGCAGGGCACCAGCTTATTCACGAGCGCCGAGTAATAATATGCTTAGTACCCCTTCAAGATCTCAGATAGTAAATGTTGTTTCGACGACGATGATGTTGCTTAGAGAACTTCTGCAGTGCTATTAATTTATTCTTTGAGCTTTATTATTTTTTTGGCTTAAAGCAGACATTCTACCTTGACTCACCTGATCCTCCTCCGCCATGCAATCTTTCTCGGCATAAACGAAACCATCCTTAGCAACGCTTCTGCCTCTTTCTCTCTTTGGCCACCGAACGTGAATCTCCATTTAATATCACTGCCCAATCCTTACGACTCGACGCAGTGCTCTGAATAAGCTGATGTGCGTGCTTAGCTTTCAAGTGGCCAGTAGCGTCTAACCTCCAGCTGGCTTGGGAGACCAACCCTAACTCTGGCCGGAAATCGGAAATCCCCTCAGTTTATGCCCAAAACGTACGTTAGCCCTCCCCCAATTTTGAGGTTCGATGGAGATCGGTCTCCAAAACACACCATTGATAGACGCCACTACAAGTAGCGCTTCCGAAATCTTCAGTTTACGCTCACAATCATTTTGTACTGAACTACCAACCAACCAATCTTTATGGGCAATTCAATCATGCAGACAGTTGGTAGTTTAGTCACCTAAACCACAGAATAGATTGTGCCTAAACAGCAGCAGTTTAATTCAGCGTCAGTTACCCCTATGCAGTTTGATAGCCTACTTCTTTGAAAGTGAAATTATACTTTTGGATAAACTTTGCAAATTTCTTTCATGTTCAACTAGCATTCCTCAGGAACTATTGGATCAGAGCTCTCTGATTCAACGGAAACTGATGATGATTTTGACGAAGATGTCAAAGAATATGGTTTGTGTTTCTACAATTTTCTAGCTTTTTGTAATTTTCTCGTAGTTTTTGCCTTTGTTCAATACTTTTTAAACTCATTAATTTGTAGAACTTATGCTGTTTTTCAATGCTTTGTCAAGTTTTATTGTTTTTCTATTTTAAGAAGTCTTTTTATTTAACATTTTCATAGCTATAGTTAATCAGCTTTTTGTGTTTTTATCCTAAATGATTAGGTAATTGCAGATTGAAAAAGGTTAAGGATTTAAATTTATTTAGGATATTGATAGTTCAAGTGGGAGACCTAGATTTGAAACTAGATGTGCAATTGAGAGCCCAGTCACACGAGTAGGTCACTGTCGACATACGGTACTTTAACTATTCAACTGGAATGGGTGGGTAAGATATGAAACAATGTCAGGTAACGTGTCTTTTTTTACACAGAATGTCGAGCGTTGTATGGTTTTGACGGAGACGAGGAGGGTGAGCTGTCGTTCGAGGCGGGTGATTCATTGGTGGTGCTTCACGGGGTCGCGGGAACTGGATGGTTGTATGGCCAGCGGGGAGATAATGTCGGTTGGTTCCCTGAATCTTACGTCAAGGTAAGACCTGGTTACCATTGTTACAGTTGTAATTGTAATGATGTAATTGGAACATTTTGTAATTTACATCGGGATGTAAATTAACCCGATGTAAATTACAATGTTTCAATTACAGCATTACAGTTTTCGATTACAGCATTACTCATGTTTACAATTACAGTATTACTGATGTTAAACTGAATTGCTGCTGATTGATTCACTAATCAACTAACCGCTTGGACGACAGACTGACACCTACGCCTACCATGCATACATTGGAAAGAATTGCAATTCTAGCTGTAGTTGGATTATGGTAACTGTAGCACTACATGGAGCAGCATAATTTGTAACACTGTTATTATGACTTGCATTTGAAAAGTAATTGCTACACTGATTGTGACACTAAAATTAGTAGTTTTAACTGAAACATTGTAATTATAACAGTATAATTGGAACAATGATCGCGTTTCTCCTCTTGATGGTTGCTTATTTAAGAGATTTAAATCTCGGGCTAACACGGTCCGTACACGGGGACCTTAAATGGCGTGGCGCCCAAACAAATGGGCAGTGGTGGTAAAGGACCTCACTCGATGAATTCATTGAAGAATGAGTAGGTTTGAGTCCATACGGTCGCTATATAAAAATATGTGCATTTATATTTATATTATAACTTCAACAATATAGTTAGAAAGTTTTAACGGTAGCATTGTTATAGGAACTCGGCAGAGGCAGAGGGGCAACCGCCCCCGGGTGCAGCACAAGGGGGTGCAAAATTAGCTTTCAGTGGTACACAATACTATGACAAGAACGATTAAAAGTCAACAAGAAAATTAAAAATGGCGCAGTCATCAACTCTTGCCTCTGGGCGCTGAAACCATTCGTTACGCCACTGGAACTCGGTGCTCTAAGGAAAATGATCATAGAATTATGGTAAATATTATGCAAATAGCAGTAGACAAATTAAAGCGGCCATGCGATTTATGGTGGATCGCTGAGAAATAATAAAAGAATAATAAATAATAAACACAGGAAATCATAAACTTTTAAAAATGAAAATAGAAATTAAATTGACACAATAGGCCAATTTTTCTTTATGTTAGTTTTCCGTTTCTGATAACTTTTTCTGATATTATCAGAAAGTTACCTGAAGCGGAATAAAATAACAGAACATTTGAGTAACACTAATTTTACTTTAATGAGATCTCTATGCTTCAGGTCATTCCTGGGTCTAATCAGTTGACACCTGCCTCCTCTGACATGGACTCCACCACCACAACTCACGATCTAGAAGGTATGCACGCATGTTGCATGGATGACTGTATATATATATATGTATATATATATATATATATATATATATATATATTTATGTATATATCCAGATACTTGTATAGTACCTTTAAAAACTTCTAACCTTTCTAAGAAAGCGCTTGTATTTCTTTGTTGCATCTACCAATAGTATAGTAATAATAATTCTTTGTAATTCTGAGCAATTATAAAGTCTGTTAGTACTAATCACTAGTAACAATGACAGATGGTGGTCGAAATAAAGGCGTGTAAAATTTTGATGTAGTTAACTTTGATTAAGAAAATTGATTGACGCTTTGAACAATATGAGTTCATGACGATGATGATGATGATGATGGTAATGATGATGGTGAAGCCGATGACAAGGAGGAGAATGAGGAAATGAAGCTGATGGTGAACGATAAGGATTTGGAGGATCAATCACATTACCAGGAGAATGACTAAGCACATGAATTTAGAAGTAGCCTAGATATAATAATTGCATCTAGGATTGCTCCAGCAGATAAAGTTGTCGATGTTTTATTCAGAAGCCCCGAAAACAGCCGAACAGAAACGAGTGGTCATTGCTATTACAGACATCGTTCCAGAAGGATCCCACCTTTCGCCATCCGTCAACACTCCCCACAATTCTTCTTCTTCGCCAAAGACCGCAATTTCAAAGAATGTCCTGAAGACAAATAAAAAATATTCCACGCCAGCTAGTGCCAAGTCGAAACGTCCATCCATTCCGTCTGGCAAGCCGAACATATCAGACCGACTGGGACTGTCAAAGATAATAAACTTTAGGAAACGAAAAAACTCCACGGACCAATCTGTGACCCTCAAAGAGGTCGTTACCGTTCCCAGTCCTGAATCACCTGGAATAAATTCGCATAAAGAAGCATCACCTGTAACTCCGAAGAAACAGATTCAGTCTGCAGGAAAGAAAGGCAAGAAAGAGCTGGTGAGGCCGGTGATTCCACCGCCTCAGGCTCCCAGACGTCAGTCATTGCTCAACGCTCATAATCAGAAGAAAGAGAAAATGGAACTGTCGTCGTGCAATGGAAATCAGTCTTCACATGATCAAAATGTGACGTTACCTGATACGAATACCGGCAAACCGTTAAAAGATACAGTTACGACAACTGAGGAATACGACTCGAGTAAACCAATGGGAGTTGTGGTTGAACCAACTGAAAACAAGAAGAGAGCTAAAGATGTTGTTTACAAAGTAAGTGACTGTGTCGAAGTGCTAGTATTGAAACCTGTGCAGTCGAAAGCTGATGACATTGACACGAGAAGACAATGGGATATCACTCTTGAAAATTTTGACCGAATACTTGAAGGGTCCAACGATTTTAGCGAGGCTGAAATCCCACCGAAACCAACGAATCTCGTTCTTAGTCGGCCGATAGCTCTGAGTGGATCTATGACGAAAACGCCAGACCACAGAAACTGTTCAACGCCTCAGTTGGTGACAAAGCCAGATGCGGTGAATGGAGCAGGACCTTTTACTCTACAGTTTACACCTCCTCAAGTGAACAGCAGGAATACAAACGAAGAACGATCCATAGACAATGCTCTGATGCATGGAGATGACGTTTCGCAACAGTCGGAGCTTGGGTTTCTTTCCTTCGCACCACCGGGTTTCAACGACTCCGAAGAAGTTCTGTCGCCAAAATTTCTTACCTATCTCAGCCAAGTCGGTTCAATCGATAAGAGCCGGTTAAGTCAGGCAGCTAATGCAGGCCTTCCTCTTCGACGTCAGTCTTCGGTGCATCCTCCTCTTCCGCCAAAGCCTTCCTGGCCACCTACGTCAGATAACAAGGATGAGGAACATCACAACAAGGAAGGAGATGTCTCCAAAGAAGACGACAGCAATGGCACATTAACGTTTGTCAATAAAAGGAAGGGAAAATCAAATCGCCAGTCCTTATCCACGCTTCTTCTACCAGACGTGGTTCGTGGCTACATCACGACTGACGAGTACGAAAATTTTCAGATTCCACCTCCAGCTGGGTTTTCCAGTGACACTGAAAACGTTGAAGAAAATAATCGTGTTGTGTCCCTCGAATCATTGGATTCCCCAAGCAATTTCCGTGAAATCCAAACACCGCGTTATTTCGGTCGAACGTTGTATGGACCTCAGGAAGACGATTCCAGAGATGACTTTTCATCTGCGCTCCCAGAAGTCAGGCAGAAGGTCTCTGAAAGACTCGAAGTTCCAGTCGAGGTTCCGACAGACACAGTGGTGTGGAAACCATGGGGACATTTAAAACCAAAAATTACAAGACGCTCCTATGTCGAAGATGTTGAAGACCGTCCAGACAGTTTCAGATCAAGGTACTTATAAACAAAGTGGTAGTACTTGAATTGTTTATACATAAGGAATACAAATAAGGAAAGCGGGAATTATTTTCTCACGTGATTTATTGTAAAACCAATGCTGTTCTGCGGCTGTCTGTTGAATTAACACTACTTACCATTCATGCCTCCTGTTTCTGTCTGCTATGTACAGTAAGTTCCTGATGTCATTTAGGTCTCAGCTTTCATTCATTGTTGACTGCTTATTCTCTTTAGCCTGTTTTCTGGTCTGTGGGGCCTTGTACATCTCAACTTGTTCGATGTTTGCTTGGAATGAACCATCAGCTAATGCCTGTGCGTCACTACCGTATAAATTACAATAGATTAGAGGCAACTGGTGAGGAAGAAAATTTTACATTTCTTCTACGTTTATTCATTTATTATAATAATAATTTTATGCAGCACGACTCTATAATGACTAGGTATCAATGTCGCTCAACCTAAGAGCGAATTAAGAATTTATTCGTAGAACCCCACGGTGACCTGCTGCTGTTTTCATGGAAGCACAAAGGCCACACCTTCTGTGTTACAAAGTAGGCCTAAGTCAGATTGGCTACCGCGTTGCGCTCGTTAGCGTATACAATGCTTCAGGTAAAATCTAACCGGAGCACTGCATCCTTCTCTGTAGTCGCACACAGAGCTAATGTACAATTGTCATAACATATTGCTGCATACTAAAGCCATGCTTTGGCCGACTGTCTCAAGTACACGTGCTCAGCTTTCATAAGTTGTTCCTTTGTTAGATTTGTCAGATATAGGCCTAGGCCTACGTGTTTTAGCACCTTTTGATGTTCTTAAAATGCGTTGAGATCAGAGGGCATTTTTTAAACTTCCTAACTTTATATTTATGTGGCCATTTTCAGGCATGACACCAGCAGTAACGGCGGCGTCATGTTCAAGCTTGCTGATGGATCAGTGGTATTCGATGAGGTAGGCTGAACTCCTGAAATTTCTTCATTTTTTAATGTAGGCCCTAGTTTTAATTATCTAACATATCGTGCATCAAACTTACCCGTACATGGTAGACTAATATTCAGTAGTGCATTTGGTCTGTTGTCTAACGATTGCCGGTTGGAACTTGCTGAGCAGACTTCACGTCAATACTCTTCTGCCTTAGATTCTGATTTACTGATCTCGTTCAAGTAATAAGTGGAATAAATAAGGAACAAATGCACATTGGTCCAGTGGTAGGCTACATTTAATTAGTGCCTACATATCAGCATGCCCATTCCTGTACATCTGTTGTCCGCTTTCCTCACATTCAGATCTCAATTAGATTTGATTACCATTTGCTTAATCAACATGCAATGTACTGGTATTATGGTTTATATGTGCGTAGTATAGGCTACATGCATGTATTTACACATTTATATAGCCCGTTTATTGACCCCTCAAGGGCAAGATTAAACAGCTGCTCTAACAGATGTGACGACAAACGGTGAACAGATAATGTATGTTCATCTGAACGGAGTACTAGCGCATATACTGTAGCTTGCAAATTATTTATGTCTTTATATAGCTCCACTGTTTCTGATGAGGTAACTGTAGATGAGCAACTGCAAGTATCTGAGTTACTCAAAGGCTTGCCTTCCCTTCCAGGGATTACTTCAACTTTTGCTGAATACTCTAGGCCTACATTACAGGAAATGAGTCGTGGTGTCACACAAATAACACTAAGAATTGGATTTATAAGCTAACTTATACATTTATTTTTTTACGTTATACGTTTAGTCGGACGTTGGATTGGAATCGGTTATCTAGCCTGGTGGGAAATTTCTTCTTCAGTCATTTTGCAACAAGAAACCTCGATGGAAATGGCCAGCTTTTGTAACGCTTAACACTAGAAGCAGGAAATTCTAGTTCCTGTTCTACAACTCAGTGTTAAATAATGTATATTTTAACGAATTTCAAGAGTGCACAGTATATTTAACGAATTTCAAGAGTGTGCATTTTATATTAACTTTACTTATGTGAACTGTTTTTTAAACAAGGCTGAATCTAGCTACCTTTACAAAGGAATAAATATTTATGAAGATAACCGACATCATAAAGTCAAAATAGCTAGAAAGAATACATCATGACTGCCTTCTGTTCTTTCTATTTTCTTGCGTTTTTTAGTTTGGTAAATTTTCTTACATGTTTCCTAAAGGTGCTCAGAAATCGACTGCTAGTAATTTATGATGTTGAGTTATGGAACATTTTGTAAGATTTGGCTATATCTTTAACACTTTGATGACGAGTGTACTAGAAGCGACATCGTTAAAGTGTTAATTTATTGATGACTGCAGGATTGTAACATTTCAGGATTTGGCTTTTTAACTGTGTAATGTAATTTAAAGTATTACAGTCTAATATTACTGATGTCACTGTAAACTGAATGACAATAATCTTCACTTACTAAAAATAATAATAATTACGACAATTTATATGGCGCCGTAACACGGCCAAGTTGTTACAAGGGCGCCTCACAAAACAGCTTGGTGCAATTTCTGTGCATTGGACAATTTAAAATCAAATTTTTTAAAATGAAAAAATCATAATTGTATATATGCATACAAATTGACCTCATGTATGAGTGAAGCTTTGGAATTTTATATGATCTGTAAAATGTGGGCTTCATTTTTTCTGAATTATGTTGTGATGAAGCTTTTACTGTATGGTATTATGGCAAGGTTTGTGCAATATAATGACGTCACATTCTAAAGCTCGCTTAAATTTTCAACCTCTGTTTTGACCACAGTACATCTTTCAATTTAGGTGCTGCAATTATTATCACTGTAGTTTTGTGTTTTTCTGCATTTTAAGAATTAAGCAAATCACCTAGTTTTAAATCTCATATTTGTTTTGTAGAATTAAATATAGGTTAGTTGTGTTAAAATCAATACTGTGATTAAAATCTGCTGTCACGTTGTGACCTACGAAAAATATGCATTGTGTACATTGAATAGTTTTAAAACGACCGTAGACTGTATATTAAACAATGTTAACACATAACTGCTACTTGTTAGAGTATGGAAAGTTAACTTTTGTGTAGCTGTTAAAAATTGTTTGGCACAGAAAAGCACTTTAAACAGTTCGTTGTGTATGGATATCTAAAATCCTATTCCAGATAATGCATCGCTCTAAACGTCTTGCCATGAATGAACACGCTTAGTAACTAGCAGAATGCGACTGCTTTTTGCAGGACTGTGTAGCTATCTAACTGTTCACTAGACAGCTGGTTGAATTTACTGTCCTGCAGGTCTGATCAATAAGCAGCGATAAAAACACGGCAGTGGACAAAGACCACGGTTTCCAAATGAATCAGATTGTGGGAAACGAGAAATGCACTGCAACGTCTTTACTCAAAGGCCGCTCAGAGTTTGCGTCTTCGGCAAAGAATGAAATTAAGAAACAGTCCCGCAAAACGACCGGGCGGAATAAGCAGTCGGCATTCGGCTGAAACGGCTCGTTGCAGCTGTTTGCGCATTCTTCAAGGCAATTTGCTACGTGGCAGAATAAGTAACACAATTCTCAGAACATGTCACTTCGTTAGCGTAGAAGAAGAAGCCAGGCAGACGGACAGAAAGACAGACGACTGGTTGGAATCATCGGCTGCAGTAGATCTGTAAACTTGCAAATGCTCAGAATATATTTTATATACACTGGTCGTATCAATACGACAGTTGATCAATCATTGCGAACGTTTATAGCGCCTCATTCATTCGATGCAAGTCATGCAACACTCTGTGTTCCTTCTGCAAGCAGCGTGCCTCGACAACAGAAAAGTTCAATGCTGGACACACCCTGGAATCCGTTTGCATAGGCTATAGATCGAACACGTGGGTTGTATAGGCCTCCTGGATTGGTAGTAAAACCGTAAACGCATCAGTGTCGAGAATTCCGATAACGCAAGCAGATATATATAAGAAACGACATTATTGCAGACCAGATTAAACTGAGAAAGGTAAAACAGCTTAGTAAGATATCGATGTTAGAAACAACGATAAGCGAGGAAGGATCCAGTTTGAGGAAGGATCAAATTAGGCAGAAGTTGCCGTCAAAGAAGCGTTAAATAACGACCAGGTCTCTGGTTAAGCTCCTGTTATATACCTTGTCGAAATGCAGCACAAAGTAAGTAAACTGCTGTTGCTGTCCTTCTATTATATACTTGTGATAGTCATTAGAAGGCTGGCGGGGGCTGACAACGAGACTCTCGTCTACCGCGTGCAAGAGGAGTTGCCGGCAAACACTTTCGTGGGAGAGGTCGGAAAGGATTACGACGTTCAATCCAGATACTCCGCACGTCAGGTCAGGGTGTTACATTTCGATTTTACGACTTGGTCGCACGATTACTTCGTCATCAATCACAGGACAGGCGAAATCCTAACCAGGAAACCGATCGATCGCGAAAAGATCTGCTTCCGAATGGAGTCATCGTGCGCAATTTCAGCCGACGTCATACTGAAACCGTTGAACGTGTTCAGACAGATCGTCAAGGTACGCGTGGAGATAGTCGACGTGAATGACAACGATCCAGTCCTGTATCCCTCCGCCATCAATTTCAGTATATCGGAAATGGCGCACATGGCGGCCGAATTGCTCGTCGGTCATGTGTACGACTCCGACACGGCAGAGTTCGGCCTGGAGCGCTACCGCTTGGATCCGCGCCGTGGGACGTTCCAGCTGGACGTCTGCGATCGGCTGGACAGCGGAAAAGACCTGAAACTCGTTCTTGTGGAAAAGCTGGATTACGAGGACCTGACGAGCTATAACCTCACGGTTTACGCGATCGATGGAGGAGGTCGTTCCGGATCGGTGGTCGTCAACATCGAGGTGGAAGACGCCAACGATAATCGTCCGGAGTTTGACAATGTGACGCTGAGCGTTACGGTCGAAGAGAATGCAACTGTTGGCGATGTGATTACTTGGGTGCATGCGACCGACAAGGATTCCGGACTGAACGGAGAGGTTTGGTATTCGCTGTCGAACAACACGCTGACGTTGGATAACGATGTTTTCGACATAAACAGTCAAACGGGCGAGGTCTTCGTAAAGGAGACGTTGGACTTCGAGAGGCAGACTATCTACGTGCTCTTTGTGACGGCTTCCGACCGAGGACAAGACTCTCAAAATGCTCAGACGACGATTATTGTAAACATCGAAGACGTCAACGACAATCCACCATCGATCGTTGTTAACGGTTTTGCAGGAAACGACGTTTCTCCGGATTATATCGAAATTCCGGATGATTCCGAACCAGGTTCGTTCGTATTTCATTTTTCCGTCAGGGATCTTGACAGCGGAGAGAATGGAAGGTTCTACTGTTTCATCAGTCGCAGTCAGTTTCTACTGCTTGAGATGTATCCGGGAGAGTACAAGACGGTGACAGTCGTAAGGCTAGGCAGAGATATTCAGGAGGTCTACGATCTAGTGATAACGTGCCAAGATTACGGTAACCCGAATCTTGTTTCCAGCAGGACACTGAAAATACGGGTAACTGGTGCAGATAATCACCTTCCGATCTTTGAGAAAGACCACTTGTTTGTGGCTCTTACAGAAAACAATGAGGTAGGCGCAGAAATCACAAGAATTTCTCTTACAAACCCGACCAAACGCTTCAACCACAAGATCCTTTTCGAGCTCGACGAATCGGTGCAGAATCTCCTGGAGATCGATCCCTACAGCGGGACACTGACAAGCAAGATTCGCTTTGATCACGATGAGTTTGATCTTCTCGAGTTCAACGTCAGAGCCAGAGATCGAGACATTCAAACTCATTCAACAAACGTTCGGGTGACGCTATCAATACTGGACGAAGACGACGAAATCCCGCAATTCACTTCTGAAAGTTACTTCTTTCGAGTTCTAGAAAACCAAGAAGTCGGCACAAAGATCGGACATGTCTCTGCCATTGACAGAGACTCGCCCCCGCTAGATGTCTTGTTTTACTCGGTGCAGCCGGTGGACGAAAACTCCCTTTTCTTCCAAATTGACATCTTCACCGGTCAGTTGCTCACGAAGGCAGTTCTAGATCGAGAGTCGCAATCGGTTTTCAACATTACCGTCTTAGCAACCTCTCACGATCAGAATCAGAGTTCCTGTGCAAAAGTAACCATATACGTTGACGACGTGAACGACAACAACCCCGTTTTTGTCTTCCCGAGCGAAAACAACACTACTCTGGTCGTTCCAGATTCTTCAGCAATTGGTCAAATAGTGGCAACGCTTTCTGCCTACGACCGAGATGGCGTTGGGATGAATTCGGAGCTCATCTTCAGGGCCGTTGGTGGCAACGGATCATCAATATTTTCGGTTCATCCGACGACCGGTGACGTAAGTCTGACGAAGAGACTAGACGACACGCATGGTTTGTGCGTCCTTGAGTTGGTGGTGGTAGACAGGGGTCAACCACAGCTGTCCAGTTCAGCAAGACTCAACATCGTTACTGGAAGTTCTTGGTTGAGGAAGAGCAGACGAGGAGATGGAGGATGGTCCGTTGAAACTGGTCTGCTTCACAGTCGTCAACTTCTCAAAGTCCTCTTTGCTACTTTCCTGTTTCTCTTGGGTCTCATTGTAGTCGCTTTGGCGCTGATACTTCGACAATTCAGAAACAGAGTTACTAACTAGTTTGTACTGGCTTTTACAGAAACGCCGGTTAGCTATGAATGTTCATGTCGCTGAATATTTATATGGCGCTTATTAAGAACCCCACAAAGCAATAAATATAGCAGCCGAACAGATCTTAAATTGTGTACTTAGTTAGTGACTTGAAAATTGGTCTTAGAGCTGGCTTTGACAACATATGAAATGTACCCTACGCATGTTTAATAGTAGACTGCTCCAGATGGAGCTAGGTTTAATGCACTATAGAAAGCATCGTCTAAACACAACGATCGTCTGCTACAGGCTGATAAGAAGCAGGAATGCATCGCTCTTTGATGTAGTCTTGGACCGCACCGCATCATAATCTCAGCTCTTCTCATGAGGAGTATCTTGGGTGGCACGTACGTTAAGTACAGCTGAACGCCATCACATCACTGCACTAGCACACTAGTGTGACTAGTGAGGCTTCGGTCAACAAATACCGTACCAAAACGTCCAAAACGAAGTGAACAAAAAGCAGCTGTAAGGCATAACAGCAAAAGTCCGATCATACAAGAAACATTGTGCAGGTAGACAGGAGCGTAGCCAGACATAAATTCAAGAGGACGCAATTCCAGGAGTCATCCAGATGTAGTGGGGTTTGCTTCTCATGAAGTATCTTGGGTGCCACGTAAGCTTTCAGCATATAAGAAAGCAAGAGGTCCAAAGAAGTGCAACTGTCCGATCATCTTCTCGACTTAAATTTCTCTATGTGGCTACGCAACTTCCAGTGATGTCTCTATAGCCTATAGGTCTGTTCCCTCATGCGAAGCTGTCTTGCTGGCTCTGCTCCTCATTATCTTAGCGCTTTTTGTACCCCAGTATCTTCTCTGCACAGTCGTTCCTCCCTTAGGTCCTCGGACCGTGGTTACTTGGTTGTCCTGCGGGTGTGTACTTCTACGGCCCAGTCTAGAGTTTCGCTAGTTTCGGTCCCAATAGCTGGAACCAGTTACCTCAGTCCCTCAGGACTGATCTTTTTCTCTATTTCTTTCGAACAGTTCCGCCTGCGCCTGAAAACCTCTCTTTACCAGTGAAGACACTGGCCCAGGTCGGGAGCGCCTCTGTTTTTGAGTGGCGCTATATAAATGCTCGATTACGATTACGAAGTAAGCTTAGTTGAACGAGCGGCAAAGCAGTAACTCGGAGAAATGGAACTAAATGATTGGCTACAAGATGCACGTGATTAACATCGGTGCTGTGATTGGATAGGCCTACTGATTGTTAACGTCATCTTGTGCAACAAACGCTATAATGATGACGTAAAATCCTTGGCCATTGCAAAGCAGACTTCAAAGCCAAGACGTGAAGTGAAGACAGGAGGTATATTTAATTTCAGATAATAATTACTCTGCTTTATATTTCTATGAGAGAATACGATAAGCACAGAACTGAGAGAACACTTTAAAACAGGGATGGGCAACTGGCGGCCCGCGGGCCGGATCCGGCCCCCGGGGACCTTTGAACCGGCCCTTGGCATGTCTTTTATATTAGCACTGTACCTGGCACTTTGGGGACCTTTTATCTGGCCCTAGTTTGGGAACCTTTAATCCGGCCCTACAAAATGAATTTCTGTACATAGACCGACATTAAAACACCTGTTTCTTATTTATTAAAAATCCGGCCTCTAGTCTATAGTCAACTCTACTGTTCACCAGGGTTGGACTGGCTTGCCAAAGCGGCCCGGGAAATTTGGCCATGGGCGGCCCACATTAGCGAACGCTTAAGGCGTGAAATCTTTCAGGATTAAATTAATCCGATAAGGGGCAGTGCCGGCGCCAGGATTTCAGGTTTGGGGGGGGCCTAAAGCTCCAAAACCTTCCCTTTTGTCCCCTCTTCCTTGTGATTTGCAGTGATTTCCCACTTTTTGGGGCTGAGCTGCAGTTATGAGGGGGGGGGGTTTAGCCCCTAGCTCCTCCCCTGGCGCCGCCTCTGATAAGGGGGTCCGAGTGGTGTCCCACCTGCCATCGCCTTTTGCAACATTTAACATAAAATGAAGGACTTTTTAGTTATTAATGGGTCAAATGACATAAATATTGTTAAATGAATATTAAAAATAAAACAATGAGCACATACGTTTTAATTTTTATTTGTTGTAAATTCGTAATTATATTTGGAGCCAACTGTTGCATTATGTAGTTCACTGTGCACAGTTTGGTTTATTTCAAAAACTTAGCATCATGATAGAATTAGTATACACCACTTCACAATCACACAAACAGTTTTTTCATCGCATAACTAGTTGACGCCAAAATGTCAACTATTTGATCATTATTATGGTTTTCATTCTGAGAAGGTCCTTTTCACAAGCCATCAGCATGAAACTTCACTGACTTAGGAAATTTCTTACTCTGTTCAAACTGTAGTTCAATTTCAAAATTGACTTCTTACAGGCGACTTGTGATGAGGATAATGTGAACACGAATTTGTAGGCCAAAGTCAAATTTGAATAAGCCAGACTATGCAAATTGAATTTAAGGAGAACGTGGTAACAGCAAATACGAATTTTCTGCAAGATTTGCATTTATTTGTGTTGCTGTTGCTGTTTTCTGCTATTAAGACTGTTTCACTTTCTATGTCTCATATTTCAGTGTCGAATAGCAAAATGTGTTTCTGCTTCAAAACTGAGAGCAACAGTTCAATGTATTTGGCTTAATTCATTGATAGTGTATTGAATCTTGAACCATGAGATAACGGAGCTGTTTGTTCAAGCACTTTCAAAAACAATTGCGCTGTCAAAATACATTAGAAACTTGTCAAAGAATAATCCGGGAGAGTTTTTATTCTGTACCGGATATCATTATTAAACTAGAGTTAAGAAGTATAACAAAATATCACAATATTTTGTAAATCATATTTTTTTCTCTTCTGGGCGCCGGCCCACCGGTCCACCGGCCCACCGGGAATCTCCCGGTGTCCCGGCGGCCCAGTCCAAGCCTGCTGTTCACTACTCAGTCATCAAATGTAATCTACTCTCTGCATGAAACAAGACCCTAAGTTCACTACTTTAGAAACCATCTATCAGGACTTTTCAAACGAAGTTGCTACTCTGGGAAATTGCAATATCAAAATGCAACACTGCATATTCCATGTTTTACTGATTCTGCAAGTATCAAGAAGTGCACAGAAAAATAATAAATGTATTGAAAGTAGAGTTCCAGTTCAGGTTTGCTGATTTACTGCTCATGAACTAGACTTAAATTGTTTGAATCTCCCTTTCCATCGATTGCAATTCAGCACCAAACTCCATGCAAATGGAATTGATTGAACTCCAATGTAACAGTGAGTTGGAAAGGAAATTTCGTGAGGTACCTCTGATTCAGTCCTACAAACTGTACAGTTCTCAGGATTCTAGCCCATCACTTAAATTTTCATAGCCTGAAACTGGTTGCTCTGTTTCCATGCACGGTGCACCTATATTTGTGAACAGTTCTTTCTCAAAGATTAAACTAACAAAGTGCACAAAAACAAATGCAGACTAACAGATGACGATCTTCTCCAATGAACTTCGAATTGCACATCGAACATTAAAGCAAACATTCCGGATTTATGTTGTGAGAAGAAGTTACAGATCTCACATTAACCAAACAAATGGATACATTGTGCAGACTAGCAGTTTTATGTATTTTTAAAACTGAATAAAACATTTTGTTTTTTATTAGTAGTGTAGGACTGTATGTATTAGGATAGATTTTCGTCATAAAAATTATCTTCCTTTGCTTTAACGATTATTCAATAATAATTATTTAGTTTGAATAAAATTAATAGTGTTTCATTTTTTAGGACAAATGAATCTACAAAAATTAGCAATTAGCTCGCGATTGGCATACGGCTCCTGAGCTGCCCTTAAAACCTCAGAGCGGCCCTTTGTTAAAAGAAGTTGCCCATGCCTGCTTTAAAACACAGAACTGAACATTAGCGTGCATAGCCTATTATTTTAAACTTAACTTTTTCGTTGGTTTTGGTCTTATGATTATTTAAAGTTGAAGGGACCAGGGGTTTTTCAGGAAATCAACATGTGAAAAAGAAATCCACATCGAAATTCGACTTCAGCATGGCCAGCACGAAAGCAAAGCCAACCAACTTCAAAGCCAAGATGTGAAGTGAAGATATTACGAGGTATTTAAATTCAGGTTCTTTATTAGAGAACACTTTAAAAGACAGGACTGAACTTTATCAAAGATAGTAGGCTACTGAACATTTACTTGCATATTTAAACTGAACTTTTAATTGGTTTGAACTTATGGTAATTTGAAGTTAACGAGGGGTGGGGGTTTTGCAAATAAAATTAAATGAAAAGTCCAGATCAAAAGTCAACCGTAGTAGGCCCTATGGCCAACATGAAAGCAAAGCAACGCCAACTTCAACTTCAAGCGCCAACTTCAAACGCCAACTTCAACTTCAAACGCCAATGCCAACTTCAACTTCAAACGCCAACGCCAACTTCAACTTCAAACGTCAATGCCAACTTCAACTTCAAACGCCAACTTCAACTTGAAACGCCAACGCCAACTTCAAACGCCAACGCCAACTTCATCTTCAAACGCCAACGCCAACTTCAAACGCCAACGCCAACTTCAACTTCAAAGCCAAGATGTGAAGTGAAGATACGAGGTACCATATTTAAATTCAGATTCTTTATTAGAGAACACTTTAAAAGACAGGACTGAACTTTATCAAGGATAGTACTGAACATTTACTTGCATATTTAAACTGAACTTTTAATTGGTTTGAACTTATGGTAATTTGAAGTTGACGAGGGGTGGGGTTTTAGCAAATAAAATTAAATGAAAAGTCCAGATCGAAAGTCAACCGTAGTATGGCCAACATGAAAGCAAAGCAACGCCAACTTCAAACGCCAACTTCAACTTCAAGCACCAACGCCAACTTCAACTTCAAACGCCAACTTCAAACGCCAACTTCAACTTCAAACGCCAACTTCAACTTCAAACGCCAACTTCAAACGCCAACTTCAACTTCAAACGCCAACGCCAACTTCAACTTCAAACGCCAACTTCAACTTCAAACGCCAACTTCAACTTCAAACGCCAACGCCAACTTCAACTTCAAACGCCAACTTCAACTTCAAACGCCAACGCCAACTTCAACTTCAAACGCCAATTTCAACTTCAAACGCCAACGCCAACTTCAAACGCCAACGCCAACTTCAAACGCCAACTTCAACTGCCAACGCCAACTTCAAGTTCAACTTCAAACGCCAACTTCAACTTCAAACGCCAACTTCAACCTCAAACGCCAACTTCAACTTCAAAGTCAAGATGTGAAATGAAGACACAAGGTATTCTAAAGATTCTTCTACTTTATAGTACCTATAGGCCTGTGAGAGAACACTTTAAAACACAGAACTGAACATTAGCTCGTAGTATATTTAAACTTAGCTTTTGTTTGAGAAAGGTGATAACCAAATGCATCACTGTTTCTCTTGTGTGTTAGTTTAGACGCATTTGGGTAGTTCATTCATCTACAGCCATTTAATTTTGAGGCCATTTCATTTATTTTATATTTTATTTAGTTTTCAAGGGGTTGGGCTTGGTCTTCTATGTCCTTACAACCTGTCTACCCTTTGTGCTAAATGAGCTTTGCTTTTTCTCTGTTTCTTGCTTGTTTCACCACATGTGCTTCATATTGTTGTATTGTATTGTATTTAAGCATTTGTAAAGCGCCTCTAGTAGGGTGAACCGTTCAGAAGCGCTCCCAGTGCGCTAGATCCCGCGTAAAAAGCAGGTTTTGAGAAAAGCGAAGGAAGAAGAGAGACTGCTAGATAGAATTGTAGAGCGAACAGAAGGAGAAAGCGCGTTCCAAAGAGAGGGACCAATTGAAGCAAAGCAACGAGATTGAGCCATAGCAGTTCTAGTACGGGGAACCAAGATGTCAGTCAAGTCTATTGGAGGAACGAAGTGGACGGTGGGAGGAAGCTGAATGAGGCCGAAGTATTACGCCAACCAGATATTTCGGGGCAAGACCCTTCTGAGCCTTGAAGGTCAGAGTGAGGATTTTAAATTGTATGCGAGCAGCGAGAGGGAGCGGGCTATCAGTCTAGCAGCTGTGTTGAGCACCGACTGAAGAGGAGAGAGACGTTACTTGTTCCGTATCGAGGGGCCTTTCTCCTTAGCATGTTGTCTGTTTCTGCCGTCCCTTTATTTGTCACCTTCAGTTTTGTCTTTCTTCCCATATCGATTTCCTTATATGTCTTCGTTGCTGCTCGGATATTCTTCTTCTGTTGATGCTTTGCCTTGTTGCTGGTCAAGGAATCGAACATTGCAATTTATCTCCAGAGCCTATAGTCTTTTGTGTTTTCTTGACCCCTGGTGCTCAATGTCATAACTACTGTCACTTTCGCTGTTTGTCTTTTGAACTATCAGAAAATTTCAAAATTCAAAATTAGAATTTCATGAAATTTGGAATTTGGGGTGCTTGCTCGGAGCGATTATGCTGAAATTAGTTGCTTCAAGGCTGTAGATGAATGAACTACGGAGACCTTTGCCAACACCTCCTCGTGGTGGTCTCTGGGCGTGCAGTTGGCTGTTGGCTAGCTGCATGGCGAAGATTGGCAGTAATAATAATAATAATAATAATAATAATAAATAATGGCGCATTCTTTACATGGTCTGGAAGACTGTTCCATGCAGTGGGTCCTGCGACAGAGAAGGAACATATTCGCCAAACCTCGTAGAAGACTTTGGGACCTGTAGCAGATTTTTTATGAGGATCGTAACCGACTTCTGTTCCGGTTGTCTACTACCCGAATGCAGAAGTCTGAGATGTAGTCTGGCATACAATCATTCAATGATTTGTAGGCTATCAAGCACAGCTTGTAGGTGATCCGCTGGGGAACACGCAGCCAGTGTAGATTGTCGCGCAGCAGGTCTGTAACATGATCAGATGGTGTCCGGCCGTATATGACACGTGCGGCAGAGTTAAGCACTGATTGTATCCGGTTTAGCTGACAAATCGGCAAACCCGACAGTAGGCTGTTGCAATAGACAGGGAAGCTGTTGACCAATAGGACGGCGGTTGAGGTTGGAATGAATCTGCGGATGGTTTTAATTCGACGCAGTTAGTAGAAACAACCTCGAACGAGTTGACTCACATGGGCCGTCATGTGGACTCCAAGGTTGCGGATGGTGTCAGCTGGGTGGACTTCTGCATCACCAAGGGCGAAGGTACTGCCGTCAAGTAGATGTTGACGCCTGAGGTTGTGCACCATATAAACTCAGATTTAAATTCAAGAGGAGGCAACTTCACAGACCATTGGCAAAATCCTGGTCATTGGGTTCATTGGTCAATCGAATTTCCAGTATATACAAAAGTAAGAGGAGGCAACTGCCTCCTCGTGCCTCAATGTAGCTACGCCTATGCAGGTAGAAACTGTATTATGATGCACAAACCTTACACATGACAGAAAGCATTAGTTAATGTTAAATAAAAACAGATTCCTTTGGCATAAGAACGACTT
Organism: Aporrectodea caliginosa; assembly: GCA_020284085.1. Lineage (NCBI taxonomy): Eukaryota > Metazoa > Annelida > Clitellata > Crassiclitellata > Lumbricidae > Aporrectodea > Aporrectodea caliginosa. The sequence continues at coordinate 235,451 of JACEVL010005070.1, forward strand.
TACTGATCGTAAGGCATTCTTTAGTCCTGAACAGAAGGTAACTCGAATATTTTGAGTAAAACTGTTTAAAATATATTATGTCAATAAACGGGAAAATCCGTATCGATATGTCTTGCCCAGGCGTGCAATCCACCTCGGATATCACGAACGGAAACTGGAAGTTTTTCGCAGATCTGTCGGATTCTGTTTACGGCCAGCTGCGAGTCGTTTCCTCGGCGACAGACGACGAAAACTGTTTAAAAAGAGAAACGATTTTAGACGAAAACAATTTTGGAAACAGTTGTGCAAAGAACTACTTAAAACGGGGAAAACTCAGGAAAGAGATTGTTCTAAGTTGAAAACTCACCTGGAATGGGGTTCGTTTGAAGTTGAAGTTTGAGATCTTCAGAAACGGCTGGCTTGTCGAAATCTTCCATAGGGATATCTGAGGTTCAATGTAAGGAAGCTATGATCAAGAACCCAACCAATCAATCATTCATATAAACAATCATAACCAATGGGTTTGAAAAAACCTGTACGTGTATGTGTCCGTACTGTCTCTAGAATTTGGATCTCGGTAATAAAACAGTTGCTTATTACAACAGTTGGAGCTCGGTAATAAAACAGTTGCATATTTACTACTGTTATTATCATTATCATTATTATTATATTATTATCATTATCATTACTATTATTACTTAGTCAAAATTTTCCAGACTATCACAAAATTTCAGTGGCAAAAGACCTGTGTGAGACCGGCTAACTGCTCCAGAGCCTATCAGTTACCCTCCAAATTTTCCAGAGTACCATAGTACAAGAACTAGGTCAAAATCTAATGTTGGTAATATGTTGCACATGAAACAACTGATGACTCATGAGATATTTTAGTTTACTAAACCTCCGCCAACATCTTTTCAGTTACTTATCTTAGGAGTTAGAAGAAGAGCTAGGGGGTTGAACCCCAAACCCCAACAACTAAAACACTGGTAATAGGTATTGTATTGTATTTGTAAATTTATATAGGTAGCCAGACAAATACAGAAAATGACACTCAATCAGTAAGGATACTCTTAGTTGTTGTAGGTAACTTGCAGATGTCCAGTTCAACAGGCTGCCTGACGTCAATCAGGATATGACGTTCGTTAACTTCAACCAAAGAGCTGTAGTCCTGTGTTTTAAACAAAGCCATAGATTCAAAAAAGTTAGCCTACAATAAACAGATCTAATTTAATCTAATAACTTCTACAGTGTCATTTTCCTACTTCAAAAAGCACTCGATTCGAACCTAATGTGCAACCATCATCAAAGATCATAACCCAATGTCAGTCAAATTCAAACAGATCTTCAGCTTGTATGTCTAAACTGATAGTCATCTCAGAGGTTCATACAAGGTCATCAGTACAAACATTCAGTTACTAGCCTCAAACCCATGACTACAACTCTACTGTAGTAAGCTTAACTATAAAATGAGTTCCGGTACATACATCAACCCTACACTGTCAGTGGGTAGATCAGACAGCAAGGGAGAGGATAGTCATCTGACCTCAATCACCTCATCCCCAAAGGTGAAGAAATGAAGTTGTTAATGCTTCGTAGCCATGATTGCTTCTAGATGTTAGTTTATGTTTGACGACCTTATCTTGCCTGACCTTAGCTGCCAGTAATAACATTACATGCTTTGCAAAGTCTTACCCAAACTGATATCCGTTCGTCATCTTTGAGTACATGAAGATTTTTATCCTGCAGGAAAAAACTCAAACATTTTAAACGACTGCCATTTTAAGAATGGAACAATTGATAAATCTAATAAATTGAACTCATACAGTCTCTGTCAAATGTTATGATCCAAACAAATATGTTTGTTATAGAGCTCAAAATCTGATTAAAAGCAAGAACACAGAAGCACAAAAATCTTGAATCTAAAAGCAATTCTAAGTACAAAGCATCTACTCAGCTAAAGTACTAACAATTTATCTGAAGCAATGTGCACGTACAAGGCATGTAATATTCAGCAAAGTATCCAGTATAGAACATAGTTCAAGCACACTACATGTGCAGTATTATTACAAGCAACGTACCGAGCAAGTACTCGAAGAAGTACTTGGATAACCCTTGTTAATCGATGTATGGAGATGTGCCATCATGTCATTATTCATTAACCTTAATTTCCAACAGAACCCAAGTAACAGATATGCAGATTCATTCTGAAGAAAAGCAACCACCAACTGACACTTTATGAGATACTTTTTCAGATACCTCACAAAGATACACGTCTAGTTACGTCATGTTATACCTCGGGATATACTTTGTGAGATCCCTCTTCAGGTACCTCACTTAGCGAGATACCTCTTTTAGTACCTCACAATACCCTTTCCAGTTACGTCATATTTTGCAAGATACCTGACCATATCCCTTTATGAGATACCTCATAAGAAACCTGATAAGATACCCCAAGAGCAATGTTCCCTCTAAGCTGTGCGCGTGTGCGCGCGCACAGAAGTCGTGAGACGAGCGCACACAAGAAAACATTGAGCGCACACACCAAAAAGTTTGTAAAGATTAGGCCACCTTACGATATATCTCTAAAACACTTTTGTTTTAATAATAAATCTATTTTTACATGTAAAACTTGTTAAATTCCTTAACTCCATACTCCGTTATGTTTTAAATAAATGCTACAATTATAAGCAACGTACATGTAGGCCTAAAATAGTGAGTTGAAGACACGGTTAGGTTAATTATCCGCCGAATCCGCAATTCGCACAGAGTTTTACTCTCCTTGTAAAAATGTTGCACAAAAGAAATTTTATGCGCACACAGACTGCAAGAAATTAGAGGGAACATTGCCCAAGAGACCTCTCAAATACTATGATCATGACAGAATTTCTCCGATTTTATTATGTGATCCAAGACAATGAGAACCTTGTCGGTTGCCTTCATACCACAGAACTGCTCGTAATCAATAAGGCTGTGGATAGATGGCGCTGGTCCACAGATGGCGCAATCGTTCTTTCGACCACGAAGTCTCACTGACCTAAAAGATCCTTCCAAGCCATCGAACAGCAACATCCGCTGGCCATAGACAGCTGTGCGCAACAAGTCAAGGAAATGCAAAAGGAAAAGATTATGACAGGGTTAATCACTAATATGGGGATCTTGAATGGCATGGCACCCATTCAGACTGGTAAGTGGTGGAGACGGATCTCACCTGATCAATTCATTGAAAAACGAGCAGGGTCAAGGCCATATATGGTCGCTATTGAAAAACAAGTACATTTACATTTAGTAAATTCGTAATGTTAATAAGTTAGGTTAACAATATATAAAATGTAGACTGAATAGGGTTAAGGGCTGAGGTAATATCAACATCATTAAAGTTAAATTAGTCAAATAACTTATTAACAACTTCTACTAAAAGAGAAACAAACAAGTTGGACAAAGGCACGACAAACACCATCAACATTTATCAAGTTCAGTGAACAAGGCCAATGAAAATTAAATTAAGATTAACATTCAACATTACTAAAGTCAACCTTTTCACATAAATCGATTAATAAATTCACTTTTAATATATTATTATTTATTGATTTAGAAACGCTTTTGTAAGAAATTGAAGGATACAGCCCATGTCTGTTGCGATTTTAATAACTTCAAGAGCTTGCATGCAGCCAATGACGCCAACAACTGCAAAACAAAACAAAAGCGTAATAATCATTTGGAATGACTTCCCTTTGAAACAGTGCCTCACTGGTTGCGCATTAGCCTTTTACCACACAGGATGAGGATCCGTTTACAACTCAAGCTGTATGACCCTAATGTTTGCATTCATAAGCACCAAGATTAACTATGGCAATGCCATTTATGCAAGTCTTTTTTCTGCATTAATCAGCTACAATCCATTTCAGATGCAGCAGCTTGGCTCATAAATGGTATACCTAGGTTTGGGCATAGATCCAGTTTCACTTTGGAATGTAATATACATACTAGGCGCCCTTGTAGCGGTATGGCCGCGTTACGGCCATATAAATTGTCATTATTATTATTATTATTATACATGTATAAGGATTCAATGATATCCTGAAGGAGTTTTTAAATACCCAGATGGAAGCATTGCAAAGTAGCAACGCAACTGAACGTTATCTTATAAGGATTTTCTACAGCTGTTAAGCAAACAATCAATATCCTAGACAATATACAGCACCACAAGGCATCAGTCATTGGTTGTCACATACCAAATTATACAGCGAGTCCAGTTGAAAACCACAACGGAAAACCAAGCAGATAGAATACGGAAGACAGAGATGAGTTTACGTTGGAGACCTGAAAGTCAATGGAAAATCAGAAGAAGGAATAATGTGACGGATGAGAGTTCCAGCATCCAGGGCCAGTGACAGAAAAAGAAGGCCCACCAAGAGCAGTCCATGTCCATAGTATAATTATAGCACGTGTATTACAGTTATTTACTAAACCTTTGGTTTATATACATAGTTATCTTTGATTTGTGAGGAGCATACCAGCGCCCATGACTCCTCCATCTGAGCAGTTGGTTACAGCATCTGGAGATGGGGGAACTGGGTAGAGACATCGGTAGCATGGGGAACCCTTGTAGTTATAAACAGTTAACTGAAAAACAAATATAAACAATTAAATCAAAAGATACCTATCAAAAGATTGCCTGTAATGTCATTTAAACAGTTAACTACAAAAAGAGACAGAATAAATTCCTGATATATAAATAATATAAAACATTTCTATGGCCACCACACCCAATGACTCAAATCTTCTTACCTTAGAATGCCTGCATAATCAACATCATTTTCAGTGGTTGGGCAATATCTGTACTTGCCTCCCTCTGGGGTTAGGTTGGGCAATCTACCTGTAATAGCCTCCCTCTGGGGTTAGGTTGGGCAATCTACCTGTAATAGACTCCCTCTGGGGTTAGGTTGGGCAATCTACCTGTAATAGACTCCCTCTGGGGTTAGGTTGGGCAATCTACCTGTAATAGACTCCCTCTGGGGTTAGGTTGGGCAATCTACCTGTAATAGCCTCCCTCTGGGGTTAGGTTGGGCAATCTACCTGTAATAGCCTCCCTCTGTGGTAAAACTCCTTTTGATAGTTGTTTCAACTATTATTACTAGGTATGTCCATTTAACCAGATATGACACATGGATGCTGCATGGACTAGGAGTGCCTCTGCACAGACATCATGAAAGGGGGCTATATAAACATTCTGAATGAATGAATAAAGTATTTTCATAAACAAACAGAAGACTCCGATCAGTAACAATGAAAAAACCAGATTCCTAGTAATGATTAATAATTATAATTCATAATAATCATGACTATGATTTACAATACCAAAGGTAATGCTACTACCTGGCCTTCGAATCTCAATGCACTGCCAGAGACAAGTGGCTTTGACGCTAGAACGCAGGCGTCACTAAGCAAATACCGAGTGGCAACATTGTCCGTGGCATCGACAACGATGTCATACGTAAGACTCAGTCAAAGACAATAACAACTGGAAAGTATTTTCTGATTTAACCATATAATATATACCCAGAAATATTGTGGTGATTTTATACTACTACAAGTCTTTCTTCTGAATGCTTGCATCAAAGTTTATGATAAACACTAATAATTGTTAAAGGAAGCATGAATATAGCTGAGGAATAATATAGTACCTTTTAAAGATAATCAGATTTGCTGTGATTATCTAATTAATCAAATTTAATCAAATCTGAAGACAATAGCAATTAGCAATATAGTACCACTGTTAAAATGCACAAGACAGTCTTCCATTAGATGTACATACTATTATGTCAAATACAACTCAGGAAACATTTTCATTCTATCTGAAGTCACATCTTTTCTGATCTGTTAGATAGTCATGTTTTGCACTCTAGTGAGGTTCTTAAAAGGCAAAGTAGTATAACAGTGTTTCTACAATAAGTGTCCATTTTGCTGTCCGCGGTATTTAAAATATTTTTTAAAGCTTCTGTGACAACATATGACAATCCGTAACGTAGGTTTGTTTCAGACAACCCAAATAAAACTAAAAGAATTTTAAAATTGGAATGTTCATAAATTATTCAGGTGGTTTTATTACCTCACAGTCGAAGCATTTCAATAGAAACTGCGTTGTCCCAGATGTGTACCGAAGTCGAAAAACCCTGTTTATTTCCAATTTTGCATATAGCCAAACCGATAATTTACTATTCATTTTCAGTAACATATTGTTTACAACATAAACCATGCTTAATATATTAAGTTTGAGTTTGTTTGAGTGAACAATTAAATTTTAATGAAGCAAATTCCAGTGTCCTGCATCCAAATGTCAACTCCATGACGGCTATAAAACTCGTGTCCAACTTGTAACGGCTAGTGGTTTTTACAGTTTTTAACAGCTGATATTTGTCATTTGTCATTGCCAATTCTGCTGGTAAACATGAGAAGTTTATCTTGCGTTTAATTTTTTAAACAACAAAACGTTAACAATATTATTGCACCGCGTATGTTTAATTGATGTCAACTCCGTGACGCAAATATTCAAGAATATATAAATAAAACTTTCAATGTAATGTGTCCTTTGTGGATGTGATAGAGTCCTGTCTTTGTTGCAAACATCATTTAAATTATTTTGTTTCGCGTGTGCCGGTTTTTGCCGAAAATTAAACGATTTGTCAACTCCGTGACGGTCAACTCCGTGACGCGCGCCCACGTCATGCAGTCGACAGATTGTCAGGAATCCACATTTTCAAAAATCTAGCAGCACTTAAATGGTATATATATATATATATATATAGTGCCCTAACAAACATATGATATCTGTATTGTAGTCGTCATTTCATCATCCTTATAAGCATTGATATACAATGAGTTGAACTTTGATAATGATAATGTTTCTGGTACTGATCTCATTCATTTCTTCATGTGTTTTATGCTCCCTCATTACTTCTCCCAGGGCCATTTTGCTGTTTTTTTGTCTTGCAATTATGCCTCCATTGTCAGTAGGCTACGAAAGTGTACCTTCAGCTGACAGTGACTGATTATATATTTCTCATTGTTGCCGGAAGACTCTTAAAGTCTGAAAGTCAACTGTGTGACGCGAAATCCGTGACGCTTGTCAACTCCATGATGAATTTTGAAAAAACACATTTTTTCTGTTTTTAACAGAAATATTGAATTCTGTGCATTGCTGCCTATCACACATCTTGATATTATTAATATTAATAGATTAGCATTTGAAAAGTACAAAAAACGTTATTGATTTTTTCTTAAAAATCCGAGGCAAAAGTGCCACATATTGTAGAAACCCTCATAAATAGACAGACACATATGCATACACCATTACTGTGGCCTATCTAGTAAGTAGAATTTAGAAATAACTGTCTGGTAACAAAGCAGATCACTGTGGTCTACATCCATAGATTCCATAATAGGGTGGAGCTTATTTTGGAACTTTTGAAATTTGATGTTCTTACCCTCTCAGTTTGTTCCTATATATGAAATAAAAAATCAGGCAAAATATAAGCACAATTGAACAATATTTAGGGGTAGCTCAATAACAGTAAAGTTTCTCATACTCCAAAGCTGCGGCTGCCCTTCTATTGACTGATGCCATAGCTTAATTATCGTGATAAATTAGGAACGTAGTTTTATCTACTAGTAGTCTAGTAAATTTACACTTTCTCTAATAATTATATTCACAATTTCACAGCATACAATCATCCATTCACTCAGAATTTCAGATTCCATTATTTAGCTGGCAATGCAAAATTTCAATGAATTGGACAGAACATTGATGAACTGGCTCTAAACAGAGACTCAATTCGCCGACACAGAGTACAACAACGAGTTCAGAGATGTATAAACATAAAAGCTAAGTTTCAGGGTAAAATTCCTCTTGTTGTTCACTGGGATGGCAAACTAATCCCTGTCCCTGATCTAACTGGAAAAGAGAAGGTTGATCGCCTGCCAGTATTGGTTTCAGGGAAAGGGGTTTCTCAGCTACTCACAGTTGCCAAGCTTCCATCCGGAACAGGTGAGGCTCAGGCTGCTGCTGTCTTTGGAGCTATTGAAGACTGGGGCATTGCAGGCAGCATCCGAGCTATGTGTTTTGACACTACCAGCTCAAACACTGGTCGGGTTGCTGGTGCCTGTGTCCTTCTAGAGCAGAAGCTTGAGAAGAAGCTCTTGTCACTGGCTTGCAGGCATCACATAATGGAACTGATAATCGGTGCACAGTGGCGTAGCCAGACTTAAATTCAAGAGGAGGCAACTTCACAGAATCTAGTCCCCTTGCTGTCGGGGGAATCGAGGGTTCTGGTATCCAGCTTATTTAAAAAGTTGACGACCGGGGAGGGGGTGGTGATACAAGCGTTAAAAAATTTTCGAGAGCGGGGCTACTAACGGCAGTTTTCCAAGGATTTTCGAGGGGGGGGGGGTAGTAACGGGAGTTTTCGAAGACAATATTCACAGTAAATCCTGCCGGAATTATCCCTAAATTTACTAAATTTCACACTTTCTCTACTAAATTTACATGTCTTTCATCTGCCTTTTTTAGACTTTCTTCAAAAACTCCCATGACCTTTTTTTTTTTTTAGTCATTTCACTTTTTTCTTTTACTTTACCACATGCCCTCGAACACAGGCGAGACACGACACTTCAATTCAAGAGGAGGCAACTTGCCAAAATCCTGGTCAATTGCGTCGTTGATCAATTGAAACTCCACTATATGGAAAAACCAAGAGGAGGCAATTGCCTCCTCCTGCCTTCATGTAGCTACGCCTATGTCGGTGCAGTGTTCAAAGTGTGCATGGGAGCCACATCTTCCGGAGGTCTCACTCTTCAAACGCTTCCAGGAATACTGTGGATTTATAGACACAGACAAGTGTTCAGACAGGGGTTGCAGCCGATGACGTGGCAAGTCTAGTGGAAGACGTAAAGCAAGGCACCATCGATTACGCCCACAAGCATCTTGAACAGAGTCAGCCTAGAGACGACTATAAAGAATTCTTGGAACTTGTGATTATCTTTCTCGGTGCTGCTCCTGCCAGAGGAGTGCGATTTATGTAACCCGGAGCAATGCACCATGCCCGTTGGATGTCCAAAGTGATATACAGTCTCAAAATCTGGATGTTCAGGGCACAATTCAAACTGACTCCTGCAGAACAGAGAGGACTACGTGATGTGTGTGTGTTCGCAGTACGTGTCTACTTGAGAGCTTGGATCTCTGCGCCTCAAGCATAAGGTGCGCCGTACAGTGACCTGCTACTGCTGAAGACACTAATTGATTACTCATCGATCCATTCAGACATATCAAAGTCCACATCAGTCAAGTTTTCCAATCACTTGTGGTACTTGTCACAAGAACTGGTTAGTTTAGCTTTTTTCGACCGTCGGGTCAGTCCACGTCAACCAAGAGAGGGACCCTGGGCAAGTCCTTCACTCGCAATTGCTCATGCGCTTCGGCGTGAAACTCCGATTCAGCGTTCGGCGCAGTAGTCGGGAGCGCCTCTGAATGGGAAATCTGGTAGGGGCGCTATAACAAGTGTTCAAATACAATACAATACAATACTTGTGGTACTTGTCACAAGAACTGGTTAGTTTAGCTTTTTTCGACCGTCGGGTCAGTTCGTCAACCAAGAGACTGATGGTGAGTGCCATGCAGAGCGAAGAAAACCAAGATCAGGATCATTCCAAGGAATCCAAGCGAATTAATGTTGATCTTTATTCATTCAAGGACAAGAACTTAGAAGATTTCGTCACAGCAAAGTCAATGACACTGATCCAAATGATGGAACTTCCAAATGGATTTCTTGCGGTTGATCAGGACTTGTGGGAGGACAGAGATGACTACAAGCAAGCTGCACAAACAGTCGAGTCTCTGAAAGTTTTCAACGATCACGCTGAACGTGGAGTTGCACTCATTCAGGAGTACAGTGGATTAATAACCCTTGATGAAACGCAGCTTCAATTCCTGCTGCAAGTTGTCGACGACCATCGCAGAATGTTCCCTGATAGCAGGAAACAGACTCACAATAAATTCAGATTTTTGATGAACATTGTAAGACTGATTGTAAGACTGATTCTGTCAGCAAATGAATAAAGAATTCACTAGTATTAATTATTAAATGTGTTTAGTGATCACTGATCAAAAATAAATACTGTGTTGTTTAAAATAAATTCAGATATATTCGCAATTCATTGAGTTTTCGTAATTTCCATAATCTTTGAGGCACTTGAGCTACCCCTAAACATAAGCATTTATTGCTCAACATTTTTATACAGTGCTTCTATATTATAAGGAACAGATTTGGGGGGTAAGACTTTCAAAAATGAAATTTTTAATTTTTTCTATTTATTAAGCTCCACCCTATTCCATAATATATATTGCAGCCTTTCAAATCGGAAAATACGGTCAGGTGGCAGATGACCCTGAATGTGCTTTACACTAGATAGTACAGAACTATCTTGGTTCATAGAATAGACTATAAATTAGCTCTTAACATCATTAAAGGATATTGTTCAATGATCTTAACTGCATTGTCGCTATTCAATGCAATCCGGTATGGAATACAAGCAGTTCGGCTATTCAGGCTACAAATAACAATTCATATTCACATAATTAATTAATAGTCAATCAACAAATTTATCAATCAACAAATCAATCACCAATCACCCACTCAGTCAACATTCATAAAATTTAACTATCCAGTCTTTTACACAACCAGTTTGCAAACCAGTCATGTAAGACAATAAAGGGCTCTGTCAGGAAATGAAAGGTAGGGTAAAGTCAGGAAAGGTAAGGCTGACTAGGGTAAGAAAAGGTTATGTCAGATAAGGTGAGAGGAAGTAGCATCATGAAATGTAAGGTAAGGCAAGGTAAGAAATGTCAGATAAATTAAGGAATAACAATTCGTCTTTATTACAAGCATCTGTCAATGGCTAAGCAGTTGCTCCCTTGAATTACTACCAGCCTACTTTTGTAGGGAGTCTTAAAAGGCACTATATATAAATACCTAGACATAGACACACGTACCTCTTACAACCATCCGCAACTGACTGCGACTTGGCCAAACCAACTTTCGACTCTGTGTGCAAAACTTGTCGATGCAGATTACTAAGTTCAACTTCATCATAGTCGACCAATCCGAGCTTGCCAACTCCAGCAGCTGCCAGATAGAGTGCAACGGGACAACCAAGTCCCCCACAGCCGACAACAAGAACTGAAGTCGATCGAAGAGCCAACTGACCTAAGAACGATTGATCACACAGACAGGAAAGTTAAACAACTTCTCATCTGAAAATCATTAAAAGAAATTAACATTCATTTCATTTCAGAGATTTATATAGCGCCCCTTCAAGATTATCTACTCAGAAGCGCTCCCGACCCAACCCCGGCTATAGAGAACAGTCTTGAGGTTAGAGAAGAATGTGGCTGCAAGGGCTCTTGTTAAGTGAAAGAAGTGGTGAAGATCTTCACCACTGCTTTCACTTAACCACTTGATACCGCCAAGAGATCCGGAAGTGTGACAAGGGAGAGTCAAGTAGGGCAAGACAGTATTTTTTGACAAAACTTCCTTTAGTTCCCCAAATGTTTATGAATCAAGATCTTTTATTACCTCATTCAGCTTTCCTGGATCTTCACCACTGCTTTAACTTAACAAGTTTAATAGGCAACCCTCCTAACCCTAACCAGTTTGGGGCAGCAAGGTGGATACCAATGAAATTACTTATATATAATAACAATCAGGTTTGACACCATTTTACAAGCCTCACACAAAATTGTTTTTTAAGTTGTCCTTTTTCAAATATTCCTTAATTAATTCAAACTCACACGTATGCAGTAAGATTACATGATATAGTAGAAACAGACGATAAAAAATTTAGCAGGTGTCAAATTTGCACTTAGGGGAGGTGAATGACTAAGTCAACCTTATGGGGCTAGCAGGTATCGAATCCGCGTCCTTCTGATCTTCATGACAGTGTGTCTTCAAGCGAAACGAGAGGCAGAAATTGTAATATGGAGCAGAAGTCAAATCTAAATTCAACAGGTCACAGGCTGCTTCCTTAACGACATTTCAGCTGACAACATACAGTACATAGACCATACATCACATTGCATTACCACAAAGACTTTATATATACTTGCCTTTAACCCCAAATTCTGGAAGTATTAGTTGTCTGCTGTACCGAGCAATTTCAGTGTTGCTCAGCTTTGTCACAGATTCCGTTGGCCAGTTGTCTGGTACTGGGTTGCATATGGCATGAGTTGGTTCCTCCTGTGGACAAATATTTCACTGTTTATTTTCAACTGAATCTTTCATATTATATTTAAATAATTTTTAACATCATCTAAAAATCTAATCATAGAACTTCTATAGCACCATTATAATAATGCATTAGGTATCAATAGATGGCACTTCAAAACAGATTTGCAATCCCGTCAATTCCAGGGGTGAAACAGAAAGGTGCCCTGTCGAGGATGAGTATGCTGAAAACAAATTGTCTTAAGTTGAGAATGGAAAGTTCCTGAGGACACAGCAAAATGAACAGATCATAAAAGTTCATCCCAAAGCATAAGAATTTAGAAAGCAACAGTAAACGCTCAGTTACCAAGCATGGTGTCCACTGTTCACCCAAGGTATGGCAAGAAAAGGCAATCAGGTCTACATGAGTGATGATAGGTCAAAGGGGTCAGCATTTGTTGAAGGTACTGAAGTTCACCGGAAAGCAGTTTTTATAGGCAATTTACCCATTTCGAAATCATTCCTTTTCTGCAGAACTCTCACCTTAGGTGCGTGTCCTGGATTTGTTTATTTTATCTAATTGCTACGTTGCCATAGTGAATGAATAACTGTGTCCTGTAATTTCCAAGTGATTTTCATCAACGGAATTTATTAACCACCACTTATAATTTGAACAGCGCTTTGAGTCTCATGTAGCTTAATCTCGGCGTAATTTCCAATTATCAGTAATATTAATCTAACAGCAAGAGGCAACGAGCGCCTGATGTACATGTATCATGCCATCGAGGAAAATATTAAGTCATAGTGATTCAGATTAGATCAGAAGAGAGGCCTTGGTCTCACACAGGCAAATAAAATACTATCACGGCAACACGTAACGAGCATTTATTCAAACAACTCGGTCTTTATCAACACCGACTGAAAGATGAAGTAGGGAGATCAAGTTTTTAACATTGCACGCGACTTGATAATAAGCGGTGAAATAAATATCTTGAGCGATAATAAGGCGCTAGATCATAGCCGTACACAAATAAAATATCCAGTAATGTTACAGCAACGTACTTTTCCCTGTAACTTCTTTCTCAGATATTCTAATTCAGCGTCCTTTTCCTTTATAATATTTTGCAATCGTTCAATTTCTGCAAGCAAAGCATCGTTATTCTCCATGTTTTTGTTAGTTGTGTACATAGATATAATCACTTAAATAAGTTAAATGACTTAATACTACGCTGGATATAATACTATATCTATGGTTTGCACCGGTTTTTATCGCGCTATATTAGAAGAAGTCACCTACGACGTGTTTTTCCATAAACGTTAATAAATTAGAATGCATTTGCATTACAATGTATGTTTGTTTGTTCAGATTTTTGCATGTATGTTGTGACGTCTGATTTGTTTCTGCCTTCGGGCGCATTAAAGTACTGATTACAATCTAAATGTAGCCTACACGTTTTGGTCTGGACTGGACACTTCCTACTTAAAAAATTGATAGGATGGTTATCCTTCACCATCGCTTCCGCTGTTCATTTGAGTCATTTGAGCTTTGAACGGGTGCCAGATATTTATGCGTTTTGAAGATTTGTGTTTATTAATGTCGAAATTAGGTCCATGTAGGCCTATAGCTCTTTTAATGGCGGCCAGTGGCAATATTTTTCAGCAAGTATGTATGTATGTATGTATGTATGTATGTATGTATGTATGTATGTATGTATGTATGTATGTATGTGTGTGTGTATGTATGTATGTATGTATGTATGAGCATTTGTTATAGTGCCCCTTCAAGATTTCTACTCAGAGGCGCTCCCGACTACAGCACAGACACTGAATCGGAGTTTCACGCCGAAGCGCATGAGCAAGTGGCGGCCAGGGTGCCGCATAGTAGTATGAACCCGTCCTCAGATTTTTTGAAAAACTGAATCTTGAATGGTGCATTTTTAGCATACAAGCAGTCTTAATTTTGATTTTTTTAAAATCAAAAACCTCTATAGCGAAGTGAGGACTTAGTATTAACTGGGTGGGAGCAGGTCGATAGTCCGAAGGTTCGATAGTCCAAAGGTTCGATAGTCCGAAGGTTTGACAGTCCGAAGATTTCATGGTAAAACATTTTGTACATGTACATATATATGTATATGTACATTATATGTAATTATGTATGTATATGTATCTATATATGTTTGTATATGTATATGTACATATATTTATATCTATATACAACTAGCCGTTTTAACCCGGCGTTCGCCCGGGTTTTCCTCAGCGCCCGTGTATTCGAATTTAACGACATCTTCGTCAGCGCCCGTGAATTTGAATTTAACGAGGTGTAAATTTTTCGTGTGTCCCTCTGGCGAATTTACGCGCTGGCTTGAAATTGGAAAAGCAACTCTATGCAATATATACTCCTGCATAGCAATGACATTGAAACTATATATATGATCACATCGAAACTTAAAATGTCCAAATATAGAAATTTAAAGTAAATTTTGAGTTGATATAAAAGTTGGATTGAGATCTATAGAAATTCAAATGAAAACGTTCGTTAAAAATTTCGTATTCCTAAAGTGTTGCATTGAAATTCTGCCGTGGGCGTTCCCACTTCTGATTTGAAATCAACGGTCATCGTGATTGGTTGCGAATCAGAGCGTTGACCTAAATGCTCCAAGTGAAGTAAGATTGCATATTAATTTTAGCCAACATGACGTGGACAAATGGCCATAGGCCTACTATCGGCGGTATTGAGATAATTATAGCGGTATAGCCTAGTTTAAAAAGTTGTAAATTTAAAATGTCCATATATCGGCGTTTAAATTAAATTGCGAGCTGAAAATAGTCGCGTTGACCATGACGTGGCGTAATAATGTTTTGTAAAATTTTGTAAATCGCTAAAGCGTTCCGTTTCGGAGCCTTTAGACAACAGACATACATACAAACAAACATACAAACAAACAAACGGAAGGACAACGTAAACAGACTGAAACTTATAATATAGATACACGCACATATACTAGGCCTATATAATATGGATATAAGTATATATTTGTATGTGCATAGGGCCTATGTATATGGATTGATATACGTGGATGGCGGTCTAGTCACAGGCGGTGCGTGGCAGCTCGGAGCGTATTTCCTTTAAATCTTGAGGAATTAAAGTTTTTTGAAAGCCAAAACTTTGAGGAGTAACTGCGTTTACTATGAGGTATACCGTGGCTAGTATCTAAACTCGAAAAAATTATGAGAATATCGGTAATTATTATGTAAAATTAAGAATGAGCATTAAGGACGGATTCGAAGGGATGGGCTGCACTGAATGAATTCTATCTTTACCAAAGGATACAAACGTCTTTTGAAATTCATACTCGCCCAGGATTAATGCTCAAGACTTACGGTGCCTGCCGAAGGATTTACCAATCTCAGCTTTAATCCTGTCGTGAATTTTGGACAAAAAGTAACACCCCCCTCTGAAAATGACGTCACAAAGCTCTGACCCCCCCTAAAACCAAATTTCCATGGCGAAGCAAAATGCTCCTTCATGGAACAAATAGGAAAGCATGAATATTTTAAAATCTAACGGTGACCAAATATTGAAATAATTAGAAAATTATTAATAATGGTGCCCGTATACATTAAAATAATTAAAAAAATAATTAAAATTTAATCCTCAAAATTAGTGCTGTCATCAATAAAATGAAATTGTTGTTAATTGTTAAATTTAATAACACAGACCTGGTGTGACGTCACACTTCTCAGACCCCCCACCCCCATGTCACACATCGTCACAAATTTCCGACCCCCTCCCCCCTAGGTGCGTGACGGATTAATGCTCAAGACTTACGGTGCCTGCCGAAGGATTTACCAATCTCAGCTTTAATCCTGTCGTGAATTTTGGACAAACATTAAGAAAAACGTAAAGGTGCCATTTGAAGGGATGGGTCTCTCGGCTATGGCTTAACGGGTCTCACTTCAGTACTTAACTTGACCTCTCACGAATTAGCTTGACCTATATTCTGGCGCGTAGCGAATGTGTACACCAGACTCTGAGGACTTCAATCAAGTCGGTTTCGTTTTCAAGACTTTGTTGTCAGTCATTCAGAACTACACCTTTCAGAACTACACCTTTATTCCGCTCGTTGGTTAATTATGTCGAAGAAATCGACTAAGGTGGAGGAACTCGTCGATCTCCTGAAAGATGAAAAGGTTACCGAAGTACCGAACTACTGGTTGAACGATTGAAATCAACCCTTTCACCTGCGATCGAAGACATGATTGAGAGGAAACTCGACAAGATAATCGAAAAGGTTCTCCTTAAACTCAACCCAATTATAGAAGTTACGGTAAAGGCCTCAATCGATGCCCATCAGAGAAACTTCTACATCAACTATCTGATCTTGAGACATCAAACAAGAGATTGAGAATGCGCTTGGACCAAGTCGAAACCGAGTCCAGAGCGGCGAATCTTATGATACATGGTCTCATCGAACCCGACGCTCAATTCGCTACCAAAGACTCGAGCGACTCGGAAACCTTGAAAGCAGTTCTAAACCTCTGCAATTCTACTCTCGGATTATCCATCCCCGAATCGGACATCTCTACAGCATTTCGACTCCCAAAAAAGGGGAAGGAGAAATTTCGTCCGGTTCTAGTAAAGTTCGTCACCTACAGATCGCGCAGGTTGGTTTACGCAGCCCGCTCCGCGTTAAATAAAACCAACATCTATATCAACGAACACCTGACTGCGTCCAATGCTCTCATTTACGCAAAAACCAGACGTCTCGTAAAGGAGGGCATGGCAATATCAACCTGGACCACCTCAGGGATGATCTATCTGCGCCTGTTAGAAGAACAAGACTCAAAGCCTCGGCGTATATCCGATCCTGATGACCTCGATAAGATGTTCCCGGCCCTCAACACCACAGCCTCTACCTCAACCTCCACAGAGCAAGACCCTCACTGATCTATTACGTGTGGCATTGACGTTCATGGCAACAGTCTTATGGTTTTCTTTTCCGCTAGGACCTTCGTCAACCACCGCTGGGTCTCTTCTTTTTGTTTCCTCTTCGTTCTTTGTAGCACCAAAGTTTCAACATCAACCTCCACAGAGCAAGACTTTCATGGAACTATTACGAGTGGCATAGACGTGCAATCGTGCATGGTAACAGTCATTTGGTTTTCTTTTCTTTTATTTCCGCTAGGACCTTCGTCAACCACCGTTGGTTTCGCTCACGAGTTAAAAAATAAGAGACTAGAGATGGTCACTAACTATTTTTCTTTTTTCTTTTTTTGATGTTAACCACGCTTATTTTGTGCCTCTGTTATAGTTTTTTGTGTGGCTTTCTTCTGCTCCCCTTCTCATTCTTCCTATTCTGTCCTCAAGCTAACTGGTAATATTCCCTATACCGAGCAGCCGCCTAGCTACTCCTCGTATCTCTTTATGGAGACCACTGGTCTGGCAACTCGCTCTCGCACTCAACCATCACCGGGGATCATCACTGGTCAAAAAGCCAGATGTTCGAGATATAATGTAACCGATTACCAAGTTCTGAACCCTGCTTTAAACATACCAATTGCTGAATTAGAAACGGACTCAGAGGAAGAGCCTAACTTTATTGACCAAGAAGTAACCTTTGATTCGAATTATGAATCTAATATTACGAACCCCATTGCAACCGAACTGGAGGTATTCCCAGAGGAAATTGAAGATAGTTCCCATCTAGAAAATGTTAACTGGGACCCGGATGTAAACTACTTTAGAAATCCTAGCTGGTCAAGCCCCTACATTGATCCTGTTGCACTCGCTAAGCAAATTCAATCAAAAAGTCAGCTAGTCAGTCCTTCTCTTACGGTTTTGCATATCAACTGCCGAAGCATAACGCACAAATTGTGAGGCGATCTCACAAAATGAGGCTTATGTCGCTGGTCATAATTACGAGATATAGGCGATTTTCTCTCAAAAGGGGTCATCGGGTCGATTTTCACTTTTTTGCATTTTCGTTTAGTATGGCATCTCATCTTCATATTTTCTTAATTTAATAAGGAATTTCCGATGGCAAATATTATTAATTAATTGTTATTTGAATTTATTCCAGCAATTTTTAACTCAAAAGTTTACATTTTAGCGGAAATTTAGCCTGTTTTCGACGTCAAGTTATGCCCGATAATAGCCTGACACCCCTACTAAAAATGGTATCGCCGGAAAGATCGACCTTTCTAGTTTCTTAATATGGTCACATAAATTAGGCTAATGAATTATTATAGACGTACGATTGGTCGGATTATAATGAATAATAATACTTTTGTGCAAACTGTAGCTGCTAGGTCGACACGTGATCAGAATACTGCAGCCTCATTGGTTGAAACCTTGGCGCGTGACTGTTCCCTTTAAATCTGTTGGCTTGCAGGCTCAGCTTGACCTTCACCTTGTTGAAACTACTGGGTTTGAATGCGATGAAAATTCATAATATTCCATTAAAAATACTTTAAATGGCGTTGAAAATGGATCGCGTTGAGTTTTGCACAATTGCTGAACAATATATGCACACTTAACCTTTCAAATGTCGAGTTACCGGCTGTTTGGTTGAATATAATAAGCGATTACGTCTATCAATCAGACAAAAATCTTTCGATGGGATTTTCCGAAAATTCGTTCAGCAGGATTTCGCAACCACAAATAGTCATAACTTTGTCAAATGGCAATCAATTTTGATAAATCATGGCTCATTTTAACCAGAATTATGTATACTATCATAGTAGACCAAAACCTCAGTTTTGATTTTTCCCGACTTAAGCCTCATTTTGTGAGATCGCATCACAATTGTCAGAAATTAGTGAGCTGGCCATTAATTCTAAGGCCTCAGTCATTGCACTGACGGAAACCTGGTTAGACGAAAATTTAGAAAGCACAATACATGTAAGTGGATACACTTTCGTGGGGAGGTCAAGAGTAGGTGGAAGGGGGGAGGGGTGGGATTGCTTATAAATAATCAATTTAAATTCCACCAATTTACCACGAAAGGTAGTACAGAAGAACATAAATCTTACGAGAGCCTCTTTATTAGCCTGTCGTTAAAAAAGAGTTCCCCCGTGATAGGAGTAATTTATCGTCCCCCAGGACAGAACCTCAAGGAATTCAATGAAGAAATTGACGAATTACTCTCGGGAATAAAACATAATTCAAAAGAAGTAATTTTACTAGGGGACTTCAATATTGATCTTCTAAAAATCAATGACCATAACGATTCTTGTGCTTTTCATAATTATCTGACGGCCCATCATTTTTTACCAATAATAACCAGACCTACTCGAATTACCCCCGATACCAGCACTCTGATTGACAACATATTTAGTAATGCCTGGTCGAAGCTAATTGAAGCCTTCATCCTTATATCCGACATTTCTGACCATCTACCTGTCTATGCTTGCTTTTCCCTTGAAACTATCTTACCTATAAATAATCGTACCAAGAAAACTAGAATTGTGAAGGAAGATAATCTAACCAGATTTAAATTGGCCCTACAGGATGAAAGTTGGGACGACATTAAGAAGGTCTGCGACTTGGGTGATGCAAATGGAGCTTACGACCTCTTTTTCGAGAAATATTCACTTGCCTATAATTCGGCATTCCCTGTGACCATCGAAGAAAAGAAACATAGAGATACATTCAAGAAACCCTGGATGACACCAGGGTTATTAAAGTCCTGTAAGAAAAAACAAACCCTGCATACACGATACATAAAAAATCCAACTCTCCTAAACAAAAAAGCTTTTACTCAGTATAGGAATAAATTTAAAACAGTTCGACTAAATGCGGAACGAAACTACTATACAACGGAGTTCTTTAAACACCATAATGACTTAAAGGCTACATGGAAACTACTTAGAGCAGCCATGCATATTGAAGATAAAAAAGTTAACCAAATTACCCTAAAGATTAACGGATTATTGGTCGAGGATCCCGAAATAATTGCTAATAGTTTCAACAATTACTTCGTCACAATAGCTTCCGAGCTATCTAGTTCTCTCCCGGAGTCCACCGGTTCCTTTGAAGAATTTCTTCCACCCTCTAGATTGAATTCAATGGGTTTCCCACTGACCTCTCCCGAAGAGATCCTGAAAATTAGTACTTCTCTAAAAAAACACATACCAGTGGTTTAGACGATATTGACCCATACTTAGCCACTCCAAATATCCACTTGATTGCTAATATATTAACGGCTATCATAAACTGTTCTTTAACGAATGGAATAGTTCCTTCTAAGCTTAAAATGGCTAAAGTGGTTCCAATTTTCAAAAAGGGTGATGCGGAAAATCCGGCTAACTATAGACCAATTTCAGTACTTCCTTATTTCGCAAAATATTTCGAGAAAATAGTTTACGATAGACTCAGTAATTATATTAACACTTACAACCTAATACACCAAACCCAACATGGCTTCCAACAGGGTCACTCCACCTATATGGCTTTATTAGACATGGAGGACAGAATCACTAAAGCAATTGATGCCAATGAATATGCCGTAGGTATCTTTATCGACCTTGCGAAGGCGTTCGACACGGTGGACCATACCATACTACTAAAAAAGCTTGAAAACTTGGGAATTAGGGGCTCTACCTTAAAATGGTTCTATAGCTATTTCCAGGATCGTACTCAAAAGGTAATTTGCAATGATGTACTCTCTGACGGTAGAAAAATACCATATGGAGTCCCCCAAGGCTCCAATCTCGGTCCTCTTCTGTTTCTTCTATTCATTAATGACCTTGCAAAGATTTCAAAAAACCTGTATTTTATCCTATTCGCCGATGATACTAACATCTTCTTCGCGCATCACTCTTGGGAAACCCTACAACAAATAGTTAATAACGAATTAATTCTAGTAAATAAGTGGTTCTTAGCTAATCGTCTTACCCTCAACATCGACAAAACAAATATAATATTATTCAGGTCCCATCGAAAATCATCACCAAGGGATTTTGCCCTGGAAATGGCAGGAGCCCCATTATTACGAGTCGAGTCGTCCAGATTCCTAGGAGTGACGGTCGATAGCCACCTGTCATGGAGAGAACATATTAATTTCATTGCCAAAAAACTCGCCAAAAACATTGGTATTCTATATAGGGTCTCCCACCTTCTTCCTGAAGCCGCCAGGTTAAATTTATATCATTCTCTAATCCTCCCATATCTAACATACTGTAATATGATCTGGGCCTCCAACTATGACTCAAGAATTAGTAAACTAATTATCTTACAAAAAAAAGCTATCCGAGTAATTGCAGGTGTCCCAAAGGGTTCTCACACTGATCACATTTTTAAGAAATTAAATCTGTTAAACTTGAAGCAATTAAGAGCAGTTCAAATCGGAGAATTCGTCTACAGATTCCAAAATAATATTCTCCCGAGCTTATTCCAGAGCTATTTTATAGCTGGTTCTCAAATCCACTCCCACAACACTAGGAACGCCACTACTCTCAGATCTACCAATGCTCGTACTAATTCACGAGTATTTAGTATTAAGTTCTATGGCCCAAATCTCTGGAATACCATTCCATTAGACATCCGCCTTGCACCAAATATTCACTTATTTAAGATTAGATTTAAAGCATATCTCATAACGTCATCTGACTGACCCCCGGTGGTGGAGGATCCCCGAGAATGGCCAGCCTTTTCCTTCTCCTTTTCTTTCCTCTTCTCGTCTCTTCTATTCTTGCGTCTTTCTTTCTCCCTTACTTTCCTTTCCTGATCTCCCCTTTATCTATTTCTCTTTCCATTCTCTTTCAATTCCTCTTCTCTTCATTTCTCGTCTCCTCAACCTCCTCAGTTTTCTTATTTAGTAGTAAGGATTTTAGTTAAGGATTTTAGTTAAGGTTATTTTGGGACTTTTGCCCAGTTACTATGTTATTTTTGTGTTATTGACTGCCGTTATTAGTGTCTAACTTAATAGTTAAGGTTTGCCTCCTCCTGTTGTTCTTTGTTCACCAAAAGATTTCCACCCTAAAGGCTGCACAAGAATTGTCGTAATCTCTGTAACGTCTCTTGACCGTCTTCTTCTTATTATTGGTTGTAAAGGAACTAGTAGGTCGCCCCAACTAGCGGGAATAATCTTCCCTTTGGGGTCTCCTTTTGCCTCCTGTAGCGTGATACACTTGTTAAATATACTTGATTCTCTGTTTGTATTACGGGTCACATTATTTGAAGCAATAAAGACTTTCTGATTTCTGATTTCTGATATATGCATAAATACATATATATATATATATATTTGTTGTATAATTATATATATATTTTTATCTATATACAATACATGTATATATGATAGTGCGTAGCGAGGCTTAAATTCAAGAGGAGGCAACTTCACAGACCATTGGCAAAATCCTGGTCATTGGGGTCATTAGTCCAATCGAAGTTCCGGTATATAAAAAAGCAAGAGGAGGCAACTGCTAATTCTTTGTCCACTGGATTGTCATATGGATTGTGATAATTGATTGGAAACGACACAGCTATAATTGATTGATGCCTCGTGCATTACCTTAGGCTAACTGCCTTATAGAAATGTCAATATTAGATTAGATTAGATTAGATTAGATTAGATTAGATTAGATTAGATTAGATTAGATTAGATTAGATTAGATTGGAGAAGGGGATCTTGCAGAACAGTGTCACATTATTCTCGGCTACAATCAGACGAGGTTGGTATGCCAGAGAAATAGAGGGACCGAGGGGGGAAATCAACTTCAGATGTCAGCGAGCCAGTAATCTGTAAAGACTTTGATTCTGAAAGAGATCAAACATAGAAATCTTAAAACATAAAGAGTCTTATGAGACTCGCCCGTTTAAGCTGACCCATAACTTCTATAGCGCCACTACATTGAGTCGATGTTATTTAAGAACATCAGCTTGGGTTGCTTCGGTTAGCCCTCGGGCTACCAAGGGAGGGTGGTGGTTGCCACCCCCCTACGTTTTTATGCATAATTTGTTTTCCATATGGAATATAATTTTTGCATTTTAGGTAGCTGTAGCAGATTCATTGGCGCACATTTTGAGGCAAACATCATGGTGGTAGCCTACGCCATTCAAGAGTTATACCTTATATTCAAGAGTTATACAATTATCATTATTGACATACCTGAGGCACCAGAGGGGTG
The DNA here is from genome assembly GCA_020284085.1 of Aporrectodea caliginosa. Lineage (NCBI taxonomy): Eukaryota > Metazoa > Annelida > Clitellata > Crassiclitellata > Lumbricidae > Aporrectodea > Aporrectodea caliginosa. Next base: position 258,814 of record JACEVL010005070.1, read on the forward strand.
GATACCACCCTCCCTCTTAGTTTTTCGACTATAGCTTATTGACTATTCTTCCTAGAAGAGAAACAATTATACCATTCTTTAGAGGGAATGCAAGTAGTGGGAAGAGTGTATTTTCTGGAGCCAATTCCGAACGACTGTATTTTCTGGAGCCAATTCCGAACGACTGTATTTTCTGGAGCCAATTCCGAACGACTGTATTTTCTGGAGCCAATTCCGAACGACTGTATTTTCTGGAGCCAGTTCAAAGGTCAAACGACCACCTCAGCCTGAAACAGACACTCATTAAATTTTGGCCATTAAATTTGGCCAAGGGTTGCACTTCTTGGGTGGGGGCGTACGTGTGCCTACCCCTCCCCTTCCAAAGTGGCAATTATTTTTTTTTTTGGGTGTGAGCCACAGCAGGTGCCTACATCAAATTTAGACCCCTCCATTGGCGCTACAAGGGCTTTGAATATTCCCTAAACACAAATTGAGAGGTTTTTGTAATACACACAATCAACATGCATATTGTTTTGGGCCTTTCACTCACATGGCCACATAGACAATCACCAGCCATTTACACTGTAGGCCATTGCCTTTTGGAGTTTCTACAGGCATCCAATGAGCTTGCAACTCTGTGAATTATAGAATAAGGACCTCATTAGGGATTGACGTCACACTCACACATACTATCGACTATCTTTCATTGTCTATAATAATCTATCTACCAAACACGAAAAGACATGAATTTAATCAAACTTTATTGAGTAGAAACACATCATCAGCATTAAACTGCTACAGACGAAATTATGCACCAAATAGTCGTTAAGACCAGTGTCAAAACTCAACATATTCGTAATTGCATTAACTGTTTTATTTCTAGCTCTATGTATGCAATAGAATATACAATAGTGTCCGCAAAATCGACGACAACGCTCTGCAAATTTCTTATCGGTATATGTCCAACGGGCGCAATGTCTGTGTAAAAACGTTCTGAAAGGTGCTTCAGGTTGGTTCTCCAAACGAATCAAAGTATTCGCCGTATGTAGAATCTTCAATGTACAATACGATCCAATGTTGTCCAGGTTTGTCGTGTGGGTCGGTATTACAAACGATTAGACGGTTTGCTTTTGTCAAACGTTTTAGGTAATCTATCGCTAGCAAACACGCCCACGAACATCTTTCTAGCACTTTGCATCTTTCTGAAGTATCTTCTCTATTCTGCTACCATTCATTTTACAGCCGAGAGTAATCGAAAGGCACGTTTCTCGTAGAGCGGTCAGATTTCCAGAGAGAATTCTCATTCTTCAGAATGTTTGATGACATTGAGCTGAGCTGGAGTGCTTCCGCCTTGTCCGAGTCAGGTTGTATCTTTGAGGCAGAGAGGCGCAGAGCTCGCGTTTTCATCTAGATTTGAGGACATTGTGAGTCCACGTGTAATTTTCTGAAAGACGGCCTGTAACTATTGGTATTCAACTTTGCAAGACACGCGGTTGACTTTTCGCCTTTCAAAGCAAGCTGAGTTTTCTGAATTTGCTCTTTTGCATCTTTAAAAATTTCCGAACTTTCTCTGATGCCCTTTCTGAACCAAATTTTTAATCATCAGGTTTGCATCTTTTAGATTTCAGACGTTGTGGTTTTCCAAATTTTAATTTTCTGAACTTCAGGTCGTCGAGCTTTTCATTAAAAATTTCGGAGCAGGTTTTCTCCAACTTTTGTAATTCAGGTTTGCATCTTTTATATTTCAGACCTGTGGTTTTCCAAATTTAAAATTTCAGAACTTCTTCATTGCAACTTTAAAATTTCTCAACTTCTCCTTTGCAAATTTAAAATTTACCAGACACTTCTGGTTTGCATCTTTAAAATTTCAGACTTGGTCATTGTGCCTTAATTTCAGAGATCTTCTCGTTGACAAATTTAAACCAGAAGTCGTGGTTTCTTCCTGCAGTTGTTTCTCAGAAATCTCTTTCAACTGTGTCTCTTTAGTTCTCAGACTGGTGGTTCCAGCATTCTCAGCTCTCAGTGGTTTTCTCAGCCCTCTGTTTCAGCCAGGGGCCCTGTTTCAGTGGCCTCAGGAACTTTAGAGCTTGCGGTCATTAACTTTGTAAAGAACATGGTTTTCGACCATTTGTAGCCTCTCACCCTTATCTTTTTCTAGCCACATGGCAAATCAAAATTTTCTGAATTTTCATGGCTTCTTGTTTTCTGATCTTCATTTCAGACTTTGTGCCTTTAAAGTTCTCTGATCGACTTTGTGGTTTTCTGATCTTTCACCAATAAATTTTAAATTTCAGAACTGATGGTTTTCAAATTTTAAATTCTGATCTTTCTTGTAACTTAAAATTTGATCTTTGCTAACTTTGTGTTTTCAATCCTTTCATTTCTGAACTTTAAAATTTTTCTTTGCCCATTGATCTAAACTTTCAACTGTTAAACACAACTTTCGTCTTTCATCGATCAAACTTTGCCTTCTGGGCTTCTTGTCTGCAAATTTCGAACCACAGCAACTTTGTGTTCTCGCAATAACTTTGGAGCAATTTCAGTCCTTTTGTCTTTCACTGTAATTTGCAACTTTGGGCCTTCTTCTTTTAAAATTTAAGACTTTGTGGAATCCAAATTTAAAATTTCTAGATCTTCAGTTCAGTTTTCAGACTTTAGATATCTCTGTTTTGGCATGATGAGTTTTCTTTGAAAAAGGGACAAGTCCCTTTTTCAAAGTTATACCAAAACAGAGATATCTAAAAGTCTGAAAGCTAAACGACGCAAAGCTGAAGTTCTGAAATTTTAAATTTACAATCCACAAGGTCTGAAATGTAAAGAATGGAAAACCACCTGTTCTTAAATTTTAAAGTTGCAAAAGAGAAGATCAGAAATTTTAAAGTTGCAAAAGAGAAGATCCGAAATTTTAAAGTTGCAAAAGAGAAGATCCGAAATTTTAAAGTTGCTGTGAAGAAGTTCAGAAAATTTAAATTTGCAAACGAGAAGATCAGAAATTTTAAAGTTGCAGTGAAGAAGACCCGAAATTTTAAAGTTGTAGTGAAGAAGTTTAGAAATTTTAAAGTTGTAGTGAAGAAGTTTAGAAATTTTAAAGTCGCAAACGAGAAGATCAGAAATTTTAAAGAAGCCATGAAGAAGTTCAGAAATTTTAAAGTTGCAAAAGAGAAGATCTAAAATTTTAAAGTTGCTGTGAAGAAGTTCAGAAATTTAAAATTTGCAAACGAGAAAATCAGAAATTTTAAAGTTGCAGTGAAGAAGATCAGAAATTTTAAAGTTGTAGTGAAGAAGTTTAGAAATTTTAAAGTCGCAAATGAGAAGATCAGAAATTTTAAAGAAGCCATGAAGAAGTTCAGAAATTTTAAATTTGCCATGAAGAAGTTTAGAAAAATAAAATTTGGAAAACCACCAAGTGTGAAATTTTAAAAGAAGCAAACCAAACATTCTGAAATTTTAAAGTTGAAAACCACACCACCTGAAATCTAAAGGATTGAAAACCACAAGTTCTGAAATTTTAAATTTGCAAACAAGAAGCTCTGAAATTAAAATTTTGAAAACCACCAGGTCTGAAATCTAAAAGATGCAAACCAGAGTGTCTGAAATTTTAAAGTTGGAAACCACAACTTCAGAAATCTACAGGATTGAAAACCACGACTTCTGAAATTTTAAATTAGCAAGCAAGAAGTTCTGAAATTAAAATTTTGAAAATTACCAGGTCTGAAATCTAAAAGATGCAAACCAGAGTGTCTGAAATTTTAAAGTTGGAAACCACAACTTCAGAAATCTAAACGATTGAAAACCACGACTTCTGAAATTTTAAATTAGCAAGCAAGAAGTTCTGAAATTAAAATTTTGAAAACCACCAGGTCTGGAATCTAAAAGATGCAAACCAGAGTGTCTGAAATTTTAAAGTTGGAGGAAACCACAACTTCAGAAATCTAAAGGATTGAAAACCACGACTTCTGAAATTTTAAATTTGCAAACAAGAAGTTCTCAAATTTTAAAGTCGCAATGAAGAAGTTCAGAAATTTTAAATTTGTCGACGAGAAGATCTCAAATTTTAAAGTTGCAATGAAGAAGTTCAGAAATTTTAAATTTGCAAAGGAGAAGTTCAGAAATTTTAAATTTGCAAAGGAGAAGTTTAGAAATTTTAAAGTTGCAATGAAGAAGTTCAGAAATTTTAAATTTGGAAAACCACAGCGTCTGAAATATAAAAGATGCAAACCTGATGATTAAAAATTTGGAAAACCACCAGCTCCGAAATTTTTAATGTTGCAAACGAGAAGTTCAGAAAATTAAAATTTGGAAAACCACAATGTCTGAAATCTAAAAGATGCAAACCTGATGATTAAAAATTTGGAAAACATCAGCTCGGAAATTTTTAAAGATGCAAACGAGACGTTCAGAAAACTCAGCTTGCTTTAAAGGCGAAAAGTCAACCGCGTGTCTTGCAAAGTTGAATACCAATAGTTCTCGGCCGTCTTTCAAAATTACACGTTGACTCAGCCTCCTCACGTCTAGAGAAAACGCGAGCTCTGCGCCTCTCTGCCTCTCTCTGCCTCTTTCTCTCTGCTTCTTACGATTAATGTCATCGCATTCGCAGAGTTTGAGAATATCTTGGAAATTGACCGCTCGAGAAACGTGCTTTTCGATTACAAGAATTGAAAATGAATGGTAGCAGAATAGAGAAGATACTTCAGAAAGATGCAAAGTGTAGAGCAATGTTCGTGGGCGTGTTTGCTAGCGATAGATTACCTAAAACGTTTGACAAAAGCAAACCGGCTCTAATCGTGTGTAATACCGACCCACACGACAAACCTGGACAACATTGGATCGTATTGTACATTGAAGATTCTACATACGGCGAATACTTTGATTCGTTTGGAGAACAACCTGAAGCGCCTTTCAGAACGTTTTTACACAGACATTGCGCCCGTTGGACATATACCGATAGAAATTTGCAGAGCGTTGTCAGTCGATTTTGCGGACACTATTGTATATTCTATTGCATACATAGAGCTAGAAATAAAACAGTTAATGCAATTACGAATATGTTGAGTTTTGACACTGGTCTTAACGACTATTTGGTGCATAATTTCGTCTGTAGCAGTTTAATGTACTGATGATGTGTTTCTACTCAATAAAGTTTGATTAAATTCATGTCTTTTCGTGTTTGGTAGATAGATTATTATAGACAATGAAAGATAGTCGATAGTATGTGTGAGTGTGACGTCAATCCCTAATGAGGTCCTTATTCTATAATTCACAGAGTTGCAAGCTCATTGGATGCCTGTAGAAACTCCAAAAAGCAATGGCCTACAGTGTAAATGGCTAAGATTGTCTATGTGGCCATGTGAGTGAAAGGCCCAAAACAATATGCATGTTGATTGTGTGTATTACAAAAACCTCTCAATTTGTGTTTAGGGAATATTCAAAGCCCTTGTAGCGCCAATGGAGGGGTCTAAATTTGATGTAGGCACCTGCTGTGGCTCACACCCAAAAAAAAAAATAATTGCCACTTTGGAAGGGGAGGGGTAGGCACACGTACGCCCCCACCCAAGAAGTGCAACCCTTGGCCAAATTTAATGGCCAAAATTTAATGAGTGTCTGTTTCAGGCTGAGGTGGTCGTTTGACCTTTGAACTGGCTCCAGAAAATACAGTCGTTCGGAATTGGCTCCAGAAAATACAGTCGTTCGGAATTGGCTCCAGAAAATACAGTCGTTCGGAATTGGCTCCAGAAAATACAGTCGTTCGGAATTGGCTCCAGAAAATACACTCTTCCCACTACTAGTGCAGATGCAGGGCTTCATTTGCATACCTACATCTTTGTCTTATGAAAACAGGAAGTGATCAAAATAAATAATAATACGCGTAATATGCGTGAAAAATGGCTGAATGGAAGCACCCCCCTTAGTTTTTTGTTTGTAGCGTATTCATTTGTCTTCCTGGAAGAGAAACAAAGATACCATTCTTTAGAGGGAATGCAGGGCTTCATGTGCATACCTACATCTTTGTCTTTTGAATACCGGAAGTGATCAAAATAAATAATAATACGCGTAATCTATGTGAAAATGGCTGAATACAGCATTACAACGTAAACCGATATATATGTATGGATATATATGTATGGATGTACATTTATACTATATAAACATGTGTAGGGATGATTGTGTGTATCTTTTATACATAGATTAGTTTCAAAACACACATAATCTTATATTTGTTTATCCAAAAAAGTACAAAATGTACGCAATAATATAAAATATTGCTAATTAATGGGTTCCGTTGTTAAAAGTGATGTAATTTCGAGGTGCATTCACATAATGTACAACTAAATATACCATTCTGGGCAGAAATGAATGCTGAATCCATTGCTATATTACAAGTTATGATATGTGAAACCAAACACGAAATTCCAGGGGTGTGAAAAACCCCTTGGTAGCTCTGAAATCACAAAAAGATGAAAACCTGAGGATTAAAAAAATTTGGAAAAACACCAGCTCTGAAATTGTTAAAGTTGCAAACCTGAAGATCAAAATTTGAAAAACACCAGCTCTGAAATTTTAAAGATGAAAACCACAACTTCGGAAATTTTAAATTTGCAAACAAGAAGTTCTGAAATTAAAATTTTGAAAACAACCAGGTCTGAAATCTAAAAGATTGAAAACCAGAGTGTCTGAAATTTTAAAGTTGGAAACCACAACTTCAGAAATCTAAACGATTGAAAACCACGACTTCTGAAATTTTAAATTAGCATGCAAGAAGTTCTGAAATTAAAATTTTGAAAACCACCAGGTCTGGAATCTAAAAGATGCAAACCAGAGTGTCACAAGAATTTTAAAGTTTGGAGGAAACCACAGCTTCCCAGAAATCTAAAGGATTGAAAAGCTTGACTTCTACAAGGAATTTTCAAAGTTGCAAACAGAAGTTCAGAGATTTTAAAATTCACTTAATGAAAGTTCGAGAGAAATTTTAAGTTGTCGACTTGAGGAAGGTCTCAAAATTTTAAATTTGGATTGCAGATGGTTAAAAATTTTAGAATTTACCAAGGAGAAGTTCAGAAATTTTAAATTTGCAAAGGAGAAGTTCAGAAATTTTAAAGTTGCAATGAAGAAGTTCAGAAATTTTAAATTTGGAAAACCACAACGTCCGAAATATAAAAGATGCAAACCTGATGATTAAAAATTTGGAAAACCACCAGCTCCGAAATTTTTAATGTTGCAAACGAGAAGTTCAGAAAATTAAAATTTGGAAAACCACAACGTCTGTCTAAAAGATGCTGAAATCACCAGCTCCGAAAAGATGCCAAACCTGAAATCTGATGAAACCTGATTAAAAATTTGGAAAACATCAGCTCGGAAATTTTTAAAGATGCAAACGAGACGTTCAGAAAACTCAGCTTGCTTTAAAGGCGAAAAGTCAACCGCGTGTCTTGCAAAGTTGAATACCAATAGTTCTCGGCCGTCTTTCAAAATTACACGTTGACTCAGCCTCCTCACGTCTAGAGAAAACGCGAGCTCTGCGCCTCTCTGCCTCTCTCTGCTGCCTCTCTCTGCTTCTTAGTACGATTAATGTCATCGCATTCGCAGAGTTTGAGAATATCTTGGAAATTGACCGCTCGAGAAACGTGCTTTTCGATTACAAGAATTGAAAATGAATGGTAGCAGAATAGAGAAGATACTTCAGAAAGATGCAAAGTGTAGAGCAATGTTCGTGGGCGTGTTTGCGAGCGATAGATTACCTAAAACGTTTGACAAAAGCAAACCGGCTCTAATCGTGTGTAATACCGACCCACACGACAAACCTGGACAACATTGGATCGTATTGTACATTGAAGATTCTACATATGGCGAATACTTTGATTCGTTTGGAGAACAACCTGAAGCGCCTTTCAGAACGTTTTTACACAGACATTGCGCCCGTTGGACATATACCGATAGAAATTTGCAGAGCGTTGTCAGTCGATTTTGCGGACACTATTGTATATTCTATTGCATACATAGAGCTAGAAATAAAACAGTTAATGCAATTACGAATATGTTGAGTTTTGACACTGGTCTTAACGACTATTTGGTGCATAATTTCGTCTGTAGCAGTTTAATGTACTGATGATGTGTTTCTACTCAATAAAGTTTGATTAAATTCATGTCTTTTCGTGTTTGGTAGATAGATTATTATAGACAATGAAAGATAGTCGATAGTATGTGTGAGTGTGACGTCAATCCCTAATGAGGCCCTTATTCTATAATTCACAGAGTTGCAAGCTCATTGGATGCCTGTAGAAACTCCAAAAAGCAATGGCCTACATTGTAAATGGCTAAGATTGTCTATGTGGCCATGTGAGTGAAAGGCCCAAAACAATATGCATGTTGATTGTGTGTATTACAAAAACCTCTCAATTTGTGTTTAGGGAATATTCAAAGCCCTTGTAGCCCCAATGGAGGGGTCTAAATTTGATGTAGGCACCTGCTGTGGCTCACACCCAAAAAAAAAAATAATTGCCACTTTGGAAGGGGAGGGGTAGGCACACGTACGCCCCCACCCAAGAAGTGAAACCCCTTTGGCCAAATTTAATGGCCAAAATTTAATGAGTGTCTGTTTCAGGCTGAGGTGGTCGTTTGCCCTTTTGAATGGCTCCAGAAAATACAGTCGTTCGGAATTGGCTCCAGAAAATACAGTCGTTCGGAATTGGCTCCAGAAAATACAGTTTGGGAATTGGTTTAAAAAAATTTGGAATTCTCCAGAAAAACATTTCCCCCAAAATGGGGCTCAGAATACAGTCTTCGGAATGTCAAAAAAATAAAATCGCGAATTGGTAAAAATGGCTTGGAAGCCCCCCCAGTTTTTTGGTCGTTTCATTTGTTTTCCAAAAAAAAAATCCCATTCTTTAGAGGGAATGGGGCTTCATTGCATACCTACATCTTTGTCTTTTGAATCCCGGAAGTGATCAAAATAAATAATAATACGCGTAATCTATGTGAAAATGGTGAATACGCATTACAACGTAAACCGATATTTTGTATGGATATATATTGTGGATGTACATTTATACTATAAAACATGTGAGGGTTTTGTGTATCTTTTATACATAGATTAGTTTCAAAACACACATAATCTTATATTTGTTTACCCAAAAGTACAAAATGTACGAAATAATATAAAATATTGCTAATTAATGGGTTCCGTTGTTAAAAATGATGTAATTTCGAGGTGCATTCACATAATGTACAACTAAATATACCATTCTGGCGAAAAGAATGCTGAATCCATTGCTATATTACAAGTTATGATATGTGAAAAAAACACAAATCCCGGGGGGGGGTTTTTGGCCGTGTTACAAAAAGCTTGGTAGCCCCGGGGGTTAAAAACTTTTTTTTAAAAGGAAGCAACTCGAAACGGAACTCAGTTTGAAAAAAATGTAACAACCAAGATAAACCAAAGTTTACGAATCGAGTTTTTCCGTCTGAAGCTAAATTTTGCTCGTAATTTAAATACTGCCTTTTGCCTACTCTATATTACAATTTAATCTGATTTAAAAAACCGACATTGTAACATGGAATAACAGCTTAGATTATAGGCCCTAAGTGGCTTAGCGACATTGAAGTTGGCACTTAGATTACTACACCCATTGCGATTGCCTTTTTATATAATTCGCCAATTATGACATCATCGCAAAATGACGAATTTTCCTTTTTGTTACAGTTAGTTGTAGTTAGTTATTACTTAGTCATAAAAAGGCTAAGCGAAATTGATTTAATAAAATGCGCCACTACTAATGGGTCAATTCACAAATCCAAAATCCGGAGCTATTAGTTGTAGCGCATTTCACGTTCTCGTTTGTCGATATTGCACTTTATTTTTTGGAACCAAGAATCACACTGTATTGGATTCGTCACAAACCTAAAAAATATTCAAAATTAACTGTTTGCACGACAGTCGGTCAACTGGATCGTCTGGGTCGCCTTTGTCTGGAATCTTTGGAGCTTCATTCTGCCCGTGGTTGACGCCGTCGCAGCTCTCGGAGGAAATATTGCTGCCCTTCGCCGACCTTTTCCCTATATCACATCCTCCACCCTGCAAGAGATTTTGGCAATCATTAACGTTCCCGTTTTAACGACCACTAGCTAGGGGGCGACAACAAAATTATACGCAACGGACAATGACCATTCGATAGGGGGCGACAACAAATTTTACACAACGGACATCCAGCGTAACGATATTTATAAGGTCTATAGAGATGTAGGCCTATAAATTTTCAAGTTGTTTTCCAACAGTCTTAGCACGGCCAATAATCTCGAAGCCGGGTTACAACATCTACATCTTTCCGCTGTAAATAGCTTTATGTAACTGAAACCGAACATTTACAGACGCCATTGCTCGTACTCCGGCAGTGCCAGTCCCAAGTCTGGATGAAGGAGGGCGACGCTAATCATCTTTGTTATCACAAAGTGTCGCTAAGCTGAAACTACTAGTACATACGCGTTGTGAAAGTATTATTATTCTTTTGTCACTTCGGATTGGATCAGTTTCTGTTTTACATTTTAATGTTGTGAACTTACCAAAAATGTATGCATAAAGTCCGTAGGCCTACTTTCCAATATTGTTCAATTCATCGCATCGCCGTCTCATCGATGGAATCTTTGGGTAATTTCTCTTTCGCTACTTCAATTTGGGGGACATGTACTGGTCATGTAGGCCTAGCCTACCTCTGTCTCCGACCGATCGACGCCTTCTTACAAAGCGCTGACTGAAATTGGGTCAGTGGACTAGGCTATAGTTTAGTACACATGTTTTCTCGCCGACCCCAAGAGTTTATCCTGCGCATGTTGACCTAATAGTGGGCCATAGGTCTATGCTTGTTTTTCTGGACACGCAGACCTATGGGCCGCAAACTTACGTCCTATTTATATTCAACTCATGCCGGCAAATCGCCAGAAGTCTCGAGGAGTAGGGCCTAACTGTAGGGGCTACACAAGTAGATCTAGGCCCCTATACCAGGAAAGTTGTTTAAACGGCTTAAAGGATTCGTCTTTATTCTTTATTATTAGATTACCTTAAGCGAATTAAGTTACAGAACACAAAACAGCTGCATTCTGAATTTATAAAGCCAGCAGTAACGCCATATGCCAGTTTTCCCATAGGCCTAATGGGTTAATAACAGGACCTATAAGTATAATAACGTGAAGAATTTGTAATGACATATTTATTGAATATGTTACATTGATTTCCAGCTCAGACCGTACACGGAGACCTTAATAAATGACGTGGCACCCCTTAAAAAGCCAGCGGCGAGGAATCTTACCCCATCAATTCATTGCAAAAGAGGCCTAAGATCGATAGAGGCCAAAAGGTTCATGCACAGCTACATTCACCATATAAGTAAGTAAGTAAGTAAGTAAGTTATTACTCCATTAGCAAATTCACAATGGGACATCTAGCCTAATTAGGATATAAAATAACACGCAGAAGTAATAATAAAGTACAGTAATAATGAAAGTTATAACACATGTCAATAAGTAGGCCTATAAAGCACCTGGTAATGAATCCCTTTCTAGTGAGGAGGTCGGAACTTGGAATTTCACGATTGTTAGGACGTGGCCGTAAATAGTAGGCCTATTGTGATTCATGAACTGGAGGGAGAAAGCCATGGAGGACATGCCCAGGGTCAGCCAATATAGTGACAAATAGAGCGCGGTCAGCTTTAACAAACATTTCTTCGAATGTAGGGGAGTGACAGGGCAAAAGCCCTGCTTTAAAAGTTTTTTTAAATCAGAGTTTAGCCGTTCTCGCTCGCCTAAATTAGCGAATCCACACAAAACAGGAGAGAAGTAGGCCTACACCATATTCGCGCAACAATGGTAGAGCTCATAATTAGGCCTATAGACGATTGCCAGCAAGCCTATGAACCACCAGGACAAGCAAACTGACACACCGCAGTATGATTAGGCCTGCAATTCATAGTATGAACAGAAACTGATGATCACAAGGTATACTGCAGAAATCGAATTAAACCGTTTGGCAGCCATGCAAGGCGCCCATTACGTCCTACTGCTCGTTTTACCAACGCCATCTGGCGAATGAAAGGCTGAGTCGACCTTTTGGAGGGTAGCGGGAAGCGATCCCGCGTTCTTGCTGATCTTCAGCTCTTTGTGCCCCAGTGTTACCAATACCCTAAATCGCCCTTCATATATTATTAATTTTGTATTGTATCTGGGCGTATGCAGGGAGAACCCGATTCTTTAGGAGATTGTAGGCCTAAGTTTGTAACACCAAGAATATTGAGATTGGTATAGACTAGAATAGAAAGATTTTTTTTTATGACGCAGATTTGCTGTCGTAAGTGACTCGTGATCAGACAGAATCATCTTATTATCTGATGTTAGAGTCTTGTGTAGCGCCTATATATCGCCTTCTAATTCCTACTAGAGTTGGGTAGTTATCAGCTTTCTTGACAACTTTCAAAATCGGTTCTGTTTCGGTTTTTCTGCGTATACCAACATCGATCGGCATCGGTTTTCGGGTTGTTTTCTGTCTGCTCCAACCCTAGCCTAGGCCTACACAGTCCGACGTTGTTGTTTCCCAGTGTAGCCCAAGGACCAATAACACAGGACTGGAGAGACTTCGAAGTGTGACTAAATATATTATGCCGTGCCTAATATGTCCCCCACGCCAGATCTTGTTTACGTCTTGTTTACACAACAAACGCATTGCAGTTTCAAAGAAAATCATACTTAGGCCTGTATCAGTAAAGAGACATTGAAGAACAAATATTATGGCTCAGTTCAAGGACCAATATTACCTTGGACTGGAAACTTCTTATTATGCGGCGTGTAACGAATTGGTGGTCCATGCATCACACCAGATAAGACATAGGCCTATAGGCCTATAGGCTACAAATTTCTACAGCACCAAAAAAGCGTAGACGCGGAACCAATCTTGTCAAACATGAACGACCTCATTCAAGTGTTCCACATACTATGTAACAATACAATACAATACAACTGCCTTTGATAATTATCGCCCTTCTTCCAAAGGTGGCCCAAAGCTCAGAAGTGCACACGCCTCGGCGACGCAGAAGCAGCTATATTTCAGAGGACTTGCTCACTGACCACGGTCCCTACACAGTAACCGACCGGACGAGGATCGAAACGTACTCTCCGCGTTACAGGTCAAGCGCCCTAACCAGTCCGCCACCGTGCCACACATTAGGACTAAGTTATTATCTATATTATAAGCCAAAGTCGGATTATTCTGTCCTTCCGTATGTTTGTCCATCCGGCTAAAGGCTCAGAAACGGAACGCTTTAGCGATTTGAAAAAATTTACAAAAGATTATTACGCCGCGTCTAGGTCAACGCGACTATTTTCAGCTCGCAATTTTATTTAAACGCCGATATATGGCCATTTTAAATTTCCAACTTTTTCGACGAGACTATTTCAATACCGGCCACAGTATGGCCATTTGTCCACGTCACGAAGGCTTAAATTAATATGCAATCTTACGTCACACGTAGCATCTAGGTCAACGCTCTGATTCGCAACCAATCACGATGACCGTTGATTTAAAATCAGAAGTGGTCACGCCCACGGCTGAATTTATTGGTCATCGGACTTAAAAATTCGCCAATGCAACACTTTAGGGATACGAAATTTTTAACGAACGTTTTCATTTGAATTTCTATAGATCGATCTCAACCCAACTTTATTTCAACTCAAAATTTACCTTAAATTCCGATATTTGGACATTTTAAGTTTCGATGTGGTCATAGTCTGTTTCAAGGCCATTGAAATCTAGCTATGCAGGAGTATATATTACGTAGAGTTTAAATTAAACAATTTCAAGCCAGCGCGTAAATTCGCCAGAGGGATACACGAAAAATGTGCACATCGTTAAATTCAAATTCACGGGCGCTGACGAAGATGTCGTTAAATTCAAATACACGGGCGCTGAGGAAAACCCGGGCGAACGCCGGGTAAAAACTGCTAGTCTTTAATAATTCTCACCATGCCCTTGCGTACAACACTGCATGGTTAAGTGGTTAACATACACCATGCATGGTTAGCTGTGAGGGTGGGGCGATACTGTTATTTTTGAAGGATAAATCTTCTGCGGCGGATTAAGATTCTGCCGCACTTGAAAGGAAAATTTCACTTCTGCGGCGGAAACATTCACGCATGAGCAAAGCTTCGACCAAGCATGCGCATTGCTCAAAACATGCATAAAATGGCTGAATTATTCTTAGACCAAACCTTTGATAGCACTTGGCAAGTAAACGTGAGGTTCGGTTAGGGTCAGGATAGGCGTCGTGAGGGTCGGCTAGGATTTGGCGCGGCTAGTGTGGCCATTAGAATATTGTTTAGGCCTACGTGTAATTATTATAGACTACGAATTTCTATATGCACAGGAAGGCCGAATCTGCCGCAGAAGTAAAAATTTCGTAAAAATTACGAAGGCGGAATTAGCTTCCACCGCAGATGCATCACGTTGTTTAACGTTAGATAATAATTAGACGTCACCGTTTTTTCTGTAGTGGAACACAATAATTATTAAAGTAGGCCCTATATAGACCATGCAGTGCTGTCCAACCTTTTTGACCCCGCGCGGGCCACTGAAGTCGTTATTCTTGAAGACGAGTGCCGCACCATTAAACTCAAAAGCATCGACTAAAATTTATTGAAAATATTAACTGTTTTAAAATTAATTGTGGAATAATAATAATGAATAGTGTATGTATGGAATTTGTATCATGCTTTACAATAGTCAAAAAAATAAATGCTCAAGCACGAATAGTTATGCAATTGAGGCAGTGACTTTGCCTTTTACTTCATTTTTACAGAAATTGCAAATATTTAGGGAGCTGGGGCGGGCCACTTAGAATCAGCCCGCGGGCCGCGGGTTGGACAGCACTGCCCTAGACCTACCAGAACTCCAATCAAACATTTCCAGCAATGCGAATGCTTACTGAACTAAAAATAAGGGCCTAGTCCTAAGCTTACTGTCCGTGAAAAAAGCTAATGACATTATTTGATATCTGCTTCTGAGCAAAGGCTTTCCGTTTTTTTTCTAAGGTTTTCGGTTTGCGAACGAACTTGATATCGAATTCGGATGTTCTTACTATCTTGCTATCGGCTAGTTAGCGCAGACAATCGCCACGTGTCAAATTACATACAGGTCCTGCGCTGGCTCCCTCTCCGTCAGCGTATAGAGTACAGAGTCGACTCCTAGGTGTCGCGATGCCAGCTACAATTATTATAGGCTTCGCTCCAACGTAGGCCCTATATCTACTTGACCTTTGTCGACCTGTGTCGGGTACTCGGTGTAGTCGCTCCCTACGCTCAGTGGGGAAGGGGTGCTCTCAGTCAGTGGGTAACGAAGGGGCAGCGGGGGGCAACCGCCTCGGGCGCAGCACAAGGGGGCGCAAAATTAGCTTTCAGTGGTACACAGTACTCTGCAGTGGCGTAACGAAGGGTTTCAACGCCCAGAGGCAAGAGTTGATGACTGTGCCCCCTTTTACATTTTCTTGTTGACTTTTAATCGTTCGTGTCACCACTGAAGGCTAATTTTGAGCCCCTCTGGTGCTGCGCCCGGGGGCGGCTGCCCCTCTGCCCCCTTCGTTACGCCACTGACAGTACTATGACAAGAACGATTAAAAGTCAACAAGAAAATTAAAAGGGGGCACAGTCATCAACTCTTGCCTCTGGGCGCTGAAACCCTTCGTTACGCCACTGCTTTCAGTCCCGTTTGCCCGTACCTCTATCATGCAAAGTCGCGCTTTTGCTGTGGTATGCCCGGCGGTATGGAATGGCCTCCCTCTTGAGCTGCGCCTATTTCCTAGGTCACTCTGACACATTCTATAAGCGTTCGAAAACTGTTCTGTTTGACCCTGCTGGAGTCGGGAGCACCTCTGAATAGTTTCCTTGAAGAGGTGCTATATAAATACTTGAATGAATGAATGAAGTCAATGAACGAATGAACGAATGAATGAATGAATGAATAGGTTAAACCGATCGAGCCCTACAATTCCTATCGACCACGGATATTGATCGAGGGGTTGACCATCAGAACACCCGTTCATTATCGATTTCCACTAGGCCTACAAATTGCCCACGCTAGCAAACGAACGCCTACAAAGCCGGCTTACATAATGGTGATTTTTAACCCGACCTCGGCTGCGTTAAATATCAGCAAACGCTTTCTAGACCTCTATACACTGTATGGATCGGTTGTGGATGAGTTCTGGATCCATTCTGACAGAGCCTGTATTTATAGTTTCTCGGATGCTAGCGCCGGGAATTTGTAGGCGTGCTGGACAACAGCACGGGATGAAGACAGATTACAGCCTTTGTAACAGTAGATTTAATAGCATCGGTCTGAGACTTGGCGTGGTTCCTACTGTCTGTGAATAGCATCTTACGTCACCCAGTGTGATAATGGGCTTTCTATGCGTATCGTTCAAGGATGCGGCTTGAGACGATGGCAAAGGCGTGCACGGTCAGATGCTATTTTATGTCCTAGGTTTCGGTGCTGCAAATATTCGACCTCATCCTCGCTTTTGAGGGAGACAGAACGACGAAATCTTGTGAGTGTCGTATTTACAAATAATTCCTTCATCCGTACCAAAAAACGTGGGGATATTTATTGCCATCCAGAAACAGTCGTTCATTTGGCTCAGTCTGTCTAGGAGCCACAGAGCACAGAGGTTTTTTCGTCTACGCCAGGAATTATTGGTGACGTACAGGCAGTGTACGTTCGTGTGGGCACACTTCAGACCGGAGTATGATCCAGTGGCTAAATTCACCCGGATCCCTCTGGCAGTGGCGTAAATCATGGGGGGTGGGGACCAGTAGCGGCGCCAGGATTTCAGGTTTGGGAGGCTAAAACCCCAATTCCTTCCCTTTCTCCTCTCCTCTCTGGCATTGGCAGTGATTTCCCACTTTTGTTTGGGGGCTGAGCCGCCGATAGGGGGGGAGCTTCAGCCCACCCTAGTCCCATCCTGGCGCCGCCACTGGGGGGACAGAGGGGGACTGTCCCCAAAGTTTTGACTTAAGCCCGTCTGTCCCCCCCAAAAAGCCAGTCCTCGTATAATATGTCCCCCCCCCCAAAGTTATATACAGATTTTCGCCTCTTCCCTCTGGATCTGAGATCCGCCACCTGAACTATGAGATCAACCACATAAAACTGTAGACCCATCAACTAAATGTGTTTCTGTAACAATAATCGACCAAATGCACGTACCTTGTTTCACACATTACCGAATAGCAAACAGAGATATATATTGGTTAGCCTATAGATTCGCCGGATAGGCTTTGTCTTTAGATTTGTAAAGATTTGAAGATCCTCCGCCACCTGTGCATGAACAATTAACCACTAATAGTCCACGTGTATCTAATTACACATAGACGTTAAATAGGGAGAACTTCCAATTTACTTCATTAATAATATGTAGATGTTGTGTACGATGAGAGATGATAGTTGTTATAAATTGTTGTGACGTTTGCTCTCCCCAAAGCCTGAAAAGGATCTGATTCTGAATATGAATCTGACTTTCAATGTATTGAATATGCCTTCACTTCGAGTTGCTTGTTTCAAAAGATTACACTTTTGTGAAGCAAGGAAGTGATGCTGAGTTTAAGGGTGTTCCTTTCAGCATTTATGAAATTTGAAGCTGCCTTGGTGAAATTGACGATAATACAGTATACAAGATCTTTTGGTAAACTACTTTGCTAACACTTTAATGACGAGCTGCATTGGTTTCCCAGTCGC
This sequence comes from Aporrectodea caliginosa, assembly GCA_020284085.1. Lineage (NCBI taxonomy): Eukaryota > Metazoa > Annelida > Clitellata > Crassiclitellata > Lumbricidae > Aporrectodea > Aporrectodea caliginosa. Next base: position 276,551 of record JACEVL010005070.1, read on the forward strand.
TTTTAGTACATATATAATTTCGTTTATTGAAAATAGTAAGTTGACAGACCGCAACTTTTTACATAGACTGAGAAACAAATGCAGCTCTCATCATTAAGTGTTAAGGAGTTATTAACTTACTGTTTTCTTTAGCTATTTCTAAGCAGAGCTTCTCATTTGAGGCGATCGATCGATCGATCTCCTTGGTTGATCGCCTAGCAAAGGTCTGGTCGATCGGTAAATCGATTGCGCTCGATGAGCTAGACTCCAAGAGGAACCTGGAGCCAGACCATTATTTTGTTTATCTAATTTACATTACGTCTGAAAGTTCAGGCTAGGATCGATACAACATTGCATCGACAAACAGAGGTGGTGGCTTATCGACAGTGAATAAGTGTTGCATACAATCTGGCAGTTAATGGACAACAATGTGCACCTATACGAATACGACAAAATGCGTTGTATGCAAAAGGTGCTGAGGTCGACCGCGCATCGATCGTCTACTCAATCCAGCGCGATTGATTTTCAAATCGCCTTCTATTTTCAAATGAGAACCTCTGTTTCTAAGCACTGTTTGCTTTCATAGCTGTCCTATTTAGTATGCAACATTCTGTTAACATTCATAATTTTTATGCTAAAAAGCCAATTTTGCCAAAGTCTCTCTGAGCATGAGAAAAGGCACTTGTCTTGCCTCTACTGGAAGACAGCAGAAATTGATGAAAGTGATTAGTATCAGAGGGGTCAGCAGATTTAAAGAAAGAGTTTTTATCTATTGACATACATTGCTTCTTAAAGCTGCTGTTCTGATAAATTTCAAGCAATATTTAAATTTTAAGTATTTGACATCATAATCTGTTTAATTAATAGGCAAATGAAGTTAAAGGCTAAACACTTATTTCTATACCTCTATAGATTCCCCAGAAGGTTGGTCCTGAGATTGAAATACAAAGTTGTTTGAGGCAGGGCTTCTATCCCTATACAGGGCGGGCGCAAGTTGAGCCCAGTGAAAAACAGGGGGGGAAGTGTTTCTTTTAAATTTTTATCACGCTTTCTACAAGTCAGTCTTCATTCGCAGTCCTATGAAAGACCCACTTTTCTCGTATAAATTAGTGTGAACCGATGACATCGTCCGATTAAGTCACTCGATTTTGTTAACAAACTGTAGGCCTACTTAATGCGTTATTGAGTTCTCGCACTTAATCGCGCGACATTATCTAGTTAATTCACACCCGTTGACTCGCATGCTTAAAATTGAACAACTTTACTTTTCCATTTTAGGTGCTTAATAATTATTTTGCATTGGTATCCATTGTAAGCTTAAATGGTCAATTTAAAATGGAAGCTGGATTATGAAAACAATTGTCTCCCTAAATCAGGGTGAAAATTGCCGGTGGGGTTGGGGGGAGTTCAACCCCCTAGTCTTTCTTAGGCTCCCATAGTAAAGTCTACATTTCACACCCAAACTGCACATAAATCAACGTCTACCCCCCCGTTATTTCTTTACAATTCCCATACTGGCCTAAATGGAAGCTGGATTAATGAAAGAAATCTTCGCATAAATAGAAGTTGGATTGATGATATTTTAGCAGATGAAACCTATCAATTACAGACACATTTATCTAATCAGAAATGAGCTAACACCAGTACTTTTTCCTGGAAAAAGGTTCCGGAACTCAACAAATTCAGAACAATTATAGGGACATATTTTATGCTAATATTTCTATTTCATATAATATAAATATCAATAAACACTGAAAGTATTGGAATTAAATTAAAGTATCTAAATAATTTTAATAAATTTTTTATTAAAAATATAATTAAAAAAATTATTTTTTAAAAAGGTTCCAGAACGCCGCTCCGGACCACTCCGGCTGAAAAAGCACTGGCTAAAACTCACGTCGGCAATATGGGATCTCGGAGAGAGTGGAGACCCGGCCCGGGAGGGGGAAGGGGGGGGATTGAGCCCGGTTGTTTAGGGGGATAGAAGCCACTGGTTTGAGGTGCAAACACAACCATGATATTCGAACAATGGAACAGTTTTTGATCTTTCTAAGTAGTTACTTCTTTACTGACCCCGAAATGTTTGCTGCACAGAGGCAAATGCAACAGTAATTAAGTGCAATGGAAGACTGTTCCAGGAAGTTGGTCCAATGCACAGAAGGTGCATGAGGTTCAAGCTGAAGTGCAGAAGCATGGCACTTGCACATTTCCACAACTAGCAGAGAGCAGAGATTACCAACCAGTTGACTTGGGACTGGAACACAGAGCTCCCTGATCTATTCCAGGGCAGCGCGAACAATTGAGACGCATGACAGCAAGGTGATTTTAAAGGAAATTCAATCACTAACAGGATCTAAGTCCAACTAAAGTGTTGCCAATTGGCAGACATTGCTTCTATTAATATGAAACAGAGTAGGTTAATCAAGTTCTTTGGGATGATGCAATTCTGTTTTGCTTCTCTATCAGAGTTCAGGAAGTAAGTAAGCAAAGCATTTGTTAACATGACATATGTTCTTCGGCTGAACGATGAATCATAGGTGTTCACTTCTTCTAATGTCTTCCCAAACCAACTGTCTGTTGTCAAATATGCAACCTGTAAGCAATTATAGTTGTCCTGTTCTGTCTTCACTTCGTATATCACTCTGCAATGAAATGTCTGGTTATTACCGAAGTAGATTTATCTGGGGGCTGGCTCATATGCACATAGTGTCTGGTGATAAATCATACCAACAGCCTACACAGTAAGACACTTTTTGCCTTCCAACCATAAGTTTTTTTATTCTTAAGGAAGCCTTTAACGATTCTTTGGCAAAAGGCCAACAGGAATAAAACTCAGACGGTCTGACAAGCTGACTGACAGTATGGCTGTTACCAGCTGACAGTTTGCTGTTGTTCATTGCCAGACAAATATATCTAGGAGTTTCTGGCCACACTGTTGCATCCTACTGAATAGATTTAAGACTGTGGAGCACCCTGCAAGCCTCTGCATTGCAGTAAAATTTTTTGGACCATTCCTACAGCATAAATACCTGCTTTGTTAGAGTGAAAGAGCATGAAGCATCACATATACCGGCAATCACAATCTTGGTACTGTCTAGAAATGACCCTACTGCACCGTTCTATGCTAACTGGATACAAGTAACAAAAGGAATTAGAACTGACATTACCATACACAAGGGCATAGCCAGGAAAAAATATGAGGGGTTGTAAGTTTTCTGGGGATTCCAACTGTTCCATTGGAAATTGTCGTATTTTTCTACATGTTTAGTTTTTAATTTTAGTAATGCATATATTTTAGGGGGAGGGTTGAACCCTTAAAACCACGCACATGCCATACTCTAACCTTTTGGAAGGGTAGTTAAAACAGATAAACTCTGGTTCCTTTTCTCACCCTACAATTCCTGTTGGAAGTAATTTTACATCACCTCCAGTCATTGACTTTACCCTACATTTCCCACTGAAAGTTATATAAATCATAGTCATTTACTATACCCTACCTTATCTACTGGAATTTAGTATACCTGTATCCTACCATGCCTTTGTTAACCGGAATAGAACAATGAAGGTCAAGGTCAAATGAGGCATGATTGCTGTTAGTTAACTCATCTGCTGAGAGAGAGAGAGAGAGAGAGAGAGAGAGAGAGAGAGAGAGAGAGAGAGAGAGAGAGAGAGAGAGAGAGAGAGAGAGAGAGAGAGAGAGAGAGAGAGAGAGAGAGAGAGAGAGAGAGAGAGAGAGAGAGAGAGAGAGAGAGAGAGAGAGAGAGGGACATTGCTTGGGGACAGAAAGATAGAGATACAGGTCATCATCTCTGTCTGTCTGTCTTTGTTTCTCTGTCTGTCTTTGTGTTTGTCTGTGAGGAAACTCTCACAAAGTGGGAGAAGTTAATTCATGGGAAATGCATTCAAAGGCAAGTACTGATAGACAACTAGACATGTAAATGGGTCATAATGATTCCTTTGCATAGTCATACTCCCTGTTTAGTTAGCTATCAAATGTTAAGTCCATAGCCTATGTAGCATTTGCTGCTTAAGCGTTTTGATATTCAATTTTAGCATGATGCCCTGCAACAAAACTTGATTTAACATGTCCCCTTGATTTCATAATTTGAATTCCTGTGCACTGATTATTATGCAAATAACCAAGTCAACTACTTCATCTTATGGAGATTTCGCTTATCACAGCCTCATAGGAATGTGAATATGCTCGAATTTACTATGTGGCCGTCCATAAATGACATCACGCACCTAGGGGGCGGGGGAGGGGGTCGGAAATTTGTGATGATGTGTGACATGGGGGTGGGGTCTGAGAAGTGTGACGTCACACCAGGTCTATGTTATTAAATTTAACAATTAACAACAAGTTAATTTTAATAATAACAGCACTAATTTTGAGGATTAAATTTTCATTATTTCTTTTATTATTTTGATGTATACGGGCACCATTATTAATATTTTTTGATTATTTCAATATTTGGTCACCGTTAGATTTTAAAATATTCATGCTTTCCCTATTTGTTCCATGAAGGAGCATTTTGCTTCGCCATGGAAATTTGGTTTTAGGGGTGGGGGGTCAGAGCTTTGTGACGTAATTTTCAGAGGGGGTGTTACTTTTTGTGACGAAGTGTGACGAGGGGAAGGGGGTTAAAAATCGGCCAAAATTGCGTGACGTCATTTATGGACGGCCCCTATGCTCATAAACATTTACGATTTACGACCTTTATAGACACAGAAACTTATGTCAAGTCGTAGTTTTGGTGAACTTTAACTCACAGTTTCTCAAAAGTAGCTGCAACAAAAGCATCTACATCTTGAAAACAAAGCAACTTGGATTATTTGTGATTACTTGGATTATTTAAGTGATAGAATTATGTTCTTTGGTTAAACCTAATACCAGCATTTTATGGGTATTAGATAGGAGGACTTAAATGGGCTCTAGTGTTATTAATTTTAGCAATTAAAACCCAATTCATTGCATTATCAAACCCGTTTTGATTGTTTCCAGGGTGTTGGGTTTACTCTGGCACGACCACATAATTATCAAGATCGGTTAAAAAAAATATTTGAGTAATCTGCCACGGAGTTTTACATAGGCCTATTTATGTCCACCGAGGATGGCTTGATATTAGCTCTATAGCAAATTTATCAGTTTATTACCAGTCTGTCAATTAGTTCTCTTTATGATAATCTGAAAAGAATAGGCCTACAAGCCAACGTTCACTTCCGGCTACAACTCGGTGTAGCGAATTCTGTGAACTTTGGCGCCCTTTTTTGCTGGATTTGGACGGCCAGTGCACGTTGAACTTTGGCCAGCGAACTTAGGCCTACATGAAAGTCAAATGACGGTAGGCCTATAATAACAGAGCAATCCAAAGTTTTCAGGATGTTCTGGTAAACTTCGGGAAGCATTGTAGGACAAGTTTAGATTAGTCGTAGGCGCGAACGAGTGTGACATGTTGTTTTACTATGGATGACGTATCTGTATAATCCTTGACATCGCCGACTTCTCAGATGAGTCAACATCTACGGAACTTTCCACAAGTGTTCACTGTATCTTGTATTGAGGAAATGTCTCCGGCCTTACAGTATAAGAGCAGCGTCATTGCTCGAATTAGCAGCTTAAATAGATTCGTGAATTGACGCCCGACATTAGATAAACTTTGTCAAGGCATTTGCAATCATCGCCGAGGATCAGATAAAGACAGATGCGGTGTTTGGTGGACAGTCTTTCAGATAGCAGATCATTCATTGTAAGGCTGAGCCGCCGAAATCATGTCCGATTTGCTCAACAAAGCGATGCTCATATCAGGTAAAAGACTCGTGGTATAATAATAATAATAATAATAATAATAATAATAATAATAATAATAATAATAATAATAATAATCTACACTTTGGTGCACATGCATTAAATAAAATATTCAAACCGGGGTAAGCCATTGCCTTCTAGATACTGACCAGTAAATAGAAGCTGGATTGATGAAACTTAGTTTTTGATGCAATAGAAGCTGGATTGAAGAAAATAATGGTTTCCGTAAGTAGAAGCTGGACCCATGAGAATAGTTCTTTGCTTAAATAAAAGTTCCATTGATGAAAAATATTTTTTTGGTTAAATAGAAGTTGGGTCATTTTTTTCATGAAATGGAAGCTGGATTGATTAAAAACATTTCTTCGTGAAATGGAAGCGGGATTGATGATAGTTATCATGGACATAGGTAGACTGCTTACTTACGTGAAGTACGGCATTGAAGACATTCAAATAATTTAGCAACCTAAACTACGGGATGACCAAACCGTTTGTGTAGGGGTCAAACCGATAATAATAATAATAATAATAATAATATAAATAATAATCAGATTCTTTATTAATTCAAACCGACAAACGCAGTATGATTACAATTCAGTATGAACGGATGATCACAAGTTATTACAGGAGTCGAATTTAACTGTATACTGCAGCCATGCAAGGCGCCCATCACGTCCTACATCTCATTTTACCAATGCGCCATCTTGCAAATGATATGCTGAGTGGACCTTGGGAGGGTTGTGGGAAGCGATCCCACTTCCTACTGCTCTCCACGCCAGTCATGTTACCACTATGATTCCCCCATGTAATGAAATGGGACAATTTTATAGCAGATTTAAGAATCTCGTAAGAGCGGTGAATCAAATTGAAGAAACTTATCCTAAGGGAAAAATAAGAAAACGCAAAATGTTCATTTTTGTTGACAACTCGGCAGACGTATAGTATCGGAGTCTGTACGTTTAGTAAAGTAATACACAGTCTATTTACGCATTGCTGCCAATGGCTGCAGGAAAATGGGCATGGTGCGCCTTCATTGGCCAATTTAAATGGGACTCCATTATGGAGCATAGGTTACCGAGAAATCCTTAACCGTTCTGTCTTGGAGGCTACTAGTGTGGATTAGTATCAAAAGAGCGACATAACGAAAGAGCGACGTAACAAAAGAGTGACAAATTGGTTTCAAATACTTGATATTTTATTTTGTAAACCTGAAAAATAATCACTTTTAAGATACAATTTGGAATCAAAATAGCTTGACAGATTTGGATTATCGTGCCTTAAGGTTCCCGGTAAAGTAAAAATTGGGTTTGAGCACAAGTTTACATTGATGCACTATAGATGTGTGTCTGCAAGTTTTGTAGCAGCCCAAAAGCATGGCTGGCTAGCGCATGTGTTACATTCCCATGTTGGTGAGTGTTTTAACACTCGTGCATTGGTATGACATTGGGGTTATTTCTATGAGGACTAGTTTTTGCTAATGCAGCTGATTATGAGCTATGTAAGACCGATAGCAAATACAGTGAAAACAATGTATGTTTTAGGGAACTCTGTGTTTCAGAGCAATGTGTTTTGTGCTCAGTATACGGCCAGTCATTTGTTTGATTTGTTAGGTTTAGGAAGGACGCTGATTGTTGCTGACAATAGCGCTTACCCATAGGCGGAGACTTGATCTTGGGTTTGGGGGGGACTGGTGGATCGGCCGAAGGACGATCGGCGAGCCGCGAGGAGGAGAGGTTTGGGGGAGGAATTTTTTTTGAATTTTCACACTAATGGTAGCATTTTAAGCTGTCATTTGAAAAAAAATTGCTCTATAATTTGAGTGCTGATAGGAACCAGCTGTCACTCGTAGCTTACATGTAGTTTGTAGCTTACATGTAGTTTGAGTCGTGTTTGAGTTTGGGGAGGGGAAGTGCCCCTCCCCTATCTAAATTTTTTTGAATTTCTACACTGTAATGGTATTTTAAGCTGTCATCTGAAAAAAATTGCTCTATTATTTGAGTTCTGATAAGAACCAGCTGTCACTCATAGCTATTATTATTATATTCATGAAATATTTCAGAAATATTGGGGGATATAAGCAGCTCCGTCCCCCCCACCTCAAGTTTGGGGGGGACCGTCCCCCCTGTCCCCCCTAAGTCTCCGTCCCTGCGCTTACCGATTTTGTATTTATAGAAGTAAATGTCGTGATTGAACTATTTTGATATAATACATTAAAAGAAATCTGAAAGACGCCATGCATATCTTTAAGTGAACATTACACTAAAAATTGGATGAATCTAGAATTTGAAGCTCAATTTGCAACTTTTGAAGACTTGTCAGCAGTAGCAGTGCCAGGATTTCAGGTTTAGGGGGTTGGGTGGCTAAAACCCCAATTCCTTCCCTTTCTCCCCTTCTCTCTGGCATTGGCAGTGATTTCCCACTTTTGTTTGGGGGGCCGAGCCGCCGATAGGGGGGCTTCAGCCCACCCTAGTTCCATGCTGGCGCCGCCACTGCTTGTCAGTAGCGCATAAGGTGCTTTATTTTTTAATTATGAAATATTCTTAATATATATATATTTATATTTTACCCAAAAATGTACTATATTTAACATTTTTGCCTTGATTGATATGCATATTAAATCAAATTTTGATGACTTATTATATACAAATAATTTCCTGTAAAATTAGCCAGTGGGTGTTTATGTTGAGTAATTCAAACTGAATGAAGATATTGACAGACATTGAGAGTAGTTGGCCCAGTAATAATATAGTCATCATTTAATTTATGGTTTATTTGGGTTTGAATCACTGTCTATAGATTAAAAACCAGTTGACCAATTGACCTGAAATTTGGTATATGCACTTGTGATGGCAAATCAGCCAAAGTATAAGGTCTTGACTTGAACACATTCAGTAGAAATCAGGTTATCAGTGCACACAGACAACACCAAATTTAAGTGTAAAATTAAATGAGGAAAATTAACAAAGGAGTTCACATTTAATGACCTGGCACATAAATATGTTTAGAATATTTATTTGTATTTACATGTTTCTCTCTCCCTCTTAATTTCACTGACATTGTAATTGTGTCATATGTATTGTTAATACACATTCTTTAAGTGTGAATTGTTTCCATTGACACGATACACTGCAACTCAAGGCAGTACAGAAGTGAATTGCTCTATTAAACTGATAGATTACAAGGGTGTAAGTAAGATGCAAACCAACTGAGAGCGGAAACAGATGGACTGAAACAGTGTTCGAGGCTTTGAACAAGTATTATGATCAATAGTATCAAAAGCAGCAGATAGGTCTATGAGAATGAAAGCAGTTACTTGTCCGTTGACAGTGGAACTGATTTTGTCATTGCAGCATCAGTCAAATAGTATTTGCGGTAGGTGGATTGGAAAGGAAGTCTCAGGTTGCCGGACAAGATATTGGAAATGAAATTGAGAGAGGAGATAGGGCACTAGTGTGATAGATCATCGTGAGAGATAGATGGCTTTATAATTGGAGGAGAAACAAGGCATGATTGAAACTGGCTGGGAAACAGCCTTTAGCACGTCTAGGGTTGAAATTAGCAAGTTTGATGAGCAGAATTTAAATCAAAGCAACATGCAGACCAACTTCCAGTCAACATCTATGATTACGATTACAATGTGATAGACTGTAAAATGGTTGACTGAAAGCCAACCATTTTAAAGCCTATCGTTATAGTTTCTTTTTTAAATGTAATCTTTCATGATAATTTGGGTACAACTACAGCAGGAGGTAGTGATTAAATTAAAACGGACTCTTGTGGCTTGATTTTTAAAATCAAGAAAGATACGGATGGCTTTTGATGGGTGGGGTGTGTTATGTTCAAAATTTCACTTTTAAGGGGTAATATTTGGGTGATGTGAGTTTTCCAATGGGGTCAAAAGCGACATCCTGACCTGACAAGGCTTGAATTCTGAGTTGAACATTCCCAAAACACTCCAGACCTGCATTGAAGAGTTTCTAGACGTAATTGATGGTACACTGTTTGCAGTATCTGGTGCTATGGCATATGGAGTCCAATCAAACAAAACAGCAAAGCTTAAAAATACTTCTATGATTGTAACTGTAATTCTAATCATTAATTTATATAGCACCTTTTTAGGAGAGATGCGTCAAAGGTGTTCCCAACCTGGCAAGAAAAAACCTGGAAAAGAGGCAAAAAAGACCACTTCAGTTATTGCATTGAAACTCTATCAGGCTGAACAGATCTAAGCCGATATATGTGACAGGTTGATGTAGGCGCGAAAACTGGAGCAGAGATGTCATTCATCAACCCCTTGCATCTTGGCCTTTCTAGCTTTGTATAGCAGTGTGGTACTCTGTCACTTCTGTTTCATTCTGCATTGTAAGTCATGCAAGAATGTGGACATCTAAGTTTCTACACTTCACTTCAGTGTTTTCTAACAGTAGACATTAGTGTGACTAGACATCAAAGACATAATACTCACTACTCAAACAATTTTTTCACCTCGTTGACTTTCAAATGACCTGCCTGAAAAGTTTTTTTATGATGATTGTTGTATTATGCACATAATACATGTATTTGGTTTACAGGTCTAGGTTATGACTACGATTATTAGCTGAGGTCTTCCAGGACAAACAACTTAATGACCTTGTCTTGACACACCAGTTTTTTAAACACAGAAGCAGCAGTGATTGGCAAACGCTTAGCGGTTTGGCACTCTGCCATTGCTTGTGGATGGTGTGCACATGCAGATAAGAGAGTGATGCATCTTACAGAGCTGAAATAGTCCAGAGGTCAAGAAACTGGTGCAGAAATGACATGATGAAAACTCAGTGTGAGAAATGCTTGCGTTAACTGCAGCGGTAGGAAGTACGAACCGTGGCTGGTATGCAGCTGCTCTTGCCTCGTATCCAGGACGTATGCATGGCAGAAATTAGCAACAGAGATGAAACGGTTACAGAATCATCTGCAACCTTGACATATAGAAGTGAAAATGTCAGGTTGCTCTTTTGTTATACAGTACAGTAGATGATGCAGTCCTTAAGCTGTATTGTGCATGAGTTGATATGCAAATAAAAAGGACAGCATAACATTGAACAATGCATGCACTGTATGCATTTGCATATAGGGCAAATGCTAAAAACATACAAGAGGTATGGTTTCATTAAATTATACCAGTGATGAAGAAGACTCATTTGGAGCTTTTTGGGGCAGAGAAATGGTTGAATGGTAACATGCTGGTATGAAGGTCATAAGGACATGGGTTCGATACCCATTAAGCCCCATAAGGTTGACTCAGCCATCAGCTCTCTATGGGGCAATTGTAAAATGGGTATTAGGACAGATGGGCACCTTGCAGGCTGATATACAATTAATTTTGACTCCTGTTGAACTTGTTATCATCTGTTACTACTATATCATATAATCTTACTGCATACTTGATCAGTTTGAATTAATAAACAAATATTATTAAAATATTATTATTATTATTAATTTTATTATTTATTTTTTAAATTTTTACCGGAGGTATCAAGGATCCCTCGTATGGCTAGTTCTCAGCTTAATTCTAAATGCTGTAACAGCTGTATTGGTTGTATTATATGGACCATGAATGTGGCAACACAGCAGAAGAAGAAGTGACAACTGATGCTTTGAAATATGTGTTGACTTATGCAGAGCAGTGGAGAAAGCTGAGTCACAAGCAGATGATATGACTAGAAATTATTTGCTAATTGGTATTCCAGATAACTGATTGGCAAACAGGTGACCATGGCCACCTGTGCAGAAACATGTCAACACGGTCATCAAAGGGCCACCTTTCCTGATAGCCAAATTTGTTGAAAATGCATGTACAGTATATACGGTATACCAAGAAGCTTTATAAAGCTCATTTTAAGTAACTCACAAAAGTACTGCACACATAACTATGGAACTGATCTAAATAATTGCATTGTAAGGCAATTTGAAAGCATTTGCTTAACAGAGCTCAGAGCTGAATGAAACAGCATTTTATGTGAAGCAGAAGAATTCCTAGAAGAACATCCAGGACATGAGAAGGGATGCTGGGTTTGAGTTGAAGTACAAAAGAATGGTACCTGCATATCATCAAAGGCAGCAGAGCTCAGTGATTGCCGACTCAGTTGACTTGAGACTGGAATGTATGTCAGTGTAGAATCTAGAACTTTATTCTCTCTTTGATTGGGACCCAGAGCATTTCCTCTATGTGATATATGAGAGAACTCCGGCAGATTGGCCAGCAGTTGGGCGGCACAGGTGATGACAGACTGAAACTGACACATTCTGAACTTCGAGAGGTCTGCAAGAATGGAATTACAATAGTCGAAGCATGTCAGAAAAAATGTCTCTGTGGCACTAAATGACAGATGACACTGTGCTGCTTAGTCTGAAACTTAATACAAAGCACCTGTAATTATTAGCTTCCTAAGCTTTACAAAGTATCTGCTGTTTAGAGGCTGCAGGAGTGAACTTGCAGTCAACCAGGTAGACTCTCCTTCTTTCCTCCTTTATGCTTCATCACTTGGCGTGGGTTTGCTGGTTTCATCAATAGGCGTAATGAAAGTGGCCCCTCAGGCCAGACCGTATTTCAACCCAAAGTCTGTACACTATGGATGCTTAAATCTATCCAGAATGTCAGTTATAGACATTGATCTTGCAGTTAAGTAAACACTGCTTGCTTGTAAGAATGAGTTGGCAAGTACAACTAGGTTTAATTATTTTATTAGTTTTAGTTTTTTATACACAGATCTATAAAGATTGTCACTTAGGGGTCGTCCATTAATTATGTCAACAAATTTTAGGCCTTTTTTGACCCCCTCCCCCTTTGTCAACAACTGTCAAACATTGACGGACCCCCAAAAATTATGTCAACAATCCCAGAACCCCCCCCCTACCGGCAGCGTAGCCAGATTGACTTTTTTCTCAATTACCTTTTTTTTAGAGATTTGAACTCCGATGACCGTTTTTTAGACATTTTTTCCTGATGACCTTTTTTTTAGTCATTTACCATATTTTTTGGATTTATTCCAATATTCCAAAAAATTTGTTGACGTCAACTTTGACCAAACCCCCTCCCCCTGTCAACAACTGTCAAACTTTTCCAAACCCCCTTTGTTGACATAAGTAATGGACGACCCCTTATAAACATTGATCTTGCAGTTAAGTAAACACTGCTTGCTTGTAAGAATGAGTTAGCACATACAACTAGGTTCAGTTATTTTATTATTTTTAGTTTTATATACGCAGACTCCAAATTCAGGGGCAAGTGCCCCGCATGCTCCAGTGTATGGACGCCCATGCCGGAATGGCTGACTCCTCCCACGGCGGGACTTGGCCTTCATTGGTACATTAGTGTTGATATACAAAAACGTCAGAGCAGTACTTTGGTAGCTTCAGCTGTTGCTGGAGGAACATCTTTTCTGGCTAGACCGTCATCTATTTTTAAGTCTGAATTACATCTTTACGGTTGCTTTGGTTATGTGGCCAAATGCAAGACGGGCGTTGTTAATTCGGCCGAGAAGTCGACTGATGTTTCTTGGCCGACTGCCAGGAATCCCTAGCTGAGGCCGTCAGAGTGGGCGGAGTCCAGCCTTAGCTCCCTCTTCTTCTCTATTTAGATCCCGCGCTTTCCCTAGCACGGCTTACTCTGCAAGAAGGTGCGCTTAGATGACGTGAAGTCTGGCGTAGGTAAAAGATTCTCGCTGTGGCAAGTAGCCAAGAGTTTGTCTGAATCTGTGATAAAAACTGTTGGAATCAACTCCATTGTGGATCAATTGGTGAAAATTTTTACTGGACAATCCAGATTGCTTCGCCATTCACGTCCAAACCTAGAGGCTTACACTGAGGTGCAGTTTTTCCTCCAATGTTCTTTATGTTTTTGGTAATTGCTTTGCTAGTCAATTAGTGATCACTCTAGAATAACGTTAATACTAATTATTATAATCCACGGCTCTTACAGTGATATTATTAAATGAAGCACTCGATCAATTCAGTCAATTAAAACAGCCTTTGTTAGTTTTTGTGAACACAGAATGTCATAGGCCTAATGCATAATGTAAGGAAATATTGACTGTAGCTGAGGTGTTTGGGGAGGGAATTGTTTTACATATATAGTGATATGCATAATAACAATGAAGGAATATATGCTGCACCTATTTGTATGTTTTGATGCTACTTCTGATAGTTTAACTGCAATGTTCAACTGTAGCTGAGTTATTTTTTAAAATGATCATGTTTAACTCAGTTGTCCTAAAGCTGACTTGTATTCCGAGTTGTCTGTGACAATCATAGTTGTCAGATCCATGCTGATGATTGTTTTCATGAATTCTTGGCTTTAGAAGGCTACCCAGGCAGCTTACATACTGATTCAAAACTTAACCAATACAAAATGGATACATGGTTTAGTGTTGCTGGTATGTGTCTTGTCTTTGGCCGGCATTCATTGACAGTTGCCAGTCCCTCCATCTAGAACTCTACCTCCTCATGTTTGCAACTCTCCTACCGAGGAAGTATGCTGCTCTAAACTGAAAACATGACTCTTATTTATGGCTGCTGATGTCTGACCAGTGTCAATGCACGCTTATGTACTTTGTATGGAGAGAATTATCAAATTACAGTTGTATTGTATGAAGTAGTGAAATCTAAAGCTCAATAGTCAAAGGCTTTCGAAGCTGAAGTTGCATTACTTTATTAAAGAACTGTGGTCAACAGTGGTCATTTAAGCCATGGTCCTCTGAGTGTGATAGATTGTCAGATCGATGGCAGATGTAGTGACCATTACCCTATAACTGTGAACCTTGAATTGAGAGTATTATCTTTTAAAAAGGTGTTCTAATTGACGGATCTATCAGCTGAAGACCAAGCAGAGCCATATATCACCAGTACAGCAGTTGAGCAGTCAGAGTTTTTTCTGCAGTATGATTCCCCCATTTGATGAATTGAATGCTGACATGAATTTTCTAGGTCGTGTGGCGTATGGGAGAAAGCGTCGTGTGCCAAGAGCCATGATGGAATCAGTATTATCTTCAGACGTCTTACAGAGAATTGGCCGACCAGTGTTCATCTGCGTTGATCTCGATGCTTTAACCCACAACATGACGATTCTTGCCAATCTGTGCAGCAACAAAGAAATCGGTATGTTTCAATCGGGTCTTTTGTGGTATGTTATGATGTACAATAATGCATTGTCAAATGTAAAGCAATGGCATGCCTTATAAGAGCTGTGTTTGCATTTACTGTGTTTGGGTGTCATCAGTCAGTAGGTAATGCAATGCAGTGTAACCAAGCATAGAACATCATTATTGTCATCTCCAGGAATTTGTCCTGTATCATCATTGTCATCATCAGCACAGCTCTGTTGCTGTTTCTTCCTTCAAAAGATTCCTCTCAACCCACTTTTTCTCACAGGCTTTAAAACATTTGGACATCTAACTGTCCTGCCACTTGGTGATTGAGTAGCAGGACAGTTTCAGAAGAAATTGCTCTGTGTATATGTATACTTTACAGAAAATACTCTTGATTGTTGATGTCATCATCATCGTCATCATCATCACTGTCATCATCTTTGTCATTGTCATAATCACTTGACTGTGTAAAACACTACAGAAGATCAATATTATAAGATTTAATTTGTCAAACCTTTGTGACATCATGATCATCACTGCTCTCTTGATCATTATCTTTATGATCATTGTGATTGTGATCAATCATCATTGTCATCATCATTGTCTTATACTAATGATCATTGTTGCTATCATTGCCATCAGGATCATGATCATTACCTTCATCATCATCATCAGCATGATTATCATTGACATCGTCATCATCGTAATTGATATAATCAAATGAAGAGAGTGAGTATGTAATGTTCTGTAATGATGGATGGATGTTTTACTGTTGACCCTTTTAGGTCGAGTGGCTGTTGTCAAGGGCAATGCCTATGGCCATGGCGCGGTGCAAGTGGCTCGTTACCTAATGGCCACTGGTGCGGCCGATCGTCTGGCAGTGGCCACTGTCGATGAAGCAGTTCAGCTACGGCTAGCCGGAGTCGATGGAATGATTCATGTCCTAGGTAGGGCATTGCTTTCATAGCATGGTTAAAAACTGGGGAATTGGATGGGTAAAAACTAGCTTAATCTAATGCATTTGCTGTCTGCTAATATTTTTGCCGATGTAATCGGGATTTTATATTACCAATTTGAGGAATGGATTTCCCAGTCTGGAAGCACTAAGCTTGCATTTGACGAGAGCTCTGACTGTTGACAAAACAAATACAGGACAAGATTGTGGCAGAGAGATGGTTGAGTTATAGCATACTGGCACAAAGATCAGAAGGTTGTGGGTTCGATACTTGCTAGTGCCATAAGGTTGATTCAGCCTTCCACTCACTTGGGGGCGACTGTAAAAATGAGCAGTAGGACAGATGGATGCCTTACAGTTAAATTCGACTCCTGCTAAACGTGTTGTCATCTTACTGCGTACTTGTCAGTTTGAATTAATAAACAGATATTATTATTTCGTCATCCAGAGAAAACCTTGTAAAGAGAGAATAAGAGTCGGAACATGGAATGTGAGATCGATGAGGAGACCGGGAAAGTTAGCAAATGTGGTGAGAGAAATGAGAAAGGCTAAACTGGATATACTGGGACTAGCTGAGGTTAGATGGAAGGAAGGAGGCGACTTCATGAGCGAAGGAGTAAGAGTGATATACACCGAGGATAACAAAGGACAGAGTGGAGTAGCGATCTTGTTGGAAGATAGAGTTGCCAAATGTGTTACGGAAATAGAAAGATGTGGAGATAGACTGCTATCAGTGAGAATACAGGCACACCCAGTCGACATAGTAATTATACAGGTATATATGCCAACATCAAAACATGAGGAAGAGGAAGTAGATAAAATATACGAAGATATATAGACAAAAGATTGGAAAACACAAAAGGAAAAGACTACACAATCATTATGGGAGACTGGAATGCTTCGGTGGGAGAAGGGGAGGAGGAGGGCTATATTGGAAAATATGGATTAGGCAAAAGGAACGAAAGAGGACAAAAACTAGTAGAGTTCTGCAAGAGACAAAATATGGTGGTAACAAACACTTGGTACAAGCAAGAAAAGCGACGGAGATATACGTGGAAGGCACCAGGAGATAGTGCAGTAAGTGCACGCTATCAGATGGATTACATCTTGACCAAACAACGATACAGAAATAGTGTGAAAAACGCGAAAACACTCCCTGGGGCGGATGCAGATACAGATCACAACTTGGTAGCAATGACCGTTCACCTGCAATTAAAGTTCATCAGGAAGAATAAGAAAAAGGTAAACAAATGGAATAAGGAGAGGCTAAAGACAAAGATGAAGGACCTGGCAGAAAACATAGAAGAGAACATCAGAGAGAGGGAAACGGCCACAACTGAGGAAAGGTGGAGAGGACTAAAGGAGACTATTACACGGGAAGCGATGAGGACGGTGGGACAACAACAAGGACAGACGCCACGGAAACCATGGATAACGGAGGACATGCTAAAAGAAATGGAAGAGAGAAGGAAGTGGAAACACCAGAACACAGAAGAAGCTAAGAAGGAATATAGAAGATTAAACAATAAATTGAGAAGAACAACGAAGAAAGCAAGAGAAAAATGGTGGGAGGAGAAATGTGAAGAACTGGAAGAACTACAGGCGAAGGGAAGATACGATCAAGTATATGAAAAAGTAAAGAAGATGACCAAGAAGCCAACAAGAGAAGGAGGAATAGCAGTGGAGGATAAGGATGGTAAGATGCTGCAGGATTCAGATGAGATTCGAAATCGATGGAAAGAATATGTGGAAGAGCTATACCAGAGTCAGGAAAAACCGAAGAACCTGAATGACGGACCGTACATGGGGACAGGAGAAGATATAGGGCCTGAGGTGTTAAAAGATGAGGTGTTGGCAGCAATCAGTGACATGAAAAGCAACAAAGCAGAAGGAGTAGATAACATCCCAGCCGAAATTCTAAAAAATCTAGGAGAAAAGCAACAGAGGAATTAATAAGATTATGCCAAGACATATATAACACTGGGAAGTGGCCCGAAGACTTCCTAAAGACCATCATGATACCCATAAAGAAGAAGAACAATGCAATAACTTGTAAGGACTACAGAACAATTAGCTTACTACCACACGCAGCCAAGATTATGCTAAAGATAATAACGAAAAGAATACAGGCAAAGGTAGAAGCTGACAAAGGATTAGGAGAGGATCAGTTTGGGTTCAGAAAGGGGCGGGGTACAAGAGACGCCATCGGATCACTGAGGGTCCTGACAGAAAGAAGCCTAGAGTATGGACAAGAGGTTTACATCTGTTTTGTGGACTACGAAAAGGCGTTTGACAGGGTAGATTGGAGAAAACTGATGACTGCACTGAGACGAAGGGGTATCGACTGGAGAGATAGAAGGCTTATAGGGAACCTCTACATGAACCAGAAAGTAAAGATAAGAATAGATGGAGAATGTTCAGAGGAAGGAGAAATCGGAAGAGGAGTAAGACAAGGATGTCCTCTATCACCACTCCTCTTTAACATATATATAGAGGAGCTAATACAGGAGGCAATGGAGGAGATAGAAGAAGGAGTAAAAGTAGGAGGAAGACTTATAAAAGCCTTAAGATTTGCTGATGACCAAGCAATGCTGGCGACGACACAGGCCGGTCTACAGAAGATGATGGACAAACTAAATCTGACCTCAAAGGAATACAACATGAAAATAAACATTGGAAAGACAAAGAGTATGAGGATAAGCAGAGAGGAAGGGGAGGTAACAGAGAAAATAAAAATCAACGGTGAGGAGGTGGAACAGGTTAAGAGCTTTTGTTACTTGGGAAGCATGATAACAACAGATGCAAGGTGTCAAAATGAGGTGAAGCGAAGAATAGTACTGGGAAAAGATGCATTCACGAGAAGAGGAGAATTGTTGAGAGGAGGGCTAAATAAAAGCCTAAAGAAACGACTGGTTAAAACACTGGTATGGAGTGTGGCACTGTATGGGTCAGAGACCTGGACCATCAGGAAAGAAGATATTAAGAAATTAGAAGCTTTTGAGATGTGGATTTGGAGAAGGATAGAGAAGGTGAGCTGGACTGAGCATATAACGAATGAAGAGGTGCTACAAATGGTTGATGAAAAGCGATCGCTGATAACAACAATAATAGAAAGACAGAAGAACTGGGTGGGGCACGTATTAAGAGGAGACTCCCTCCTGAAGGAAATCATAGAAGGGAGAATGGAAGGGAAAAGAGGGAGAGGAAGACCGAGGCAGATGATGGTGGGATGGATGGCCGACGGATACAGCGAATTAAAGAAAAGAGCACAGCAAAGAGAAAATTGGCGTCATTGGAAGTTGGAACCTGCCGAAGGGCAGAGAACTTAAAGAAGAAGATTATTATTAAGATATATCCATTGTTTTGTATTTTATTGCATTTGAAAATTTGTAATTCAGAGGCGCTTTCAGCGTGAAAGCCCCGAGGGAATAAAAAAGTCTTCAAGCAGCAGGCAGATGAGGGAGAGACTCCAACCAAAATCTTAGAGCGCATAGAGAGGGAGGTCATTCCAAGAGGAAGGATCCACAATGGCAAAGGTGCGATGTTGGACCAGAGCAGTCCTTGTCCGAGTGACTAAGACATCAAGACGGTCTAGAGAGAAACAGCAGAGGTGGTCTGGTAATCCGTCTTCCTGTAGGTCATGTGTTGTGTAGAGTAATTTCAAGTTCACTGACCAATTCATAATTGGTCAAAGGTGATTATTCAGAATTTTAACCTAACATTAAAGAGTTGTGAATGTTGTGTAGATGTTGGGTTCTTGTAAATCATGTTATTGGAATGTAGGTAACATTCAGTCATGGGAAATGGAGAGATGCATCCGCTACCACATCATACCAACTGTTGCAAGTGAGCAAGCTATCATTGGAATGGCCAAATGCCTAGAAACGAGAGAAGTGATTGACGTTTCAATCAATGGCAGTCATCAGTATTCACCAACGGAACAAAGGAAAGCTTCAAATCGGTATATTAAGTATTTTATTATGGCAAATTATAAAAGTATTAAGTTCTAAGAAACATTTTAAAAACTTTTTTATTACTCTGAGTAGAAATATTATTGCCTTTAAGCATTTTTGATTTGCTAGTTTGTTGTTCATGTATGTAAAGTATTCTGTTGGCAAGTTGCCTAGCAAGGGATGGTTCATGTTTAAAATGTTTCAATTTGAAATAGCTGTGTACTGCGTTTTTACAAGGGAGCATAAAATGGTAGTATGGGTAGAATTCTTCAAACTGATTAACACTTTAACGATGAACGTGTACTAAAAGTGACTGGGAAACCAATGCAGTTCATCGTTAAAGTGTCAACAGATGTTATATTCTGCCGCCAAGCATTCTCAGCTTAACTGTTGACTGTTAATTCATAGTCATTTCAGTGATGCCGTGTGTTAGATAGTGAAACCACAGAAGTATCTAGTTTAGATAAAAATAGCGAAAACCCTTAGGAAATCAGTTAAGGCCACAAAAATTGTTTGTAAACCAGTTACACCACTTCTCTGACAAAGGTCATAAAAGGGGAACTTAGATGGAACGTTTATATCTCTCTCTCTCTCTCTCTCTCTCTCTCTCTCTCTCTCTCTCAAGAGAGCTTATGTAGTGCTTATTGACAGAGGCTATTTATATAGAACCTGTTAAGAGCAACATTTATGTAGTGCCTATTGACATTGACTATTTATATAGCATGTTAAGAGCAAATGGCATCATAACCCTGTTTTTGGATGCTGAGAAGCTCTTCATCACATTTAAAGCAGTGTCATAGAACTGTGATGCAGTGAAATTATGGAAGTATTTATGATAATGCCAATTATGGCATAAGTAAAATAAATATCAGTACTAAGCCTCATTATGAAGATGCTAGTGCCAGTGCAGAGAAATAACAATTGGTAATAATTTTAACCATAATGCTGTTAATTGTAGTATTAGAGGAAGTCTTAGCAGTGAAGGTAAACACAACGTTGGTAGACTTTAGATCAGTTTAGTTCAATGAAACCACAAATCCAGAGCATCTTCCTGATGGCCTCAGCAGAATGCTGCCACTTGCCTTTTGTTCTGTTCTCTTCTTTGTCTGCTAGGAGATCAGACTAAGTCAGTCAATGGTGCCACTGTCCAGTCCACGCTGTTGACCAGTCATATCCCAGATGCCTTGTAATATAACAGAACGTTATGTAGCTCCTTCCAAGCACAGGCAACTGAAGTTCAATACAGAAGCTTGTTATACTGATGGAAAACATAGATTAAGTTAGCAAGAGCTAAGGTAAGGTGAGGTAAGGTACCTGCTCAAGTGTTTTAAGATATGAGAAAATCAGAGGAAACAAGGTTTGGTAAGGTGAAGCATGTGCACAAATGTATTGTATTGCATTTAAGTATTTATAAAGTGCCTCTCACAGTGCAGACGAGTCAGAGTCGCTCCCAGTGAGAATGACCCCGAGAGAAAAGACTAGATGTAAGACATTGGAGGAATGTCCTAAATCTCTCCACTCTTGAGCCTTAGGTGATAGTTGTGGAATGCATTTTTAAGGAGTTAAAAGGATCTTACTGCTCAAGCACAAACATGTCAGTGGCAGGTGTATGAATAATGAGCTAACAAAAAGTTTCGGAGGAAGCATTATGAAAGAAATGGTTGAGGATTCGATCGGCTAGAAACATAATTTCAGATGGCTTGTTAGGAGTTAAACTCAAACTGCAGCAAATGAATTCTAAAAGGCCAATGTAATTTTATGGCAAATACGATTTTGCAGAAAACAATAGATTTAAATAGATGGGTTCAAGAGACGAGAAAAAGTTAATCTGATTGTGATGTATGAGTAATATAATTGAGCATTTTATGTAGCACTGCTTTCAGAAAACTACTACCATTTCTGTTACTAAGTTGGTAGAGCAAAAGTAATTGGTTATAATCAGTTCATAAGGAAAGACCATTGAACACTACTGACCAGTACCAGAATGGTATAGAAATGTAATATGATCCATGTCATACATTTGTGAATGTATGTAGCTAGACTATTGTCAGAACTGTATAATGCTGGAGCTTATGCTGAGAGCATCATTGTGTAGAGACCTTGAGCAAGTCTTTGACACAATTGCTTCATGCCACTGATATGGGATGCTAATTCTGCAAAAAAATATAATATTGAAAAGCTAAAAAACATAGCTTTATGCGACTCGTTGGCAAGTTAGTGAACACGTCTGCTACAAAAATAAGAAAGTCCTTTAAGCAGTCAAAAGTAAAACTTTTTTGCAGCTCAGTTGCTGCACAGGGCCACAATGTATCTGAGTTCTAAGATAGTTCATAAGATGGCTTATAAGATGCTGTCATCTAAGGTGATCCCTGGCAGGGCTTAGCCATCACAGCAGAGCTGATCATTTCTATTAGGCCTTTGGAGTTTTGCGTGTTGCCTTGAAGTTTGTTTTTTCAGGTCTCTGGCGCATCGGCGTCATTGACAGTAACGAACGGTTAGTCTCTATCGCTCTCATTTGGACTGAACAGTATCTCGTTCTGTCTTCCTACTTCTTACTCGCTGTCTGTTTTATCCAGTCCTTGAGATCATCTATCTTTTCTTGCTATGAGAAAAAGTCCTTACAGAACAACTCTGACCACTAACAAGCTTAGCTACTAAATTTATTAGGTTGGATTGTGCTAACAATTAGTGATGGTAACTCTTGATGGCTGCACTGCTGAGGCCTAGGATGTGTCTGGGTGTGTAGTAACTAACAAATGGAATAGTACTTTGCCCAATCTCTCTCACATTGCAGTTGTAGAGTACCTTAAGGCTCTTCAGTGATATTGTATATTTTTATTCTGATATCTATTCCACAATTTAATGTAACATTAATTTTCGGTTTGTCGTTGTAACTCGTATGCATATGGTATTTTTCCTGTTCTCTGAGACTCAGTATTATGTTGGCTGTATTTCAATTTCTGAAGTCATGTATGTTGTATTAGTGCTTTTGATATCTATTCTTTTGTCATCTTTTGATATCATGTATTTGTGATTAAGTATTTATTGTCAGTTGTTGTTTTATAACAATATGAACTTACCGGACTCTTTTCTGTTATGCTAGAATGTAGAGTTGTTTTTTTATCACAATGTTATTTTGACCTTGAATTTGAATTTGTCTTGTCATGTATGTTTTAGTATGCGTTGACTTGTATTTCATTAACAACAGTGTGTTTGTATTTTTAAATCGTATTTATATCCGTGGTGTCACTGGTGTGTTACTTCTTACATGTGTCAAGTATTTTTCTGTGTTTAAACATCAAACGAGACACGGTACAGCTCTGTATCTCTCCCTGATTCCAGATCTCACTATCACTGGCCCTAGACAATAGTTGAGTTTCTTTATATAATTTATATATGGTAGGCCCTAATTACTTAATCATATCCAGTGAAAGTAAATCTTAATAATAACTACTGGTAATGATACTAATAATTGTTGAGTAATAGTCAGTAGCATGGGAATCTTACAGATTTCTTATATTTCTTGTACTAACTATAAATAATGTTGCTGATTAACCCTTTTCCTTCATAAGAAGTTTATGCAGAAATGCCTCAGGGCTTGTATACTAAAGATGTAGTTCTGCAAGGCAGTTGCCCTGCATCCCCAGGTTGCTACGGCAACCAACCTCCTGGGCTCAGGTGTATTGAGGGATGTTGTGTTTTAATTGCAGAAAACGAGTTGCAGCCACTGGAGCGATACACATAAAAGTGGACTCTGGAATGTCGAGGAATGGATGCCAGCCATGTGAACTGCCTCAGCTAGTGGAGGTGATATCTGGTTTATTTCAGTCCCATCTGGTTTATTCCAGTTCATTCAGGTTTATTCCAGTTCAGTCTGGTTTATTTCAATTCAGCCTGGTTTATATCAGTTCTGTCTGGTTTATTTCACTTCAGCCTGGTGTGTTCTAGTTCAGTGTTGTGTATTCCAGTTCATTCTGCTTTATTTAAGTTCATTCTGGTTTATTCCAGTTTGGTCTGATTTATTCTAATTCAGTCTTGTTTATTCCAGTTCAGTCTGGTATATTCCGGTTAAGTCTGATTTTTTCCAGTTTGGTCTGGTTTATTCCAGTTTGGTCTGGTTTATTTAAGTTCAGTCTGGTGTATTCCAGTTTAGTCTGATTTATTTCAGATCAGCCTGGTTTATTTCAGTTCAGCCTGGTTTATTTAAGTTCAGCCTGGTATATTCCGGTTCTGTCTGGTTTATTCCAGTTTATTCTGGTTTATTCCAGTTCAGTCTGATTTATTTCAGTTCAGCCAGGTTTATTCTACTTTTGTCATTGCACATTTGTTTGACAGAAAAATGATATCCTCCAAATTATCCGTTGGCCTACATCTCCTTAATGCATTTCCTTCCATGCCCATCTATTCATCATCAATTCCATCCATCCATCTTTTCATTGCGTGTCCATTCATCTATTCATCTATTTATCTATCAATTGATTTTTGGAGGCAGATTAAAGATGTTAGAAAATTCCAGTGTCTCAGCAGCTGAGTTGTAATGAGTTGCTGTGAGTGTGTAAGCAGCAAAGGAAATGAGTTTTAACATGATGATCTGCAATCTTAATGGCAAGGCTAGAGGAAAATTTCAACGAATTCGTCTACATCTTGATTATAATGCTGAACAAGTTAGTTGTTAAGCTTCATCCAGTTTCCAATTGTGAGTCATTTAGTAATGCAATGTATACTTAATAATTTTTTAAGATCATCTCAGTAATGCTTTGTTTTTGGTCCTTCAGGCATGCAAGAAACACGATGTTCCGTTGGAAGGAATCTTGTCCATGTTCTGTAAGACGGAGGATCCTGATTTTTCCGAGACTCAGAGCAACACGTTCTACAAGTGTATTGAACCATACAGGTTGCATATAATGTGGTTCTATTTTAGCAATGGCATTGGGAGAGATGCTGTGAAGTTTCATGTTTTACGTCCACAAAGACGTCTTCTAAATTGTATTGTGATGTAATCTTATAATGGAAGAATAGCATATTATAATGGATAATAATAAAGAAATTTACTGGCACAAGATAATAGAATATAAAATAGTAAATAAAATAGTAAATGATGGTAACGTGTAATAATAGTACTGGTGCGGTAAATAAAAATAGGAATATGACCATTCATGATCTAATTGGACAGTGCCAACAGTAACGATAATAAGACTATTTGGAACATGCCAAAATGTGTGCTCATAGATAAGAAAAATGTGCACCTCATGAATGAAATTTAAACTGCTTTAGGCTTAAGATGGAGTGCAATGGCATTGCAGAATTTGTCACTGTGACAAATTCGCTCAAATTTTGATATTTTAGACTTTGAACCAAGGTTTCTGTGTGATCTTTACTTGGATATTTATGAATGAACATGATAGTCTTCATCGTCTCTGACTTAGTGAGCATGAGAAAAAAACTTGATGTAGCAGTTTATTAGACCAATTGGGTTAATAAACCTGTTTGACTTGAATAGACTGAGAAGTACGGGAATAAATGGTGCACATGGAATGTATTTGAATGTTACTATTTCTTGAGGTTTGCCTCTTGTAATTTATCTTGTTATATGGTAACTGGCACACCCACTATGTGGTTTGATTCATTTTATGTAATGTTTTTCTAAATCTGTTCCTAATTTCTATAGGGATGATGGCTATCTGTTCCATATGGCTAATTCTGGAGCCGTTTTAGAAAACCTGGCAACTGAAATGGACCTCATCCGACCTGGCATATCTCTGTTTGGCCTATCACCTGGTAAGTGATTTTAAAGTGATTGACTGTCAGAGATTGTGGGTGTGACCGGCTAAGTAGGTAAATGACTGGCTTTGTCCAGGTGAATGAACAAATGAGGTTGTGTCTCACCAGGTATGTAATCAGGTGAAAATGAAGATGTTGGTATGAGGCATATCTCATCTGTCTGTAAAGTTCTAGAAAGTAGAAAAAAGTTATATTGCAAAAATGATCACATTGAAGGAAAGTATTTGCAAACATAGAACACGCACAGATAAGTGCTTTTGACGAGTTTTGATTGACACACATTAAAAAGTGTTGTGGTGTTGTGTCTTTACCTGTTGAAGGATTTGATCTCGATGCTTTTATTGAGATGGGCTTTCGACCTGCACTATCGGTGAAGGGCACTCCAACTCTTGTAAAGAGGCTTGCAGCAGGCGTTGAGGTCGGATACGGTTGCACCTACACTTGTGAGACAGATGAATGGATTGGAACGTTTCCCATTGGATACGCGGATGGTCTCTGGCGCGAACTTGGTGAAGGAAAATCATACATCATTCGTGACAAGACAGGTCTCTTACACTGTTCTATTTATCCATCATTTTATGTTAAAGGAAACATAATAAAACTTGACATGATTTTATGCAGGCCGCTTAATTACTTTGGAGTTCTGGTCAGATATTTCCTTGAAGTGGCACGAAACTTTTGTATTTGTATTTCGAAATTTATTAAGCATCTTTTAATTGCTATCATAATATCTCATAGAGGACACACTAGATTGTCTTGTAGTAGCTCAATGAAATGTCCTATTACTTTTTTTGTATCTTTTATGTCCTTGTTCGTTTCAAAGAGTGAAGCATCTGCCTAAGGTTGTGTAATTTGTTACTTAGACTGGATGTTACCTAACTCACATAGCAGTTACCCAGCTGTTTCCTGGCAGTGATCTAGCAGTTACCTAGCTAGTACTTAGCAATCACTTAGCTGTTACTTGGCTGTTAAATAACCAACCATTAAACTGCTCATAAAGAGATGGTGGATTTGCAAATTTAAAGCCTAACCTATGATACTCGCTGTTCACTATTCAGGCTATGCATAAAATGTATGAACCAATCATTAACTCCAAATTTCTATATCACTACTCTAAAGCTAAGTGCAGGGCACTAACGTATTCGTGAGCACCAAAAGCATAAATAGGTTACGGGTCTCCTTTTAAAGTAGCAAATCTCATAGTTCATGTGGCAGGTCTTGGTCTAAGGTGCCAGAACTCGGTACTGGCAGGATCCAGCTGAATTACCTAACTGTTTCATGGCAATTACCTACAAGTTAGTTAGCTGTTACCTAGCTGTTATTGAGCTGTTTTGGTTACAGGTGAGAAATGCACTATCGTTGGACGCATTTCCATGGATGCCATTACAGTCAAGTTACCATGCCAACCAGATGAATGCGAACTGTTTACCATAATAACTGCTGATTATGATCCTATGACATCAGTGACTGGACTTGCAAAGCGTCTGGGAACTATCGAAAATGAAGTCCTGATTCGACTTTCAGACCGACTTCCTCGCGTCTTCACAACTTCTGGAAGACTCCACAGCATTCAAGGAGCGCTCAATAACTTCATCATGCCCAATGGCTTTGCATACTGACAGAAGATCAGAGGATCAGACTAGAGACTGTAAATTCAATGCAGAATACCTGTCACCCTGAGTTCATGTGATGTCTGTATGTAATAAATCTCGGTTTGTTTATTTTGGTAGCAGTTGGACTCTGTTGATCAAGGCTTTTGGGATTAAAGCTGGCATATCTGCATTGCGCTGGTTGGCATGATGGTGGTTTTACACCATCTCAATTACAGTTACACCAGTGGGCACTGGCTGGTCCTTAATTGGCTGGGCCACAATTTGGCATCAGTAGGCACTAATCAACTTCAGTTTAGAGCTAGATTTCTTGATTCTGATAAAAATTTACACCTCATGTGTTTGGTGCCAACTGGACGTTGAGACCAACGATTGTATGGTTGTGTTTGTTGGCTACAAAAATCTCACCTGTGCTTTGTTATCACTGTATGAACATCTTGTCAAGTGTCCATCTGTGATAACACTCTGCTCATGAAAATGGTGGAATTGCACTGTGATGAAATTGACAATCGGTCTTATGTGTTGACGTAGATGGAAAGGTTTCCATCAGCTTAAATGCTATTGTGTTGGTATTTCAGCTGAAACTTTAGAACCAAGATTTGATGGCTGTTGTGGGTAGAAATGCACAATAACCGAGTGAGCGCTTTTCTGTATGCTACTTTCTAGAGGGAATTGGGTTTCAGTGTTGAAGCTTTCGCTTAGTAGTAATGAAGAAGCATTTCTTCACTGCATTTTGGATTTTAGAGCTTAAGTGCTTTGTGTAAATTATTTGCCATTGATTGTCAATTTGCTCAACCGGAAAGCGAGGATTGTCTGATTGTTTGATTGCCTTTGTTGTGTCTGCACTTCAAATCCCGCAATGTCCATGAAGTCAGGGCAGCATCTTTGACCATGAAGTTGATGAATTGCATATGCTAGTTGTCCAATCACTGTGGTTTATGTTATTTGTGTCTTATAATACAGGCACCGAACAAGTCTTTCCAAGTTTAGGATTTATCAAGTGGAGTTTAATGATGGTAGCATTATGTTTCTTGTAAACATTACAGTTGAATGTTAGTTGCATGTTACCTGTGAATCTTTCAATGCAAGCGAGTTTTACTGTTTTGGCTATCGATTTTCGTAACAACTGTTTGACAACCACTTCTCAAGAAATATGGTGCCAATTGCTCATTTTAGGAACTGTTGTGGCAATCCCTGAGTTTAATAACTTTTTTATCATATCGTATCTGAGAAGTTATAAAGCACCTCTTACAGTACAAGCTGTTCGGAGGCGCTCTCAGTGTGACGACCCAGGGGAAGTAACTTGTTGTAACAGCTGCATACCACTTGCATGTTATGTGAAGTAAATTATGTATATTTATAAATGATATTCTGAATTGACATTTGGCTCCAAAAGTTGATCAGATTGATAATGCGTTGGTCATGATACTGAGGTCGCTGTTTCATTTTGGATTACTACCGCCATAGTTGACTTAGAGTTCTTCACGGTTGTGTTTCATTCTGAGGCTTGCTAACTGTAAGCGACTCGTTTTCTCAATAGATTTTCTCAGTCTCGCCTTCAGCAATGTTGGTGTTTTTACTGGTTCTTGCATCTAGGCAGATATACCCTTGCCCTATGTTAATCAAATGTCATTAATCAAGTATTATTATTATTATTATTATTATTATTATTATTATTATTTTTGGTATTTGTTTTAGCATGATATATCTGCGATTCCTGAGGAAGAAGATAGTAGGAGCTGTTGATGAGTGTTTGTAATGACAGCTCTTCTTCAGCAAATTCTGAAAATGCATGGACTCATGCAGAAATGAATGTCTTTTCCTTTTTGCAAATTAAAGTCTATCAGCAGTTAAACATAAAATATTAACTTAAACCAACTTTAAAAAAATCAAATCAAATTTTATTAGAATTGATTCCGTGAACAGTGAACACAATGTGCACATATTATGTTTACAGTCATTAACAGTTTTCATTTCGTAAGTGCCATTAGTAGGTAACAGAAATTGAAGAAGTCATAGTCAGTGTGAATTAATGAGTGCCATGACAGGATATGTTGATTGGTGACAGTTTTAATACAAAAGTGGGGGTTTTTTTTGGGGGGGGAGAAGATCCAGCACAAAGTCATGTATGGATTTACTTGCTATTTATCCAAGTAATTCGTTGTGACAATTGTAATGTAGCATAAGTTAATATTTATTTTTCATGTCTTGTAAATAAGCGTTAAATATCATGAGAAATGTTATTGTACTTGAAAGATACACTGTAGTGAAGGGTGACTTTGAAACAAAATGTGACTCATGTAAATAAAGTGATTTTATAGATCATATATTGAGAATATCTTAGAAACAGATTTGTTTAAATAATGGCTGACTACTGCCCAGTGCATGAAAATGACAATCTGCTAAGTCAACAAAGAGTGACTGCATGATTACTGAATGACTCTGGTTCCCACAAAAGATCATCCATTTCTTGGTGGCGACTGTTTGTTTTAATGGTTGTCTGCTTATATTTATATGATTACTGTCCTTATCTTGAAAAACTTTACATTGTAAAGCATTATGTTGTTTGCATACCTGTATTTGTGTACCTGATTGAAGAGCGGCATTTGTAAAACTTTTTCATTTTACGATGAATGTTGTCTTCCAGAGTCCAACCTTGAAGAGTAGAACATCTCATTTTTTATGTTCTCAGTTTTTATTCTTCGTTTATTTATGTACTATATAAAGTATTATAAATTTATAATGTATAACAAGCTATTTTCATTAATTGTGTTATATTTATTAATAATATAAAATAAAATGCAACACATACTCATTCTAATAATATTTATAACAAATTCAGAAAATGACTAGTAAGACATGAATCTTGGATTTGAACTGGATTATGACTAAAGGAATTTGGTTATCAACAATTGTTTCAACTCAATATAAAATCTTAACAGTTGTGATAAGTTGGGTACAGTAGAAAACTAGAAAAAAGCTCCACAATTCCACAGATAAAGTGCATATGCACTGAGTTCTTAAGTAACATTGTAACCTCAGTTGCACCAAGTTCTTTGGTAACTTTTGTACCCTAAACTGTTTTGGTTCTTTGGTTAAATTTTTATGCTTTAATTTGATTTCTTCTGTGACATTTATCCTTTCAACCATTTGAGTTTTTGATAATGTTCATGCCCTAAATTTTAATGTTGCGTTAACATTTATAATTTAGAATATTACAGTAACTTTTTCATCTTCAATTTTGGTATTGCAGTACCATTTATATTTCAAGTTGGAGTATTACAGTGACATTTATATTTCCAGTTGGAGTATTACAGTAACATTTATATTTCCAACTTGACTTACGGTGACATTTGTACTTGCAATTTGAGTGTTTCAGTAACTGGACTCTTACAGTAACAGTAATACTTGCATTTGTATAGTACATAAACACTTATTATTTAAATATGATTATTACAGTAATATTTATATTTTTGAATTGAGTATTACAGTAACATTTATAATTTAAAATGAGTATTAGAGTAACTTTTAGTCTGAGTATTGTGGTAACTTTCATGTACTTTTTATTTGAGTTTTGCAGTAACATTTATACTTTCAATATCAGTATTACACGAACATTTATATCTCTAATTGTGTGAATTCTTGGCAACATTCACAACACTTTTGAATAATATTCGAGAATGTGCAGATCTGTGCATGACGCTTTCATGATGTGTCTGTTACATGAGACATTTGACTTTGTTGCGTCAGTGATGTAGTCTGCAAAGAAGTGGAGATGTTGACCACCGTATGATAATTTTCTTGATTCTCAAAGATAGGAAAAGGTTGCAACATAAACACTCTTAGAAGTGATGTCTGCAATGGCAGACATTAACATGTATGTTGAACTATGTAGCAAGACTGCTGTTAGAAATGAACAACCCGGTGATTCACTGCACACCCTGGAGTCAGACAGTTATGTGATATTTTTATAGTACCGTACCTTAATTGGGCAGTATTAATCTAGACCTAAGTGTAGGCAAGGGTGACTGTATTCTGTATCTTTAATTATAAGTAGAAATTTAAATAGTGCCGCTCCAAGAGAAAGTAATCCAAGTCATTCAGTATGCTAGACCAGCGCTTCCCAAACTTTTCAGTGTCACGGACCGGCAGGAATTTTCCCACGGCAGGAGGACCGGTGCCAAATTTATTAATTATTTCTCTTTTTCAATTTTCAATAACCTAAATTCCTCAAATATATATTAAAATTGATTTAAATGTTTAGCCAATTCAATGACTATGATAACTAGAAAAACCACCATTGGTTGGATCCTATTACTGTCCCACAAAACAATGATTCCCAGTTGGCAGATGGCACCACATTCAGAGTTCCTGGACCACATTGTATCATTAAGGCTGACCAATGATTACAGTACAACTTGACTTTATATATTTGCTTTCTGTCTAAAATATATTTAGAGTGATACTAGTAACCAGTTTTCAATCTTTTGTGTAACTTATATATCGTCAGAATCCTGAGATTTGAAGCTGTCAAAACCCTATTCCAGTGTTGGTGACTCTACTGTTGTTTTACATTTTGCTTTTAATCTCACACAAATCAGAAATATTTATGTGATTCGGCCATTACCAAGTTGGTAAGGAAAGGCATTGGGTCTGGCTCTAATCTATATTTAGCATAGCAGGAAAGTAAGATCAGGGTATATTTTATCCATTCATTGCTATTCATTCAGCCAGTGGTTACTGTCAAATACCTCTGCTATTTACTAATTATACACTTCTATTGCGCCCGGTGTCTAATGCACGAGGCATCAACTGATGGCACGCCAAAACCATTCCGTAATCAGGCGAAGAACAAATCAAAAGATTTACACTGTTTGGTCGTTGTTTCAAATGATGTATGATGCCTCGTTTTTTAGGTTAAACTTATATGTATTGAGAAATTTCAACACTACAATGCAGTACATTATATGTACCACAGTTGTTGTTCTACCTCAGTTCACTTGACGAATCCAAAAAAGACTTAATTCAGAAAACTGGTGCATGCGTGTTATGTTGTATGTGTTTATCTGCTTACTGTTAAACTGATGCTCTTACTTCATGTTGAAAGAAATACGGTTTGTCTTTAGCCATGGCAAGGGTTTTTGAAACTCAGTTAATAGTGTGAGTGAGGTTTCTGTTACAGTGATTTGGTCCTAGAGCTTTTTTCTCTGAGTGGAAAATTTCATTTCATATTGATTTAAACCTATAATATGAATGGCCATTGGTCAGATATATCGAGTCCTGGCCGATAGTTATGAGGAGAGCAGAAGTGTTTGGCTGCGTCTCTGCAGTGCAACCTCAGATGTTTTGACCCATCCAACCTGTTAATCTCCCTGCCAGCAAGACCACATGGAGCCCATATAAGACCTGTATTCCCAGATGGGACCCATGTAAGGACCATATGGGTCCCACCTTAGCCACCTTATGCCTATGGAAATACTGGCAGGGAGTCTTTTGTCATTTGACTCATTTGCAAAATTCAATATAACCAGAGGCGAGGAGACTTTATAAATCTGGCTCCACGTGATTCGGTGGCCACTGAAGGGTCCTTCTATTTTGCTGTGGTTCACATTGCAGCTTCCCACTTCGTAAAGTTTTGCTTCTGATTTCTTGATTGGAGGTTTATGGAGAGGTTTGCACGTATATAAGCGGACCATTTCCTTGCAATTGTCTTGCTTTGTGACTAAACCTCGGAACGTTTTCAGTGGAATTGACGAGGCTCTGGTGAAAGTTCTGAGCCAGAATAAGTGTTTCTAGTGCTGTCAAAGTTGTACGCCCTTACGTTCATTTAACGTACTTCTGTTGTCTGATTAAGGATGTTAAGATTTGACCGTAATGTAATCTGACATACCAACACAATTACGTTCCTACCGTAGGGATGTTACGATTTGACCGTACTGCAACCAACATCTGTTAATTGTAGATATTTCATGTTTTTCTATTTGTTCTCCAAGTGTTTAATTACAGAGGTTGTCGTTTTTACCTGCTTTTGATCATGCATGTATATATTTAGGCAGTAGTATCAGTCCTGTTTTGCGAAGACCATAGTTTATAAATTTGATTTGAAGGTTTTTGGCTTTTCAAATGTTTGTCGAATATTTAGTGGAAATTCTAAGAGAAATGAACTGACCATGTGATGGTGGAAGAAAAGTCGACACAACAACTTAAGATGTTTGTTTGACCTACAATTTCTTTGCGTGTTAACTCTTTCATTTATCACTGTAGAGGAGGCAGAGCAGTCAGGGCCATTAGGCACTGTAGGCCCTGTGCGTAGGACTTCCAAACCTTTCAGGGGCCTATTCTGAAAATGAGATATAAAAAATAAATTTAGGCCTAACGATTGAATTTGACTGGAAAATGAAAAAAATGAAATTTTAAATTCTAATTTTTTTAAATAATTTTTTTAATTGTAGTGAAACCGCTTAACTTTAAGCTATTAACTTAAAGTTAAGTGAAGCTGTGCAACGACCTATATTTTGTTAACTTTACGGCTCTTTGCATTAGCAAAGTCGCATATAGCGTTTTCAGATGTCGTTTCCTGCATGAACTCGTTTTCAATTTCGGAGCTGGCAGTTGGGGTCTAAGAGTGCAAGAGTGCCTAGAGCCTAAGACCACCTTAAATGGCCCTAAGAGCAGTGAGATAGGTTCTTTGAATTAGCATCAAGCAAGACGACTCCAGTGCATAATTTTATGTATAAAATATTTAGGAAACCGAAGGAACATTAGGCCTATTGCCAAAATTCGTCAGTGCACGAATTGTAGACTTGTGGAATGGGTTGTATGATAGTACAGTCTGTCTCAGTGGACACTCCGAGCTCTTGAAGCTTGGAAGGGTGGGCTATTCACAAGCATCACAAGTTAACTTGCAGTGGTTCTAACACAGATTACATGTCCTATGATTCACTTAAAACCTTTGTTATGTTATATTTCGTCACAAAACATGCTATAATTATGTAAGCACGTATTTATGCCTAGGATTCACTAGTTCCTCCCCTCCTGTCTGGTTTTCTGCCTCCCTTTTTTGTTTAGCCTAATTTCTTAAATAGTTACTTTCCTTCCTGCCATCCTTTCCGTTGTGCCTCTGACCCTTGATCCTTCCGCTGTTCGACCTTTCCTTCAGCTTTACTTCATGTATTTTGTTCCTTCTTTCCCTCCTGCCTCTCTTTCTTCCCTCCTTTTGTTCCCTTTCTACTTTTCTTCGTTGCTTACCTGTTCTTTCTTACCTTCCCTCTAGACCTCCCCAGCTATCATACACACGTTGGACCAACCAACACTATTGTCTCATAGTGTATACGGGGACTATGCGCTGTCTGGGTTCTGCCTTTCTCCAATCGATCATTCAGTCACGTAAGTTAAAGTCGATCACATCTGCCGATCAATCGGAATCCTTAGGTGAATCAATCCACTGATCTTTAAGTTACGTTCAATGGATCGCTCCATTTGTGTAGCGCGTATATCGTATATAAACAAGCAATTCAGAAGACTCGGAGCGTACGTCTGTGTGTCGTGTAGCTGCAGCAGCAACTGCAGATACAGTGCTCATCACGGATTACTTATCGTCTGAAGACCCAAACATTAATCGCATGACGTGTGTGTGTGTCTGTGTGTGTGCTTGTGCGTGCAATGTGACCCTTTTTAATCAGGAATGATTCATCCGACTAATTGCAGGCTCTATGTACAGACAATTGAAATCCATTAATTTATTAATTATTAATCTATAAAACCACACAACTATTATGGGCTATAGGTAGGTATACAGGCCTACGCATGCTAAACCATGCGACTTATGAGTTAGGCCTATGGGTATATGTATAGGCCTATGCTTTCAACATCTAATATTTGCTTAAAAGCAGACTCGGTGTAATCACTACCAATGTAGTACTGTTCATTTCCAGTGTACTGAGCAAGTCACAGTGTCCCAGAAACGGAAACTTGTCTGAGTAGAAGACGTTAAAAATCAAATTTGTCCTATCATACTTGTTCTATATACTGCTGGGCGGAAACAGTATTGTACTCTATCATAAAAGGACAGCGTTGAAGCCACAAATGTGTTTGTCTGCTGTGAAATGTTATTCATCGGAGTGAGAAGAGTTGATCAGTTGAATGTCGCCTTTCGTCGTCTGCAGAAAAGGTACTCGCTGAACTGTTGACCTTCGACCCCTCCCCCCGTAGACGCTACAATCTGGAATCCGTTGCTAAGGAACCGCGTCAGCACCTGCACGGAATTCAGCTTACAGTAGCCGTTCAGTGGGAATCGAATAACAAACATACTGTCATGGTTCCAGACGGCCCCTCCTCGGACGACGTCTTCCCCGAGAGCGGCGTTCATCTCAGGGAAGAGCTCCTCGAAGACGCACCGCTCGGCGCTCAGCGCAATCCTCTCGCCAAGGTCCGGACTTACGTTAACGGCTGCGCAGTCGACGACGTCCGTCTGGTCGCCGCTGACGGCCCCGGCGCCGGCGGAGGAGGAGGCCGTCGCTTCCCGTCTCTCCCTCGTCCGCTTCAGGTCGTCGATGGCGATCATCATCGGCGTCAGTTCGAAGTAGCGAGCCTCTTCGTAGAGGAGGTCGATCTCGCGGAAGTTGTCTGGAACGACGAGACGGGAGTTGCGCATGTAGTTGAGGACGTGGCGGAACATCCGTCCGTCTCGGTCGATGAAGTAGTGCTGCTTCAGGCTGTCCAGGATGATCGGAATGCTCCCGTTGAACATACGAGCCAGACGAGAATCAGGAAACCTTACATAGCACCAACAGCAGTAGTAGGCCTATACTTATATATAAGTAGGCCTAACAATATACATAGGCACACATATAGGCCTATATAATATACGTAGGCCTATGTCCCTGTTGTACATGCACATGCAACACAGCACGCATTAGATAATAGATGACAATAACAATTTTTCAATGGGACATAACAAGACTTGGACTAACATTGAGAGGATCACTGGACTTGATATATGACCGAGGATAAAGGAGATAATTTGTTCGTACCCATCGCCGTCAGATGGTTATCGTCAGGAACTGATAATGATGATTATTATGATGATGATGATGATGATGATGATGATGATGATGATGATGATGATGATGATGATGATGATGATGATGATGATGATGATCATGATCATGATCATCATCATCATCATGATCATGATGATCATGATGATGATCATGATAAATATAAGCATTTGTGTGAACACAACATATGGGTGTATGTAGGCCTACTTTGGTTAGTGTTAGCCTATACCCCCAAGCCGCCGCCAAAACCGCCGAGCCGCCGAATATTTGATAAAGCCGATTAGCCGCCGGAAATTTTACGGCTTAGCCGAAAAACCGCCGAGAATTTGTTTACGGCTAGCCGCCATATAAAAGTTAAGCTAATTCAGCTAGAACACGTACAAAGTTGTGATTATGAAGTTTTCCCGCTGGGTTAGTAGTTTGTAGGCTACTTAGTTATAGCGCAATAAGCGATGAGTGCAGTTCATGGCCATCTTTTGTAATGGACTTAGGGGCCGTCCATAAATGACGTCACGCACCTAGGGGGAGGGGGTCGGAAATTTGTGACGATGTGTGACATGGGGTGGGGGGTCTGAGAAGTGTGACGTCACACCAGGTCTATGTTATTCAATTTAACAATTATTAACAACAATTTAATTTTATTAATAACAACACTAATTTTGAGGATTAAATTTTCATTATTTTTTTAATTATTTTAATGTATACGGGCATCATTATTAATAATTGTCTAATTATTTCAATATTTGGTCACTGTTAGATTTTAAAATATTCGTTCTTTCCCTATTTGTTAAATGAACGAGCCTTTTGCTTCGCCATGGAAATTTGGTTGTGGGGGGGGGTCAGAGCCTTGTGACGTCATGTTCAGAGGGGGTGTTACTTTTTGTGACGAAGTGTGACGAGGCGGGAGGGGGTTAAAAATCGGCCAAAATTGCGTGACGTCATTTATGGACGTCCCCTTAGGGCCTATTGAAACTATTATAGGCCTACTGTTTGTCTGTTTCGTATGCCTTTCTGTGTGCCACTAATAATTTTTCAGTTTGATGACATTGTAACAGTTGTTCTAATGTCTAATTAATTGGCTTTTTGGAACTCTCTGTAGTCGATACGCGTTTTGAACGAACTACGTTTCAAGGCGTAATTTTTACGGCTAGCCGAAAAAAGTAGTTTACTTCATTTTACGGCTAGCCGAAAAGCCGCCGTAAATTTTTCCAAGCCAGCCGTTAGCCACAAAAATTGCGACTTGGGGTTTGTGTTAGCCCTTTATTGACTTGCAAATATCAACACCAATCAACACTTATTACATTGAAATTCACGGAGATTGACGCAGAAGTCAAGCGAAAGGGTTCGACAGCCACTTATAGAGTCTCCTAGCAACCAGGAATGTCCCCTAGACACCAATGGCCATGTAATATTAATGGAGTCCCCTAGGACATAATGATGTCCTCTGTGCCCCAATCAGTTGATCGTTGTAGGTATAAAAGACAGAGCGATCAGAGGGTTTTTGCGATAAAAGGCTGTATTATGCCGTACGAACGGTGCGAACTGCTCTAAATTAATTTCTGTCGAAATCAGCGGCCTTTGTAGCCATGTACGATGTCCTTACACTCTGGATTCCCGTCAGAGAAGTAGTTGAACCGAGACAGTCAGAGTGGTCAGCAGTCAGCAGTCGAGTTGAACTCGAACCATAAGTAGAAATAGGGCTGACGTTGTTGATGCAAATAAGGAGTACAAAACGTTGCTACTGCGTTGTCATTTGAAGCCTCCTGACAGACCACGCCGTACGCCCGCGGACAGTCCAAATCGAGAGGCGCTGGTACTAGAAAGTGGTTAGAGACCAGTCGCTTAATGAGACGAAGAGAGAACCCACGATAGAAACGCGACAGGATTCCAAAGCAAACTTAGCAGATGATGCCCATGCTCAGAATTGCTGAACCGTGCCGCACCGAAGATGACGAACGACGACAGGTGATTGCGATCTACCGCCATGAGGCAGGTGGTTGCCTCATTATCCACCAGTTCGTCTTAGTTTGTAGATGAAGCAGTTTTCTTACTTCTCTCGAGAAACCTGGTCTGCACTTTTATTTTTATATTCTTTTAACGAAAATAACGAATTAGTTATAGTTAATGATATTTTAGTTAGGCCTACAGTAATAGTTATCGTTAACGAAATCATTTTCTTTTCTTTAAAGAACATTTTCGTTACCGTTATCGTTAACGAGAATCACACTCTGGCTATGTGACCGAAGCAAACAAACATTATTTAAGGTCGGTTCACAATGAACGCAGAGCTGAACCAAGTGAAACAATATCATGTTTAAGTGCAATCAGTGGCGTAGCAAGGTTTTGGGGGCCCTTGTGCAGAGCTTCGGTGGTGGCCCCTCCCCCTTGAGCCCCACCTTCGATTTCAAACAACAAAACGCTGTGCAAAAAGCGCTATTGCACACAGCATAAATAAGGTCAGATAATCAAATTGGACAGGTCACAAGTGTCAAGTCCATGGTATTCTAAGAAGAAGAAGAAGAAGAAAGAAGAAGAAGAAGAAGAAGAAGAAGAAGAAGAAGAAGAAGAAGAAGAAGAAGAAGAAGAAGAAGAAGAAGAAGAAGAAGAAGAAGAAGAAGAAGAAGAAGAAGAAGAAGAAGAAGAAGAAGAAGAAGAAGAAGAAGAAGAAGAAGAAGAAGAAGAAGAAGAAGAAGAAGAAGAAGAAGAAGAAGAAGAAGAAGAAGAAGAAGAAGAAGAAGAAGAAGAAGAAGAAGAAGAAGAAGAAGAAGAAGAAGAAGAAGAAGAAGAAGAAGAAGAAGAAGAAGAAGAAGAAGAAGAAGAAGAAGAAGAAGAAGAAGAAGAAGAAGAAGAAGAAAAGAAGAAGAAGAAGAAGAAGAAGAATTTCGAAGATGGTTGACCTCATTGACAACTTCGAACGACAGCCTGAGCAAAATGACAACAGCTGAGCTGGAAAAGCAAGCGAAATGTCGGAATCATACTGATTAGCTAACAATTCGGACGCTGCATAGGCCTACAGTTCGTCGTCAGAGGCATCAAATAGTGGTGAAGGCAACAGAGCGCTAAACGTTGCAGCCAACGAACTAAGGATGAGAAATCGCTGTTTGATTTGTCCACTATAGAGATTTGAGTCCTGTAATTCGTAGGCAGTCGATGACTCGAAGCAACGATTCAGAAGCACTTGCCCGTTTTGAATAGGAGCCACGCCATTTAAGATCCCCGTGCGTTCTAGCTTGAGATTTTTAGACCTCTGAAATAAGCCACCTTCGCAATCCGCACGCTCTCTTGCACAGAGGAGCATGAGATGCAGCCTACGTTCTTACAGATGTATACGCTAACTGCATGGGCTTGGATAAGTTGATTTGATTACAATCTGAAGGAAATCCGCTCTGACGGTCTGACCGCTTGGGGACCCTGTGCCGCCGGGGGCCCTTGTGCTTTGCACAACCTGTACAACCTATTGCTACGCCACTGAATGCAAGGAAATCTGCTCCCAAAGTGCGGTCAGACACGTACCACGTACATAAGAAAGACACGTACATGCATGGCTTCGAATCGATTGTGTAAATGCAGTACATGAATATTCATTTCCACGCTGAACGCAAAGATCGCCGGACCGGCTGATCCAAGATTGGAACAGTTCTTGATGCATGTCTGGGTTGTTATTAGTTCCCCAACAGGAAATTTGTGCAACGTCTCTTGCGCCTCTTTCGTGTCAGACTTACCAACGTCATGATCTTAGCGCTCAGATAAAATGTTCAGCTTAGGCCTATTGCTATTCCAATCATTCCACTAACAGCAGGCGTACTAAGGGTAACCCGTCTCTGGGTCTCCATCTGAGGGTCGTCTTGGATCTGGTCCCAAACCCGAGCTGAGTTTAATTTGCTACGAGCCTATAACTCACGCAGCTGTAAGTAACAGTTCTTTGAGAACGCAGACATTCCGTTATGTGCTACTGTTATCATGCTAGCACTGCTACTAGCTATGAAATTAGAAATATCTCAGAAACACAATAATCCTCGCCAGTAGGTCTATATTTCTTTGTTTCGTGAAGTAGGTCTGTGTTTGCATGAGGTGATGGGACACTCTGATATGCTTCTGCTTCTAAGCGAAGAAGCGATAACGACGTAATTCGAGCGCAGCTTAGGTAGTCTACGGTATTCGTTGTTAGGTGTTTATATGCATGCCTCGAAGCGTTTTTGCTATTTCTCGAATATGGATGTAATATAAGGAGGAAGAGAAGTAGGAGCAAAATAGGAGGATGAAGTGGAAGAGGAATAGGAGGACCTCAGGTGTGCAATTAGTAGATATGACTGCAGCTGCAGAAAACATCGCGAACGGCGTCCATTGGTGCCAGCCGCTGTAGCCGGCGGCTGCCAGCGCTGAGAATATTAAGCGATGGGATCGGGTTTCTGGAGTCTATAAATGCTACCCGAGGTAAGATTGTTATTAAACACGCCGTGGACGCAGTGAGACAGACTGAGTGCGCGGCGTCAAGGAGCGCTGGACTGGTAGCGCCTCTGGCGACATAAGGAGGCATACATACAGAGATACAGGACCAGACAGCAGAGAATAGAAATAGACAGACAAGGCCAAGTAGTTACTGAAAGAGACAGAGAGAGATACATACATGCATTCAAGCATTCATAGATGCATTCACACATGCATGCATACATTCACACATATGTACATATACATACACATACATATAGGCACATACATACACATAACTTACATGCACATAATGCTTACGTCAGTTACGTGCATATACACACCGACATACATACATACATACATACATACATACATACATACATACATACATACATACATACATACATACATACATACATACATACATACATACATACATACAAACGCTATACAGCGTTTTAGGATGTCTATGCATCATTCGTATGACTAATATGTGTTAAAAATAATGCGGTTGAGGAGAAGAAAAACGATGATGATGAGGAGGAGAAGGAGAAGGACGAGGACGAGGACGAGGAAGACTGGAAGAGGACGACGAGGAGGGTAGAGAATAGAAGGAAAACGGAGGGGACGTACAGTGTCTTTATCTGGAAATGCATCATCGGGCGTTTTACATCTGATCAGTCGCCCCCGAGGGACACACCGTCCCCCACATACCCCATCCTCGCCCTACGCCGCATCCTGTTCCCCTAAAGCTGCTGCTGCCGCTGAGAAACTGAGAAGA
Source organism: Aporrectodea caliginosa (assembly GCA_020284085.1). Lineage (NCBI taxonomy): Eukaryota > Metazoa > Annelida > Clitellata > Crassiclitellata > Lumbricidae > Aporrectodea > Aporrectodea caliginosa. The sequence continues at coordinate 318,025 of JACEVL010005070.1, forward strand.
AACAGGAAATGAAAGTCACCGAGATCAGTCCATGTACGGCTGACATTTCGCCCTCCAGACCCCGGATATGCTCCACCCACCCCACCCACCCTTCCGCCCCTTGATCACTAGAACCCGTCGGCATTTCTGCGCTAGAAATATCAGATTCTTACATATATGCACATTTACTTATTATTATATGTATGCAATGTTTGTATATATATATATATATACATTATATATCTGTAATTCTCTCACTTTTTCTCTCATACACACACGCACGCACACTTTTATACCATGATACAATACAACCCTGCTGAAATGTTATAGCGCCATCATGCAATGTGTGCATATAATTATATATATATATATATATATATATATATATATATATAGATATATATATATATGCAGTGTTTGCATTGTCACATTTAATTTGAACGGGGGTGGGGTGGTTGAAATATTCTTGCATTGTCTGGATGTCCCGACCAGAAGTTCTTACGTACCTAAAACCGGTATCCGTGCCAAATTGTGAGGGTGTGGGACCTGTGGGTGTATTCGATCCTTAGCTGTGTAAAAAATCGAAACAACGAAGGTTACTTATTGGAAACTCTTGAGTTTTATTTCCAGAAGATTTATTACTCTAGCAAAAAATTATGACCTAATAAACATTGAAGTGGTATGAATGGAACTTGAGAAAAAGCAATAGTTTCAATTAATTACGCAAATAAGATACACTGCACAACTGAAAGCTGTGATGGACTGATGGTGGAGGGTTTAACTTAACCTCCAAGATAATTTTTGGGAACGAACTGGAGGGGTTGAAAAATGAATGGTGAGGGTTGAACAATTCAATCCCTGTATGTATGTATGTATCCAGAGACTTCTATAGCGCCTTTTGAAGTACCTCATAAAAGGTACTTGCATCAATCTAAATGTCAAATATCATTCAGAACAATAGTGTCGTAAGCAAACAAATAACGCACAGAAAACTAGAAGCGTCACTAATGGCGCGCCCACGCACACACGTGGAGCCACACCAACGCAGTCCCATCCATAGATGACAGATGGTTCAACGCAGTCCCATCCATAGATGACAGATGGCTCAACGGAGTTTCATCCATAGATGACAGATGGTTCAACGGAGTTCCATCCATAGATGACAGATGGTTCAACGGAGTTCCATCCATAGATGACAGATGGTTCAACGGAGTTCCATCCATAGATGACAGATGGCTCAACGGAGTTCCATCCATAGATGACAGATGGTTCAACGCAGTCCCATCCATAGATGGCAGATGGCTCAACGGAGTTTCATCCATAGATGACAGATGGTTCAACGGAGTTCCATCCATAGATGACAGATGGTTCAACGGAGTTCCATCCATAGATGACAGATGGCTCAACGGAGTTCCATTCATAGATGACAGATGGCTCAACGGAGTTCCATCCATAGATGACAGATGGCTCAACGGAGTTCCATCCATAGATGACAGATGGTTCAACGGAGTTCCATCCATAGATGACAGATGGTTCAACGGAGTTCCATCCATAGATGACAGATGGTTCAACGGAGTTCCATCCATAGATGACAGATGGTTCAACGGAGTTCCATCCATAGATGACAGATGGCTCAACGGAGTTCCATCCATAGATGACAGATGGCTCAACGGAGTTCCATCCATAGATGACAGATGGTTCAACGCAGTCCCATCCATAGATGGCAGATGGCTCAACGGAGTTTCATCCATAGATGACAGATGGTTCAACGGAGTTCCATCCATAGATGACAGATGGTTCAACGGAGTTCCATCCATAGATGACAGATGGTTCAACGGAGTTCCATCCATAGATGACAGATGGCTCAACGGAGTTCCATCCATAGATGACAGATGGCTCAACGGAGTTCCATCCATAGATGACAGATGGTTCAACGGAGTTCCATCCATAGATGACAGATGGCTCAACGGAGTTCCATCCATAGATGACAGATGGCTCAACGGAGTTCCATCCATAGATGACAGATGGTTCAACGGAGTTCCATCCATAGATGACAGATGGCTCAACGGAGTTCCATCCATAGATGACAGATGGCTCAACGGAGTTCCATCCATAGATGACAGATGGTTCAACGGAGTTCCATCCATAGATGACAGATGGCTCAACGGAGTTCCATCCATAGATGACAGATGGCTCAACGGAGTTCCATCCATAGATGACAGATGGTTCAACGGAGATGGCAGATGATATCATACTCAGACAATCTGCACCAAGCTACGTTGATAGTTTAGATCGACGACGGGTGGTTGCGTTCGCAGCAAACGTTAGACTTCACCCAGCAACTCCGCCACTGCCCGTACACTGATAGTGCCAGTCCTAAGTCTGGATAAAGGAGGAGGGCAAAGCTAATCATCTTTGTTATGATACAACGTCGTTAAACAGTTACTAACCGCCGCAAGTCCGGCTATCTCACGAACCACCGGGTGCACGTATACAATCACTCGTCACTTGCCGGTCGCTAGAACGAAGCACTCATCAGTGACTCACGGTAGAAGTCACTTCAAATACCATCATCGCTTTTCCGTTTTGCCGACACGACAATTATCCAGCTATAGACGAAGGTTTGACCTTCCTGTCGGACCTGGGACAAAAGCTAGGCACCGTTACTGGAGACCCACGGGAAACATCTTTCTTGTTTCAACGTAGCTCACTGATGATACAACGTTTTGATGCCGTGGCCTTTGGGGGAACTTTCGCCGGCCAGGAGAGCTACCGTACCGTAATCGGCTATCTTGGTTAGAGCGTTCGGCTTGTAATGCGGAGAGTACGGGCTCAAGCATCCTCCAATATGCAGTTAGTTACATGTATGGACTTTGATCGAGTAAGTCCTTCAACCGCAATTGCTTAGTGCAATCGATTGATGCTTAATCATTAGACAGTGGCGCTAAATAAATGCAGAACTATGAACAATAATTCGGTAGTCTGTATGAAGAAGTGGGTGACATATGTAATACAGCGTATATACTCAGTATGTGAATTGTACAAAAATAACTGGGGGTTGGACGTCGATTTATGTGCAGTTTGGGTGTGAAATGTAGACTTTACTATGGGGCCCTAAGAAAGACTAGGGGGTTGAACCCCAACCCCCGGCAATTCTCACCCTGTATATACTGTACAATGACTGCTCTCCGTACATAATAGAGGGGCCATAGGCTATATTCGCCACAGCAGCCAAAATAACTTATCTAATCAAATTAATGACTTCTAAAGTGCCACAATCCTAAAACACAATCGGTGGTCACTTCAAGTGAAACCGTAATCAAATAATTATCGTAATAGGTTGCAGAAACCTGCAGGTATGGAATATCGGCCACGAACGAGAATTGAGTCCTACATGTGTGAGCGACGTACTGAGCGAATCTAATGTCTTACATAACTAATAGGCCTAATAGCATACTGTTCAACATAGGCCAATACTTCGCCATCTATCATATGTGGCTTTTCAATGGCGGATCAAAAAATCGACAAAGGGGAGAACATTTTAAAACCGTAGCCGAGGTAGTAAAAAATTTGATGATTTCCTTGTGGTTGGTATTTAGGCGGTAAAACACTACCACTTGGACCGTATGCGAGGAAAGTATGTCGAATATTCTCTTTACGCTTAAGGCGGATTATCCATTACAATCGAGTCTTCTGTTCTTGCTACAGCTGCTCCTAGAGGCCCTCTTCTAGCCGAAAAAGAAATGACTAAATATATGACGATGATCACTACTATTGGCTTCATATATAAGTAACTAGATGTTCATATACCCGGCTTCGCAAGGGTTATCTCTACGTTTATACATCGTTCCCGCTTGATTTGATTGGTTAACTTTGGCTGCTTTGGCTGGTGTTCACCGGGTACCCCGTGTATTTGAATTAGCTCTATCCTATATATCGTTCCCGCTGAATTTGAAAATGTAAAATGTAAAGCTTCGTTTTCTTCTATAGCAACCGAATAATTAGCCTATAGAATGGACCCTGCACATTTTGCAATGAATTGATCGGATGAGTCCCGACCCTTCAACACCGTTCGACCGTTTGAATGAGCGCCACGCCATTTAGTATCACCGTGCAAGGACCGTGCTAGCCCAAGATTTAAATTTCTGAAATAAGCCAGCATCGGGAATCGAACCGCGATCCTCACGCTCTCTATAATAGCACAGAGGCGCATGAGACGCGCAGCATACGCATCTCTTACCAATGTAGCTAGATTACGCCTTTGGCTTGTAGGAGAAGTCCCGAAATGCCTTGCGAATGCTCTATTTAGGAGGCCGCGTGTCGTATGACGTTATGAGAAATCAGAAATGGCGGCGTAATTTTGCAACAGTAGTCCGCTTCGAAATTTAAAATGTCCATATATCAGCATTTTAAGTAAATTGTGAGCTGAAAATAGTCGCGTTTACCTACAAATTCCCGTAACAATGTTTTGTAAAATATTTCATATCGCTAAAGCGTTCCCTTTCGGAGCCTTTAGTGGGAGGACAAACAAACAAACAAACAAACAAACAAACGGAAGGACAAACTTTGAGAAATAAAGTATAAGATTTCTGACGTTTGAAGACAATATTAGGCTACCAGCGTAGTTTACTTTACATTTTATGATCTGGTCTTACTTGGTCAACGTTTCGAGAGACGAAGTGTAGATCGTTCCACCGACATCGATGTGGACGGGTGCTGTGTATCGCGTCGGAGTAGCTGGACAAGGGACCCCGGTGATCTTGGCAAAGACGGCAAGCTGACCCGTAGGAGGGCTGGGCGACGATGCCCTGCTCCCTGCCGCTCCCGTGGTGAAGTCCAGCGGTGGCTTCCAGTCACGATCGAGGCCAGGTAGAACGTTTCCCAAGATGGCGGCTGCTCGCATGGCGTCGACAGACTTCAGCAGACGACACTTGCGTCGTTTGGCGGATGACGTCAGCACTAGCCTCGGTTGTGAATCGTTCCTGACGTCAGACGGTCGCAAGGTTAACATCTATCTTTAAGTCTAAAACGGGATTGCATGTGTGTTTATCGCCCATGTATACGGGCCTATGAGCAGTGTTTCCGTTAGAGTCCAAAAAGGGGACGTATTTTCGCCCTGACCTAGAATTTTTTGGACGTATGTCTCATTCTTTCGGCTATCACACTGAAAAATTTGGACGTTTTGTACGCTCTTTACGGACGTAAAAACGGCCATTTGGGCGTTAACGGAAACACTGCCTATATGAGCCTAAATATATATATGGTCGTTTTGCAGTAACGGCGCCAGGATTTCAGATTTGGGGGGGTTAAAACCCCAATTCCTTCCCTTTCTCCCCTCCTCTCTGGCATTGGCAGTGATTACCCACTTTTGTTTGGGGGGGGGGGCTGAGCCGCCGATAAGGAGGGGGCTTCAGCCCACCCTAGCCCCATGCTGGCGCCGCCACTGTCGTTTTGTGTTTCAATTGTTCTGTTATTGTCTTCAGTCATAAGATTAAGCTTGGACCTATATGTCGGCCTATCTGCAGCGACACGATTCTGGTTAAACGAAGTCATCTCACTGCTTGGTTTACTGGTGAGAGTGGTACAAAGATATAAGCATATAGGCTATCGTTGGTGTGCATATAATATATAAGTTCGCGTTTGACTAAACGATTTAACGACACAGGTATGAAAGAGTAAAAGAAACGTCCAGAATTGAAGTCAAATCTATTGGAGCGTGCGTATATAGGTTAAGCACGATGACTTTGTATGCCTGCGAAGTTGGGACATTTAATATGATCGACAAAAAAGCGCAGATAACTGGCGCATGAGACGCTCAGTCGAATAAGATTACACTTCATTTAAGCTGGACGTTAACAGTCATAAACATCGTAGTAAAAAGAAGACTAAACGCTTAAGAAAAAGTCGACTAGGGCCTACATCATAAGACAGAAAACAGATTTTGTCTGGCCGCAAATGCAAGATAATAACTATAGAAAGATCTAGAGTGTGATGTTGTAAATTGTTGATGGTTGATGGCATAACAAGTAGGGGAAGACTTCCATGCATTGGGAAGACCTTGCATGGAATGGGTTGGCAATGTCGCAATCTCGAGATTTCTACAGCGATCAAAGAGAAGTGCAGAAGGAAATGATTAAATGTAAGCAGTGGTCACTGCGCATGGGTGAAGAGCGCCTTTGAGAAATCTTAAAAGGTGCTAGATTAGGTGTTTTAATACCAGGGATGGGCAACTCACTCGGAAAAATGTAATTGAATTACAAATTAGAAATTACCTTGGGCCATGAAACATAAATTCAAATTACAAAAATGTAATTAATTTATAAAATAAAAATAAAAATTTAGCAATTTCAACTAGGTCTAGGCAGCTATAGGCTAATTTCAATTAAGCTTACGTAATTTCAGTTACTGCCCATCCTTGTCGAATGCATGCATACTAGATAGAGTTGCATATGCGAGTAAATAATTAGTTATCTATTCCTAAGGACATCGACGTCCTCGCTTAGATGTACCTTCAATCTGTCGAGATGAGCTCTGTTCGTAGCCTTGGAATGACAGAAACGGATTTAAGATTTGCCTTTACTTAACAATAATGATCAGAGCATGCAGTCTGTGACGTACAGAATTACTTACATCTTCCTCTTTCTGAACGTGTTCGGACGCTGCGTTTAAACCACCGGAAACCAGAGACAAGTTCCGATTGACGACTGGAAGATTGGAGTCGCCTGTTCCGGCGACCGATCGACTTGGCAACAGATAGTCGGCTGCAGTCTGTGCGCTTGACAACCAACCAACTGCGTCTAGTCTGATGATGCGCCGAAGGCAGATATTCTGTGAGACGACGAAGATGGCAGTTTGGCCTCGAGTCAAAAGCAATACTACCCCATGTCTCTGCGCTTTGTCTCTATCTGCATGCTGTTCCCTGAGTTCATAAGTCTCGCATGTCCGGATCTTGCAAAGGAAAACGTCGACAAATACAGAGATATACGGATGGATGGATGGATGGATGGATGGATGGATGGATGGATGGATGGATGGATGGATGGATGGATGGATGGATGGATGGATGGATAGATAGATAGATAGATGATAGATAGATAGATAGATAGATGATAGATGATAGATAGATAGATAGATAGATAGATAGATAGATAGATAGATAGATAGATAGATAGATAGATAGATAGATAGATAGATAGATAGATAGATAGATAGATAGATAGATAGATAGATAGATAGATAGATAGATAGATAGATAGATAGATAGATAGCCAGACAGACAGACAGACAAACAAACTGTTTTATGACTTCTTACAAAAAGTCGAAATGGTCCTGTAATTGCTGCAATACTCAATCACACGGCTGAACAAATGCGACAAAGAAACTAAGACCTTATTGAAAGCGGGTGAATGCGAGAAGCTACGAATACAGCGACAGATAGACCAACAACGATTCCCTCTGATCGTCCGTTCTGGCGGCAGAGCACACACGCACACACACACACACACACCTGCAGATCCTGATAAACTCTTTTCTGTCCGTCTTCTCTCTCTCTTATCGGCGGCGACTGTGCATGCCTTGACCACTGAGCATTTATTCAGCGGCAAGCACTCTCGCAGCGAACGTACTGAAGACTTCGCGCATTGGGCCATCCGGGCTTAGAATGGGAAATGAAGAGCAGTGGCGGCGCCAGCTATACCATTTCAGCAGGTCGCGTCAGGGTCATGGGAGTTATTCAGCAGGTCGAAGAAATTAATGAGTTTGACGCATCAAGCAGCATAGCTTATATATACATGTATAAATAACGAAGAAAATTATTATTGAACGCTCATAGCCCAGTTGTTGTAGCATATTAAAATAAATTTAAAAGAATTCAGCATTAAAACGTTAAACTAGAGTTACTTTACTAGATTTGGAAGTAGGCCTATACTGATGAGCTACTGAGAACATAATGAACATGTAGGCCTATGCTAATAAGATGCACGAATCGCATGACCCACGTTTCAACATACGCTCTGGCATTAACGTGTTCATTATTATCGTTCAGAACTACACCAACGTCGGCATTAGGCTAACAGTCATATCATTCTGCTTAACGCGTTTTCCGACAGATTTATTTCCGAAGAAATCTTCAATGTTGCAGTGACTCATTGTTATTTATTCATTTCTTTGCTAATGTATAATAATATGCCGTTGATGCTATTCGTAAATTCTGCCCTATTTGACAAAATATCCACTCTTGATATCCCAGACCAAATCTATAGGCTAACTGGCTAGTTGAATATTATCTTGAATGCTCACACCTCACTATAGGCCCTATTCAAAGGTCACTCTTCATCTCTCCTCCCAATCAATGCTAGTATAGTTCAAGGCTCTGTCTTATAAGACCTACCAACTTCTCCATTACTGGTTCAGACCTGCACCCTGCTCAGCCCCTTAATCTTATGTTCAAATTTGCAGATGACACCTCCTTACTGGATACTCTCAAGTATCATACTATTCCATCTGAACCGCATTTAATCTGTATACCTGGGCTTCTTCCAATAACCTTACCTTAAATAACTCTAAATCTAAAGAAATTATAATTTTCCGCCCTCGACACCAATTTGACCCTCCTCCTCCATTACCTAGTATTAGGCCTACCCGAGTTAAAACTTCGAAAATACTGGGTGTCATCCTTCAAGATAATCTCACTCAGAGCCCATATCGGCCACCTCACAGCAACTTCCTCCTCCTCTTTTTATGCGATCAGAAAACTCAAAACCCATGGCCTATCTTCCTCATCCATCCATAATGTAACCAAGGCCACTACCGGTGCTAAACTTCTATATGCCTTCCCATCCTGGTGGGGTCTTACTCTGGCTTCCGACGCCTGAGAAAATCCTAAAAAGAGCCTAACGTCTAGGTTACCTAGAACAATCCTTTCCAACAGTCTCTGAACTTGCAAATATAGCCGATGCGAAACTACTTTTCTACATATTACACAACCGCAAGCATGTACTTCACCAACTCCTACCTCCACTCCGACCCCTCTACTCTCACCATTTAAGACTTAGAGCACACAACCTTACTCTCCCACCCAAAGACAACTCTCAATTAATTCCCAAATCTTTATATAAAAATATTTACTAGTTTTTTCTAAGATTTTCTAATTAACTTTAATTATCCATTGTCACTCATGTACGCATTTTTGCGTTTTTGTCAGATTGTTTTTCTCAATAAACGAATATAATTATACACGTGAAACGGCATCCACGCGAAAAGGTTGTTTTCGCGAAGTAATCGACGACGCTCTATTGTATTTATTTCCATTTATTTTTGACGAAACAGCGGCAAAGACTACATGTATAGGCCTAAGCATTTCAATTTTAGACTTTACAACATAGGCTTCTGTTGACATTTAAACGCTTCGATGTCGTTTAGATCTAATAATTGCAATAGTGATCCTATGGGACAGATGTTGATGTTTGAAATGAAAAGAATATATTAAAAATTCCCAAGAATTTTAAGCAGGTCATTAAGCAGGTCGGGAGCAAAATAAGCAGGTCAAATGACCTGCTGCGACCTACTGTAGCGCCGCCACTGATGAAGAGGGGAGGGAGGGAGGGCCATGGGGAAGACTTTGGCGTAATATTGCTTAACCTGAGGGCGCACTATGATCATCGTAAGTCTCATTCGTAACTTATATATATATAAGCTTATATATATATGTTTATATTTATGTATGTATAGAACTGTGTAGCCAAGCGTGTGTATGCATGTATGAAATATATGCATATATATATATGTATATTACAATGCATATTATATATATATGTGTGTGTGTATATGTATACCTAAGAGTGAGTCTGTTGCCGGAGGGTGTTGTTAGAACGAACGCATCATCACCAGCGTCTGCTGATTCTTGCAATGCGCCTCTTCTGCGGCCTTAGGCTGTTGTTAGAAAGGAAGATGATATGTGCAGAAGAGGCGCCTTTAAACTATACAACGCAAACGCCAGTCGCTCAATCAGCCAACCAACCAGCCAGTTATTTAGTCAGTCAATCGGTCAGTCGGTCATTTAGTCAGTCGGTTAGTCAGCCTGTCGCTCAGTCAGTTGGTCAGTCAGTCAGTCAGCCATGCAGTCATCTGGTGAGTCAATCAGCCAGATAGCCTGCAGTCGGTTAATCAAATGACGGAGGACTGTTTGATGGCATGTTGAATATATGACGATATGATATTGCGCTAAAGACCTTCGTAACATAAAAGACAAAATCTCATCAAAGTCCAGAAATTAATCCTTAATTCTAGTAATATTTATTAGAGCCAGGCACGGATTTTATTACGTACGAATATCAGAGGCGCATCAAGTAGGCCTATTTGAAGTTGCGAGAGTGGCAAAGTCAGACCACCATGCTCGATGGCGTCTATCAGTTATGCATGCATACATACGCACATACATAAATACATACATGCAAATAGTTAGGCTATACATGCACACATGTATTCATATTGACATGCACGCATATAGACATGTATGTATGTATGTATGAATACGTATGTATGTATGTGTGCATGTATGTATGCATGTATGCATGTATGTATGCATACACACAGTCATACATACATGTACAATTGTACATACATACGTACATACCCAATTATATAAATAAATAAATGCATGAATACAGACATGCGTGAATACATACACGCACAAGCCTACATACAAACATGCATATGGATTCATACATACATACATACATACATGCATGAATGCGTAATAACACATACATAAATGCATGCAGGACATAGGCCCATAAATATAATTAATTAAATAGCCTAGTATATAGGCTATAAACCGCTATATACACCGTGAGGCATAAAAAAGGAAGCCCCTACAAAATCGTTATTATTTTTAACAATATTCAAACAATGTCAATGAAATTCATGAAATTTATAGCTAAATAGCAGGCAATGTAGAAACAATTACAATTTGGACTCAAACTGTCCGCCTTCAGCTTCTACGCATGCGCGAAGTCGCTTGCGCCATTCACGCACCGCCGAGTCAATAATTCGTTGGTCAAGATCGTTCCAAGCTTGCATGATTCGCTGACGAAGATCTTCAACATCACGGACTTTTGCTTTGTACACCATTTCCTGCATGCATCCCCAAATTTTATAATCTACGGGATTCCGATCTCGGCTGTTATGGGCCCATAGTAGGGTGGCCCTTAGCATACAGCCAAAAAATGAAAATCATAAAATTTAGTCTGGCATACGTTCAATCCATGCCAATTATAGAAATAAAATTCTGTGACAAAAAACTTTGGAATTTTATCATATTTAGGGGTGGCCCTCGAGCTCTGAAATTTGTTATGTAATACGATTTTGCGATTTGAATCACAAAATTTAAAAAATGTTATTCAGAACATTCACTGTCATTCAGTCTTTCACTAAGTTGGCTAAAAAAATATACTAATTCATTCATTCATAAATTCATTCATTCATAAATTTACATAGCGCTCCTTTAAGAGGACTACACAGAGGCGCTCCCGACTCCAGCACGGTCAAAAAGTACAGTTTTCAGTTTAGTAAAGAAAGCTTCAGTAAGAGTCCCAGGGAGCAGGCGTATCTCCTGGAGGAACCCGTTCCAGACCACTGGGCCTACCACGGGAAAGGCTCGATTCTTGCATACCAAAGCACCTGAGACAGTTTCTTGGAGTTAGTTGTGCAGAACTTTTCGAGACCTCTGGTGCCAAAAACTGCATCTCACTTCACATAGGCGAACGATCTGGAGCTACTTCTTCCATTCCAGTAATCATCAGTTTCTTAGAGTCATTGGGTCAAAAAGGGCAAGCCCAATAGGCTCTTCAGACCGTTACCATAGATGAAGCCCTAGCTTCTTGCTTGTAGCAGCAGAAATTGTTATATGTGGGTATATTAGAAGTTCTTCCATGAGAGTCAAGTTGGCGAAGTTATCCAGGCTCTCAAGTAGACAACAGCCGAAAAGATGGCAATATCAGGAATTCTGCGTTCTTCTGCAGCAGTCTTCTTGAAAAGACCACATCTTTATCGTGTAGATAACTTATGCCATCCATCGTGCCCGATGCATAGCGCCAAGCATCCGAAACCGAATTCCACGAGCTGGAACATCTCCAAGAAAGAAAACTGAGAGCTCGAGAAATTCTCTGTAACTGTCTCGTGGCTGTTCAGTTGCCTGATGTTTATGAGCAAATTCCAGGACGTTAGAACGGTTTATGGCCACCAAAGATTCGACCGATGGGTCTGATGAGGTTGCCTGACATTTGTCGCTTTCAATGAATTGCCAGTAGTCTTGAAACCTCTTGTAAAGAAGATTATCGGGTCCAGTAGAAGTTCCAATGGAAGTATTATTTGGAATGTAGCTCCAACAATTAGTTCAATAACGTGGTGGCGACATGCCAGAAAAAGGAGATCCTTATTCAGTTCCTGCTCTATCAAGCAACATGCACCTGAGCGATGACCTGTGTCACAGCCTGTCGTATCGAAGCACAAGCTGTTGCTTGCCCATGGCTAAAATGCGAGCCTTTTGTCTTCATTGGCTCTGCACTACGGAACCAGCTTCCTTCTTTGACACGTTCCTGTTTATTAACTGATGGGCCAAGTGCCCCTTTTCGTTGTCTCAAGACCTCTTTCTTATCTCTGGGTCTCTCGCACTGGGAGCGCCTATGATTGGTGTGCACTGCGAGAGGCGCTATATAAATTGATAGGTACAATACAAAGCGAAAACCTGATACTGATTATTCCACTCTCTCAAACACTGGACGACATCTAGGGCTGAGGCTGTTCCTGAGGATAGTTTTGGAATGCCCAGTAACTGTTCAACTCCTACACCTGAGGTAAGAAGTAAAAAACGATCAACATGTCTCAACATGTCAAACCTTCCAGTAACTTCCCATCCCAATGAACTGTTAAGGAATATATAACGGCTGTTCGACTTGGTGGTTCTGTTGCTTGCCCTGGCTCGTTGACTGGGATTTCGGTTGCTGTTCAAAGTGCTGACATCATGACCAAGGCTGGAAGCCACTTCGTTAAGAACGAATGTAGCGTTCCTTGACGAAATCTTGGTTCTAGCCAAAGCCGACGTCAGACCAGGAGACAGAATGTTGGACGTGGCTCGTTTAGGTGCAGATGCTTCATTGTCACTACTGTTAGTATCACCGGTTTTTTCCTTTACATTCAGCATCAATTCCATCACTTTCATCACTTAATTCTGCATCACTTGATGAGGAATCAGTATTCTGAACTACCTGCCTGGCTTGTATAGCATGCGAGCTCCTCCTGTGATCGTTTCTTGCGCTTCTGGAAGTTTATTCCCGTATTATTAAAACTTGAGAGCTCCAGGGCCACCCCTGAATATTGACCAATTGCAAATATTTTTTGCACATAGTGTTTTCTTCATAATTGGAATAGATTGGAAGGCTGCCACAAGATTATTTTGCACTTTCATTTCTAAGGGCCACCCTAGCCCATAGTGTTGGAATTATGCAGTCAGAAGTTTCATTCGTCAGAAGTGCAACCGTTTCTCGAGCTCTGTGCACTGGAGCATCATCTTGCTGGAAAATGTAAAATTAAAAAAATTATCGAATTTCAGGTAGAAGGTCTTCCATGAGTAAAACATCTCTGTAGTATTGGCCGTTGATATTTAACCCCGGTTCAACGAAGTGAATTGACGTGCGCCCCAGAGAAGAAACACCGACTGACACCATCAGGGATTTGCTAAACGTCGGACGTTTGCGTAAAAGGCGGTCGGCTGCAATATCACTCTTCCAACTGCTACATACAGACGATAATTTTGAGCACTGCTAGGAGAAGCAACTGTGAATAATTTTTCGTCAGTAAACCAGATGAAATGCACTAGGCTAGCTGGGTAGCGACGCAACAAAAGGCGACTGCGGTGCGTGAATGGCGCAAGCGACTTCGCGCATGCGTAGAAGCTGAAGGCGGACAGTTTGAGTCCAAATTGTAATTATTTTTACATTGCCTGCTATTTAGCTATAAATTTCATGAATTTCATTGACATTGTTTGAATATTGTTAAAAATAATAACGATTTTGTAGGGGCTTCCTTTTTTATGCCTCACGGTGTACATACACATTACGTAGACAGGCAGACATAAATACTGTACATAATTAATACACACAAAGACTCGTACGTGGTGTAATTTCTCGTAAGATCCTGAAATGGCAAATAGCGTCTTACTCGGATTCCTTTCAATTCTGTTTCTCTCCGCATAGAAATGAAATTTCGTCCGTTTCTCTGATTCATCGTCTGAAAATAGACGACCGAAAATAGCACCATATGCAATTAAATCTCCTTCTAGATTGTGTTCGAAGATTGCGGGTCAGAGGTGAACAAGAACCCCGACGAGACACCAGATCTGACCTTCTTATTTACAGGGTGACTATATAGCATGCCGTCGGCGCTTCCATTGAAATCATTCAGCCGGCGGCACGGATAAAGCGCAAATACCAATTATGCAAAACGCCAGGCCCGTGAGGCAGGCGAGGTTTAAAAACTCCGAGGATTAATCAGAATTATTATCAGTCGGCCGCAGTCGACTCGTTCGCCGTCGGCCAAGACCACTGTCAAGATACATAATACGACGCACAGCCTCAAAGGGTTTTACAACGACGACATTAGACAGCGGCGCACACCGCCGCCGGATGTAAGCCGAGATGAACGGCACGTCTGCTAATTGAAGTCCGTTAACGTGCTGGCGGCCATTTTGTAGTCGAATTACCGAAATCCTTCATTTGGCGAGATGTAATACGGTTGCCTTTGGGTCTGTGCGGCCGTCTGTCCGTCCATCGCTTGAAGCCATGCATCAAATTGGAAAGGAAACGAAAAACACTGCAGGCAACAGTCGTAGTCGTCATCGTCGTCCAACGAAAAAATGCGGCGGCGTTTCTTCAGAGTACATCATGCAACGTGCATTTCGAGGAGTGATGGCGTTATTGAGTAAGCAAGTAAGCAGATGAATTAGTACACAAGTAAGCGATTTGCCGATTGATAGATGTAGTCTATTGTAGGACTATAGATTGTGTAATTTGTGTTGCGCTTAACATTTTGATCTTATGCCTTATCAGCTTTTGACGTGGTCGATCACGGAATCTTGGTTCAACTCCTAGAATCCTCTTATGATCTGAATGGAATTCCTCTCCTTTGGCTTCAATCCTACAGTTCCTACCTATCTGATCGTACTCAGATGATCATATCTGGAGACTCCCGGTCTAAAATGGGTTCCAGTTCTTCTAGGAGTTCCACAGGGCTCTGTCCGAGGACCCCTTCTTTTCATTCTGTTCACGGCTGATGTTACTTCATTAATTTCTAATCTCTCCGCCACGGGTCACCTCTTCGCTGACGACGTTCAGGCTTACGTTCATGGTTTTCCTTCAGCTCAACTCGTTCTTGCTAGCCGTATTGACACTCTTGCCCATGACATACACCTATAGATGTCTTCCAATCGTCTGTGTCTGTGCCTGTGCCTGTGCCTGTGCCTGTGCCATGCTAGACAGTTCTCTTACTTTCTCTGAACATATCACTCAGCTTACACGCTCCTCCTACTTTCAGCTCCGGCGTATGAAGGTCATTCGCAAATGCGGCAAATCTTCTCCTCTTCCACCTTGACTTCAATAGTCCATGCATTTGTCTGTTCTATTGACTATTGCAATTCTGTTCTTATACACTGTTACCGAAAAGGGTGGGGAACCCATGGAAAATGCCATCTTTGGGTGGACTTAATTAGAGGAAGGATGGCATGCCATTTTTGTCGTGGAGATTACCATCAAGCGTGTGATGCGCTATGTTAAACCTGACCAGGAGTGGAATATAACACGAGTTAGATCGAATGCGTGCATCAGGTATGCCCAAGAAGCTGTGTCCCTTGTATCACCCGGCCGTTAAGGAATTAGTCTCAGGCTGCGACATCTGCGCTCATTATCAGACGGAGACCCAGAGAGCCGTTACTGCCCACCCGCCCCATGGGATAAAGCCGGTATACCGACAAGGATCATTTGGTGTGGCAGAATGTCTGAAGTTTGTAGCCCCTAGGAATTCTAGGCAAACACCTCTTCAGCGCGATACCCCAAGTAGGCCCCTAATGGCAAGCCGTTAAAGCCGTCCAGAGCTTGATGCCAGCGAAGAGGGATGCCCACGTATACACAATATTATACGACATCTGGATATTGCGGCCCTCTGCGCTCGAACCGTAGCATTATAGAAATAGATGTGTTAGCAATAAAGCTGTATTAAAATACCTTACGTCGTCTAATCTCCGAGTTTAGAAATAAATTTTTGAAAGCGTAATTCTTCAAGTATTCTTGTAATTAAAATTATGACTGAGGTCTCGAACTCAAGGTGGAGCGTATGCTTATAAAGAGCCGTTATTTTCAACCATCCGAAAACCGGTGTTAAGCAGCATAAGACAACTTGGAGACATTCCTGTACGCTCAACTAAGAGATCTACAACGAATGCAAACAGCGCAGTGAGTTGTACTTTTTACTGTTATAGTGCAAATGCCAAATTATTACTGACGTTGATTAAGTCATAAAATTGCGTGTTTCTTTGTATTTTGGTGTTGAAGGACTCGGACTTGGACTCGATCTTTTGTGACTCGGACTCGGCTTAGGTGGATTCGAATACATCACTGATTTCTATAGCAAATTAATGTAGGACTTCCATCGTATAAGCCTACAGATACGTTTATATGTAATGCAATATATGACGTCCATCCACAACACCCAACCACCTACCCATACATTTTATCAATCCATCCATCCATCTACCCATCCATCCATCCATCCATCCATCCATCCATCCATCCATCCATCCATCCATTCATCAATTATATCCATTTACCCATCCACCCATTCATCCATCAATCCGTCCATCCATCCAACCATCCATCCATCCATCCATCCATCCATTCATCCATCGATTCATCCAACCACCCATCCATCCATCCATCGATTTATCCCTTCATCCATTCATCCATCCAGCCATGTATCAATCCATCCATTTACCCATCCACCCATTCATCCATCAATCCGTCCATCCATCCAACCATACATCCATCCATCCATCCATCCATTCATCCATCCATCGATTCATCCAACCATCCATCCATCCATCCATCAATTCATCCCTTCATCCATTCATCCATCCATCCATGTATCAATCCATCCATTTACTCATCCACCCATTCATTCATCAATCCTTCCATCCATTCATAACATGCATATATCCAACTATGGATCCATCTATCCATCCACCCATCCATCCATCCATCCATCCATCCATTAATCCATCCATCCATCACTTCATCCATCCAACCATTCTTTCATCCATCCATTCATTCATCCATCCATCCATCCATCCATCCATCCATCCATCCATCCATCCATCCATCCATCCATCCATCCATCCATCCATCCATCCATCCATCCATCCATCTATGCATCCATGCATCCATGCATCCATCTACCCATTAATCCATGCATCAATGCATCCGTACGTCCATCCGTCCATGCAACCGTCCGTCCATCCATCCATCCATCCATCCAGGTCTCCCCCACTTTAAATGTCTCATTCGTGCACACACAATGAATAAATGAAAATATATTCACATCCCGGATTCAGTCTTTGTTGTCAATATAATAATATATCCCCAACATTACATATTTTATTAACCAGTCACTTGTCAATTTAAGTAGGCCCATATCTAGCGGAACCCTTCCCTTCTGTAGTGCCTATTGTTCCTGATCAACTCTCGTTGCTTACTAGCTCAATGTGTTGTTTTAATCTTCGATTGTTCGATTATATGACTATGTTTTTCAACACTTGTATCTGTTACTGGGATCAATAAAGTGAATCGAATTGAATTGAATCCATTCATTCATCCATCCATTCATTCAGTCATTCATCCATCCATCCATCCATCGATCAATCCATATATCCATCCATCTATCAATTCATCCATCCATCCATCCATCCATCCATCCATCCATCCATCCATCCATCCATCCATCCATCCATCCATCCATCCATCCATCCATTCATCCATCTATCCAATCATTCATCCATCCATCCGTCTCCCCATTAACCCAGTAATCCATGCATCCATACATCCATCCATCAATCCATCCATCTACTCATCCATCCATCCGTCCATTTCCCAATTGATCCATGCATCCATTAATCCATCCATGCATCCATCCATCCATCTATCTATCAATCCATCCATCCATCCATCCATCCATCCATCCATCCATCCATCCATCCATCCATCCATCCATCCATCCATCCATCCATCCATCTCCCATTAACTCAGTAATCCATGCATCCATACATCCATCCATCAATCCATCATTCTACGCATCCATCCATGCGTCCATTTCCCAATTGATCCATGCATCCATTAATCCATCCATCCATCCATCCATCCATCCATCCATCCATCCATCCATCCATCCATCCATCCATCCATCTTTCTATCAGTCCATCCATTCATCCATCCATTAATCCATCCATCCATCCCTTTATCCATCCATCCATCCGTAAATCCATCCACCCATTCATCACTTCATCCATCCATCCATCCACCCAACCATCCATCCATCCATCCATCCATCCATCCATCCATCCATCCATCCATCCATCCATCCATCCATCAATCCATTCACCCATTGATCAATCCATTCCTCCAGGTCTCCATCCATAGTCACCCACCGCCCATAGTCACCCACCGACCCATCCATGTTATTTTATTTCATTTTTACGTTTGTATTGTTTCTATTTCAGGCAGCAGTAACAGTAGTAATGATGTACTACGTTTTCGATGTGCAGTATCCTTCGGAACTTGAAATACGTGCAATTTTCTCCATAGCTGTGTGGGTTGACTTGCCCCAAAAAGGAAAAATTCGTCCAGCTATTCAAAGAAACTTAAACTTCCTGCTTAAAGGATTGCATTGACAGATACTCTGCGTACCCGTTTCAGTCATTATTATCATGCATAAATATGTTATTTAGATTTCCAGTCTGGAGTGGCTAAAGACTGTTATGAACTGACTTCTTCAATAAATTACTATTATTTTTGCTTTCGTTTGAATCTCTGCTTGGTAATGCATGCTTTTTTATACTGTTATCAGCATAGTGTATACATATTTTGCTTAGTAAAAATCTCTATCAAAGATATTATGTTTTGTCTTAAATCTAGCTAGAATCAATCATTTCTATTTACATGCAGCCATAATTTTGAGAATCATGATATTATTAGAATAATTAAAAGGAAATGAAAATGAGTATAAGTTTAAATTTCCCACGAGTTAGTGGTAGTTTCCACTATTGGGCTAAAGCGAAAATTTCCAATAAGTGAGTGGCAGATTCCACCATTGAACTGAAGTGGAATATGGTGGAGAGCAGCCATGAGCAAGTGGCAGATTCCACCTTTCAGATAGGGTGGAGAGCAAGTGGTAGATTCCACCTTTCAGATAGAGTGGAAAGTTCCCAGTTATGATGGAATATTCCACCTAAAGTCAATGGTGGAACTGGACCACCTTTGTATAATGGTGGAAATATTTCCACCCTAGGGTGTTGTTTGTGGACCACCAACTTTAGTGGAGATCTCCACCTTTCCCATAGGGTGGAGAGTACCAATCAGTGAGTGGTAGATTCCACCTTTCAGATAAGATGGAAAGTTCCCAGTTATGATGGAATATTCCACCTAAAGTCAAAGGTGGAACTGGACCACCTTTGTATAATGGTGGAAATATTTCCACCCTAGGGTGTTGTTTGTGGACCAACAACTTTAGTGGAGATTTCCACGAATTATTTTAACAGTGTAGGCGTTTCCAAGGTCCGCCTGAACCCTATGCAGTCAGTTCTAAATGCTGCCAGATTTATTGCTCGCATTCCTAAATTCTCCCATATCTCCTCGTTTATGATTAATCAATTGCATTGGCTTCCTCTCACAACCCAAATTCAGTTCAAAGTTCTTGTCCTAGTCCTTAGGTCCAAATTGAGCATTGCTCCTATAATATCTTAGGGATCACATTCGCTTCCCTCTCTCTTCAGTTTCTCATCGACCTCTCCGCTCCTTGGTCAGGCATACTCTTTTTGTTCCACGGGTTAGGACCACTATGGCTCAAACTAGATCTTTTGCCACTATTGGGCCCTCTCTATGGAATGCCCTTCCTTCCTCTCTACGTGTTACCATTCTTTCTAGGTCTCTTTCTACAGCCTTCTCCCTTCTCAAAACCTTCTCTAGGGGTTCTCGCACTGGGAGCGCCACTGAATGGCCACTTCTGTGAGCTGCGCTATATAAATTAACAAATACAATACAATACAATAATATGCACTCCCTTCACTACAATTCCACCTAACCAAAATCTGTAAATCTACTGATCAATTTTACTTTTATTCGCCTATCTGACCTCCCACGTTGTAGTTGTTCTAGGCTTGTGTTCTCATTCGACCTTGACGTTGTGTTGACGTGAAACCTTGTCATTTTCTCTCAATACACGAAGTCAATTCACCCCAAATACCAAACTTTGTGGTATTCTCGTTAACAGTTCCCCGTGTTGTAGAGCAGTGATTCCCAAAACTTTTCAGTGTCATGGACCGGCAGGAATTAACTTTTCAGTGTCAGGGACCGGCAGAAAGTTTGCCAACTGTAGGACGACCGGTGCAAATTATTAATCATATATCTTATTCGTTTTCGATAACCTAAATTCCTCAAATATGCATTAAAATTGATTTAAATGAATGTTTATCCAATTGGCAATTCTATGACTCTATTGCCCTTTAAATGCCAGCCTAAATTGTTATGACTTTTAAAAATATAAAGGTTAATAAGTTTGTTATGACTTTTAAAAATAGAATAGCCATTTCCTGATTTCGAGGCATATTTGACCAGTTCGTCGACTCACTTTCTTTGCGGACCGGCAACTGAGGGCTCGCGGACCACCACTTTCTGAAGTACTGTCCCAGACTATATGAATAAAGATATATTATTTCATCAAATGCACTGACCTACACGCTTACATATATAATAGTTGATTTTTCCATCAATATCAGGACCATTTGCACCTTGCCCCCAAAATGACGTCCCGGTGTAGGAGATGACGGAACTGGATACGCTTGGACTTGAGTTGGACCTAATGCAGCAGAAGCCGGACCACCTTAAATAAAGCATATAGACACGAAACGGTATTAGTGCGCGCTGATAACACTGTGTTGCAATTACTGCAGGAAGTAAACGACATATCTTTCAATTACTGAACAGGCTAACTGAGCATCATTTTCCTCACGGATATAAGGATATAGAATACAACTTGATCTTTGTAATTTGCCTATATCACATGATTCAAAATTATCAAGTATGGAGTGAGATCCTGTATGCATAGGCTACATCGTCAAACATTCGCTAGAGAGGCCTATACATTATGCATGGTTCGAGAAAACAGCAAGTTTTCACATCTTTCAGGAAGAACGGTTTTGCCAAAAAGATTCACATCCAACAGCCCAAATTTCAAAAGAATGTTTAGACTAGAAACAGTTATTCACATCTTAATCAAAATATCCATACATCGTATAAATATAAACTAAATATATTGCGACAAACCACAAAGTATACCAAACTATCCCTCAGATGAGCTCTTCATTGCGTTGTTAAATTTGTTTAGTCTAGATGAACTGCAGGAGGTCTAGCGTATCCCGTTTCTATTTATAGACATTTAAATTTTGGAATTTACGATTACGAAAACGATAACGATTAGTGGGCATCATAATCGCGTAATTCAGGCAATCCCTCGCGACTGCACGGCCATCAACCGACCGTCGACCACATTAATTTAAGTAGCCTATGGCGGCAGGCTTGGACTGGGCCGCCGGGAGTTTCCCGGGGGGGGGGGCCGGTAGACTGGCGGGCCGGTGGGCCGGCTCCCAAAAAGATAAAAATATTATGATATTTTAGTTCTACTTCTTAATTCTAATTTAATAATGATGTCCGGTACAGAGCGAAAATTCTCCTGGATTCTTTGACATGTTTCGAATGTATTTTGACAGCGCAATTGTTTTTAAAAGTGTTACAATAAACAACTCCGTTTTCTCAATATTTGCAAATAAGCAGCATGGACATTTTACGAGCCTATAAGATGGTTCAAGATACTATCAATGAATTAAGCCATTGATATGCATAAAACATTATTGATCTCATTTTTGAAGCAGCTACACGTTTTCAGAACTTAGCCTACTACATGTTACATTGAACTAGATAAAAGAAATATCGACATTGATGTTGAGACTGCTTTGAACAGAAAAGCGTTAGATCAAGAAAGAAATGTGTTAAATAGGCCTATCAGCAAATCGAAAATGCGAAAGATAAATTTCCAGTAAACGTTCACAACATGGTAATGGATCAAATTATTAGTAGGGTTTGAAACGGAGATTCTCTCAGCACGGTAGTCTTTAGCCTATGCTGATTTGTCTTGTTTAGATCCAATGAATTTTGCAGAAATTTCGATAAGGATTCCCAGTGATAGACTACAGCACCTAAGTGAGTTGCCCAGAATATTGATAACTGTGTATTGTATTGTATTGTATTGTATTGTATTGTATTTGAACACTTGTTATAGCGCCCCTACCAGATTTCCCATTCAGAGGCGCTCCCGACTACTGCGCGAACGCTGAATCGGAGTTTCACGCCGAAGCGCATGAGCAATTGCGAGTGAAGGACTTGCCCAGGGTCCCTACGCGGCGACTTTGAGGTGGATTCGAACCCGCAACCTTCCAGCTGCAAGGCACCGAACATACCCCCAAACCACCGCGCCCCAGTTGTATTGGATGTGTTGTATTGTGTGTTGTATTGTACTCCACGTTTATAATGCGACCGAGCCACCCGCAGTAAAGATCCGAGAAATTAATCTCTGATAAACCGACCCGACCGGGAAGCGAACCCGGGGCGCCGACGTGACGAGCAGGCTACCAACCCACTCGGCCACTCAGGATCCCTATTCTTTATTTAACCAGTTGCCAAAAAGCAGTGTGTAACGAAATAGTAGCTGCAAAAGGAATAATTGGACTTTGGATGAAAATGGGAAAGTTTCAAAACTACTCTTGAAGCAAATGTAGGCCTAGGCCTACTATAATTTGCTAGTTGAAACTGAATTAAGAGACAGAAAGTGAAGCAGTGCCAATGGCAGAAAACAGCAAGAGAAATAAATGCAAATCTTACAGAAAATTATTGTTTTTCATTTTGAAATTGAAATACATTTTGCACAGAATAAGAAACTTGCTAATTCATTCAAGGTTATATAGAGTCTTTTCATGCTGATGGCTTGTGAAAAGAATTAATAATGTTAACATCGTTGACAGTTAGCATCAACTAGTGATACGATAAAAAACTATTTGTGTGATTGTGAAGTTATGTCTACTAATTCTATCATGATCATTAGTTTTTTTAAATAGGCCTAAACCAAACTGTCACTATATAATGCAGCAGTTAGTTTCAAACGTAATTAAGAATTTACGACGAGTCAAATATTAAAACGCATGTGCTTAATTTTTTAATCTTTTAATAGTCATTTAACAATATTTAGGCCTAGCCGCCTATGCCATTTGGCTCATTAATAACTAAAAAGTCCTTCATTTTATGTTAAACGTTATAAAAAACATCGACAAAAGTCAACACCTACAGGGTGGAGAGCTGCAATCAATGCTAAACTTTTGTAGAAGTCGATAATATAGAATAAAGTAAATAAGTAAGTATATTCTTTATTTAACCAGTTGCCAAAAAGCACTCTGGCGAACAAACATCTAGGTTAAGTAGGCAATCTCTTAAACAGTATGTAGGCCCTATAGCCATTAATATTGATGCCACATAATAACACACTGCATAAATGAGTGATTTAAAATCTGATATGTTTTGCTGCCAAGTACTGCATTTTGATACGCTTTGTTGCCAGTTATTTAGATATTATTGTGTATCTTTTCCTTTAGGCCTACATGCTAAGAAAACGTTGAAAACGCGTGTTTATCCAGAAATAAGATATGTAAATTTTTATATCTAAGCTCTGTAGACTGTGATAATAATAAATCTCTATGGGTTTACTTATTTTAATTATTTTATTGAGCAGTGCCGTACTGCTAGCCAGCGTGCACGCGTGCGAATGGCTTTTCAAACTAGCGCGCACGGTGTTCAAAAGCCCTGTGTACAGTATTATGTATCATCACTCAGCCTGTGCAGTCTAATCGGTAGCCTGTATATGACGGATGTTCCATGATACATGATACTAGGGTCACAGACTTCGTATGTGAGATGTCTGCCTAGATCACCTGATTGGCGAACGAACACTCAGTTGTACGGTACATTAAGATTTATCTTGGTTGTGCATGTGCACTCGGATGCACACAGCATTATACAGCCAACCTGAGTCCGGCTGCAGGCATGATTTTCCCTTGAAGGTTTACTTCCACTGCATGCCCTTTAATCCTACAGCTCGAGAAGAAATGTCTGAAATAATACCTGCCTTGTTCCTCTGTCTCTCTCTGTCTCTCACTGTGTCTGTCTGTCTCTCGTTCGCTGTCTCTCTGCGTGGGTCTCTCTCTCTGTCTCACTCTGTCTGTCTCTCTTAATGTTTCTCTAATTTAAGGTAGTATTGTTAAAGACATTGACTTTGACGATGTAGTGTCCTGTATACATACAGAAGCCCATAGGGGACATGCGATTATTTCTAATTTTTCTAGTGATTATGTACTTAAAAATAAAGACAAGCATGCGAGTGAATGTAGCCAACTATGACAAAGACAAAAAGCTTCAAACAGTCAAACAGTCGCAGAAGTACTGAAACTGACCAACTTGATTTTGAATCCGTGTGTAATGATTTCGTAAAAGGGAACGACATGCGTCGAAAGGTCTTCTATTCGCTTTGTTTCCAGCCCGGATTGTTTAATGACGAACTTGGACTGGAAACTGTTTTTAACGAAGATAGGATGAATAACAATGATTGATGAACGATGACAATCAAGTCTAGCTCTGGCTCTGAGTGTCTGAGACTTCGAATGACCAGATCCCATGCCCACCCAATATTTTGGACAAGTCTACGCCAGTGACTACAGTCAGCATCGAGAGATTTTCTGTTAACAATATCGTAAAAATGTCTAGTTGTGTTTGTACGAATTGTTTAAGACGTTCATCTGGTATTTAGGAGGTTCAGAATTAATTAACGCACTAGAAATCATAATGCTTGCGTAACGTTCTCCACAGTTATTATTTCATTATTGATCAATCGAAATCCTTTAAATATAAAATGTTCAATGGAAATTGTTAGAAAAGCGCTTTAAGGTCTAAATATATATATGAAATCCATCAAAAAGTACATTGTTCAATGAAAATTCTTTGCAACGCTCTCCAATAGCGCTGCTGCCATATATAAGTCAAAGTCTAGATACACACACGATTTAAATTAAAGGGTTACAACAGCTTTGAAATAACCTGGCATACCATCTCCCGCCTGGCAACATTGACTAAGCGTAACTTGATTAAACAAAAAGAATTTTTCAAATTATTCTGTCAATTTCCTGAGTCTTTGAAGCTGCAACAGCAGTAGCAACAACAGCAACAGCGATGGCAGCACCAACCAACGATTCGACCTAAAGTATTGGTTATGCACGAATGTATGCAAGTTAGAACCAAAACTAAAGGTGAAGTGAATAGAACTCCATATCCCGCCCTTGTAAAAGAATTGTGTGTAATTGGAGGAAACTTACAGGACATTTGAAAGGTGGCAAAGAATACAATAGGAATCCCTACCACAATGACCTCGCTAACGATAACACAAAGTGTTATAACGGCGTATTGTCTGCAGCAGAGCTTCAGAATAGGGTCATCGCAGCATTGCTTGCACTTGAATTCGCGTGTACCTCCGATAGGCCTACTGCATCCGGTACAACAAATTTCTTTCAACACGCGAATAGGTACTAGACAGCACAACATTCTGCAAAGATAGCGGAACCCATTACATCGTTTAGGACAACATTTTCGACAACATTCCGAACAGGATTTGCTATATCCACCCATTGCGGTTTTCTTGTTTGTATCATGATTCTGTTTATTCGTGGAAGGTTCTTGGTATCTATTTTTTCTGAATTCTTTAATCGAAGAGAAAACCACTTTTAAAGTCAAGAAAAGAATGCACAAAGACATGGAAACAGTCAGTTCCATTTTGTTCACTTTTTCACTTTCCTCCTGAGCAACTTTCGACGTGGTCATCGTAGCATTGTCAGAAATTTCAATTTCTTCTATTACAGCCTCGGAGATCCACCATATTGCCAGGATTGCAATTCGCAGAGCAAACATTGCAACGTGTTTACCGCAGTTGTATAAGTACGCTTTGACCTGTCTGGACTCGGACTGTCCCGTTTTACAGCGACGAGCGAAATGTTCACAGTTCTCCATCAACGGATCGTAATTTGAATCAAACGCTTCTTGGGATTTCGAACCTTGTCTTAGAGTTTGTGCTTTTTTGCAGGACTCTGCGAATTTCTCTGCTCTCCTGGCGTTCCATTCTGTCCATTTAGAAGGGTAGCAACTGTCGTATTCGACTCTATACACATCGATTCCTCCCAGCAATTCTTTGGATTGTATTACTCTTGCGTCTTCTTCGTCAAATGTGTGTGAAATAACGTCAATCCACACTTCAACTCCATTTCCGATCAAACGAGACCTTTCATTTGGTCTGTTAGGGTGCTCTTGCGATTCGCTTCTTCCGGTATAGATGGCGTGGTGCGAAATGCCATACCAACGACGAAACATGATTTCATCACCAGGTTTCAGATCATCGGCTTTTTCTATCACGGTAAGCGTATGGCTATTCGGCGTGTTTATTTCAAGCGACATTTCCTCACTACAATTAATACACTCCACCGAGCTGACAATCCCAAAGCGATCTAGCATTGCAGGCACAATGTCTGTTTCGTCATCCGCTTTGCAATTCACGTTGCAGCACAAAGTTTCAGTTGGGTTATGATATCGTAGAAAACGGAAGATATCTTTTTTGACATCAATATGCTCATCGAACATCCACCACGGATCAACTTTCTTTGTCATGCCACAATTAGGCCTACGGCACGTCATACTTTTTATAATTCCAAAACGGTTTGCTTCGTATTGAACGATGTCTTCAGAACAATTTGCCTCACAGTGGCACCAGCGATCTTTACGTTGTAGAAAGGAGTGAATTTCTTTTGCCTGAATAGATAACGCTGAATTCCGATGTGTGTTTGTCGGTTGTCCGGCAGGATGTCTCACGGATTCGATATCCGAGTTCTGAGAATTGTCATCGATTCGTGAGTTGCTACTTTTCTTACCGTTCCCGAAAACGTTTTGTTGTGAGTCGACATTCGCAGCCACAGCACCAGTAATACTCTGCGCCATAGTTGTATTTGTTGTTGGCAGGCAGCTTATCCGTTATTATGAACTACGTAGACCAATGTTATAGAGAAAAGATGCTTGCTGTTTTTCTTTGCGTTAATTCTGCTGTGAGGATTAAAAACCGACTCTGTCTTTGGCTTAAACTGCGAATAACCAGGATGCCCATTATGGATATTATGAGCTTAAACTACACTAGGCCCAGCTTAAGAGTTTGACTCATTCGCAAGGGAGGCTCCACTAGCCATAATATTATCACGGCCCCAGACCCACCCCTACCACATTCTACCGCTTATCAGTATGCAAAGCTCTGCGCCCGGTTGAAAATGACAGTGAAATGAATGCGATAATTATTGTCTCCGGAATTTCCCTCCAACACGTCGAACATTCAATTAATACCGGTACAGCAACGGCTGCAGAGTCATGCGACTACCGCGTTCTTCCAAAAACACGGGGCTAACGAGGACTGCGAGGTAGGCCTAATTGGCACACCAGCGGTAGCAGGATCATAATTATGTGTGTGTAACAATGGCTAATTGTTGCACTCAAATGTGCGTTTATAGACGTTCACGTCAAACAACACCGGTATACCAAACATTCTTTGCAAGATCATTAACGTCAAGCAACATGAGTTATGTGTTTTTAAATGCATACCTAATACCAGTCGTTCTTTATGCGTAGCCAGCCGTTTCGCCATTAGCATACATTAGTGTAGCTCAGAGCCTTAAACTGGGGTCTTCTAGCCTGACAGGTCCGTGTAATCACCGCGCCGGTGTCACGAAATCGAGTATCCCCATTAGAATTATATCCCCTTAGCGAAATGAAGTATCTGGCCGGTGTGGTGCGAGATCTTGTCCAGGGTGGAGATATGTCCGACTCCGCCCACCTCCGTTGGCAAGACAGTATCTGGCACGACATATGCGAGATATTGTCCGTGTGAAATAATGTCCGGAGAATAGGCTACAGTAAGACGACGTTTGAAGTATTGTGTTAACGTTTCAAGTATCGCATTAACGTAATATAAAAACGGCATGCAAGACAATATTTTTTATCAGGGAAGACTAGAAAGAAAGCAAAAAAGTTTGAGCAGTTTAATCATTATTGTAACGCGCGATGCTTGTCTTGCAGCGATGACGCGAGTTTAATTTTTAGAAACAAATTCCCCGTGGTCGAAACTTTTTGTTGTTGTTGTGTTACATTAGGCCTACGTATCACTTACAATCAGCCTGTTACCCTGAAGCCAAGAGAGTCAGGTTATGGTAAGTAGCTGGGATTTACATTTTCCGCAGTCACCTGCAGGAACTGCGCTCTTGCGCCCGCAACCGTTCAGCCAGTCACTTGATCAGCCGACATCGTGAAGTATACGAAAGAAGTTGCTGGTCATATGAGCGGTATTTTAATTTTAGTTACAATACATATGTAGAAGACAGAGAGTTGATCAATGTTTAGCTAGCGTAAGAGGACAGCTAATTTGTATAAGTGGTTTAATTGTGTGTTGAATTGAAAGGACAACTATAGGACAACTATAGTAGCTATTTGAAAAATCTTCGGACTGTGCTTATGTGAATTGACACCCACGCACTACCAGTTAAAGTTGGTGATTAATTATAAAGGGAATATCACAGGACATATAAGTTAATTATTCTCTGTTTCAGATTGTTAAGAATGAACAATGCAACGTCGTGCGACAATGAGAGACAAACAATCAGTTCGTCAGCAATGACAAACCTGCAACGGATTCCTGAGAACGACGAGTTATGTTCCTTGCTAAAGCAAGAGAGGGAAGGTCAGAGTATAGTCGTTACATCAAAATAACAACGGCATACTGTTGTTTACTGTCCTTATCAACAGACACGTTTCTATAAACTGATTAGAGTAATTAGCAGAGATGTTTCAAGTATTTGGATGTCAAGTACAGGTACTTAACTTAAGTTTCAAGAACAAGAACGTAATTGGTTCCTATTTGCACCTCTTAAGTGCAAATACAATTAATTTTTCTCAGGTATAAGTACGATCACAAGTACTTAGGTTATAATGGAAGAGCACGTAGTTACCACAAGAACAAGGGGATATTTATTTTGTAACATTTAGGCCTGAAGGCTAAATCAACGATTTCTGTTCACTGGTCATGTCGTAAGACACATGCTATCATTTAGAATTGCTTTTGAGTTATATTATCTTTGTGAGCACCTTGCCATTCATATTCGATTCATATGGTTTTAGTACTAAACCGTCAAAAGTTAAATACAGATTCATCAGGTTCGCTATAGATATAGGCACACTCAATGCTCTAAGCGTTGGTTCACAGTTTGTCGAGAACAGTTTTGCTGCATTTTCAGAATTCCGAATAATTGCCTTCATCAAGTCAATGTGACTCTTGATATTGAAATATGTTGTTAATTATTGCGATGATGGGGTGTTTGGCTTTGCCGGAGATCATGTGCTGTAGTGACAAAATATTGGTGCAGAAGGACTACACGACGGAGAGCATGCCAGATTTAGATGTTTTTACACCTGTTCCACCCTACCAAAGAAACTTGAAGTCGTAATGAAGACAGCGTTGGCTATCTAGCTCATATACCGTATATTTGCATTAAAAACTTGTCACGCATGAAAAGTCTCAAGTGCCAGTGCGTTGGTCTCAAATAAAGTAAAAGTACATAAAACTGTACTCGAGTTCCACCCTGCCAAAGAAACTTGAAGTGGCAATGAGGAGAGCGTGGGCTATCTAGCTCATAATTATACCGTCTGTATGCATTAAAAAACTGTTGTCACGCCTGAAAAGTCTCAAGTACCAGTGCGTTGGTCTCAACTAAAGAAAAGGTTCATAAAACTCTACTCGAGTTCAACCCTGCCAAAGAAACTTGAAGTCGTAATGAAGAGAGCGTGGGATATCTAGCTCATATACCGTATGTAGGCCTATGCATTAAAAAACTGTTTTCACGCATGAAAAGTCTCAAGTGCCATGCAGTGCGTTGGTCCCAAATAAAGTAAAGGTACATAAAGCTGAAGTACAAGGACCAAGTACAACATCTCTGACAGTTAGGCTACAACTGAATTTTTTGTACGGGGCGCTATGTGGATCGATGTTCGCTTTTCCAATTAAGCCCTGAAACAACTCGGCAAGAACACTGTCATGGAAAACATTATCATTACTTTGTAATTGTTCTCAAATGGGTGTATAACACCTTTTCAAGAGACACTAAATAGCACGCTCTACGTTAGTCTAAATGACGTTTAAGATCAACCTCAACGAAACGTTCACCGATGAGCAAGCTGATAACGTTAGTGCTCAGATAACGAGAAATATACCACAGACGTTAATTATTATGTATGTATGTATGTATGTATGTTACTAATAATAAAAATATTATTAATATTCGCAATGTTTGGAGTTCTTAAATTGCCTTGCGTCGAGAATGAGGAACAACGACCATGAAGTCTAATCTATAGCGCATGATTATCATCATCCTCATCATCATCATCATCATCATCATCATCATCATCATCATCATCATCATCATCATCATCATCATCATCACCACCACCACCAACACCATCATCATCATCATCATCATCATCATCATCATCAAAGTACTAATACTGCTACTACTTACTACTACTTAATGGTACAACTGATAATAATAATAATAATAATAATAATAATAATAATAATAATAATAATAATAATAATAATAATAATAATAATAATAATAATAATAATAATAATAATAATAATAATATTAATATTAATATTAATAATAATAATAACAATACAGCAGTTTTACTTAGAGCCCTTCAAGGTTGTCTACTCAGTAGCGTTTGATGGCCTCAGGAGAAGAGGAAGCGTCCTGACATAATTTCGAGCCACCAGATCTGTGCATGACAGGAATTCGCCAGTATTCGCAGGCAAAACAACGCTCCAAGTAATCACGGACATGAGCAGAAATGGGATTGCTTTGCGTCCGTAACCCTCGTAAATCGTATATCTTAAATTTATTAAGTCAACACTACTTAGCAATGTCTTCGAAATGTACAAAGCATAAGCACGCATCGTTTAAGTTATTAGTCCGGTAAATAAGAATTTCAAAATAAATGTACGCATTTGCAAATAATACTTTCTTAAAATTCTACACAGTTATTAATATTTTATATATCAATCACAATCCTCTAAATATATATGAAATCTATCCTAAAAATAAATTGTTTAATAGAAATTCCTCTCAATGCGTTCCAAAATCGCTGCTGCCCTATAGGCTTATGTTAAGATCTAGGTACATAGCCTACGCGATTTAAATTGAAGGGTAAACAGCAGCTTTGAAACAACATGGCAACATTGATTAAGAGTAACTTGATTAAACAAAAGGAATTTTCCCAGTAATTCTGTCAATTTCCAGAATTTTTGAAACCGAAACAACAAAAGCAACAACAGCAAAAGCGATGGCAGCAACAGCCAATGACCCGACCTAAACAATTGGTTATGCACGAATGCAAAAAAGATAAAAACAAAACTAGCGGAAAAGTGAATAGAAATCCATATCCCGCCCGAGCCCCAGAATCGTATGTAATAGCATAAAACTTACTGTACAGTTGAAAGATGGCAAAGAATGCAATAGGAATTCCTACCACAATAACCTCGCTTACGACAACACGAAGTATGATAACGACATATTGCGTGCAGCAGAATTTCATAATAGGATCATCGCGACATTGCAAGCACTCGTTTGAACATCCGGCACAAAATACAGTATAATAAAATTCCTTGCACAAGCGAAAAGGTACTAGACAGCACAACATTCTGCAAAGATAACGGAAACCATTACATCGTTTAGGACAACATTTGCAACAACATTCTGAACAAGATTTGCCATATCTACCTATTGTCGTTTTCCTGTTTGTATCATGGTTCTGTTTATTCTTCGACGATTCTTGGTATCTAATTTTTCTGCATTCTTGAATTGAGGATAAAACCACTTTTATAATCAGAAAAAGGATGCATAAAGATGTGGCAACAATCACTTCCATTTTGTTCACTTGCTCACTTTCCTCGTGAACAAATTTCAACGTGGTCATCGTAGGATTGCCAGAAATGTCTACGTCTTCTATTGCAGCCTCGGCTATCCACCATGTTGCCAGGATTGCAACTCTCAGAGCCAGCATCGCAATGTTTGTACCGCAGTTGTATAAGCACGCCTGGACCTGTCTTGACTCGGACTGTCCCGTTTTACAGCGCCGAGCGAAATGTTCACAGTTCTCCATCAACGGATCGTAATTTGAATCAAACGCTTCTTGGGATGTCGAACCTTGTCTAAGAGCTTGAGCTTTTTTGCAGGACTCTGCGAATTTCTCTGCTCTCTGGGCATTCCATTCTGTCCATTTCGGAGGGTAGCAACTGTCGTATTCGACTCGATACGTATCGATGCCTCCCAGCCATTCACCGGTTTGTATTACTCTTGCGTCTTCTTCGTCAAACGTGTGTGAAATAACGTCTAGGAAATCCTCTGAGATCCGACAACAGCTGCTATTGCAACACCCTTTATCTTTTTTCTTTGGTTCTTTTTTTCCGAGATAGATGGCGTGATGCGAAATGCCATACCAACGACGAAACATTATTTCATCACCAGGTTTGAGACCATCGGCTTTCTCTATCAGGGTGAGCGTATGGCTATTCGTTCCGTTGATTTCAAACGACATTTCCTCACCACACTTAATACATCCTACCGAGCTGACAATCCCAAAGCGATCTTGCTTTGCAGGCACAATGTCTGCTCGGTCATTTGCTTTACACTCCTCGTTGCAGCAAAGAGTTTTAGTTGTGTTGTGATACCGCAGAAAACGGTAGATTTCTTCTTTGACATCGGTGTACTCATCGAACATCCAATACGGATTTACCTTCATTATCTCTTTACATTTTTCGCATTTCATACTGCTTATATTCTGAAAGCAGTTATTATCTCGTAGGTAGCCGTATTCTGATTTATTTGGGCCTAAATCACAGAGGCAGAAGAAAGCATTATTTTTGTCAGTACGATTAAAGAAGGAGTGAATTTTTAAATTCTGATCCCGTATTACTTTTGTTGTCCCTTCTGTAGGATTTTCTGTCGAAGAAACTTGATTGGTTTGTGAGTCGCTCCTTTCTGGACCGTTCCGGGAATCGTTTTGTTCTGAGTCGTCAGATGGAACCACGGTATCGGTAAATGACGCATTTATATTACCTGCCATTGTTGGCTATGTTGTTGGAGATATGGCAGCTTATCCGTTAGTATGTACTACGAAGAAGTTATAGAGGAAAGAGGCTCGCTCCTTTTATGTGTTACTTCAGCTGTGAGGATTGCAGACCGGCTGTGCTGTTGGCGTAACTGCGAATAACCACGACGCTCATTATCGATTTCATGATCGTTAGCTACGCTAAGCCTATCCTGAGAGTTTGCCACATGCGCAACGGAGACCGCTAGTCCTATCACTGCCCCACACCGCACCCCAACCACTTCCTTCCGCGTGTTAGAATGCATAACTTCTGCGTTCAGTTGAAAATGAAAGTGAAATTAAAGAAAATGGCCAAAACGTCTTCTGAGTTCTGAACCACTGAAAACCCTTGTTATGCTATGTTATGTCAATGAATGAAACTAACAACATATTGTATTTTATCTATCAATTTATATAGCGCCTCTCGCAGTGCACACCAATCTGAGGCGCTCCCAGTGCGAAAGACCCAGAGAAGAGAAAGAGGTCTTCAGACAACGAAAAGAGGCACTTGGCCCAACAGTTAATAAACATGAACGTGTCAAAAGAGGAAGGAAGTTCCACAGTGCAGGGCCAATGAAGGCAATATATCATCAAATTACCTACAGAAAGTGAAAATGCCAGCTTTTTATGGCGATTTAACTTAAGTCTACGTATGCTAGCGTAGGCCTAATAGCGCTGCAACTGAAACTGGTAGCTGCTTAATTACAACCGAAGCATGATGATGAAACTGTTTTGGAATTCGGCGATGAGTAACAGACAACGAATTGTGTTCAGTAACCGTTACTTGCAGACTGCAGAGTCGGATTCATGTCTAATCAAGGACTATACATTAATACGATTTATCAATCAATCAATCAATCAATCAATCAATCATTTATTTTTGTAACCATTAGAAGAGAAAAAAGAACAATGAAACAGTAAGGCAACGGTTTGACATATACTGGCTACATGGAGGCCCAGAAGGGATCATGGATCCCGCTAAATAGGGACACCTAAACATGTAAAAAAAATACAGATATATAGGGAAAGAAAGACAGTCAATGATACTTAGAGTAGAGTAAGCCTTGGGCTCAAAAAACAAACAAGCAGAAGACATACGAATGCTATGCGAGCATGGCCCTTGTCAACCAGGCCGCAACCCCAAACCATTTCAGGTTTCTTCAGATGACTTTGGAAGAAAGTTTCAAAAACTTCATGGTACACCAAAAAGAATGAAAAATGAGATATCAAACAGGAAAGAAATTGGGTTGTTTTTCTTCAACAAGTGATTGATTGATCAGTGAATACAATATAAGGGTGTAAGCCTGTAAGGCGTGTAGAATGCTGACGTCGTGTTATTACGGCAGACCGCATGTGCGTTATGGAACTTTAATAACATCATAATGCTCTGTTATACCTACAGATTTCTGGATGAACTAATGAGCATTTCTTTCGAATATAATATCTTTGCATAGCGCGCCTTATTTGCATAATTCACATCCACCGTATTACCCAAGTTATGAAGCTCTAATCCTAAACTCCTACACAGCGTCATCGCCTGTTGAAGTTCGATGTATGTAGGCCCTACGCTCAAAAGACATTGAGTGTAGTGTTTTTGAAGTACTTGAAGTGCCCTACCTCTCAAAAGCGCTTCTCTTTGTTTGTTATTTAAATCAGAAGCACGCAGGCTAGACTGGACGCTCGGAGAGTACAGGATAAGATACAATAAGATAAGATAAGAAAATTCTTTAATTGACCAATTACTATCCGCATTTTGGTGTACATACATGGTAATATATGGTAATACACCTACACCTGGTAGCCGAGACCTTCCCCATATTGCCTTCTCGCTTACTGTTCGTGACCTTGGGGTGACACTTGATCAAGAACTTAGTCTTTCGCAGCACGTCAACCTGGTCACACGAAGCTGTTACTACCAGCCCGTCAGTTGCGTGCTTTCCTGCGGTCCTTCTCCCATGATGCTGCTGTGGTACTTGTCAACGCCTTCGTCACCAGCAGAATTGATCATTGTTGCTCTGTTCTTGCTGGTCAACCATCTGGCTTAATAGGGCGTCTTGACCGGGCACTTGTCTGGCGGTATCTCACTGGTAGTGCTCCGTCCTACTTATCTGATCTCTGTCGCCCGGTTTCCGACTTAGCCTCTAAGCTCTGCGCTCTTCGGCTAAGGGGGAGCTACTAGTCCCTCGGACCCGCTTCTCGGTCAGACAGCGTCGAGCTTTTTCGGTTGTTGGCCCCTCCACTTGGAATGGGCTTTCCTTGCGTTACGCTTACTGCCCCTGAATAATTTGCCTGCTTTCTACCAACTGCTAAGTGCTTTCTGTTGGGCCGTGGCTGGGTTGGGAGCGCCTGTGAGTAGCCTTCTTGAAGAGGCGCTATATAAATCTCCGGAATGAATGAATTAATGAATAAATAAACATACATCACCAATAGAGCTAATAAAGACAGTGAAATCTTCTAAAATCACACATTTTATCCTAAATCCAAGATCACATAATTATATCATCCTAATTATGAAAGTTTTTCTCATCATGCCATCTGCCGGAGGGATTGTGCGGTTATGGGCGCGTGGGCGTAGGTGGTAGAAGACGTCTTTGACTGGCGGGAGCAGGTCATGCAGTACATGACCCCATCAACCAAGACAGCAGTAAAGATTGGGACCCCGTCCTTATCGCGCAGGATAAAAGCGCGCCGTCAAAAGAGCGAACCGTTGACAGCGCGCAGGATAAAGCGCGCCTACAATATCGCGCATCCATCAAGACGCAGAGACATAATTATAAAATTGAAGAAACTCTTGTGTAATTAGTATGACGATAGCGCTAACAACGGAAAAAACATATGTCAAATGAAGTGAAGTTATGTGAAACAGTAAATAGCTTATGGCTCATGTTTGTTAAGTGTTAGTTCACTAATTAGTGTTTGTTTAGTTGTCCGTCGGTTAATTCTGATGTAGGCCTACATGGATTTCGATGCCTCAGGCTGTCAACATCCGGCTCAATAACGCTCGATCATAATCTCTTCGTGATCCTGCTCCTTGAAAAAGTGGGCAACGAGCTTGTACACAGATGTATGAAGACAGTCTGCTGTCAGCTGAAACGCCCGATGCAAGGCATCAACTCATGGGCGTATTTAGGGGACTTTCGGGGTTCAAACCCCCCCAAATAAGTTTCAGAATTTTTTAAAATGCTTTGAAATGTGAAATACCAAAAAACTTTGATTTTTGCGACCATTTCCAATGGAAAACCCTCCCTGAAATCTTAAAACCCCCTCCGAAATGTTTTCCATGCGAGGCTCAACCGAATTATTAGCGCGTGGTAAACTGTTGTTTAAACGGTCGCGCATGTTCCACAGGCTAATAGGAAATCTCTTTCTACTATCATGTCTTCTCATTCTAGAAAGCTAATTTAATTTGTTGACTAATTATTTGTTGACAAACCGTATAACCGTATAAAACAAGGATCCTGAGTGGCCGAGTGGGTTTGTAGCCTGCTCGTCACGCCGGCGCCCCGGGTTCGCTTCCCGGTCGGATCGGTTTATCAGAGATTAATTTCTCGGATCTTTACTGCGGGTGGCTCGGTCGCATTATAACAGTGTTATTTCTATTAACTGTAACTGTAACTGAAATAGCAAAATAACTTAAAAATGTCTTGCAGTTAACTGTAACTGTAACTGAAGCTGAAAAATACTGAATAACTGAAACTGTAATAGTAACTGAAAAACGAAAACTGTATAACTGAAAAATAACAAAAGTTAACTGAAAAATAAAACATGAGTGTTTTCTTACTTACTTTTTACTTGTAATCCTACTCTAGTCTACGGTCAGTTTTCTATACTCATTTTACTTCTGGTTTCTTTTCAGTTTTCTATGCTAGTTTCACTTCTGGTTCCTTTTCAATTGTCTATGCTAGTTTCACTTCTGGTTCCTTTTCAGTTTTCTATGTTCGTTTCACTTCCGGTTCCTTTTCCTTTCGTTGTGTTGTCGTTGGCGCTAAACCGTAAATTCGTAAAACAATCCACGACTACGAGAATAATGTTTAAGCCAAGTGGTGGTCGAAAAGTAGAAAGTGGTGTGTGGGAACATTTTGTTTACGAAGCCGCAGACGACAAAAGTCGATGTTGTGTTCACACCGTTGCTGGCAATGACGTTGAAAACCACGAGTGTGGCACGTTAATTATTGTCGGAACAGAGCAAGTGTTAAACTGGAATGTCGTGTTTCCTTAAAGTAAACCGACAATACGTTAAATCGCATTGATTTGCTGCGTAAATATTTCTGGTAACTGTTCAGAATACTTGTGGTCATTGTGTCATTAGTCATGACTTGTGAAAAATAACTGATGCTATAACTGAAAAATAAAGAAAAATAACTGAAACTGTAACTGAAAAATAAAAAAAATAACTGAAACTGAAAAATCTGATTTCAGTTAACTGTAACTATAACTTTAACTGAAAAATCATAAATTAGATAACTTTAACTGTAACTGTAACTGAAAAACCATAACTGAAATAACACTGCATTATAAACGTGGAGTACAATACAACACACAATACAACACATCACAATACAACTGGGGCGCGGTGGTTTAGGGGTATGTTCGGTGCCTTGCAGCTGGAGGGTTGCGGGTTCGAATCCACCTCAGTAGTGTACAAAGTACAGACTGTCAGCCACCGAGGGGTCGGAGGGGGAGGTGCGGAGGGTAGGAAGCCACCTGATTGGTCCACGCAAGTCACGTGACCTATGACGTCATATCTATTAATAGCACAATGGGGAATTTGCTGAAGTAGTTTCCATGCGTCATATCTATTAATAGCACAACAATTGGGAGTCTGTTGACCTAGTTTCCATGACGACGGCACGCCTAGTTTCTGGCTCAACCACGCTCGACTGCACTTTGACCTAATTAGTATATCAGTAGTGCACCACCTTACCTATTACGTAACATTCACCTGACCTCATCACACAACCTCATTAGCATACAAATAGCAAGTTTCTTGTCCTCCTTTCCAGCACTACGGCACATATAGTTTCTGGCACACATACGTTGAAACTTGTTTCTTATAAATATTAAACAATCACATCATTTCATACTTAGCAGGAATTGTTTGACACTACTTTTGTATCGTGCATTTACTTAATTCAGCACATAAGTTGGTATTTTATCATATAAACGATTGAATGTAAATACATAAAGCGAACTCTTGAGCAAGTATAAAGTTTGATAGATGACATTATACACTAAGAGATTGGTTTTAATTGAATAAAGTTGCGAACTGTGTGACTTATTTACATACTTATTAAAATAGTATATCTTTGAATTTGAATCCTTGTGCAACGAACGTATTGACTCGTTCTGGCACGGACACAGTTAGCCACCATTGCAGCAGAGTACCAACCTTCCAGAGAATTAGCTAGTTTTCTAGTCATACATTAGAAGTTGATGAATTTAAACACACACATATATTTAGAAGTATTCAAATTTCATAAGCATTCGAACCTACTATTTCACCAAATCAACGGATGACATTATAGCGCTTTAGAAGTTACAGAGATTGACAGAGAAGCATCAGAAAGAGAGACACGTGGGATTTTCAGCTGATGCTTTAGAAGTTTGGAAGAGAGACAGAGAGTGATATTGTAGTATGGAGCTTTAGAAGTTCCAGATATTGGCAGAGTCAGAGAGAGAGAGAGAGAGAGAGAGAGAGAGAGAGAGAGAGAGAGAGAGAGAGAGAGAGAGAGAGAGAGAGATGCAGAAACATCAATCTGTGTGAACCCAGCAGTTTCTGCCAAACTCGAGTAACCTAAGACTCGAGAAACTCACAACTCGGGAAGATTCAAATTGTGAAACTTAAGACTTGCGAAACGTAAAACATGAGAAACTCTCAACTCGAGAAGTTTAAAAGTTGTGAAACCTAGAAACTTAACACTAATGAAACATAAATCTTGACAAACTCACAACTAGCGAATCTTTAAAATTGACAAACTTGGAAATTTGACCTTTGTGAAACTCGTAAACCAGCAATCTTTGAGGAATCCCTAATGTTGGATAACTTAGAAACGTACAAACTCGTAAAAGTTCGACAGAATGAGAGAGTCATAGTGTACCCAGAGAGAGCGAAACTTGAGAAACTTAGTGAAATTTGAAAGTCTTAGACATCTAAGAACTGGTGAAACTTATAGAGAACTCACAACATGTGAAACTTATAGCTCTTAGATAACTTGAAACCTAAGAAACCTGGTGAAATGTACAACTTTTAAAGAACTCACAACTCGTGAAACCTGCAACTCTTAGAAAACAAGAGAAACTTGAGAAACTTATAACTTTTAGGAAACTTTAAACCTTGTGCGATGCTTTACGAGTTCGAGAAAGTCAGAAAGCGTGAGCGAGAGACGCATTAGATTAAAATTTTACATCGTAAA
Source organism: Aporrectodea caliginosa (assembly GCA_020284085.1). Lineage (NCBI taxonomy): Eukaryota > Metazoa > Annelida > Clitellata > Crassiclitellata > Lumbricidae > Aporrectodea > Aporrectodea caliginosa. The sequence goes on from JACEVL010005070.1 coordinate 358,106, forward strand.
GGACACAAGATTGATAGTGCGTAGTACAAACCCGCGACTTTTAGACTGTATTGCGACACGAGCGGAAGGCTCGTATAGTTAAATTGTATATTTTAATGGAGCAGAGATAGAAGAAATGATTAATTGTAATGCAAATGCACATCTTTCAGTTTACAACGTAATATGGATGTTTTCTTAGCAGACTTATGCGATTCTAGATTGTAAAGAGAACTGCATTGAGAGTTTACTCGAGGGACTTACATATATTGAGATACAAAGATTGTGAGGCATGGTGGTCGACTGGTTAAAGCGCCTGATCTGTAACGCACAGAGTACGGGTTCGAGCCTCATCCGAGATAGTTAGGCCTACTGTGTAGGGACTGGACATTGAGGAAGTCCTTCACTCACATTTTCTCTACAATACACGTGTATCGACGTATTCGACGTATTCTGTACTTTGTCAGGAGGAGGAGGAGGAGGAGGACGACACCAAAATATAGTTGTATTATTACATTATATTATAAAAATTCACGAGACTATGGCTTGTTCACTAGAAGTTACAATTGCATAGGTCGAAAGATACACTAGATAGTCGATGGTTTACTACATAAGATTGTTTGCATTATAAAATTGTAAATTCTAAGGAAACTACGTATGAAGTGAAGATTTCTAGCTTAAAATATTGGTTTGTATGATGAAACTTTGATATTGCGAGGTTGAAAAGATGTACGGGGCGAAGGTTTAGGTAGTAAATTGAGAACATACAGCTTGCGCGGAGAGGCTTCCTGAAGGATTTGACATTGAATTTATAAATAATAATAATAATAATCCGCCAATTGCATCAATGAGAACCCAATCACGCATCGTACGACCATCGATTGATCAAAATTCAAGTTGTCAATGGGATGAATACATATGCGTATCCGACAGTAGCTGTATCGATCGAAATCTAACATGTGATGGAAGGAACGATTGCATCGACGGATCGGATGAGAGCATTTGTCCTTTCACCGGTATGAGTATTATACATATGGATTTTGATTATCATAATATTATTCAAAATATTTAATTATAAAATCGAAGAGACTGCAACAGAAAATCAGGATCCGAGATAATGATGTTCGGCGCTTGTGTAAAGAGATGTGATTCATGGTAGAAATGAACACGTCAAGATCATATGTATACCATAGGAAACCTATACACTTACGCGATTTACATGTTAATTGTGTAATACATAGGTGGCGAACTTTATACCGGAGTCATCAATCGCATTTTCCTCACAAATCGAGTCATAATCGGTGTCAGCATCGTCTCTATCGTCATCTCAGTGCTAGTCGTAATGTACATCATCAACGCATTTCGACGAAGATCCATCTTGTTTCGAACCATCAGACGACAAGCTCAGACCATCGCGGAATACCAAGACACCTGTCTGAATCCGCCTCCCTACGACTTCTATCTACCAATCGCACCATCTTATGCGACCAATCCGCCAACATATGCACGGATTTCCACCGGAGGAGATGATTGTTTATAAGCTGAATCGACATTATTTGAGACAGTAACAAATTTGAAAACGAATAGATTGAGAAATTTACAACTTTCAACGAACTTTCAACTCGAACAATGTAAAATGTTGATAACTTACAGCTTTTGAAAGCGCACAGCTTTTGAAATTGAAAATTTTTAGAGAACTTACAACTCCACAGACACGAGAAACTTACAAACTCAGGAAACTTGCAACCTTTGTGAAACTCGTGAAACTGTCAAATCATGATAAAACTTTTAGAGAACCTACAATCTTTGTGAAACTTAGAACCTTTGCGAAACTCGAGTTATTTAAAACTTTCAGTGAACTTACAACTTGAACAGATTAAAAATTGTGAAACTCAAGAAACGTCAATCTTTGTGGAGCTAGGGGTCTTTGTGAAACTTGAGAAACTGTAAACTCGTGAAATTTAAAACTTGGAATATTGAAAATTGTGAAACTTGCAGTCTTTGCCAAACTCGAAGACCCTAAAACGTGAGAAACTCACAACCTTGGAAGCATACAAAATCGTGGCGAATCCTAGAAACTTAAGACTAGTGAAACAGAAATCTTTAAGAGAACTTACAACTTCAGAAACTTCAATCTTTGTGGCGAAACTAGTAGTCTTTACAAAACTTGAGTAACCTAAGACTTGAGAAACTCACGACTCGGTAAGAATCAAATTGTGAAACTTAACATTCGTAAAACACGAAACATGGGAAACTCACAACTCTGGAAGTTTCAAATTGTGAAACTTAGCATGCGTGAATCTTAGCATTCGCGAAACATACAACTTGTGAAGTTTACAAATTGTGATTCCTAGAAACTTAAGACTCGTGAAACGTAGGCCTAAAACTTTTAGAGAACACACAACTTGGATAGCTTGAAAATTGTCAAACTTAGAAATTTAGTGATTGTGAAACTCGCAAACCCGCAAGCTTTGCGAAATCCATGAGCTGGAAAACTTAGAAACGTACAAACGTCCAATCTTTACGAAACTTGAAACCTTAGAAACCCACAAACACACACGCACAATTGGTAGAATGTCGAACCCGTCAAACTCGAGAACACGGAAATCGGTAGATTGTAGCAATTTTATAGAGTAAACAAGCAACTTTTACGATACGCGGAAAGGTTCGCGCTGAGAAATTACACCTTAAACGTCGTATAGTTGGATGTAACTTAAAAATTTCGTAGCGCCAGTGCGTCTTCACGATGTCGAGTAGAAAAGCGACCAGAATCTACTTAGTACTATAGGGCGTCGTCATCGAGACTCATGAGATTAGAGCTTCTTACTTAAAATTATATCCGCACAGAGGTACGAGACAACATTCGACGTATCGAAATTATAAATTTTAAGATCCGACGTTGGTTGGTTTGAATGGACGCTCGTATAGATCACGCGCGAATTTTAACGTGCAAAAGACAGAAGATTGAAAATGTACTAAGCGCAGAATCCGCAGCGACTCGACCCGACGCGAACTGCGAAGCGATGATTAAACGATTATATGCGCGAAATTGTCAAATTCTCATAGAGAGGCAGCGTTTATGCTAAAATTCAACTATTATATTCATAAGATGCGTAGGACTCGCGTCTTTTCAGGCATAAAGACGTCTGATTTATCGATATGCGCGTTGAACTTGACGCGTTTAGTTTTAAGCAAACGATATAAATTTGCGCATGATGGGGGAAGGGGGAAGGGGGAAGGGAGGACTAGCCCGCCCCAGCCCCAGCCCCAGCCCGCCCGCCAGCCCAATCACACGTGTAAACTAATGGAGCACGAAGCGGCGAAGCCGCTTCGGTATAAGCCTATCGACGCTGTCGAAAAATCAAAAAATTTTGAAATTTGAATAGATATCAACTTTTGAAACGCCAAAGTGCGCTATGCGATGTTCTATCTGAACGTCCGTTTTCAGTTACTCCATAATTTCTATCGTCTAAAGTTATGCATCGCATTACTTACTTACTTACAATCCTGTAAGGTAGAGTCGGTACTCGTATCACTACTGATGACATTCCGCAAAAATCGAAAAAATCGAACTCGATACGATTAATTAACATTGCGTGCATTGCGTACACTACCTGCATTATTATTTTTTAGTATAGGGCCTATATATATTTAATATACATCCGTTTCTGCGTGCACTCCAATATGTATAAACTATCGATTTATTGTCTATGTATTCGGCTGTATAAACAGTTTAATCGTATACGTACCAACAGTTTCTACTGTCTAGACAGGAATAATTATATCCAACAATCCATCGTTTTAACTTTACAAATGCATACATGTGAACTAATGTTTTGCATATATAATGAGCACAGGTGTTCTTTAGGTTGATATATATATATATAATGTGTATTCGATTGTTAAGCGTTTTAGTCTTAGGCCTTAGTTGCGCTGTCGGCTCGTGGGCGCTTGGCCTAAAGTAGCAAAAACATTGACTGACGGTAGATTCTCTACACGTGCAGTTAGCGCGCCAAACTTAGAAACTGCTGATGACAGTAAATTTGAACAATACAGTGTAGTACAGTTGTTGTAAGGCAAGAGTTGAGTTGTTGTTATTAAACTGTGTTTGAAGAAAGAAAGAAACATTCAAAGAACTGTGTCAATTTAATTCTTAAACAGTTAGAAGTCGTTGAGCAATTTATATGTAGAGATAAGGAAAGTTCTTGAGGTAGGTCACAACTAAGAAAGAAAAGAGTTGGTGACATAATTGGTGGCAGCAGCGGTGGAATTCGAAACAACGTCTGGGATTCGAAACAACGTCTGGAATTCGAAACAACGTCTGGAATTCGAAACAACGTCTGGAATTCGAAACAACGTCGACTGGTGAATACGCATTCAAATCATTGGTAAATCTACGACAACGAAAGCCTCAACGACAAAGGTATACAAGTTGGTTGTTATCAAACAAAGAACAATCCCCAATACTTCAAACACAAAAGAAAACTCGTGTTTTCCAGAAAGGACAGCACTGAAGTAAAGAAGTAAGATGGAGAAACTAAGTGTCAAGAAACAATCAGAACTGAAGAAGATGTCTTCTGAAAGATTAAAACAGCGCTTGTTAAAGGCTGGTTTTGAAGAAGAGAAACTGGAAGATATGTCACGTGAAGACATGCTAGAAGCGCTAGCTGAAGTCTGGCTTAAAGAAGAAGCAGAAGAAGAAGGTGCTGTCGGTGGTGCTGTGGAAAAGGTTACTGAGAAACCGCCTGGGCCTATGTCTATGGAGACGATGATGCAATGGATGATGATGACAAGACAAGAAGAGAAAGAGAAAGAGGAGAAACGGAGACAAGAAGAGAAAGAAAGAGAGGAGAAACGGAGACAAGAAGAGAAAGAAATGCGACAGGAAGAATTACGTCTTCAAAGAGAAAAAGAAGAGAAAGCAGAAAATGTACGACAGGAAGAATTACGTCTTCAGAGGGAAAAAGAAGAGAAAGCAGAAAATGTACGACAGGAAGAATTACGTCTTCAAAGAGAGAAGGAAGAGAAGGCAGAACGTCTTCAGAGGGAAAAAGAAGAGAAAGCAGAACAAGTTCGTGTAGCAGAACTTGAGTTGCAAAGAGTTTACAGACACTGACAAGCCGCTTGTATTTAACTTGAATTATAGAAAAAGGGTGGAAATAGTGCGCTCAAGCTTTTCTTTTCACTTCTTAGCATTTATTTATTATGCTCACTAAGCACTTTTGCAAAACGTGCTTTTACATTTAGGTATGTCTCAAACTATGCTATCTAGAATTATCAAGTATCTTAAATTTAAAGTCAGCAACTTGGGTTTCTCTAGACATGAGGTGGCTGAGTCGTTTGGGGAAAATTTCAGAACTTGTAATTTTCCACACCCTTTGCATTTCAGAACTTCTCGTTTGCAAATTTAAAATTTCCGAACTTCTCGTTTTCAATCCTTTAAATTTCTGATCTTATCGTTTGCGACTTTAAAATTTTTCTTAACTTCTTGTTTGCATCTTTTACATTTCAGACGTCGTGCTTCCAACTTTAAAATTTCAGACATTCTGGTTTGCATCTTTTAGATTTCAGACGTGATGGTTTTCAAAATTTTAATTTTCCATTTCTGTCAAGTTTATCTTTTTAGATTTCAGACGTTGTGGTTTCCGCTTTAAAATTTCGGAACGTGCGGTTTTCAAACCTTTACATTTCAGATGGTGTGGTTTTGAAAATTAAGATTTCAGACTTGGTGGTTTTCAAAATTTTAATTTTAGACAACTTCTCGTTTACAAATTTAAAATTTCGGAACTTGTGGTTTTTCCATCCTTTAGATTTCAGAACTTTCTCGTTTTCAAACCTTTAGATTTCAGATTGTGTGGTTTTAGCTTTAAAATTTCAAGAACTTCAAGTTTTGCATCTTTTTACATTTCAGACGTCGTGCTTTGCAACTTTAAAATTTTCAAACATTCTGGTTTGCATCTTTTAAGATTTCAGACGATGTGCTTTCCAACTTTCAAAGTACAGACATTCTGGTTTGCATCTTTTAGGTTTCAGACCAGGTGGTTTTCAAAATTTTAATTTTCAGACATTCTGGTTTGCATCTTTAGATTTCAGACCTGGTGGTTTTCAAATTTTTAATTTCAAAACTTCTCGCTTGCAAATTTAAAATTTCAGAACTAGTGGTTTTCCATCCTTTTAGATTTCAGAACTTCTCGCTTTCAAACCTCTAGATTTCAGATGGTGTGGTTTTGCAACTTTAAAATTTCAGAACTTCAAGTTTGCATCTTTTGCATTTCAGAGGTCGTGCTTTTGCAACTTTAACTTTTCAGACATTCTGGTTTGTATCTTTTAGATTTAGACGATGTTGCTTTCCAACTTTAAAATTTCAGACATTCTGGTTTGCATCTTTTAGATTTAGACCTGGTGGTTTTCAAAAATTTTAATTTTAAAACTTCTCGTTTGCAAATTTAAAATTTCGGAACTAGTGGTTTTCCATCCTTTAGATTTCAGAACTTCTCGCTTTCAAACCTCTAGATTTCAGATTGTGTGGTTTGCAACTTTAAAATTTCAGTACTTCAAGTTTGCATCTTTTAAATTTCAGACATCGTGCTTTCCAAATTTAAAATTTTCAGACATTCTGGAGCAGAGTTGACTCTCATTTTAGAAGACTAGGCATTTCTAATTGTAGAGAGGTTGGCGACGAGGCTAAGAAGCAGAGAGGCAGAGAGTGGCGAAGAAGCAGAAAGAGATACAGAGCTCGCTTTTTCTCTAGACGTGAGGAGGCTGAGTCAACATATAACTTTGAAAGACGACAGAGAGCTATTGGTATTCAACATTGCAAAGCACACGGTAGGCTTTTCGCTTTTAAAGCAAGCGGAGTTTTCAAAACTTCTTGTCTGCATCATTAAAATTTCAGAACTTTGTGTTTGCGACTTTAAAATTTCTGAACTTCTTCATTGCAACTTTAAAATTTATGATCTTCTCGTTTGCGACTTTAACATTTCTAAACTTCTTGTTTGCATCAGTAAAATTTCTGATCTTCTCGTTTGCGACTTTAAAATTTCTGTACTTCTTCATTGCCTCTTTAAAATTTCTGATCTTCTCGTTTACAACTTTAAAATTTCTGATCTCCTTTGCAACTTTAAAATTTCTGAACTTCTCTTTTGCCACTTTAAAATTTCTGATCTTCTCGTTTGCAACTTTAAAATTTCTGATCTTCTCATTTTCAACTTTAAAATTTCTGAACTTCTCTTCTGCCACTTTAAAATTTCTGATCTTATCGGTTGCAACTTTAAAATTTCATATCTTCACGTTTGCAACTTTAAAATTTCTGATCTTCTCATTTGCAACTTTAAAATTTCTGAACTTCTCTTTTGCCACTTTAAAATTTCTGATCTTATCGTTTGCAACTTTAAAATTTCAGATCTTCTCGTTTGCAACTTTAAAATTTCTGAACTTCTTATTTGCAAATCTAAAATTTGAGATCTTCACGTTTGCAACTTTAAAATTTCAGATCTTATTTTCGATCTTCTCGTTTGCAAATTTAAAAATTTCAGATCTTCTTATTTGCCATCTTCTCGTTTGCAACTTTAAAATTTAAGAACAGGTGGTTTTCCATCCTTCACATTTCACACCATGTGGATTGTAAATTTAAAATTTCAGCTTTGTATCGTTTAGCTTTCAGACTTTTAGATATCTCAGTTTGATATGAGGGTGTCTTCTTTGAAAAGTTGCTGACTGTGAGTTAAAATGAGATAGTTTAATGGACACATCATTTTTCAAAGTTACATGAACGAGAGAAACTCACAAATTTTAGACCCTGAAACGGAGGCGAACTGGGCAAACTTAAGACTGTAGCTTGTATGGTACCATTTAAGACGGATCGCTCCTCGAATTTACATGTTTTTAGCTGAAATAACCGAATGAATGAAAGCCTGTACAGGTCTTCTATTAGTTTGGAAAGCTAAAGAGGAAGGGCTATGAGATTGGTAATGTTGCATCTTTTAGGTTGAGCAATGCTATTTTTCTTACTAAACCTCCAACTTGCGCCGTTTCAAGTGTTTCAAAAATGAATGTTTTAATCTATTTGCAGCTCGTTCTCTGCTTGTGCACAGAAGAGTGGCAGCGAAGCTGCCACTCTGTTACAGCGGCGGAGGCGGCGGGGCCTCCCCTAATCTTACCAGTATCCATGGGCATGGCCATCGTATACAAGCTAATCGGAACATGTCCAAGTCTTTTAATTTTTGAGTTTATACTGCAAACAGAGTATCAAACTTGAAATTCTCTAAAGCTCAGAAAGAGGTCAACTGAGCGATGAGAACTGAGAGATGGGAAACCTGAAACATTCAACTCTGAAAGATGCGAGTGCTGAAGTTGCAAATTTAAAACCTATTGCAAAGGTTTCCATCTTTCCGTTTTCACAACTTTGCATTCGGATCTTTCAAAGTTGAATGTTTCAGGTTTCCCATCTCTCAGTTCTCATCGCTCATTTTGACCTCTTTCTGAGCTTTAGAAAATTTCAGAGTTTGATACTCTGTTTGCAGTATAAACTTCAAAATTGAAAGACATTGGACTAACGCTCAGCATGATGTCAACAGACGATGGCTGGGGAACACCATTGAAACTAGAGAGGATGCAGCACTCGCTGCCACTCTTCTGTGCTGAAAGCAGGCTGAATGCAAAGCTGTGAATTTTGAAATACTTGAAAACTGCAACAGGTTTGGGGTTTGGCTGAAGCGTGCTCAACAAAAGATACTTCAAGACCAATGTCTTACACTCGTCCTCATTAACTTTCCCAGCTAACAGCAGCTACAGCCCGCAAACAGTCCGGCATTTCGACTAATATGCTATGCCATGGAGATTCAGAACTGATGTGACCGCCAATTAACGGTCTGCCCAGTTGCCGGGGTCTAAGAAATGTGAGAGTTTCGTTCATGCTGCTGTGGAAAAATGATGTGTCCGATTAAACTAGCTCATTTCTAACTCATTTTCAACAGACTCGTTCAGTTCAAACTGAGCTATCAAACTGATTGAAAGGCTAAAAGAAACTTCAAAAGCTTCAATACACAATGACTCGAAATGTGAAGGATGGAAAACCACCTGTTCTTAAATTTACAAAGTTGCTGAAGATGCAAATAAGAAGATCTGAAATTTTTAAAATTGCAAAGGAAATCGATAAGATCTGGTACAAAGTTGCAAACGTGAAGATCTCAAATTTTAGATTTGCGCATAAGAAGTTCTGAAATTTCAAAGAGTTGCAAACGAGAAGATCTACAAACCAAGTTACAGAACTGATACGATCAGAAGTTTTAAAGTGGCAAAAGAAAAGTTCAGAGAAGGCACAAAGTTGCTGGAATTGAAGATCAGAAATTACAAAGGTTGATAAACGATGAAGATACATTTTAAAGAGCAATCGATAAGATCAGAAACTTTAAAGAAAGCTAGAAAGTTCAGAAATTGAAACGTCTGAAGATCAGAAGAACACAAAGTACAAACGGGTCGAGAAGATCAGAAAGTAAAAGTGGCAAAAGAGAAATTCAGAAAGAAGTTAAATGAGAATCAAAGTTTTAAAGTTGGCAGGCTGAAGATAAAATTTAAAGAGGCCACAAAGAATTACAGAAAGTTTCAAGCTGAGAAGATCAGAAATTTTACTGATGCAAACAAGAAGTTGCAGAAAATGTTAAAGTTGCACAAGCTGCAGAGATCTGGTAATTTAAAGTTACAATATTCAGAAATTTTCAAGAGCAAACTGAAAGTTCTCAAGCTTTGCTGATGCCTACTTAAAGTTCAGAGGACACAAAGTCGCAAACGAGAAGATCCGAAATTTTAAAGTTGCAATGAAGAAGTTCAGAAATTTTAAAGTCGCAAACACAAAGTTCTCAAATTTTAATGATGCAGACAAGAAGTTTTGAAAACTCCGCTTGCTTTAAAAGCGAAAAGCCTACCGTGTGCTTTGCAATGTTGAATACCAATAGCTCTCTGTCGTCTTTCAAAGTTATATGTTGACTCAGCCTCCTCACGTCTAGAGAAAAAGCGAGCTCTGTATCTCTTTCTGCTTCTTCGCCACTCTCTGCCTCTCTGCTTCTTAGCCTCGTCGCCAACCTCTCTACAATTAGAAATGCCTAGTCTTCTAAAATGAGAGTCAACTCTGCTCCAGAATGTCTGAAAATTTTAAATTTGGAAAGCACGATGTCTGAAATTTAAAAGATGCAAACTTGAAGTACTGAAATTTTAAAGTTGCAAACCACACAATCTGAAATCTAGAGGTTTGAAAGCGAGAAGTTCTGAAATCTAAAGGATGGAAAACCACTAGTTCTGAAATTTTAAATTTGCAAACGAGAAGTTTTAAAATTAAAATTTTGAAAACCACCAGGTCTGAAATCTAAAAGATGCAAACCAGAATGTCTGAAATTTTAAAGTTGGAAAGCACATCGTCTGAAATCTAAAAGATGCAAACCAGAATGTCTGAAAATTTTAAAGTTGCAAAGCACGACCTCTGAAATGTAAAAGATGCAAACTTGAAGTTCTGAAATTTTAAAGTTGCAAACCACACAATCTGAAATCTAGAGGTTTGAAAGCGAGAAGTTCTGAAATCTAAAGGATGGAAAACCACTAGTTCCGAAATTTTAAATTTGCAAGCGAGAAGTTTTGAAATTAAAATTTTGAAAACCACCAGGTCTGAAATCTAAAAGATGCAAACCAGAATGTCTGAAAATTAAAATTTTGAAAACCACCTGGTCTGAAACCTAAAAGATGCAAACCAGAATGTCTGAAATTTTAAAGTTGGAAAGCACATCGTCTGAAATCTAAAAGATGCAAACCAGAATGTCTGAAAATTTTAAAGTTGCAAAGCACGACGTCTGAAATGTAAAAGATGCAAACTTGAAGTTCTGAAATTTTAAAGCTGCAAACCACACAATCTGAAATCTAAAGGTTTGAAAACGAGAAGTTCTGAAATCTAAATGATGGAAAACCACAAGTTCCGAAATTTTAAATTTGCAAACGAGAAGTTTTGAAATTAAAATTTTGAAAACCACCAAGTCTGAAATCTAAAAGATGCAAACCACACCATCTGAAATGTAAAGGTTTGAAAACCGCACGTTCCGAAATTTTAAAGTTGGAAACCACAACGTCCTAAAATCTAAAAGATGCAAACTTGATGTTTTGAAAATTAAAATTTTGAAAACCATCACGTCTGAAATCTAAAAGATGCAAACCAGAATGTCTGAAATTTTAAAGTTGGAAAGCACGACGTCTGAAATGTAAAAGATGCAAACAAGAAGTTAAGAAATTTTAAAGTCGCAAACGATAAGATCAGAAATTTAAAGGATTGAAAACGAGAAGTTCTGAAATTTTAAATTTGCAAACGAGAAGTTCTGAAATGCAAAGGGTGGAAAATTACAAGTTCTGAAATTTTAAAACGACTCAGCCACCTCATGTCTAGAGAAACCCAAGTTGCTGACTTTAAATTTAAGATACTTGATAATTCTAGATAGCATAGTTTGAGACATACCTAAATGTAAAAGCACGTTTTGCAAAAGTGCTTAGTGAGCATAATAAATAAATGCTAAGAAGTGAAAAGAAAAGCTTGAGCGCACTATTTCCACCCTTTTTCTATAATTCAAGCTAAATACAAGGGCTTGTCAGTGTCTGTAAACTCACTCGACATGAAAATGCATGTTACCCAAATGTGCTTCGTGTGCATAATAAATAATTGATGAGAAGTGAAAAAAAGGCTTGAGCTCTCTATTTCAAACCCGTTTTCTATAATTCCAGCTAAATGCATGGGCTTGTTGTATAAGAGTACCATACCATTGTGAAAACATACAGTGGTTTGGTGCCCTTGCGAAAATATACAGTGGTTGGGAGCCTTTGCTAAACTATACAGTGGTATGTTGACATTGTTAAAACATACAGTGGTATGGAACCCTTGTGAAAACATACAGTGGTTCGGTGCCATTGCGAAACCATACTGCTGTACGGTGCCCTTGTGAAACCCTACAGCGCTACGGTGCCCTTGTGAAAACATACAGCGATACGGGTCCCTTGTGAAACCCTACATCGATACGGGTCCCTTGTGAAACCCTACAGCGATACGGGTCCCTTGTGAAACCCTACAGCGATACGGGTCCCTTGTGAAAACCTACAGCGATACGGGTCCCTTGTGAAACCCTACAGCGCTACGGGTCCCTTGTGAAACCCTACAGCGCTACGGAGCCTTTGTGCTAATTATATGCATGACGTCATAGGTCACGTGGTTGACGTCGACCAATCAGGATCGACTGAGGTAGAACTGTCACTTGTATCACTACTCATCATACACTACAAGTGGTGAAGACGTCCTGACACATAAGCTTCTTCATCCACTACATATGTATGTATGTATGTATGTATGTATGTATGTATGTATGTATGTATGTATATATATATGTATGTATGCATGTATGTATGTATGTATGTGTGTATGTATGTATGTATGTATGTAAGGTAATCTTTTCCTTGAATTAACTAAAGTGCTGTAGTAGCTTCTAGTTCTCCAGACGTAGACAGAATGATAGCTAGATTTTAGCGCTCGATCATTTCTTGTTCACTTAAAGGTCGCTATATTTAAAGAAACGAAACCTGATTTTCTGTTGTTAAATCGCGAGAGCCAATGAGGAATCATACAAATTAGTTATCACAATCACATTTTACAATAGGAAACTATATTAAAAGACAATTCTCTTATTTAATTTCCCTCCTCTCTCTGTCTCTGTCTGTCTGTCTGTCTCTCTGTGTCTGTGTCTGTGTCTGTGTCTCTGTTTCCCTCTCTCTGCCTCTGTCTCTGTCTGTCTGTCTGTCTCTCTATGTGTTTGTCTGTCTGTTTGTCTGTCTGTCTGTCTCTCTCCCCCGATTGCAGATGTATTATATTTCTTACCCCAGCTGGAATGTGAAATCCACACACTTCAATATCTTTTGCTATTCTACGACTTGTTGCAAACGTAATAGGGTATAACCTGTACACAAACAATTTAATTTCTTTTCCTGAAGAACACGTCTTGAGGCTTTGAGATTTTAAACTATAGAGCGATAAGTAAATTAATAAGTCAATATTTACAAATCAATGATTCACTTGTTGAATTGAAATCAAAACGAAAACTAAGGTATACCGTGGCAGACAGATTTATCTTCTCCAGTAAAAACCTTAAGCAGTTATTTTTATCAGCAACTATGCTGCAATTGCATGAAACAATTATTTGAATATTCGCCATCCTTCTATGTTCTGGAGTTGGCAGGAATCGTCTTGCTTTGGTTAAGGGCAATGGTTCCTCGTGGTGTTGACGAGTGATTGTCGCAGAAGGGGAAAAAGGTGTCCCACGGGTCCAAATATGACGTAGGCGTATACCTAAAAAAATGCTGTAGAGATAATTATAGCCTATTGGTCACAGCGCCAGCGTGGCTGACAGCGGCGAGTCTGGCGAGCGTTAAACGCAACCGGAAGTGCATGTTGCACGCGTCGTAGTTAGAGATGACACCAATAGGGCGAGGAAACGCCCAATTATTCTCAATGGATGGACAGTCGGTCAGCTGATACACAAGGATCAGTTAATTGGTGGGTTGCATCCCGTAGAGGTTCGAGGGACTAATGACAGCATCCAGAATGCGAAGGGTCTGACGGAAACTGTGTTCGTGGAGGAACTGCATTATAAATGACGTACCTATAACGATGTGCCGCAGGAAGCGAAGGACCGCCCGAGAAACGTGTACTGCAGGAGTATGGCAATGTTTTGTCGGTTAAAGATGGAAACGCTGGAAGGATGACGGTGTGCGAGAACCGGATCGAAATGGGCGGACAGACAATTATAAGCCATGAGACAGCAACCATTACCTTAAATATAGAGCCGCTGTTGATGCCTCTTTGAAATCTCTTAACTTTCAGAGGTTGTTGTTCAGGAGGATTTCAGTGGTAGTTGAATATAGTTGAGGAGCAAGCAGCTAAATTCAACTATCACTTAGTCAATACTTGTCTTAGTTGCTAATAATGTCTTTGTTGGATTCTTCTTGAATTTACCTGAAAGTTTCTCGGAGGCATGCCTTGACGTACTGCATGCTTTGAAGTTTCTCTGGCGTTATTTCCTCCTTATCTGGCATTAAGTCGGCTGTTTCACGGTAGAGGGCCGCCTGTGCAGAGGGACTTTTCGACAGACAGAAGAGCGTCCAGAGAAGTCCATTGGACGTCTGCATGAAGATAATTATGCATGCACACAAAACATTTCTTATAAACTGTCACGAACTGGCATTGGATCTTAAGCCCAGTGGCGTAAATCATGGGGGGGACAGAGGGGGACAGTCCCCCCAAAGTTTTGACTTAAGCCCTGCTGTCCCCCCCAAAATCCGGTCCTCGTAGGTACTCTGTCCCCCCCAAAGTTATGTATAGATTTTCGCCTCTGCTTAAGCCCATGACTTTGAATTTATGCCCCATTCATTCTCAACATATTGTAATTGGTTTGATGGTTTTGAAAAGAAAGGAATGTCATTCAGTTCTTCCAAGCCTCTTCCTAGTCATTTTTAACTCAAGACCTATACATAGTATCAAACTTTAGAAAAGCAGTAATAGGTTAAGTCTTTGTCAGATCTAACCCTACTTCAACCAGCATCTTGCTAGCCGAGTATTATTACTATAGCCTATAGCCTATCGAACCTCCCCATTTCTGTATTCCCCATTTCCGTTTACTCTTGGACCTCCTCAAAGTTAAGCAAATTACAAAACAAGTCATAGACGTGTCTCATCTACCTATTGAATCTCGACTGAACTTCCTAACGGATAACAATTGTAGACTGTCGTTTAACTTCAAAACAAACATCATTTGATGCTTTGTGCATTAGGGTAACGGCGCTACAAAAGTCTCCTTAGATCGAGGTGAGATCTTATTTCACCATTAGAGCCTACTATATACGGTGTGAACTGTTGAGAGGAGACTTAACCGTTTCGACGGCTCCCATCATCAGATCAACGCAGTTCGAGTTGGCTTCTTCTGGAGTTAGATTCGTCTGCGACAGAAGGTAGGTCAGAAACTCAGACCTCTCCTCCTTTTCGCCCTCAACCAAGCCTTGTTTCGCCTGTTTCTCTAAGGCAGCCACTTTCTGTAATATCATCAACCAGTCTATTATAGGTAATGACAGTGCATGGTGGCGATGCTGTTCTGGTGTTACGATGATGATGATGATGATGATGATGATGATGATGATGATGATGATGATGATGATGATGATGATGATGATGATGATGATGATGATGATGATGATGATGATGATGATGATGATGATGATGATGATGATGATGATGATGATGATGATGATGATGATGATGATGATGATGATGATGATGATGATGATGATGATGATGATGATGGTGATGGTGATGGTGGTGGTGGTGGTGGTGGTGGTGGTGATGATGATGATGATGATGATGATGATGATGATGATGATGATGATGATGATGATGATGATGATGATGATGATGATGATGATGATTATGATGATGATGATGATGGTGATGATGATTGTGACGAATAGCGGTTGTAGTTACTAATTGCTGGGCCCCGAATAAGCGGTTAGTCTCTTAATTGGCACTTGCAAATAGGCGCTTAAGAGTGCGCCAGTATAGTCGTGGGCTGTTTATGTCTGACTGTGACCAATAGCTAATCGGGGCAGATGGTTCACCGGAAGTGGTGTGCTGTGGGACATGCGGTAAGGAATTAGGTTGATCGAATGTTTAACAGTCTCGTCAGAGTTATGAGGTTCGAGGCACAGCTGTCAAAGGACAGAGAACGAGGGCGGATAGATGTCTCTCGACGGACTGAGATAGATATAATTTAAAATTGTGCACAGTTGACTTTTGTTATGTTTTTCCTTGATGTAACGAAGTTGCCCGTTTCCTTGAATAAAATCTCGAAACGTGAAAAAAGTATAGTCTGTTCAAGAAACGAAAAATCTTCACAGTGATGACGATGATACCGTTTGTCATATTATGGCCATGAAACTCATTATTAATATAATATAGGCCTACCTATTTATAAATTTGTCAATAACTTGCTGCCTGATTCATTTTCAAACTATTTTACGAAGGTAGTAGAGATGCATGGTCATTGTACAAGATCTTCTTCTGGTGGTTTATATGTCATATATGCACGCACTAATTATCGTAGATTTTCAATTTGTTGTAGTGGTCCAAAAATTTGGAATGCAGTACCGATGAGTATTCGGAATGCACCCACATACACCCAATTTAAGAAGCTGTGGAATAGTTACTTGAAGGATTAACCATACTTCATTTAACACTGTTTCATCGAATTGTTTAGATATTGATTTTCTTAGTAAATTGCAATGTTATTATTTAGTTAAGAACATTATTGAGTTGAACCTTTCTTTCTTACATATTGATTTTCTTAGTAAATTGCAATGTTATTATTTAGTTAAGAACATTATTGAGTTGAACCTTTCTTTCTTTCAACTGACTAACCAGCCATAAATGATTATTGTTAAAAGGGGTGACCCTAATTAAGCGGGGCTTGTGCCCCTTTTGGGTCTTCCCTGTTCCCTAGCCAATGCACTGATATGTAATAGTCAAGTTATAATTGTTGTTAATTGTTATATGCATTGTGCTTCTGGAAATAAAAAGTTGTCAGTTGTCAGTTACCTTCGTTCGCCAGAAACAAAGATTTTTACATCCTCGCAATAAGAAAAATGATTACAATTTACAACAATTGCGTGTAGGCCTATGCTTTGTTTCACTTTGCATATTTTCTGTCTGCGTATAGGCCTACGTGAACTGAGTAGGCGCCGTAGCCTAGGCCTATGTAGCAGCGCTCGGTCATCCGCAGTTGACAGTGCGTGTAAAGCGTTAAGCGTCCTATAGAAGTCGCTTGCTATTGACGATGCTATCGCTTTGGTCGTAAGTACAATTACAATTACAATAGAAATGCTTTGAATGCAGTGTATCTGTAGTCGAGCAGAGTAGCCACTGCCTACCTTGTCGACGAATGTCTGTCCTATCTGTAGGACTCGGTCTGCGTATCCTTCGTAGATCTTCCAGGTCTTCGTCGGATGGATCTTATAGAGTGGAACGTTGTACATCAGTGGCTGCATGTACTTGAAGAACCCGACGAGGTTCTCGATGAAGTCCTGCGCCTGCTTCGGCGGAGGATCGTTGAAGCAACCGATCCTCTCCTCGAACAACATCGTTCCTATGGCTACGCATACACACACACACATGTATAGGCTACACATAGGCGCAATTCTTAGGGGGTACGAGGGGTCTACGCACCCTCCACTTTTGGACTGGAAGGTACCATACCCCGCGCTTTGCATATTCAGCAGAAATAATAAATAAATTATTGCCATGGAGGAAGGCCATCATTTAATGAGTCCTTATACAAACATAGGCTTACATGCTGTACGTTGACTCTGGCTGTTGAGAATTAAATTAATGCCTTGCATGGTTCCATATGTAAGTGGTATTTATATGGACCCAGTGCCGGCGCCAGGATATCAGGTTTGGGGGGCTAAAGCTCCGAAACCTTCCATTTTGTCCCCTTTTCCTTGTGATTTAAAATACTACAAGGTTACAAAGACTGATAACTTTGCAAAAACGGGTGATTCGTATAGTGGCTGGTACTACTTATGGATCTCATACCAACCCTCTATTTGTTAACTTTAAAGTATTAAAATTAGAGCAGCTCAGGCTGTACCAAATCGGTGAATGTATGCACAAGTACAACCGAGGCCTACTACCTCCAGTGTACAATTAAGGGATTCTTTAATCTTGCCTCAGAGGTTCACTCCCACTTAACAAGAAACTCCGTAAATTATAGAAGTGTCTTTGCTCAATCTAACACTCGTCAGTTCTCAATAAAATCTATTGGTGCCACTACCTGGAATAAAATTCCTCAAGAAATCAGAAAATCTCCCTCACTTACACTGTTTAAGAATAAGAGCTCTTCGCACTTATTTAGTTGAAGGTGATTATTATAGCCTACTATCACACGTACATCTTATTACAGCCAGCTTCAAATTACCAAGGGTTTCCATTAGTCATAAATCATAATGATGACGACGACGATGATGACGACAAATGTGACGATGATGATGGTTGGTGGGGGTGACAGTGATTGTGATATTTACATTCGAGCGCCCATTTGAAGATCTCGTGTTCCAGCTTGGGAACTGCTCCGTTGTCCTGTCTCTTGCTGTGGATGTGCTGTACGAAGTCCGTCGCTGTTTCATCCATTGGTCCGACGTGTTTGAGGACCTCGAATGGTCTGAGGGTCTTTTTGCTCAGAATAGTTCGATGACGATACCACTCTTCGCCTTGTCTGGTCAACAATTCCAACCAGCAGAATTTATGAAACCAACATTCAGAAAGTAACACTATACTATAGAGTATAGACCATGGATGACATTCATTGCGATGTCCTATGAGCCCAAGATGACTGCTGTTTATGTTTCTAGTTCAGTTTGAAAGATTACTAGAGCACAGATAGTATAGTATAGTATAGTATAGCACTGCATAGCATAGCATAGTATGGTATAGTATGGAATAGTATGGAATAGTATAGTATAGTATAGTATAGTATAGTATAGTATAGTATAGTATAGTATAGTATAGTATAGTATAGTATAGTATAGTATAGTATAGTATAGTATAGTATAGTATAGTATAGCATAGCATTGCATATCATAGAATAGTATGGTATAGTATAGTATATATTAAAGTATAGTATAGCATAGTATAGTATAGTATAAGCTTGGTATAGCATAGTATAGTATAGTAGAGTATAGTATAGCATAGTATGGTATAGTATAGCATAGTATATATTATAGTATAGCACTGCATAGCATAGTATAGTATAGCGTAGTATAGTAGAGTATAGTATAGTATAGCATAGTATATAGTATAGTATAGCATAGTATAGCACTGCATAGCATAGCATAGTATAGCACTGCATAGCATAGCATAGTATGGTATAACATAGTATAGTATAGTATAGTATAGTATAGTATAGTATAGTATAGTATAGTATAGTATAGTATAGTATAGTATAGTATAGTATAGTATAGTATAGTATAGTATAGGTAGACACACACCTATAGTATAGGTATAGTATAAGTATAAGTATAGTATAGCATAGCATAGCATAGCATAGTATAGTATAGCATAGTATAGTATAGCATAGTATAGCATAGTATAACATAGCATAGCATGGCATAGTATATATTATATTATAGTATAGCATAGTATAGTATAGTAAGCTTATAGCACAATACAATCCAGTACAGAATAGAGACTTGGTTTTGGTGCACCATCGGTTGATGCCTTAATTGTGGATCAGACACTGGCGCAACGGAAGTTACTTGTACAATTACAATTATAGGTGTGTGTCTACCAATTGAGTCGCCATGCGTTGCAGAGCAGAGAAATTTGCGACCGGGAGAGGAAGATACTGTACAGAATAGGCCTATAGTAGGGGCCTATTGTATTGTATTGTATTGTATTTGAACACTTGTTATAGCGCCCCTACCAGATTCCCATTCAGAGGCGCTCCCGACTACTGCGCGGACGCTGAGTCGGAGTTTCACGCCGAAGCGCATGAGGAATTGCGAGTGAAGGACTTGCCCCGGCGACTTTGAGGTGGCGCCCCAGTTGTATTGTAATGTGTTGTATTGTATTGTATTGTACTCCACGTTTATATTGCGACCGAGCCACCCGCAGTAAAGATCCGAGAAATTAATCTCTGATAAACCGACCGACCGGGAATCGAACCCGGGGCGCCGGCGTGACGAGCGGGCTACCAACCCACTCGGCCACTCAGGATCCCTTGAATATTGTATATAGTATTTTATTGTAGAGTGTAATACCGTGCATTATATTATGCACAATATAGTACAGTTTAGTATACTATAGTATTGTGCAGTATCTGGTATCTGTGCATATGAACTACATCGCGAGCCTGATATAGACTAGTATATATGCCGACGACGACGACCGACCCGTTGACGGTTCCGAGCGCCATTCCTCGCTTGCGTCGATAGTAGGCGATTGGTTCCATTTCGATGCGATTCGGATACTTTCCGTCGACGTGGATGACCTTTGCGTACTCCTCTGGATCACTGATGACGACAGACTTCAGATGACCAATCTGCTCTCGGTAGATTGGACCATACGCTGTCGATCTCTTCTGCATCACCTTCATTAATTAATTAATTAATTAATTGATTTATTCATTTATTTATTCATTAACATTCTTATTATATCTGTCCAAGGAACCTACATGTACTTATAATTGGCACATAATAATATTGCATGTAAACCCAAAGACCTTTAGGGTAAGAAAAATTAAAAGAGAAAAGGGAATGGTGAGAACAATTATCTGGCTTGTCTCCTCGTTTCGATCTATAGTGCCATAGAAAGCAACGGACGCCGATGGCAAGGATTGTCACGGACAGACCTTGGAGCAAGAATGAAGGAAGACGTACGTCCCGTTGTATGCGGATACAACCAAACGAAGACCAAACCGTTTATGATTTATAAACCAAGAGTTTCGAAGGCTAAGGAAACAAAACATTAAGCCGATAATTTGATGTTTTACTTTTGCATATTTCGTTGGGATGCGATCTCAGCGACATCCACAGCAATTAGGGACGCTATCTGCCAGTATCTGGATCATTACAACAATTAAGAACTATATATAGACTACCGTCTACCATGGAGGATGTCACATCCCAGATTAGACACTTCTCCATGCATCTACTCTTAAACAAGGAGAGCTGCGCATTTCGAGACGCTGACTGGCGCATGTGAACACACCATGCAGAGATGGCTTTACTTTTGTAGGGAAACCAACCTTCACGACAGCACATCACACTGTGTTAATTGTTAATCATCGCTCTTTCTCTTCGTCAATAATAGCGACACTGAGTTGTGTGTTCACTATTTATACGTTCTATGCTGACCCGTCATGAAATACCAATAGATATTGCACTCCATCGATCGATCAGTGGACGTTGCTGTTTGGGGTAGCAGTTTAATTGTGCCTGCATTGTTTCTCGCTATTAAAAAGATTAGAGGAGGATTAGAGGAAGATTAGAGGAAGATTAGAGGAAGAGGCAGCTGAAGACGAACCTCGAACATCTTGTTGAATCGCAGCCCGTCTTTCTTCAAGTAATCCCACAGCGTTCCTATGAACGGTAGACCAGGTGGACCTGGAATCTCGCTGAAAGGCCTGACCTGTTCGGACGACGACTGCACAACAGGACAGACATCGTTCACCGAATCTAAGCCATGGCTGTCCTGGTCAGTCTCTCCAGCAGACGACGACGATGAACTGGTTTGCTTTAACCGTCGAGACAGAACGACGCATCTGTCAAACTGCGACAAAACACGTCTTCACTTAATAATAGCATGTATGTAGGCTATGTATGAGCACTTGTTATAGCGCCCCTTCAAGATTTCTACTCAGATGCGCTCCCGACTACAGCGCGGACACTGAATCGGAGTTTCACGCTGAAGCGCAAGAGCAATTGCGAGTGAAGAACTTGCCCAGGGTCCCTACGCGGCGGCTTGAGGTGGATTCGAACCCGCAACCCTCCGGCTGCAAGGCACCGAACAAACCCCTACACCGAACATACCCCATGACAACGCTAGCTGTTACCCATGACCTGAACGTAGATAGGTTTAAATAGGCGTAGGTCCTACATATCATGTTCTTCTCGTAATTTACATAAGTTACATCAAAGCCTGTCCTAATAATGATAAGTCTGATCTGTTTGCCTTACGTGTAACTTTTCATCCGGATGACGACCGGCGGAGGCGCTGAAGTGACCGTCGTTCAGTTGTTTGGACAAAGCTACGACTCCATTCGCCGTTTGTCCTCTGACGAGACTCAATGCATTTACCGACAGCATTTTACGTCCTTCTCTCCATTCACCTAAACCTACGTTGGACGCTTCCACTTTTATAGACGGCTGACTGGCTATAGCCTACAACTAGGTGGGTGAGGGTCGAGAGTGCGCTCGAGCGACGACGTATACGTAGGCCCTAAGTAGATCGCGTCTGATTTGACTGAGACGAAGCATAGAGCGACCAAATCGACATCATACGGCGATGCTGATTAGAAGCGATGATGATCTGGTCTAAATGCGATCAGGAGATGACATGAGAATCATCCTCGTGTCCTGTCTATAATAGCATTATACAGGGCCTGATTACGTCTATTAATTCCTGCGCTCTAAATTATATTTCGCGCGATCAGCCACGACGCAACGGGTGTCGGGAAAACAGCTAATTAATCAAAGCAAAAGAAGACTCATATAGGCCTACTGCTGTGGATATTCCGCCCTTACTTTCTATTTTCCGTCTATTTTCCACATTTATGTCAACAACTGACAATCGTGAGTTCTGATGTAGTAGGCCCTATATGGATTAGGTTAATCTGGATCCGAGATTATTCCCAACATTTATTAGAATGATAGCGTCATCGATTGCATCAATGTGACAACAGAATTTGAGCAAAGACATTGCTCAAGGACAACGTAGATCTACTAGGCAGCTAAGGCAGGTACCGTAGTTACGTTGGCCTCCTATATCAGCGTATCCGAAGGTGTGAAACGACTTAAACACGTGCGTTCGTGAACATCACAAACCGAGGATTGTAGCCTACAATAGCGTAACTAATCTGGGCACGCAAGGCCCGCGACTGCTGTGTCCAGAATCTAAAAAGAGGGGCTGCTGAAGGTCTAATAAAGCATCAACAGGTCCCACAGGATCCATATGAGTACTCTACAATTGGGGTCCACAATTCATGTTACGCCACCGGAGATGTGTGAACTGTGAACAACGGGTAGGCTAGGCCTACGCGAGGTATTATTAGGCCTACCGCAAAACAAGGATGTTCACGCAGAGTGAATTGAACGAAAGCAGCAGACGGAGACCTAGGCTATATCGATCTCGGCCTGACAGAAACTAGAACTGTCGCACTTGTTCCCAAATCTCAAAGTAGTTGCACCATATAATAAAAGAATCCGTACACACAATTTTATTGATTAGGATATTTATGTCTGATTGCTTGTGTTGTTTTTTCTTCTGCATACTTTCTTACACAGGCAACGGATAAGCAGGGCGCAACCACGGTCCAGAAGTTGGGGGACCTACTGAAATGTGAAAGCGGGGGAATTGCGAGCGCCGAAGGCGCGAAGCTGTGATTGCCGAAGGCAAGAAGCCCCTAACGACTAGGGGCGTGGAGGAGCGTCGTAAGCTCATCGGGGCCTGGGGCGGAGCCCCAGAACCCGACGCAATTTTGAGCATTTGATGCCAAATGGCTTTAATTTACCTCACATTTTTCACCGATGATTTCGATATAAAAGTTCCTAAACCATCTAGATCTGTGAAAAAAATATGACTTTATTATATGAATAAACTGAACGTGACAAGGGTTTAAGAGAATTGAACGGAAAAGAGTAGAATCAGCTATAGAACAGTGTTTGTCAAAACTAGGTAAATCGGCAGGGAGGAACCCTGAACGGGTCAATTTTCTCATAATACCGTTAAGGCGTTTATGTTCCCCTACAGTGGCAAATCCCCACCAAACAGGGGAGGCATAAAGTAGCCGTGCGAGGGTAGTAGTAGCTCTGACAAACACGTAGCGCGAACATGGATTGTCGGGCCTTGCAGCATATTTTGTTCATGTGTGCCCCAAACCCAATCCGATCAGAGATGGTGACACCCAAAATAGCCATCTCCTAGACCCGCTCGATGCCAGGGATGAGAGGAGGGAGGGCAATAGGTTTGTGCCTCGGTCGTCTGACAACCATTTCTCTGGTCTTAGCATGGTTTAATTTAAGATTGCTAAATGGATGCCAACTTAAAGATATGGTCAAGTTCAGAAAGAGTGCTGTCAATGCAGGAAGCAGGGACCAGCAAGTATAGCTATCGCCGGAATATTTAGGGAGACGGTTTCCACTATATTTAGGTTTAAGGCCAGAAATGGCTATGCCAAAATCAGTAGGTCCAAGGCCAGAGCCTTGTACTATACTGGCATAAATGGTACAGAGGGAAGAGATTGCGGAAGGCAAGAAGCTCCTATAACAATTAACAACTAGGCGGTATGGGGAGCATCGTAAGTTTCCCAATCGGGGTCTCCTCAGAAGCCGACGCAATTTTGAGTATTTGATACCAAATGGAGTGCATTTTGGGCTCTTGTTTACCTCACAATTGTCAAAAGTTGAGGGGGACCGTCCCAACCTGTTCGAAAGTTGGGGGACGCGTCCCACGGGTCCCATAGGGTGGTTGCGCCTATTCGGATAAGGTAAAGCAGATATCACTCCCTTTAATCAAACCCCGATCGAAAGACAGCCAGACGCAGGTCGGGCGGTCAGTCCTCCCCAACCTCGGTGGATGTTTCTACCAACAACGTACAGTCGATATAATTATAGGCATAGATTTTCCCCTTCCTGTTTCGCTAGAGATGTCGGTGCCTACGACGCATCCACGTGTTTGGTGTGCAGCGTTGAGGGAGAACATCAGTCAGTTATAACTAGACCATTATAGTATTATAGATAAATGATCTTACAGTCGATGATCTTTCGTATAGAGTTGCAGAGTGGCTCTGTAACTTCGATGTACCTGCAGATTATTATTATTATTATTTATTTATTTGAATCAGAGAACAGCAAGAACTCAATAGAAGAAACAAAACATACACTAAAACAATGTTCAGAAATGTTAATTAGACAAGTAAATGCGTATAGTATAAACAGTGCAATGATGGGATACATCAGTTCATAAGCGAAAGAATAACAACTAATGAGGAGATGAAGCACAAAGTGCTTATCGAGTCATCCCCATAGGTAGGAAAACTAGATGGGTAGGGTGGGTACTAGAACCAAAAACAGAAAGGCTACATCAGGAAAAGGAACACTAGAAGTCAACAATATTAGTTTCGAGTAAAGTAGGATAATTTAGGAGTACTGAGAGACTAATAAGGATTTAAAAGTATATTTAAAGGATGAAAGAGAAAGGGCAGATCGGACAGAAGGATCAATAGAATTCCATAGTTTGGGACCCGTGATTCGAACCGAGGATGAGCGCGCCCCAATTCTAGATATAGCAGATCGTGCTTCTTACATGTATTGTATCGGTGGAGATCAGAATTAGTCGTGAAAAAATTTTTAAATATGGAAGGAAGAAGACCCGACTGATGTCTATACATAAGAGAGGCCAATTGATGACGATAAATATCATATATGGAGAGTAAGTTCAGAGACTTGAATAGTGGGGAACTATGGGCAAGGTAATGTACACCCGCAATGATTCTAATCAATCTCTTCTGGAGTAAAAAAATAGGTTTAAGGCGCTTTGGAGAGCCTCCAGCCCAAGCAGTAGTACAGTACGTTAAGTAGGGCAGCATAAGCGAATTATATAAATTCCTTATGATTCCAGTAGGCAGCTTCCACTTGAGTGTGTTAATAATGCCCACCACCTTAGATAGGGCCTACTTTGTTTTTAATCATCAAGATATGGTCATGCCAAGTCAAGATCACTGTTCAATAAGGACCAAAAAGTGAATTCGAAATAAGCGAGACTTTGATAAACGCAGGTTTGATAAAAACAACGCCATTCATTCATTCATTCATTCATTCATTCATTTATTCATTCATTCATTAAGAAGACTTATTATAGGGCCCTTCACGGCTACTACTCAGAAGAACTGTTGACCTCAGCACGGCTGGAAAGCAACAGTGCGGAGCTGGAGCAACTGGTAGCATGAATCACGGCAGAGGCGGTAAATATGAGGAGAGAAGGTTGCCTCCAGGGAGCCAAAAGCCTGGCTCATTGTCCGAACGGCAGCGGTATAGCATTATATAGAAGCAAGGCAGCACGTGTAGGTAGGCCTGAACGTCATCAGCGTACAGGTGACCCAGCATAGCAGTGGCTGTAAGGAGGGAACCGCTCTCAGAAGTGTAAATTATGTAAAGAATCCTGAGGACGGCCACAAGAGGCAGGGACCCGGGCCATGAGGACTTGGAAGGCCCATAGACCACACAAAGGAAGCGCTCACTAACGAATGAACCTATAGTCAACTAAGAAAGTTCCCAGACACTGGCAGACAGGCCAAAAATAAATGTCTATAGCCGCTTAAGCAAAATTTCATTGTCGACAGTGTCGAAACTCGCAAGCGGCACTAACGTCGAACAACGCCAGCATTTAGAGTGAGTTGCGAACTATCTACACTTCTACAGCCCCATAAATGTCGGAGAGGAGACGCGTTAGGAACATCTCAGTGAAGTGACCTTTCCGAAAACCGGATTGGCACTCCGGAAGCAACTTATTTGCCTCTAAATAAATATATAGTGAGCTGATAAGCAGTAATCTTTTCAATAATTTTCGACATAAATGAAACATTAGCAATCTGTCGAAAATTGACCGATGAATCAAGTCCGCTACGCTTGAGGACAGGAACCAGGATTGAGCGCTTCTGCGACGGCGGTAGAACTCCACCCTGGATAGACCGGCTGCAGAGAACGGTGGGCAACGGGAGTAGCGATCTTAGCCTCCCAATTCGTCCGCTCCTTGCCCCGGTATTGGCCATGCATGTTTCGCACAAACCGCACCCAGACAGAGCGATCGAAGGGCGACCTGTGCGTCGATATGATCTTTACCGATGGCGGACCTGGCAGCGGAGAGAGCGACACTCCACGTCGAACCATGGTGAAAGTGCAGATCGACGAACTCTGACCGGGCGCAGCGGAAGGACCTTGCCGACCATAGTTGCCTCGTAGGTTGCGAAGAGAGGTCGGCCAGAATTGACGGGTCGGCTATATGGTCGGGACTTCGAGTAGCGCCGACCGGAAAGCGTCTCGGTTGAGATTGTGCCAGCCTCAGACCTGTCTGGCAAGGTAGGATGGCACGTCGTACAGAAGAAGAAACGGGATGGTAGCAGCGACAAGGCCATGGTCGGAGATGCATGGTCGGCGGATGGATTCAGAGGTCGACTAGCGTAGCCTACAGTCGTCGCGTGTGAGAATAGCCAACCGCCATACCGATGAGTCGGGCCAGCGACATGCTGGGTTAGGCTGAATTGGTCGATCACGGCTTGGAATTCAACTGTGGCTGGCAGGGTAGAATCCTCTTGAAGGTGAAGGTTGAGATCTCCATCTATAACAATCTGAGTGTTTTACAACACAAACTGTTCAAACTGTTTGTTGAGCGGTGGAGAATGACGATCCTACCTCCTCGGGGTCGATATCCTTGTCCCTATAGGTACGTCTCAGCTGGTCGACGAACGCATAGTCCGAGGGCACCGAACGGCGGACAGCAACATCAGTTGGCGACCGGTGCCAAGACTCAGTGATGGCAAGAAGGTCCACGTTGTAATAGTGTACAGTGCCAGCTACTGCCACGTAGCCTACTGGTTGCGTAGCGAGCGGATGTTCCATGTGGCCAGGCGCATACTGCTCGAGGCTGAAGATGACGAAGATGGCAGGTTGGTAACTTGGTACCAAACAGCAACTACTCAAACTTCATTTTCCATTACTCTCTGCAATTAAGGATCCTGCATAATTATACCTTCTTGTCCAGCATCCGTGATTTTAGTGTCACCCTGGACAGCAGTGTACATCTGTTCTCTGAACATCTTCTGAACCTAACACGCTCTTGTCATTAAATTGAGGTGCCTATCAGAAGTCTTGAGGGCCACCCAGTGGCACCCATTTAGTAAATGCATCTGCTTGTGTGTGGGGGTCTACTGATAATGTTCATACGCACACGAAACGGAGGGGGGGCTCGATGATACTTTGTCTAGCATATTTATATTGGCCCTCCTTCAAATGAGTAACAGTTCAGCTTTCAGACAATTACAATTACTATAGAGAGAACGATTTAGGGCTGTGGGCGAGGTATCACACACTTGAATGCCCATTACCCGACTGGATTACACATTCTTCAATCTGGCCTAAACTGCTGACTGCCGCTGGCCCAAGATTTGAGCTGCCGGAGTGCTTGTTGGTGCTGCTGCTTCAAACACTAGTCTGTACATTGGTCTATTATTAGTACAGCAGATGTTTGACGCACTTATTATATAGAGACTAGTTAACTGAGTAATATTAAGTTTTTAAATATTCACATGGATACAGTCAGGAATTCTATAGGATTCGGGGGGGTCAATTTTTCAAGAACTGAGCAAGGATGGGCTCCCAAGTACCTTTGTGATCTGATGGCATGCACAAGCCCACCTCTGCTGTTTCTCTTCGTCCTCTCCACTCTCCAGACCATCTTGATCTCGTTGTCCCTCGGGCAAGGACTGCTATGGCCCAACATCGTACCTTTGCTTTTGTGGGACCTTCCCCTTTTTATGCTCCAAGGGTTTGGCTGCTCTCCCTCATCTGCATGTTGCTTGAAGATATTTTATTCCCTGGAGACTGTTATGCTGACAGTGCCTCTGAATAGCTTATTCTGTAAGAGGTGCTTTACAAATGTTCTTATACAGTACAATACAATGCAATACAATGTGTTTGCATTGGTTGTGTCCGGGTCATTTACTGTTATTTGATATGACCGGAAGTTTTCCTGTAAGTTATAGCAACATAGGCCTATGTCATGTATTCTGACACATTAAAAGTTAAACCACTCAGTACTTGCTTCTTATGATACTGAACACAGGACAAAATTATAAATACATTCTTACATGCTCCACAAAAGGACATCATGATTAGCAAAGACTCTTAACTTGAAAGATTTAATTGAATCTGTTGTTATGCAACGACAAGGTCTTGTTTCGAATTTTGGTATGCAACTGTCTGTGGCAATGTCCAAAGCATTTTACGATTTGATGGTGACGACAGCTCGTTTGCGACCTTTCCGTGACTTTCTTTCTTGCAGTTTCTGAGAGACATCGGAAAACAACAGAACAGAATCTCTCTCTTCCAGCATTTGCTTTAGAAACAGAAGACCACAGCGGTTGAAATTGGTCACAGCCTGAAACAAATCAACATGTATCAGTCTCTTCACTATACAAACACACGCTCAAGCACTCTGACTAAAATGGGCAAAATAAAAAAGACTTCCTTCAGATTCAGGTTCTTTGTGCTACAAACAAAGAAGGAAAAGAATGGCAAGTCTAGGAGATGTTATGACAGGAAAAAGCCATGAAAAAGCGATGGTATTTGGAAGAATTCTGCAGAGCATCTTTGAAAGCACATATATAGAAACATCACCTGGCAAACTGGAAAAATTCTGTGAACAATTCAACAACTGGACTGTCTGGAGAAGCATTCCTAAGAGGTTGCATAGCTCAACAAAGGGTCACCAGTTTCCTTAGATGTTCCTCGAAACTGTAATGCGATGAAACACTGAATGACTGTTGCCACTGTACATAATTGTGCTTCTTTACCATTCAATACATGTAAAATCCGCTTACCTTTTCTTGTTTCAACAAGATCCGGAGGCTGCGAAGTTTCTCCAGAACTGGTAGCAACACCTGGTTGCTGGTGATCTGGCCAATATTGACTCTGAAAAATAAAGTCAATGCAATGTTAACAATTCTCCTCAAACTATGTTTCAAATTCTCTTGCACATCAGTAGGGTAGTCCCTAAATCACGAATTCACGGAAACCGTGAATTTCGCCATTTGCCGTGAATTTTGTCTTTTGCCGTGATTTTCCGTGATTTTCACATTTTCAGCACTTTTTTTGTAAAAACACGTTAAAAATGGTTGCGAAACACGTCAAAAATGGCGCCAACGACCAAAAACAGCGCGGAACCACTAAATTAATTTAAAAATTTCTGTTTTGGGGAGTTAATGACGTCGCTGACAAGTGAAGACTCATTCATAAATACTCGTTTATGCTAAATTTCAAGAATCAAGAAAAAAATAATACGAATGAAATCCAATGCAAGCATTGGACTCCAACGGGCCTCGGCCCATGGATACGATGCAAGCGTTGGACACCTACGGGCCTTCGGCCCATGGATCCTGATGATGATGATGACTCATAGAGTAGACTCAGACTACCAATGATGGCTATTAAGGATAAGCCTATTCTCTATTTACGATCAATGAATAAGTGACTTATACTGACAATTGACAAACTATATATTAGACAGTTATTAAAAAATCACAGGCAATCACTGTAATTTCATTGATAACTGTGTCTGTGACCACTGTTTAGTTTGAAGTTAAAACTTTTTTTAAATCAGCATAATACAGAAATTGTGACTGGGAGCTGCACGGTGCCGTGAATTTTTTGATTTTTGCAAAAGTATGCCGTGATTTTTTCACTTTTTGACCGTGAATTAGGGACTACCCTACACATCAGTTAATATCCAACCTCTTAAAATAGTTGTAATTCGCAGAATTGAAATTTACAGAATTTAAATTACTAAAGAAAGTAACTTGGACAATATTATACAGATAGAGCAGTGCTTTTGTGAGGTATTTAAAAGACACATACATAGATAAACAGATGAATACATAGCTACATACATACAAAAATGCAGGCGACACTGGTATAAGATGCACAAACGGCCAATTCAAGTGAACATCCGTCAAACAGAGAAAACGGACACAATGTTTCTAGTCTTAATGTGGATTGCACAACACTTCTGTACCAGGAGATAATTATTAACAATTATACAAAGTTAATAAATACAGGATGTCATACCTCACAAGAAGCATAACACATCTCCATGGCAACTCGACCTCCGCTTCTTCCTCAATAAATCTGGCAAGCAGTGGAAGAAGTTCTTGAACATAATAGAACGGTAGCAGAAGAAGAGCCTCCTCCAATTCACTGGAACAGTCACATTAGAAACACAAGTCTCAGCTCGAACTAACATCACCAGCATGGATGCAACGACTGAACTTGTGAGTACAAACAATTCTTCAATTCTTACGCTAAACCCATACATGGGTTCAAAGCTGATTCAGCACATGAACAAACAGATTCTGTATTCTATTGGCTAATTTTTATAGCATCTTTTGACAGTATCTGAAAGTGGGACAGAAGTGCCTGCAAGGTCGATGCTAGAATGTGGAGGAAGAGAAGAGAACGCAGTCGTTGGCGTGAACCGAACAGAATAATTGCTTCAGACTTGTCTGGGTTTATGGCCAAACCATTGAAACGATCTAACTCCCGATTTATGCGAGGGTGATCATTTCAATCTGCTTAAACAGGGAAACGTTCGTGTGGATATGAAATTTGCGCAAGCCTTGGAGAATACGATAAACGTCATAGCTTTTGCAGAGTTTGAAAATATTCTGGAAATTGATCGATCGCGAAACGTGATTTTCGATTACAAGAATTGAAAATGAATGGAGATAAAATTGAATCGATATTGACGAATGATGTGAAATGTGGACGGATGTTTATTGGAGTATTCGCTTGCGATCGTCTACCTACCAAGTTAGATACGGGAGAACCTACGCTATTGGTTAGTCCGAGGGCACCGAACGGCGGACAGCAACATCAGTTGGCGACCGGTGCCAAGACTCAGTGATGGCAAGAAGGTCCACGTTGTAATAGTGTACAGTGCCAGCTACTGCCACGTAGCCTACTGGTTGCGTAGCGAGCGGATGTTCCATGTGGCCAGGCGCATACTGCTCGAGGCTGAAGATGACGAAGATGGCAGGTTGGTAACTTGGTACCAAACAGCAACTACTCAAACTTCATTTTCCATTACTCTCTGCAATTAAGGATCCTGCATAATTATACCTTCTTGTCCAGCATCCGTGATTTTAGTGTCACCCTGGACAGCAGTGTACATCTGTTCTCTGAACATCTTCTGAACCTAACACGCTCTTGTCATTAAATTGAGGTGCCTATCAGAAGTCTTGAGGGCCACCCAGTGGCACCCATTTAGTAAATGCATCTGCTTGTGTGTGGGGGTCTACTGATAATGTTCATACGCACACGAAACGGAGGGGGGGCTCGATGATACTTTGTCTAGCATATTTATATTGGCCCTCCTTCAAATGAGTAACAGTTCAGCTTTCAGACAATTACAATTACTATAGAGAGAACGATTTAGGGCTGTGGGCGAGGTATCACACACTTGAATGCCCATTACCCGACTGGATTACACATTCTTCAATCTGGCCTAAACTGCTGACTGCCGCTGGCCCAAGATTTGAGCTGCCGGAGTGCTTGTTGGTGCTGCTGCTTCAAACACTAGTCTGTACATTGGTCTATTATTAGTACAGCAGATGTTTGACGCACTTATTATATAGAGACTAGTTAACTGAGTAATATTAAGTTTTTAAATATTCACATGGATACAGTCAGGAATTCTATAGGATTCGGGGGGGTCAATTTTTCAAGAACTGAGCAAGGATGGGCTCCCAAGTACCTTTGTGATCTGATGGCATGCACAAGCCCACCTCTGCTGTTTCTCTTCGTCCTCTCCACTCTCCAGACCATCTTGATCTCGTTGTCCCTCGGGCAAGGACTGCTATGGCCCAACATCGTACCTTTGCTTTTGTGGGACCTTCCCCTTTTTATGCTCCAAGGGTTTGGCTGCTCTCCCTCATCTGCATGTTGCTTGAAGATATTTTATTCCCTGGAGACTGTTATGCTGACAGTGCCTCTGAATAGCTTATTCTGTAAGAGGTGCTTTACAAATGTTCTTATACAGTACAATACAATGCAATACAATGTGTTTGCATTGGTTGTGTCCGGGTCATTTACTGTTATTTGATATGACCGGAAGTTTTCCTGTAAGTTATAGCAACATAGGCCTATGTCATGTATTCTGACACATTAAAAGTTAAACCACTCAGTACTTGCTTCTTATGATACTGAACACAGGACAAAATTATAAATACATTCTTACATGCTCCACAAAAGGACATCATGATTAGCAAAGACTCTTAACTTGAAAGATTTAATTGAATCTGTTGTTATGCAACGACAAGGTCTTGTTTCGAATTTTGGTATGCAACTGTCTGTGGCAATGTCCAAAGCATTTTACGATTTGATGGTGACGACAGCTCGTTTGCGACCTTTCCGTGACTTTCTTTCTTGCAGTTTCTGAGAGACATCGGAAAACAACAGAACAGAATCTCTCTCTTCCAGCATTTGCTTTAGAAACAGAAGACCACAGCGGTTGAAATTGGTCACAGCCTGAAACAAATCAACATGTATCAGTCTCTTCACTATACAAACACACGCTCAAGCACTCTGACTAAAATGGGCAAAATAAAAAAGACTTCCTTCAGATTCAGGTTCTTTGTGCTACAAACAAAGAAGGAAAAGAATGGCAAGTCTAGGAGATGTTATGACAGGAAAAAGCCATGAAAAAGCGATGGTATTTGGAAGAATTCTGCAGAGCATCTTTGAAAGCACATATATAGAAACATCACCTGGCAAACTGGAAAAATTCTGTGAACAATTCAACAACTGGACTGTCTGGAGAAGCATTCCTAAGAGGTTGCATAGCTCAACAAAGGGTCACCAGTTTCCTTAGATGTTCCTCGAAACTGTAATGCGATGAAACACTGAATGACTGTTGCCACTGTACATAATTGTGCTTCTTTACCATTCAATACATGTAAAATCCGCTTACCTTTTCTTGTTTCAACAAGATCCGGAGGCTGCGAAGTTTCTCCAGAACTGGTAGCAACACCTGGTTGCTGGTGATCTGGCCAATATTGACTCTGAAAAATAAAGTCAATGCAATGTTAACAATTCTCCTCAAACTATGTTTCAAATTCTCTTGCACATCAGTAGGGTAGTCCCTAAATCACGAATTCACGGAAACCGTGAATTTCGCCATTTGCCGTGAATTTTGTCTTTTGCCGTGATTTTCCGTGATTTTCACATTTTCAGCACTTTTTTTGTAAAAACACGTTAAAAATGGTTGCGAAACACGTCAAAAATGGCGCCAACGACCAAAAACAGCGCGGAACCACTAAATTAATTTAAAAATTTCTGTTTTGGGGAGTTAATGACGTCGCTGACAAGTGAAGACTCATTCATAAATACTCGTTTATGCTAAATTTCAAGAATCAAGAAAAAAATAATACGAATGAAATCCAATGCAAGCATTGGACTCCAACGGGCCTCGGCCCATGGATACGATGCAAGCGTTGGACACCTACGGGCCTTCGGCCCATGGATCCTGATGATGATGATGACTCATAGAGTAGACTCAGACTACCAATGATGGCTATTAAGGATAAGCCTATTCTCTATTTACGATCAATGAATAAGTGACTTATACTGACAATTGACAAACTATATATTAGACAGTTATTAAAAAATCACAGGCAATCACTGTAATTTCATTGATAACTGTGTCTGTGACCACTGTTTAGTTTGAAGTTAAAACTTTTTTTAAATCAGCATAATACAGAAATTGTGACTGGGAGCTGCACGGTGCCGTGAATTTTTTGATTTTTGCAAAAGTATGCCGTGATTTTTTCACTTTTTGACCGTGAATTAGGGACTACCCTACACATCAGTTAATATCCAACCTCTTAAAATAGTTGTAATTCGCAGAATTGAAATTTACAGAATTTAAATTACTAAAGAAAGTAACTTGGACAATATTATACAGATAGAGCAGTGCTTTTGTGAGGTATTTAAAAGACACATACATAGATAAACAGATGAATACATAGCTACATACATACAAAAATGCAGGCGACACTGGTATAAGATGCACAAACGGCCAATTCAAGTGAACATCCGTCAAACAGAGAAAACGGACACAATGTTTCTAGTCTTAATGTGGATTGCACAACACTTCTGTACCAGGAGATAATTATTAACAATTATACAAAGTTAATAAATACAGGATGTCATACCTCACAAGAAGCATAACACATCTCCATGGCAACTCGACCTCCGCTTCTTCCTCAATAAATCTGGCAAGCAGTGGAAGAAGTTCTTGAACATAATAGAACGGTAGCAGAAGAAGAGCCTCCTCCAATTCACTGGAACAGTCACATTAGAAACACAAGTCTCAGCTCGAACTAACATCACCAGCATGGATGCAACGACTGAACTTGTGAGTACAAACAATTCTTCAATTCTTACGCTAAACCCATACATGGGTTCAAAGCTGATTCAGCACATGAACAAACAGATTCTGTATTCTATTGGCTAATTTTTATAGCATCTTTTGACAGTATCTGAAAGTGGGACAGAAGTGCCTGCAAGGTCGATGCTAGAATGTGGAGGAAGAGAAGAGAACGCAGTCGTTGGCGTGAACCGAACAGAATAATTGCTTCAGACTTGTCTGGGTTTATGGCCAAACCATTGAAACGATCTAACTCCCGATTTATGCGAGGGTGATCATTTCAATCTGCTTAAACAGGGAAACGTTCGTGTGGATATGAAATTTGCGCAAGCCTTGGAGAATACGATAAACGTCATAGCTTTTGCAGAGTTTGAAAATATTCTGGAAATTGATCGATCGCGAAACGTGATTTTCGATTACAAGAATTGAAAATGAATGGAGATAAAATTGAATCGATATTGACGAATGATGTGAAATGTGGACGGATGTTTATTGGAGTATTCGCTTGCGATCGTCTACCTACCAAGTTAGATACGGGAGAACCTACGCTATTGGTTTGTAATACGGACCCACACGATAAGCCCGGACAGCATTGGGTCGTCTTGTACGTGGAGGATTCTTCCTATGGCGAATTCTTCGACTCTTTCGGAAGACCGCCAGATGCACCATTTAAAGATTTTTTGGATAGACATTGTACGCGTTGGATTTTCAATGAGAAACATTTACAAAGTCTCGTCAGTCATGTTTGCGGACACTATTGCATATTCTACTGTATTCATAGAGCTAGAAATAAAAACATTAACGCTATTATTAACCTTCTCACCTCGGACACTGGTCTAAACGATTATTTGGTGCATAATTACGTTTGTAAAACATTTAAAATATGAATAAGACGTTTGTTGAATTTAATAAACTTTGTTAAACACAACGTATCGAATGTCTTTCTGAGTTTATGAGTTCTTAGAAATTAAATGACTATATAGTGAAATCTGCTCCGAAAGGGTTGCATTCCATGCAGTTGAGGTATCCGAGTTGATTGGCGTGGTCCTCGCTGGCATAGCATGGCCTGGCAGCTTTGAGTTCTGGTAGGGTTCGGTGTAGGTCGTGGATAGTAGATATGAGCGTCTCCCATTCGTCCAAACGTAAGGCGATACCGTTACGCGTGGGAAGTTCTTTGGTAGAGTTTGGTGGTATGAAATAACGCCGAATGTTTACGCATTTCATTCCCTCAGAAATTGTCACATAGTATTTACCACCGATGTGTTGCCGATATTCGACGGGTTGATCCTCTTTGAGTAAGTCCACGTTTCTGTCGATTTCGTCTAGTTGCGAGTGGAAAGTAGCCCATCTGACTTTAGTGAAAGCGACGCCCTTCTTGGTCGGATACGATTTGTCATTGTCGGAGTTGTCGTATTCTCTAATGTGCACCATCAGTTCGTCTCGGTAGATAGTAGCGGACAAATAACGGTCGTTTCCTAGAGGTTCTTTGAAAAGATCTCGCTTTACGTTCCTCGACTTTGTCTATAATATCAAATAATACCAATAGATATAATTCAGGTACTATGAAAAAACCAAAACATAGAGTAGGCCTATGGCGATGAAGTTGAAATTCACTTCCCTATAGAAACACCGATTTCAAATTAAATGAATTGGTTTATACTTACGGTCGATGCTGTAGCTTTAGTCGCTCCTGTAGATGTCTTAGTAAATGGAGCCATCGTTGACGTCTTCGATTTGCTGCTTGGTCTTCGATTCGATAGCGAACTGTGTAGACGAATGCGTGTGTGCGAGCTCTTATAGGATCGTTTAAATTATGTGCGCATGCGCGAGGCTGTGTATTTTGGTTGGATGTGGGCAGAAACGTGTTTGGACTTGTTACGAATTGAAGTGCTCATGCGTACGAATGCGTGCTCTTATTGGTTGATGATTATAGAAACCGGTTTGAACCAGTTACTGAATACGTATTGGAAAACAGCCTTTGTATTGTATGCGACGTGTCGTAGTCATGGAAACGAGGACAGCAAACTTCCTATTAATATGCTAATGATATGCTAGGTCAAAGTGCAGTCTAGCATAGGTGCGCCAGAAACTAGGCGTGCCGTCGTCATGGAAACTAGGTCAACAGGTTCCCATTGTTGTACTATTAATAGATATGACGCATGGAAACTACTTCAGCAAATTC
The DNA here is from genome assembly GCA_020284085.1 of Aporrectodea caliginosa. Taxonomy (NCBI): domain Eukaryota; kingdom Metazoa; phylum Annelida; class Clitellata; order Crassiclitellata; family Lumbricidae; genus Aporrectodea; species Aporrectodea caliginosa. The sequence continues at coordinate 395,293 of JACEVL010005070.1, forward strand.
CTCATTGTGCTATTAATAGATATGACGTCATAGGTCACGTGACTGGCTTCGACCAATCAGGTGGCTTCCTACCCTCCGCACCTCCCCCTCCGCTCCCTCGCTGGCATACAATCGGCCTTTGTATCACTACTGGTTGAGATCTCCATCTATAACAATCTGAGTGTTTTACAACACAAACTGTTCAAACTGTTTGTTGAGCGGTGGAGAATGACGATCCTACCTCCTCGGGGTCGATATCCTTGTCCCTATAGGTACGTCTCAGCTGGTCGACGAACGCATAGTCCGAGGGCACCGAACGGCGGACAGCAACATCAGTTGGCGACCGGTGCCAAGACTCAGTGATGGCAAGAAGGTCCACGTTGTAATAGTGTACAGTGCCAGCTACTGCCACGTAGCCTACTGGTTGCGTAGCGAGCGGATGTTCCATGTGGCCAGGCGCATACTGCTCGAGGCTGAAGATGACGAAGATGGCAGGTTGGTAACTTGGTACCAAACAGCAACTACTCAAACTTCATTTTCCATTACTCTCTGCAATTAAGGATCCTGCATAATTATACCTTCTTGTCCAGCATCCGTGATTTTAGTGTCACCCTGGACAGCAGTGTACATCTGTTCTCTGAACATCTTCTGAACCTAACACGCTCTTGTCATTAAATTGAGGTGCCTATCAGAAGTCTTGAGGGCCACCCAGTGGCACCCATTTAGTAAATGCATCTGCTTGTGTGTGGGGGTCTACTGATAATGTTCATACGCACACGAAACGGAGGGGGGGCTCGATGATACTTTGTCTAGCATATTTATATTGGCCCTCCTTCAAATGAGTAACAGTTCAGCTTTCAGACAATTACAATTACTATAGAGAGAACGATTTAGGGCTGTGGGCGAGGTATCACACACTTGAATGCCCATTACCCGACTGGATTACACATTCTTCAATCTGGCCTAAACTGCTGACTGCCGCTGGCCCAAGATTTGAGCTGCCGGAGTGCTTGTTGTTGGTGCTGCTGCTTCAAACACTAGTCTGTACATTGGTCTATTATTAGTACAGCAGATGTTTGACGCACTTATTATATAGAGACTAGTTAACTGAGTAATATTAAGTTTTTAAATATTCACATGGATACAGTCAGGAATTCTATAGGATTCGGGGGGGTCAATTTTTCAAGAACTGAGCAAGGATGGGCTCCCAAGTACCTTTGTGATCTGATGGCATGCACAAGCCCACCTCTGCTGTTTCTCTTCGTCCTCTCCACTCTCCAGACCATCTTGATCTCGTTGTCCCTCGGGCAAGGACTGCTATGGCCCAACATCGTACCTTTGCTTTTGTGGGACCTTCCCCTTTTTATGCTCCAAGGGTTTGGCTGCTCTCCCTCATCTGCATGTTGCTTGAAGATATTTTATTCCCTGAAGACTGTTATGCTGACAGTGCCTCTGAATAGCTTATTCTGTAAGAGGTGCTTTACAAATGTTCTTATACAGTACAATACAATGCAATACAATGTGTTTGCATTGGTTGTGTCCGGGTCATTTACTGTTATTTGATATGACCGGAAGTTTTCCTGTAAGTTATAGCAACATAGGCCTATGTCATGTATTCTGACACATTAAAAGTTAAACCACTCAGTACTTGCTTCTTATGATACTGAACACAGGACAAAATTATAAATACATTCTTACATGCTCCACAAAAGGACATCATGATTAGCAAAGACTCTTAACTTGAAAGATTTAATTGAATCTGTTGTTATGCAACGACAAGGTCTTGTTTCGAATTTTGGTATGCAACTGTCTGTGGCAATGTCCAAAGCATTTTACGATTTGATGGTGACGACAGCTCGTTTGCGACCTTTCCGTGACTTTCTTTCTTGCAGTTTCTGAGAGACATCGGAAAACAACAGAACAGAATCTCTCTCTTCCAGCATTTGCTTTAGAAACAGAAGACCACAGCGGTTGAAATTGGTCACAGCCTGAAACAAATCAACATGTATCAGTCTCTTCACTATACAAACACACGCTCAAGCACTCTGACTAAAATGGGCAAAATAAAAAAGACTTCCTTCAGATTCAGGTTCTTTGTGCTACAAACAAAGAAGGAAAAGAATGGCAAGTCTAGGAGATGTTATGACAGGAAAAAGCCATGAAAAAGCGATGGTATTTGGAAGAATTCTGCAGAGCATCTTTGAAAGCACATATATAGAAACATCACCTGGCAAACTGGAAAAATTCTGTGAACAATTCAACAACTGGACTGTCTGGAGAAGCATTCCTAAGAGGTTGCATAGCTCAACAAAGGGTCACCAGTTTCCTTAGATGTTCCTGGATACTGTAATGCGATGAAACACTGAATGACTGTTGCCACTGAACATAATTGTGCTTCTTTACCATTCAATACATGTAAAATCCGCTTACCTTTTCTTGTTTCAACAAGATCCGGAGGCTGCGAAGTTTCTCCAGAACTGGTAGCACCACCTGGTTGCTGGTGATCTGGCCAATATTGACTCTGAAAAATAAAGTCAATGCAATGTTAACAATTCTCCTCAAACTATGTTTCAAATTCTCTTGCACATCAGTAGGGTAGTCCCTAAATCACGAATTCACGGAAACCGTGAATTTCGCCATTTGCCGTGAATTTTGTCTTTTGCCGTGATTTTCCGTGATTTTTCACATTTTCAGCACTTTTTTTGTAAAAACACGTTAAAAATGGTTGCGAAACACGTCAAAAATGGCGCCAACGACCAAAAACAGCGCGGAACCACTAAATTAATTTAAAAATTTCTGTTTTGGGGAGTTAATGACGTCGCTGACAAGTGAAGACTCATTCATAAATACTCGTTTATGCTAAATTTCAAGAATCAAGAAAAAAATAATACGAATGAAATCCAATGCAAGCATTGGACTCCAACGGGCCTCGGCCCATGGATACGATGCAAGCGTTGGACACCTACGGGCCTTCGGCCCATGGATCCTGATGATGATGATGACTCATAGAGTAGACTCAGACTACCAATGATGGCTATTAAGGATAAGCCTATTCTCTATTTACGATCAATGAATAAGTGACTTATACTGACAATTGACAAACTATATATTAGACAGTTATTAAAAAATCACAGGCAATCACTGTAATTTCATTGATAACTGTGTCTGTGACCACTGTTTAGTTTGAAGTTAAAACTTTTTTTAAATCAGCATAATACAGAAATTGTGACTGGGAGCTGCACGGTGCCGTGAATTTTTTGATTTTTGCAAAAGTATGCCGTGATTTTTTCACTTTTTGACCGTGAATTAGGGACTACCCTACACATCAGTTAATATCCAACCTCTTAAAATAGTTGTAATTCGCAGAATTGAAATTTACAGATTTGAAATTACTAAAGAAAGTAACTTGGACAATATTATACAGATAGAGCAGTGCTTTTGTGAGGTATTTAAAAGACACATACATAGATAAAAAGATGAATACATAGCTACATACATACAAAAATGCAGGCGACACTGGTATAAGATGCACAAACGGCCAATTCAAGTGAACATCCGTCAAACAGAGAAAACGGACACAATGTTTCTAGTCTTAATGTGGATTGCACAACACTTCTGTACCAGGAGATAATTATTAACAATTATACAAAGTTAATAAATACAGGATGTCATACCTCACAAGAAGCATAACACATCTCCATGGCAACTCGACCTCCGCTTCTTCCTCAATAAATCTGGCAAGCAGTGGAAGAAGTTCTTGAACATAATAGAACGGTAGCAGAAGAAGAGCCTCCTCCAATTCACTGGAACAGTCACATTAGAAACACAAGTCTCAGCTCAAACTAACATCACCAGCATGGATGCAACGACTGAACTTGTGAGTACAAACAATTCTTCAATTCTTACGCTAAACCCATACATGGGTTCAAAGCTGATTCAGCACATGAACAAACAGATTCTGTATTCTATTGGCTAATTTTTATAGCATCTTTTCACAGAACAACTATCAGCATACGATTACCAAGGACATGGGAGCTCAACAGCAAGTGGAAGAGTATGAAGAGCCTACCAAAGTGACGGACTCACCACAAAAATTCTGCAACTTCTACAACATGCATCAATGAATGTACAGTATAACAAATACAAAATTAATCATTGATGCAATATTGGTTGTCCTCAGGACATCAAAGCACTCTGTCTGGAGAGATGTGGGAATGGAGTAGGAATTGGTCAGCAATTTACATAAGCTGCGGATGGTGCTTTAAGCGCCATTGACTGATGCCTTGTGCTGTACTATATTGAAGTCATGAGTTCTCAATTTAAAACAATGACATACGTTGATGGAATTTTCTTGATCACTTCCAAAACCCCTTTCACACCCAGTATCGGCACTACACTTTTCTTTGCCTAAGAAAAGGATAATAAAGCAGTGTACAAAGAAATGCAAAGAAACAATTTTATAAATTGCAAATCACTTATGTTGAAACAACATTTATGTTCATTGCTTCCACAATCATAATAGCTACAACCACAGATTTGTGTCTGCTTTCCTCCACCCTGTGATAACATTTCAAAATTATTTACAGTAACATTTCACAAGGTTATTTTGATTAACTAATGCAGTGACTACAGATTGCGATAACGCTGTACAGAGCTTATTAGAAAAATAACTATGACCGTTTCTGTGTTTAATAATTAAATGATTAAAATTTATACAGATTTCTAGCTCTCCAAAGTTTCTGAATATTATAAAAAAATGTAAAACCTACTTCTATCAAATCATTTTCAGACAACTAACAATTTCTTATAAAATTAAAGAAACAGTTTCAAAAGCAAGACTCACAATACAACTTACACTGTCTTCAATTTTCAAGTTGTCTAAGGCTTCAATTAGCTTATCAGCCTAAAAGTAAAAACATCAAATAAGTCAAGACAGCAAAACTTTGTTATGCCGAAGTTCAAGAGACCATTGCCCATAGATCGATTTAGTGAGGTTTGAAATAAGCAATATATTCACATCAAATTCTATCCACCCTAAGCAAATGGAAATGTACACGTTTCCTATATAATAATCTATTCTATTCTATTTATGGACTTATAAAGCGCCTCTCACAGAACAACCTAATCAGAGGCACTTCCAGCGCGAAGAACCCCTCAAAAAAAGAAGTCTTAAGAGAACGGGCAGAAAAAGTAGTGCCCCATATAAGATCGCAGCACGCGTTATAGCAGGAAGGTCATTCCACAGCAAAGGGCCAACAGAGGCATAGGCATGATGCTGTGCTGTGGCAGTCTGAGACTGAGGTACTAGAAGGTCATGATGATCTAAAGAGCGAAGAGAACTCCCAGAGGTATAGCCGAGATAGGCCGCCCGATAAGATTACAGATGTAGCGTGGAGCTTAACCAAAAATCTATTGCAACCGTATGACCTAAGTGTAAAGTGTTTCTGTTGTCACTGCCAGGCCTCCCTAACTGATTAAAAACCATTTCCAAAACTTTAAATTATGCACTGCAAAGTTGCAACTTTAAAATTGTTAACACAAAATCAAAACGACGACAGAATTGACTGGAGAAGGTGAATATTAAAGTTAGCACTCTTCCAAATGAATCCAGTTGATGGTACTTACAGATGTCTCTGTCTTTACATTTTTTGAACCAACAATCACAGCTTCACTATTATGTTCACCTGGAATCTGAAAAACAAGAACAATTTATTAAATAAGTCAATAGCCAACATGTCACCAATAGCAGCACAAAATAGGTTTTTCTTCACAGGCCATTCATTAACTCACCACGCTTAAACCAACCTATTGACAGAAAGCACAATCGTCTGTAACAAATGTCTAAGAAAAATCATTACATGATATTGACTTTTGAGAACCTGTACAGTGTAGACTATTGCGATGCAGATTCTTCAGATCAACAAGTGCTATCAATGCCTTTTATGTTTTGTAAGCTTATTTCGATAATACATTCATTGACTTTATAACAAAATGTAACTGCCTAGATCTCACAAAGAAAAGAAGGAACAAATTAAATGAAGTTATTAATGTTGTCAATACAAGACTGTCAAATAAGACTTCAAGTTTATTTATATACAAACTTCATGTTAAATACAAAAATAGAATAATGACCCTACTGTACATCATGTGTTGCACCTGTCTTATACCGTCAAATGCTCTTCCAAGTATTTACTTTCTCTGATCAAAAGTTAATCAAGCAAAACAACTGAAATGAATCATAACATCCAAGTGACATGAAAAGAAGCAAAGATTACCACAAGTTCCTCTTTTTCTTTCTCATCTACCGCTTTTTCCCTCTCCTACAAAACAACATGCAGCAAACTACAAATTATTAACACAATCTTTACAAACTATTACACACACAATGTTTGTTATTCACCATAATAAATGCTGTTTACTGACTTGACGGTGATTACTACAAATCTCTGGCTGAGATTGATTGTCCTCCCTCTGTTCCTCCTTTCATCTCTTCTTTCTTTTCTTGCTCAAATGCTTTGCTTATCAACATTCAATGAAGGAATGTGGATTGATGACTTCCAAAAAAGTGCAAGCAAATGACAAAACTGATCATAACACATTTAGGAGATAAGATACTTCTTATATTATCATAGACTTGAAACTATTACTTATTCTAAGTGATCAATTTTCCATTAAAGCTGTTTAACCCTTTAACGATGAGCGTGTACTAAAATGTATGGGAAAACCATTGCAGCTCATCGTTAAAGGGTTAATGTTGCTAATAGGATGGCAAACCACTAAAAGAATTTTCATAACAAACCATTTCCTGCTCCTCTTCAAGAACCAAAATTTCATCAGTTTTTTCCCAGAAGCGAAGTGATCTGTCTTTGGCGCCTGATGCAACAAACCGACCATTGGAACTGATAGCCATGCACGTCACTTGGTTATGATGTCCCTGGAAATACCAGAAAACAGTCAAGAACTGATCGAACACGTTTACATTTCGTACTGCCTTTAGGAAGTTCCTAGAAGATGCAGTTTAAATATTCAGATAACCAATTCAAATAAACAGAGACGAGTTATCCTGTGCACCAAATATTATCTAGGCAAGAAGCATTGTCAGTCTTTCCTCAGAGACGGTTTATAGTCATTTCAATTTTACTTACTTAGCCAAAATGCGGTTTGCAATTGGTCCTACAATAAAGAATATTCTATTCTATATTACTGGATATACAATGAAAAGAATTCATCATAAACCTACTATGTGGAGACAAAACCTGTCTGTGATTATGCAAATACAATTATATTAATTTTTATCGATTGCACATACTTTTACTGTTGCTTCTAATTAAGAATCATGATAGAAGAGAAGGGCATAAACCGAGACCCTTACACGAAGTGTGATTATATTTTGGAATGTATCAGCATCCCATTGTTTGATGGTCTTGTCATCACTCGAACTGAAGAACATGTGAGTATTCGGCAGAAACTGGACAGAGTTTACCCTAAAAGACATTCAGACAAAGTATACAGAATGTACAAATGCATTTATATATATTATGACACTTAATATGGATCCTTCTAAGTACCTCTCAACTAAATGGATAGAGCCAAACAAATCAGCACATATACAGTTCATGCTAACCCATTTTATACCTCTCTGCTTAACATAAAGTGATGTTTTGCACCAAACAACTAACTTAACATGCTACGAACTTTAATATGCTGTATTGGTTAAAGTGCCATACAAGAAGAGCAGCATGGTGTTAGATATGAATTGATGTTTTCAACATTATTCCTTTTACATGCAGTCTGGTTTACACATCACACCATAAGGCATATCCCTGATAACTTCACTTTTAAAAGTCCACATTGTATATAAAATGGAACACTGGAATTATACAGCGTATAATTTCACTGGTGTTGAAGGTACTTAAACTAAACTGCTGCTTTATTAAATTATATAGAGACTGCAACTGTTGGACTAGACATTCAGTAACTCCAAAGACTATACATTTAAGGACTACAACTAATAAAGTTGATGCTAAAACTATATGATTTTTCATAGGTGTAAAGTATGTCTCGGCTGAACCAAATGAAAACCAACACAACCATACTCATCTAGCTAAGTATTTCAAAATAATTTCAGAGCAGTTGCTTCGATTCTACAAGTCCAATGATTGACTAGAGCATGAATAACCTAACAGATGATGGAGGACTGCATACCGTTCGTCATGAGCACACTTAATGAAGCGAAGGCATTGGCCAAATTGCAGGTCGTATATGTGAATTGATTTATCGACTGATCCTGAGACGAGTATTGTGCTGTCGGAAGAAATGTCGATGCATGGAACGGCATATTCATGGTCATATAGAACCCAGAGTAACTGAAATAACACATAACAGTGCCCAGTGCTAAATTAAAAAGAATATTTCACATTAACAGTCAGTTAACTTAATAACCTGAGCATTAATGGTAGCACTCATCTTTATCAGCTTAAAAGCTATAATTCATGTAATACACATCAACAGTCAGTCACTTCATAGAAGAAGAGTAGTCCTTGAAGCTAGTCTTATAGACAGTACTGGTAATGGGCATGAAGTGTTGGCAACTGCATCTTTCTTTAGCCTCAACAAGTCAACATATTAGGGCAGGTGGCCAGTTCTCTCCCTCGCCGTCTCATCTTTCCACCAACAGTGTACAGTCAGTGTACACATTATAACTGAGTTGGCTGGGGAACAGAAATCTCAAAGCAATTTCTGCCCTGGTAGAAATTTCAATTTCTGACCTCTCAATTGACACTCCATCATGCTAACCACTACACTATTGTGTACCACAGTTAGTTAATAACCTCAGCTCTTATTGTAAACAACAGTATGGCAGTGGTTAAGAACAATGGCAAAACATGACAGGATCTTTAAGTTTCTTTCTGACAATCCAGTAGCAAAAACTGCCTTGTCATTCTAAACATCTGATGATTTTTCTTAAATCCTATTTTGTATCCAGTTTGGATAATCTCCTTAGTGTTTTGAAAGCTGAGATTCATCAGAACTTTATCTGATTGTTTCAAAGATTCAACACTATGAACACAGTTTATGGCAATAGATGAATGCATTTCTAAGTTTGAAAACTAAAAATTCTGTCAAATACCTTCATGGTGTCAGCAAAGAAGACATAGATTTTGCTGTTCAGCAATGAAGCAACAAAATACTTCATATCATTGCTACAAAGTAGAAAGAAATTGACACACATTATAATTAACCAGTTCATAGATGAAAACCTCAATGTAAATGTAAAAAAGTAAAGGTAATCGCTGCGCAAAGTTGCTTCAAACCAAAAATAATTCTCTAATGTAAAAAAGAAAATATTTCAGGGCATGGCCAAAAAGTGGTGGTGACTATCAGACCATTTGACCGATATGCAAACAAGAGCACAGAACATCAACATCAGGACGTCTTTTTAAACCTCACAACTTGTGTTGTTATTCATTTACTGACCAATAGGTATGGATGGAGGGCTTAGATGGCACCCATTAGCATGGTATTCCAAAAATGGTCACCCATTCAAGTACTACCTGGCTTGATATTCTGAACTTTACTGTGCCAGCCAGTGTCGTATTAACAAAACCACATGTCGGCCCAGGACATGACAACATGTTACGATATTTGCATACCAATTGATTTAGCTGATTTAACTTTGTTTGAAGTGTTTGAAGTGAACACAAATCAATGCTTCGTGTATTGAAAATGACCGAAGTCAAACCAAGACAAAAGATACATATTCACATATGAATTTGTTCAATTGAAAATAATTTCATCATTTCATCATATGGAAAAATCTGTTAACTAATTTACTATATAAAGTTAAAATAAAAATGAAATCCATAGTAAACACTATAAACTTAAAATAGCAACATCTACAAAACAACTTTAAAAGCCATAACAGAGTATGCTACCTGTATCTGACACAGAGGACTTTATCAGCCATTTCAACCTTCTTCTTTGGAATAACAGTTACTTTCCTAAACAGAAACAAGAAAAAGCAGATAAAAACAATGCACCATTCTTCAATCCAAATTTCGACATAATTAGCCAAACTAAACTCGTTTACAACTGGCTTCTGAGTGAACTATCTGATCTTCTTACGTATCCATTAGTTATTCAACAATTTAGGGGCCCGATAGCGCATTGGATAACACACTGGCATAGAGAGCAAGAGGTACCGAGATCGAGTCCCATAGGCGGACATGCTTTGTAGGCTGCTATTAGCGTCGTGTATTGCAGGCTGTCTGTTCTGTTAGTACAGTAGTTAAGATAAATTTATGTCTTCTGTCATTTGTGTTCTTGTGAATTGTTTCAATTGCATAACTGTATAGTGTAACCGGTTGCGTTTGTCAATCATATTGTTTCAATAAAGAATATTATTATCATTATTATTAATTGATTTCAGCAAGTGAAATACAATGCCAGCAATTGAGGACAGGCACCTAATCTGCAGAATTCTGCACCATTGTTACCATGATGCATTAGCCAAAAAGCAATACTCATTTCGAAGTGAAAGCACAGTCCACAGTTAAGTCATCATCTGTTGGGGAAACACAGTTCAAATCCAATAAGCAGGGAGACTCTAAGGCAGGCTACAGTGGGAAAGCTTGTTTTGAAATGGATAAGTTTTGAGCAACAGTACGTTATGATAATGCTCAAGGCTGGAACAAAGTGTTTGGTTCAGCAAGATCATTTTTTAGTCAAAGCCACGAAACTGGATCAAATTTATTTCAATAACTGTACAAAATCTAAGAATAACATGAAGAAAAAGTTAACAATACAGTCCTGACATTAAATGTATATGAATCCAGGAAATATTTTATGGAAACTAATCGAATTGTATGCATGTACCTGAGCATTTATTAAACATATTTCATGAAACTGTCAAAGGCAAGTTAAGCCACATTAGTCAGTTAACTGAACTGCAAGATATCTTAGGCCTTATAATAGCAATGCAGACACTGAACAAACACAATGGATGAAGACCAACTTCCGAGGCTGCTTTGTCTCATCTTCTGGTTCTTCCACGACATAATCAAACTCCCACAGCAGCACCTGCTTGTCGTCTCCACCTGATGCCAACCCTCGCTACAAATAAACAATTAAACATATATATATATATATATATACAAAGTGTATATATATTATTTATATATATTAGAAAAAATAAACACCATTCCTATAAAATGATTTTAAAGCAAAATTCTTAGCACTACATTATGATTATTTAAGTGTTCTGTACTGCTATAATAGATAATTCTCCACCTATGATTGACAAAGCTGTCCCAACAACCTAGATGACCGTGGCAGATCTGAAGTGGTTGAGTGCTGGAGAGTAAGATGGTCTAATAGAAGCAGAAGCAGCTGTATGGCAATAAGAAATTTTAAAGAATTACATGACATGACTTTACATCCATAAAATTCTAAAGTAGCTACATTCCATTTACATCCATACATTTCTAAAATGTTCCAAATGATTTAAATCTGGAATATTCGTATAATCTTCAAACTAACTTACAAAGCAAACAAATTAACTAACATAATCACCCTGAAGAAAGTATCAGATGCAAACCTTGTCTGTAGTTAAGCAGATGGAATTGACGGCGCCTTCGTGTGCTTCAATTTTGTCTTCCAGTGATCCGGCCGCTATATCATAAATCTCCAGATGACCAGACTGTAGAAAAATGTTTAAAAAATTCTTATTATCAACATTAACTTAAAAGACAGAAAAATATGAACTGAATGACCAGGAGTATTTTGCTGGTGTTCTGGAGTTCAAATAAGAAAACAGAACATGCAGAAGAATCAAGCAGCAAATCTTCACAAAGAAATCACATTTTATATTACACTTCAGCATAATAAAGAGACTTCCACTTCAGCAGAAAATGCAATAAAATCAATAGCTGCTGCAGCTTACACTCGAGTCCAATACACCATATACTTGAAATTTACTATTATAAATCTCATTAACATAATGCAAGCACTTCACAGTTTCACAGAAAGGTTATTTTCCTGTCACCTTACCATGGCTCTGAAAAATATGTGATCACCTAACCACACATGCATTTTTCTTTAACTATCACCACAATTTAAACACGTTTTGTATTACAACGTGAATGACTTTCAAACAGATCCAGTGGTTTGAATAACAAACTTGTATGAGAAGACTCAACTTACCCGAGTTCCGACAATAACATTCTTGTCTCCATAAACAAAAGCAGAACTTGTGGTGTAGCCGCTGTTGAAGCTTCGAATACACTGCAGACTTGATCTAAACAGACAAAACAAACCACATGATAGTACATGACAAAAGAACAACATATAGCCAAACCTAAGTATACAATACATTCACATACATATCTGCCATTTTCTTATATACAACACCAATTCACCAAGTATTATTAGTACTGTTGTTACACGTTTAGTTTAGACTTTTTCCAGATTCAAGTTGTTGTGGGTTAGATATTTTGACAACAGTTTGAGGTTGATTTGCTTGTGTTGGTCTACTTCACATCTCTAGTAAAACTAAGATCACATATTTTCAGCACATTCTTTGCATTAGAACATTGCATTAACACAGCATAAAAGAAAACATATGAAGCACAACTTCAAGAAAAATACATCAGACATGCTCTCGACCAAGCAGTGAGAACCCACGATCATGTAGAACAGACTTCAAGCACTTGTGGAACAAGGAAAGTGACAGACTGATTAGCTCTCATAATTTTAAAAGGAAGACTATTCCAGGATACAGAGTCAACAACAGCCTGTGTGGTTACCAATCATCGCAGTGTAGATCTGATGAAGACGATCGTTCATTAAAAAAGTGGCTTAAATTTGAAAAGTTTGTTTTCTATTGGATAATTTTTCTTTCAAGAATTTTAAGTAAGTCTGTTTTCTCAGGAATAATATACCATTGTATTTTAAAGCCCGATCATTAATCAGTTAATTTGTCACTTTATAATTTTAGAATAACCACTTTTTTTACTTTCACAGCCTAACATAACAATCTCTAGCACACTACAAACAAACACAGTACTGATACCATAAACACTGAATGAAACTGTCAACCTATGATCTAATTAGACGGCAGTGTTGCATGTAATAAATGCCTCTTGAGAGAACGACTGCTTTCAGCCGTGGCTTACCTGTTCCAAATGCGGATGCTCTCGCTGCTGCCCGACATAACTGCGCTGTTGTCTGAGCTAAAGCACAGACTGTTGATATCGCGTCTGTGGCCAGCAAGACAAAATTTAACGAGAACCTCAACCGATGGCTTGTCTGTCTTAAAGTCCAGCTGATAGCATTCAATGCTATTGTTTTTCAGCAATGCTACAATCTGTATTTCACAAAGCAAAGCCAAACATAACAACAGGCAACTACAGTCTACAGATTCATGAACACTGGAAATATTGCAGATGTCTTTGATTGCAATAAATGAGATTTGTTCATCACAAATTTCAACTTTGAATCATTACACAACTTTATCCATTTAATCTTAACACCAGACCATCTGGAATTCACTTTTGGGTCTCAATCAAGCATTCCTCTTCTCTTGTGCAAGCACTTCCTTCTCTTAAGTCTTGAGCTAACCACTGTAAAATCTTGAATAACTGGGGACAATTGTTGATGCTCTGGATATTTTAGTTTTCAAGTTATATAAGTTCCAACTGACCGATGTAAATCTAAGCGCGCTAATTGTAATTTAGTATACAGTAACTGTTAAACGTCTTCTGCCAGCAGCATAGTGTGCTTTAGCTGCATCTGTTCATTTCAGGTTCCATGGAATCCCTTCAAATCAATTACGACTTATGACAACGTCCACTGCAAAGTTTCTAGAAAATTATGCTCAGAAAGGCTTAAAAAGCTGAAAGGAACTGACCTTGGCTTTATCTGGGCCTAATTCCAAACACTGGAAGGCATGAATCTTTGTGCCTGCACCAATTATGCTAATTTTTGTCACCAAATCTTCAGCAGTAAGTGTAGCCACAACCTCTGAACCATCCTCTTTTTTTTCGCTGCAACAAAACAAAACACCAGACAGATGAAACTGAAGCACAAAATCAGAACCTTTTATATGCAGTAGCCTAGAACACAATATGAACAGACTGTGAGAAAATCGTAATTTAATCACTTCCAAGAAAGGAATGCTGTCCAGTAGCAATAAGCAATTTCTTGGTAACTAAAATTCTCAAGAGTTCAGTCAAAACACCAAAGTCAGAGACATTATCTCCTGTATGGAATTTTTCCGTAGTCTTAGACTGCAGTAAACAACGAAATCAGCTCTAAAATTAAATGCTTATGATGCCATAACATCAAGCTGTACACCTTGTTACAATAAATGGCAAATTGTAAAGCTGCAACAATACATGACCTAAGGGAGTAAGTGATTCAGAAGTTTGCCTAAAAGCTTTCTCTGTTAATAATTGCAGATTGAGTGAATGAAAAAGATTCTGTGTGATCAGGTATGTATGTATGTATGTATGTATGTATGTATGTAAGTATGTAAGTGAGTCAAATGAAAGAATCATGCACTGCATTAGAGTACAAGTCTACTCACGCGGCCTGCTTCTTTAATTTTTTTGTACGCTTCTTAAGTCGTCTTTCGACTTCTTCCTCACTGCGTATCCGGTAAATTGCTAGCTTTCGATTATTGCCCTGAAAAGACAAACAAGCTCCAAATTTTAAGCAATACGTAAGTTCAGATGAAGCTAAACCACTGCACATCTGGATTTTAAACATGAATCAGTCACAGTTGTATTTCTTCAAGTCTAAGTGCCAGGACAGAATGTCTTAGAGAGAATAACAACTTTGTGTGTATGAGTCTGCACTGTATCTTTATACTTTCACAAAGTAGTAGTATGAAACATTCTATAATTAGAATGTGATGAAATACTTTAAACACAATATATCTGTGATTTCACCAGTAATAGCTCTTCAAGACAGATCAGAAACAAATGTCAAAATTTCTCCAGCATTGGCAGTTCCCCAGAAATAAACACCAAACAGAGACCTCAATAAACAGTAAAAACAGAGGGACTGAGACTAAGAGATGCATTTTAACATACTTACATGGAAGCCAAACAGATGTCCTTCTCTGCTAACCGACATTGACAATACATCATCTCCAGATAAATTTGGAATTGGACCAATTTCTGTGCACCTCAGTTGTTGCTATAAAACAAAATGTTTTATTCAGTTTATTCAATCCCATAAAATCTGTGACAGTAACAATATAACAATCAAATGCAATGTTCTGTAACTGAATTCTTTATAAAGTGCCTTTGTGTAGATCACAAGGAAATTTAGTACATATCATATTGTTGTGACATGAAAATAGAACTAGCAATAATCTTGCAAGTCCTCGTGAAATGCTAACATCAGCTGCACACAGAAAGGCTTTCACGAGGTGAAAGTCCTCATTCTGGTGCATGCAATATTGCACTCAATTAATTCAGCTATAGCCTTATAACATGGATGGTATACTTTCAATCACCTCCTAAGTTGATCACTATGGAAGGACCTTTAGCAGGTCCTTAACTCAACTGCAGAGAATGCGGTAGTTTTATATCTCATGTTGAAACAACTTTCCCTTGCACAAACCTGCTATATTTAGAGTTATGTTTCTAATTATATTTATAACTGTTAGCTAGCAGAAACATTATACACGTATGCAGAAAAGTTCCCCTTAAGGGGTTTCCAATGGTTTGTAAAGCTACGAATGCAACTTTGAATGATATATTTAGCCTCCATTTATGTTCAGCCATTTATAATTTAAATAGCCACTTTATCTGTCTTGCTCTTCAGAATTTGCTTAGTAATTTCTAAGATGTTGGAGTTTACTGGTGCTAAGTTTGCATATCAGATTCATTCTTTGTTCTGACAATTTTGTACGTTTGACAACATTTTATTGATTGTACTGAAATATAGTAGATCAGTTATGGCAATTGGTCATAAGCACATGTTACATGTTCCTTTTGAGACCCTAACACAGCAGAGCAACCTTTCCCTTCTCACTGCATATATGTCTACTGGCAGAGCAGTATCACTGTCAAGTAAGTCTCGTAAGATGAAATGACGATCCTCAGCCTAACAAGACCACACCAGGCCAAACCGGATAGAACCTGAACTCCTTCAGCAGGACCATTCAGAACAAGTCCACACAAGGTCTATATAGTCATACAGAGATCAGTATTACAGTAGTTAAATTCACGTCATGGACAGTGCAGCTCACAGCTGAGTCTCCATGCATTTTGAAGACCAAACAAAACAAGGTTAGCGAAGAAGGTAATAGAATGGCTACATCACAACACACAGTTTTCTTGCAATACACTTACTTGGTCATCTTCATCCTCTCTATCATTGCTACCATTTGGCTCCAGTCGATGTCTTTTTTGTGGCAGCTCAACTGCATCAAACTAAAGAATATAAAAGTACACCACAGATGAAAGATATAGGAATTTTAACATAATTAGATATGAAAAACATTACAAATCTAAGTCTTCAAAAAATGAAATACAGATGTAGCACATCTTCTGTCATCTTCCAAAATTAGATAAACTGTTGCCCAAAAATGGCTGGAAAAATTCGAACATAAGTTTTGGACTTGTTATGAACATTCATCCTAGCAGGCCTCTTAGTCAGCATCATATAACATCCAATAAAAGATCAGAAAAGCTACGATGCATCTTCTGCAATAAAAAAAGACACTGCTTTTAAATCAGAGCAGTCATGAAAGCTGCGGTCTAAGAAATATTATAAAACAGTCAGTTATGAGTAATAACAGATACCAGTAACTGAAGATTTATCGCTCACCTCACAAAATTCTAATTTCCACATCTTGATTTCTTGGCCTGAACCAGTAATCATAAATGAGTCTCGGATCAACAGAAAATCAGCCACCTACAAAGACCAAATTCTGAAAACTACACACTGCACAATCAAAAACTTCAGACTTAGATAACAGCATAAAACGTTGGTCATTGTGTTCCTATTCTAAAGACATTCTGTTTCTCTCTCTTCCAAATGTGTGCCTCTCTTTGCTAAGAGTGTATTGCTTCCCACATCCAGTCAATCATACAACTTGACCTAAAATAACTATGTGTGAATCACAAGTTGAGATCTAAGCCACCTTGAACAGTGCATTTATTCACCTGGAAACTCCATCCCTTGAAGCACTTGTATCTACTATTATTTCACTATTTCATTTGCTGTACAGCTGCATTTTTATCAACTTTCTAGCAGTCAAACATAGACATATTTGACAGAAATGGCAAAGCATAAAACCACTGCAATTGCACGTAAACTATATATTCTTTCAACCGAGCAACACACAGAGCTTCTGTACTTCTCAGCAAGGCAAACAGGAAGCTGGGCAAGGATGCTTGATTCTGTCTAATATCATCAACCGTCATTGCCTGCATATGTCCAACACAACATGAAAGCTTTTCAACATACTGTAGATGAAATTTGGCCCCAGTAGTCTGTCTACCTGTGCTCCATTATGGGGCTGAGACCCAGACACAGACAGTGGCCTACAGAAGAAGCCAGATGCCTTCCAGTAGTGGTGCCTGAGGAGAATCTTGCAGCTTCCATATACTATATGCACAATAGTCAGGCAGAAATTTTCAGGAACAGAAGACAGCCGTCAGTCTTAGAGATGACTGAAACTAGAAGACCCTGAATATTTAGACACTTAGCATGGCAATGACAGGCAAGATGATGCTAGGGCAATCCAAGCCTTGATTTCCAGTCACCCAATGAGCTGCAAGAGAACAGTCGGACCACCAAGGCAGACACAGACAGTGAAGGTGAGTATTTACCCATTGAACTTTGGGCTACAAATAGCGTGGAGACAAGCTGAAAACTGGGACCAAATGGAAGAGTTGTAGAAATGGGCAACGCTGCGACAAGGTGCATACTAATGATGATGATGATGTTGATTCTGAAAGTCATACACAGTAGAATAAGAACAGAATAATAACATCTCTCTAGTTAAACTAGCAGAACCAATGCTATGCCGCAAAGTCAGCTGTCATCATAATGAACAGAGCTATCTCAGTAACATGTCCACGAAAACAAAATTACAAATGTAGTTTATTCTTACCACTGCAGTAAATTCTGACACTGTTTGAAAGCAATGCTGGGTGTCGAGATCCCAGAACTTTATCAGCGTATCTTTAGAACTACAAAATAAAATCAGCCATAACTATATGGATAACCACTGATGAAGGAAGATGAGTAGAATTTTCGGCTAACCTCAGAAATATAGCCACATTGGCCGCATGTTTCTCTAGACTGTCATTTTTGACAAATTTGATTTAGTTGGTCATATGCGGATTATGCTCGATATATATGAAACAACATCAGCTTCAATTTCTTTGACATTGATTCCTGAGGGCAAATGGCTGTCCTGTTCCATGCTGTTTGATCTTCCCACAGACAATGTGCAGTTACTGTATTCATCCCTAGGGGTGCTAATGGAATAGAAGTCAGCGCGAGGTCATAGATATGAAAATCAGAATCACTGACGTGACTGACCTATGCGTTCACAGCCTAGCATGCTAACCACTGTTGCGCACCCAATGAACAGACCTGTGCATGTCCTTTTATTTGGTGATTCTAAATGTAACTGTGCAGGACCTTAAGATATAGACAAATAACTTAACTGTGAAATTAAAGAAATTAGCTACATATACAGAAACAGGGTGTGCCTATTTCTGCAAATATTCAGACATACCTTGAAATAATTATGTTCTTACGGACTAGAAAACGAACTTGGGTCACAACATTTTTGTGGCCCTTCAGTCGACAAACTCCTCTCTGGTTGACCAAGTCCCAAATAACAATATCAGTATCCTGTAAAATAATCAAGATACTTTGTCAAATTCAACAGCTATATTGTATTGAGCAACACTTCGACTTTCCATCTGCTTTTCTTTTATGTCTGTTGCCATAATAACGAAAAAACAAAGTAAATGAATCAGAAGAAAACTGCTTTGAAACATACCATGCCATACAGTATATATATGAATATTAGCTGATCGTCAACTCACTTGGTCGAATTAATTGGCTTACTACCGTAGGTAAATTATTCCACTGTTTTTTCATGTTATTTTTCAGAAATGTCATTGCTACTCAAGAAGTCGGTATTCTAACTGTACACTGTACAGGCAACACTGCAGTGAATTTACATTCACGTGAATTACTACAGCAGAAACTCATGGAAATGGGAAGTAATGCAAAGCTGGTCCATATAGTCATATGGACTGAATCATACAGCAGAAGTAATACTGCAATCAGCACCCTAATTCAATTCCTTGCCTTCAAAAGGCTGTTCATACTGTTTCCTTTAAGCAATGTCTAGTTTTATTAATGTCGTAAATTTACCCAATGCTCTGCAGTGATGTAAAACTCATTAAAGAAATCCTACCATTCCACCTGATGCCAGCCGTAGTCCTTCGGCTGAATCGAAGGCAAGGCAAGCAACAGATGACTTGTGGCCTTCAAACGTGATACTTTCTCCAGCAGAGAGAGGAAACACTGTAACGCTTCCATTCTGATATCCAACTGCAAAATGGCCATTCTCATTTCTTGCAATGGATGTCACCATGTGATTAGAACCTTCCAGAATCCTCACCTTTTAACATATACACATATATGTATGCATATATACAATCTCACACTACTACTAACATCAAGAAATCTTAAATGAACGTGGATAAGACCCAGTTTCTATGTTCTGCTATGTGCCAACAGCGCCATGAACTGAAATGTAGCAAGAATCATACAATCTGCCAGATGAAGCTCTAGAGATACTTCAGTGTTCTACTTGAATGTGAATTGACATTTATACTGCACATAAGCAAACTGTCATCTGCATGCTACTTCTACCATCTTCGTCAACTGTGTACCATCTAGCATAGATTTACTCTAACTGCAGTCATGTATGATGATTTACAAATATTATTCACACATCATGTATACATAATGTGGCCAAGATGGCTGCATGTTTCTCCAGCGTTTCTTTTTTAAATTAGTTGGTCAGAGCGGACTTTCCTCAATAAATTTGGTTGTTCTTACTTCTAACATGATCTATTATGCATTTGTGGAGTTATATCTTTCTTTCACTGTCATTTACGAGTGTTTTGGATGGCTGTATGAATTGACTGTTTGTTGTTGGGTCTTTCCACTATGCACTTGTCCAAAGGGGTTTCAGGACAGCAAAGGTCAAGAGTCTTGGACTGGTGCTAACTTCTAATTGCAGTGATGCTCTACGAACACTTGTTGGCTGTGAAAAATGTCATCCACCTCTAGTGTTGTGAGGCAGAAAAATTGTCCGGAAAATTTCATATTTTTCCGGAAAATTTCGGAAAATTTCCAGTGTTTTTTTCCGGAAAATTTTCCGATATTTTTCCATCAATATAATAAATACTAAATAAAAATTTAAATACATAATAATGTTTAAACATCACTCACTTTATACTATCTTATGTAGTTATAACTGATATGATTATTCAATAGATGGCACTGGTAGTGCTTACTGTTCAGTGTGTTCACAACTCTCAACAACCAATCAATCAATCAATCAATCATCATTTATTGTTAACCTTTCGAACAGTGCATTTACAATTAAACAGTTTTCATCGTATATAAAGGGTAACAAGGGGTCGCTGAAGGGACAAGTATCCCGCTAAATTAGGGTAACCCAGTACCAGATAGTAAAATCTATAGACAGTTGCAATTGCTATCGAGTTCAAGATATCTCGATTCACTAAAGAACAGTTCAGGAAAATAGATAATTTGTTTACCATATTTAACAACGACAATACATTTAAGAATTAATTGGAATTAAACTTCACTGTTAATTTAGAGAAAATATTTTTTAGGATTTGGTCTCCTTAATATTTTTTAGTTATGAAAATATGAGACCAAAACAGCAATCGATGCAGTAATACTACAGACACCATTTTAATAAGTACTGCAACAGATTAATTCTCATGAGGCCCATTATACTATTATTTTATGTCTTGAAATATAATGTTATAGGCATTGCCATTACAGTCTGACACTAATCTATTTTCAAATCTGCTTTTCTTCGTAAGTAGCAATAGAATGTGTTTTAGTTTAATCGCTTATCCATGAGCTGCTGCCTTCAGTGAGCGTTGCATGGACTAAGACAAAGCTGACTAATAGCTGAGCAGCCAACAAAATGTCAAATTACCAGACTGTATATAGTACTGATAGTTCATAACACTAACAACATATCAAGCTAGGCTACTCTAGCCTGAACCACTAATGAACAGTCCTGGATCTTTATTTTAATTCTTTTAAGGTGAATGTTGCCTGCATCGACAGGAACTTTAAAAAAACAGAAATTTTCTAGTGTCATCTCATACTGAAAATCTGACATCATGCGTTAAATGTATTTTTCCGGTTCTGCGGAAAATTTCCGGAAAATGTCTGGAAAATTTCCGGACAATTTTCCGCAAAATACTTTTCCGGAAAAGCTACATCACTATCCACCTCACACCAGAGAGATGTCTGCATGCATTGTTGGGGTTTGTGTGTTGCAAGCCTCATTGCCTGTCATCGCTCCTCTTCTTTGATGCTCTGTAGAGCAGGAATTTCGAAAACAGTGTCTAATATCAGCTCTGGATGGGAATTCATCAGTTGGGCTCTGCATATCTGTGGCAATGCCAGTGGTGACTCTTCACGTTATTCAAGCAGCTATTTTTCCTTTTTATTCATCTTTTCAGCACTGCAGATTATATACCAGGGTGGTCCAGAATTTATTAAAGTTCATACACACGTCACCCTTCAATAAAATGCTTCTTTAAAAATTAATGTAAAACACTTTGACTTCTAGTCTGGAAAATACTGTAATTAAAAACTAGAAGCAGCTACATTGACCCAAACAACATTGACATTTGCACCTTAAATCAGTAGGACAGTTCCAAAAGTATGCACATGCCTTTCTGTAATGTATCTTACAATGACCTTTGCAAAACATGAGCAAACTGAATAGTTACCTTTTCTCCTGTACGAATATCCCACACTATAACATTTTCACAAGCTCCCACGGAAACAAGCATATTTGAGCTTTTGTATCCAGGCAGTGTTCCCATCGGCAGAACTTCAATTCCAGCCCAAGTACTTCCAATTACATTACATATTCCAGCCGGAACATATTTCAAGTAATTCTTGGTCAGGCCCATTTTCTCTTTTGCAATCGATAAACCTGGAAAATAAAAATATTAACCGTTATAAAAATGAGAACATAGAAATGTCATTAAATCAGAGAAAACTACATCTATTTAAAGTTTTATATTTATTCAGAGCTACCAGAGTTAAAAAGCACACCACAAGCTCAGTTAATTGGTCGCATACCTAGATTTGGGCAGATATCCAGTTTCATCAGGCAGGAATTGCACTGATTAACTATGCAAAAACATATTGCGTCTGAGATCTTAATGCTTCAGCACAATTGTCTTGCAGGCTCTGCTCCATCCTTTCCTCTTTACTTAATTACCTGTAGCTATTGTGCCTTGGTTTCATCCATACCTGGTTGCCTGATTCATTTGTTCTGCATCATAAGGTAACCTAATTGGCCCACCATCCCAACTCCCGGGGTCAGCCCGAATCCCGAAAACGCTGAAAACAGACAAAAGCCCAATTTCCCGAAACGCACTGGCTACGGAACCGTCCGGACGGTGCCGTTATTTCTTTTCTACGGAACCGTCCGCAAATAATCTATGGGCGATTGCACATATCTATGGCGTGTACATCCGGTTGAAATAAATATTGGCAAAAGCCTGTCACATGAACTTGTTGTCTTCCCGTGGAATTTTTATATGGCGGACAACTTGAGGGTCGGTTTGGGGCCAGGTTAGTATTCGTGTGGCCGTTTAGTGTCAAATTAGGCGTCGTGAGGGTCGATTAGGGTCAGGGTTAGTTTCGTTAATCCCTTAACTACTGCGCTATTGATGGCTTTCATGCCATAGATATGTGCAATCGCCCATAGATTATTTGCGGACGGTTCCGTAGAAAAGAAATTACGGCACCGTCCGGACGGTTCCGTAGCCAGTGCCTTCCTGAAAACAGTTTTCTAGAAAGCAGCCGAGCTATTCAAAGTTAAATTGTAAACATGACAAAGACCTAGCTTGGCCTTGATGTATACCAGAGGTTCTTAACCTTTTTTGGCTCAGGACACACCTAAAATTGCAAATAAATTTGGCGACACACCATGCAATAATAATATGTGAATATCGTTAAAATAAAAAATGTTCAAGTTAAACCAATTCATATATTTAAAATTTTTAATTGTTAATATTTTTAATGAATGATAATGTTGACACTGAATGCTTTCTAGTTTCTAATGATTCTAAAATTCTAATTCTACTGATCTAATTCTTCGATTTTACGTCGTTCCTACGACTCTATGTTAACTTAGGTCTTAGTAAGCCTAACAGTTAATGGGATTTTTGCTCCTGGATATTTCTTTTGGATCATATTAAAACGAGGATCCACAGTTTGTATAAGTGCAATATGTAAGCTGACTGAGGAGCACCTCCGACCAGTTTGTTCCATTTCATTGCGAAATATAACTTATAAAATTATCAACTAATTCACATTAGGCCAAAAAAAAATAATGGTGTGTTTCCGGTAACAGAGTTAAAAAAAACTGGGTAGGTAGGTAGGAAAATAATTTTATTTTGGTAAAATAATTTTATGCAGTGATTTCCCAAAATTATGCCACTGCCCATTTATGCACAGCGGAACATGCTGTACCAAAGTATGTATTTTCTATGCGAGTATTAAAAATGCCTATTTGCAGAATGTAACTACAAACTGCTGTAGAAAACAATCTTATTTATTTCATTTTTGGTGACATTGTTTTTCTTGCAAGGTGAAATGGAAGGGGCAGGGTTGGGGAAGGAATTATGGATTATGTACATTAAACAATAAACGTGTAGCAGACAACGGCTCTTTAGGAAATATGCATGGATGGTAACTTGAGAAAATCGCTGACTTTTCGGTGTCTGTTATCTCCTCAACATCATACATGTATGTAAATTGTCCATGGGAAACATTGAGCCCATTTATTGTTATAATATTATTAATGCTGCATAGAAAGAAATATGGTTCCTAACGTTGTCTGCTAAGGAGACTGCTTGCTACGAAGATTGGATGCTATGAAGACTGGTTGTTAAGGAGACTAGTTGCTAATGAAGGCAGTTGCTAAGCAGGACAGTTTCTAAGGATAACTGTTGCTAAGGAAGGCGGTTGCTAAAGGGGCCAAGTCTGACTTTGAAACTGGTTGCTAATGAGGCTGACATAGAGGCTGCTTGCTACAAAGCTTGGTTGCTAAGAAGGCTGTTTGCTACGAAAGTAGAATGCTACGGAGGTTGTTAAGTAGGCTGATTGCTATTAGGAGGCTTTACTTTTATAATGGCACGTACGATAATAGGTATTTCTGATACAATGAATATGGGGGTCAGATTTGTGAAATAACCCTGTCAAATTACCCTGAGAAAATCCACCACTTTCGAGTCTGTTACCTCCCTCTCCCAAACTCCACACTTTAGCCCTTTTATTGCTGTAATTTACGGCACCATTATTTCCATTGAAAGACCGCTAGTTTCCGAACGTCTCTGCTTCAGTGAATGCACCTACAATGTCGCGATTCTGCATCACCGGCATGCAAAGGCTTAATGTAGGCCTATGTGAAGTAGGGAAAGGGAAAAAAAAATTTTTTTAATTTTCCGGAAAAAAAAATTTCAAAATTTTCTGGAAAAAAAATTTTTTTTACAAAATTTTCCGAGTCGCGGCAAAAAAGTGAGTCGGTCGGGTTACCGGAAACACACCATTATTTTGTTTTGGCCTTAGGAAATATAACTTATAAAATTATCAACTAATTCACATTAGGGCTACAGCTACCAAAATCTGATTCTGCGTAATCAGTTTTAGATTCGCTAAATTTTCGTTTTCTTATGATAAATTTGTCCATTTCGAATGTCATGGTAACGGGTAAATGTTTTCATCGGCGCGGTCGGAAACGTGTGTACTGCATACTGCAGTGGGTTTGTGTAACTGTAACAGTATTATAGACCTACTATGTACAATAATTGTAGCCTACATGTATAAGGTAAACACTGCATGGCCGCCCCAGATTTCGATAAAAAAAATATATTATAAAGAGAGTGCTACGAATTGTCACAGCCTACGTCCACTAAACTGCTAAAGTAAGTAAGTCAATGTAATGCAAGAGTGAGTGACGCATGCTGTGAGAATTATATATAGCGGCACACCAATTCTTCGCGACACACCAACGACACACCATGTTTACGCGACACACCACCGGTCGATTCGCGACACACTAGTGTGTCGCGACACACCGGTTCAGAACCTCTGATGTATACGATATACTGCCTATTCAAATATGTATTTGTTAATGATGTTCATTCGGGTCGGACTTAGAAAATCAATTTCGGGGATCTGGCCGAAATTCCTTTCGGGGATTCAGGTTTCGGGGATTCGGCCCGCACCCCAACTCCCATAGTCCAGCTTTGAAGCTTTTCTGCAGTCAGTCCATCTTTCTGGAAAAGGCTGCCTAGTAACCAACATCCTGAGCTCGATAATGTAGTGGTTAGCGTGCTGGACTGTCAATTGAGAGGTCAGGGGTTCAAATCTCCGCCAGGGCAGAAAATTTGGTTCAAGATTTCTGTTCCACCAGCACCCCATAGCAAACTCCGCTATATTCTAGAACACCCGAAAGCTATTCAGAGTGAAATTGTAAACATGACATAGACCTAGCGTGGCTTGATATATATCGATATACTGCCTATTCACGTGTTTATTTGTTGCTTATATTCATTAGGGCCGGACTTAGAAAATCAATATTTTTCGAGGATCCGGCCGAAATTCGTTTCGGGGATTCGGGTTTCGGGGATTCGGGCCGCACCCTAAACTAACAGCAGTGACTGAAAACATTAAACCTTTAACTTGCAGCCCCATCGCACGGCGCACGTGCGATGGGGCTTTATCGTTCAACAGCACAACATACTTTACAACCCGTTAACTTTTAAGCAGCTCAACAATTTTTAACAAACAAATCTTCCTACTTCATAAACCGACTCAGCACAGATAAGGAAAGCTTTTGCAAACTTGTCCGTGTATTCCAAAAACAAAACTTTCAACGATCGTAAACCACGAGTTAGGTTAGAAGCAAGTAAACCGGAAATGAAGAAAATGTTAAGCAGTAGTTTCCAGTGTTTAATGACTGCAGAGATATTGACGCTGACCAAAACTGGATCAAGTATTATCATAGATATCGATGGACCAACCCATGTCTATTACCGTAATAGAAGGTTCTGGACCAACCCTATGGACCAATCTCACCATAACATGAATATCAATATAGATTAGTTTAAACGAGGTCGTTAATTGGTGTTTAGTTTAAATGCCCAAAGAGGTGTTTCTGTTTTGAAGAGGGTGCTCAAGTGGCGCAAAGGTTAATATTTTGGTAGAAGAAACAGACTTAAAATTCGTGTCATTATTATTTAACACACGCAGGTATGATTATTATCAGAGGTTAAAGTGGGTGGGAACGCGTGGGAACGGCGTTCCCACTGCTCTCGAAATTCGTTGCTAGCGTTCCTACTGCTCACCATGCAATGGAACGCTGGGAACGCATGCGTTCCAGTTAAATTCTTATTCGGAACGTCCGCTCCGGGTGCTCGGTAACTATAGCTGAGTCAGAACTCTAATTGCAGAAGACTCTATAATTAACTATTTCAGTGCGTTCGCTCTTCGCTTGTAAATATCTTTCGCACTGCTTCGCAGGACGGCAGATTAACGACCGAATTATATTGGAAGTCATTGGTTGAAAATGGTGTGCGGACCCACCACGCCACCAGGTGCCCGCTACTGTGCCAGGCTAGTCAGGCTGGTCAGTAGCGGGCACCTGGTGGGGCTAGAACCGTTTGCGCGGCGAGTTTTAATTTCTTTTGTGTTTGGTTCTCCACGTGTGGACAACATGACATTAGATTGAAATTTAGGTGGTGGATTGATAGAGGGACTAAGACCGTAGTAGACCCTAGAGTCCTAGACGGCAGATAATTACTAGTTTCAAATTTCAGTAAGAATGAAAAGGTATTTATTGCCAAGAAAGGCAAACTAGGACGACCGTTCTGTGCAATCAACCAGCCGCCAAAATCAAAATTCTGGAGTGATACTGCAGGCTGAAATGCATGCACACAACTTGAAAACGTGAGTACAAAATTAGCTTAGCTGTACAAATCTTCTCAGCACCCCTGAGAGGATCCAACCACGGTTCATGGCCACTGAACAGAACCACGCATGAGCGGTCTACAGGAGGAACATACTCCATCCTCTACATTAGCGGTTTAGATTTTGGTTTAGATTTGTACAGCTAAACTAATTTTGTAGTCACGTTTGGGAATTAGAATGTATGCGATTTCGGATTAGATAGCAACTTGGTTGTTGGTGCTTAATATTAAAATTTGTCAAAAGTTAAGACTAAGCTTTAGCGGGTTAGCCACAAACAGTGACAAATTTACACAGGGACGAGGCTCTTCAGTTCAAATTTAAACAATTCAGAGGCTTCATTATTCCTTCTGTCTTCCTCATGGTGGAGCCCTGTTTTTAAAATACCCATGCATTTGATGTAACTAATTTATTGTACTCTGAAAACTTTTTGTATAGGCTGTCTATATTTAGTTTTAATATTATTTCTAATTTTTGTTCTTTTGTCGTAATATTTTTAATTTTTGTATTTAATTATTTGGGCTGTTAAGTGTGCAAGGCAGTTTAAGGTTTTGGGCCAAGCCGAAAAAATTCTGGAATGAAAACAAAACTTTAAGCTGAGTGGATAAATGGAAACCTTTGTTTTCTGTTTTGATAGCTGAAAGCACAAATTTGAACAGAATTTCTTGTCTGGTTGTGTATATTTGTTGTACTTTGGGATAACTTCTGCTATACTGAAGTGTTATGGCTGTCATGCAGAATGCTTCATTGGACTTGGGGTAGATGGTGCATCTGTTATGTTAGGGGCAAAAGGAGGTTTGCAAAATTAAAGGAACCTTTTCCATCTTTGATTAGTTGACATTGCTTCAGTGTTCTTCCTATATTTTTCTGAGTGCATGATATAAAAATATCTTGTTTATTGCACATCACAGAAGTCCTTTGTATCCTAAAATGTTGTGACTGCATTTTTGTGACTGCACTTATTCCGTGATTCAAGTTATGGTATTAGTTTTGCTTTGTGAAATTATTGAACGTATTTTGGTATTTACATTGTGTACAACTGTACATGTATGTATCTATCCGGAGGGCCAGCATGCAAGGTTTTTCATGTGTAATGCCCATCATTGACTGAATCAAAATGTCCCTGCTTTTCTCTTTTAGAATTTTGTAGTTCCTTAAAAACTGATACCATTACTTATTAGGTTATATATATATATATATATATATTTATATAATTAATATATTAATATATATGTATATTTATATATAATTAATATAATTAATAACATTAATATATTAATTTAATATATTAATGTTATTGGTTTCTGAAATGTTATTATCGATTCGTTGCGTTGGCGGAGGATGGCCCTGTCTACTGTCAAGTCAACTCAAATGTTGGAGTTCCCACTGCTCACCCAAACCACTTTAACCACTGATTATTATGCACAATAACCTAGCAACTTTTTTCTATTAATTATTATCTAAATAATTATAATTAGTTATTCTGCTTTGAACAGCAGTAACTGTTCATGATGTCGTCCAACGACCTGACCAGTGTTCCAGTACATGCAAGCTGTTCTAAGCAGCGTCTGTGTAATGTGTATGCCTGCCTTAATGCAGCCATGATGTAAGAAATAGGATGGTGACTCCACTTCCTATCTTTCATGTGTATGAATTTTGGCTAGAACTTTTTTCTGTCGGTGGTGTCGCTAGGGTCACTCGACGTGCGCCTTGACGGATGTTTACATACGGATTAATACGAAACATGTGTTAACATCTTATTAAAACTATTCGATTTTTAGAAAATTAAATTTAATAGTGTTCTTATACTCATGTTTATGAAAGGCTGTTCATCTGATGTAAGAATTTTGGAACGATTATTTTGAGTATTTTGTCAAATCCATCCGTTTTATCAGATGTCTGTCAAGTTGGAGTGCACGTTCCTTTTCACTTTGAAGTTCACATTCAAATTGCGGGTGTACACCCCCAGTTAAGCACACGCTTCACGTACAAGATCAACTTGCGAGGAAAATCGAAAACGCAATAGCGTCACGTACCACATACACCACTAACGCCACTCCCTCAAACACCCAACACATTATATTACATTACCTCACCCATCAAACATGCACTTCAAGGCATTATATTGCAATTTACTCCTAATTAGCCAAAATAAGTCAATGTCTCCAACGCATTACAGACCATAGCCCATCACACCACATACACACCACTAACACCCCTCCCCAAAACACCATACATCTTTCTTTTACATTGACTAACCGTCTCGCGGCAAAACATCAAACATCACACGCCAATGCATTTGTATTGGGACTTTATTGCAATATGATGCAACATTGACAACAGAATTGACAGTGTCCGACGCGTTACAGACAAAAGCCCTTCACATCACCTACACATCACTAACACCCCTCCCCAAAACAACAAACACACTGTCAATTCTGTTGTCAAAGTTGCCATATATTGCAATAAAGTCCCAATACAAATGCATCCATCACAACATCGACCTCAGAAGAACTCTCCAAGCTGGCGGACTCCTTTCTGAATGAGAGAGCCCTCTATTTATACCCGAGCAGCCTGAGCAGAGGGGGAGGCTGAGCAAGACCTGAGCAGAGGGGAGGCTGAGCAAAGACTGAGCAGACGAGCAAAGACTGAGCAGAGGGGGAGGCTGAGCAACGACTGAGCAGACGAGCAAAGACTGAGCAGATGGGGAGGCTGAGCAAGACCTGAGCAGAGGGGGAGGCTGAGCAAGATCTGAGCAGGTTGAGCAAAGGGGGAGGCTGAGCAGAGGGGAGGCAAGAGCAGGGAGCAGCCCTCGACCGTCACAATATCATGTCAGAGGGAGTGGTAGGCATATATTACCTGTAATTAGCACTTCCAAATCAGAGCCGTATTTAGGGTGGTGGAAGCCCATCCCATGGGTGCCCAATATGGGTGGGCCCTTTTGCAGCATATTTTTGCCTTTGCCGATGTGCAATCTCCAATAGGGACAACCCCCATACCTCAAAAATTATGATTATTACAATATGGTCATTCGGCAGCCTACCACTCAGATCTAGTCACTAGTCACTCTTAGAATCTCTTCCCTAGTCCGAAGACATACAGTGAAGGGAAGCAGAAAACTGCAACTGGTTGGGGCCCTTAAGTGGTGGGCCCTTGGGCTATCGCCCGTGTAGCCCACGCTTAAATCAGGCCCTTTTCCAATTACTTAAAACGTATGGCCATATACGTTAATTGTACGCGTATGCGATAAAGCCGCACGCAGAGCGTCACCGGTGGCATCTGGCGAATGAATTAAAATTAACCAATTTCGAGACGTAAGTGGAGTCACCATCGTATTTCTTACATTGTGATGCAGCTGTGTGGTCTATGTTTACGATGGAAGACTGTGCGCGATTTAAATCTAATCCTGTTATATGTATAAATACTGAAACACCAGAGCCTTCAATTATAACTGAAGAATCTGCGAAATACTAATCATCGTTGATATGACGGTATAGTTAAAGGACTGCTATCAAACAGGATAACTACTGAAATTGGACTGAGAAAATACTGACAGCCGAGCAGTGGCAAAGAGGAAGAAAACGAAAGTTACAGAACGGTAGGTAAGACGATCACGTCGATCAGACTAATTAATCGCCTCTGACTTTTGAGGCCCATATTGAATTTGAACTGGGGTATGGGTATAGTTTTGAGAGTTGTTCCCGTCAATGCTGTCGTAATTGCCGAAGGCTCCATAAGTCCAATGGTGTATACCCCTCCCCCCACCTGGATCGGGAGAACAATCCCCACTCTGACTGACTTATATATATTATCGGAAATCAACAACGCCCAGTTTATGTCTAAAACGCATTTCTGTTTCTATTTTCCAGCATTGTAGGCGTTATTTGGTCATCAGGACAGGTTTTCAGGATGCCGTCTTCAACTCAGTTGCTCTGTGAAGAAGTCTTTCAGTGGAGATTGAGTGAGTTTCCAGAATTTGCAACGTTGTGTGGATGTCATGACCACAACACGCGTCTGAATGATCATTCGGTAGCAGCATATGAGAAAAGAAAGGTTTATCTTACTTGATTACCATCTTAAAGAAATCTTTATCATATTTTATTATCATCTCCACATTTTCTCATTTGGGGTTAGTTGTTGTAGGTGTCCTGATTTTGAACCAGAGCCATAAAGGGTTGCATCAGGGGGTCTATGAGAGATACTGACTGAAGATCCAAGATCAAGATCAGGGGAAAAGGCAGCAGAGGAACTGCTAAGGCAGGTTTCGTTTCTAGGATGAAAAAGACTGGAAGGTGGGAAGTGGGTGGATTAGGGTAGGAATTCTTGAAGAAGTGACACTTTAATTGTTAGTGGAAACCTGAGGGGTGATAGATAGAGGATCTTTAGAGAGATGATGGCGAGTGGGTGATGATATTGTGAAGGAACTGAGAATGTTTGAAATACAAGAGGAATTTTTCTGTTTTTCCTGTTTTCAGCATTCAGTATTTATATGAGCTATAGAAGACAATTAGAAGTCCTTCCCATACACTGGCTGCACTGGCTTCATTACATGGTAATTCTGTCTGTGCACCAACACGTTGTTATGTCAAGGAATCTATACGTAGGAAAGGAAAGGCATGCAAAATAATTGTATATCTGTTGTGGTACATGGGCACTCCAAAGCATCACGTGATGCTTAAAGTTAATAATGAGTTACCTGCCCTGTGTCATATTGTTACTTGGGCTGTAGCCATAATTAATCGTCGTTTTCTTTGTAGATCATTTTCTTTGAAACTGCAATTGCATTAGTAACGTAAACAAGAAGAGGTGCTTTCTGACCACCTGAACCACCACATGGCCGCCATCACCAAAAAATTTAAACTGTAGCACCGCGCTGACTCCTTAGCTTTATCCTGATGTTGTCGTGGCATTGAAACTTGCTCTTGCGCACATGATTTTATATAGCGCCAGTGAATAAGATGCCAATCAAACGTCCATTTGCTGCATTCAGATTTTTTCATTAAGTGTGCTGGTAGATTTTATGTAGGTCATATTGGTTGCTGATTGCTGAATAATATCTTTCAGCCAAATTATTCTATTCCTGCTGTGCACAGAGCAGAAACTGGTTTCACTGACGAAACTGAGACTGAGAAGTTATTTTGACATTTCTTTTTGTTTTCTTTCTGTTGTTAACTAGACTTCAGCACAAGAGTTTCTGAGAAGAATCAATGTTCTTGAGGGACAGAGTGGAATGTCTGAGTTAGATAAACTGGACTTGCTGCTCTTGAAAGAGGATCTTATGACTTTTGAAAGAGGCATTCAGTGCAAAGGGTATGTTTTCATAAGTCGCTCATTGAGAGAATTGGTAATGTAGCAGTTTATTGTGATTATCACATAGGTGCACATTTGTGTGTTATGTCATCTCAAGAGTTACAGAATTGGAGAGTTTGAGAAGAACTGTAGTCATCTGCATGTAGTTGACTAAATTTTGCATAACTGGAGAAGGTCTGTACTGTCATAGGCAATAAGATACTAGCCGAGGATGTTTCAGTCACTAAATCTCCATGTTATGGACAGTCAGTGCCTTTTCAGAGACCTTGGCTCACACTGCTGAACTAGACTCATATTTTTTATAACAATTACAGATACTGTGTAAATACAGATCTGAAATAACACAGATGGATTAGGCTGCTGGAAACGTGTGTAGAATACATGCGCTGACTTGTAAATTATTCTGACAAAGTCATGATGGCTGAAGCAGTGGAACTGGTCTTAACACCATGCAGAACTGCATTAAACTCAAGGTAACCTAGAAGAATGACTGAAATGAGCCCAAATATCAGGACAATTATGAATCGACTTGAATTAAAGATGTTATGAGTAACCATTGGGCAGCCATGTTGCAAGTACTAGGACTGGGCATATTAGCATTAATTCATATGTCTATGCTGGAGTTATTTACAAAGTTAATTTATTGCAGACTGTTTGCCCATACAGTTGGGAAATGCAAGAACATTGTTGAGGAGTTTTTTGTATAATGAAAAGTTTTGTGATTGCTGTGGCAGATATCTGTTCTCACTGAATTGCAATGAAGGCATCCACTTGGATTTTAATCATCAAATTAGGCTGATGCCTTTTGAGACGCTGAAGGACTTCCAGACGTATTTGGAACGCCTGAGCGCTCTCCAAGATCGGGTAATGGTCAATGGATAGACTTGGCTTTCAACTGCTCTGCTTTGGATTCTAATTATAATTACTTCACGCTAACATGCCTTCATGTGTGTATGTGCATATAGACATATGTGTGCATATTTATGGATGTACGTCTTTGTATATGCAAGTATGGATATGTGTGTATGCACTGTGTATGTGTATACATGTATGTTATGTATATAAACTTACACAACATATTTGCCAGTATCTGGACCTCTCAAAGGTGCAGCCTTCACCCATGCTAAATGACACTGATGCTTTGATTGTTTGGTTGTTCTGTTTAATTGTAACCAGTTGTATCAGCAAATCAATGCATAGAAACTAGAAGAGTCACATGTGGAGCTCAACCATCCACAGTTGACAGGTAGCATCATGTTCAGAGTCTCTCTACCAAATTGTATCGATTGATAGTTTGAAGTGATGACAGACCAGTGCTTGCTTCCCATATTGGTAGAGGATGAGGCATGTCTGGCTATTCGTTGAAGTGCCAGGTGCACGTAGAACAGGCATTTGTCATGTACTGGGATCAAGAGTTTCTGGCTATTCAAGAAAATTATCTGTCATGCAACAAGGGCATATTTAGATTATATCAAATTGGCCTGTCACCTACACTGCAATCTTCTGGCGAGTAGCTAGGGGAAGCATTTTGCAGAAGAATTTCTATGAAAATGTCTAGTAAAAAGTCATGCATACTGTATCGCTTATCGCATGGTTTAACTAGGAGTGTGCATCCAGGTTTGCCTCCACTAACCAGGTGTTACATGGGTTATGCTTTATGTAACAACAATTCACCCCTAGATTAGATTCTCTGTCCTTGTGAGATTGTGAATGATTGTACACAGGATCTGGATTGGTTGCCTGACAAGAATTAAAGAGTCGGAGTGCTTGACAAGAGTTCACAGTCTCTGTTGCATTTAGGCAGCCAGAGAAGCCATGCTCTTATTCCATGTCTGACCGGTAGCACATGGCACATACTGGTATCTCTTATTCTGTATTCATGTTGGGTTTAATCACAGAGTACTTCATCATAATCGTACACTCCAAATTTCTAAAGCACTACTCAAAGCTAAGCACAGGCCACCAGGCACAGGCTTATTCACGTGCGCTGCATTACTACATAGTCAAATGTCTTGATCATTCCTGCTTTAAATTTCTTGATCAAAATAGCTGTATTAAAATTAGAATACTCTGTGCAAGCTTGCTTTTTATAGTCATCTTCAGTTTTATCAACTACAGCGCAAAAGACCCAAAACAAAAATGAATAGAACAAAATAATTACTTATTGCCAACATAAAGGCTTGATCTGTTCTATTGTCGATGCATTTTAACATTGACTCATTCTGCTAAGATGAAACTGATAAGATGGAATAATTTGTTATTGTAAAAATGATTTTTGGTCACATGATAATATCTCAATGCAAAGTCCATCAGATAAGACAAAATATTGATTGATAAGGGTTTCGGCTCTGTTGACTTGTATGCATCCTGGAGTTTGTCATCATCCGTCTTTGACAGAATGTCAACACTTAGTAATAAGACAGATTACATCTTTCTAATTGGGATATATATTCTTCTTTATTGTACTCTCACATATCAATAACAGACATAATCTCTAAGTCAAGTACAAAAGGAGCCCTACAAAAACTGAAGCTTATATAAGGTTAGGCCCATATTTCCATATTAAAAGTCATTTATATTAATGATTTATCATGACAAAATAGTGCAGGTCTTGAAACAATCATTAGAGTACATCTATAGTGAGTAGGAAAACTGATCAGTTCCAACTTGAAATAATCATTAATGTGACATTAGAACAACATTGACTTGAATCTGTAGTGGATTTTATTCCTCTCTTTTAAATTGTGAAGTTTTCTCCAAATGGCACTTATTGTATATAAGAAAATTGGTAGTTTCTGACATGTTTCAAATGAGCTGTTGTCATCTTTAACTATGTTTTGTCTATTTTCAGATAGCTAGTGACATTGAGCTGCTGCGCCATGGACTGTCCATTGGTCAAGTTCATTATAAAGGCAGCATGGTATGAAATCATTTTCCAGCCTTTCTTGTTTTAAAGATTTGCTGTACGATGTCACTACGTCGACATTCAAAAAACCACGGAGTTCTAAATTATCTGATATATAGACTTCTTTGTCAAAGTTCCACTGTGAGCTGGCCTTGATTGCATCTGTCAGATATTTATGGTTGAATGGTAGCAGCAACTAACAACACAATGTTTCCTTTTGAGTATTCCAAATCTCATTGCATATAGTTTGAAAGCACTGAATGATCTTATTGCAAGCTGCATCTCTGACCTCTGCATTCGAGTAGCAGACAACTGGAACAGATGTTAGTTACGATGCTCATAGAAAATTCAGCTACAAGTCCCATGGTTTTCTACGAGGTTTGGCGACAGTTTCCTCTCTGTCACTGGACCCATTGCATGGAACAGTTTTCCTGACTGTGAAGAGTGCACCATCTCTGGAGATACTCAAATCACAGCTCAAGACCTATGTTTTTAAGTATCATATGACTGTCATTGTATAGTGCTTTTTTCCTCAGCCTTCACTGTGCTATGGTGCTACATAAATCATCATCATCATCATCATCGTCGTTATTATTATTATTATTATTATTATTATTATTATTATTAATTACTTTTGCAGTGCATTGCATGGCATTTGATCAGTTGACATTCTTTTTACATGGCCAAACCATCAGAGTCTTTACTAAACAACTTTCCAGCAGGTTGTTTGGATATCTAGGTAGGAATTGTCTTGTGTCATCATTTCTGATCTCCTATAGTCTTTAACCCTTTAATGATGAGCATGTACTAAAATGTATAGGAAACCAGTGAAGCTCGTCATTAAAGGGTTAAATTCCTGGTATAGTCAAGATCTTGTGAGAAACGCATCTTTCAAGACAGTTTTGTAGTCTTTTTGCAGCAGCAATATCTGAGTTGTACCAGAGCTGGGAAGGCTGTGTAGCAACCCTCTTTGACCCTAGCACAAACACAGATGGAAGACAAGGATGTTGACTTTGAAATGGAAGGGTGTCCAATGTCCATAGTGTAGTGGTAACATCAGTGGCGTGAAGAGCAGTAGGTAGCGGGATCGCTTCCCGTACCCTCCCAAAGGTCCACTCAGCCTATCATTTGCGAGATGGCGCATTGGTAAAATGAGATGTAGGACATGATGGGCGCCTTGCAAGGCTGTCGTAGCCTATACAGTTAAATTCGACTCCAGTAATAACTTGTTATCATCCATTCATACTGATTTGTAATCATCCTGCGTTTGTGTCAGTTTGAAATTAAAGCGAAGATTATTATTATTATTATTATTATTATGTTCTTTATTATGAGGGTTTTAGCAGTATCTGGTAGGGGTTAAGCATGATCGTGCAGCTGAAAAGGCATTAATTGTGCTGCCAGATGGAACTGGTTGAACTGCGAGTGATGGTATGTTGATTTGGTTGATTTCAGTCTTTAACTTGATTTGGCATGGAATGATTTGTAAGCTTTTGCACTTTTAAATTAATTGATTAATTCAGTGTTGACTGTAAGATGTAGAGCATAAATCACCGGAGACAGTACAGGTATTCCATGGAAGATTGTTCCAGAGGGCATTTAGATGCATGCACTTGAACCTGATAAGTACAAACTGATAAGTGGAAGCAAGAAACCAATAGACCCTCACTAGGCAGTGGAGCACCGTCATCGGCAACAATGCATAATGAGATACATTGAAATAGCTTTCGGTGACAAATATGATAGTGATGCCTGTGGCTTGTGATGTAGTCTTTGGTGCTAATTATGATAATTGCAAATAATTGAGACAAATGACGAATCATCTTCTTTGGTGTAATTTTAAAAGTCTGTGATTTATGTACTGACTAGAACAGTAGTTGTGAATTTGGTTCCTGCAGGTAGATGTGCCCAGACAGATTGATGCCATCTTGAATATTGACCTGGAAGAAAGCAGTTTCTTCAAACCTCTTCTTAATATTCCAAACAACATCATTAGCTCAGACAAGTAAGTAAACAAAACAGGGAATACTTCTTATAGAAACACAGCATCCTTTTAGCTAGCAACTAAATCCTCCACTTTCCTGACTTTCACATTTGCACTGATAATAGTAATGGCAATATCCTATAACAAGATAACAAGTTAAGTGGTTCTTAAATTGTGCATACTAATATCCGCTTACGTTTATTTACAGTGCAGAACAACTTAATTGATGATGCTAATTGTGATATTAATTGCAAAATAATTGAGACAAATGGTGATGTAATTGTGATGTAATTTTAATATCATAGTACACGGACACCGTTAACATGATGACTGAATGTTGACATGTTGACCTTTGACGTTTGGGTGCAGAGTTCAAATACTGGTGCATTATGTGAAATTGAATGTTGTGCAATTGAACCTTTATGGAAAACATGTTGGTAGTTATTGTTTCATTGTTATTGTAATTTGTAATGGTAATTATAATCAGAAATTTGTATAGCACCGCTTCAGATTAGCTAATAATTGTCATTGTTACTATTTTTATGATCCAGAATTGTTGTTGGTTGAGGCATCTGTTAATTGCATTCATGATTTTCTTAGCATGCCTCTTACCTACCCTTGCATTGTTGTGACTTTTTGACAATGTAAGTTCTTTTTGAATGCAGGGAGAGCCTAACAGTAGCTGTTAAGCAACTTTTGATCGATAAGATTTGGCCGGCATTTTTGCAGCTGAAGGAGTTTATCGTGAAGGTTTGATTGTTTTTCTAATGTCGGGTTTCTTCAATCTCTAACTGCATCTTGCCTTAAATTTTTTATGATTTTTAAGGTCGTTGCAAGTAAGTACTAAAGTAAAGTCAAAAGTAAGTAGAAAACAGTTTTTATCAGCATATTTCAGTCACACATGTTTCCTAACATTGTAAGTCAATATTAAATGGGTACACAACTTTCTGGACAGTTATGGTGCACTGAGGAAGCCTTCACTTAGTACATATCGGCTTAATTCACATAGTACCAATAAAGAAGTGCTCTGAGCAGACCCAAAACGTAGACCAGTAAATTTGGACCACCCTATTGAACATTTACAAAATATTGTGTGCACCAGAAGAAATTATAAGAGAATGCTATCCTCAAAAGTCATGTGTGCACATACAGTTTTGAGGGAACACTGGCTCCCATAGGACCATGCAGACACACCGTGGTTTCTTGTGCACTGGATCACACTCAAATGGAACAGCCTTCCACTACAACTAAGTACTATTCGAGCACAGGTTGCACAAGAAACATTTTGTACATAATCTTTAAGTACAACTATTTAGATCTATTAGATAGCCATGTTTTGCACCCTTATGAGCTTATAATTAGTACTATTACTAGTATTACTGAAAATAATAGTTTCAATAGGAAGTACTAAGTGAAACTATAATAGTCATCAAATTTATGGTAATATTAATAATGTAAATATATTTGTGCGTGTTTTATTATGGGACTAACAGGTGTACCTTCCAGAATGTCGAGCAGCAGAGGGTATATCAAATGTCCCAGGAGGTCTGGAGTTTTACAAGGCGTGCCTTCGATACCACATCTCAGCTGAGATGAGTCCACAAGAGATCCATGATGTTGGACTTAAGGAAATTGCTTCTATCCGGAAAAAGATGGATCAAGTGAGTCTGGCATTACTTCTGATCTAAGTATTGTAAGGCTATTACCGAAAGACAATTCAAAGGCTTTTGTAACAGAATGCAAGTGCTAAGATTGTCTTGTGTTTTTAAAGGTTTCATAAACTGCTCTGTTTTTGTCTGACTCAGAAAGTCAGAAATTTGACTGTTAAATCTGGTTAGTACAACTAATTCTGTTAAGGATTTCCGTTTTATTTTTTATTTTCTTAGGTAATGACTAAAGCTGGGTTTACTGGAAGCCTTGCACAGTTTGTGGAGCTCCTCAGAAATGACCCACAGTTCTATTTTAAAAACAAGGTATTTATTTGCATTTTTGCCTCCCCTCCCCAGCACTGCCTTTGCGGACACTGCTTTTCTGCTATCTCATTGGTAGCTCTGGTCTGCATTCTAAAATTTTGATTACTCCAAGTAGAAACCTTCTGCAAATGTTTTTGTTAACACTTCTGTAGTATGCCTCAAACTTGCTTCTGCCAGAGGTGCTACATGCTTCTTTTTAGTGATATTAATAATGTAAATTATATTTATATGTGTTTTATTATGGACTAATAGGTAACCTTAATAGGTGTACAGCGTGGTAGTCAGCCTCAAACTAGCTTCTAATCTGACTTCCATGACATCGTTATAATGTCCAAGACATCAGTCAATGGTTGCTTCAAGTAAATTTGTAATCAAAATTTTGTATCCCGTGAGAACTGGTTTCAAATCCGATAGATCCAGTAAACCAGAAGCAGGGTGTGGTGGGTATGCAAGTTGAAAGAGACAAGGCATGAGTTTGGACCTGAATGATATCAAAGCACTGGCAGAACAAACTGAATTGGGCAGCAAATTCAAAAACTTCAGATGAGCCACCGTAAATGCCCGTGCCCAACACTGTTTAAGGTGCAAGCGCATCAAGAGACAGCATTCATTGATCTGTCGTATTTGTGTCTCTTGACCAAGGAAGAATTACACAGTGGATCGTGTAATTTTAATCCAAAAATCTGAATTTGTAATCCCAGAAATATGGGATTCCATGTTTGTGAGTCCCGGGATTTAGGATTTCGGGATTACATTCCCTAGTAAGGACTCTGATAATGTCCAAAGTAGTGAATGGTTTTAAAAGCATCATGTTAGGTATTAAACTTCTAAAACTGAAAGCCCACAGGTAACAAAGGTGGCTAGCTATAAAAAAACATGAGAACCAGACAGGGACGACAGCCAGAAAATAATCAAGCCAATTCAAATCAGTTTGGGCTATGCCAAGTTGTAGAAAATGCAATAGCTCATAGGATGAAACGAAGGACTATCTATGTAACAATTTCTAATTTCAAGCTTATTTAATAAAAGATTGTGTTCTTAGCCTTTTAAAACCAGTAGAAATTAAAACAAGACCAGTTTGGTAGTAAAAGAGAATGTTGTAGGAAATTGAGTTGCTCATTTTGCTGCTAAAGACACTGACTTCTGATGAAATCTCTCAAAATTTCTGAGATTATTGACTTCTCTCTTGAACAGAAATCCCTTGAACTTTCTGAGGTTCGTGTCTTCTTTCCTCAGCTAAAATTTAGCACTTTAACGATGAGCTGCATTGGTTTCCCAGTCGCTTTTAGTACACTCTCGCCATTAAAGGGTTAAGAACAACTCGTAACAACTGATTGAATTAAACCAAAGCTTGTTTAACCTGGATTATAACAAATGTGAGTTTGTATTTTTGTGAAGAAAGATTGCTTGGAAGGTTATCGTGATGTCTGCTTTCAAAAGATTCGACCTCTCCTTGGCAAGGCTTTCCTAAAGCTGCCATCAGGAAAACTCTGGTTTGATTCAAACATGACCTCATTCTCAATAATTTATACAGAAGTTTCAGTTATCCTAAATTTATTCAGATTTTTTTATAAGTTATTTTATAGACTTTTAGAATTACATGTTTAAGATTTTACCTGAGTTTTTTGGTTTTTGATGATAATAACGTTGTTATTTAGTATTGAAGAGGAAGAGGGTGACAGTGCATCTGTGGCGTACTACCGAGCAGGTTCACCAGACGGAACTAGACCGGGAAGATACATGATTTGCATGCAGGATCTAAAGATGTGGTTTGTTAAATATTTTTTAGACTCATGTAACGTCATACCTAATCCTAACATCATAAAGAGATAAACAGCTCACCCTTAAGGGATCGGATGATGACTTTCCATGTTCATTAGAATCTATTTGAGAGACATTATAGGTGTTTCAAGCTTCATACCTCTGACGAAGCACTGATAAACACTTGGCCATTGCACAACTTAACAATTGTATATATATATATATATATGTTAGGTACGGGTAATAATATAATTGGTGCTGTAACAAGATAGACTAGGTAGTAATTGTTTTCGTTTGTATGATCATGCATCTTTGGTTAGGCTTGAAGCCACTCACCCGTGATGAAGGCTCACTACTGGAGTGGTTACTTTAAAAGGCATAAAGAGAATGATTGGAAACGGAAGATTAAGAAGGTTTAGCTGTAGAAGTCAGTTGACTTGCAACAGTTATTGTGTAATGGTTGATTTGAAATGTTTGATCTATTTAATTTGAAACTAATTTCTGTAATGTAGGTATCATTGTTGGCTCAGACAAACAACTGTGTTAGTTTCGAATGATGGTGAGGTGACATTGTTTTGTTAATGTCAGTAGATTTTCTATGGAGCAGGTACTAAACCCTTTGGGCGTTCATAGTCCCAGTCAGTAAGATGTGAAGTTCATGGTCAGCATGGCATCACGTGATTCTGGTGGTTGAGGTTTTCAGGAGATCAAGAAGTAGACTTCTTTCCTTCTGCAATGCCTTGCATGACAACAGTCTAATGGTGTAATGTTTTTATGTACCAAAGGACATTTTAAGGAGTTGCACATTTTTGAAGGTTCCACTCTCGTGTACTGCATAATTTTTCCACACCCTCTGAATTCGATCCATTGGATTCTGGAATAATAATAATAATATTAATAGACATTATCATAAGATCATAATGATGATAATGTTCACTTTTGATTAATTTTCTGGTTTTAGTCCTAAATACATGATGATGACACTGAGCCTGCATGAGGCTGAACCAGGCCATCATTTGCAAGTACGTTGAAATAAAGTTGTGAATGGCTTAATGGACAATTTTCCATATAAACTTATGGAGGTTGCTTTTCGTTAACTGACTCTCAGAGTGTGCTTAGATCTTGTCAGGTGCTGACATTAGTTAGTTGAAAAAGGAAAAGTAAATGAAAAAGCAGCAACATAGAAAACCTCGTCAAAGATTTTGAGTTAAAAAGGCAAAGTCTTGAAGACCCAAGTGATTTTGTGGAGTGGCTGTTCAAAGGGTTTGTGACTTGAGTAATCTCGAAAAAAACAGAATGTGCTGCAAAGATGTGGGAATCAGACTGAAGATTCTAGAATTTTGTGGATGCATAACTACTTTGCCTCTACACTACTTCTTAATTAGGTTTTACTTTTGGATAATGGTAATGGCTAGGTGGTTAATTGCTGGTAAAAGTTCTAATAAATCTAGGTCCATCTTCTAAAATGTATCTAACGCTTCCTTGAGTTTTGGTCTATATTCACAGCAAACTAAAATTGCCCTTCACTGATTATGTCTGTTAGACTTCAGTAGCGCCAAACAGGACTCATATTTGTACCAGAATTTCCTTCTGCTACGTACCTTCATTATAAATATGCATACTTAGATATAGCGCGTCCTGGCAGTGGATCCCAAATCACTTTAAAGATTCTCTGTCTTTCTCTCTCTCTCTCATCGCCATTGCTTTCTGTCTGTCTCTGTCTCTCTCTTCCAACTTGTCACGTGACAAATTACCAGTCCTGTGTAATCTTGTTCCTTGGACTGACCCCTAAGTATTCATCAATATTCTTCATATGTATTCAGTGTAGACCCGTTAATGCACAGTTGCTCAGAGCCAAAACCACAATTGCTGCATATTAATAGACCACTTACTAATTGAAGCAGTGTGTGATTTACATAAGAGTCATAGTGTGGTTGGATAGGGTAGGTATGTGATGTGAAGGCACTTGCACTGTAGTCTGACGAATTTGTCCCATTACTTTGAAAGGCCATATTTTTGTCTTTTTGGATAGAAGTGATTGTGATTTAATACCAGACAATTTGTGTTTCTGGCCACTTTAGTATGTACTGTTTCCAGTTATTATTTCAAAGTGTAAAGTGCTTGGATTGAACTACCAAGCTTATGGTTACATAGCTGATTCTTGTGTAAATGGGCCATGCGTAAATGGGTTTCCACTGTATTATGATTTTTTTTTCTGGGAAACTGCAATGCGCATTTATTAACCTCCTTAGCGTTACATTTTCTCCCGGAAAAACCAGCCCAAAAGGTTAGATTTATTTACGTAGGCATGTATAACATTGTATATACATGTTTAGTTATATATGTATATATGTATACAATATATATATATATACATATATGTGTAAATATATACATATATTTGTACATATATATATATGTAAAATGTATTCATATATAGCTATATATGTATAGTTATATACAGATATATGTCTATAATATGTACATAGATGTATATT
Source organism: Aporrectodea caliginosa (assembly GCA_020284085.1). Lineage (NCBI taxonomy): Eukaryota > Metazoa > Annelida > Clitellata > Crassiclitellata > Lumbricidae > Aporrectodea > Aporrectodea caliginosa. Next base: position 439,015 of record JACEVL010005070.1, read on the forward strand.
CATATGTGCATGTATTTATATACATCGATGTATTGTATACATGTATATAAATATATACATATATATATATATGTATTTATATGTGTATAAATATGTATATATGTGGGTGTATATATGTATATATATGTATCTATATATGTATCTATATATGTATATATATATGCATAGAATGTATATGTATATACATATATATATAGATATATACATGTATATTCATATATGTGTTAACATACATGTATTTGCGTGTATATATATGTATATTGTATATATATATATATATTATATGTATATACATGTACCAATATATATATATGTATATACATGTACCAATATACATATATATATGTATTTATGTATATATATATATATATGTATATGTACATATACATGTAATGTGTCTATATATATGTACAAGTGTATATGTGTATGTATGTATATTGGCATATATATATATATGCACACATGTGTATATATATGTGTATATATATGTATATATATATGTATATATATATATATGAATATGTACATGAACAGGACATTGTGTGTATACATGTATATATATATACATATGTATATGTACTAATATATATGCATATATAAAGTATATATATGTTGTTTATATATATTTATATATATATATATAAATATTTGTATATATGTATATATATAAACATGTGTGTAAACATTTACTGTTTACCTGTGTAAGTATATATATGTAGATATATATCTATATATATATATGTGTGTATGTCTATATGTATATATATGTTTATGTACATGTGTGTATATATATATACATATATATATATATGCACATATGTATTATATATATACTTATACGTGTATATGTATATAAACGGATATATGTATATATATATGTGTCTGTATGTACATGTATATATCTATGCATGTATGTATATATGTATGTATGTATGTATGTATGTATGTATGTTTGTATGTATATATATATATATAATATAATTATATAAATGCATGCATTGATATTATAAGTTTATTGATTTTCGATTGTCTCGTGAACGTACAACGTCTATGTCATAGACACAATGAGACAACTTGGACCCCGAGTCTCACTCGGGGTTAACCGCTTTTACATAGAATTTCGGCCCCGAGTAACGCTCGGGGTTAACGCTAGGGAGGTTAAGTAAAGAAGACATGATGCTTACTGGCCACCAGAGGCACTGCAGAGTTTAGATGCTCCAACTAGTCACCTGATGATTAATAAGGACTTTTCAATCCTGTGTCCTTGCATACATCTTCAAACATGACTCATCATATAGATGTTATAACCTAGTCCATGAAGTGGAGCTTAAAAGCAGCGCTATAACAAGATTCCAGTGCCTATAATTACTTTTTTGATTTAAAAGGGAATGCAATACAGCACTAGTTTATAATAGAATGAAGTCTTTCAGAAATAATATTATTGTTGAAGGTATTATTGGAGCATTGCAGAATACAACAGGCATCTATAGAGCCATTTTAGAACTCTTATGAGGTCATCATGCAGGTTCTTGGTTACATTACATTACATTACATTTGCATCAGAGTATGTTGGGTGTCTGTTCTGAATAATTAATGGCTTAAGTTTTGTTGTTGTTATTCAAGGCGATGTATCTTATCGAATCACAAGGCATCCCTCGGTTTCGTCAGCTTCTGGAAGATATGTACTACAGCGTTGCTCCTAGCAAGTTCCCCATCCACACAGCACATGTTGAGGTTTCTGGATTCAGTTAATTACAGTTAGGGCAGCAAGAGCCTTGATCAGTTGTTTTCCTATGTATAGTAGATTTTCTAAATTATATCTATTCATTACAAATAGTGATATATAATTATTCTTTTTCCATGTAATAAGTTATGTGATATGATGGATAATTCAGTAGTGAACAAACGATATATTTTATGTTAAGCTTGCAGATTCAAGGATGTTGAGCAGTTTATGTTAAAGCAAAAGAGAAAGGTATTAACACACTTGTTTACACACCTCCAAAGTAACTTGTGGCATTTGCTATGGAATGACCTGCCTACTATAACTCGAGCTGTGATGTTATCTGGGGCACTACTATTTCTGCTCGTTCTCTTAAGACTTTTCTTTTTTCGAGGGGCCCTTCGCACTGGAAGCGCCTCTGATTAGGTTGTACTGTGTGAGATAGGGATGTTAAACGAAATTCGGAAATCCGAATTTCGGTTTTGAAAACGAAATTCGGTTTTTATTATTGACAAAACGAAATTCGAATTTTCTTCAAAATCATTTTCGTAGTGAAAATTTCAAGAAATGCCAGAAAGAATTAATTCATGCATTTCTTTAGTGTTTACGATTGTTTTCATCGAATATAGCCGGCAGATAAGAAGGTGTTTATTTAACGTACGTTACGATACCTATTATATAAAATAACTTGTGTTATATAATAATATATTAAACTTTCTATGAAGGCCAATAAAAACCGAAATTCGGTTTAAAATCGGATTTCTAAAACCGAAATTCGGATTGCCAAAAAAACTGATTTTAACAACCCTACTGTGAGAGGCGCTTTAGAAATCCGTAAATAGAATAGAATAGAATAGAATATGTGGTTGTATGCCTACTTTAAGCACTTTGTTATCATCCATTCTTGGCTGTAGATTTCTTTGCTGTGCTGCACAGGGTGACCTGGTTGTTCCCCAAACCAGATCATCCACTGTACAGCACAGAAGCTCTTCTGTGGTCAGTCCAACTTTCTGGAATAGGTTATGCAAGATAATGCAGCATCTTACGAAATGAGCCTCTTGGTCTTTCTTTGCTTCTGTTTTGTAAGCGCTTGAAAACCATTTTGTTTGATGCTGGTTTTCTGTCGTTAGGTCGAGAGCACCTCAAATGAGTTTTTCTGAAGAGGTGCTACATAAATCTCTGATTACATGTCTTTAAGTCGGCTGCGGCTGGATCCAACAAAGATGCAGTATGTTTGACTGGTCACATAGTAGGTGGTCAAAAATTGACCAAATGTTAGATAACATTGCGACTCCCTGACTGGAATAGTAAAACTTGCTTGTGGGTCTAAGACATTTGGAGATCTGTACTGCTACTCAGCAAATCCAGAGGTGGCAGATAGTGGAACAGCCGAGGTCAGTTGTAAAGTAAGCTGGTTTCCTTGGCGAATAAGTATTCACAGACCGACAGCGGCATTCTCAACAGAGTGTTGGGATGATGAGTGGCACCATCTCCCAGTTGTTGCTACTCTCTCCACCAGACTGAATGTGAACCCTAGACACCAAAAGGTTCCCTTGAGATTTAACATCAGGCACCTATAGGATCCCATTATGGGAAGGGCTTAAGGCCAATGCAAGGGATCTCTTTAATGACATGTGTAGAGCATCACCCTGACTGAAATACCATTAGACATGTCATAAAAATGGGAGCCAGTGCAGATCAGGGTTACCGAAGACAGCCAATAAAGGATTGGATCAGCGACAGAACTCAGTTTCTGATATACCTGGTGACTGGGGAAAGAGACAATGCCTTCTGGGCCCAAAAGCTGTCTGTGCTTATATCGTGCATACTGTCACCTGGAGCTGCATGTGAGTTGAGGGTGAAACACCAGACTGGTTTGGTGTTGAAAATGGAATAAGACGGAGTGATCCAATTGCTCCAGACGTACTTGCAGCATCAGTGGAAGATGAGACCGAGACACACGACTGCCTAAGATAATGATTTGGACATGTACTTCTGTACTTCTGCTACAGTGGTCCATGTAGAAGACAAACAAGCAAGATCATCAGATGGTAGAGTACAGTTGGATGTCTGGCATATTGATGGACCTGCACACCATGGTTTTGATGAGTTTAGTTAACTTGATCATTGAAGTGGTCAAAAAATTGTTTGGTCAGTGTTGGAATCAATTACTATAAAAAATATAATGGCATAAATTTCAGCCTACTTGAACCATACATGAATTTTCTGGATATTCAATAGTTTTGCAAGCAAAGGGGAACCAGAATACAAGCATAGCAAAAATGTCTTAGTATGGCTTAAACTGTCAGTTTTAGGTTAGTGTAATAAGGTAGTAAGTCAATGTGCCACTGCACATTGGTGAGTCCTGAACAGAGATGGCGATCATTTCCTTTCCATTTTCTGTGAGCTGGCAATTCATATTGTGTCTTGTACTTGAATCAAGGCAATTTTCCAGTCTTTTTGGATGAATGCCTTTCTGGTTATTTTAAATAATAGCTTTATTTAATTAATTACATTATTATAGCATCTTTAGTGCAGAACATTAGGTAGACATTTTGATTCATTGAAGTTTATTCATGCTTGTTGATGTTTGATCTTTGTTTAAACAGGGTTGGGCGTTGTACAGTGAATTTCTTGGCTATGAACTGGGACTGTATGAAGATCCGTATGTAGAGTATGTATGATTAAAGAAGGTTCTTTTGCATTTGAAATATCTACAAAAAAGTGAATAGTTCAGGAACAGTTGCATCCAATCGTGTAAATAGTACTGTGGCAGTAATGACTTCGTTATACATGTATAATGTGGAAGGCATTACTAGTGTAACTGATGACAATTCAAAGCCCATCTGGAAAATTCTCATTTCAAGGTCTTGTTTTGCCTAAATTGTTACTTATTTTTATCATTAATCTTTTTCTGTACTTTTCTTTCTAAGTTGTCTTATTGTCACAGGCATTCATATGTTTTATTGTCACAGGCATTCATATGTAATAATTATGTATATATATGGGGGGGGGCCCGATAGCACATTGGATAACATCTGATACAGAGACCGAGAGGTACCGAGTTCGAGCCCCCGTTGAGCGGATATGCTTTGTAGGCTGCTATTAGCGCCGTTGTATTGCAGGCTGTCTGTTCTGTTAGTAGTTAAGATTTAAATTGCATAACATGTAAATGTACAGCGCAGTGCGTTTGCCAGGCGCTTATTAAAGAAAAGATATTATTATATTATTATTATACCTGGTACATACATTTGCATACACCTGCACACATGTACATAAGCACACATGCACACTCACTAGTTTTACTTTTTGTCAATAAATGGCTTGCCTACCTACCTACCTACCTACCTACCTACCTACCTACCTACCTACCTACCTACCTACCTACATACATACCTTAAATACTCATGCTTGTCATTCTTGTTACTGGTTTGTATTAGAAGGTGCATGTTCTAGGCAACGATTTGATTCTAGGTTTGGCCATCTCTCATACCAGATGTTGCGTACTTGTCGTCTTGTTGTTGATACTGGATTGCACGCTTTCGGGTGAGTTAGAATGTGTCATCAAAAACTTAGTGATAAACACAATCACATGATTAAGTTGTTAACCACAGATGATTTACAGTTATCTAATCCAATAACTTCTGTAGCCCATTCTAATGCATGTCATAGAATCCAATCTTACTTGAGCAAAATGTGAGTTAATTCGACCAAAGAAGCAGACTGTTTATAGAAAGTTTAAGCCTAGATGCTCACTTCAACATTTAGTCAGCCAATATAAAAAATAATGGAAGTGAATTGTATAGCTTAGAGCCATCATTGCAGTAATTCCTTCTGATGCTCTTCTTATCCTTGATAGGGCTACTGTAAGATGGAAAAGTTGTAGTAAGATGCTACAGAATTTTTAGAGTGTTGAGTTTGACTTTTGAGACTGACAGTTCCTTGAATATTTTCAGTGACTCGTGTAATTTTTATTATTTATAATCATTATTTGAGTTTGTAGAAATAATTGAATTAACTTACCTACTCCATGTGTTATGTTTTGGCATTCAACTGAAGCACTGAATTGTTATGCACCCATTTTATCACTGCTAACCAAGCAATGAAATTGCTCATATTCTTTCTAAATAAAATGAAGACTTGTTTGGTTGAGGAAGATGAAGGCTGATGAAGTCAGTGCATGGCTTATTATTCTCTTTAGCTGGACTTCTGATCGAGCTGTCCAACTCCTGCTTGACAACACAGCACTACCAGAAGCAGACATCAGAAATGAAGTCCGTCGTTACATCATTTGGCCTGGTCAGGTATGCCATTGAACATTTTATGCAAGTCTAAACAGAAAAGGATGAAACTAAAGGATATTTAGCTCGGATAAACTTTGTATCAGCAATATGTGACTTTGCCTGAGAAATTGCTCACAGTCATAACATTTGAAAATTGGTTTAATAATGCATTGAACTGAATTGGGATTAAAGTATTTTGGTTAAAATTGCATGATTTTATCAAAACAATAATTAAAAAACAGATACAACTATTTCATATGTATAATCTCACATGAAAATTTTGGAAATGTTGTCTTAAATCTTACCTAAAATTTTAGATGTTGGATGTAAATTAAATAGAATTTTATGTGCAAAATTAGTCATGTAGCCTGAAGTTTTACATTAGACCTTAGGAGTGATATATTGTGCATCTCTGCAAAAATTAGTTACAGACCTATTTCAGATGTGTTTTATGTATAACAGCCTTGTGAGTCAATTTCTTTTAAAGGGTTTTTCTCTGTCTCAATCACTTTTATATTGTGCTGTCACTAAAACCCGAAACATGAACATCTCTCCCATTCTCAAATGACTCCACTGTCTTAAAATACCTGAAGGAATGCACATTACTTTGTATGGTTCTTGCATTACCTGTATAGCCAATTAGCCATGATATAAATTCTGGTATCCAGGATCAGTGGTGCACATTCTTCTGTTTTTTAGGCTTGTGCATACAGAATAGGAGAACTGAAGATAAGAGCATTGCGTGAGAAGGCAGAAAAAGAACTGGGTCAGTTTATTGCTGATGTGAATTGCTATATCCTTGTGAAAGAGTGTTTTGTGTGTATATGTATTAATTAATTCATTTATTCATTCTGAAAATGTATATAGCGCCCCTTCAACTAACCTACTCAGAGGCACTCCCAGCCCAGCCACGGCTAAAAGGTAAAGATTTAAGCAGCTTACAGCATGTAGGCGCATCATTCCGAGGTAACATGCGCAACTCAAGTGGGAGTCCATTCTAAGTGGAGGACCCCACGACCGAAGAGGCCCTGTTCTGCTTAATGGAAGAGTGGGCTCGCGGAACCAAGGGCTCCTACCTAGCTGAAGAGCGAAGACTTCTGCGGGCCGCTATGTCAGAAACAGGATGATAACCAAGAAGGCATCACGAGACAAGCAAGGACATCACGCATGTAAGCAGAGACAGGAGCAAACTTAGGAATGCGTACAATGAAACGTGCAGCAGAGCGGAAGACCCGATCAAAGCAAACAAATAAACCCAAGTGGAAGACCAACAAGTATCAAGAACAATGACCCAATCAACCAAAGTGGAAGATCAACAAGTATCAAGAACAATGACCCAATCAACCCAAGTGGAAGATCAACAAGTATCAAGAACAATGACCCAATCAACCCAAGTGGAAGATCAACAAGTATCAAGAACAATGACCCAATCAACCCAAGTGGAAGACCAACAAGTATCAAGAACAATGACCCAATCAAGCCAACTTGGATTACGGATCACAGGATCATTCACAACCTGTACCATCTGGCACTAAGTAAACACAATATACTCTGGCGGTGAATAAATATTTATTTACTATACATGCAATTCGCTTACCATAAACAGTTTACTTCTGATCAGACCAATTTCTCTTAATTATGCAACAGTGTGTGTAACCTCTTTGCTGGGTTTTAATGGCACAAGTCCACCCAACAACCTATTGTAGTCTTAAATCATGCTAGAGAATCCTATGAAGCATTTATTTCACATTCTATTGCATGAGAAAGACAATAGTCCACTATGTAAATAATGTACTTCTTGAATCCTGTTTAAAATTAAATGACAGCCAAAATGGAAGGGGGTGATATTCAGTGGGGGAGACTTTGTATCATAGATAGGGGTTTCCATTTCAGTGGGGAGACTTTCTTTCGAAACAGTCTATGGGGGAGACACTATTTCAGTCCAGTGAGACTCTGCTCAGGGAGACTTTATTTTGTGACACCAGCCACCAGTAACTCTTCTGGTTATCTGAGCAATGTTGCTAACTGGTAAATGTTCTGTGCTTAACTACATTAACATCACTTAGGCTTGGGTAGAGAGTGCCTCTGATTATTTTTTTGGCATGGTGCTATACAAATATCCTTAATAATTAAGCACATAAATAAAGTTACACCTTGTTAAAACTCAGTTAACTTACATCTTGTTACAAATTAATTAACTTCATCTTTGCTTGCCTTGTATGTGTTTGGGTAATCTCAAATTAATATTGTTGGTGTAATGTTGTGCTTGGGTGACATATTGATCAATCTCTCCAGCTTTTATTAGTGTTTGTTAGCATCTGAATTTGCAAGAATGCAAGAACTTGTCTTGATGGATTACCGTTACATTTGAAATACTTTGCAGCTCTAAGACTTTATTCTGATTAAATGGAATGGTTTTATTTTTGATATTTGAATGCAGGTGATCTTTTCGACATACGCTGTTTTCATGAGGAGATCTTGCGATATGGAATGATTCCACTGTCTGTTCTGGAACGTTTGGTCAATACATATATCCTGAAAAAAGGGCCAAACAAGCTTGCTTAGGTTGGACAGCCTGTAAATTGAAAGAGATTTCGAGTGCTTTCCACCATGGAAACAACTTTAGACTTAAAATCTCCTGTTATTCATAGTGCATCATTGAGTTAATGGAGTCAGCAGAAAGAGGGACGTAGTAGACACCAGTGGCATGAAGCATTTTATTATCGTTTAGTATTTGGATGATTCAACCAATTCTGAGCAACATCACTGCCTGACCACCTCAGAACTGTATGAAAGTTTCATCACATGTTGTAACGTGTATTGAAAATTCCAACTTTTTCTGCAATATTTAAGATACTTTCAGAGACACTCTGGCTTCCATCACCTTACTGTCATAAAGCATTTCATGAAACTTTCAGAAGTCCAATGTTTGAAAATTTATATCTCTAGAACTGTTAGACCAAAATAATTGGATAAAAAATTCACTTGTACAGTTTTTTGTGTACCGGGTATAAATAGAATTGTGATAATTATCTATTAAGTTAAGCTGTATTAATGTTTAAATGTGCCTTTAAATTCGTTATACTTTTAATCGGGCAATATTCATTGAGCATTATTTCCATGTGCAGGGCCGTAAATCTGTTTCAAAATGTGGGGAGGGAAACTGCACGTTCACTTAAGAAGCCCACTGAATTCAGTTACCCATTAGGTTAACACTTTAACGACGAGCGGCATTGGTTTCCCAGTCACTTTCAGGGACGTCATTTCAGTTTTTTTCAGGGGGCAAAAAAAGTTTTTACGGGGTAATACTTGGCCAGCTTGTCAAGTTCTGTATTAAGTTTACATGTGCAAAACTGTGGTTATTTGGTCGAACGTGTTTCCTTCTTGTTCTTATTTATTTCTTACTATTTTTATTCTGTGATATGAAGTATTTTAAATACAAGTATTTAAAATACTTCTTTAAATACTATTATAAGTATTTTCTACCTGTATTTAAAATACAATGGAATGACAATATTGATAGCCTACTTTTACTTAAAAATGTTTTTTATACTTTAAATTATAATGCTAAAATAACAGTTAACAAAGCAATATTACTTGCTGCATGAACTAAGTCTGCAAAACGTATTATTGAGCTATTATTATTTATGGGGGAAGCCCATGGTCAAGGCCCTCAGTGGTCAGAGGAGCGAAGCCCCTGAAGCTGACCAAAGATAACAAAACAGCAGTACGCATTTAAAATTTACTTTAAGAAGTTAAAACAGCTGTCATACCAATCATTGACAATAAATGATTGATTCATTGTAAATGAACCAATTGTGACTGTGTGCCTTTACTTCAATCAGGGATTCAAATGGAGTTATGAAGACTCAATTAAAATAAAAACTTGGAAGCCACCACACCAGTGACACCACTGTCACTAATAAGAAAATGATCATGCTTTTTAAAAACTTAATAGGCTTATTTGCTCAACAAAGAAGCACTCCTGGCCCTTTCCCCCCAAATTTCTGATGTCAGTTTCAAAATCAATTGTTCTGGCAATATTAGACTCAATGCTCAACCTGGCCAAATGCACCAGATGTTAATGAGACATTATAGACCCTAAAAACTCTTAATCATCTTGAGTTTGCCGAATGGTCTCTCTGCAGAGGCTACTGTTGATGGAATTGTCAACATGTATAGTATACGTAAGACGGTAAGCTGACACAAACGTTTGGAAATATCCAAAGGATTGTACTGTGTTAAAAAGTACAACAGGTCCAATGATGTTAACTGGGTGCATCCAAAATTTGCCTTATGTACAGAGGATAAATGTTGCATTTCTGTTATGACTTATGAAATCCTGACCATTAAGGCCAGCCAGGATATTGCTTTGCTAAAGCTAAAGAATTTCCTGCCAAATCACTTGCAGACGTGGTTAGATATTTCCACAAGAAATAAAACCTTTCAACCAGATTTAAATAAAATATGCATAAAACAGAAAAACTTTGACTGCAAAAATAATAAGATCTATAATGTAAGACTGATGAACAGCGAATGCACTTACCTCCACAATGGTCACTTTATTATTGATATTGATATCTAAACCTACATGTATGTGTCATGACAGTTTAAGTCCAAAATGCGGTGTATGCCACAGCTGGATTTCGCTGCAGAGGCAAGGGCTCCTATTAATATTATCCAGAGGTTCGTGGCTTAGCCTTAGACTAAATCCATCCTACATCCTAATGACCACTAACCTCCCCCTCTTCCTCCTCCTCCCCTTCCTCCTCCTCCCCTCCTCTACCTCTTCCTCTTTCTTTTTTCCCTCCTCCTCCACTTCGTCCTCCTATTCCTTCTTCTGCTATTCCTCTTTGACTTCCTCCTCTGCTAGAAATTTGATATAGGCCCTACACTGCAAACCCTCGTCTCATGCATGACAAGAATGTGTGTGGGAGGCTACTTGATGTATCTTCCTGCTGATGCTGGAGCCGAGTCACGTATACAGGGTATTATGTGCGGGGCCTATATGAGACTTCACAAGAAAGTTTGAGGATTGACCTCATTATGTAGAGGTTATCAGGGTCTATCAATCTTACAAGCCTTGACCGGTATAGTATACCTCTGCAAGCTCTGCCAGTCAGTCAGTCGGTATATCCGATAACCTGGGTGCACGGCAGAAAGGCTAGCAGTCTGTTCCTCTGACTGCCCGTCACAAAGGAACAGATTGTAGCGACTGGGGTTTAAATATTCACAGTTTAGACAAATTTGTGGGAAGGGAATTCCTTCACATTCCCTTCCCAAGCTGAAAAGTGGGGAGGGAATTCCCTCCCTTCCCTCCCCAGGATTTACGGCCCTGTCCAAGTGTGTACTGTGATAATTTTTTATAGTGTCTATGACTTGCAAGAATAGCCAAGTTTGACTTAATTACGTTTTCACATCTGTTAGATATATTGGTGGGCTGCCAAATTTGACCAAAACTCAAATCATGGGTCATGGAAACATCTTTAAAATAATTATTTTAAAATATGTTTTATTGTATTTTTATACAGCATGGTTGAATTGATGAGTGTGTAAAAAATAAGATTTTTTTAGTTTTTATCGAGCATCCCAAATAAATTAATAAGTAATTCAGTATAAATTCGGAACTACTTATTTGTAAAATGTTCAACGCTTGTTCTCACAGCAAAAATAGCTTGTGGACAACTGGAATTAGTGATATATCTGAAAGTATTTTAAATATTAACCCTTTCCGTACTACGCCATTTTAGTCTGCGCTACCGGGGATTTCCATGCAAAATTGGCGAATTTTCATGAACATGACATACATAACATTATACAATTCCTGTTTTATCTAGAAGCATTGAGAACTTCAAATGCGTATCGTTTTCACTTTTTGACATGTTTTGTCATGCAAATTTGTAACCTATAATTATTGATAAGTAGAGCTTTTATGGGCTTTTTTTATTGTTATCGATACTGTTAGGAACTTTCGTATGCATTTATCGACTCTATACAAAGAAACTTAGATCAGTCAAATTCACCAGATAATCAACGGTATCAGATGTAATAAAATACAGCCCGTAAAAACAAGTTTTTTACTATATCCATCTAGTATCCTATAACGTGTACTCTAAAAATAGTCCGCGTTCATTTTACGCCATAGCGTGCGTTTAATCAGGCAGCGCGCCCGTTTTTGTTGCGGCCAATGGCAACGCTGGCCAATGGCAACGCTGCGTATCGGAAAAGGGGATTCCCGATTCGAAAATTTGAGTCCCCGATTCTATAAGCTAGCCTTTTTGGGGGAGCTGAAATTTTATAGAATGAAGTGTCTGCGAGGGGCGAGTCTATCTGCCAAGTTTCAGGACGATTGAATGATTGTAAGTGATCGCATTAGTCGTCGCAAGATTTGACTTTTTAGCCTGTGGCTCAAGCAAGCAAGCAAGCAAGATTTCCGCAAGTTAAACTAGATGGATAAAAATACACCAGTTCAGTAAGTATCCACACGCCAGTTAATGCTGGCCTACTGCACTTGCATGTGGTATACTGTGGTATGCTCAGAAGATCAGTGGGCAAAGTTGCACACATGTCATCGCTCGACACGTCCTTACCACTATAGACTCTGAACTTGTAAACTTCGGCGCTGCTTGATTCACAGACACAAAAGAGCTTCAACCCAAATCGAGTGCTCTTTAGCAAATAGAACGGTCTCTGCAAACAGAAGAACTTGCTTATCCCTGGGGATCTATCGTCATGTCCTGTGACACCCGTGCTGCGTCTTACAGGCGATGACATTTTCGCCGGCCATGCAGTACTTTCATCACTAGGCTATCCCCATTATTACTTGCATCGACAAAATCGCTACTTTCCCTAGAAGGCACTTTTGGAACACTCTAGCAACAACTTTACAACCTCTTCGTCTTTGCTAAACTTTCTATGCAACATCGTCCCTCAACACTGTAGGCCTACAATGCGATTATCACGCCCTTTTACCAACATAGGATATGTAAAAATATTTTTTCATTATAATTTCTCCATTTATAGTAGCTGTCAGCATAAAAACAGTAAGCAAGCCCTAAGTACTGCAGTGAAGCGCTACCTGACTCATGCAGGCGTTTATATGGTATCGGACGTACGCCGTACGTCATAAGGTAGCGCAGCTGTCTAAATCATGATGTACACCGTACGTCAAAGGGACAGAAAGGGTTAAAGAAAAACTTAGGGATTTTCCATGTAATAGATCTTCAAAAGTTTCTGCTAATTCTTAAGAGGGTGGGGTTGGTGGCATTGGTTGAATTGTGCTGGAATGACCCATTTAGAGCATTTATTGTTGTTTAGTAACCTGTGCAATTCATAACCTGTCATTGTGCTGCCTTCTGGGAGGTTTATCAAGAAGTGCCTTGTAGCAGGGTTCACTACAGTGAGGTCATTTTCTAAAGCTGAAATAATTAAATTACAAAGCATGGCTTTGGTGTAGATTTCTGTAGTCTGTAGCCATTTAATTTAACTAGAAAGTTGCATCAGTGTGCTCTCTGGACAAACAGATGTACAATTGTACATGTGCATATTTCAAATTCTACTTTACATAATACACATCCTACAACTTTGATTTGTCTGCCCGTGCCCCTTTACATGAAAGAAACTGTCCACAAATCATTCAACATTGGAGCATATTGATCTATACATACAAGTGCAAAGATACACATGTAACTTGAAATATTACATCTTTTTACAACAGTGTTTTGGTATGGCATAATGGTAATGCCTGGTATGTACAATCCAATTCAGTAGCACATATACAAAGACTTCAGTTCACCTGTTCCGCAACTTGTGTCTATCTGAAATATGGTTTTTTCAACTCCTACAAAAGTCTGTCACATAAAGAACTCAACTTGCACTCGGGCAATTTCTTATACTGGTTCTTTTATAATCTTATCAATGTTTCGTGTTGTCTTCAGTATTTCCCAACTACGACGTATCACATAAAAGATTCTCTGGAACGTATTGTGGTCAAAAACGGAACGTGCTGTGTTTGACAAATCAAATGGCTCTGAATAAGAAAATAACACAGATGAACTTCAGCAACATACTTATGATAACAACTGAAAATGGTCGCATGCTTATTTACATGCATAGATATTGAACAGCTGAAGAAGAAACAGGATGAAAATTATCCAATAGGATCCCTTCTTTAACCTCCCAACTATATGATGGTACATGCATTTACCTACTGTGGAAGAGGAAGGAGGTGCTTACCTTCACTGCAACAGCTAGCATTGTATTAACAGTTTAACACCCACTGTGATGGAATATTGACCAGCCAACTTTGACACCAGGAATTGTCCAGATAGAAACAACTGAACCAAAGACAATGACCACAATGGTTTAACTGCCAACCATGGGTTTGATGGATTTGGCAATGTGCTTACTACTTTTGATAGATTTTGCAATGTGCTTACTACCTTTGGTGGATTTTGCAAGGTGCATACCTTCTATGCATAAGAATTTCCACTGTGACGGTGGATTTCGTGCAGTGTTCTGATTCATCACGAGATCCTTTGCCAACTTCTTACCCAGGCGAACAGAAATGGCATCCATCTCAAAGCTGTCATGAGAAAACACAGGATTCACTTAGAACTTGTGATGCAACGATCATGACTGCTATGCTATGACATAAGGTTTCACAGTTTTATTAAAGTATGGCGCAGGTACGTAATACCTTTTGAACAGGTCTCTGTGTGCCATTCAGTGGATAAACAAATCAGGTTCAAACACAAAATCATTTTATAAAACTAAGAACTGCATGCTTGTTCTCACAACAGGTGGGTCATTTCTCATATGGCAATAACCTTCTGAACCCATACTGAAACAAATATAAGCTTCAGAGCCCATGCATTATTCCCACAAGGCCATAATATGGACTTTGTAGTCTACATCTTATCTCATAAGGCGAATATACCATACCATACATACAGAGCAACTCTTGGTTAACTTGTTATCATGTGTTCCTACTATTTCATGTAATCATATTGCAGTTTGTCAGGTTTAAATTGAATAAACCATTAGTATTATTATTAACATTAAACCTGTTTTCAGTCTGACCTACATTTACCACCCTTTAACAAAAAAGATCATGTGATATGACATCCAAAAACCTGAGTCTCAAGGCCACTCACTTCTGGTTAAACCAGGAAGAAAGACAATTGATCTGAAGCTGAAATATATCATCACCAGATTCTTATTTTCACTGCATCGCATTTCACTGTATTTTGTATAACACTGCGTTTCACAGTTTTGATCACATTCAGTGCTTTTATATATATGTTCCCCCACTATTACCATATCTCTTTATAATTAAAATTTTGAAATTTATGCATAGAAGCGAGTATGTGTACTAGATTGTAAAAACATACATACATAAGTACCATAAACAGAGACTCACTCAAAATCATTGGCAAAATAGCTGAGAAATCCATAGAATAGTTCACCGAGTGAATTGTGGTTTTCAGACAAATAAGCTGGTAGCTTCTTGTCCAAACTGATTAGTCTGATGTCTTGGTCAGGGTTGAAAACTTCCTACAAAAGAGACGGTTAAGTAATTTAACAAATGTCCTCACACCATAAGAAGACACTGATCAAACAAAGTTTCACAACTTTTGATCCTACATAGATCTACATTAATCCAGAAGAGATAAACGCCAGATTTACTGTTCAACTTGTTCACCTGGATTAACAGGTTCATATGTGTTAATCACTCAGACAATGTAGGCATATTTATATACATTGTATTATACATATCTCCCCTTTGAATGCTATGAGAGCAAAATTACGACATCTTAAAACTGTCTGCGCTCACCACTTGCACAGAAGTGTGATGTTTTAGGTGCACTTACTAAAGTGGTTGGACATTTGGGAAACAGCATTCTTTCTAAGTAACTAAGTTAACTATTACTTACAACATTACATATTAAGCCAACGCTTTGCAAGCCAGATGTGACACATATTAGAGAAGGGTAGTGGAAGTAGATACAAACAAGAGGAACATCGGAAACTCTTTAGTGGAGCCAAAAATTTTAAAACTAGAAGATTTAAGAAGTAAATCAGATACAAATTAACAGACATCAAAGACTTACTGGGTACATGAGCTGAAGACTTGGCACAGCTGATGGTATACATCCACCTGCCAACAAAATACAGTTGCACCGGTAATAATGAAAATTACGGAATTTAGTTCTTATATGCCACCAACCATAGTATACAGCTTTAAAACATGTGCAAACCAAAGCAGAGTTTTAATCTCAAATCAATGCAGACTGGTGCTTTTTACAAGCCACACACAGTGCAGTGACCACCAAAAGGACATCAGATGCAGCAGCACATTTAGCTTGCTTCCTTTAACATGTCCGTCCAACAAAACAAATCTGTACAACTGCAGCAGTTCGGTATTTAAGACACAGTGGTGCAAATATGGCGAAGTTTTTGTAAAATGAATACATTAGATCATCATAAATGAAGTCGTGGCTCTGAATTTCCATTGGGTTAGAATATTAACAACTGTATTTGGAAAAATCACCTACTGTATACAATTTTTAGATACATTGTTACAGGGTAAAATTCACTTGAAAAAAAAAATATTTTAAATTAAAAAGATTTGAGAAACTTGTTTAATGCCTTCATGCTTGATTACTTTGCATGGTGTCATTATAGCACTATTGATTTTAACCAATGAAACAAAAGACATTGAATATAGAAAGATACTGTTTTGTCTCGTCTTGTCTTCAACCGTCCTTGAGCCAAGGATCAGCTGCACATGGAAAATTTGTTTCCAACTGCTTCTGTCACTCATTTCCCTCAATAACTGATTGGATGACAATTCAGCAACTGTGCAACTGGGTTAATTTCCTTCTACAGGCAATCTCCACTCTGCCATGGCACAAGCCCATAATATGAAAGCTTCTTCTGCTTGATTAATCCCAGTAGACTCCTTTATACGCCAGCAGTCTCCAAAACCCACTTGTTCATCTTCCTTGCAGCCCATGATACCCAAGAATCTGCTGCAGAAACTCTATTTCAAATGCATTGATTCTTGCCACCTCATCCTTCTCCATGGTTCAGTGGCAATGAATGGAAGAACCTTCATAAGTCATATCTTGTTGCAAGCAAGATGCTGTGAATTTTCCACACTTTTTCAGTGCTGCCTCAACACATTGTCTCTTTATTAGTAGGGCTGTCAAAATGTTAGAAAAACGTGGCCCGGGTACCCGAGCTCATTTTCAACGGGGGCCCGAAGGCCCGTCATTGGTAAAACGCTTGAGGAAAGCCAAAAATAGTTGAGTCACAGTATAACGAAGTTACAAAATTTGATTTAATTAATTACATTGAAAGACCTGTGGCGTGTGTCTAACGGCGATTTTCGGTACTAATACTTCGATCACTGTCCACTTAGTTCGTCGCCTCGTATCGCTGATCGACCGGAAAGCGTCGGATAGAAATTGTCGCTTCGATTACATCCGTCGTCCAAAAGCTACAAATAGCACGGTTTTCGTCTTTTTCTCACGCTTAAACTCGCCGGCGGTCTGTCGCCGATACAGGGTATACTGCGAAGGCGGCAGATTTGAAGAGGGGCACAAGGCTCTAGCAACACATGATGCACAGGTCTGGTAATAGCAGTAATACCTCAACGCGCTGCAACGCTTGGCTGGTCTTAGTATAGCCAGCCGACAAGTAAACAGGTACGGGTGCCAAGTTGCCAACTACTCCCGCGCCGATGACTAATACACCACTGTAGCTGGCCAACACATCTTCAAATCCACAGCGTTTTAGGCCACAGAAAGTCTGCATTTAAGCTTTTAAAATTTACTTAAAATAATATGCTGATTCGGACGGGTTTTCGGGCCTTGATTTAAGGGCCCGGGCCGGGCCCTTCGAACGGGGGCCCGGGGGCCCGTTGACAGCCCTATTTATTAGTCTTAACTGAATCTCTTAACCACACTCAGAATCCTCGTTTTAAAGTGAACCAAGATATGGGCATGTATCAACCTGCTTCAACCGGTTGTGCTGTACCCTGATGTCACAATCGTTACCATAAACTGTATAGAACACTGTAATAAAACCAGTAACTTAATATGGTTTAGTATGGCTTATTAACCCTATGACGCACACCTGGGGTCCATTGGACCCCATCGATCAAACTTCCTTGAATAGCTGCGTTGATACAAATAGTAAAAATCTGAAATAATTCAAATTCCTCAGCAATTCATCCCCCTACATCTATGGAAAATTTCGAAGAGTTTAGATTTCTTGGTTCGATGATACAAAAATAAGAATGACACTAGGGCATATTTAGCACACCTGGGGTCCAGCAGACCCCAGGCTTTAACATTGATATTCCCATCGACTATGACATATTCCAGGCTGCGTTACATACACACATACATACATACATACATACATACATACACACACATACATACATACATACATACATACGTACATACATACATACATACATTTATACACACATATAGACATACAAAAATACATCCATACATACATACATGTACATGCATACATTCATATACACACATACAAATATATACATGCATAAATACATACATACATAGATACATAATTATATCCAGACATGCATGCATACACACATACATATGCGCATATATATACATGCATACCAATATGTACATGCATAAATGCATATACATTATGCACACATACAAATACATACACACATACGTACATACATACACACATACATTTAGACATATAGACATATATACATACATACATTCATCCATACATGCATACACACATGCATACACACACATATATATCATATACACATGCCAATATACATCCATACATATATACATGTACATGCAAACATGCATGTGCACAGTACTACACACACATACATACAAGTGAATACATGCATACATGCATACATATCCACACATGCATGCATGCTTACATGCATGCATACATACATCCAAACACACACACATATATATATATATATATATACATACAGATATTCATCCATACGTATATACATTAGCACATACATACAAGTACATTCAAGCATACACACATACATAATTATATCCATTCATCTATACATACATGCATGCATACTTACATACATACATACATACATACATACATGCATACATACCTCCTTACGCATGTGTATACATACAAATATACATCCATACATATATGCATGCACAAATATATACAAGTACAAACATGCATACACATATACATATAATATCCATCCATCCTTCCATACATGCCTGCATGCATACATACATACATACATACATACATACATAGCCTACATGCATATATATACATAAAAATATACATCCATACATATATGCATGTATATGCATGCAGGCATGCACACATACATACAAATACTAGCATGAATGCATGCGTACATATATACATCCATACATAGATCCATCACTGCATACATAAGTACATACATACATACATACATACATACATACATACATACATACATGCATACATACATACATACATACAAACATACATATACATACATACATATATGCACATATACATAGATACATATGTACATACATACATACATACATACATACATACGTGCATATATACACACATATGTACATACTATTATACCCCTGTTATCGGCGGGGTCTATTAGACCCCAGGTGTGCTAAATGTGTTGGCCGGGAAGGTGTGCGTCATAGGGTTAAATGAAATAGTCTGCATAACAAAGGATTCATTCAACAGAATTGGCACTGCTTGCTGTCCATAAAGACATCTTGTGCTCTATTGATAACCTGCGTAAAGTGACATGGCTTGCTTTGTTTGCTGCTTTTGATGTTGTCGACCATTCACTTCTTCTGCATGACTTCAGGTGTCCACACACTCAGTCAGTATACTTAAATGGTAATTACTCATCCAAGGCTCTACCGACATGTGGCATCTCTCAAGGTTCGGTGCTTGCCTTCTTTTGTTCGCAATGTATATCACACCACTAGGCACAATACTAAGCAGTCATTCAGTAGGGTATCATTTTTATGCAGATGATACGTCTGACAGTTCAACTAGTTTTTCATCCATGCAGTCTGGCCTTGCACAACAAAGCAAAGAAATCCACCAACCCGAACTTATGTACAAGGCCCAGCACAGAAGTTTTTCTGTTTTAGCCCATCTTTTTAAAGTAAGCTACTTTGAAACCGTGCGACTTGAGCCTCTTGGCCTTTCTTACGATTGTGGTATTTTTTATACGGTCTGGAGTATCTGTGACTTGTTGCTCTTGAAGTGGCACTACATAAATTTGCAATAACAATCACAATAGGCTGTCTCTCTCTGTCTCTCTCTGTCTCTCTCTGTCTCTCTCTCTCTCTCTCTCTCTCTCTCTCTCTCTCTCTCTCTCTCTCTCTCTCTCTCTCTCTCTCTCTCTCTCTCTCTCTCTCTCTCTCTCTCTCTCTCTCTCTCTCTCTCTCTCTCTCTGTCTCAACACACTGATCCTCTGGATGTTGACCTCATTATGTTTTGGCTTTGGTGCACCTCAATAGCCTTATTCATTACACCCCATTAGACACTGGCACTACAGCAATTATTAATTAATAATAATTACACATCAGGCAGTTTACAACTTTGAGGTTTTCTATCCACACTAAGATTTACATAAATCTTACACTATTTTTATCAGCGTTTAGAGTACAATGTTTACATGGACAATACCCAACCAGTCATCCTCAGCAGGAAGAATACATTTTACAGCCTTTCTAGTTTTTATTAATCTCTTCAGCACTGCAGATTACATACCAGAGTAGTCAAACATTTTTTTCATATGTCTCCCCTTTCAGTAAGATGCATCCCTAGAAGTTCATGTAAAAATCATGACTTATGATCCACAAAATACATCCCAGCAACTTAATAGTCCACAAAATACCATATTACTAACACTGTAGGTAGTGTAGGACCATCAGAGATAGGGAGTAACTGGAGATGGTGCCTTGGCTGGCATCGTTAATGTTCTGATGTTTGGCCCAGAATTTGACAAACTGGACGAAAGGAGCAACTCGTGGGTCCACTGAAGCCAAACAGAAAATCAACAGAGAAATGCAATGTCAGCAAAAGCAGTTTTGGCCAATGTAACCAAGTAAAAGTGATGCAAAGAAAAGCCAGCTTTACGGCAGACCATAATTATAATTGCATTTCAAACATTAGTACATGAAAATTCTGAAAGCATCAAGTCAATGCTACAGGTCTGTATAATATTTGAACCAATAACTGATTTGGAGAGAAAACAAACAATACAAGTTTGTTTGTTTAGATACAACATGAGTGAATGCATGTCTGCCAAAAAACAGAATACAATGTTGTTTGTTTTTCTTACAAATCGGATTTTGTTCTTTGTATACTGATAAACATGTCTGAGAAATAAAAAATTGACAACTACTTTATTCAGTCACGACGAATGGAAGAACCACGCTACCTCAACATGTGTGAATGCATGTGTTATAAAATAGGCAGAACAGGGTGCAAACATCTTCTGAATTATGCTATATCGCTGTACGTATTTGGGGATAACAAAGAAGTCTTACACTGTGAATATGAATTCAGAAGATGTGTATTTCGAATTCCGACTGAATTGTTTACATTTAAGTCGCATTCAATGGAACTGTCAAAGAGAACAAACACTTGTCACTTTTTCCAGAAAACAAACATTACAATAAAAAAGACAGAAATAAATTCTGGCAAATCAATGCATGTATGAACTTAAACAGAGGCACATCAACGAGAGTGGCAGGGAATTCATCACTGGGTTATTTAGTATGTACAGGCAGGCAACAACATCCAAATCAACTGATGAAATCCTGATCAGTTCAACTGTTCCTTGGCACCAAAATACTTGAACTGGACATTAAGATCAAACAGCATATTCAGAACAGTGCTCTAAAGAGCAGCTCCAGTGGCGTACCGAAGCGGGGCAGAGAGGGCGAGTCGCCATGAGTGGCACTTGAGCATGGGCAGAAAAATATGGTTCAAGAAAAATAAAAAAGGAGTGAATGTTGGATAAAAAAAAATGAAAAAGCAGGATAGAAAGAAAGAAAGGCAGAAATAGAAGAAAGGAAAGAAAGAAACCGTCACTCAGATCAAGTCAGCCTGGCTTCCGATGCCGCCCCTAAGTCTCCGTTAGGGGTGGTATGTATCACTCTGAGACGTCTACGTTAAACACTAAACACAATTGTACAAAAGAAAACAGTTTCTTTTAATGCTTGCTAAATATGAGCATATTATATTATTATCCATAATCCAAATGATCTAGTAAATAAAATACATCGTTTAATTTGATTTTTATTGTTATTAAATCTGAAACTTCTACTGTGCACAGTAAGCCGTGTTTGCACCATCACTGTACAGCAGAATAATGGTTATTGATAATCTTTGAAGCAAAAACGGATAATAAAAAAATGCAGTGAAAAGTTATAAATCCTGACAGGCTATCAACTTTATAAAATAAAATTGTAGGCCTATATGTAATAAGATCGACGATCGTCAGGCAAATTGCAATTTCTTAGAGAAAATAGCATATCCAAAATTAAGTTGCCCCGGGCACCATTACAGCTCCATACGCCACTGAGCAGCTCAACAGGCACGACACAGTGGTAGTTATATGAACTGTTTGAACATTAGATAAAGTAATACAGCAAAGCAAACAATTAGTTCTTTCTGTGAGAATTTACAAACCTGATTCTATCCCTGAATTTCAAAATTGGCACTTTAGCACGAATCAGTTTCAATTCTGCAAGAAATGCTGTAAAGAAGATATGTTATCATTAATAAAGAATCATTGGAAACCGTGTTACAACAATTTAATTGATTACCCTACACTACACACTTGATCATGCACTGTGCTGAGCTTTTGAAATAATTTTTACTTAAAATCCAAATTGCAAACATGTCCCAATAAAAATATTGCTTTGTTCACTTTAGTAGCCCCTATTTAGATCTGTCAGATGTATGTATGTATGTATGAGCACTTGTTATAGCGCCCCTTCAAGATTTCTACTCAGAGGCGCTCCCGACTACAGTGCGGACACTGAATCAGAGTTTCACGCCGAAGCACATGAGCAATTGTGAGTGAAGGACTTGCCCAGGGTCCCTATGCAATGATGTACAGTAGATGTGATAGAAGTGTTTCAGTGCCTTTGAGAGGATCTGCAGAGGACATACATTAATGTCCTGATACTTGCCTTACTTGATCACTGCAAGGCAAACAACTGAAGTATTATCCCCAGTGGCTTTCATGGCTAGAATGCGGCCAGCCAGCCACTTTCTTTCCAACTGCAAAACTCTGTGATGTCGATTTCTCATTGAGGAACAACAGGGTGACACAACATGTCTGATTTTGCATAAAATCAGATAAATTTACACTAAACAAATTATACTAAATTTATACTAGATATAAGTAAAATTCAATGAATAAAATCGTGTTTGACTTACTTAGTTTTCTGAATGCTTTGTGAAGCATGACCAGCAGTCGTGTTGCTTCTTGCTTCTGGTCAAGCTAAGGAAAATTCCAGACAACAGTCAAAGTCAACACAACACACAAAAATTACTCCAGCAAACATACATACTTATGTACATGACCATAATTTTATACCTATTGTGCCACTTACATCTTGAGTGAACATAAACCATCACTTTTCAAAGTGCTCAGTGTCTCAAAGAATAGATTAATAGAAACCTGCTTCAGTGAATCAAAAGTTTCCTAGTACATTTGCAGCAGCCTCTCCGAGTCACTATACAATTCTTTACTGGCTTTTAAAGTCATTCCATAATTGACTCATTCTCACACTAGGACACACTAAACAACCACAACTGGCCCAGAAAATACTTAATACTTAAACGTGCTTTGACATGTGAAGCCAGAATCTAAGTAGCATAAATTGTTAATTCCAATCACTGCTTGAATTCCTGATCTCTTCTCCTTCTGAACGTATTATAACTTCAACACGCACATGGATACTCTGAACAATGCTTCACAAAAATGTTTTGGATCTCCTATCTGCCTTTGACCTTATGCAGCACAGTTCCACTCCAACTTATGATTTTGCCATACAGCTGAAATGTTAGTGTGAAGCACAACAAGAGCCATGGTATCTGTTGATTGATTGTAATATTTGCTGGCATGAATGAGAGCAAAAACAAGAGATGTTGATGAAATTAATGTGCTTGTTAGATACACACAAGGCTATTTATTTACAGTACTAGCACAAACGGAAGACTTGCCTCAACATGTGAAACCATAAGACAGAGGTCCATGTCACTACTGTTGCTTCCAAAACCATTCAGAGATGAACCAACAATAAACAGACCACAATCTAACAGATGAAACAATGCAACAAAGGTGTCAGCAGCATATCAAATTCTATCTTTCTAAACAACAAGTTCATCATGCATATCTGCAAACCAAACTTAAACGGAGATGCCGATAGAGAGCTGTTACACAGAAATGTAAATCAGGGTCAGTTGCCAGGTGAAGAGCAGTAGGATATCCTACAGATATTCAGTCATGGATGTCCAGTAGCAAGCTTCTCCTCAATCCTTCTAAGGCCAAGTTCCTCCTTCCAGGCACAAGTCGACAACTTCAAACATCTGATCTGTTCAGTTAGCACACTTTCACATTTGGGATATTTGTAGAATAAGATCTGACATGCCTCAAACTGTCTTAGTCTCACCTGCGACTGCCCATGTTTTGACTATTGCAGCTCACTTCTTGTTGGGATTGCTAAAGGATATTTGCATAGACTAAAAATGGTTCAAAATTCTCTGGCAAGAGCCATAACAAAAACCAGCAGAGTATCATCATATTACACCAACATTGCACTCAGTGCACTGGCTGCCTATCGAGCAGAAAATTCAGCTTAAAATCGTGTCTTATTGTCTCAACATTGCACTCAAATCAGCTGATCTATCTCTACTCCTTCAAGCCAGCAAGTATTGCACTTGATCAAAAGCTATCCTAACTTTTGTTGTGTCTTGCAAGTTGCACCAAAGTAGTATTGGGTTCCCAGGTGTTCTCAGTGGCTGGTCCAAAGCTGTGAAATCCACTGCCCAGTTGGTACATTACATCAGTCCTCTAGTCTCCTTCAGAGATAAACTTAAAACTCATGTTTCAGCAAGTTTGCTCCCATTCTGTTGCTAGACTTCTGGTTTTTTAGACTTACCAATTTTTGATCTGGCTTCTCTCATGGACTATGACTTTGACTATATGATTTCCCCTGAAGCAACCAGTGACTGATGCCTTAAGGTGCATTATGAGACTGGTCTTACATAAGTCATTGTGGAATTACATCAAAGAAAACAATGAAATCCTCAATTATTATTTACATAATAATAAAACCAAAATAAGAAACCCAATTAAAACAAAAATAGTTATGTAATAATTGTTTTAACATTTTCTATGGTAGATAATGCTTACAACTTTAATGACAAGAGTGTACTAAAAGTGACTGGGAAACAATGCAGATCATCAGACTTGATCTTCTAGTTCCTCAACAGCTATGGCTCAGTCCCGATCCTTTACCTAAAGTGGTCCCTCTTTTTGGAATGCGCTGTCTCCATCTACTTGATCTCAAATTCCAGCTGGTAACCCCTCTTCTTCCTTCGCTTTTCTCATAACCGATTTCTTCTCTTGTGGCCTTGCGGACTGGGAGCACCTCTGAATGGTTCACCCTACTAGAGGTGCTTTATAAATGTTTAAATACAATACAATATAATTGTTAATGTGCTACATGCTTACATTACGTAATCCAAAAGCCCCGTGGTTGCAATCGCTATCTCAAAATTTCTACAGCGCACATAAAGCAAAGACGCAAGAACCAGCTCATTCACAGGCGCTTAGTCAAAACATAATTGATAGGCAGGAGGTGAAATCGGTTCTAGGTCAAGATCCAAAGGGATGGTGTTTAGAGTTGAAACTGCGAAGGAGGTGAGGGAAATCAGAGGAATCGGGATAGGATTTATGAAAAAGCAGTGTTTTCAGTTTTGAGTGAAAGACCTGTGCAGAGAGTTTGTAGGATGGATCAGATATTTGTCGTAATACTGGCGGTTGTTCCAAAGAGGTGGAACAGCTATGGCGTGATTAGAAAATTCTAGTGATGAGGTGACGAAAGGGTGGATGAGTGTTAGGGCAGAAGAGGAGCAGGTTGAGCAAAGTGGTTGGACTTTTCAATCAACAATTGCCTTGACTGAGAACTGAAACTCGAAGGTCATCAGCTGCTTCCCAAGTCTCTCAAATGCTTATAAAACCTCCATACTCACATGGAAAGATATCTTTGGCAATTGTAAATAAAGCATCTCTGAGCAGTTGTTTACGATGAAAAAGATCAGGACTCTGATGTTGGTACTGAGTGTGATTCTTTATCACCTCAGTCAGCTAAAAGGCAAACAATACACAAGAATACAGTATTTTTCAACGCTCTTAAGCGCTTCAGTGCATATAGTGGCTGCAGAAAGTATACAGTATTTCATAGACATGGCTTCTTCTTAAATTGACGCTAATTAAATTAAATTTTTTTAAATTGTAATGTATTGTATTGTATTTGATCATTTATAAAGCACTTCTCATAGCATAAGCCTTTCAGAAGCGCTCCCAGTGCGAGGTACTCCAAGGAAAAAGGAAGGTTTTAAGGTGAGAGAAAGAGGTAGAGATGCTACTAGAGAGGATTGTATAGAGCATAGAGAAGGAGGAAGTCGATTCCATAGAGAGGAACCTATGCAGACAAAGGATCTGGATTGAGCCATTGTGGTCCTAACACGGGGAACAAAAATGTCAAGCCGGTCAGAGGATCTGAGAGGACGCTTTGACGTGGCAGAGAGAGGGGCGGAGAATTTGGTGACAAAGATATTTTGGAGCAAGACCCAGTTGAGATTTGAGCATGAGAATGAGAACTTTAAATTGGATGCGCACAGAGAGAGGTAGCCAATGAAGTTGTTCAGCCATAAGTGTAGAGATGTGAGAGAATCGAGGAAGGCGAGCTATAAGTCTGGCAGCAGCATTCAGTACAGACTGAAGAGGAGATAGACGAACCTTGGGTAAGCCAACAAGGAGAGAATTACAATAGTCAATTCGAGAACAGACAAAAGCATGGACAATTGAGGTGAAGGTAGAGGATGAAACAGATCTGCGAATAGCTCTAAGGCGCCTAAGTTGGAAATAAGAAGAGCAGGTAAGCTTGGATATGTGTTCAGTGAAGGTAAGAGAGCTATCTAGGGTGACACCCAAGTCACGGACACTAGATGAGAATGTGAAATGCGGAAACTTTAGACAATGTAGATAATCATTCAAAAGAACAATGAAATGGCATTGAAATGCATACTTTACAGCAGCTACCCTGGTATACTACACCAGAGGTTCTTAACCGGTGTGTCGCGACACACTAGTGTGTCGCGAATCGACCGGCGGTGTGTCGCGTAAACATGGTGTGTCGTTGGTGTGTCGCGAAGAATCGGTGTGTCGCTATTATTCTCCCAGCATGCGTCAGTCACTCTTGCATTACATTGACTTACTTACTTTGGCAGTTTAGTGGACGTAGGCTGTGACAATTCGTAGCAATCTCTTTACATATTTTATTTGATCGAAATCTGGGGCGGCCATGCAGTGTTTACCTTATAAACGTAGGCTAAAATTATTGTACATAGTATTATATACACAAACCCACTGCAGTCTGCAGTCCACGTGTTGCCGATGAAAACATTAATTTTACCCGTTACCATGACATTCGAAATGGACAAATTTATCATAAGAAAACGAAAATTTAGCGAATCTAAAACTGATTACGCAGAATAAGATTTTGGTAGCTGTAGCCCTAATGTGAATTAGTTGATAATTTGATAAGTTATATTTCCTAATGTGAATTTGTTGATAATTTGATAAGTTATATTTCGCAATGAAATGGAACAAACTGGTCGGAGGTACCTCCTCAGTCAGCTTACATATTGCACTTATACAAACTGAGGATCCTCGTTTTAATATGATCCAAAGAAATATCCAGGAGCAAAAATCCCATTAACTGTTAGGCCTACTAAGACTTAAGCTAACGTAGAGTCGTAGGAAAGACATAAAATCGAAGAATTAGATCAGTAGAATTAGAATTTTAGAATCATTAGAAACTTGAAAGCATTCAGTGTCAACATTATCATTCATTAAAAATGTTAACAATTAAAAATTTTAAATCAATGAATTGGTTTAACTTTAACATTTTTATTTTAACGATATTCACATATTATTATTGCATGGTGTGTCGCCAAATTTATTTGCAAGTTTAGGTGTGTCGTGAACCAAAAAAGGTTAAGAACCTCTGTACTACACAACTGTTTGACCAACAGGTTGATGATCAATGTTGTCAGTATATATGCACCATATGAGTTTTTCTTCCAAACCAAAGATCATCCATGGGGTGCATAATTAAATTTGGATACATAGCACACCCATGATCTGAATTCAAGTTATATTGCATGTTATAGAGAGGGTCTGGTGCATAAACTCCAAATTCACATCAACTTGGAGTAAATGTGGTGTACTCAAAGTGTTACTTAGTTTATACTTGGGTTATATTCAAAGATGATGCTGAATGCCACCTAAAGGTATATCATTGGAGAAAATGTTTAGCATCTTTTATTCTTTGGCTCCAGCCTGCCTTCCTTACCTCTTCGATTTGGACCTCACCTGTCTAAGAGATCATTGACAAAGACTTTGATTTTGCTCTTATGCCATCATCAAACAGCACCATTGCATGTTTAAAATATGACAGAGAAGACTCCAAATTATCGTGACAAACACTGAAACAAAATGCAGAGCTTACATGAGACCAATCTAAACCAGATGAAGGTGGACCATAACTAGAATTCTGGTATGGTAGATTTGGTGCTGCAGTCGTTGGCCGGGACCTTTTGTAGGGCAGCTCAGAACTTCTATCTGAATGCAACCTGAAAAACAAAAAAGAATTCAACAAAGTTCCATTTTCCAATCTGCACCTAATTTACAGTACTTGATATACTAAATGGAAAGCTCTAAAGGAATTTTCAGTTCTAGAAGAGGTGAAGCAAGGTTGTCCAGTTGTTCGATGGCTGCATAAACTGCAGCTGAAATACTTTCAAACTCGGAGGACTATTCTTAAAGACAAGTCAAGTAAATATACTACAACTGCAGTGACAGTTCGATGGCTATCTGATTAGATATGTTAGATAAGCTTAGCTTGATTCAAGGATGATGCTTAGCTTAGACAAGGGTTTGCTCCTATTCAATCTTTAGAAAACTACTACTCATTTCAGTTACGGATTTACATCCAGATTAATTCCATAATATTTATAAAAAATCAACGTACATCATTCTATATTAACAAATTACTCCTACTGAACAGTCTAATTTTACCTAAACCAGCACAGGTCTTTCACTTTACTGCTAGATTTGATATTAGATGGCAGCAGAAATTAGCTCTCTCGGGTCATGCTTTCCTACACAAAATGATGCATGCGCCATGCAGTCTCCCCAATCCAACATCCAAAACTACAGTCTTCGCAAATTTGCATTGCTTTGTTTCTTGTTAACCCAACCTCATAGAAGTGACTCTGTCATTCATTCATTCATTCATTCATTCAGAGCATTTATATAGCGCCTCTTCAAGAAACTACTCAGGAGCACTCCCGGCCCAGCCACGACTAAAGAAAAAGACTTGAGGGACTTGTAGAACCTTGTCAGATGGCTTACAAGTAAAAAACGGAGCTTAAGTGGTAGGTCATTCCAAATGGAAGGGCCAACAACCGAGAAAGCACGGCGCTGCCTAATAGCCAAGCGAGTCCGTGGAACAAGGAACTCACCCCTCGTCGCAGAGCGAAGCACCCGACGCGCAGGAACATAAGACACTGGGCGGCAAAGATCACGCAAGTAAGATGGAGCGCAGCCAAGAACACAACGAGAAACAAGAGCAGCAATGTGATATGAGATACGCTGAGACACAGGCAGCCAATGCAACACATCACGCATGTATGCAGAGACAGGAGAGTACTTAGGAAGCCGTCCAATAAGCCGAGCAGCCGAGCGTAGAACTCGATCTAGTCGCCCCAAAACACCAAGGGGAAGGCCAGCAAGTAGTGAGAAACAGTGGTCAATTCGACTAGTAACAAAGGCATGAACAAGGACCACAACTGCATCATGAGAGAGAGAGAGCGAGAGACCACTCGAAGCTGACGAAGCTGATAATAACAACTCCGTGCAATTGAGTTCACATGTTGAGATAAAGTAAGCTCGGAGTCAAGAGAAAGTCCCAGATCACGAACTGTGAGGGAAAAGGTTATGTGAGGAAAGAGCATACTGAGATTTCCTGAAATTTTGGATCCATTACCACTGTGGAACTGATCTACAGCAGCTATGCTGCTCTCAGCAGTGAATAAACACTAATGCCTGATTTTGCCAAATTGTTACAAAACACGACATACTGAAAAGACACACAATCACACATGTAGCGTGACATGTCTTACCACAAAGACAATGAAAAGCAAACAGAAAAGTGGTACAGAGTATGTTCATGTGATTAATTAACCCTACTTACTTCCTATACATTTCTATAAAGCTACACACTGCAGTTCTTCGTACTGTGTGCTAAGTTGTTAACAGCTTTCATGGAAATGATGCAACTATGCATTATGCAGAATCATAGGCAAACAGGTAGCAGGGAAACGTGTCCACTGTCCATATAGTATATATACATTGTACAATGTACATATAATGAAGAAGATTGGCTAAAATTACAACCTATAAATAATGCAGATTGGTGGCCACGTGGACTAAGTGGCTAACTGCAAATGATGAAATTGACTGTTTACCTTTTAGGCCTACTCATTCTTCTTCCATAAGTTGTTCAGAGGCAAACTCTCCAGAAAAACAGCTTGCCTATATTTTTTACACAACAAAATACAAATACCTAACTAAAAATCAGATTACACTTAAATTTGAGCTTCTCCAGCAAAACCTTAGCAATCTTCAGTTGGTAATTTTTTTTACGTTATAACAATAAGTGCCAGTACACTTGGAGTCCCCACATGGACTCCGAGTGTACTTATCAAAGGATTTCTGCAAGTAAAGCAAGAATATATTTACAATTACAATTGTACATTTTTATAGCCCCTATTCAGAGGAACTCCTTGGAGGCATTCACTTCCAGATTATACAGTGTAACAAAGAGCTGTGTCTTAAAGGATCGAGTCAGCATGCCTGCCAATCAATGTGCTCTGCTGAACGTGAGGATTTGCCGAATCCCTGCTTCCACGCATCGGAACAAGCTGACCAGACTTTCTCATGGGTCGAACCTCTCTCATGGAACAACAATCCATAACATATACAATATACATACTGTTTCATTTGATTATGAATTATGATATTTTAATTTCAATTAGCTCAACACATGTTCTCTGGTTACCTAAGACACATTTCATTCATTCCAAAGATTTATATAGCGCCCCTTCAAGGTTACTACTCAGGAGCGCTCCCGACCCAACCCCGGCTGAAAAGGATGGTTTTAAGGCTAGAGTAAAACGCATCTAAATGAACTCTAGGAATAAGGCGCAATGTTAATGGGAGCCCATTCCAAACGATGGGGCCAGCAACAGAGGGGGCGCGGTGGTATAGGGGTATGTTCGTTGCCTTGCAGCCGGAGGGTTGCAGGTTCGAATCCACCTCAAGCCGTCTGCGTAGGGACCTTGAGCAAGTCCTTCGCACAATTGCTCTGCAATATAATTGCTTCTGCGCCGCCGAGGCGTGTGGCACTTCTGAACTTAAGTAAGAAGGGCGATATCAAAGATCAGTTGTATTGTATTGTATTGTAACAGAGAAAGCGCGATGCTGTCTAAGAGCAGTTCGCGCACGGGGAACAAGAAGTTCACCATGTGCGGAGGAGCGGAGAGCTCCTACGTCCCTGCACATCCAAAGTAGAGCGACAGAGCTCTTGTAAATACACAGGAGCGGAACCTAAGAGGCACCGCCAGACCAAAGCAGAAAGCCGGTAAGGGGTCGTCCATTTAGTACGTACGCAAAATTTCGGGAAAAATTGACCCCCTCCCCTCCCCATACGCAAGCGTACTTTTAACACCCCCCCCATCTGCGTACGTACGCTTGACATGCACCCCCCTCCGATCCTATAGAACGGTCTATATCCTGGCAGGCGGCCAAACTGTCTGGACTCGGTGCACAGCTGCAAGACAGTTCATAGCAGTCAGCAGTAACGGTCATACAAGTGTGTGGTCCTTTCCCACAGAGCTATTTAGCTCTATTAATTGCTTGATCGCTGAACTGTGACTCATTTGAAGGAAGGCCAATATATATATGTATATATATATATATATATATATGAGCTCCATGGTCGTACAGACAGACACAGCCACAGCAGGAACAATCACCCCGGCAGCGGCATTAAGCTTGGACCAAGGCAGCCTGCAGTCAAAGGCTATCACACAACCCTTCTTCCTAGAGTAATTGCCTGATAGCTGAACTGTGACCCATTTGAAGGAAGTCCAATATAGACAATATATATATATATATATATATATATATATATATATATATATACATGTAAATACCCATTTGAAGGAATGCCAATATAGACAAAATATTTTACCCCCCCCCCTCAGTAGACCATACGCAAGCATACGCAAATAGATGGATTTGGGTTACCCCCCCCTCCCCCTCTGTGCGTACGTACTAAATGGATGGCCCCTAATCTCATTGTACACCCAACCAACGTATCTTGACAAACTTTTCACCATCCAATCACGATTTTCTGCTAAATCCTCCTGTTACTCTATTCTTGGCCACCCACTCTCAGTAACTACTTACCTTAAGTTCTCTAATCGATCTATTTACTACACTATACCTCGACTCTCAAACGACCGGGGTCAGCCCGAATCCCCGAAAACGCTGAAAACAGACAATAGTCCGAATTCCCGAAAACAGTTTTCTAGAAAGCGGCCGAGCTATTCAAAGTTAAATTGTAAACATGACAAAGACCCAGCGTGTCCTTGACGTATATCGATATACTGCCTATTCAAATGTGTATTTGTTAATTATATTCATTCGAGTTGGACCTAGAAAATCAATTTCGGGGATCCGGCTGATATTCCTTTCCTTCTTAATTCCCCATTGCCCAACCGATTCCACCATAACATGTCCCAAGTTCCTCCATCTATTAATCCTCAGGCTCGAAACTGAAGTCCCACCATTTGAAGAAATTTTACCCTGAACCATACACGTCGCCGCCTTCCCATTCAGTATCCTTTGCTTATCTTTTAAGCAGCGCCGTAAAATCTTAGAACTTACGATTGCGATTAGCCTTGAATTTCAGGGACTGTTGTTAGCGATAATAGAGGTTTCGATAAAACTATGATTTTACCATATCGTTTCTATCCTTTTATTCAAATCGTGTACACAGTTTAGCAAAAAA
Organism: Aporrectodea caliginosa; assembly: GCA_020284085.1. Taxonomy (NCBI): domain Eukaryota; kingdom Metazoa; phylum Annelida; class Clitellata; order Crassiclitellata; family Lumbricidae; genus Aporrectodea; species Aporrectodea caliginosa. The sequence continues at coordinate 472,521 of JACEVL010005070.1, forward strand.
TTATAAACAGCTATACCTGAACTTTCAAAAACTTTTATACACGCAATTAAAGTAAATTACACAACAATATTTGTATAACATAAACAAAACGCACGCTGTTTGACCCATACATTTGACCTCGCGTCAGTTGCTGTTTAACGGCGTTGCGTCATAGCGAATATTAGCGCCGCCCTCCTCCTTTAGCGTGATTGGGACTGGTACAGGAGCGTAGCCAGACTTAAATTCAAGATAATAATAATAATAATAATAATAATAATAATAATAATAATATCTTTTCTTTAATAAGCGCCTGACAAACGCACTGCGCTGTACATTTACATGTTATGCAATTCAAATCTTAACTACTAACAGAACAGACAGCCTGCAATACAACGGCGCTAATAGCAGCCTACAAAGCATATCCGCCCAACGGGGGCTCGAACTCGGTACCTCTCGCTCTCTGTGCCAGATGTTATCCAATGCGCTATCGGGCCCCTCCCCCAAGAGGAGGCAACTTGGCAAAATTCTGGTTATTGGGGTCCTTAGTCTATCGAAGTTCCAGTATATAAAGAAAGCAAGAGGAGGCAACTGTCTCCTCGTGACTCCATGTAGCTACGCCTATGACTGGTACTACCAGAGTAGGCCTACGAACAGCAGCGGTGTTCTGTCTGTCGGCATTGCATAATAATTGCATTCATGGTTCGTCGTGAACCGGCCGTCGTCCTATAGTTCCAGGTCGTCCTAGACTTCTCCAGTCATACTTTTGCTCTGTTGAATATACCTCCGACTTATTTCTGATTTGATTTGCTGCCACCAGTGGCGTCGCCAGTGTTACGAGCTTGGGGCACAGTATAAATAGGCCTAACTACTGTGGTTGGGGCAAGGCAGCTAGATCTAAGTGTCTTCAAGTGTAGTAAAAAAAAGAGTAGGCCTAAAGTTTGCTGGGGCCTGGGAGCTGGAGATTTTCATTTGAAACGAATATTTTTGTGTTAAAAATTAAGCTAAAATTAAAGTTCTGAATTTCCCAGTTTCACTTGTAGCTTACACAAATGTTTTTAACCTAATAATTTTGTAGTCGTTTTCCTTATGATTTAAAATGCCGTCTTCTGGAGGACGGACAACATAATGTCCGAAAAAGCGCAGTCTCCATCTTTGGACTGTTCTTCTGATCGTGATATTGTTCACATGGGCCTATTGAAAGGGAGAGATCATCCTGTAAAGATCTAGCACCGGCCATAATGCCTGATCATCCCTGGTTTTCCTCTCAGAATGTCTATCTTCGGAGTTTTTTCTTTTCATGGGAAAATCTTCTCTTCATAGGAGGTTCTGATGACAAAAATGATGGACAGTCATGAAAAATAGATGGGTACATATTTCTTGAAAAAAAAATAGTTTAGGAAGCAGGATGCATGACAGTGTCCACTGTACTTGTAAATTCTTCATCAAAATGCTTACCACATCATGTATTTACGTTTGGCAGAAAATTGTCTTGTGGTCGAGGAATCCGTAGCAACCAGTTTTGTAGCATTTCATAGTTTCCCTTACGCTCACTGAGTATGCTAAAGGTTGAAGTATAATCTGTTTCTCATTCCTGCTTGTGTAGGCCTAGTTAGAACTATGACATTTAAAAGTACTACTTAGTTTGTTTTATTTAAAAAAGTGCTTTGTCGAGTGTCTAGATGGCTACGTACCATAGACCCCTTAAATTACCAGGACAGTAGGCGCTCAGCCTTGGGACTTGGGTCCATTGTCAATTTACACTTTTATCATGAAAATGAACAGAGTCCGATTTGGATGAACTTGTTTTGTTCTGTTTGTCTCGATGAGAGCTATATCTGGGAAAAATATTAACACCAGATTCTGGGTCATTCGAGGTCATTTCAAGGTTAGAAAAATTAAATGTAGCAAAAATTATAGAAATATGGCCACATCTTGGCCAATAATGGAGTTAACACAATCCAAGGTCATTTCAAGGTCAAAAGATCAAAAGCGAGAAAATCGCCATAGCCAAGCCAAATGTTGTGTTATTTAGGTGATTCTGTGCTATGGTCATTTTTCCTTGATTTTGACCTTTTGACCTTGAAATGACCTTAGGTTAATATCAAGGTCAAAGGTCAAAATCAAAGGAAAACTGCCATAACTCAGAATCATCCAAATAAAGCAATATTTGGACGAACTATTGCCATTTCCGAGCAAACAGAATCACTCAAATGGAATAATATTTGGCCAAGTGATGACCTTGAAATAACATTGAACTGTTTTAGGTTTTTGTCATATTTGTTAGAAAAGGTAGCCCTTGTCAGCCCTGGCAAACAGGTAAAAAGAATAATCAACATATAACAATATTTGACGGAGTCATGGCTAATTCCTCTGATTTTCCTCTTAATTTTGACATCTAAATAACCTTGGATTGTCTTACATTTAACAGCCTTGTGTCTTACCACAGGTATCAAGACGAGAAACACAAGAAAGAATTATTCGATTTCAACAATTATTGGCCAAGATCTGTCCATTTTTCTATGATTTTTGCTAGACTTAATTTTTTCTGACCTTGAAATGACCTTGAATGACCAAGAATTTAGTGTCAATATTTTCCCCAGATATAGCTCTCGTCGAGTCAAACAGAACAAAAAGTTTATCCTAATTGGACTCTTCGTTCATTTTTGGGGATAAAAAGTGTAAATCGACAATGGACCCAAGTTCCAAGATCCGAGCAAGGCTGCCTACTGTCTTTGTAATTTAAGGGGTCTATGCTACGTACATTAGGGTGTGTTTAAAAATTGAAATTTCAAAATTAATATCGGCCTTGTTGTTTTTGTGTTCCACCTTGAGGAAAATTGTCATTTGCCAAATTAGACAAAAATCGGAATAGATTTAGAACTGGCGCAAAGCCCCGGAAGATTCATCACTTAGAAAGCAATGTAGGCCTAATACATTGTCATTTTCAAAGACCCAAACAACTTTTAACACTTAAACATAAAATATAAGGCAAACGCAAAAGAAGAACCGTCAGTTATTTGTCATTTCTTTATTCCCTCTAGTGCTTTTGGGAACTTGTTTCGATGGTACTCCTCCATTTGCAGAACAAACTGTTTTTCTTCCTCATTTCAGACCAGGGCTTCATTGAAGGCCTGCATGAGAGCCACTCCTTTCTTCGCCAAATCGTTCGTCACTTTTAGGGCGGATATGATATTTTTTCCCTCACTGTATGATTGTTCTGACTCCCATTGTTGCGGGTCTCGATCAAGAAAAGAGTCATCCAATCCGAGGATCTGGAATATTTTGGTGGTAGAAGTGGTGAAGAAATCGTTAAGTGCTTTTGTAGGTGGATTATGTATTGGAGGAAGTCTCTTTGGAGGTTAATCGGATCCATGATTGTTTCGCATGCTGTAGACCATGCACAGGATGCGCTGTTTTTCGTCGAAGGTGACTGAATCATCAAAAAGGCTGAGGCCTACCAGGGTCTCCGACAGATACCAAAGGTGTCGGGAAAAAGCTGTTAGGGCTACCTGTGAGACTTCCTTGTCAGGGTACGTATGGATTGCCTTCAGGAATTGAAGATCGTTCCTTGGGGCTTCAGCGGGTGACGTACAGGTGAACCAGTACTTCACGTAAGTTGTTGTCACAAAAAGGGACACTCGAAGTAAATGATTCCACACCTTTTGAGAGTAGGATTGTCGAGATGCCCTCTCTGAGCTCTGGCGTTGTTGAATGGGAAAAAGCCACATCTTGATCGCATAGATAGCACGTGCCATCCTACGCGCGCGGTGAAATGCCCCTGAACTTTATTCCTTTCGGTGGAATTTCTCCTAGAAAAATTACTGTTAGTTCTAGTAGCTCTTTGTAGTCGTCTCTGTGGTTTTCGGTACTCAGTTGCTGCAATGAGAAGGTGATCACATCGTCTCGAATTTCTGTGACACGCTGTGCTGCATCTTTATCATCCATTGCTGTGCGATACTTGGCTTGATCGATTTGTTGCCAGAAGTCACGGAAATGACTGAATAGTTCCAATTTTGGAGACCTTGCAGAATCATGCAGTGAAAACACATTTTCTAGAACAATTTCAGACACATGATGTCGACAGGCAAGGTTCAAGAGGTCCTTTCCTAGTTCCGCTTCCAGCTTGATGCACACGCCGCCCTTGCAACCCGTGTTACTCGCCGTTGTGTCGAAACACATGGCCACGATTCTGTCTTCCAATCCCCAACTTCTTATCTCAGCCAAACATGCATTACTTGCAGCTGTCCCGGATTTGAGTTTGGGGATGGCCAATAGCTTGGTCACATCCTTGACAGATACCATTATTGGAAGGCGATCAACACACCCTCGTCTGTCCCTGTAAGATCTGGCATGATCTTGCCGTCCCAGTGAATAGTAAGAGGAACATTTGGATCGAAAGATTCACGAATCTCTGCTGCTAGGGCTGCACGGTTATCTTTCCTTGCTTGATGGATCGCTGAAGGACTTATGATCAGCTCACCAGTCCACATGACAATGTCCCCATGAACTACAATATGGGACACTGGGATACTTAACAGTGGAGCAATAAATTTATGTACAACACGTGCGGCCCATAACCGTCCATCCCACTCCTTAGCTTCGACTGTAAAGGTTAATATATTATAATCGACTGGTTGATGCTAGGTGCTTGAGGTGAGAGTCGTCTCGTTAGCAAAGAGCTTATAAATAGATGGCTAGTGTTATACCTTATTTACGTTTAATTAACTGTCAAACGTCAACTCGATAGAAAGCACCGCTGCCCGCCATTTGCAACACGAGATCAGTGACGTCATTATCATGAATTTTCATTACTTGGGAGCCGGCAACTGAGAGGGGCCTAGAGATAGCATGCATTGAAATTGTGGATGCCTGTATGCCACCTGTGTCCAATTTCGGTTGCCTTGCGCCAGTCCTAAATGTTCAGCTATCTAGATATAATTTCGGATATAGAGTGAATACATGACTTGGCATGATAATTCGACAAGGCCGGCAAAATATCTTTGAGTTGAAAATATCACATGTACCTTAAAAACACCCTAACGTACATACAATGAATTTGTAGCATAGGCAAAGTTCTGTTGTGTTCTGTGTGTATGTGTTCGTGTGTGTATGTTGTGTGTGTGGCTGTGTGCACACCAGATCATTGACTTTGTCACAGACCCTGTCCTTCACCAAGTGCAAAGAAATGACTGTTACCATGTTATTCCCAAAGTCATGCCAGTGTTATATGCTGACTTTCCTAGTGTAGTAAGTGGATCACATGCCTTGCATTCACACATCTAAATCTATTCTTATGTAGATAACGCATGAAACACAATTCACCTATTTGTCTTAGATACAAAATGCAATTATTTTTTAATTCAAAACTGTAAGTAAAAGTTGTGTACTTGTCAGCTTATTTTTAATAAAAGAAAACCGATTGATTGTAAAGCAACAAATCTTGCACAATGTTCCATATCATTGAACCATACTACAGTTTTAACCATGTCAAATTTTGAGCATCGTTTGTTCAGTGATTATCTGCTTCCTAGATAGCTTAGTCAATTAACAAGCATGATTTATACAAATGTACTTGCATGCTAGAACTCACAAAGCAGTATCATTTGATACCAACATCAGTTGGTAAAGTAATTAGAAGACTTGGAATGTTGAGGGTTTTTACTCATATAATTGTAATATCCAGGATTTTATTATTCTTTTATTATTATAACAATTTCTTCCTAAACAAAGCAAACCAATAGACAAATATTAAATTAACTGCTTGCTTTTGGTTTAGATTCCTATAAGCTATTATTGTTATTATGTTTTGTGTTTATTAAGGACTATCTGATGACATATCATCTATTAATTATCGAAACTGGGCACTTGTGAGTGAAGGACATGCTCAGGGTCCCTATGCACCAACCATTTCAGGTGAGGCTCCCTTGTTCCACGTGACCAGTGAGCTCTCAAACCATTAGGCTACCATGGCTCACTGTGCCACATATCTGAACCCTACATAGTATTCAGCATAGTATCTCTTCTGGGAAAGTCTGTTGCTCCCTGCTTCTTTCCCTCATTACTCCATTTCTCCCTCTTATTCACCAAATAGTCTCTTCACACAAGACTCATATGCTGGTGCACTCATGAACCAAGCAGCTGATAGTATCTTATACTATATTTCTCAAAGTTTGTCCTTCTGTTTGTTTGTTTGTTTGTGTGTTTGTTTGTTTGTCCATCCCACTAAAGGCTCCAAAAGGGAACACTTTAGCGATTTGAACAATTTTACAAAAACATTCTTACGGGAATTTGTAAGTAAACGCGACTATTTTCAGCTCGCAGTTTACTTTAAATGCTGATAATATGGACATTTAAAATTTCGAAGTGGTGGCTACCATTGCAAATTATGCCACCATTTCTGATTTCTCACATCATACAGCACACAGCCTCCTAAATAGAGCATTCGCAAAGCATTTCGGGACTTCTCCGACATGCCAAAGACGTCATCTAGCTACATTGGTAAGAGCTGCGTATGTTGCTATTATAGAGTGTGCGGATCGCGGTTCACTTCCCGATGCTGGCTTATTTCAGAAATTTAAATCTTGGGCTAGCACGGTCCTTGCATGGGGATACTAAATGGCGTGGCGTCCATTCAAACGGTCGAGCGGTGGTGAAGGGTTGGGACTCGTCCGATCAATTCATTGAAAATGAGCAGGGTCCAGACTGTAATTATTCGGTCGCTATAGATAAAAGAAAAGCCTAAAGAAAAGACTGGTCAAAACACTGGTATGGAGTGTGGCACTATATGGGTCAGAGACCTGGACCATCAGGAAAGATGAGATTAAGAAATTAGAAGCTTTTGAGATGTGGATCTGGAGAAGGATGGAGAAGGTGAGCTGGACTGAGCATATAACGAATGACGAAGTACTACAAATGGTTGATGAAAAACGATCGCTAATAACAACAATAAGAGAAAGACAGAAGAACTGGGTGGGGCACGTATTAAGAGGAGACTCCCTCCTCAAAGAAATCATAGAAGGGAGAATGGTAGGGAAAAGAGGGAGGGGAAGACCGAGGCAGATGATGCTGGGATGGATGGCCGACGGATACAGCGAATTAAAGGAAAAAGCACAGCACAGAGAAGAGTGGCGTCATTGGAAGTTGGAACCTGCCGAAGGGCAGAGAACTTAAAGAAGAAGATAGATAAAAGCTAAGGTATACATTTTCAAATCCAGTGGGAAAGATATATATGATAGAGCGAATTCAAATACACGGGCGTACCTGGTGAGTACCAGCCAAAGCAGCCAAAGTTAACTACGCAACTCAACCGGGAACGATATATATAAAGGTAGAGATAACCCATGCAAAGCCGGGTAGCAACGTCTAGTGCTGTTATAAAAATAGTAATATAGCAATTACAACAAAAATCAACCATTTTGAAGTGAGTGGGCCTTCCAATTTCTAGACAAAACTCAACATTTATTAGAACTAAACCAAGATAACATAGCACAATATAAATATCATTTTAATAAGACATCTTGATTGATTGCGTACAATATTCACATCATAACCATATATAGCATCAGTTTAAAAATATATATGTGTGGGTTATACAACTCTTTAACACAATTCCAGTCTTCAATGACTGCAGGACAAGAAATGATACACCAAAATGACAGTCAAGCATACAATACTGAGAAAAACATCAATAATACATTTTGGTGTCAGAAATGGCAGATGAATCTCAAACCAAAATTCGACATGAGGCTGGTTATTGCCACATTTCTTGTCTTGTCCAATTCTGATCTCTACATAAAAGCAAACCAAAGCTGTTTAACTAAAGCAACTGCAAGGAAGTTGAGGGAAAAAGGTAGTAAATGCATAAGTGAACCATCCCCATGTCAAGCTTATCTCAAATGACAAAAAAAATTGAACCAATTCTTGTTATCAGCGAAAATAAATACATTTGTTGTTCTGCTCGTCACAACGGCTTCAGTGAGTCCTGTATAACTTTATTATAAAATCATACTACATTTGAGTTCTTGCAGTTTTTAGACATGGTGTCATACGTTAGCAAATGGCCGTCACTCTGCTACTCCTTAATCTGGCATTATTACGGCTAGAAGATCATTCAGGAGGACTGTATAAACTAGTCTTGTGCCATTGTTAGGAGATCAAAAATGGACATGGACGTGGCTAGGAGATCATGAGGACTGAGGATAATAGACTGATAGTCAATGAGGTCATGGACGTTCGAAGCAGCTGAACTTTAAGTTATGACATTAGTTAACATGGCTACCATTCTCATTGCTTGACTCTATTAACCTTCTACTGAAAATAGCCCACAAAAGTTCTTGCAGACTTGATTTGATTTTAGAGCAAGTGAATAAGCTGGTATTCCAGACAATCCTTATGTATGATACTGAGTCTTTTACTACATTACAATAAACAATGCGTGAGACATGCAAAAGAAGACAACTGTAAAAACAACCAAAAATGTTTTTGTAAACTAAACAGGTCAAAATGTACCTTTCAAATATACAATTACAATATTTTCTACGTTATTGGTGACAATAGGAACCTTAAGTGAAGAACTTGAATAGCTGAAAATATATGTGTAATAAATGAAAATAAAAAATGTTGTGCTATAGAAGCACAACTAAATTATAAATTCGATTTGAATGACATTTTGTCTTCTTCACCTTCATTATCACAAACATATTTTAACTAAAATTCAACTTACACTATGAAAACAAATTGATTCATATTCATCTTTAACAACTTCAATAACAAGTAGAAAATTATAGCGAGAAATAAATTCAAGTTTCAATACTTGCAAATGTTTTGTCAGTAAATTACACATCTGAAATTGCAACTGTATCTAAGGCTATTGTTACCCAACACATTTAATCGTATATGTTATCTTGCTACTGAACAATTGCTTGAACGACATGCGGCAAGTTTTTCAAACAGTTTGTATCCTGTGACATGTCCTAAGCCAAGAAAACTTGAAAAAGAGACAACCAGTTAAATGTGTATAGCAACAGTCAATTGTTACCAGATAACAAAAACTATACGCTTAATTTGACAACAGATGGAAAACATGTGATGTGTCACAATCACTCTGTCAAACTCTTGCAACAAGATGTTTTTAAGAATACTAGCTTAGCAAAAATTAACCAAGGTATCAAGCTTGTAAATAAAATAGGAAAACCACATTTAGCCAACTAAAAACAGTTTTTATGAGATTTCATCACTTGCAAAAAATAGTCAGTATCTCTTGGGTTCAATCAGATTGATTGTGTTTATCTCAAAGCTCATCATCATCTCTTGTAATGCTGTGCATTTAGTATTATTATTGTGATGAATCTTAACAAGCACAAAGTCACATTGAAATGTGAAACTGAGGCACGGTTAATCAGTCGCCAGCTGTTAGTTATCAAAATGTATGAAAGCCAATGAGAAATAATGAGTCTGAGGCATTTCTAGTAAAAATAAAACGTTTGAGCATCACACAAACATTGGTAGTCGGTTCCATTCCTTGGGGCAGCAACATGGAATGCACGAGAGCCCGTGACAGTGCTATATCATGGCTTAACCAAAAGATCCATACCTGAAGATCACAGACTCCATGGAGGATGTAAGAGATAATAGAAGGTAGGTACGAGTGCTCATTGTAGGGGTTTACAGGTCAGAAAGGCCAGTTTAAATCTTAATCTGTATTCTACAGGAAGGCAATACAGCTGCCCCGGGTTAAGGAACCTGTATGAGAAGATGCATGTAGCACCATGTGAGCCAGAGAATGTTGGATGTACTTCAAGACCTGCAGTACTATGTAAAAACCGAGTGGCATACTTGAGTCAAGAGCAGACAAAGAAAGCAGTTCAAAGAATGTTGGATGTCTTTGATAAGTGCAGAACTTTAATGACAGGCAACCCTTATATGCTAGAAATAAGATTTGCAAGGGCTGATGTGATTCATGCCTGTCGTTAAACGTGAACCATACAAGTGCTCTGATACATACATACATAAGAAACTGACATTTCCAAAAACCTGTGTATGTACGACTCTCCATTGAAAAGCAGATGAATGAGAAAAGTTAAAACTGTTCTCCTTTACACAAGTTTTAAAGCGCGAATTGGATCACTTTACCAAAGGATTGAAACTATAATGACGGTCAGGTAATATAATAAAATAGTAAAGTATTTGTAATCGTAATTGCAAATTTATATAGCACCAGCTGATGAGAAACTCATCAGAGACACTCCATGATCAAAGAGAATGGTCTTCAAAAGGCTGCTGAGTTCATGTCGCAGGTTGTTAGGCAACGTATTCCAGAAGGATGGGCCAACCACGCAAACCTTTTATGCTGCACCATGGAAGTTTGGGCTGTTGGAACAATGTGTGCAATAAAACAAAGAAACCTGCTACCAGGGATGGAAGAGACAAAGAGACAAAGCTCTTTAAAATAAGATGGAGCATGCTGGACATTAATTACACAAGCATCTTAACCTCAGTGCACTTTAGCATAGGTAACCAGTGCGTGGTTCCTCTCACAAGACACTGGATACAAGACCAGATGTAGGCATTCGACTGTTCAGCCGAGCCACAACATCTAAACTTCACTTGAGGTGACCAATGCAGGAACAAGTTAGCCCTGCATAAAATATGGCATTGCCATAGTCATGTGCATGAATGCATGCATCAAAATTGAGAGGCTGCTTCAGTTGTAAGCACAATCTTCAAGCACAGCCTATTGAGTGACATACATTCTTCACATGCTCTGACCAATCAATTCTTGGTCCATCCAGATCAGACACAGTAGTGGAGAAATAGGCAGTGTATAATATCAGCTCTAGATGGGAATCCATCGGTCAACGTCGGCCTGTCTGTAGGAGCTTGCCACTGGTGACTTCTAGTTATCTGAGCACTGTTCAATTACTGGTTAACTTTTTGCTCTTAATGACTTCAACATAATTTAGGCTGGTATAGGCAATGCTTTAACATAATTTAGGCTTCTGTGAGGTACCTAAAGGTGCTATACTAAGTTATAAATACACATGTATATACAATACTGCAGATCAAGCAAGTCGTGTTTGAAAATCTGACCACGGCTACCAAGCAAGATGAATTGGGTTTCCTGGAGTTCAGACAGAGGCAGTTTGACAATATCCAGGCACCAAGTATGGTACAGATAAGACAATATGAATATATGGTATAGATACAAAAACCACAGCTAGGAAGTTTATTTGATACATAGGTTTATTCCCTGTTTGATAATACAAGAATAGACAGATTTTGGAAATTAAATTACTAGTTTGGTTTTGAACTGAGTTCCTTTGCATAATGAAACTAACAGAATATTTATATAACTCACATATATAGGAAATCTTTCAAATATATTGAGATAAATTTGAGACAAACGAACCCTCGACTGACAGGAGGAGGATTACAGAAAATGCATCATAAGCACATCATCACCAGTACAAGTGAAAAGGACGAACAGCCACTACTTTGAGTGAAAAACAATGCAAGAAAATAGTTTCAATACCAACAACGATAAGACTACGACTTCTGATCAATAATTCTCAAGGACAGAATAACTAAATTAGGACACTTCAACAACAACTGTGGCGGCCTTGTGATCGGTTGGCAAACAATACGTACGATGTATTTCCTTCTAATTCTATTTATCCACTAGTATAAACATCTTTTTGTAAATGTTGTCTGGCAATGTACTTTTGTTCATGTCTCTAAGAATTTGGTGCTGGGTTTGAGTGAACACTTAATTCGAGCATTATGCTTACTCTCTTCAGTTGACTTACATTTTTGGGTGCCAAATCTATGCCCATCAGAGTCATGATGGACTTACAATGTAACATCTAATCAAGTCAGTTCAAGTTTCCAAATATTTTTTTATAATCTCACATTTTAGTTTATTTACTTCCTGTATCTGTACTTATTATGGTTATTTTACTTTAAAGAATCATGAATAATTTTGTGTTAATGATTGTTATTAGAAAACTCAACAAATCATTATGCAGAGGGAATCACAATCAGTTTTGCCATCATCTAGTTGTCAGTCTGCTCCAGGATGGTGTTACCAGCCTCACTGACAGCTATTGTTGGTCCAGGTCCTGGCAGTGCTTGTTCACGGAATGATGCTCGTTGAGGAAGGGATGTTGTCTTTCGCACTGGATTCTTTCCACTTCCATTGGTGTTGATGAGTGAAAAGCATCCCTTGCGGAATGACAGCCGGGCACTCAAGACGGCTGGCTTGAACGGGTTCTGAGTAGCTAATTCGTTCAAGTGGGCAGCATATCCCTCGGCAATGACCTGCAATAACAATTACAATGAAGCGCAGTTTAATGTGGCTGTGAGACAACATTTCTTTACCAGCTTTTAGAAGAATTCTCAGATTTTAGTTAATGGCAAACAGATACATAGTGTTGCATACCAAAGCACATGATTATGCAGCATACATGGTCAGTAACAAACATCAAACTAACAAAAGTAATGGTTAGAGTAAAACAAACAGCTAAAGAAAGTCCTCAAAAGTCTGGTACCAGGGTTTGGATGATGTCTTAGCCACAGCGACTTTTACGAACCATGAACCTCTCAAAGGTATTCCTTGCTAGCCTCAAGAATGTTGGAGTTCATTAGTCTGCAGACAAATGATGCTCAAAGAGCTGGGAAAGTCTAACACAGAACTGAACAGCCATGTCAGCTGCCAGATTCAGAGTTCCTGTGTTGCACTGAGGACGAGGAATGACAACAGTCATATTCAGCACACACACCAACTCACCCTCACTGATAGCCTTCATACCACCAAGTCCATGTAGCTGAATTGATTCGTCACCAAACAATGAAGCTTTCTCACAGTAGAGAGGTCTTTCTCATGCTACTCTGTTGTGGGAGACAGTAGTCGATTGGTTGAGCACTCGCCTTTCAATGAGGAGAGTATGAGTTTGAGCTTCCTCTGAGATGGTTACTGTGTATGGACTTTGAGCAAGTCTTACACTCACAATTGCTCCAACGACATTGACTGATGCATGGTCAGTAGACAATGGCACATATTAAATGCATAATAATAATAATGGATTGGCTCTCGTCAAAGATGGCAGCTTATACCTTTTTGAAGAGGCTACGTTATGGTTTCAATTTTATTGTTTCTTAGTTTGATCATGAATTTTGCTGCCTTCTTTGTGTGTGGTTCACTATTTGCAGTAGGGGTGTCAACATTTGTTAGTTATTTTGAGTTCTATGGTGTTTTTACACCATTAATCAGCAGTTTTCCAACAGACATGCTCCCGAATCATGTCCCCATGTTGTACCTTACCTTAAATAGCTCTAAATCAAAAGAAATGATCATTTTCCGCCCTCGACACCAATTTGACCCTCCTCCTCCATTACCTAATATTACCCGAGTTAAAACTCTGAAGATACTGGGTGTCATCCTTCAAGATAATCTCAAACTCACAGCCCATATAGACCACCTCACAGCCACTTGCTCCTCTTCTTTTTATGCTATCAGAAAACTCAAAACCCATGGCCTTCCTCATTTCGTCCTTTCTTCCTCATACATCCATAATGTAACCAAAGCCACTACCATTGCTAAACTTCTATATGCCTCCCCATCCTGGTGGGGTCTCACCTGGCTTCCGATAAAGAATGCCTGGAAAAACTTATAAAAAGAGCCAAAACGCCTAGGTTACCTAGAGCAATTTTTTCCAACAGTCTCTGAACTTGCCAATATAGCCGATGCTAAACTCCTTTTCTCCATATTACACAACCCCAAGCATGTACTTCACCAACTCCTACCTCCACTCCGACCCCTCTCCTCTCACCAATTAAGACCTAGAGCACACAACCATACTCTCCCACCCAAGGACAACTCTCAATTTATTCCCAGATCATTATATAAAAATATTTACTAGTTTGTTCTAAAACTTTCTAATGAACTTTAATTATTCATTATCACTCATGTTAGCATTTATGCGTTTTTGTAAGACTGTTTTTCTCAATAAACGAATATATATATATATATATATACCTGTCATTTGGTTGTTTTCTACCACTTCTGACACTGTTAAGCATGGTCACCTTTCTTCGTATGCTAAATTCGCACTGTCTTTAATTAATTCCCTGTTGAGTCAAAATTCTCCCTCTCTTGTGGCCTTTCAGAAGGCAGAAGGGGTGTGCATCAAATGCCGAGTAGTGCTAAAGCTACATAAGAGAGATGGTATGGTTCACCTCCATGGGACACGCAATAATCGTTGCCCTGGTTCGAAACAACCGTTGCTAAACAGCATTATCCCTAAAGCAGTCAGACCTATTGTGGGTAAGCTGCTAACAAATATACTCAACAAAATCCTGGTGGAACATCTCAAACCCAGTCTTTGCCAAACCCTCCTATCATTTGGACCTATTGTTTTGGAACAGACAGTCAGAGGAGGCAGACGCCATAATTTGACATCGACCATTAAGAGGCGGGTCAAGAATTTCTTTGCCACCTCTTCTGCTAAGACTGATATACTCTATTCAGAGTCCTGCTATACCCAAGCATAAATGCACGTCCAAACCCAGCAATGATGAGGCAATCGCCACAGCAGTTGCATCAAAGTTGTTGGAATCCTCACTTCAGATTATAAGCCGGTACCAGTTTGAAACACCCTACTCCTCCATCAGAATGCATTGTAATTCAGCCAGTGTGCAAAGTCACTCCTTTCCAGGCCACCGAACAGGAGGTGCTCAGTCGCATTCGATCCTTCCTGGCAGGTTCATCCGGGGGATCAGTCAGTCTCCGACCTCAAAATCTCCTTGACCTGATCAATTTTGTTGAGACCGGGCCAAAATTCATTTCAGCAATCACTGCTCTATTTAACATAATTTTAGCCGGGATCTGAAATTACAAAGTTCAATCAACTCTGTTTGGTGGAATACTCTTTGCACTGTGAAAACAGGAACACCCACACCAACATGTATTGTCGCCTAATTGTAAATGGATACTATTGTATTGTATTGTATTTGATAATTTCCAAGGGCGATCGCATATCTTTCCCCAAACAGGTTGGTGTGGGTGTTCCTGGTGGTTGTGAGGCAGTGGTACATGCTTCCAGATGCCTTTTCAATAGACTGAAATCAGATTCAGTATTTGTTAAACTTGACTTCTTGAACGTTTTCACAGCCTTTGAGACCACATGCTTTCTGCTCTTGGTGACATCCTGCCTATGCTTGTGCCTTTCTTTCTGCCATTTGGCCTATGTGGAGGCCTCAGTATTCAGAGTTGGTCGTGCGGTTTCCCTGCAATTAAGGAACCACCTGGCTTATCCAGGACTGGCGGCAAAAGACCTGACATGCTCATCACATGGCACAATGTCCGTAGTCTGATCTTGGATGTCACCGTGACCAACACCATGGCTGCTTCGTATTTGGCTGCTTCATTTTGTTTGGCCGGTGAGGCCGTGGAACTGGCGTCTTCTAGGAAAGTATCCAAGTACAACCCACTCCTACCACAACATCATTCTGTTCCACTTGTCTTTAAAACTCTATTAACAACGCTGGACTTACCTTTATCATGGGCGCTCTCTTATGCATGTATCTGGAGATGCAAGAGAAACAGGCCATATTTTCCAGCACCTATCAATTGCAAAATTATAAGGAAACACCATTCTAAGGTCGTTCTTGATATGGCTCCCAAAGACAGCGTAAAAGGATGTTCTGTTCGGCCAACAGAATAAAGAGGAATATGCCATCCAACTTACAACAACATCCTTGCGATTTCTTTTGGCAACTTTTCCAACAATGAAAATCTGGTTCGGTTGCAGCCCAATAGCCTGGTAGACGGTAATGTCCTTGCTTGAACCATAAGCAGCTGAGATATTGATCTGAGCCTGGAAGAGAAAACGGATTCAGTCAATACCAGAAGCAGTCCAACTTAATCTCCACTAGATCCAGAAGACCAAACACAAAGAAAGTAAAAATGCAGTTTCAACTCACTTACATAAAATTTGTGGTTTTCATTATCATTATTATTAGCAATAGTCTTATTTTATGTCAAGTCCAACCATGAAGAGTCCAAATCAAGTCCGAGTCCAGAGGTGTTAGAGTCGAGTCCGATTCCAGAGGTGTCCGAGTCCAAGTCCAAGTCACTAAACATCGAGTCCAAGTCCGAGTCCAAGTCCATCTACATAATCAACCATAATGCTTTCTTAAAATTCATGGATATTAGGCGTTATAAACAATGTATTTATTTATATTTATTTAAATATTTATATATTTATATTATGTTAATATTCAAACATTTAGGAAAACAGAAACATACACACACTGATAATGCAAAGTAACTAGACTCATAGTTCTACAATGTGCCTAAACAGGCATTGGTCACCAGCCTAAATGATGTCAGAGTTCGTTAAGAATGACAAATTTATCACCTTTATAGCATATTGTCAATTAAGCATGACAAACCACGATCTGAAGATTGGACAGAGTGGTGAAAAGCATGAAAGTTTGTAGCAGTCAGTCAGGTACGTTGCTCCTGCACTAGTACTCACCTCCTGAACGAGCTGCTTGAGAAAGTTGGCCTTCTGACGGAGCGGATCAGTTGACAGTCCATCCATGAATGTCACCATTCCATGAGGGAAGTTGTGCTGTGCGAGCCATGTAACAACCCGGCGCTGCTGCATGTCAGGTCGAGCAGTGATGTACATGATGAGATAACCCAACTCCTGCCAGTGTCTGAAAAAACATTACCACAATCAAAGGCACAGCTCCACTCAAGATCAGTTTCAAGACATTTATGAGACTTTCAACCAAATGCAGAAAAAACATGACAGGACTGTGGTCTAAGCATACTAGAATACTAAGCCATACCAATAAAATGGTTAAGCAACAAGCAACAAGCAGCACAAACCTGTACACTGTACAGAAACGATATCTTAACTATTCTGAAAATGTTATTTAAAACTGCATTCAATACAAACTAATACAAGTACTGGGATAGGTAAAAGCTAGAAAAGCAATAAAAGACGAACTTCTTCATAAAAACAGCCTGAAAAAATCATTTTCTGCTATGGACTTCATTACACCTCTTGATATCAGAAGCAAAACTGTTTCCTACCTGACGACATCAACAGCTCCAGCTCGAACCTTTGGATCTTTGCCCATGATCGATACACTGGCCGTGAACGATCCATCAATGCTGAATACAGCTGTCTCGGTCTTTGGAGGCAGGACAGCCATAAAGAAATCCACTGAAGTATGGTCTCCCCTATAAAACCAGAAATCAACAGCTGATTGTAAGAATATACAGAAAAGATTCATCACCATTACCATACCTACTCCTTCGTTTGATTCCGAGTGGGCAGCTGCCAAAAACATATGACTGCTAGACAGATTAATTAGGAGGAAAGAAGGAATTTCTCAATGAGGTAATTAATAAGCATATCATTTTCACATCGCTGTAATAGTTTTGATAATTGGTCTATAGTTTGCTAAAACCAATGAGATATATTATAAGCGCAAGAGACCGTATGACGTATGTTTTCCTCAGGTCATGGTGAAGTCACAATCGCTTACGACCTTCACCCGCAAGCTAGGAATTCTAAATATAGATATCGATGTTTACTTTTGTGTAGCCTATCACAGCTGAAGTTGTACTGTGAAATGAAGTTTGCATTAACATAAATTCGCTATGAATTCGCTACAGGATAGGATCAATCTATCCTGTATGACAGCGAATTTTATTATTATGTTACCTGGCTGCGTAAATAGAAGTTGGATTGATGAAAATAATTCTATGTGCAAACGGAAGTTAGATTGATGAAAATCTTCTTTGTGTAATTTATAGAAGTTGGATTGATAAAAACAAACTGCACACTAAACTTCTTTTACAATTCAACAAATATGTGATGCCTTATTTCTATAGTTCCGCGGGGCGAATCTTCCGGGGGCGAAACTTCCCGAGGGAGAAATGTGGGGAGCGAATCTTCCAGGGGCGAATCTTCCGGGGGTGAATTGTCCGTATCCCGCAGCAAACACACATACACACATCACGTAGCCCTCTTTCTTCTTCTGGAGTCAAGTGTGAACTGGGCCTGAAGCACTCAAATTCTCTGACTGTATCTCAACTTAACAAAATAGGCTCCACCCTAATACTTGCATACAAGTCGACATCACGTGTAAGTCAATGCCTCAATTTTCGACTTGGGAGGGAAGTGTCTATAACCTATGTGTAAGTCGTCATGTGTTGTTACATAATAAACTTGATACAGTTAATAGCACTTTTAACCCATTCCCGCCGGACCGAGTTGCTAGCAACCCGATATGGGAGACAGTGAAATAGACTAGAGAATATTTATAGTATTATGATATCATACCTAAAAATAGCATCATTTATATTTTTGCATCAATTTCTTGTTGGATTTTTAGATAATTTATTGTGAGAAAAAAGACTTCAAAGTGAGGGGGAAATTCTTACAGGTGTCGGTAGTTTTTGAGACGCAATACGAACAGTACAGCTGATAGGGTTTTGTCTATTATTGGCAAAATTATTGATGAATTGACGCGAACAAATGAGCCATAGGCGTAGCTACATGAAGGCAGGCGGAGGCAGTTGCCTCCTCTTGGTTTTCTATATAGTGGAGTTTCAATTGAAATGACCAGGAATTTGTTAATGATCTGTGAATTTGCCTCCTCTTGAATTTGAGTTTAAAAAGACAAATCTAAAAAAGGTCATCATCGGACAGTGTTAAATCTAGATGTGTCTGGGGGAAAAAGTTTGTCTTGGAAAACTGTGGTTACTACCCCCTCGAAAACTCTTGTTACTATCCCCCTACCCCCTCGAAAATTCTTGGAAAAAGTCTTGTTACTACCCCCCTTGAAATGTCTTGGAAAACTCTTGTTACTACCCCCCCTCGAAAAGTTTTTCGGAAAACTGTCGTTACTACCCTGCCCTCAAAATTGTTGGAAAATTCTTGTTGTTACATCTTACCGTACTACCATCTTGACCGGATAGATTCCTTCTGGAAGGTTCTTCTCTTCTGGAATGTGGTAGGTTGCTCGAGCATTGGCATCAGTCATTTCAGTTCCGAAGTAGACCCAATTGCCAGATGGTGGCTGAGTCAGGATGTGTATATCAACCTGGAATCGTTTACATACCAACAGATGCCACATAACACCAACTACATAGCATGAGTTGCCAAATATGCATACAATCAGCTACAACATAGCTGCCAGCTATGCCTGTCAATCGTATAACAGACAACATGTATTATTAACAACAAAGTTTCAGTTCTCTTGTTCCTTCTTGATTAAGTTAATTAACATAAAATAATTACGATTCAACCCTGAGTTGCAGGTAGGGCATTCTGATACACTGAAACTATTTGTTTTTATTTAGCTGTTCAATTAAGCAGATCTGGTAGAATGAAAAGAGATTCTGTTACGAATCACAGACAGACCTTTTCACCTGAGAGAGAGACGACATCCAGAGGCCCATACATAAACCGCGCCGTCAAGATCTGTGGCTTACCCTCCAGCACAATCACATCATTAGCACGATGATTTGGAGCCACGTTCTACATATTCAAAAAATAAACAAAGGCCATGCAAGGTCCTGTGCGAGTCTGACAAGCTGCCGTTTATGACGATGATGGTGATGATTGTAAAACTGTTATGACGAGTAACCTTCTGCAATGGGTAACATAACAAGAGTGATGAAAGCGCCTCTGAATAGTCTATGCTGCGAGAGGCTAAAGTTTTAGATATGATACGATTCGAGTGATAAATATATATGAAGTTGTGCGAATGACCACTGTGGCCCGTTTGTTATATGCATCACCGGCATGGTGGGGTTTTGTGGGTCAGCAGGAGCGCAATAGACTACAGTCCGTGATGGATCGTCTGGTCCAACTACGCTACCTACCAGAGAGTAACCCAACATTAGAACAGCTGTATAGAATGGCAGATGGGAACCTCTTTAGTGCTGCCTTAGCGGACCCAGGCCATGTTCCGAACCCGCTCCTCCCTCCTGTAAAGACACTCCCCTATTCCCTGCGTCCCAGACTACATGACTGAATTGTCCCACGGGCTGACAACTTAATGAGAAAAAGTTTTTAACAAGAATGCTTTGTTGTGCTTAATTTCATGTAAACCAAAGTGCAGTTATGCAGTTTGATAAATAGAGAATAGACTTACTAAGGGGTCATCCATTTAGTAAGTACGCATGGAGGGGAAGGGGTTAACCCAAATGCATATGCTTTGCATACGGGGGTGGTCTACTGATAATGTACTTATGTATAGGAAACGGGGGCCAACCTCGATAATAATTTGTGTATTATTGGCCTTCAAAAATGAGCCACTGAACAGCTCTCAGGTAAGTACTACCGGGAGAAGTAGGACTGTGGGATATCAGTATGCCACATTACCCTTTGACTGCTATCAACTGCTAAACTCATTAACATTATTAATCCTTGATTATTTCTGCGTGGATTAAACATAGACTGTTCTATAGGATTTGGCGGATGTGTCAAGTGTACTTATGCAGGCGGGGGTGTAAGAAGTACACGGGTGTACAGAGAGGGGCCAACTGTTCTGGATTTCTGCGTACATGCTAAGTGGATGGCCCCTAAACAGGATGAAGATGGAATCTGAATTAGCACTTGTAGAATCACAATTAGATTGAATGATTTGATTAGAGCTACACAGCATGTCCCTCTCCAAAACAGTAATGCTTGAAGAATATGTTAAGAATTTGTTAACTGAACCTTGACTTTGATGGTAGTCCGTCGCTTGAGCCATTTCTCCCTTGGCTGGTCACGCAGGAACGCGCAAGGGTTCTTGTCAGAAGTGGTCGGATCCAGCACACCATACTCTTGACGAACCACCTAAATACATGCACATATACTTGCTCAAATTATACCATATATTGTAAATGCTCTCAATGAATGAGTACTACATCAAAAACAGTACCGCTAGCATAAAGCCGTCTTGACCTTCTAACACCTTGGTCTTGGACTGCTACAGCACAGCATCGTGCCAACGCCTCTGTTGGCCCTTTGCCGTGTCATCAGAATGCAGTTAAAATGACTATGATGACGAACACACAGAGTACTTCTGTGTGAATTGATATTGCTTCTAGTGTTGACAAGGTGGTTTAAATGTTTCATGAAGTTCACCTGCAAATAATCATTGTAACATGGTGGAAAATACTCAATTACAAAATAAAACATATAACAGATAACCACTTCATGATACTTACCCACAGATATACTTCGGCAGCTTCATACCCCACCATGCAATGCAAAAAATGTCCTCTCAACTGTTGAGCTTACAGCATCTATGAGTATGTTTTACAAGAGGGCTATATAACTTATGTTACTGCATTGCAACAGAAAGTTTTTCAACTCATTAAACAGGAATAATTTGATTTCAGATCAGAGAGTGTACCATGTGATCAAGCTGACCTGTCTAAGAATGAATGCTACCATGTCCGTTGATTCCCAGAAGCTGGCATGAAGGAGATACGGCAGAGCAGTTGCTGGAAAGTTCTGCAGGGCGTCCGGACAATAGATGGAATAGTCCAGACGCTTGTTACCCCACCAACAAGCAGTCACTAACAAAACATTCAGGACACTAATCAAAAGCATAGCCATGAGGAAACTATACAGATGAGCAAGAAGTAACAATCTAGTCTTTTCTGTTGAGTAATTGAGTAAGAACTTACGAGACGTAAGTTCTTACTCAATTGCATCACACCTCACAGCAGAATTTTTCATTCCTTCACTTCCATGGCCACATTTCCAAAGATTACAAAATATGAAGACTGGTAATCAAGAAACGATATTCTTATCTCCCTTCTCGGTGCAACAGCATCTGCAACCTGACAGTCTCCTCATGTTATAAAGAAACAAAGAATCAAAACTGAGTTAATCCTAACTCAGATGCATGTTATTCAAAGGTGTTTGACGTAACTTTTCACATAACTAGATACAGGCAGGCAGGTAGGCAGGCAGGCAGGTGAGTGGGCAGACAGGCAGGCAGGCAGGCAGGCGGGCGGGCAGGCAAGCGGGTATACAGGCAGATGGATGGAAAGATGGATGAACAAACAGATGTGTTAACTTGAGTTAGGCCTTGTAGTTCAAGATGTAATTTTATTGAGAAGAAATCTCTTAATGTTTAAAATAGTTTCCTAATTATAAATTGTAATGTAACTAAATGAAACATTACTATCAGGTGGAAATGTTACCCGATGTAAAACTGGCAACTGTAATGTCCACTTGATCAGATGATTGGCTGGACACGCTCAGGCGACTCTGTCTCCTGTTGTGACTGGTTTCTTCATAACTTGACTGACTGCCATGGTTCGCACGCGACAAGCCATTTGTGAAAAGTGCTTGGTAGTTTTGCAGTGTTTCCACTGACAACAGAACAAACCAAAACTAAATGGGACACAATCGCACAATAATGGCGGCTATATAGTCTCTCAGCATAAATAGTATTTTAAGAAATTAACAAACAGCTCACAGATCATAAGCAGAAGCTTGTCCAATTATCATTCGCTATGGAATAAGTTAGGTGGGAGATTCTGGGCCCTGTCTTTGATAACTTTACAAACTGCAATCTGCCATTTTGAAAGACATGAAAATAGCAACATTTCACAGTGCATTCTGCTTAATGATGCATGTAGAGGGGAAAATAATCTACTCCTCTTGTGATCAATTGCTACAGTTATTTTTGAGAGGCTGCAAACAGGTACTTCTGAGTGCACACCTAGTTCTGTCTACTGATATCTAACTATTAATGAGCTGATCGGTATGCATGGTCGAGTGGTGCAAATATAGGGGATGAGGTTTAAAGAGTCGACGTTTACCTCTTCTCTTGTTGAAGTAGGGGCTTTGGCAATCTGCTCTCAATATACACAGGACAGAAGCCAGTTTTTTTTCTCAATGGATGGACATAATTTGGAAAAGTGCATGTAGTGTACATAGTTGACAGTGAATGAACTTTTGGTTAATTGTTGTCGTTAATGTATATTTGTAAGGCATTTTGTTGGAATTAACTGTTCAAACATTAACACCTAGCATAGTTATAATCGGTCCCACAAATGAAAATATTCACACCTCTAAATAAAACACTCTTTCTACTACAGCACTTACAGATACACTAGCATGCTTTCCAGAAGTGAAAAAGCATGTTGCACGTGAAGCCGTCCGATTGCTCTCCACTGCAACACAGCAAGGCACTGATTGCCTTCTCTAAAATCTTACAACTCACAAATGAATAATAATAATAATAATAATAAGACGATTTTTATAGCGCCGTAGCTCAGCCGAGGCCGAAGGAAAGGGCGCTGTACATGAAAAAGCCTCATCTGCCCAAAGCATTGCAGGGGAATTTGCTGTTGATTGCTGAGCACTAGCAAAATGTACTAACTTATGCTGCTTATAGATTTTGTTGCTAATGAAGATCTAATAACGCACAAATATTCAGTTGATCAGTGAAAATGAAATTTTTTCTTAATATGATGAATTCAAAATCTGTTTCTTACCAGTATGGATTGGTATTCCATCTCCAAATGGAAATTTATTATATCTTGGTAGTTTCATTGGTGGTATGAACTTGAACTTATCGTTGAGCAGAGGCTCCAGACGCACAGCAGTTGGATCCGATGAGTAGAACAAATTGTACATCTGGTGACACTGCGGCTTTGCCAACTGATCTAGAAAGTCAGAATGATTTGACAGTTTTGACAATCAAAATATGGGACATAGGGTACTTGCATAAACTGTGCCATACATAGGTAGGTAACAAGCCTACGTGGTAAGTATGCATTGAAACCAGACAACGGCATCATCAGTACTGGTGAATGTTGAACTTGTACAGTTGTTACTAATGGCAGGAAGACATTCGTGCCCATGACATAGGGGCCGTCCATAAATGACGTCACGCACCTAGGGGGGGAGGGGGATCGGAAATTTGTGACGATGTGTGACATGGGGGTGGGGGGGTCTGAGGTAGTGTGACGTCACACCAGGTCTATGTTATTAAATTTAACAATTAACAACAATTTAATTTTAATAATAACAGCACTAATTTTGAGGATTAAATTTTCATTATTTTTTTAATTATTTTAATGTATACGGGTACCATTATTAATAATTTTCTAATTATTTCAATATTTGGTGACCATTAGATTTTAAAATATTCATGCTTTCGCTATTTGTTCCATGAAGGAGCATTTTGCTTCGCCATGGAAATTGGTTTTAAGGGGGGGTCAGAGCTTTGTGACGTCATTTTCAGAGGGGGGTCTGACTTTTTGTGACGAAGTGTGACGAGGGGGGGAGGGAGGTTAAAAATCGGCCAAAATAGCGTGACGTCATTTATGGACGGCCCCATAGTCTTCAGCAACTTTTCCAATTCAATTTCTTTAAATAACTCGGTAGATATGTTAGAATTGATTGATTGATTGGACTTCACAGAACACGGGTACAAAATTGGCCAGTTAGTTCCATAGCTTGAAGTTATTTTTAAATACAAATAATTTAAACTTTAGATATAAAAGTTTAAACAAAAAAGCAGTGATGAAACATTAAAATGTAATGTGAGGAAAGAAGTTCCTTACACTTCAGAAGAGCTGAACTGATACGAGCTGACACTTGTTAATGTAGAGCAATTGTATGAGCATTGGGGTAAGGGGTAGTAGTGGAATAGGGAAGTAGCAAAGCACAGGTACATATAGGACAGGTACTCGATTGGTCACAGAATTTCTCCGTGGTTTACGGTTGAAGCCACTTCAAATTCTGTTTCCTCTCCTTCCTTCTTGACTCTAGAGTTATGGTTGCAGATGGCATACAGGCCTATGGAGGCAAGGCTCAACTATGCTACATGGGTCCAATGGTAACAAAGTTTCAATCGATGAAACACCAAAATTGCCCATACACCATACCAGAATCGAGAAAACCACCGAAATGAAGACTCAGTCACAACAGAAGTTTGAGCAAACAAGAATTTAGACAAATTTGTACAAGAAAAAGAAGAGAATAGGAGACAGAATTAGACTAAACAGGACCAGTACAGAATGTGCAGAAGAGTCACTTGACTGATTCATTTACTTTTGTCACCCATAATCCTGGTAACAAATATTTAATACCTAGTACTAGAAATTTTTTAATGAAGTAACCCCAACAAGTATGACAGATAGGAGAGCATTCAATTAATATTGAATGCATAATTGTGCATATCCATGTGACTAGCCATGTAGTGGAGGGTCTTTTAACTACAAACTGTCAAAGAAGGAACAGAATGACGACTTACGGTTGTGGAAATCTGATGCACACATTTTCCGATAAGCAAGCACTAGACCAAGTGGACTTCCAAATGCAAAGAAATCGCTGACATCAAAATCAAAGCCACCCAATTCGCCAGGTCCGACGGTGGCACTCGTTCGTCGAGAGCTAGGACAAGATGAATGTCGTTCATAGCGAATGCCTTTCTCGTCCTTCTCTGATGCGCTGATGTTGCGAACACGCCTGGGTGCATCTGGAACCATGAGACTGGGATTGCTAAGGCTGACTTGTTTGCTGGCTTCCAGAGGAGCTTCCGGCTTCAGCAGGTGAGAAACATCTTCATCTGTTGTGTGCGAAGCATCGTAAGAGCCACTTTTGCAGAGTATGTCATAGCCAAGTATTGACCCAACACTGTCGGCTAATAGACACACCTACACACCCACACATGCAGAATCATTCAGTAGCCTATAATAACAACTCAGGTAGCTCCTAAAAAACGGTAGCAATTCATCTGATTAGTCAATTCATTATTTGGTCACTGTTAGTGAAATCTCTAACACCAATGGGGTCTGAGTGGCCGAGTGGGTTGGTGCCTGCTCGTCACGCCGGCGACCCGGGTTCGATTCCCGGTCGGTCGGTTTATCAGAGATTAATTTCTCGGACCTTTACTGCGGGTGGCTCGGTCGCAATATAAACGTGGAGTACAATACAATGCAATACAATACAATACAATACAAACACACAACCTGACGGCTGGCGCCTCCGGGCTGCTCATTGTCCTACATGAGGGCTGGGCGCCTGATGATGGCTGCCGCTACTGGTTGAGCGTTCTAGAAGTAGCTTGCTATCAACAACGCTATATAAATCGTCGTAAATACAAATACAAATACAAATACCAATGAACAATTTTATAAGGAACAACTTAAAAAAGAATACAGAAATATGACAAAACCACATTTTAAAATACATAATTTCCTTTGAATTAGTAAAAAAAATTCATTATCAAGAAAAGATCATTAATAACAAAGCTTGTCTATAATATTGTAATTGTAATCGAAAATGTATAAAGCACCACTTAGAAAGGTCAGTGGTGCTCCCGACCCGGGCCAGTGTAATCACTGACAAACAAGAAAGTTTTCAGGTGCTAGTGGTACTGAGGCTAAGGAGCTCAAGCCGCAGGTCCTGAGGCAAACATTTCCAGCTGGACAAGCCAACAAAAGCAAAACTCCTGGACTGGGCTGAAGCGCTGTGCATATGGCAGACCACCAGGAGCCATTGGCAGCCGACATAACACAGACCTGGAAATCACATCTTTATGATGTATACCGCACCTTTTCAGTTACAAAGGGATTCAGGATCCATGAAGCTAATTTAACTGTATTTGAAATCATAGGTAAACACAATCCTGATAAGTCAAAGAGAGTTGCCGCATCCCCTTTCCAGCCATCGTCTTGTCTTGTCTTTAGCCATCTTTGATCCGAAGTTTGGCCGCACCTTGAACTGTCTGCTTCCAGATGACTCTGTGATCCATTGCTTTCATCAATTCATACATGTTCAAACCCATACAAGATCTTATATTCTCAATCCAACCGTGGTACAGCTCAAATATAGTCGCTGCAAGGAGACTGCACTACTGATTTGAGAGGTGTTGGCAATGTGCACCATTTACCTTTCCATCTTTTCAAATTCAGGCACCAGTGTTGATTCATTCATTCATTCATTCATTCATTCATTCATTAATATCGAACATTTGTATAGCGCCCTTTCAAGAAAACTACTCAGAGGAGCTCCCGACTCCAGCACGGCCAAAAAGAATAGTTTTAAGGCGAGAAAAGAACATAGGAGAGAAGGTCCTAGAAAAGAGGCAAAGCTCTAGAGGGAGGCCATTCCAGGTCGAGGCACCCACCACCGAGAAAGCGCAGTTCTGCGTGGTGGAGGTTCGGGTAAAAGGGACAAGTAGGAGACTCTGTTCAGATGAGCAGATTATCTACAAACTTGACTCATCTGACCTCTAAGAGCTTCTCTTCTCAAGCTTGTACTGACAGGTGGTGAGTAGGATCCTACACCATGACAAAAATCAATATACAACCTCACTCTTTCTTTGTCAACAGGTACCTATAATTCTTTTCTGACAAGGTCTCGGCCAGAAGACATGTTTAGCAACTTCTGATGACCTATTGAACTCTAGGTTCACCAGTTTTCAGTCTATTCCATGGATTCAACTGAAATTCGTAATCTCATTTCTGAATATCGGATAACAACGGGTTTTAGATGTTATTCCTATTGCCTTGTAAAAGAATGCACTGATATATTGATAGATAGATATTCATTTTATTTTCTCACACGTTGACAGACCAAAACCAGTTACAATAGAAATGTGTTAAATAATTAAATCAGTATAGAACAAAAACAAAAAAAACAGTCAGGTGTGCAGTCAGGTGAGACCTAGGGCAAGCGTTTGTAAAGTACTGGGCCAATCATCAAACTCATTGTTAACATTTCTCCCACATAAGGCTGCTTACACAACAGTTTTGTTCATGCTATGATTTATCCTCTCATTAAAACAGTATCTCTGTCCCTGATAATTTATCAAACTGTTGTCCCATCTCATAACCAAATCTTTGAAAAAGTCATTGCCAATCGCTGTCACCTTTCATCCCACAATACTTTCTAATATGTCTAACACAAACACCATTTCACTTAAACTACATTGGGCCAAAAAAATATAGGTGTGTTTCCGGTAACAGTGGTTTTAAAATCTGAGTAGGTAGGTAGGAAAAAAATTTATTTCGTAAAATATTTTTATGCAATGCTGCATCGTTGTATAATAATAAACGAATATATCGTCATCATATTTCACCTTGCTGAGGCCAAAAAAATATTTTTATGCAATGGAAAGCAATGTTATCAATGTCGCAAAGGTTAAATTCATGTGTCAATAAAAAAAAAATTTTTTTAAATAAAAAATATTTTTTTTTGGAAAATAATTTTAACATTTTTTTCACAAAATTTTCCCAGTCGGGCCTAAAAAAGTGACTCGGTCGGGTTACCGGAAACACAACATTATTTTGTTTTGGCCTTACCTAGCATACACCAACATACAATCAGCTCCATGGATACAGGAAAAATAACTGCTCTCATTCTGCTGCTTTTGAATCCACTGATTATAAAATACTCCTTCAGCGCCTCAAACACCTGCTTTCAGTTGGTTCACATCTTACTTACACCCTCCTTGTACTTAATCCATTTGCATAAATCGCCCTACTTCGACACCCACTGTCTCAAACTGTGCTATACCACAAGGTTCTGAACTGGTTCCACTCCTGTCTACACTAGATACCATTCCACCGTGTTCATTACTCACTGATAGCTCACATGACTACTGCTGCTACACAGACAATACTGCAATGAACTCCCATTTCCATTCTGATCTGGCTGATCAGGTTCAAACACCTGCCACTGGAATAGGATAGGACCTTTGGCTGAAAACTGCCACATCCCAGTGTAAGCAAGGAGTGTAGATAGCTTGGCTGCTTAGATTGCAAATTTGCAATAGTTTGTGAACTATGAGACAGGATTTAGACTGAATTCTTGGCTTGACAAGCAGACAGTGTAAATTGTAATTGTACATTTGTATAGCGCCACTCAGAGATTCAGAGGCGCTCCCGACCCAGGGCTCTAATGAGCATATTAGATATATTAACGTAATATAATGTTATATTATTAGCATATTATTGATGCAATATGTTTATACTAAGGGCTTTCTGTTATGGATATTAACTATTCATTGGAAGAACAATATATTAGCTAATGCATTGCTATTCCAGCATACTTGGCTACTGTAACTCACTTCTAATTGGTATCAGTATGGCAGATCTGCAATGAACTACAACTGGTTCAAAACTCTCTTGCCAGAAGAAAAATAAGGACCCCTAAAAATCAGCATTTTCCACCCGTATTGTATTAATTACATTTGCTGCCCATTTATCAAAGAACGCATTTCAAAGTCTGCCTCACAGTTCATACAGTCTTACACTTTAACCGGGTGACCTATCTTTGCCACCCCAAATGAATAGACAATGCAGTTGATCAATGGGTACTACGACTGTTGCTATAATATGGTCCAGAGTCGAATTCTGTTGGGCTTTCTTGGTGCCTGGTCCACAGCTTTGCAATCTTCTGCCCAGTTCAGTCAAATCTGTCACTTTTTGATGTCATTCACATCGAGACCTATGACTCACCTTTTGCATATCAACCTCGCTTCTCCCTTTACTTATGAGTATTGATTGTGATTTCACTTGAAGTAAACATTCATTGAAGTCTTGGGCATTATAATAACGGTGCTACAGTTTTCATTGGGATTTCCAATTGTGCATTTGCAAGTGGTGTAATAAAGAATATACTTACTTACTAACTTTTAGATTCAATAAGTACCACTACATACAAAATACATCACTGTAAACAGCTAATCAGAACTGTCCAACAATTCGGAATGCTAGGTACAGGAACAAAGAACCATCATTTTGTTCTTTGCCTCGTATACTACAGAGTTGTAACGGGTAATGCTGGATTGCATCTCACATTGAATAATTTATTTAGATGTGAATTAATTGGAAGCAAGCAATCCAGCCATAAACTCACCTGTCCTGAGAAACAGCGTCCTTCCTCTGATTTAAGAAAATCATTATAGGTGGCATTTGCTCTGATAACAACTTGAGCAAGAGTGCTGTTGTAGTGTGGCGAATTAGTAGCAAACAATGCCAGACTGCTCATAGGAAAGTTCTCTTTCATAGCTACTGAATTATCCACAGTCGGTGAAACAGCATCAAAGCCTTCAGGATATAAACTACAACAGCAAACAATAGCAGTACCTGAAGTTATTGTTTTAAATCAAATAAAGAACATCCAGAGCGTGTGGGCAAACAATGTCATGCCAGGAAGAGTGCATCTCTTGAATGGCCTATTCCTGCAACATGTCTAGCTCCTCATATTCACTCAGGAACAGAATCACAGTCGTCAGCCATCCAGGCAAGCAGTGGACTGCGACTCCTTCTGAGTGAGCATTTCATTAGCAAAATGAATTCACATTTCGAAGGTCCTGAGTGGCCGAGTGGGTTGGTAGCCCGCTCGCCACGCCGGCGGCCCCGGGTTCGATTCCCGGTCGGTCGGTTTATCAGAGATTAATTTCTCGGATCTTTACTGCGGGTGGCTCGGTCGCATTATAAACGTGGAGTACAATACAACACACAATACAACACATCACAATACAACTGGGGCGCGGTGGTGTAGGGGTATGTTCGGTGCCTTGCAGCCGGAGGGTTGCGGGTTCGAATCCACCTCAAAAAGCCGCCGGCGTAGGGACCCTGGGCAAGTCCTTCACTCACAATTGCTCATGCGCTTCGGCATGAAACTCCGATTCAGCGTCCGCGCTGTAGTCGGGAGCGCCTCTGAATAGGAATCTGGAAGGGGCGCTATAACAAGTGTTCAAATACAATACAATACAAAAAGTGATAAACTAATAAGAAATAAGAAACAGTCAGGCATTCATACCTGACTAACTTTCTTTGGGCTACCAAAGTCAGCTGCAGCTCTTGTAATGTAGGAGGACTGAGGTAGGTAAGTTAAGCGGTCTATGGATAGATATGAATCAGCCACAGGTATTTTAAGTTTTCAGGAAAGTTTGGCAGTTGAATACAGTTGATAGTAGCAATATGTGCTGACCTGAAAATTGTTGATAAAATTTAATGGCTCAAACTGTGGGGATGGACATACAGAGATAATAATCGTTGAAAGTAGGTGAGAGTACTCATTTTAAAGGTTATATAGGTCAAACAGACCAGTTTAAATCTGATTCTGAATTCAACAGCAAACCAATGCAGCTGACTGAGCAGGGTTAAGGAGTTTCTATGAGTACAGACACATTGCACCACACAAGCCAGGGCATTTTTTGATGCATTAAAATCTCTTGACTTCAAGACCTGAGATACCTGCAAACACAGCATTGGCATAATCGACGTGAGAGCAGACAACAGAGCAGGCTTTGGTCTGTGACATGTCTTTGGTAAGAGCAGACCTTATGTGACACATGGTGAAAACAAGATTTGCAACGGTTTTTTATGTGGGGTCAAAATGTAAGATTACTATTCAGAGTCACTCCAAGCATTTTGATCGCTTTTTATAGCAGAACAACAACTGCCATCAAGGGCAACACGGGAATGAGAAGGGAAACAGCAGAGCCATTGAGTGAACCAAACATGACTGCCTCAGACTTATCTGGGTTTATAGCAAGACTGTTGAAGCAGAACAATGCATGTACTGAAGAGAGGCACTCTTCAAATTTACCTGTTGGTGACAGAGCAATGTAAAGCGGAGTATAATTAATTGCGTAGACTGAAAGACAAACCTGATGAGCGTTGTCAGTGCTTCTGAGCAGATGGCTGGACAGGGCACCAGTCGGATGAATATGTGACCAACAGCAGAAGCATAGTGAGCTGTGGCAACCTGACCGAAAGTTGAATACAGAGTTGAAACATCGGCATTCTTTGAGATAAGCTGGTCTTGTCCTGTGTCCAGGATACTTCCTACAGATCAAATAAACCCATTGGCTATAAATCATCAGACTAAGTACAAATAAACTACACATCCACAGACTTAAACAAATCGACTATAAATTTATCAACTTTACCAAAGTAATAAAATTACACCATTAAACCTGCAAAAAATGTAAATACCAACAATGCCACTACAACAATTAATAACAAAATGCACAGAAAGAAAACATGGCACTAAACTGTTTGATTAATGCATCAGGCATCAGCACAAAAATCTACATTTGTTTTTAGCATTGGCAATAACCTATATTGATTCACTGTACTGGTATTTTATGATTTTCTGTTATTTATTTTCTACTTATTGGTCAGTCATGCATTTCAAAATCAACAATCATTTTCATGTTTTCTTTTGCATTGCATTGAATTTGCGATAAAGATAAGTGTTAACTAGTATCTCTGATTTTCATATCGACTGTTTATAGGCCTATTGTGCATATATTTTAATAATTAGCATTTATTTTCACAATTCACTTTGTGGGTTACTAATATATTCACTTACTTACTTAGTTAAAATATGGACAAAGGAGAGATGAACTACAAGAATAAACACTAGGTAAAACTTGGAATGCAAATGAATGAAAATTGTGGAACAAAATCCGCATGTGACCAACTCACATATGATATGACACACTTCAGAGATAAATGGGCAGCCATTTTGACCCCACCACGTGTGCAAACCAAGTAATGGATCATTTGCTGCCTGGAGCTGTCTCCAATTAACGAGGACACACTACACAACACTGCATTCTCACAGTTTAATTGAGAAACAACCAGCGTGCATGCAACTGTTTTAGCATTGTCATTGGTAGAATGTCTGCTGTGACGAAATGCCCTAAAGTGGAAAAGACAAGACTTGGAAACTGAAGACACGCATGAAGAGCGTCATGATGAGCGAGACATCCCTCTACCATCGATGAGGGACTGCTCCCTACTAACCAACAGCACTCTCAACTACCACTTGTCCCTAGCAAAGTCAGCTGTAGTGAGTACACCACTGTACACTGTCAGTGGAAAACAGGCAGAGAGGCAGCTGCTCTCATAAGTCAAGGCTAAAAAGAATGAAGGCATAACACTATACTAATGGCTAGCTTACTCGATTGATATTTTTCTTCTTCCTTTAATTATAATTGCTCCCTTATGCATTTAATGTCAATAGTATAAACAAAAGATTGTCCTTATGAATTGTGTGTAATTACTGTGAATTACAATTGTCTTGTTTCTCTGGATCAATAAACAAATTGAATTGAATTTAAAATAGTCTTGTAAATTATTAGAAAGACACTATAGAAGCTATGATTAGCCTTGACCTGCCACTGCAGCCCCTGCCGCAGCCGCCGCCGCCGCCGCCGCCGCCGCCGCCGCCGCCGCCACCGCCACCACCACCACCACCACCACCACCACCACCTGTAGATAAGGAGACTTTGAGATGTATGCACATAGTAGACACTAAGCTGGACATACCGCCATGCAGGAGAATAAAGAGTATGTCATTGTTGTAGGACTTGGATATGAGCTGAGTCAGAGGAGTGCACGGCAGTGATTCATCGACACTGTGACACTGGAGCTGATACTGATGTAGACGACGATCAAGCGGCGTTGAAAACGAATCCTCATCCCCTATTCAACAAGTAAACAACATCAGAAAATACACGTTCTTGCATAAGGCAAAAGCAGCAGCTGAAGTCTTCCACAATTTCTACGATTCTTGAGTACTTATGCAAAATGTAAAGAATACAATAGAAAAATGATTCAGAACTGATTCAGAACTTGTGTGTTTAAAACTGAATTATCGCCTTCCTTGAGGACCGTGAGCATGGAACAAAATTCTTTGGAACCATATCACCTCTGATTAAAATTAATGCCAGCATTGTACAGGGGTCAGGTACAGGGCTGGTTAATTTCATATCACTAATCTCAAAAATAAAAACGGTTCAACGTTGAAAAAGAATACTTAAATACATCGTACACCAGTGTGCGGGTCTTCTGCAACTGGTTTAATAAAGAATATACCGGGTAGTTACTTACTCTCTTACTTACACTTTGTAACATGTGGATAAGTACATATTGCTGCTGAGGTGATCTGTAGTGATGTCCTTATTATACGCATTGTCTTATTGTATGTGAATAAAGTCATGTTGGTTTGTTATGTTAGAAAGTATGTACATAGTTAGGTGGTCTAATTAAATAGTAATTATTTAATTACCAGCATCTAAGAAACTAGCAGCATAGGGCACAACAATATGTAGATAGGATTTGAGAAGACTGCTGCCATGGTTGATTATTCGATGTAAACAGGGAACCACGCTGGGCAAATTCAAAGTCAATGATCGGCTAGAGTTAGTCTGCTCGGATGGTGAAAATTTGACCGTACTTGGTGCAGTGCTGCATTAATAGTTTAGTGTGAGGTTGAATGTCAAAGTAAGAGGAAGCTTAATAGGACAGTGAAGCAAGTTTGCTCCTAAATCGTATTATACTAACCCTATGAAAATATCAGACAATATCGGATCAGTTTGGTTGAAGATCAGAATGAAACGAGAGATCTTGGGATTCGAGAGAATGAATGGAGTACTATTGAAGGAATTGAACTTTACCAAGATGTGATGTGATGTCTTAACTCTTCAGCAATAGTCAAACATTTCTGTGCGTCAAAGAAGAGAAATGGATAAAGTTGGTTCGACATGAGGTAGACAACGAAAGCTGAACTCTTTAGAAAAGGTGATTGCTGAACTGATGAACTGTGAGAATTAGTTGGAAAAGTTCATTGGGAGAAGACGACTTGAAGCGTTAATTGCTACGCTATGTCAAGACGAAGGAATCAAGAAGTCTAAAGACTGTCTGAAGATGGGACGTTAGTTAGGCCATAAAAATAAATACTTAACTAGAAAGGTGCTGGTTTACGTAAGGCTTAATCTCATAGATGAAGGACTAGTATCTAAAGAATTTGATGCTATATTTTGTTGTGTACAAGTGATGCTTGTGTTAATATCTGACTACAATTTCTATAATTAAATATCTTAAATCTGAAGAACTGTGCAACATTTGTTTGCCAATATATTAAGCCAATGACAATGTTGAGAATTGGGGCAAATCGCATCAACGGGCATAACATCCAATGCCGGAACTTTACATGCTCCCATGGGGTAAATGCTTTCAACAGTTTACAACGCAATGTCATGCTTGCGGTTGCTTTTGAAACCATTCCCGAGCTGTACCCTATCAGGTCTATGGGACTGTCTCTGTTCTTATGTTTGGGCAGCAAATCATCACAAATTGGTCCTCAACAAGGAGACCATCTCAAACTTTTTGCCTGCCACTACAGCCCAGTAATTGCTACCTACATTCGAAATTTCGCATAGGATATCTGGATGACCTTACTTTGGGAGGTCACCAGGCAACAGTAGCTCGTGATGTCAAATTAATTTGTGATCTTGGATCCACCAAGTGTTTCTATCTGAACCGCAGTAAACGTGAGCTGTTTCCCCTGGTAAAATGAGGGCACTTTGGGAAGGCAGGTGGTGAAGGTTCTGAATGGCATCACTCAAAGGCCAGCAATGCTGCTCAAGAACAGCATCTAAGAGCAGTCTGTCATTTGAAAAGTGGAGCTTTGAGTAAAGTCAATGAATCGTAAATCAAGATGCTGGAAATCAGACGAGAAGGAGACATCCAAAAGACCTCTCATTCTGGTCCTGTTTCCAGATCGTGATTGAAGGAGAAGAGTTAAACAGAACTGCTTGCATTACTTTGTAAATTTTATTATAGAAATCCCCAAATGTGAAAAGCCAGACTTCGGAATCATTTTACAGAACTGGTCACAAATATCAAATCAGTGGAGCTATACAACTGCTTGTTAAGGACTTGCTCAAGGTTCCCACATCAATACCACCCTCAGTCGAGCTTGAATCAACAGTTTCTACATGTTAGCTCAACCAATGGACAATAGTGCAGCACATTATGCTGAGACCACACTGCATTCATTCAAGGATTTATATAGCACCTCTTAAGGAAACTACTCAGAGGTGCTCGAAGATGAGCATGAGATGAGCAGTTTACCCAATTGGTGAGAAGGAAGACTTCCACTGCCTGCATCCGAATCCAGTGACTCATCGAGATTGACCAGCAGCTCAATGGAACTGGAACGGAACATCCGGTCCTTCTGTTGCTGACCGTCGGCAGTAAACTGGATGCCATCATCTCAAACACACACAACCACCAAAACAATCATCTGTCATGTCCTAATGGGACACAACTCCACCTTTTCCTTTTCCTTCAAGTAATATGCTGGTCTGATTGGTGTTGCACTGGTCTAGTGATCCAAACTATGTATCTATGTATATACCTCCTAGGCTTTCATAGAGTGAATTCTAAGAACCTCCCAAAGATCACACACCTAAGACTGCTAAGCAGATTACCCTTGGCAGTTTGTTTACCTGCCACATGATTACCTTTGGCAGTTTGCTTACTTGCCACATGATTACCTTTGGCAGTTTGTTTACCTGCCACATGATTACCTTTGGCAGTTTGTTTACCTGCCACATAATTACCTTTGGCAGTTTGTTTACCTGCAACATGATTACCTTTGGCAGTTTGTTTACCTGCCACATGATTACCTTTGGCAGTTTGTTTACCTGCCACATGATTATGTTTGGCAGTTTGTTTACCTGCCACATGATTACCTTTGGCAGTTTGTTTACCTGCCACATGATTACCTTTGGCAGTTTGTCTACCTGCCACATGATTACCTTTGGCAGTTTGTCTACCTGCCACATGATTACCTTTGGCAGTTTGTTTGCACACAATCACCTGTCACTTTGAGCCAATATCAAATGGGAAGCAAACAGTCTGTCTTCCAATGTACATCCAATATTTGTCAGGTATTTGCCCTTTGCAAGCCCAAAGCCCAGCACTCATAAAATCAATGTTTGGCAACAGGCCACTGCAATTGTTGCCTATATCGACACAGTAGTGCATGCAAACATTAGGTATACATGTGTACATGTCACAGCCAAGATCTTAATGTTTTAAAGGGACCTGATGGACATAATAGAGTTAGGCTGGCCATCAACAATCACCATGTGAATCGTTATTCCGCAGGTGATTGCTGTCAAGTTCTGATATAGATGACTTATTACACAAGATAGGACCAAGTACACTAGCTGTTTTGAGGCTAAAGGTGGGTATAATTAGCAGCGTCCAGTGAATGAGTCTGAATCTCATTGCTTTTCTATTATATGCTGGCCTACTTGAAATTCAGAAAATGCCCCATCAGACTCTGATCATAATCCAGAATATTCCCGAACTTTACAGTGCCTTCAGCAATTGTTAGGAATGTTAGTAAGCAACAGCACACAAGTGACATATGTACACTGTTGTACAGTAGGCAATAATAGCAATTGCTGACATATGGATCTGAGTGCTGGTGCATGTGAAGAGACAATGAAAGGCAGATACTGGTGGCAGAGACAAGAATTCTGGGAAAGACTAAAATAGATAGGATCCGAAAGAAGGTGATTCAGGAGGAGCTGGGACAATTGAAGAATTTGGTGGATAGGATAAGAAAAAGACTAACATGGTTTGGGCATATTATATCAAGGATGGATGATGATGATGATGATGATGATGATGATGATGATGATGATGATGATAGGACAGGTAAAAACTTGGATGGACAACATGAGGGAGGACCTCAGGACATTAGGAGTGAACATAAGAACTGCCATCAACATGACAGGAACAAACAGAGATGGAAACGTCTTGTTCCACTTGACAGCAAGCCAGAACACCTAACGAAAGAGAGATGAAGAAGAAGAGTACACAGCAGACTGCAATGGCAACAGCAATATCCATAGCCAAATACATGAACAGGATAAAGACAATAAAACTATAAAAATGTATGATACTCAAAAGGCTTCATGAAGTACACTCTGGAAAGGTGTGAAGTTTCTCAAATCGATCTTTAGACACATATAAGATATGGCCGTCAAGGCAAGGACAGCAGCAGACAGTACTAGATCATTATTTTGTTTGCTAGAACACTACATATTGCAATGTTGACTGTGGACAATAATAAATATAATTTCCAACTGGATGAACCAATCACGTGTCATCAGTGCCTGGATAAAGTAGGAGTGAAAGACATGGCAGTTCCACATCAGAAGTACGATTTAGATTGAAATCAGGATCGAGATCGAGGAAGGTAGCAGTTCTACAGCAGCAAGCCTTATCCATACAGTTCAAAGTGATCATTTCATCTGCTTCTGATTCCTTTCAGAAGTAAATAAGTGTTTCAAATGCTAATGCAGTTGATGACTTTATTTTTATCATTCCATGTCATGTTAGGTCTTCCATGAGCTCATGATCGAGGAACTTGAAATTCTAGAGAAATCTGGAATAATCGCCTCCACCAGGCAATCTCCACTCATTTACAGCACATGTCCATAAGATGAAAGATTCGTCAATCCAAGCAGACTCCTTGCTACTACACCAGTCTCCCACAAACACTCATTTATCTTCCGTGCAGTTCATGATACTCCAACAACCTGGAAACACTTAATTTCAAATGTGTTGATCCTTGCCTCCTCATCCTACTTAATGGTTCAACTCTCACAGTCATATATTGCCACTGGTCACACATGAACCTTCATAAGTTGAATCTTTGTAGCAACCAAGACGCTGTGACTGTCTACACCTCTTTCAGTGTTGCTCCATCACATTGTTCCTTCGCTAGTCATGACGCAATCTCTTTACCACCCTCTGAATCTTCTGTCATAATTGAGCCAAGGTATGGTAATGTGGCAACCTGCTCCAACTGGTTGCCTTGCACCATAGTTTTGGTATTGTCCACATTAATCAATAGGTCCTTTTTGCTGCCTGCCTGGTCTAAATGATTCACTATCTTCTGTAGCTCAGTCTCTATGTTCGGCAATAGAAAAATGTCATCCACATATCGCAGACAATTGTAATTCTTATTCCTCCGAATTGAATTCCACCTCATAACTATCTCCACCATGATGTTGAATATGCAATTTACGCATGGTGAAATCACACAACGCTGTGGACTCCTTAACCCTTTAATGGTGAGCTGCATTGGTTTCCCATACATTTTAGTACATGCTTGTCATTAAATAGTGATAGCTCACTTGCTACTCTAACTCTACGATGTTGTCTACAGTTGAATCCAGCTAACAGATCAACAATATTAACAAGGCAGGCTATGTACAAAATAGCTAGCTAAAGCCTCTCATGAGACAAGTAGATATCTAGAAGAGGTGCTATATATATTCTCAGACTGAATTAATGAAAACAATCAAATCCTTGCTGAAATCAAGAAAGCAAATGTAGAGGGGCTGCTGATACTGATACTGTTGGGTCAGATGTAACTCAACCAGACCAAGTTAAGATTGCAACCCTAGGTAACATCCAACTATCAATCACAAAGAAAGATGTGAGCCGTCTGATTGGATTCTTTAGTTACTTTCAAAGGTTTCTCCTTTTTATCCATCTACTTTAACTTGCGGGAATCTTGCTTGCTTGCTTGATTGCTTGCATCTTGATTGATTGAGCCACAGGCTAAATAGCCAAATCTTGCGACGACTAGTTCGATCACTTACAATCATTCAATCGTCGTGAAACTTGGCAGACAGACTCGCCCTCGCACACACTTCATTCTATCAAAATTTCAGCTCCCCAAAAAAGGCTAGCTTATAGAATCGGGGACTCAACTTTTCGAATCGGGGAATCCCCTTTTCCGAAACGCACCGTTGTGATTGGCCAGGGTTGTGATTGGCCAGCGTTGTGATTGGATAAAATGAACGCGGACTATATATTTGTAGAGGTAACTGCTTCATAAGACGCATTATAGGATAGTAGATGGATATAGTAAAAACTTTGTTTTTACGGGCTGTATTTTATTATCCATCTAGTTTAACTTGCGGGAATCTTGATTGAGCCACAGGCTAAAAGTCAAATCTTGCGACGACTAATTCGATCACTTACAATCATTCAATCGTCATGAAACTTGGCAGATAGACTCGCCCTCGCAGACACTTCATTCTATCAAAATTTCAGCTCCCCCAAAAAAAGGCTAGCTTATAGAATCGGGGACTCAACTTTTCGAATCGGGAATCCCCTTTTCCGATACGCAGCGCTGCCATTGGCCAGCGTTGTCATTGGCCGCAACGAAAACGGGTGCGCTGCCTCATTAAACGCATGCTATGTCGTAAAATGAACGCAGACTATATATTTGTAGAGGTAACTGCTTCGTAAGACGCATTATAGGATACTAGATGGATATAGTAAAAACTTTGTTTTTACGGGCTGTATTTTATTTTAGCTGAAACAGCAGATAGTATTACAGATCTAACTCAGAAGTACATCCTTAATTAAGTACATTGAGGTCTCTGAGAATAAAAACATCCTAGACAAACTGATGTTTGCCAAACTTAGACTTGATATGGCTGTAAACTGCATAAGATTGATTTTAGAGAGCTCTGGTATTCTACCTGGTGCTAATGCGACAGCCATTTATCAGTGTATGATTCAATGGGCTGATCAATGATTATGGTAGTAAAAATCCCACAGCAGCTGTTGCTAGCATGATGAAGCTTTTAGTAACCCAGGCCTATTGATCGACCATAGAGAAGGAGGCATTCACTTACATCTGGTCCTTGAAGAAGTTGAGATCCTAGATCATTTGTCTAAAGGTCATTGTGTTTTCTTATCACAATCCATAGACTTTTTGACAGAAGCCAACTCCTTAGAGCACAAATTCACTTGATGGATATTAGAGTTCAATGAGGATTCTTGTTCACTCTGGTTGTAAAAATGCAGCAGCCAATTTCTTATCTTGGATTTGAAGAGTAGATAAGTATCATCAAGTTCCACATGTTTTGTGAACATACATGCCTGGTGGAAGGCAGAATCAGAATAGAGTTGTTCAAATAAACATAAAAGACTTATGAAGTGGTACTGATGCATGAAATGGCTGAAGACTAATCTCCATACACTCAATCATCATCTACTTACCATCATGAGCATCAAAAAACTCTTCCTCATCAGAGCTTGAGTTCTGCAGTTTCTCTATGCTGCCAATCTGATAATCAGATAAATTCCGA
This sequence comes from Aporrectodea caliginosa, assembly GCA_020284085.1. Lineage (NCBI taxonomy): Eukaryota > Metazoa > Annelida > Clitellata > Crassiclitellata > Lumbricidae > Aporrectodea > Aporrectodea caliginosa. Next base: position 513,489 of record JACEVL010005070.1, read on the forward strand.
AATGATCCTATGAAAAATCCACAACAACAATTTTACCAAATGACAGAAAAATAATAAAAAATCAATTGCTTTCTAAAATTAATCTGTAACAGTTTCATAAGCATTAGTATTATACTTCTTATTCCTGTATTTATAAAAAAATCTAAAGAAGAAGATGATGATGAAGAAGGAGTCCCTCAAGCCAACACACACAGAGGCTGCCATGGGTATGAAGTGCTAGCAACTTCAGTCTCTTAGTCATAGCATAAGAGGGCAGATGGCCAGTCCCCTTACTCTGATCTTCTAAAACCAATGGTGAATGATCAGACTACAGAGTTTAGAGCTGTGCTGTCTAGAGATAATTGTACTTATCAGCTTAGCTGGTGAACAATGTAAAGTGCATCAACCGATGGTGCACCAAATCAAATCAAGCCGCAGTCAGTTCAACAGTCAGAAAGTGAGAGAGAGAAAGAAGTCTTGAAATATCTTTCTACCCTGGTGAACCTTCATTCTCTTGACTGGCAATCAAGCATATTAACCACTACCTAATGACAAAGCATCAATCAATGGCGATAAACAAGTGTGTGTTAATCCTTCACGTGGCACAGGCACAAAACTGTGACACTAATTATAGCTGTGCTCACTAAAGTGGTTTGAAATAATGGAAGCGTTCACCACATGAAAATAAGTTAACCAACAATTAGAAAAATTACTAAGTTAAAACTTTCTCAATCTGGTTATTTATGCACACATGGAATAGTTGCAGATACACGAGACCCAAAAGTCACTGTGCCTTTTTTGCTTGATGATCATGTTTTACGAACGCGATTGCAAACAATTTTCAGTAATTCGGAGTTGGATGAGGAGTTAATTTTGAAGTATCTCACGCATTTATGCATAACAGAAACAACAGTTCAATAAGTAGCATTCACACTAACAATTGCCCTTCTGAAAGAATTTTTTGCAGTCCTGGGCTCAACTATCACATATATCATTAATCTCTCCCTCATTGAAGGAAGCTTTCCTGCCAGGTTTTCTAATGCCAAAGTTTACCTTTACTCTGTTCTTAAAAAGCCATCTCTCTCTCTCTCTCTTCTGATGATCTATCAAACTATCTCTACCATCAATTTTCTTGCAAAGTCTTAGAACAAGTAACTGAGCTGCCACCTTTCATAGATAACCTTTATTTGTCTTTCCCTATCTCCTTACTGCAAACGCAATTCTACTGAAACAGAACCACTTGCAGCTCCCATTCAAATAATTATCTTCATGGATAACAGCCCTCATTCTCCTGGCCCTATCTACTGTACTCAATACCACTGATTGTGACATACTCCTTCACTGCCTCGAACACTGGTTTGGTCTTTCTGGTCCTGCTCTTAGCTGGTTCACATCTTAACTCCACCCCCTCATAATCAATCAGTTTGTGTTAAAATAATTATAAATCACTAGTGTAGCCTTTCAGTTCACATCAATCAGCTCAATGAGCACCATATGTCTTCAAATCCAGTATTTTACAACGTTCTGCTCGGTTAATGGACTTGCTGATGACTCTGTTGACTACCATTTGCAATGCAGCTGAGATCAATCTATTCCCTTCACTTAAAAATTCCTTCTCTAACTACTTGCTTCTGGTTTCCATGATGATCAGTTATAGGAGGCTAGTAAAAAAACTTCTTCTAAATCCTTCTCAGACTGAATTCCTTTTCTTTGGCTCAAGTCAACCATTCTAAAAATGTCACTGGCTTAAGTCTGCTCAAAAGAGTTGAATGCTTGCTGATCATGATGAATAGGCATGCAATTCAGGCATCATTTTTTTAATCCACCATGTCTTTTTCTGACCCTGTTCAATGCCACTTCCTTGCCCTCTGTCATATACGATATTCACAGAATGAGATCTCGAATGTCTGTAACTGTCTCAGTTTCACAATGCCCTAGTTCCCCCGATTTGATTACTGCATCTCACTTTTCATTGGCATCACTGTGAGAGATTTACCAGCACTACACACGATTAAACATTCTATGGCTGCAGACATAACACAAACTCTTTACGTAGCAGCATATTACACTCATGTTGCACTCATTACATTGGCTGCTCATTGAGAACTAAAATTCTGTTATCAAGTACACAAAGCACTAAATCAATTTTAAATCATATAGATGCTCACCCCTCATACAAACAAACATTGCAGTCGATTAACGGCCACTGCACTGCGATTCTTGTTGTGCCCCATATCAGGACACTATTGGATTCTCATGTATTTTTGGCTATTGGTCCTAAGCTTGGGAATTCGCTATCCAATATGTTCAGTCAGTTTGTGTTATGTAATTGAGGACTAAACTTGAGAGTCATCTCTCTCTGTCAGCCTGCTTACCTACCTATGATAGCCTAACTTCATTCGTTCTGCCAGTTCTTTGATGTCATTCAGGTCTAAACCAGACTCATCTCTCTCTCAACTTGCTTACCCACCATAGCCTAACACTGGATTCTCTGACCTATAAGAATTTAACCTGGCTTCTCTTCCAAAACTGCGATTTCTGATCATGATTAAATAAACACCAATTGATGCATTTAGGCATCACAATAAGAACGTCATAGAAGTCAGCAGATTAGATTAGATTAAGTGTTTCTATCGTCATCTGAATAAGACAGAGCTCTCCTGTAGACAATGGCAGCACCTGTCAGTCGTGATTTGCAGGACATGTATGAGTGACGTCGATGTGATGCTCCGCTAGAGACAGAGGCTGCAGATGAAACACGATGCGCAATTCCAGCCACAGCAGCAGCAGCAGCTGTCGGTACTTCAGATGCTGCAACAGTAGAAGAAGATGCACTGGACGAATCTGAAAAAGAAAGATGGCCAGCTTGACAGCTATTTAATTAAATTGTAATTACAACAATTTGTATAGCATCGTCAGTAGCAGTGGCTAGGATGCTTTACACTGTCAACTGTCAGTGCAAGTACTAAGAGTTACATAGCAAGTAGTTTTTAAACGTTTTTAAAAACATAAAAGCTTTTTTCCATACTCTGGTAGTGCCAGTCACAAGCCTGGAGAAATAAATTGTGGATGGAAAATGTTACTAAAAGGGTTGACCTGCTTTCATATACAACAGATTCTTCAATGTCTGATATCTTTTTCTAGTTTAACAACCAGAAAAGCTGCTGAAACTCTGGATGGGGTCAGAACAGGGCTAAAAGCCATCTGGCTTAATAAGCCATCTTGACCGGATCCTACGCTCAGCTGCCCGACTTATTGGTCGTATTCCAAAATACGCCTCAGTGCAATGTTTTGCACTTTCTTCCTGCCTCACAGTGCATCTCCTACAGGATAGCAGCGTTAGTTTGGCGATGTCTTGCTGGTTGTGCTCATCATACCTTTCTGACCTCTGTCATCCTATCTCTGACATGACTTCCCAATGCATGCGATTGATTACCTTGAACGATAGGCCAAAAATTATCATGTATAGACAGACATCCAGTATGCATATATTGTCAAGCGTTCACTAAATGTACTTTTTACATGATAAAGAAAAAAGTAGTTTTCATAACTATGAAGAAAAAAGGAATTTTATCCAAAAAAATTCAGCCTACAGACGAAATTTTAAAACATTTATTTAACCTAGAAAGTATTAAAATTCTGTTTACCTGGAGTTACAGTCTTTCCAGTCTGGTCACCTGTCTGTGACTCAACAATTCCATTTTCCACAGGATTAGAGGCATCTTCCATGTGTCCCATTTTTTCTTTAAGAGCCAACTGTGTTTCATGCTCCAAACGCCGAATGTCTTCCATCGTCAGGCCGTAGTATTCATCTTGCCAACACCAGGCTTGTCGGTGGGCTCGAACCATGGTCTTGCGCAATCCTTCAAATGCATATCATAGCACTGAATTACATTGCCATTGACCAATGCCATTGAGAATCTTCAGCAAGTTCAAGTGATAACATTACTATTACACATAGGACAAAGTGTCATATTCAAGTGACATATCTGACAAATTAAGATCAAGCAATCATTCACTCATTTATGCCATGTATCATCTAAGAACAGGCTAGTTGTCAAATGCATGATCCTCAGCCGAATGAATATTTCACTGCATACACAAACATAGCAACAGCAATCCAACAACCAGACAAACATCCCTAACCAGGTTATGACCAGAAAATATATTGTCATTTTACAGGATGCTCCACAAATCTAAACAGACATGGGCAGAATATGCATCAGAAATTTGCCTGCATGCCACCAAACAATAATAAAGCAAGGTTAAGACTAGAAGTTTGCGACCAATGACATTGCCTCAGCCAGAAAAGGCTTCTGTGCTGCCTAGCAATGCAGATGCTCTAATCAAATCAATTTTAATCCAATGATTTATCTAATGCTGTAAACAAAATGCCGAAAACATCAATTGGTTGCTTCGATTGAAATGGTAATGAAAGTCATAAACTGTTACAGAAGCCAAGCTGAAATGCGATAGATCAGAAAGAGAAACCAAGTCATGGTGTGTATTAAGTTGAAAGAGACGAGTCTTCAGTTTAGATCACATGATTATTGACAGAATGAACCTAACTGAGCAGCGAATTCCAAAGCGACAGAGAAAGCCTGTTTAGGTGTGGGGAAAAGAAACAGTCAGTGTCATAGTAAGAGAGAAAAGTTCTACATATTACACAGGTTGGAAACATTCATGTATTAGTGAAACTAGGAGACTCAGAACTTGCTAAATTCAATTTTTAACACCAAAATATTAGTTACAAAAGGAAATATCTTCAGGTTCTGGGGCTTTGTCCAGTTCCCCAGCAAAGGTACTGTGCAGTGTGCTCACTCCCCCCCCCCTCATTGTTCTGGTGACGTCACTGCCTGAGACAACAGAGTTGGACAGGATTGGTGTCACGACAATTTGTCTACAGACTTTTCGTCTACAAAGTTATTTGATATTGTCACTTTAACCCTTTAACGACGAGCATGTACTAAAATATATGGGAAACCATAGGCAGCTCGTCGTTAAAGGGTTAAAATGGAAGTGGGATTGATGAAAACATTCTTGTGTTGAAATAGAAGCTGGATTGATCTAAATAATTTTTCCCGTAAAAAGAAGCTGGAAACCAAGCTGGATGAATGGATGAAACTAAGTTTCCATTCAATAGAAGCTGGATTGATGAAAATAATCTTTTCAGTAATTAGAAGCTGGATTCTTGAGAATATATAACACGTTTTAGCTAAACTATAAGAAAGCGGCCTCTGATGATTAGTCATAATGGATACAGATACACTTGTAGACGAAATCAGGGCCGTTTTAAGGTCGTCGTAGGCCCTAGGCACTCTTGCATTCGTAGACCCCAACTGCCCGTTCTTAAATTAAAAGCGAGTTAATGCGGGAAACAGTGATGGGTAACTAATTAATTAGACATTAATTTATAATTAATTAGCTAATTAATTAGATTGGTAGCTAAATTCTAATTCTAATTAATTAGTAAAAAATGTTGCTAATTCTAATTCCATGTGTCTAATAAACATCAACCAATTTACTTAGTTTTTCGTTTTTTATGATATCTTTCAAGGAAGAATTGTCTTTTGTTATGAGATGTGTTTATGTAGAGGCTACATAAAAGAATCCAACAGTAAAGTAAAATTAATTGGAAAGTGTCTGTTTTAGCAATTACATTCTAAGCTTCTAGTAAGAAAATAATATGAGATTTCTCAACGTTTTCCAGCTGCATCTGAAACATTATGTTGTAAGAATTTGCTTTTGCAAGATTTGTTACAAATGAGCAAAGAAACAGCTAGGCTTGAAGACAATACTTTAGAACTCATGATAATTGCAATGTGCATGCAAGTCCGATCTCAAATAAATATAAATATGTTATTGTTCCACAGTAATAAGAAGAAACTGGATAAAGATCATTGAAATTTGAGTTTCATCATAATCTGAATTCTGAAATATTTCCCTAACAGATTGAACGCTTAACTAGCAAAAGAAAAGCTTTGAGTCGTTTGTATTCTGACGCCAGAAGGGCAGCAACTAATTCTAGTTAATTAGTTCAGCGTTAATTCTAATTCTAATTAATTAGTTATCCCAAAAATGGTAATGCTAATCCTAATTAGGAAATTCGAAGTAATGCTAATTCTAATTAATTTGTTAAGAAATCTTAATTACCCATCACTGGCGGGCAAATGACATTTGAAGACGTTATAAGTGATCTTGCTAATGCAAATTAAGAGCCGTAATTTAAAAGTTCACATAGTTTATATTATACTGTTGCACAGCGTAACTTAACTTTTTATTAATAAGCATAAAAGTTAACTTGTTTCAGTAGGCCTACAATTATAACAATTATTAAAGTAGAATTTCAAATTTCTTTAATTTTCGTGTCAAATTCAACCATTAAAATATTTTTCCAATATCTCATTTTCAGACTTTCGTGGGCCCCTAAAATGTTCGTGGGCCCTAGGCACAGTGCCTACTGTGCCTAGTGGATAAAACGGCCCTGGACGAAATGTCGGTAGACGAAGTGTCGTAGACGAAAAGTCTGTAGACGAGCTGTCGCGGAACCGACAGCATTATACACAGTGCAGAAGAGTGACTTAGAAAGAGGTTTGGCAGAAAACACGTGAGTTTGGGGACAGGCACGTTTGAGCGGAGACTGGTTTTTTGAGTTCAGCTGCTAGTTGATGGTTTGTGAGATATGAAGTGCAGTCATCTTGGAGGCCAATGCAGTATATGAAACAACACTCTGAGGAGTCTTTGAGGGAAGACAGCAAAGTCAATTGCACTGAGGTTTAACTGAGCCCCCTCCGTGCTCCAGGATGACTGAGTCACAGGGTGCTGCCAGAACCCTGTTCACTGTCAAAAGATTTGCAAGCAAAAACCTTTGCTGACAACATTTATAGCAGTTTACTTAGCCATCGTTCTGTGTCTGGCTCGTCACCCCATCTAACCAGCATCACTTCGCCCAACCGTGGGGTTCACGGTATCATGTTGCATGTATGATTGAACCTGCGGATCACTTACCGGATCTCTGCCTTGGTCTGGCGCTGCCTCGCGGGTGTGGCCCCTGTTTACTTACAGGAGCTCTGCTGCTCCACCTTGAGCGTCCAGCTCCGTGGCTCTCTCCGCTCCTCTAAGCAGGCTGAGCTTCTTGTTCCCCGGTCACGGACATCTATTACGCAGCGCCGTGCTTTTTCTGTTGCTGGCCCTGCAGTCTGGAATGAGCTCCCTGTGGATCTACGCATAATGCATAGAGCCCTTGCGGCCACGTTCTTCTCTAACCTCAAGACTGTTGTCTATGGCCGGGGTTGGGTCGGGAGCGCTTCTGAGTAGATAATCTTGAAGGGGCACTATATAAATCTCTGAAATGAATGAATGAATGAAGTATGTATACATTTAATGTTTCTAATGTTTAGTTTTAACAGTAATGGATCTTTGTATGCATAACTTGGATTATTAATAACTTTAATCTCCTGGCTGTCTTGTTATAACTTCAGACACCATCTTTATAATATAATAGCACCACAGATCCCGACTGGTTACATACACGGACTGCTAATTCATATCTAGAGAAGCTCACCACAGCGTGTACAGTGTTCAGACATATGCATACTAATCTTCACATATGACTCCAGGGAATTGTAACAATGCCTCAGTGAAAGTTTTGTTCTGCTACAAGTGACATGAGACACTGACCAACGTCATGAATGAAGCGCTCTATCTTGCTCTGCATTCCCCAGTAGCGAAACTCCACCTTGCACAGTTTGTAGGCGCACATGATGCTCTTGTTAGCCGTGGAGCAGCCGGGGCCACTGGTCGCCTGAACGTACTCCTCTCGCCAGTTCTCGGGCAAAGGACCTCGACCGGTCTTTTGAGAAACAAAGAGTCGTGGGTCTTCCTCTCGACAATAGTCACTTGCTGACATCGGATCTTTCACAATGTCCAGTACGTCTGACAGAAACAGACAAAGCCACATAGACATGTTTGTTTACACTTTCAAAAATGACTAACTCAAAGCTTTCAGTATTTTTACTGTTGTATTTGTAGCAGCCATCAACAAATGAAGTAAAGGCAAACAATCTCCTAGAAGCTAATTTCTGTACAATAAAGATTACTTGCTGCAACAAGTAATAAAATACAATGTTTACAAGATATGTCTTGGTGAATGCATATTGAGCTTTTGATAAACTGGAATGGAAATGAAATACAGAAAGTACAAGTCTGGCCCTGAATATCATATCACATCAAATTTTAAAATGCACAACTTTTATCTGAAGTTCTTCAGAAACATTGTAATTTGTAAGGACATTCCAGATACACAAGTGGCCATCTTGGATTAGAATTACATCAATGGTTGCATTGTTGAGTAAACTTGGCTAGGCAATCAAATAGGCTCATTTGCGAAGAAAGAGAAGAGCAGGAAATAAATTGTTACAAGTACTGTTTTTTTAATTTAAATGAAAGAATTGCACAGCAATTGAAGTAGGAGTAGAGTAAGTGAACTGGTAGCATCAGGAGAGGTTACGCCAAAGAGATGGAGGAGTTCGATCTACAGAATATAAAGTTTATTTTAATTATGAGGTGAGTAGTGTTAAGTCAGAGAAGGTTTGGGTTGGTGGGGACAGTTTATCTGTCAATGACTGATGAAGATAACATGCTTGGCATTGGAGTGACTTGTAAACAAGTGAAAGACTTTTATTTCCTATTTGTTCAGGTATTTTAATCCTTTAACAACGAGCTGCATTGGTTTCCCAGTCACTTTTAGTACGCATGTGTCGTTTAAGGGTTAAGTCAGTCAGTGAAATATCAAGTTGAAATTGGTGGTGATATTTAGCGTTCCAGGTGAAGGCATTGTGGATGGATTGGAGATAATGCACTTTTTAGGTGGTGTTGATGTTCAAGAATGAGTACTGGGAAATAGGAAATCAGTGCAACAGGAACACAATGAAAGGTTCTAGCTCTCGGGTTTTGCAATTTGTTCCCATTTCTGATCGTTCCATTAGTTCTTTGAAGTCACTGCAATCCAACTAAAAAAAACATCTTTGCCAACTTACTTATCCACCATGGCCTATTTCCGATCTCTCTACCTCTTCGATTTCAACTGTATATTTCAATAAATCCAACAAATAGCCAATTTAAAATCAATATGCCTTGAGGTAGGGAGCCAGTGGAACCAGCAGATTTGTGACAGAAGATCACAGACAACAGTTTGTTACTATGACAAACGAGATGTGCCGCCAAGTTCTGCCCCATTTGTAATCTTTTGATATCATGAGAAGAGCTGTGATAAAGAACGGAAGTAGCATAATCTAATCTCGGCTGAACAAGAACAACAGCAAAAAGGATCTCGCTGGCGGAACATCCGGTCGCCGCCAAATTTCGCTCGGAAAGAATGTGCACTTTTATTGGTTTTTAAGCCGTATGATTGCAAATGGCTCATCTATTAGTGGGTATATTGCGTCCGAGTCCACTTCTGTGATGCCTGTCAAGTCAACCGCGTGGAATACTCATAGTTTGGACGATTTACACGACATCTACAATCATCTCCTCATGGCAGCCGCCACGTGTTTGGTAACAACTAAGAACGGAGAGTCCGGATCCGAATTTCCACGCAATTCTCCTGTAAGCCTTCAGAAATGGACGCCTGTCAGGTCAACCGCATGGAATATTCTTGTTTTGGACTACTTTAACAACATCTACAAACATCTCCTCATGGCAGCCGTCACGTGTTTGGTAACAACTAAGAACGGAGAGTCCGGATTCGAATTTCCACGCGCGTCTCCTGCGAGCCTTCAGAGGTGGACTATAAAGCTTCCAGCAACACAACATCTGCTGCCAAGAAAATCACGAATGCAGTCTTATTAATTATATGTAGTCTTTGTAGCATCGGCTACCAATGAACTTGCCATTCTTCTAACTGTTTACCATCTTGAAGCGAGCGTCAGAAGCGCTCATAAAGTAGCTGCTAATAACTGACGGGCCTTTTTGGGCTTTTCCTGATCCAACGACAGTAACATTTAATATCAACTGTCTATACTCATGTCCAGCGCCCTTTCCTTCGGCCTCGGCTGTGCTACGGCGCTATAGAAATCGTCTTATTATTATTATTATTATTATTAACAGCAACAGAAGTGGCCAGATCATCTGTGAGAACAGGTTGCATGTGCTTCAGGACTCTAAGATGGAAGAAGACACTTTTACAGACAGTAGAAACTTGTTTAATTTATTTTGCAATAGCAGATTGAACAATAGAAACCTTAGCAACTAGAGACCAAAGAATGTCCAACTAACTCTAGAAAATGAATCCATTCACACAGATATTACAAGCATAAATTTATGTACATTTAACCATAGTAACCTAACACTTGGAACAGTACTCACCCACAGTGCGTTCACGCACTTCTGAGGGAGATAGGTTAAAGACATTGTCCTGAACTCCACCATCATTGTGGTAGACTGTCTCAATTTCGAGAACAAACTTTTCTATGAATGGACATCGGTAAATAGTCTTTGTATAAGGATAAGCATTCCAGGCTTCCTCTTCCACTATCAAAGCTGACTTTGGAAGGATTGCTCGAAACCATCCTAAACAAATTCAAAGCAATAACAACATAGAGCCAAAAAATTACATGAACAAACAACAACAGCTCCTGATGTAATAATTTATTTAGGGCTAACCACAAGGTTTTTGGGGATGAAGAAAATTCAGCAATTAATTTAGTTAAATATGCAGATATGGCAGAAACAAGTTTCTGCACATGTTTGCACTGTTGCTTAAACCTAGTGTGATCTGAAAGATGATGAGAGTGGTGACACCTCCATTACAACTGACTTCAGCAAAGCCTCGCCTCAGAAACGGCAAAGTTCAACGAAGGTTTAACGAAATTTGGCTGGCTCGACCACTCTCTTAATTCTAAAGGAATGTCAAGGAACTCACTTAAGTAGATTAGACCTGCAAAGCCAGTTCATTAGCTGTTTGTGCAAGATATAGCCATAATGGAGATATCATTCTTCAGTTCTATTTAACCCATTTTAGCCCACAGTTCCACTTCTGGAACAAGGGGGATAAAATGTCACGGGTTACGTACTTTGAACTTCCCACCGGAAGTAATGGACAGGAAGTGCTTAGCAATAAACAATACATCAATTTTTGGTGAAACTTCATTGAAATTCTTTGTAATTAATCAATTACAATTTTTTTACTTTTTACATTAATTATTTCCTGTATCCGTTGGAAATGTCCAGAAGAAGGTAATTATTATAATGTCATTACTTATTTCAAATTTTAATTTCATAACTAATTTCAACGGGAATTACTGTATAGAAATTAGTGTAATACATAGAAATTGTCTAAAAGAAATTATCCTGAGGAATTTAGTTCTTTGAACTTTATGTTCCATATGTGGAGCTGTGGGAACCAGCAGCACCATGGCTAATTGAAATTTGTATTTTTGCTTTCTGTACTCTATGCAATCAAAACGCTCAATAATTCACATACTAACTGCAAATGGAATAATAGTTATGGAAGGGGACATATGTATCAAGACTTTGTATCCTTCTATTGGCAACTGTATAACAGCAGTAACAATTATATGTCCTGTTTATGCACACTGTACAGAAAATATACGGTAAAGGAAGTGCTGGATGCACTTGACGATCACGAAGATTTCGCAAGTGCTGACATTTTTATTGATCCTCCTCGAGATGGAGTTGACAGTGAAGAAGACAGTGGAGACGAAGATGAAGGAGGTAACATGAATAACCTAAGTGGCCGTCAACTCATGAGCGCCTGCCAAGGAAGATTGCGAACAAGAAGTAATGAAATCGTTGAAATGGGAGGTGAAGATTTGGCAACTGGTGACGACGAATTTAGTGGTGATCCCGTGGAATGTGACGATGTAAGTGAAGTCGCTGATTCAGTAACAATTACTGAATCTGCTGCGAAAGCAGTCACAACCACAAAACGGAAAACGTTGATTCCACGCAAATGGGTAAAAAAAGACATCCAACCAAACTGGCCTGACTTCAACATTCCAGAAAAATCATTCACAATTCCATTGGATCCAGTGACAGCATTTCAATTTTTCTTTGACGATGACATTTGCACCTTTTTGGCCGAGATGACAACACTGTACGGAAGAGAGGTAAAGCATGACCATGCTTTTGAGACTGATGCTGAAGAAATAAGATGTTTCTTGGCCATTCTTCTGTTATCTGGGTATGTCGATGTGCCGAGATGGAGAATGTTTTGGGAGGTGGACACTGAAACGTTCAATTCCGCAGTTTCACGTGCAATGCGGCGCAACCGTTTTGACACAATCAAGCGTTACCTTCACTGTTCAGATAACAGCCATCTCCCAGATAATGACAGATTTGGCAAGATGAGATCTCTCATGACGATGCTGAATGAACGCTATCTGAACTTTGCAAATCTGAAAGAACACATCTGTGTTGATGAGAGTATGGCGCCATATTACGGTAAACATGGAGCGAAACAGTATATCCATGGTAAACCTGTGAAGTTTGGCTTCAAGTTCTGGTGTCTCTGTGACCGGTTTGGCTATCTAATTCAATTTGATCCGTACCAAGGTGCGAGCGGTCCTGCTTTTGACAAGAATATTGGTCTGGGTGCAAGTGTTGTCCTAGATTTGGTATCTGAATTGCCGAGCGTGGTTCCTTTCAAAATATTTGGTGACAGGTATTTCAGTTCACCAAAACTTCTACAACATCTTCTGGAAAGAGGTTTTGGCTATACGGGTACTGTCATGGTCAACAGAACAGAAAAATGCCCTGTCAGTCTTCCAAAAAAATCAACGAGAGGATCAATGGATTACAGAACTGACGTCAACACTGACAGTCTAGTGGTTGCATGGAATGACCACTCCCCAGTTCACATACTGAGCAATGTTTACGGAGTCAATCCAATTACATCTTGTCTTCGATGGAACAAATCTGAGAAAAGGAAAATTCCGATCGACATGCCATTTCTTGTGTCTATGTACAACACTTACATGGGCGGAGTGGATCGCATGGATCAGAACATTGGAAATTATAGAGTTGCTATGAGATCTAAGAAGTGGTGGTGGGCTGTCTTTGTGTTTTGTTTGGAAACTAGCGTCCACAATGCATGGCAATTGTATCGCGAAAGTACGGAAGGAAAAGAAATGCCATTGGATTTATTGAAGTTCCGACGAAACATTGTGTTGACCTATTTGCAGAAATACGGAGTTGAACCTACAACTTCCGGACGGCCCGCGGAATCAAGCAGTCACAAAACATTTTCAAAGAAAGTGTTACGAGGGATTCGTTTCGATAGCAAGTCACACTACCTTGTAGCAGCTTCGAAGCAAAACCGTTGTGCTAACTGCAAGAAGAATACGAAAAAGAAGTGTGCAAAGTGCAACATTAATCTCCATGAAAGTTGCTTCCCACACTTTCACAAAACCCACTAGACATGCAAGCTGTGAATTTTTTGCTGTTTAGCTTCACTAGAAACTTCATCAGAACTAAATAAGAAATTATCTTACAACAATGTTCATGTACCCTGACATTCCCACAGTTCCACTTCTGGAACAAACATATTTTGTGCAAATTTCTATGGAAAAAATATAATTAAATTTCACAGAATATTTTTCCTCTTCATTTTGTCACTAAAGCAATAGTGTAAAAGAATAAAAATGAGAAAAAAAAATTCGGGCTAAAATGGGTTAAACCAATTTCAAGTCAAGGGTGATCATTTAATAAGCTGGTGGTGGTTTAAAAGGGCAGTCAAATTTTGAAACAATGGTAACATGATCTGTAAAACATGACTCCACAGAAGTACAAATCAGAACAAGTTATCAAAACATCCAACAAGTGGCCATTATTATATGTAGGAAAGGTAAGGAGAACCAGGTTGACAGTCTCTATAGTAAGAGATTGTGGTCAACGGTATCAAAGACTGCTGAAATGTCAAGCAGGCAGAGACTTGTTGATGAGAAATGACAAAAAAAGTTTATTGTAGAGGAAAGTCAGAAGGGTTTCAGCTGAGTGGCACTTCTCCTACCCATCAATGTGAAAAAAGTGTTAACACATTTTAATCAAGTTGCAACAATTTACATAGAAAATTGTACAAAAAACATGCAGTTAAGTCTTTTTTGTTGTCCCTAACAAAAATGTCAGAATCAGTTCTGGTTTACTTAGCCTGTACCTAGAATCTAGATAATTACTATATATCAACATTAGAACTCTGTAATCTGCATGTAATTGATGAATTATGAATATTTATTTAGTCTCTGTTCCCCCCCATCCCTTGACTGTTGGCCCCTCTGTACCCCTATAACAAACAATGCAAAATCCCCAAAAATTCTGTCCCCCAAAGTTAAGTACAGATTTTTGCCTCTGAGTAAAGCAAGTATTTGGCTAATTTGTTAAGCTGCTTTTGTTTTTATAATGCAACCTATACCAGAGGCAATTTCACCTCAATGATTCCTCATGGTGTGCATTTGGCATGTCCACATTTTCCAGTCAGTATCAGCCTATCACAATCTGCACCTTGTAAGCAGATACTAGACATTCGAGAGGCTCTTACAGCCTCAGCAATAGAAGGACAAACTGTCGTCTATCGCGGAAATGTTGAAGAGAAAACGTGGATCAGGAACAGTTTAATACAATGAAAATTGCATCTTGGTCTCTTCCACCAGTGGAGGTTTCTTTGCTCTGCTGCACGTTGTGACTGGTTGTTCCACTGCCACTGGCCTGAAAGTCCATGAACCAGCACAGAAGTTTTGCTATGGTTGGCTCATCCTTGGAATAACTGGCCTTATAACTTGCAACATAAACATCTCAGCCTCTCTTTCCTCTGTTCCACAAGTGTTCAAATACCATTCTTGATTCGTGAGATGGCGCTTCGGCGTGTTTACACCAGCTCAACCCGGTCGTGGAATTTTTCATTGTTTAATGTTCTAAAACGGTTTTTTCGGTACTACATTCGACTTGTGGATTATTAAGTGATGCTAGCTGAGGATATAGCGTCTACATTTTGCGAAATGTTTGGATTAAACCAGCATTTGACAGTTTTGAGCGTCCACTGTGATACGGTAACGCCCACCTCATATAACTCTAACTATAGACTTGTGCACTCTGCGTACTTCACGTCTACCTGTGTGCAGCTTGCTGTTACATAACATGCCGACTGAGGACGTAATACCTGCGTCCCGCTTGACGGTGGGGGTTGGCCCAGCCGTGGGCAGCCCTCTGGACGGCCCTCTGGGTGCGACAGCGCCCCCACTTACTTACAGCTCTGAGTGGATTCGTGCACTTTCTGCTCAACCGTTAGGCGTACCTCGCGCCACGAGAAAAATCCTCTTCTTCTGTGGAATATGGCGGCCTGCGGCGGGGAGGCCTGTGAAGCGGCGAAATCGGACAAGCCCTCCGCCTTCACAGAAGCCGGCTTGTCCCCTTCTGCCGGCGTCCGTCAATGATTCACCCCTACCTCCTCCGAATGGTATTCGTCTGGCGACGTGGAACGTCCGCTCGCTGCGGAACAAATACATCGCTGTGGCCGATACGATCCTCGCGGAAGAGCTCGACCTCCTACTGGTTACAGAGTCGTGGCACAGCTCTACAGCTGACGTCGCGTTGCGTCGATCTTCACCACCGGGATACTCCTACATCGACTGCCCGAGGGCGGACATCCAAGGTGAGGACCGTCGTGGCGGTGGGATTGTCATCTACCACCGGACTGTTCTGCCTACACGAAGGATAAAGATACCAGACCCTCCTACCACCTTTGAGGTTCTAGCTGTCTCAGTGGCGTCAAATCGTGGCCCCTTGACGATTATCACCATCTATCGTCCGGGATCGAAATCACCATCAGCAGCCTTCTTCGGTGAGCTTGCTGCGCTGTTTGAACAGTTCGCCCTGCACAATACTCAGCTGGTTGTGGCGGGTGACCTCAACCTCCATCTTGAGGACCCGGCGCTGCCTGTGACGATGAAGTTTGCGCTCATCACAGAACAATTCGGTCTAGTGCAGCGAGTCTCAGAACCAACACACCGACTGGGCGGCTGGCTGGACGTACTCATAACAAGAGACGACTGCCAATTGACAGATCTCGAAGTACACCCGCCGACTGTATCGAATCATGGCCTCGTCATTGCCACGGTGCCGTTTCTCCGTGAAACACCGGTGCACGTCGAGAAGCAGCTCCGCAACTGGAAGAAGCTGGACCGTGATGCCTTTCGTGAGGCCTTACTCGACATCCCAGCCATTGCAGACCCGGCCTCCGTCACCGACGTCTCGACCTCTGACCTATTTCCCACCTACGAATCATCCATGACTGACATCGTCAATACCTTACTTCCGGCCCGCACACTGAAGATGCGTCGCTCGGTTTTATCACCTTGGTTTGATGCTGAATGTCGTTCCTACAGGCGACACGCTCGTCGTCTGGAGAGGCGCTATAGGAGAACAAAGTCAGCTGATGACCGTGTGGCCTGGGTGAGGTACATTCAGGAGATGCACCGGCAATACAAGGCCAAAGAACAGAGCTACTGGGAGCGCAAGATCGCTCTTCACTCCGGGGAGCCGAGGAAGCTCTGGACGACCTTCAATGATATCTTTGGTCGCTCCCGCCCGGAGCCATCCCAGGCTGCACCGCTCTTCACAGCCGACGCCTTCTTGGAGGCCTTTACGACCAAGGTCCAATCCGTCCGTGAGGCCACGGCCGGCTGCCCGCCGCCGACCTTCCCGCTTACGAACTGTGGCTTATCCATCTTAAGCCCGGTTACTAGTGAGGATTTGCGGCGGAAAATCCTAGCGTCAGCGCCGAAAACCTGCAATCTCGATCCTGTTCCAACGTTCATCCTCCAGGAGCTCGTTGACACTCTTCTGCCGTTCCTCACAGTACTTTGCAACCGCTCACTCTGTGACGGTGACCTACCCGTTTCACAGAAAAGATCAATTCTTGTTCCTGTGATTAAGGCTGAGGGACTTGACATGACTGAGCCAACTAACTTTAGGCCCATAGCTAATGTTTCGTTCCTGTCCAAGATTATTGAAAAGATTGTTGCTGCCCAACTTACTCACTATCTGGACAGAAATGGCCTTCTGCCAACCTACCAGTCGGGATTCCGCAAGGGCCATTCCACGGAAACCCTGCTAGTCCGCCTCCTTTCTGACATTTATGGGGCTATCGATAAATCTCAGGTCACCCTTCTGGCCCTGTTCGATGTGAGCGCTGCATTCGATACAGTAGACCATGAGATCCTCCTGCAGCGCTTATCTGTCTCCTTCGGCCTTTCTGGTAATATGCTTGGATGGCTTACCTCTTTCCTGCAGGACCGTTCCTTCATGGTAGCCCACGGTTCCACTAAGTCCTCTTGGGTCCCTGCACCATTTGGTTTACCCCAGGGCTCCGTCCTTGGTCCTCTTCTGTACATAATCTTCACTGCTGACCTGGGACCCCTGCTTGCGGCTGGGGCTACCCTGAGCCAATCGTACGCTGATGACATTCAAGCGTACGCCCACTGCTTGGCGGGGCAGGCGATCTCTGCGGTGGAAACAATGAACCGGGCCATTGAGACCCTGCAAGCCTGGATGTCATCAAACCGCTTGCGGCTTAACCCGACCAAGACACAGTTTATCTGGCTTGGCACCCGTCAGCAGCTTGCTAAGGTAGACCTTGCTTCCATTACCTCAAAATATCCGCACCTCACCTTCTCATCCTCAGTCCGAGACCTGGGAGTAACCCTAGACCAGGAGCTTACGTTTGTCCAACAAATTAATCTCCTTTGCCGTAGCTGTTACTACCAGCTCCGGCAACTCAGGGTGATATCCCGGTCCCTCTCCCCAGATGCTGCTTCTATGCTGGTTCATTCCTTCGTAGTCTCCCGTCTGGACTACTGTAGTGCCATATATGATGGGCTCCCAGCTTGCCGGCTTAAATGCCTTAACAGAGTCCAGCGCACGGCTGCCCGCCTTGTGGGCCGCATCCCTAAGTTCTCTCGAGTCTCCTGGTACGTGCGGGATGTCCTCCATTGGCTCCCCTATCCGCAGCGCATTGCCTACCGGGTCTCTGCATTGGTCCGGCGCTGCACTGAGGGCCTGGCTCCTCCATATCTGCGGGAACTCTGCTGCCCTACTGTGACTGTTCCGCGTCGTGGCTCGTTACGCTCAGCGGTGCAAGCAGAGTTCCTTGTCCCCCGTGCTCGGACTGCTATCCGACAGCGCCGCGCCTTCTCTGTGGCTGGCCCGGTGACCTGGAATGGGCTTCCGGTGGCACTGCGTCTGACCTCAATAGGACACTCTGCTCAGTTCTTCTCTAGCCTTAAGACTGTCCTGTTTGACCGAGGTTGGGCTGGGAGCGCTCCTGAGTAGACTGTCTTGAAGGGGCGCTATATAAAACTACTGTAATAATAATAATTCTGTTCAATTGCAGTTTCATGTTGTTAGGTTGGCAGCACCCATAATAAGTTACTCTTGCGGTGGCAATAGTTATATAAATTTGCAATTATGATTATGAATGACATACATTAAAAACAACAATACTCACTAGGAGCAATGCCTTAACTGTTATTAGTCAGATCTTTCAGAAATCATTCAAAAGAAATAGCAAATGTTCTGTGCAAGTATAGTTTAGTAGAAAAATTTACTGAAGACAGGGGGCTACGGCCACGGCTTGCTCACCTGGCAAATGGCTTCCAATATGGTAGATCTTCTGAGTGTACTGTCCATTGCCACCAGAACTATCTGTATACGGCTCATTTTTGAGGATTTCCACACCACTCCCAGCACCACTGCTCTCCTCACGGCTCTTTTTCTAATACAACAAAAACCACTGCACTGGCCAATTCAGAAAACACAAATAAAAACTCAAAGAAAAGAAATATGTAGGTTAGAAAGTTAAATTCACACACTGTTATCAACAACAGCACTCAGAGTCATTTTACACACATTGTACAATTACTAAGCATGAAAACATCAAAATCCAACAACCGATTAACTGTTCAGCACAAGTTGTCAGTCTGCCGAGTCAAAGTCAAGATTCTGTGGTCCGACCCTACAACTCGGCCAAGTGGTAACAGTTCCTTTGGATTTGCCCAGAACCAAGGCCCTGACATGGTGCCTTGCATCCCACGTAGGGCAAACTGATGCCTCCTCCATGCTCATGATCCAGTGTGTCCGACCCAGCTGCTGTGGCTACTGCTCCCAGAAGTAATTTCACACCACCTCATCTCCGTAGGAAGGAGACTACTGCAAGACTGCCAAAAAAGACAATGCATACAACTATTAGCCACTTTTATATGATGGCCATCACTTTGCACCTGCAAGCACACATATCGTGGAGACATCCATTGGTTGGACATGCCACAAGAGGGACATGGCACCTATTTCAGCAATGAGGGATAAATGAGTAGCAGCGAATGTGACTAACCACTCCTTCATCACAGACCCACTTGTCTGACCAGCGCCTCCCAAACTTTTCAGTGTCACAGACTGGCAGGAATTCTCCCACCGCAGGAGGACCGGCGCAAAATTTCTTAATTATTTCTCTTGTTTGTTTTATCACTTAAATGCTTCAAAATGCATTCAAACTGATTTAATTGTTTAGTCGATTCTATGACTCTATTGCCGGCACTTTAAATGCTAGCCTAATAAGTGTTTTTTGTTACAACTTTAAAAAATATAATAGCCATTTCTTTATTCTGAGGCATTTTGACCAGTTTATTGACTCACTTTGCGGACCGGCAACTGAGGGCTCGCAGACCACCACTTTGGTAAGCACTGCACTAGACTGCTTGTGGATGGGTCAGAGTTGCTGTGCCTACTTACTACTCTGTCAAATGGGAAAAGCCAACAATGCTTCGTGCAGGCTATGACACAGACTGTCCGCAAACATATTTCAGTGATGGTCAAATGCCTCTTCATCTTCCTGGCGATGATGCCTGCAATCATACTGAGAAGCATAATCCATTGGATAAGCATTGTCAAAATTCAATTGGGAAGGAAACCAAAGAATCAGACTATGGTGAATAAGCAAGCTGAAATAGGTGAGTCTTAAGTTTTGATCTGACAGACAACAGAGAACTGAAGCACAGAGCATGGCAGCAAATTCCAAAGCTTTGGACCAACTACTGAGAATGTCTGGGAGCCCAATACAGTTTTAGTGCAAAGCACAGCAAGAATCAAGTATCAGGTGATCAAGTGCAATATTTACTCGTATAAGGGGTGAGCAAGCAATAGAGATTGGTTGTCTAATTTAAGTGCAATGCCTAGTGGACAATAAGAGATTATAAAACTGGATGCTTCAATTCACTGGCAGCCCATGCAATGAATGCAGGGTGTGTGGGTGTGACATGAAGATATTAAGTGGTCTTTGTTACAGCTCCAGCATGAGAATTTTCAGCAATTTGTAGTTAGCGAAGCCAGTGAGAAGTGAGAAAAATAATTCAATTTAAGTAATATCGATGTGATAGGGAATAATATTTAGATAGGACACAGGATGACTACAGGCAGAACAGTCAATGCAGAACAAGAAGGAATGGAGCCTGGAGGAATGGTAGCCTCTGCATACCCTGCAGGTTCAGAAATTACTCGGAACTAGGGCTGTCAATGGGCCCCCGCACACCCGGGCCCCCGTTCGTAGGGTCAAGCCCGGGCCGTTAAGTCAATACCCGAAAACCCGACCAAAGAAGCAGAATAACGGTATGCAGGTGTAAGTTTTAAAAGCTGTGTCGTTCCGTGGTTGAACAACAGGCTGTCTATCGCGTGGGAAGCTGTGGAGTTCAGCATGAATGAGCCAGCTACAGTGGCCGATTAGTCATCAGCAGAGGGCAGTTGGCACCTGCCTGATTGCCGGCTATCATAAGACGAGCCATGGGCTCCTATTTAATAAGGGTTATTATGCAAAGACAACCTACCGGGACGCGCAAGCCAATGATGACAAACTTTGACTTAGGTCTTAGTGCAACGACCGCTCTATGAAGATAAACGTTACAACTGGTCCTAGGTTGAGCTTAACGACCTCTTATATATAAAGTGATGCACATATTGAATAAACTACGGTCTTTGCGCAACATAATTTTCGGTTCTAACGTTGGTCACTTGTTGACTCGGTCATTTGAGATATCGAGATCTCGTTATTTGCCGCCAATCCGTCATTGCAGTCAAAGATTTTAACAAAGCGTCCCAGTTTCCGGGAGGCCTACAACACCGAAGTTAAAATTCCCGCCAGAAATTCGTCCCTTCTGCCGTCGGTTTTCGTGGGAAGACCACCAAGAGAGACCTATTTCTGGAGCTGTGTCACGTACACATTCCACGGCGGCGTCCTTTGAACAAAGGCGACGACCAACGACTCTCTCCGGTCAGTGTATCTGTCTGTGTGTCTCCGTGTCTAAATCCTTTTAGGTATCACTCCCCTTCCCAATTTAGCGACTTTCGGTGACTCGGGCAAAGCGTGAGAAAAAGACGAAAACCGTGCTATTTGTAGCTTTTGGACGACGGATGTAATCGACGCGACAATTTCTATTCCACGCTTTCCCGTCGATCGGCGATACGAGGCGACGAACTAAGTGGACCGTGATCGAGGTATTAGTACCGAAAATCGCCGTTAGACACACACCACAGGTCTTTCAATGTAATTAATTTAATCAAATTTTGTAACATCGTTACATTGTGACTCAACTATTTTTGGCTTTCCTCAAGCGTTTTACCAATGACGGACTGACGGGCCTTCGGGCCCCCGTTGAAAATGAGCTCGGGTACCCGGGCCACGTTTTTCTAACATTTTGACAGCCCTACTCGGAACATTATTTAGGGTTAGTTACGACTGAAAACAAATCGTCATTGCCTGAGCAACAACAACCCCCAGTTCACATGGCTTGGCAGACCCATTAAACTCTCAAAGATAGATGCTGCAGACCTAAGCTCTCCCTCTCCTAAACAGTTGGAGTGCACCCTTCGATGAAGGGCGCATGAAAGAGTTCTCCCAGAGTAGATGATCGAATGTGAACAACCTTTCTTATTGGTATGTTACATTCTGATTATTCTTGTCTTTGAATGTATATGTTTATGTATAATGTCATTTGCAACTCAGAATGCAGTCCACAACTGTGAATTAAAGGCGATAAGTATTGTATTGTATTGTATTGTATTTGAACACTTGTTATAGCGCCCCTACCAGATTTCCCATTCAGAGGCGCTCCCCCTACTACTGCGCGAACGCTGAATCGGAGTTTCACGCCGAGCGCATGAGCAATTGCGAGTGAAGGACTTGCCCAGGGTCCCTACGCGGCGACTTTGAGGTGGATTCGAACCCGCAACCCTCCAGCTGCAAGGCACCGAAACATACCCCTAAACCACCGCGCCCCAGTTGTATTGTGATGTGTTGTATTATGTGTTGTATTGTACTCCACGTTTATAATGCGACCGAGCCACCCGCAGTAAAGATCCGAGAAATTAATCTCTGATAAACCGACCCGACCGGGAAGCGAACCCGGGGCACCGGCGTGACGAGCGGGCAACCAACCCACTCGGCCACTCAGGATCCTTATTTAACGTACTTACTTACTTACTTCCATTCATTTCTCAACCTCAGTACATAATCGAGGAGTGACTCTGGACCAGGAACTGACTCTCTGGGATCATGTTTAACATGTCAGTCATACCAGCCTAAATATGACTTGTGCCAAATCCGCACCATCTGCCATTCCCTGTCATCTCAGGCCTCCATTACTTTGGTCCATATCCTGACCTGTTCCAGAGCTGACTTCAGCAATGTGAGTTTTGTGGGCCTTGGATCCTCATGCATCTCCCAGTTACAGTCAGTCTTAAATGCTGCTGCTTGTCTGATTGGTGGCATTCCCAAGTTTGGCCTTATCTCCTGATTCATGCTCCACTGGCTTCCAATCCAAAAGCGCATCCTATTCAAGACCTTGGTTCTTGTGCAGAACTGTCTTATTAGTTGTGCTTCGACCTACTTAAAGGAGCTCTGCCTTCTAATTTCCACTGTCCCTGACTTCCGTTCTCTGATGATGACGATGATGTCATGTGACTAAGGAGACTGTCCACGAAAATAGAGCAGTGCAGTCAAACTTATAACAGTTTCAGGTCAATGAAATTTTTCCAAAAACATTATTTTTCTCGGAGCGAAAACATTTGGCTATGACTGGGCTATGAAGCGAGAACATACACCGTTGCCATTTCTGCTTTTGGATTGCAATAAATTGTAAACTGTTTTTACCTAAGTTTCCTTTTAATGCTTTAAATATGCCAATTTTTAAACGCTATACGTAAATACGCATATTTCAATGCCAATTAACAAAGCAAATCTTAGTACACAATGCTTAACTTTGTATACACAGTGGGCACCGAGACTACCAAGATATTCACAAATGGTCCCAAAACAGAGAAGTTTGGGAACAGCTGATCTAGTCCACAACATGAACTGTTAGAAGCAGAATTATCTATCAACAAGGATATGATAAGTTTTCTATGGGGTCAAATGACTTTAATATGTCTTTAGAGGAAACAACAAGATTTCACATTTACACCATACCAAGTGGAGATTCAAGCCTAAAGAACTACCATGTGGGAGGTCAGACAGGCAAACAAAATTAGAATTAATCAGCACATATGCTGGTTAGGTAGAATTTCAATGAAGTAGGTGATTGCATATTTATCTACGGTGAACTGATATTTCATGCATATCATACAGGTCTGGTTGTCTAAACAGGGCCGATGAGAGGGGGGGTCAGGGGGGGTTGCTGCCCCGGGGCCCGGTTCTATGGCAGGGGGCCCTGGCAGGGGCCTAGAAATGTCTAAAAATTTGTTCAATCTGAAGAAAGCTGTGGGTTTTGGCCCAATGCAGTCTGTATAATTATGACGGATGCTTCGTGAATCATTAGGCTATAGGCTACATGATACACAGGGCCACAGACGTACATTGTATGTGTGGTGTCTGTTTAGGCAAGGACTTCTTAATAATATCCAGAGTTCCTTGGTTTATAGGTCACCCGATGTGTCATCGTATTTGACCCACAGTAGAAACGAACACAGTTGTACACAAAGATACTTTCTATCTGATGCACAACAATTTATCTCGGCTTTATCACTCATCTCCAGGGCGAAGGAATGCGGGAAATAATATCTGCCTCGTATGTCTCTGTGTCTCTGTCTGTCTGTCTCTGTCTGTCTCTCTCTCTCTAGTCTCTATACATGTATTTCTATCTGTCTGTCTCTCGCAGTCTTGGGGTATCTCTCTAAAAGCCTGTACAACAGTGTACATTTGTACACACTACACTCGCTGCTGTGTTCATGTTACTCGGTATATGTAGCTATTCATGTTCAGAAAACAGTCGCTAATTATAATCCATTCATTTACATTTTTAAAACGATTTTAATTAAATTCTTCAATTTAATAACTGGGTGATTAAGCTTTATACTAGAGAAACCGATCTATCGAATTTCTTTGCCAGAAAAGCAAGCCAGTAACAAATGTGACTGTGGAAATTGGACTGAAGAGGTTAGTTAGCACTGCATATAATTCTATTGGCAATGTTAACGAAAACGATTTAGTAGCTGTCACTTAACACGGTCTCAGTTGTCCAGTAAGAGGATTTAGGGGTGAGAACAGACGTTGGTCATCAGAATGATTTCGCTCTAGCTGTTACTGTGCAAAGTTAAGTAATGCAGACAAATTTCGATTTAGGCCTACTCACTGAATTGAGTGAATTCCATAATTATTATGCCAGAATTCACATAGCTACACATTGCCAGCGAAAGATAAACAGTTTATCCCCAGAGTCCTATATAGAAGCTCTCTTGGTGATATAATCTGACATTGAATGACTAAAAACACTACACTCATTCTAAACTTTCTTATGACCAAATGTATCAGATAGCGGTGTGTCTACCTGTTTCATACCAATAAACGAATATATTATGGAATCATGTATTCGTGGCCTAGCACTTCGCATTACGCACCCTATAATGGTAAAATCCTAGCTACGCTACTGTAGGATGGCCTTTATAAGGCCATCCTACAGTTTCAGTTATTCAAGTCACAACTGCAACAGTTGTGGTCATATTATAGTTGAATAACTTTAATTTTAAAACACTGTGCTTATCAGTATGACAGTATTATATTTCGGATTAATCAGCAGTCGGCCTAGAATAGATTACTGATTTTCTGGCAGCCATAAAATCTTTTACTGGATGTAAATTTACGAATTGAAATTTGAGTTATTATCCAAATAAATAATACTTGAACTTGCAACTGGATATAGAACATAAGTTATCATAATACCAAATTACCAATATTTTATATTAGGCTATATTCCTTTAAGATGATGACAAATTAGACGATGAATTACCATGAGAAATCTGGAGCTCAAAAAAGGAAAGAAAGATTAGCTAGACAGATACTCCTTCAAAATTTCTGATTTTCAATTTCATCAAAGGCGAATTATGCAGCAAATCAAGCTGACAATATCGTCGCTATTAGTAGCAGTAGTAGTGGAGTTGATGATCATGGCACAGAGCGAGTCGTTGATGTTGTCTATGCAGACATTGCAAGTGACATATCCGCACCTCCTGACATTGGACATTATAATGCGACAACTGTCACAGGTGAAGTTGACGTGAAGTCTGAAAATGGGTATTGAAGCATTTTCGTGCCTGTTAATGAAATCGCCGGCCAAGATGACTCAGATAGATCTGGCGAGGCTGATGGACCTTTTAACCAGAAATTGATTTTTACATCTACTTTTACTATTATTAATAATTATTCCTTAATATAGTTTGATAGGTTTTTTCATCCTTACATCAGACATCGGACTTACAGATAAAATTGAAAAATCAAGGGGCCCTGATGGACGCTGAGAAGTGTCTGCCCCGGGGCCCGCCGTGGCTCTCGACGCCCATGTGTCTAAAGCACTACCGTAATACATGTTTGACATTCTTTCACATTAAACTACTTTCCATTTTGTAATCAGCGCATCAGTTGAAGCCTAAACATGAATAGAAGGACAGTGAGTAAACATACACCGGCAAAAGATCCAATGCCAAGGGTTACACTCCCACTGCATAAATTCACACAGGCTATTTCAGCACCAAAGGCATTAGACGTCTCGGCTGGTACTCTCATTTCCGGCAACAAGCAAGCATTGCTTGTTAATATTCCTTGTCTAAAAACTTTGTCTTGAGT
Source organism: Aporrectodea caliginosa (assembly GCA_020284085.1). Lineage (NCBI taxonomy): Eukaryota > Metazoa > Annelida > Clitellata > Crassiclitellata > Lumbricidae > Aporrectodea > Aporrectodea caliginosa. Next base: position 539,638 of record JACEVL010005070.1, read on the forward strand.
CACTCTTTGGGTGAATGTCAGCCTATACTTGAAAGTTTGATCTCCTCTCCCTCTAAAATAGTTATTATGGGTGACTTTAATATTCAAGTTCATGCAGCCAATCCTTGCATGTCAGCATTTCTTCATATGATGAATAGGTTTGACATGAACACCTCATTACCATAACAACAGTCATAGCTGGGATGTCTTGATAACTCACTCTGACTCACAATCGATTAATTCTGTTACCTCTGTTGAGTCACATCTTTCAGATCATGTTGCCATTTTCTCAACATCTGATTTTCCATTTTAACCACCACCAAATTACCTGGTAGAACATTTTTAAAGTTTGCCCTTGACATAAATTTGATTTGAATAAACTGAAGAATAATATATTGGCATCCTAATGATGGCTATCTCCTGGCAAACTGCTAGTGAGCTGGCTCTACAGTTCCAATCTAATTTTACTCCGCTTCTTGACAGGCAAACTCCTCTTGTAACTAAGAGAGTAGTCCAACTCTGCCATTTCTGAAGCTGTGCGTTACAGAAGTCAGAACACTTTGGAGAATTGGTGGCATCACTCTTGTCTTGGTTTAAGCAACAGTGCAAATTATGCAAAAACTTTGCTTCCTCTGCTGTATTGGCATATAACTAATTTAATATTTATGCGGAGTTCTTCATCCCTAAAAACGCTGTGTTTGGCCTTGAATAAATTATCACATAGGGAAAAGTTACATTTGTTCCCTTTGTGTTTGGCTATCCATCAGCTCACAACTGTATAAGGCTTAAAATGAGTGGTTCCTTTGTGTTGGACAATTTCCTTCATCCTAATCCTCCATCTCCTGTCAAGGACTACTTTCAGCCAACAAATCTTACAGAGGTTTGAAGATTTGTCTTTCCCTCACCAAACATAGTTGTCTCCTTGACACCAATCCAACATCTCTGTTGATGCTCTGGGTCCAACTGTTACATCAATTATCACATTCTCAGTAAATGGGGATCATTCACATTGTTGTTTTGCTGATGCCATAGTTCACAGTTCATTCTCTGCTGGAGAAACTTCTCTTGACCCTGGTAACCTGTAAATTGCAGATCTATTTCAACTTTGAATTTTGTATGTAAAACTCTTGAGCAGGTAGTTATCAATCATACGTAAACCCATCTCCCCATATCAATATACAAAGCTCCTTGTTCAACAGAATCCAAAATTCTTGCTGTTCATAATGACATCATGTGACTGATCTATGGATAAGTGTAGCGTAACAGCACTAGTTCTTCTTGTTTTGTCCGCTGCTTTTGATACTTCTTCTTCATTGTCTCAAGCCATTGTTTGGGGTTTCTGGCTGTGTGTTTTTAACTTTGAGAATGAAACATCAGTCTCTACAATACTTCACATTGCTAAAGCAGCCTGTGAGTAATCTTCACAGTGAAGTAGTGCTCAGTCATTAATCATAAGCCTCAATTCAAGTCAGAGAGAACAGAAGGAAGGCTACAGTGGGTAGGTATGCCCAGTGGCAGAGAATAGTTTCTTGTGTCTATCTGAATGGCAGAGAACTGGTACCAATCCGGTCATAACACGTTGTTCAATACACATAACACATCTCAGGTGTGGCCTGTCTTACAGTAACAAAACTTAAGATAATCGAGTGCAATATTTGTTAGGCAGTGCTGTGAGTAGTAAACAGAGATAGGTCGGCTGTTGATTTAACTGTAAAACCTTGTAAACTGTTAGACTCTGCTCAACAGAAAGCCAGATGTAGATATCCAATAAACATCATCCAGTCCAACACAATCATCCGTGCCCTCCCTCTTCAACGTTTCTTTTCCATTCTTCCATCTCCAATGTGCCCGTGTGAAAAAGGATCCCTTATGGTAACATGAAAATAACTAGTAAATATTCATCGATTTTTTAAACTCCACAACCGTTTTAATCCTGACATAATTAGTTAATTAGCTGGTTAAAATATAAAAGAACCAGTCATCCAATAATGACGTCATAATGACGTCCGAGTCCGGTTGCCAGAGAGAGGAGGCAGAGCAGCTGCTAAGCCAGGTTTCATTGAGCATGAGAAAGCTTGGAAGGCCGAGGATTGGATGGATTAGACAAGGAATTTTTGAAGAGGTGAGACTTCAATTTGGACAGGAAAGTCTGTGGAGTGATAAGTAGAGGAGCTGGAGGCAGATGACAGTGGGTTAGTGGTGGTATTGGCAGAGGAACAGAGAATTTGTGGAATTAGGGTTTAAAAGTTCGTTCCAGACTTGAGGTGCAGTGCGGGATATGGATTGGGTGGAGAACTTGAGACAAGTAGTGACTGGGCGATAGGATAGAGTGAGATAGGAGAAACGGGTGAAGCGGGATGGCATGATGGTGAAGAGTTTGCGAAGTTACTTTGGCAGCTGGAAGCATTTTAGTGGGTTGTAGTTTAGTGACACAATTTGAATGAGGACTTCTCAAGGTATCCAAAACCAATCTACTATTCTTAGCATATCTTCTTTGGTGTTGCTTAACTATTACTCTAAATTTCAGTCATTAGTTCTTTTAATTTTGTGATTACACATTACATCAGCATAACAGGGTTATTACATAACAAGTCGTCCATGTAGTTTCATAACTGCCTCTCTCAAGTGCATCACAGATGGCTACCAATCAAAAGGAGAAAGCATCAGAGAAGTTGCTGGACATTAGACAGAGATCGGATTACAGAAGACATAGATTGACCAATACGATGATGACAGATCACACCACTTGATCATAGACAGACTATCCCTTCAAAAGATCCACTTCTGACTGACAGAATGCACTGCACAGATAGAAGATCGAAGAGCCTCCAAGTAAAACCAGACAATAGCAAACATAAAAGCTGGCACAAGCAAAACAACCTTAAAACTGTACTCTCCAAAACATGTAATATCTGGTAGCAGAAGACACATCACAGCTGGAATGTCCGAAAAACTAGAAGACATATATCTATCCATATACATTACAAAACAGAATGAAGCAGTATGTTGAGAGAGCACTTGGAGAACAAGCTGTGTTCAGGCCAGGAAGAAGCACAGCTTATCAGCTATTCACAATTAGACAAATACTTGAAACAATCATACAACACAACCAGAAAGTCTTCATAAACTTCATAAATTTCAAACAAGCATTCGACAGCATATTGCATGTTGGAATGTGGAGAGCGATGCAAATGCAGGAATAACAGAGCAATTGATCAAACTGGTACAAGAGATATATATCAAAAATCATCAAGTGCCATAAAAGTACCGGAAGACAAAAAGATCACAGAATACATTCACATGAAAACAGGAGTATGACAAGGATATATCGCATCGATCGCCATACTTGTTTAACCTAGTATTAGAAGCAGTAATGTCATTCAGCCTTAAAAACAACTAAGCCGGAATCAAATGAAATGGAGGCTGGTGGATAAATCTCTGATTTGCTGACAGCATTGGCCTCCTCACTAGAAGTGGACCAGAACTAAAGGATATTTGGACACAGATTGACGAAACCAGTAGAAGATTCTGCCTAGTGATTAACCAGAGAGAACCAAAACAATGGTTAAAGAAAAGACCATAGAGATGCCAATAACTATCAACATCCAAGGAGAAGCTATTGAGCAAGTAGAACAATTCATCTACCTACGAGAGATAATAAATGCAGATTCTAGCAATGAAAAAGACATACAAAGGAGAATTGAATGAACTTCAGAAGCATCTGGATTAATGAATGTTCAGTGTATGGAGAAGAAGAGAATTAACAAAGAAATGCAAAACTAAAATATACAAGATGATAATGATATAACAAAGTTTCCTATACGGATCAGAATGTTGGACAATACGAAAGCAAGACAAGAAAAGAATTCTTACAACAGAAATGAGTTGGCTGCGGAAGATCGCAGGGATTTCAAGAGAATCAAGACTACAGAAAGTATGAAACGATGATATGAGACAATTCTAGGTATGCAAACAATTTTACTAGACAAAGTTGTTCAACGAAGACTCCGATGGTTTGGACATTATTATTATTATTTATTATTATTATTAATTATTATTATTATTATTTATTATTATTACTAGTATTATTATTATTACTGGTACTTATTAATAGAGAGAATGTAAACCAGTTAACTAAATGCCACACAATGCTCCAACTGCAAACGCATTGTAATGCTGTCTTATCGGGCACTATACTAGGAACACGTAAACTTTGCAGCATTGGCTCCCAATAAACTCGCAATTCTTCCAACAGTTTACCATCATGAATCAAGCATCAGAGGCGCTCATAGTATCTGCTAATAGCCGACGAGCAATTGTCGGCTTTTCCTTAGCCAACGACAGTAACATTTACAATAACTGTCTATTTTGTAAATGTGGGTGCTTGTCTTGCATTAATAAAAGGCTACTTACTTACTACTTAGTCTTCTACAGCCCTTGAAGCCTTTAGGCCAAAAAAACATATTCTGCAACCAGTAAGTGAATGGTAAAGTAAGTGTATGGTAAAGTAAGTGAATGGTAAAGTAAGTGAATGGTAAAGTAAGTGAATGGTAAAGTAAGTGTATGGTAAAGTAAGTGAATGGTAAAGTAAGTGAATGGTAAAGTAAGTGAATGGTAAAGTAAGTGAATGGTAAAGTAAGTGAATGGTAAAGTGAATGGTAAAGTAAGTGAATGGTAAAGTAAGTGAATGGTAAAGTAAGTGAATGGTAAAGTAAGTGAATGGTAAAGTAAGTGAATGGTAAAGTAAGTGTATGGTAAAGTAAGTGAATGGTAAAGTAAGTGAATGGTAAAGTAAGTGAATGGTAAAGTAAGTGAATGGTAAAGTAAGTGTATGGTAAAGTAAGTGTATGGTAAAGTAAGTGAATGGTAAAGTAAGTGTATGGTAAAGTAAGTGAATGGTAAAGTAAGTGAATGGTAAAGTAAGTGTATGGTAAAGTAAGTGAATGGTAAAGTAAGTGAATGGTAAAGTAAGTGAATGGTAAAGTAAGTGTATGGTAAAGTAAGTGTATGGTAAAGTAAGTGAATGGTAAAGTAAGTGAATGGTAAAGTAAGTGTATGGTAAAGTAAGTGAATGGTAAAGTAAGTGAATGGTAAAGTAAGTGAATGGTAAAGTAAGTGAATGGTAAAGTAAGTGAATGGTAAAGTAAGTGAATGTAAGTGAATGGTAAAGTAAGTGAATGGCAAAGTAAGTGAATAGTAAAGTAAGGTAAGCTTTCATTATCATGTAAAGCACACTCTCTATAACAACATTTGCCAGATGAGATCTGTTGGAGATGAGACAAACACAACATCTGCACCAATCAAACAATTAAACTTTCCTTGTGGCTTACATGGCTTAAGACCAGATACTCAATTACAAGCATTAGATTCCAGCTTAAGATGAAACATCAATGCCAAAGAAGCATTCTGTCACAGCTCATTATACCTGTTAGGCAGCATGCTTCAGTGCCTCCCACTGTCCCACACGGTATCCGGACATTACCCCCCGGCCCATTACCCCCCTGCCATTACCCCCCTGCCATTACCCCCCCGCCATTACCCCCCGTCCCGTATAATAATATAATTATAACAATTAATATAATATATTAATATTATATATTATACATATAATTATAATAAATAATTAATATATTTATTAGTGATATTAATTATTATTACATATTATATATTATTTTAATAATTATATTACTATATTAATTAATAAATATTATTATAATTCATTATATTATAGTTATAATTAATAATTATAATTATTATTTATAATATTATATATTATTAATTATAATTATAATTATGATATATTATTATACGGGACGGGGGGGTAATGGCGGGGGGTAATGGCGGGGGGGTAATGGCAGGGGGGTAATGGCAGGGGGGTAATGGGCCGGGGGGTAAAGTCCTAGACCCGTCCCACACGTTCTAAAACATGTGCATACCAGAATTTTGGCCAACTAATTTTCAAAAGAAGATGATGACATCCTACTTCAAAGCCTTGAGACATCCTGTGGCCTCAGAGGCCCCCATCTCTGGCTCCTGTCGTGCCTCACTGACCCGCACTCCACTCACATGGCTATCTGTGGAGACTCTAGAACTCCCTGGACCATTGTCAAATTGGGAGTCCCCAGAGCTCCGTCCTAGGCCCTCTCCTTTACCTCATCTACTGGCCACCTCTATGCAGACGACATGCAGGCATTTGTCCATGGCCTTACCTCTGCTCAGCTTACTCTTACTGGTCACACTGATGCTCTCTCTCTCTCTCTCTCTCTCGACTTACACCTCTGGATGTCTTTCAACCGGCTCTCACTGAACCCAACTAAGATGTGGCTTGACAACAGCTTCTTAAGCTTGACCTCCCCTTCTTGATGAAAGATTTCCGTCTTTCACTGTCCATTCCAGTGTTCGAGACCTTGGCGTCGTCCTTGACAGCACACTTACCTTTTCTGAACAAATTTTTACTACTTTTACACGATCTTCCTACTTGCACCCGAGGCAGCTTAGAGCAATCCGACGTTCTGTCTCCTCCTCTTTTTTTTACCTCTGTTGCACATGCCTTCATCTGCTCCTGAATCGACTACTGTAACTCTCTCCTGGTCGGTCACCCGAAAGTCCGTCACTCCCCCTCTCCAGTCTGTTCTAAATGCTGCGACCAGATTAATAGCCTGACTTTCATCGCTCATCCCACATTTCGTCTTTCATGTTTGACCACCTTAATTGGCTTCCCTACTGCTCGAATTCAACTCAAGATTCTTACTTTAATCAACTGATTGTACTCTGGCCTAGCTCCTAAGTATCTTTGTGACCACAACCACCTGCCCACCTCAGCCACCTCTCTCTGTCCCTTGTGCTCACTTGATAAGCATGATCTGAAGATTAATTGTCTGCATTCACTCTTGGACTGTTTCCCTCATTCATTGCTTTCAAAAAATTTCTTATCAGTCTGATTTTTAAATGAAGAGGAGGCAAAAATTTCTTCTTGTGTCGACAAGTAGTTTATGTCTCACTTTTCTGCCGCGAAACAAAATGCTTTTGGAGCAACCAGTTCATTTTAATGTAAAGAGTCTCTTTAGTGTGGCTGTTCCATTCTCAAATGAAGCAACAGTACTTGATATATCTGAGATGCATTTCTAGTAGCAGTGCTACTACTTCGAGATCAGCACAGAGTAAAAAAACAGAAAAAGGGAATAATTTCTGTAACAATTCTGTGCATTACTCAGGGTGGTCTTTGTGAATAAAGATAAAGTCAGTGATAGAAACGGTTAGGGCTGTCAACGGGCCCCCGGGTCCCCGGTCGAAGGGCCCGGCCTGGGCCTTAAATCAATGCCCGAAAACCCTTCCGAATCAGCATATTGTTTTAAGTAAATTTTAAAAGCTTAAATACAGACTTTCAGTCGGGTAAAACGCTGTGGATTTGAAGATGTGTTGGCCAGCTACAGTGGCTGATTCAGTCATCGGCGCGGGGGTAGTTGGCAACTTGGCACCCGTACCTGTTTACTTGTCGGCTGGCTATACTAAGACCAGCCATGCGTTGCAAAGCGCTGAGGTATTACTGCTATTACCAGACCTGTGCATGATGTGCTGCTAGAGCCTTGTGCCCCTCTTCAAATCTGCCGCCTTCACAGTATACCCTGTATCGGGGACAGACCGCCGGCGACCATTAGGCCTGTCAATCAAAGAAGAAAGATCGCTATATCTGGAATTGGTGGTCGGTCAGTCTGGTGACACACTGGCTGTTATTGCATTTGGCTTATGCTGTCCAACACAATGGATAATTTGAATAGCAGCGCAGTCTAACTGTCTAACCCTCCACGCCTCGGCTTAGGGATAGCCCTTGTTTGAATGCTTAGTATTCAATGACTAGTCTATATAGCACTATCGTCAGCCCTACCTCCCGTAGCTGACCCGCAAGCCGACGAGTGACTAACTTTTAATTTAAGCCCTAGTGCAATTTGTTAATAATACTACCATTAAGATTGGTTACTTACTGACTTACTTGGACTGTCTAGATCTTAACGCGAGATCTTGTTGTTTACCGCCAAACCGCCATTGCTTTCGTTTCAAATAAAGTTTTATTAGTTTGTTAGAATCATTCCATTGTTTTGTTCATTTAACTGTCTAATCATGTCAGTGAAGACTGCAGGTAACTTTTAAACTTTGGGAATAAACTGTGGGCAACAGTTATTAATTATCTAGCGGACTAGCAGTTACATGTAATTTAGCGAATTATAACTTTTAGCGACTAGCGAGCTATCAGCCGCCATTTTATGTGCTGTGTACACTGTAAGGTAACGCAAGTATTTCTTGCTTTCTTTAAGGAACTTTTCCAGTGACGGGCCCCCGCTTAAACTGAGGTCGGGCCCCGGGCCGCGTTTTTCTAATATTTTGACAGCCCTAGACACGGTGAATGTTTTCACCAGGACATTGCGACAATGGAAATTGATATTAGAACAACAATGCTGGCTGACAATTAAATGAGGAGCATCAGATGCTGAGTTGAAATGAAAATCAGCAGCAAACACATTTAACTCAGCTGATCTCAAGAAATATGTCAGCATCATGTTGTACAATTATAAACATGCTAAATTCAATAAAAGGTAATTTCATGTTTCCCAAATTTCGTTTGTCATACAGTCAATCTGAAATTATATTTGTGTTCAGTTTGAAGTTGTCAATCATAATTACCAAAAGTCTTCAGGAAGCAAAACTTAAAAAGTTTGTTGTCCAGCATTAGGAAACATGCTTTGTATGTCAAATATTTACACACACGGACTCTTATTGTCTCCAGCTTAAGCAACTGCCACACATACATTGTCAGCAGAACTCTGTCACCAAAACATTGATAACCTTCGAGAATAGCTTGTCACTAACTAACAGGCTCTTGTACTGGAACCACGGACAGAAGTCAAGCCATTTTAAAGTCACCACTGAATGTCTTCGTTTCTATCTTTGGGAGTTAATAAATTTTCTTGTGATCTATTTTCTTGAAGCCAATTTAAACTGTTACCTGGACTAGTATTACAATGAAACTCAATAAAAGTATCTGCCTACACCTTTGCTAATCTAAATATTTCTTAAATTTCAGTTATTGAAACCAATTCTAAATTTAGATCTTCAGCATAATTCTCTAGTGCCATTGCAAGAGAATTTCCTGATGTATGTTTCCTTTCTAACTACTTTTTCATCAAGCCAACCATGACAGTGACAGTAATTGCCTCAGAGGCACTTTAAAATTGATTCTCTCTCAAATGCATTAATCAACTTCACCAGCTGGGATCTGAATGATTCTTCGACTTCATTTCAAAATTTCCATTTTTTAATGTTCAAAAGTTTGAAGACAGAAAAATCTGAAATTTTTTACTTATGAGTTGATGATATAGTGTTTTATCAGCTTCAGAATGGAACAAGACCTTTATTTCTACCAATATAATCACATCTGGGTTACCATTTGAAGGATTTAGCTCAAAATCTACCCAACTAAGAGATGTTCCAGTAGGAGCCTAAGTGAGAACATAGAAACTTTAACTGTGTTTAATACAAAATTATATCTTTGAACTTCACTGTTCACTTGCTCATGGTCCAAACTTACACCAACTCTAAACATAAACTTGGCCTGTCTTGAACTGGCCTCGGTCTCACTAGTGACCACATATTTAAGAGAGAAACCAACATAAGGATTTAGACCGACAGACATATCCAAGCCATGTGTTGGACTGACTATATATGCAATGAAATAAAGGTTCCATTAAGCAGCATGAGACAAAGAACAATCCGATCACCATCAGATGCATCCGCCATCAACAACCAAGTGAAGGTCGGTTGGCGAATGAGGGAGTGAAGAAGGCCAGACAATCCATGCTAATCGGACGACTCTGCTTGGCCAACAGTCACAGCCTCCACACACACACACACCCACCAGACCAGGTGCATCCAACCATGTTCATCAGTAACCATGACAACCACTGCCAGGCTTATAGGGAGAAATGACTTGCATTAATAACATAGAACTAGCCATTGATTGGCAGGCACGGCACTCAGTCAAATGTGAATCCATGCCACCTTATGCATTCATTTTCATTACAACAGAACCAGTTGTCTCCAACTTCAATCGTGAATGCCAAAATGCTATCATACTGTGGACTTCAAAGAGACTTGTTACTAATACCACACCACTTGACAACAGCTATATGCAGAGCAGGCGCTGTTCCCTCTATTTTTTTTCCACCGTTCATGCACTAAGTTACCACACGCACAGCGAACACTTGACACCTGAGTGCTGAGGAAGTGGCAGAAGCACTATTTCAACTTTGCTGCTGCTGCCAAATAGTTAGTTAAGGAGAATACACACAAACAGAGAAAGCCAGTTTACTACTGAGCTGATGGTTGAAGACAACTAGTTGTTGTTCATTAGGCATATGCTCACAAACCCATATCACAGACCTCTATCAAGTGATGGGTAACGGTTGTGTGCAGCAGATTCATGGAACGATAAAGTCAACATTGTGGAAATTAATTTCCCAACACCCACAAGAGTGCAAAAAATATTCGGCACCACTTTTGTCTGCTGTAAGAGGTAGTGTTCATGACAGCAATGGCTTCAGACTGTTCACACTAGTCGTTAGCTTAACATCAGAACAAAATCAAATCTTTTCCTCTTAAAAGCAGGACAAAATCAAATCTTTTCCTCTTAAAAGCAGGACAAAATCAAATCTTTTCCTCTTAAAAGCAGGACAAAATCAAATCTTTTCCTGCAAGCAAAAGAAAAGATGCAAGCTTCTTGAAAGAAAGTTTATGGATAAATGATTTGGCATATTTGGTTGACATAACTAAATATCTAGCTGACTGGAATGTCAAATTTCAAGAAAAAGATCAGCTGGTCAAAAAAGTTATGAACAAGTAGTTGCATTTTCTCAACAGTTACAGCTTATTCAAAACTACAAGAGCCTGGAAAATTTGTCCATTGGCCAACACTGTTGACCAGGCCTACTGAAATGGCTAACCAGGTATTATCGGAAATCCGATGATCAGTTTTGAAAACGATTATCAGTTTTTATTATTTATAAAATGACAATCGAATTCATTTTATAAAATCATTTTTGTAGTGAAAATTATAAGAAATTATTCACGCACTTGTATTGACTATAAGCTTAAAGGTTACGGTGAGAAAAAAAATTAATTGCAACAAATAAACGGTAGCTGCATTACCCATGGTATGGTACTGTGATACAGCACTTTGAATGCAACAACGTCAGGCATTTCGTCAACATTTAACATTTTGTGACAGCAAAAATGAAAACCAATATAAAGTTCGCTGTCAGCGAACGAGACAAGTTAATTACAGAATCTCTGAAACACTTTTGACGTCTAAAACGTCATCGAATGCAATGAATCCCAACGGCCGCCATCTTTGTTTATCGCCACTAAGCTGGGAATAGCGGATTTTCTATAAAGGCCAATAAAAAAACGATAATCGGCTTAAATTTGGATTTCTACATTCGATAATTATAATCGGTGTGCCAAAAAACCCGATAATGACAAGTACTCTGAATTACTGAAATTATTTGCAACCCTTTTTGGACAAGTTCACACACAGAATTACTCATTTCAAGGAACATAATAATGACACAAAGCTGTTTGGAGATCCATTTGGAACTGATCCGGCTGATGTTCCAGAACATTGCAAATGGAACTTATTGACATTCAGGATCACAGTTACATGAAGAGAGCTTTCCAATCGCATGAGCTTTTTAACATTTGACAGACAATATGTATCACCACACCCAGAGGCTTTTCCAAATCTGTCCAATCTTGTACTTTGGTATATTGCACAATTTGGCAGAACATATAGTTATGAACAGCTTTTCTCTAGAATGGCAAGTTTACATAAAAATAAACACAAGATCACTGCTAAAAGATGGACATTTACTGGAATACTTAGAATAGTTACATCAACTGTTGAAGCAGATTATAGAGTACTTGTGTAAGCAAAAGCAATGTCAAGTATCCCATTAGTACAAACAAATCAGCAAAAATGTGAATATATGGTATCTGATCGTGGGGTAGGTATAACGTAAGTAAAATTATTGTTCAATTCTATGCATCATATTGTTTCAATTATTGATGAAATTTTGTCTTCAGACCTCGAAATCTTAGAAAAAATGGCAATGTGGCCCTTCACGCAAAAAGGTTGGACATCTCTGACCTAAACCATACTACTAATCTTGCATATATTTCAGCACAGAACCCATGCCATGGCAGCATCAGTGCAGCAATTGTTGCAGCTCATAAGATCGGGAAAGATTCTGGGTGAACTCAGTGTCAGTAAGTTAGCAACGTGACGTGGTTTTAAATCAGTCTAGTGTCCTGTCTGTACGTACACGAGTTTGTGTTTCAGTAGATTTAATGACGACAGCCTTTGGCCTGCAGTGTTCCATAGACATTAGCCTCAGGCCTTATTCACACAGGGCTGCAAAGATCTACATCTATAATCTGGCAAGTCTAACATTCCACACAAATGCCAAAAGCCAGACTTTAAAAGCACAACAGTAACCATTTTCACTGCCTGATTTATTCAGCCGAGATAAGAACAAGTCCCAACATCACTCTTTGCTGTGCAAAGACTGACTAGGCCAGTCAACTGTTTTAAAGACTCCGCACCATAGGTCATAAGTCAATGCAGGACTTCCTCATAACTTCTATGGAGCCAAACTTCTACAGAGCCAAGTTTCAGCCTAAGTAACAAGATGATGAAGACCTGTTCCAAAAAAATTATCGCTCTCAGCTACACATACACAATATAAAGTATTGTATTGTATTTTGTATCCAGGTATATACATGAAGCATCTGGATGCTTTTGCATCCAGGTATATGCATGCAGCCATTAACTTCAGAAGTATAGGAGTCCTCTCTACCTCATCATCTGACCCTCCAAGTAACAGCCACCATAGCTCTACTCTACCTTTTAGCCCTAGAAAGTAATCACTAAGCAATGATCTTGAAATATTTTTCTAACCTGATTTCACCATTTAACCATTCTGACCTTTGCTAACACAAACCAAAAACCTCTGGCACTACCATGCCCTAAATAAACAGGACTCAAGCACCAAGTTATCTCAGATTTCTAATCCAAACAGGTCTGTTGCAATGGCATCTACTGCAGAAACCATCAACAAATTCATCAGGAAAGCCCAATGGTGCTAAACATAGCGGAAGTATAGAATGCAAGTCATAAAGTCAGCGTTCACAACCCATACAGATGAGATCTCCTCTCAATCATCAAATGCAAAACCAATTAAATTTTAATAGATGACTACACAATCAGTTTCAGTTCAATTGCAACAGCATGAGAAACTTTCAGAATCTTTATAAACCGCTTCTGAAAGGCTTATGCTGTCAGAAGCACTTTATAAATGATCAAATACAAAATACAATACAATCAAAATGCTAACAAAATGATAAAAATTAACAATGATGATCTTAACGATAAAGCTAATGCATGACAGAGCGAAGATGAAAATTACAACAGGTTGATTAAATGCAAACACTGGCTCAACAAGACAGATTTATACTACTTAATTTTTAAAGTGATGGTATTTACCTGAAGCTAATAAAGTTTAATTACTTACCACCTTGCTTAATTAGAGCGAGCGGAATAATTAAAAGAAACCTTAGATAATTTAGCAGTAGCTGTCTTACCTGAATCATATAGAGTTGAGCAATACGGTATTCTTCCACGGTCAATGGCAGACATATTCTGTACTCTTTGATAAGCATGGTCCTGGTCTTCTCTTCTAATCAGATAGGCAGAGAAAATTCTTAGCAAATCTAATTCATGACCCACTGAGAACTCTTCCAACTTCATCAAACTGGAAAGCCTTCAAATCTCACAAGACAGGCAGCATTGCCAAAATTTTCTCCACACCTTCTCCTCAGGTCATTGTGATATACAGTCCTGAAAAAAATATTGCATTTACTGGTACAAACAAAAATTTAAACAATTCAAACATATTGTGAAGAAATTTTAAAATATCTTAAATGCAAAGCTAGATAAATAACAGTATTGTGTTAAAAAGGCAAAGCATAGAGTGTATGACCTAAACCCTGAACACATCACCAGAATGTATGATTTGTGGACATATAATATATAATGGGAAACAGAAATATTTCAGCAACTTCAGTTAATCTCTTTTCTAAATGTATGCTCTTCAAGCAATGTTTACAGATGAGTTTGTTTTCATCCCAAAAAATTCATTTTGCCAGTCATAGACAGAACAGAAAGACTTCACCAGAATAATCAATCTCTCACTGTCTTCTAATTCACTCCTCAACCCCCACCAATCTGGCTTCACTAAACATCACTCCATAGATACTCTATCTGCCTCTCTGTACAGTAAACTGGTCTCTGCCATCAGCCATCAGCAAGTCTTCTGCCTCCATCTCCTCGACATCTCCACTGAATTTGACACCAACGATCACAGCCTCCTCCTTCATCTGGCCCATGCTCGACTGTAAATCGCCTAAACCCTTGCTACCTACATTGTCCACTCAAAGTTCAGCTACTGCAATTCCCTCTTCCTCAACCTTGAATCCACCCAACTTATGCATCAGCAGCTTATCAAAAGCTCACTAGCCTGAGCTGTCACTAGAATGTCCAAACATCATCACATTAACCAGGGCCACTTACTGCATAGTTTACTTCCACCAAAAAAGCCCCAGCAATATACCCTGCGACCGACCGCGATCGCAGGGCCATTGTGTACCTCTTGCAGATAATCTACAGCGAAAGACGTTTATTGTTAGAATGTTGTACTAATATTGACAGTTGATTGTTATTACGATGTATGTACACCAGAGTGCCGATATGCAATCGGTTTAATAAAGAATATACTTACTTTACATTACTACTATGATCGACCGCCTGGTAAATAGCTATGCATATTATTATTGTAACTGCTGCAGCCATACAGTGCATCATTAGTCAGAGCATAAGTGCACTGTCTGACGTCAGTGTTCAAGTCTGGTCAGGTTACGGTAGAGTAGAGTAGAGCAATTAACAGTTTCTTTGCATTTTCATTCATTTCCTTTACATTTTCATAGTGACTGTCGATAATAAGTGATAATGGTTGTTGCTTTCCAATTTCTTCAGTTGAACGATTTTTATAGGGTTGCCAAGGGCTGCTGCGCCGCCTGCTGGCTGCCACATGCTAGTAATAAATGTTGCTGCTGTGTTAAAGAACGAGAGACTGATGACGAAAAACCAGTCATTATAGTTTAGCTCTTAGTGAGGGGGAAGGTCATTCCAAATGTAGGGAACCACCACAGCAAAGGCCGGAGTTGGGTCAGAGCAGTCCTAGTCCTAGGAACAAAGAGATCAAGCCGATCTGAAGAGCGCAAAGAGCGAGATGAGGATGCAGATAACGGCTTTCGCATATAGTCTGAGAAATATGTCGGGGCACTGCTTAAGCTGGGATTTGGTGACCAGGAAGGGGATCTTATACTGGATGCGCACAGGAAGACTTCAACAAATATAAGTGGAGATATAAACAAAGTGAGGGAGTCAGGCTATAAGCCTAGCTGATGCATTTAAAACAGATTAAATGAGGGGGGGGAGAGACACTGCTTTGGGAGGCCCATGAGAAGAGAGTTGCAGTACTCCAAGCGGGAGCAGACAAATGCATGGACTATGGTGGTAAAGATAGAAGGATGATGATGATGATGATAATCGTTTTATTGACTCACCAGGTGACAAACCGCATCGTAGCTTACAGTTAGATATGAAAAATAAGATAAAAGAGAGATTTAACTAGATAGACCAATCGTCTGATGGCCCTGAGATTCCTCAGCTGAAAGAAACAGGAGCGGGTCAGGTTCGATACATGCTCAGTTAACGTGAGGGAGGAGTCAAGTGTGACACCCAAGTCACGGACACTAGAAGAATACGTATTACGTCTGTCTTTAAAAAAAATATATATTACCATTTATAGTAAAACAACCAGTAACCACCTTGTGCAGCTTGTACTCTTAGTGATACATAAAATCAAGCTAAATAAGTCTGCTAACAAAAGACATGAATATTACTGGTGACAGCAGCAACAACAGCAAGATATAAAGGACATCTGTAAATGCCTGCAACCAGTCACTTACACATAATTAAATTAAAATGTGATACCCTTTCATCTGGAAATGTAATTTGAGTTCAGCCACTTGTTCATACAGCAGGAGCAGCATATATATGCCGCATTCATCATAGATACAAAGGCCCTATTGTTACATTACTATTGGTTCTTCTAGTCTAGATTTCGATTGATAACAAAGCTATATCCGGTGGTGCTACATAACACCAGCCATTGTCCTCATTTTGTCACAGCCAATCACAGCAGTCATCTGTGATTGGCTGCACCTCACAGACCATTGCAAGTTATTCACCGTTTCCTTCTCCTCTTCTATCCACCACATCAACTGAGACAGAAGCTCTTTTTGAAGAAGAAGCCCCCTTCAAATATCCAGGACCACAGACATCATGCATTATTAATCAGAAACCAGAGGACAAGGCTAGTTAGCAAAATCCATCAGAATTCTTTAGCAGCGCTGCATACTGAAAAAAGTATTAGCCATGAAACAAAGCCGAGAACCATGAGCAAACAAACAACATTCTGGACAAAATGAGAGAGCTGTTTAGTCATCAGCATCCAGGTTGCCTGCCCCTCCTTCCCCCAATCCTGGAAAATCTAATCATATTATGAAGCAACAATTTATACCTGAACCAAATCTCCTGACTAGCACTTCAATCAACTCTGATGACAAAAACAAACCAAATCTAATCCCAAGGCCACAGAAAATTTGTAAAAATAAATCTACTTTTGCATTTATAAGCATAAAATCTGCTTTACTGCATGGCATGAACTATATGCCAAAGAAAATGAGCATTTGCCAGAGAATAACTATGGTGACAGAACGTCATACCTGTATGCATTAAGGGCCATCTCAATTGGCCTGTGCATTAAATAGCACGAAAACAATTACTGTAACATTGACTATTCTTAGAAATGCATTTCATCCTTCTCAGCTGCAGTCTAGAAAAACGTAGAAACTTGTATCTGTTTGAGAATGTTTATATATGCCAAAACTGTTCAGAAAAGCAGTGGATTTGCCATCACTGGTACCTGCTGCTTAACTCTGGCAAACTCAACGAACCTGTGTGCTCAGCACTCTGGCAACAGTCCTCAGCTGAGGACCTATTTGTCAAGCACTCCAGAGTATAATGGCCCAGGGTTCCTGAGGTGCAAAGCCAGGCAAAATAAGGTCACTTTGCAGTCTTATCCCACTTGAAAATGATACACCCTAGCCTAGCTTTGCTCTGGCTAATGACTGCAAATCTCAATTGATTAAAACGTTTCACGTTCTTGCCAAAATTCTGGAGACTTTTGTCCTGCCATTTGACAGTCTGGATTGAGAAGCAGACCAGTTTAGAATGGAATAAAACCAAGATCCAGACTACGATGGAACCTCCTCCAATAATAGGTAGCACACAGGTTGCAGAAGCATGGTGAAACTAACTTGGGTTGAACGGTGAGGCAGATGGCAACAGTGAGCCAGAAGTCGGATGGTGAATAGCAGTTGCCTCTGACTGTATTAACAGCCTTAATCAGAGAATCTGGAGCATGAACATTCAGCTGGATACAAAACCCACCTGTTTACATCTTACATGCTATCTGTGCTCCATTATTGGGGCTGAGACCTGGACGCTCATGATGGCTAGATGCCTTCCAACAGCTTGGTGCCTGAGGAAAAGCTTGCAACTTCCATGTGCTGCACGCGTAAATAATAAAGACATTTTCAGGCACACGGGACAGACCCCAGTCTAAGAGATAACCAAAACTAGAAGACACTTTGCATGGTGCGATGGTAGGTAGCAGAACCATGCTAGAGTGGAGATGGTAGCAGAACCATGCTAGAGTGGAGATGGTAGCAGAACCATGCTAGAGTGGAGATGGTAGCAGAACCATGCTAGAGTGGAGATGGTAGCAGAACCATGCTAGAGTGGAGATGGTAGCAAAACCATGCTAGAGTGGAGATGGTAGCAGAACCATGCTAGAGTGGAGATGGTAGCAGAACCATGCTAGGATGCTCCATGCCTTGATTTCTGATCCTCTCAGGAGGTAAAAGAGACCAGTCAGATAATAATCAAAGCACAAGCAGACCCAGGTGAGATGGCGGCAGATCTTTAACCACTGAACTTTTGGCCACACACAGATTGGAGACGACCTTTCTGCATCAGCACCCCAGTACATGACCAAAACACACATATATCAAAGAAGGTTTAATTTTGCATGACGATAGAGTTCTTTATCATTTTTGCAAAAAAGATATCGTGCCTTGCTTAAATTATTGTAGTATTATTGAACTGATAATCTTGTTTACTTCATATTTCGTCGGTAGATTCTGAAAAGGTAAAACGACTCATGAAAGAACAGTATGATACTTCTTCATCTGTCAAGTTGAAGTTCATGTTGTCTCAGGCCAGAAGAATTACAGCATGAATGGATGGACAAAAAAAGGATTTACAGCTCATCCTTCCTTGGGATATCAGCATGTCTCTATAATACAGGTTCTGGTCAACCTAAACACTTTTATCTCAACCTTACAGAACGGGAGTATCCCCACATGGGAGAAAAATCTAGCAGCAATGCAGCATGCTTGCAAAACAATCTGCACCAATAGGTTATCAAACCAGAGCAGGTACTCCTTATAGTCTGATAATGGTGCAAACATGTTGAAGGCCATCCAACTGCAATATATCAAGAACTGTTAAGCAAAAAGTTGATGAAGGTAACGAGGAAGAATAAATACAATACTGAAGAAAATGAATCTACTCGTTCAACAGAAGCCAATGAGAAAATTACATAAGATTCTGAAAATGAACATAACATTGAAGAGTTTAAGTTGAATAAGCCAGACCACATTCCATACCATCAAATGTCCTTTATGGCTCACACACTACAGTTAACACTTAAATGAATATACAATAGTTACAATGTGGCCATCCATCACAAACTCAAGGCAACTAGTTAAAAATTCGAAAGTCAAGTGTTGCATTGTGTGGTAAGACGGTGATTGCTGACTGCACTACATGCTGGAATAGCACTCATCAGATGCCTCAATGTCTGCTGGAGATCAAGCCATACATCAATTCAGTCTTGGAACAACTTGGTACCAGTAAGTATGTATTCTGAGCTCATAAATACTCATACTTGTGAATTATAATGGCATATATTTATCTGAACACATACATGCAGAATGTTTTATCATTTCAAATTATATTTCACCTTTGTAATACTTAATAGAGTCTCAAAAGCTCATAATATTCTGTTTGCCTAAATAAAACTGTTCATAAAAATTCTTTCAAGGTCAAATGATGTAAATATTCTGTCTGTAAAGTTTTCTTGGCTCCAGTATTATTTAACAACAACAATTTTTAACAAAGTATGAAATTATAATCAGTCCTGATCACATATGTGTGCAGAGAAGGATAGCCTTCTGGAAACAGAATGGAATCAACTAGAAGACATCAAAAAATGTCTGAAGCTCTTTGCCGAACTGACTGATGTCTTGCAAACAGACTCCCAGACAATCTCTTCAATCATTCCGTCTATACTTGATCTGGATATTATAAGAATATCATCTGCCAATTCTCTCACAAGTTCTGTTCTTCTGCATAAGTGTCATAGGTTTGCATCAATCCTACAACCTGATTCAGAGTTCAGACAACTTCAATCCTATTCCTGCAGCTGCCTGTTTTTTTTACCCCACCACTGGATGTCTTCTGCAAGCACCAGAACTGACATCCTTGCTACGTGCAGCAAAAGCAATGTCATTGGTTTTGTTGTAATGATTGTATCCACACTCATCCTTTTATCCACAATCATCCTGAAACAGATGCAAAACTGGATGCCAATATGCCACTAGCCTTTTTAAATGATTTAAATCTTTGAACTCCAAATTGCAATTGCAGAAAGACACATTGCTCAGCAGCTTCTGGACACATAAATATGGACTCAGTGACAGGACAGATGAATAAAAACTTCAAACTTTAGGTTTATTGTCAGAAGGTATCTGATGAAGTCAAAAGGTTAAAGTGAATCCAACAAAAGACAGAACTTGAATTAACTGAGCTACCAATCAACAGATCGAATGTTTCACCATGGATCAGTCGAAATCTCATCCACTAATCGACACACCTGACAACTCAACAGAAATGCAGTGTGACCATAACTAATATCACCTATTGTCTGACCTAACACATCACACAGAAAGCAGCAACTGACTGTATCCAAACACAGTGGCTAAAGTGGTTTGGGTGAGCAGTGGGAACTCCGAAGAATAGTTTTATTGGAACGCATGCGTTACCAGGGTTCCATGTATGGTGAGCAGTGGGAACGCAAGCAAAGAATTTTGAGAACAGTGGGAATGCCGTTCCCACGCGTTCCCACCCACTTTAACCCCTGTCCAAACTACATCGTTGACCACATCCTTCATTCCACCAATGATAAAAATCCAACTGATAACACTGAAGTCATTGTAAAAACATTTATCTATCTCCGTGCCCTTGGTCTTCAGTTCGAAAGATTAGTCTTTGATTCTACAGATACCTGTGTGCTTCAACAGTAATGGTAATTACAGCAAACCTAGATGCAAACAGGAAATGCTTGGTAAAACTATGTTAATGCAGCATGAAAGCTATGCGAGGAAAACAAGGAAACAACTGCTCTCATCACATCTGTGCTAGATAATGTTTATTGCTATCAGTCAATTGCTAAGTAATGACATGAATGGTATGCCACATGGCATGCTGCTTGCATTGAATCTATCCCAATGCTGCTTTCCTAACTGAAAACTGCACCATATATACTGTCTGCTTGCATCACTGCCATGCCAGATATTTTTACTAGCACAAATACTATACCAAGCTGTGTATACCATGATGTATCTTTCCCTGATTGAGTCAACATTGAAGAAACAGTTTCCCATATGTTTTGCTTCTGTTTCTCGGTTGCTTCCAGCACAAATTGGCATTGCACCCTGATGATTAGCTGGCATCAGATAGTGTTTTACCAACAACACAGCCAAAACTACTCAGCCAGACACTGGCATCAAACATTCTAAAGTCTGAATAGTATGGAATTGGCAAAGACTCACTAAATATGATTTTTCAAAAAACTGGACCACACCAAAACAAACTAGATGGCAAATTTTCATTCTCTAAATGGCCGGCCTAGCAAATTCATTCCATCAACGGCATCAGGTACATGACAGAATAGAGCAGACTCATCATCCTTCATTGGGGTCCTGGCTCTTGTTTATTTTGGAAGACAACACAATTACTAGCTAAACTGGCAAGAATTTCATCAGTCTACATCCTGTTGATGGGGTTTTCATTGGTCAGTACCAATTACAGGAAATAACCAAATGTAGTCTACCATTGCCGGATGTACCAATGTATGCTATTATAATTATAATTATTGAAACACGGTCAGTATCCCGAACACACGAACTACAGCACTAATCCTTAACAAAAGTAAGGCGCTCATATAATGCCCCATATATATCTGGCAGATCCGCGTATCAGTTAAATGAGGTCAATAACTCAGCTGTCCACACTTGAATACCTGCTGTCTCCATTTCACAAGCTAAGCAAACCAGTCTAGACTTTATTCATCTTCAAATAGGCAATGTAAACAACAATCCATTTTCTCATAGTTATTAATGATCAGTACTACAATCATATTAATAATTAGTACTCTGACAATCTGAGTTGTAAATATAGTTACAAATATTATGCCAATATCAATCAATTAAAGTAAGTAAGCATTTACATAATACTTCTTATTACATCATCAAACGACAGTGAAACAGTAAACTTTCAAACTTCATACTAAATATAATTTTCCAATTGGCTGATTATACCAACACTGATCAAAAGCTCTTAAAACACTGTCAACATTAACCACACAGAAAAAAGCCAAAATGAACTGTAAAGTTGATATTCATAAATCATAATGAACCTTGGGCAAAAGTCAAAAGGAAATCACAAACAGGAGCCAAGTTGAGTCGGGTGTTATTACTGCTGCATACCTTGATGGCAATGCACTCATGATGAGAAGAAACCAACTGCAGCTATTGTCCATGTCTCAATGACAAAGCCCACAGACAGGTGCCAGCCACAGTAGCCAAGGCAGAAGCGGCAGCAGCAGCAGCAGCACAGTGCTGCATAATAATATCGGTAAGCACAATGGACAACTTAGTCTGAAATTTGGCTATACTTGGAGCAAGGTAAAGACATGACACAGTCACATACTGTATATAAAAGGATAAGGGAAGGGTGAAGCACAACTTCCGGTGAGAAAGACATGAGGAGGCAAACAGCATGAGGTGACGAAAATAAGGAACAGGTGGTTAACCCTTTATAAGCGAGAAGCACCTAGGGCAGGCACAGTTAATATAAATACATATTATGTATAGGTAAGAGAAAGTAATCAAGCGTATAATATTGTTGAATTGAAATCAGTAAAAAAGTAAGTGGTGGCCCCAAACAGCAAGTGGCATATATATTGCCACCAGTGGTGGCAATATATATGCCACTCGCTGTTTGGGTTACACATGACGTGGCAACATACTTGCCACTAGCTGTTCATACCACACTAGACAGTAGACATCACTGAAGTCTTCATTATGTAAAAAATTATTTAACAATGTTATATAAAGTTTTTGTGTTAAATAGTATCTGGTAGTGACATCTTGTGAATCCACATACATTAGGTTAGTGGAAAAATACTGTACATTAGTTGTTTAGTATACCGCATGTAATGGCAAATATATTGCCACTCGCTTATAAAGGGTTAAAGAACCAAGCGCAAGAGATTAACAGAGGAAAGAATTAAAGTAAAAAACAAAGTATAGGCTAATGAAGGATAATGAGTCAGAAGTGGTATAACGTAGACTCAGTCAAAGACAGAGCAATATATTAAGGCTGATCAGAAACAAGAAGGTACAGATGAAGCAGAGAAGCAAAAGACAATGAACTAAGTACGAAGTAAGGTAAGTTTGTTTGATCAAGAAGAAGATAAAAGACAACCTAATGCAGAGTAAAGAAGTTCCAAGTAAAAGTAACAGTAAAAATAGGAGGGAAAGCATAGACATGAGTGTAAACATTTAACTGACAAAGAATTTGCTCTGTTAGTTAGTTAGATAAAGATTTGATATCGCATCCTTCATGTACCTAACAAAAGCGTTGCCTACACTAGCCTTCAGACATGATGTCGTTAACCCCTTTACCGTGAACCCTGAGTTAACTCGTCCTGCGGTAATCATTGTGCAGCATGAACCCCGAGTTAACTCGTCCGTATGACATGCGTCTATTTACTTACCGTGTATCCCAAATAAACTCGTCCTAATGGCATTAGCAAATTATAATAATGTTTTACGATTGTAATAACGGCTTTCTATATTGTAAATTGGGTCATATGCTGGGCTAAATATAATTATATAGGAAACTTAGTTCATCCCAAAAATAGCTGGTCACAAGTAAACGTAAAAGATCGTTGGGTCGTACGCGTGATTTAGCTAACGAAAAAATTAGGGCTGGACATTTAACGCGTTATTAACACGATTAATGCGTTAATTAATTAACGCGATTAAATTTTTTAGCGCAGTTAACGCGATTGTCACTGCACCCAATTATTTCTAGAAATTCGCTAAAACAATTCTTGATAAAACCGCTCAGTTTAAACATCAAAAACTTTAAAGTAAAAACTAAAAAGTAAAAGCAAGTAGTAAAAGCATGTTTGCTTTTTGTTTATTGATTGCAAGCATTTATATAGCGCATATTCAATGTAACTACTCAGAGTCGGTAGAGTAGTTGTACTTGCTATCTATTGTGACATGGGCTAAAAATTAATTGCGTTATTAAAAATTTTAATCATGCGATTAATTTCGATTAAAATTTTTAATCGTTGCCCACCCCTAGAAGAAATACATCGTTTATTGTTTGAAAGTGATAATAAGGGGTCATTGCATAATTACGTAACGCCGAAAATAACCGTTTTTGACCCACCCACCCACCCTGTAACGCTTCGTAACGTTTCCCTAGACCCACCCACCCACCCCACCTAGCGTTGCGTATTTATTGTTATGTCTCGGTAAAGTTCTGACATAATATGAGTAACTTTACTTTTCTTGAACATGTCGATTGTTGTCTAAAAAATTCAATTTTTCTTTAAATTTTTACAAATAAAAACAGATTAAATTTCAACTTTTAATTTTAAAATAATGCTCAATAAATGCTTGTTTTATACTATTGCGTGTTTTAGTTAAGTTTTAAATCAATGGCACGAAGTTTGAACTTCGATCACATCGTGTCATTAGTGTCATTTGATGTTAATTTAAAATTCATTTATAACTAAACTGTTGTTAAAAGCGTTACGTAACGTTCAGCTCCACCAACCCACCTAACGTTTCGTAACGTTTTCAAGGACCCCACCCACCCACCTTGGAGCGTTACGTAATTATGCAATGACCCCTAATGTGTCCAATTTAGACAGTGACGATGATAAGAAACTGTAATCTAGTCCTAGTAACGTTTTAGTGACAGAAAATGATTACAGTGATGATAGCCAGGAAACCCTATGGCATCAGTTTGCCATTTGTATGGTCAAGATATGAAATCGGAACATGTCAAGTTTAGCATTTATAGAGCACTAAAGGACTATTTGTTACAAAATATGTTGACTTTTATGTTTCTAAAAGCAAAGAAAGGCATCTGAATTATTACATTTACAAATATATATATATATATATATATAAGAAATTTATCACATGCATTGTTTTGCAAAATACCTAAAAATAATTACACATGTGTGGAAAGAATTGAAATTCCACGGTAAAGGGGTTAAGAACAGAAAGTAAGTCACAAAGCCAAACAATGCATAGATAACTAGATATCACTCAAACCAATGGCATGCTCATGCTCAAATACAGAGCCAAACCAATGGATGCCTAACCAGAATTTACATAAGACACCATGCTTAGAGTTGCTTCAAAACTGTAGGACAACAACAGACAACAGCGTCCATGATAAACAACACCACTCAACAGTAGATGAATATCAGCATCCAGAAATCGCTTGCACTGTCAAGTCTACAAAAAAACTGGTAATTGGTCCCTATCTTTGCACAGGTCAAAGGCCTGAGGCCAAAATTGCCTCACTCTAGATGGTGTAGGCAAGTCCGTAGATATGAGGCCTGACATTACAACAGGCAGCCCATTCCTCCTCATGCAGTCACACACACGCACACACCAATATGCAAAAAATACCATTCAAAACATTCTAAATCCAAGGCAGAAACAAATAACAATTCCAGAATCCAACTTGCAAATGTACAAACATGTAAGAAATGATTGCGCAAGTTTCTAAATAAGATGATTAATCTGCCAAAATGACACAGAAGGTGACAGCAACTAACGTGGCTGCAGACATGCATGGTGACCAATTTTATATATATGGCATATTATGTTCATACAAATCAATGCAGAACTGCGTGAATCTATTTGTTGATTTCCTTAACTCTTAACTCAGAGTCACAAGGAAGTGTCCCAGAAGCCCAGGAAGTGTAAGTTCAATGGAGCATGCACTCATTCCACTGTATTATACATGTGGCCTTACAGCAAATGAAAGTAAATCTTCCACAAGGACTAAACATCATAAGGCCAAAAAAAAATAATGGTGTGTTTCCGGTAACAGAGTTAAAAAAAACTGGGTAGGTAGGTAGGAAAATAATTTTATTTTGGTAAAATAATTTTATGCAGTGATTTCCCAAAATTACGCCACTGCCCATTTATGCACAGCGGTACATGCTGTACCAAAGTATATATTTTCTATGCGAGTATTAAAAATGCATTTTTGCAGAATGTACCTACAAACTGCTGTAGAAAACAATCTTATTTATTTAATTTTTGCTGACATCGTTTTTCTTGCAAGGTGAAATGGAAGGGGCAGGGGTGGGGAAGGAATTATGGATTATGTACATTAAACAATAAACGTGTAGCAGACAACGGCTCTTTAGGAAATATGCATGGGTGGTAACGTGAGAAAATCGCTGACTTTTCGATGTCTGTTATCTCCTCAACATCATACATGTGTGTAAATTGTCCATGGGAAACATTTAGCCCATTTATTGTTATAATATTATTAACGCTGCATAGAAAGAAATATGGTTCCTAACGTCATCTGCTAAGGAGACTGCTTGCTACGAAGATTGGATGCTATGAAGACTGGTTGTTAAGGAGACTAGTTGCTAATGAAGGCAGTTGCTAAGCAGGACAGTTTCTAAGGATAACTGTTGCTAAGGAAGGCGGTTGCTAAAGGGGCCAAGTCTGACTTTGAAACTGGTTGCTAATGAGGCTGACATAGAGGCTGCTTGCTACAAAGCTTGGTTGCTAAGAAGGCTGTTTGCTATGAAGGCTGTTTGCTATGAAAGTAGAATGCTACGGAGGTTGTTAAGTAGGCTGATTGCTATTAGGAGGCTTTACTTTTATAATGGCACGTACGATAATAGGTATTTCTGATACAATGAATATGGGGGTCAGATTTGTGAAATAACCCTGTCAAATTACCCTGAGAAAATCCACCACTTTCGAGTCTATTACCTCTCCCAAACTCCACACTTTAGCCCTTTTATTGCTGTAATTTACGGCACCATTCTTTCCATTGAAAGACCGCTAGTTTCCAAACGTCTCTGCTTCAGTGAATGCACCTATAATGTCGCGATTTTGCATCACCGGCATGCAAAGGCTTAATGTAAGTAAAGTAGGAAACAAAAATTTTTTAAAATTTTCTGGAAAAAAAATTTTTTTTTTACAAAATTTTCTGGAAAAAAAAATTTTTTTTACAAAGTTTTCCGAGTCGCGGCAAAAAAGGGAGTCGGTCGGGTTACCGGAAACACACCATTATTTTGTTTTGGCCTAACTCAAATATAATGACCTTTATCCTACAGTGACTTGATCCAGTGATGTAGTACTCAAGTCCTGCCAAGGACTCCAGTCCAATTCAAGTCCATTTTTGTGTACTCGAACTCAGACTGCCATGACTCACATTTGGATGCACAGCCCCTGGACTCAAATCGTATTTCAATTTCATAGCTATCAAAACACTAGCACTAAATGCATCAGTAATGTGACACAATGTAACTGGTATGCTTGCTTATGTGCATACCTGGAATAAGTGAGTTTCGTAAAGCAAAGACATTGGATAACATGCTTGCTACGTCATACTGATATTCAATTCTTACATCACCTCAAATTTTATTCAGCATCTCAGTGACTTCACACAACACAGAGAGGTTTACACTTTTCTTCTGTGATCAAATCATTGGTACCATGATGCTAGGTAAGTATATCGCACTGCTACAATTAGTTAAAACATAAACTGGACAAGCGAAAATGCGAAAACACAGGACTGCTCAGATATTTTATGCTGATGGAAAATGACTCGCAACATAATCAGTTCGTCTACCAAATCGCCAATTTCATAATCTCTCTGCACTTGTATGTGATAATGCATGTGATATGGATGGTGTGCTACTGATGTCACTAAGCATTTCACATTATCCAATACATATTTCTGAAACAACTGTCATATGATAAAATTTGTAATGAATTGGGTTTGTTGTCATCAATCCATTAACAGTTGTGACACAATAGGTAAGCAACAAATACTATGTATTATAAGCAGTAAGGTATTTTTAGGCAACCAAACTTGTTTCTTTTTAACTTGTCATCAATGCCCAGTTAATCTGAATATAATTTTACTGCACTGGCCTTATACGCCTCCATGAGTTAACCTTACATGCAATCACAGAACAAAGGTGCACTAGCATGGGCTAAGCATGAAATTGCAACCCAAACAAGACATTTAACCACATCCAGAGTATTGACCTTATTCTGTTTCAGCTTTTGTCTCTGAGTAAACAATGACAAGTACATCAGTTCCATTAGCCAAGCTTTAATTGAAACATAATAAGAACGCTGCAGTCCGTTATATTGACCATTAGTCGATGGCCATGGTCGATTTCGCCGCCATTCCTGTTCCCCAAGGCAAGCTTATAGTATCGGGGCTGAAGGATATAGTGCGTAAGTTTACTGGCGTCGTGACTGTCGGTTAGGGTTAGTGTCGTCATTAGAAAACCTGATACCGTCCGGCGTCCGCGCAGCATGCCCAAAGATACTGTATAAATCCTTCATCCCCCGATACTATAAGCCTGTCCCAATCGTTAATTTTCGTAAAGGAATTGAAGCTTTCCACTGGGTTCAACCGCCCAGTCCTACTCATGCCACCATACACACCTCTAACCATTAACTTACGTATTCTACCCATTCCAAACCAATACACATGCGTCCATCAGTCGAATCTTGTAAGCGACAACGCCTGCATACATAATCGTTGCTTACCTGTAACGCAGCAACAAAATATCGTCAATAATTATAGGAACTAACCGAATGCAGTCGACCAGTGCCGGATGTATATGTAGGCTATTATTATTGATATTATGCGGTCAGTGTATCCCGAACGCACGAAGCACAGCTGCACGAATCCTTAACCGATGCAACGCGATCGCATAATCCTACTATATTATCTGGTCCCTGTCCGCTCCTAGAACAACAAACTCAGCACTAGTCCCCTCTCACATAAGTCAGTGAAATCAGTAACCGACGAGAAATGATGCTTATGCCTGAACTGGCAGATTATTCCATCGACCAACCAACCACTCGTTATTCCTGCGCGAGGAATATAGAGGGGGGTCTATGCCATGAAATAATTCATCAAAACCATAACAATATTAAATCGCTTAGACTTGTGCTGCCACCTGAGAGATTTCACTTTTGTAGCGCTGTACATAAAGCTTCATTGGTCGGAAACCTTTTCAACCAGCGAGGAGTTATTTGAAATCAATTTTGTTAAACCTTATTTTGAATTTAATTGTTTTGCTGAATAGTTACTTTCCCACGACAGTGTCACTAGAGGCAGACAGACGTTTGTTCGGTGCCATTTCCTCCAACCAACAACATATGTTCTATATCTGCTGTGCCCTCCGAGTCGTACGTCCTATTGGATACTTGCTTCGCCTCCGTCCCCATGATTTTTAACCTTCCTAACAAAGATGACTGTAATTTCATATCCAGAGTACTGTTTCAAATTAATGTATATCGATTCTCTTCCCTCAATTATAACACTATAGTCCAATATATATTACATGCCTGTATAATTATATATAGTTCTAATTTTGTCTAAACATTGCCTTCATCCACAGAATTAATAGATAAAGCGTGCGCGCGCTTTATCTATTCTGTGCTTAATCTCATCTTCAAACATCCAACAAGACCTTAATTATAGTTAATCAATGCATAAGTTGCGTACTTGTCATGCAGTTTATTTTTAATAAACGAAAATTGATTGACTGATTGATTGATTGACTTATAAATTTGATTTCTTCAGCGCCTAAAAAACTAGTTGAACTTTGGTTTTAACCAAAGATGTTAGAGTCGTACTCTAAAATCTTTGTTTTAACTAAACTTTTTTAGTCAAACTTCCAGCTGCCTTGACTAAAATAAATTTTGTTAATTAAACAAAAAAGTTTTCAACTTTTTAGTTAACCTTTGCCCATCACCGAAGACTCCCAAAAAATATACATAGCATGGGAACGTCATCGTTTTCGGGAATTATCCCTAATTTTTTAAATGCTGAGGGATTAAAATGATATGAAAATACTGGGTGTCATCCTTCAAGATAACTTCAAACTCACAGCCCATATATAGACCACCTCACAGCAACTTGCTCCTCTTCTTTTTATGCTATCAGAAAACTCAAAACCCATGGCCTTTAAATTCTTCCTCATCCATCCATAATGTAACCAAAGCCACTACCGTACTGTTGCTAAACTTCTATATGCCTCCCCATCCTGGTGGGGTCTCACGCTGGCTTCCGATAAAGAAGGCGCCTGGAAAAACTCCTAAAAAGAGCCAAACGCCTAGGTTACCTAGAGCAGTCCTTTCCAACAGTCTCTGAACTTGCCAATATAGCCGATGCGAAACTCCTTTTCTCCATATTACACAACCCCAAGCTGCCAAGCACGTGCTTCACCAACTCCTACCCAGTGGTGTAGTGGGGGAACGTGGGGGAACGCCGTTCCCCCACTTTTTTTCTCACACTATGCAAAATTCTTGCAAGATGGCACTTTTGCTTACTTCAATATCCAGGCGTTCCCCCACTTCATTTTTTAGGACTACACTACTGCTCCTACCTCCACTCCGACCCCTCTCCTCTCACCAATTAAGACCTAGAGCACACAACCATATTCTCCCACCCAAGGACAACTCTCAATTTATTCCCAGATATCATCTGAATTTATATAAAAATATTTACTAGTTTATTCTAAAATCTTCTAATGAACTTTAATTATCCATTATCACTCATGTTAGCATTTCTGCGTTTTTGTCAGATTGTTTTTCTCAATTAAACGAATATATATCTATTATGGTGGTGGTAGGTAATGAATATAAAATTTATTGACGTAAGCACTGGAGAACTGTTAGCATAGCATATTCAGTGCTGTGATATTTTACTCAACTTCCGGTGTTTTCGAAATTTGTTAGCAACACAACAACAAATCGGGACGTTGTTGTGAATATTGGTTTGTTTTTCTAATTAATTCGCGCAGATATGGCTATGGACCTGTTACTCAAAGCTCTTTGTCAGTCTCCGGATTTTGATGCAAAAGAAGAGAAAAACTGGGATGGAATAGCGCGACTTATTCCTGGCGCAACTGTTCGCCAGGTATAGACCCCCTTCGTAATACCTTGTTTATGGGAGGTGGGAGCCTAGTAAAATACAGAAGAGGTGTGGCTTTTGAATTCGGACTTACGATGGATTTAGGATTTTAGACCCACAATACACGTGTATGTAATCGATTTGGTGACTGTTACCAGTGATTGTAATAATTATAATAATAATAATAATAATAATAATAATATCTTTTCTTTAATTTAGCGCCTGTCAAACGCACTGCGCTGTACATTTACATGTTATGCAATTGAAACAATCTTAACTAGTTAACTACTAACAGAACAGACAGCTTGTAATACAATAATAATTGACTGAAAAATAATCTAGCGTCAGTGTAAGGAATCCGTCGATGATCGCTACTGAGAAAAATCTGTGTGCAAGCCAGATTCCAAGATGAGTCTGGCTGAAAGCTCAAAATAGAACCCAGAAGACACGGAAACAGCCTATGAAGGAAGTGAGGCCAGGAGATATAAGTTTTTGTGGAGATCTGAAGGCCAACACAGACTTTGCAGAATGAGCTTTTGCTGGATAAGAATTCCAATGTCTATGGCCAGATTTAGACAGTCGGAAGACCTAACCATAATGGCACAATCCCTCTGGCAGATGGCATGATGAGGAAAACTTTCATCATTAGGATGATATATCGGATTTAGAATATTGTGTGTGATTTTAGAATATTTGACTGTCTTGATCAGCTCAATGGATGTTGTATGTGTATTACCAAGTCTGTACACCAAAATGCAGATAGCAGTTGATCAATTAAAGAATATTCTTATCTTATCTAGTCATACAGTATAGTATACAGAGAGTCTTGGAGTCAGCACAGACTGAAGATAGTAAAGTTGACTGAAATGTAAGGTATTATATATACGATTGACCCAGTCTTTAAGTTTTTTACTTTTCTATGAGCAGCCAGTGCAATTTTTAGGATCGGTGATTATATGTTCATATTTTGGAGTTTAGTTATAGCCCTGGCCAAAGTATTTTTGACTCTTTAAAGCAGCTTCAAGTTAGGTTTTGAAATGACAGTATGGAGTGAGGTGCAGTAGCCGAGATGGCTAGAGGCTTAGGTGTTAGTCAAAAACATATCGGGGCAGAAAAGGGAATATGATTCATAATGCTATATAGATATCACAAATGTGGAGGTGGTAACCAGTCCAAAATTGCTCTAACGATAAATACAGGTTCCACGGAGTAAGACATAAATCAAACCAGTTTAGGGTTTTGCATGATATACCAAGCCTCTGCTGAATACAATGGAGCAATATAGCATGGTTGACAGTGTCGAAGGCAGGAGATAAGTATATAGAATTTGAACTTTATTTTGATTGAACGTCACAGGTAGAATGCATTTACATTAACAATAACAACCTCCCCCAAGCAGTCACACAAGTTCATCGTAATTGTAACTTCAAATATCTAAGGCACTATAAAGCTAAGTGCAAAGCACCAGCTTATTTGCGAGCGCTGTATGCAGATGACTTATGCCAGGGTCTCAAGTTGCTCTTTCACAAAATTTGAGGAAACACTGAAAGAGAGACATGGAGATCATAGGTGAATGTTGCAAGAAATAAAGACTTCAGCCAAAACTGTTTCCAGTGTCTGTCACCTACACAGTGCAAAGGCTGAGCTCAGTTAAACATAAACTCAGCGGCCTGTCCGCCTGGAGAAGACTCTTACATACCTTGGTTTGTGTCTGGACAGATCACTTACTGACATGTACCATCAGCATACATGTGAAGAAAACTGCAGCCAAAAGCAGCCTTGAAATAATGTGCAAACTCGCTGGCTCAACTTGGAACTCCAGTGCCCGGCCCTTGCTCTTTGCTATTAAGCAACAGAGTATTGACCCAGTATGGTGGTGCTTGGCCCATGTTTGGCTAGAAGTAATCAAAAAACGAAGAAAATTAGGGATCCAACAAAGCATGTTTTTTTCAAGATGCCTTCGACTAAGCAGAAATTTCCTTGTACTTTGAAAAAATGGAGAATGCATTTTGCAGTTTTGGTTTTGCGAAACAATTTTGGATTAAATTGCTATTGACACTAAGGATTCTTAAAGCTAGAGCCAGTTTGAAATCATTTGAATTACACTGATTTTGATGACTGTGATCATGTCAAAGAACATGTTTGCTGCCAGTTGAGCCAGGAATCCAGTTGAAACCTGTCTTATTGTCCAAAAGGCATTATATTTAATTCATTCGATCTACCATATATTCGATCCTTCCTTGCCCCTTTTACAAGAAAATAGTGCACTCAATCCACGGATACTTTGACTTTCGCTCTGCCCTGCACCAAACTGTATTTGGCTCCCACGCGTTCTCAGTAACTGGTCCAAAGCTTTGGAATTCGCTGCCCCACTTTGTGCATTCTCTTGGTTCTTTGTTGATTTTCAGGTCTAAACTTAGGATGCAGTCTCTCAACTTACTGAGTCACCATAGCTTGATTTTCTGGTTTCCCGCCCAATTGGGTTTCGACCGTGTTTTCTCCAACGACTAAAATTTCACTGGAAGCGACCATTGATTGAGATCTTATGCATTATGATGAAAGCACTATAGAATTCTTTTGATTGAATTAGAAAAGTTTAATTAGAAAATTATTGCTAGATGAGACATTTGCTTTGTTTTTGGGAAAATTTAGCAAGAAAGTGAACACAAGTGAAAATAAACTGTATGCTTTGATGGTTGCAGGTCATTTGCATGAACCATTATTTCCAGAGTGTTTACAGTTGTTTTATGTAAAAGGAAATGAATTGTGTCTCCTCTTATGTGTCTAATTTTATTTCATAATTGTATTCACGGATTTATATGGCACCTCTTCAAGAGAGACTCATCATAGGTGCATCTGACGTAACAATGGAAAACCAGGATTGAATGAAATGTTTTTCAAGCACTTTTGTAACAGAGTTAAAAAGAAAGGTCAAGGATTCTACATGACCTATTCCAGAAAGTTGGACCAACCACAATGAACCGTTTGTGCTGCACTGTGGACATTTTGGCTGGGAGAACAACCAGGTCAACCTGTGCAGTAGAACAAGGATATCTACAGCCAGGAATCAATAAGACTGAGACCTTATCTGATCTATTCCAATCTAATGATTTCTAAAAGCACCATTAACCGACAGACTGTACTTGGCATTACATGCTTCAAATCTTAACTTCAATATGCTGGGAAATAGGCAGCCTATGAAGTACATCACGCATGAAATGCAAGATAAGGTCAAATTTTGATATGCCACCAATAAGTCTAGGAGCTGCACATAGCTCATGTTCAAACTACCCAATGTATCCCATAGGGAACCCACATGCTTGAGAAATAAGTCTAACTGTAACACTGTGATTTATACATTACATTACTCTTGCTTAGTGTCAGAAGAGATACGAAGAGTTGTGGGTAGCCAACAATCTTCAGAAGTCTGTTAAATCTGCCTCACTAGCTTCTGGTGTATCTACTCAACCTGAATCTGAGGTTCCTGGCTTCAAAAGTGCAAGGCCTGGCACCTCAAGGCTCAAAGGTAGGCAAGCTTCTTTCATGTGTACTGTGGACAGCATTTGTTTTACTTTTACATATGGGGAAAATTTGTCTAGGAGCCACTGTGTAATTTCTCCATTGTATTTATGTATGTGCTTACGTATTGTTATGTGTGTAGATTATATACATGTGTGTTCGTATGTATGTAACTATCTGTTTTTTTTCAATAGGACCTTTTAGGGACCTTTATAAGTCACTGAACTATGGCTGTCTGACAGATCTAAAGATGCAACTTAACCTACGCTCCTGATTGGCTGGTGGTAATGAAATAATCTTGGTCCAGTTAGAATTCAGAGTCAATTGAAATGAAGCCACAGCTTTGCATAATTTTTTTGTGAACATTCCATGCATGTATTTGCTCCTAATGAGGTCAACCTCGTGATACATCAGCATTCATTTCTGATCTGATTCCCACAGCATTTTTTTTATCCTGAATCAGCCTTGATGCAGCCATAAAGGTGGGGACTGTTTTATTGCCAAATCATAGTTCCCACTGCATAAGTTTAATTTACTATTCCAGCATCCAAGTCACTTGAGGTTGTGGCTACTATGGTAATTTCATCTTGGGTAACAAACAAGTATTCTTTGTGAAAGTTACCCAACAGCCTTCTTTGACTGACTTTCTCAGTGAATTTAGTCACTACTTGAGCAGTTGATTTTCTCTTCACCTCAAACAGTTATTATGGGTGACTTTAATATTTATATTGATGTTGCTAATCATTGCCGCTCAGCATTTCTTAATATGTTGTAAGTTAGCTAAATTGGTCAGAGTGCGTCTGTGTGTGTGGTTGCCGGTTCGCGTACCTGTGGTGGCTTATTTGAGAGATAAAATATGAATCTCATGCTGTACATAGGGAGATTAAATTGTGTGACACCCATTCAAACAGGTAGCGGTGGTGAAGGATCTTACTTGCTCAAACTTTCCTAGCATACGTTGTCATGAAAATGACTTTGGCATGCCTGCTGAATGTTATTCTTTGCCACGTCAGATCACAAGTGGCCTTGTGATGCAGTTGGTGGAACAGTTAATTGCTGTGCTGCTCAAACCTATCGGAAGGAACCATACAACAAGTCTCCACTTCAGTTGGTTCTTTTTGCTCAGACAGAGATATGCCGCCTGTTAACTTTCTACTATGCTGGTTCACAGCATTGCAAATTGGAAGCTGCATGGAATGCCTAGAAAAATGCTGTTGCAGTTCTGTGTTGATTTGACAAGGAATGACTGCTACTTCATTGTAATGAATAATTAATAAGATATCAATTGCTATGAAGTTCTGTCAAACCTATGAAATTAGTGAAGCATTAGCAGCAATTTGCTACTTGAAGCACTTTTATGAGATACTTAAAAGGCACTATATTTAAAGTGTATGGATAACTAACTTATTTCAATTTTTTTTCTGGTGATAGCAGTGTATGTATGCATGTATGTATGTCCCAGTATGTATGTCTGTATGTATGTATGTGTATATGCTTCTAGACACTTAATATAGTGCATTTTAAGTACTTCACAATTTTAGGTGGTAGTGGTCATGACTTCAGTTATGAATATGACAGTGACTATTAGGGTGCATCATATGCCCCAAAATATTTCAAAAGAGTTTGTCCCTATTTCATTTCTTTTCCTATTACTGAAAAAGCATGTTTACCAAAATTTGGCAATATTCTGACATACACTAGGTATCCCACCCAACAACTGAAGTTTTGCAGGAGCGAACCATTACGAGAATGTCATACATGTCATACAAGTTGCACTATGGGTGTCCAGAAATATGATACATCGCAGAAAACACCCATACTCAAGTTTTTCCCATTACTCCATTCATTAGTTGTCTATAAATATTTTTTCATAATTTTAAAATGTTATCCTGAGGTGGCTCAAAGCCCCCAAACATACCCTACTTAAATACCCAGGACTGAAGGCTTGGGACTACGAACTTGGGTTCATTGTGAATTTACTCTTTTTATCACAAAAAAATAACAAAGAGTCCGATTTGGACGAACTTTTTGGAACTTGTTTGACTTGACAAGAGTTACATCTGGAAAAAAGTAGACAATCATATCAAGGTCATTCAAGGTCATTTCAAGGTCAGAATAAACGAAATCTAGCAAAAATGAGATAAATGACCAGATCTTGGCTAATAATCATTGAAATCAGCTAGTTTTTTCTCGTTTTTCTCGTCTTGATAACACCTACTACCTGTAAGAAACAAGGCTACTAAATGCAAGGCAATCCAAGGTTATTTTAAGGTCAAAAAAGGTCAATGAAATTGAAAATCAGAGAAAATGACCATAACTCAGTCAGATATTGCTCTATTTGGGTGATTCTTTAACCTGTTTGCTCGTACTGATAAGGGCCACATTTCAGAGGACATAGTACTAAAAGGCTAACTTTATCCAAGGTCATTTCAAGGTCAAAAAGTAAAATCAAGAAAAAATGACCATAACTCCGAGTCACCAAAATGAAACAACATTTGGTTGAGCTACAGCCATTTCCCTTGATTTTAACCTTTTGACCGTGAAACGACCTTGTATTATGCTAGCCTCTTAGTACTGTATCTCCTAGAATGTAGTCCTTATCCGCCCGAGCAATTAAGTAAAAGAATCACTCAAATAAATCAATATTTGGCTGCGTTATGGCCATTTCTTCTGATTTTTATCTCAAATTGACCTTTTTGAGCTTAAAATAACCTTGGATTGCCTTGCATTTAGTAGCCTTGTTTCTTACAGCAAGTATTCCTTATCAAGACGAGAAAAACAAGAAAAAACTAGCCGATTTCAACGATTATTAGCCGAGATCTGGCCATTTTTTTCTCGTTTTTGCTAGATTTCGTTTATTCTGACCTTGCAATGACCTTGAATGACCTTGATATGGGTGTCTACATTTTTCACAGATGTAGGTCTTGTCAAGTCAAGCAAGTCCCAGAAAGTTCGTCCAAATCGGACTCTTTGTTAATTTTTTGTGATAAAAAGAGTAAATTCACAATGAACCCAAGTTCCTAGTCCCAAACCTTCAGTCCTGGGCATTTATATAGGGTATGTTTGGGGGTCTTTGAGCCACCTCAGGATATCATTTTAAAATTCTGAAAAAATATTCATAGACAACTAATGAATGGAATAATGGGAAAAACTTGAGTATCGGTGTTTTCTGCGATGTATCATATTTCTGGACACCCCTAGTGTAACTTGTATGACATGTATGGCATCCTCGTAATGGCTCGCTCCAGCAAAACTTCAGCTGTTGGGTGGGATACCTAGTGTATGTCAGAATATTGCCAAATTTTGGTAAACATGCCTTTTCACTAATAGGAAAAGAAACGAAATAGGAATAAACGCTTTTGAAATATTTTGGGGCATATGATGCACCCTAGTGACTATTGATGACTTTAATTTGCTGGTCATTGTTTTTTTTAAATCTCCACAGAATGTTTAAACCTTTTTTGACTTGTTTTCTCTTCAGAATCTAAATCTTCGAAGGGAAGAGTCAGTGCAAAGGTTAGAAGACTCTGTTAAGTTGTAAACTACTGTGTATGAAACTTAGTTTTCAATTATATAGTTAGATATGACATATAGTATTGGTATGATTTAGAAGTCAATAAGTATTGTTAGAGGTCCCCCTTCTAGTTCCGAGCTAACTAGAGAAAAGTCTAGGGTATGATAAAATATCTCGCTTTATTTACAAGTTCAAACAGAAAAATATACAAACGTATTCCATGTGCAAACGTTGGAACGATACAGGAAAACCATTGCAGCTCCTCGTTCAACATCAACACGAAACCAACGACAAAAGATAGAAAACCTAGTGCGGTTTTAAACTACCTTAACTAAATACAACTCGAGACTTGACGGTCTTAACTAAACCAAGACCTCGTCAGGCCAAAACCTTTCCCGTCAAGCTCTCTTAACTAACTGCCTCTCTCAACATTAGAGGAACGAAACACGAACACCAGATGTCTCTAAAACTAGTCATGCGTGACAGCACACCTTCTTAGCAACTACTCAAGCAGAACATTGCCGACCTTAACAATAGCCTCTGCCTATGCATAAATATTCCACTTATCAAGGAGCGACATACAACATACCTCCCCATCAAAAACCGAGCGAAAACGCAACCGGCGTTTTCGACAGGAGACAAACGATCACAAAACACTCCACTACATGGGCCCTATTATCAGAACATCAACTAATGAACCCTAATGTCAACTAATGCACCACAATTCATAATTCTAATACAACGCAACATCAACTAATGCACTATTGCATCACAATTCATAGCATTTCTCTAATGAACCATAATCTCAGAACATCAACTCAAAATTAGAACAGTTCTTCAGAAAATCAAAAACACGCTATCGACAGTTCTTAAGAGTTCGATAATTATGTAAAACAAAGCCCATACTATTTACAACCATAACCAAAACTAAAAATCCACTTAAGTTCCAAAACCACATTAGGCTAATCACCGAACGCAAAACGACAAACTAAATCGGTTAACACATTCAAATGACCCAATCTATGCTGAACGTTTAAGGGACAAGGTTTCAGCTCGCAACTCCAAAACAATAACGTCTGGGAAAAGTTCACCATGGCGTTATCAAACTGCCGAAGACTGTAGTTGGTGTAACCAGCCACCTGTACAAGACCAAAGTACCAGCTCAAGGCGTGAAGAGCGAGAACCCAAGCCAACGCTTTCTGGACCGTCGAGTCAAGAAACACATGTTTCGTGTTACTCATGATCGAAGTACCATGAGCCAAGAGCACCAAGATGGTCATCACCGTCCACCGAAACACGAAGTCGCTGACGCTCCTCGACTCTCGTCTCGTAGAAGGTCTACGTGGTTGACGCTCATCTCCAACCGACAGCTCCATCTTGTCAACAGTCTGCAAATAAACTTCCGCACACAACTGAGACTCATCATCAACTTCCACAATATCTGGTGAAAGTACATTACACTTCAGAGAATCATCGTCACAATCATCAACAACCATCATCTGACAACAATTCAAATTCGCAACACCACCTTCCATTTTCAATGTACACTCCAGAGTTCCACAGTCATCAGTGCATACTTCAACCATCCATCCTCCGGTCAGGGACACATGACAACCAACCATGTCCTCGTGCAACGACTGACACACATTTGCACAGGGCATTATAGTGACAACTTCAGTTAACACGTCATTCACCAAAGCATCAGTCGACCCATTATCCACCTGAACACAATGCTGCAACAACAGAACCGTCCTCACAAGAGTCACTTTTTCACCATAGTCCACATTCATGCACGTCAGTGTTACAGTTGAAGTGCAACCCCAAGAACTCGTATGCGAAACAGTCTCACAAACAATGGTTGTGAGCACAGACTCCATAGACAAAACAGCCTTAGAACTATCATGCAACACTGGAACCTCTCGAAACATATATGACTCAATATCATTGTCTCCTTCAGAAGTCACATTTAAAGAATTCAACAGCAACATCTCATCATGAACCTCAACCATACTGAAAGGCATTTCCAATTCTTCATTCATGCATTCACTTGTATTCACAATCTCAACGGGAGACTTCACATCCGTGTACACCTCACACACACTCAACTTTGCTCTCGTGTCAATCTCACAACTCACAGCAACGACAGTGTCAGGCAATACAACACCATGCTGCAATGCATCCTCTGCCGAATGAATTTCAAACATTTCAGCGTGAGACACACACTCAGACAACATTCGCACTTCCTCATTTGAGTCCATAACCATTCCAGACAATTCACTTGCATTCACATCAATAGAACAGTCATTATCAAAAACCTGAAATGGTTCTTCTGACCGTCTTTCACACAATTCTACACAAAACACGGACTCAGAAACCACTTCTACACTATCGCACGAGTCATCAAACATAAAACACAAATCACCATCGTGCATATCTTCAAGAACAACATTATCACACACTTGTTTCTCTGCCAGCGTATCGACACTGAAATTAACGAGTTCAGCGCGAGACACCGACTTAGAATTACTTCGTGCACTCTCTTTGGAGTCATCAAGCATGCATGACCAAAGACCTTCGTGCCCATCCTTAGCCGAAATCTTATCATACCTTTTCACATGGCTTCCCTCGGTCAATTTTTTGGAACTACTGCTTATGTCCGACCAAATTTCATTTGAAACTCGCCTATTCTCCTCAAGCGACCAGCTATCACCAAAGCTATTCACAGCTTCAGAAATACGCGCCACATAAGACACTGCTTCCTCCCATTTCCTATTTTCTGCGCTCATTTTCAATTTTTCCTCAAATTTTCGCTGCTTTTTCCTCTCCTTACATGCTAATGCCTTTGCTTTCTTCTCCTCTAAACTTTTCCAAGGAGCCATTTAAAAAATCAGTCGACTTACTCAATTTCAATTTCAAAAGTTTCGACCGCACACCCCTTTTCAAAATTTTACGCAACTCGCGTGTGTACAGAAGCATGCACACCTAATTACGCAACACTAAACATTACACAGGAACTCCTTAAACGCGACAAAACTAAGCGTCTCAACTTCAAATTTTGAGCAGACACGCCCCTTTTCAAAATTTCACTTCCTATCGAACATTACGGACTTCTATTCGACAAAATTTCAAAATTCTTTCGGACAAAAGCCCCCATATGTTAGAGGTCCCCCTTCTAGTTCCGAGCTAACTAGAGAAAAGTCTAGGGTATGATAAAATATCTCGCTTTATTTACAAGTTCAAACAGAAAAATATACAAACGTATTCCATGTGCAAACGTTGGAACGATACAGGAAAACCATTGCAGCTCCTCGTTCAACATCAACACGAAACCAACGACAAAAGATAGAAAACCTAGTGCGGTTTTAAACTACCTTAACTAAATACAACTCGAGACTTGACGGTCTTAACTAAACCAAGACCTCGTCAGGCCAAAACCTTTCCCGTCAAGCTCTCTTAACTAACTGCCTCTCTCAACATTAGAGGAACGAAACACGAACACCAGATGTCTCTAAAACTAGTCATGCGTGACAGCACACCTTCTTAGCAACTACTCAAGCAGAACATTGCCGACCTTAACAATAGCCTCTGCCTATGCATAAATATTCCACTTATCAAGGAGCGACATACAACAGTATTTATATATGATATTTATGCGGTACAAATACTGGCACCTAACACTAAAAACTATGGTAATTGTGGAATATTATAGCTGATTTTAGCAACAGTGTTCACCTTGTAGCATAGAGAGTACAGGTTTGAGGCTCTTCTGAGATGGTTAAGCCTACTGTCTAGAGACCTTAAGCAAGTCCTTCACTCACTATTACTTAGCACCATCATGTGATGCTTGGTTATCATATAGTGGTGCTTAATAAATGCATAATAATAATAAACAAGTTGCTAGTAAACAGATTAGGACTTGCGTCAAGTTCTCCAACCGATCCATGTCCCACACTGCTCCTCAACTCTGGAACTTCCTCTGAATTCTGCAGATTCTCAGTTCCTCCACTCATCCACCGTCATCTGCCTCGGGCTCCTTTACCCCACAGACTTTCCACTCCATATTGAAGTATTACCTCTTAAGAATTGCTACCCTAATCCATCTGATCCTTTTCTCGTCCTCAACGCAACCCGCTTTAACAGCTGCTCTGCCTCCTGTCTCTGGTCTCTCTGCCTGTCTCCACTGAACATCGCCCTCTGGACGATCCCTTTGATACAACACAGTGCTCCTGAATAAGGTTCAATAAGCTGATGCCAATGCTTAACTTTAGAATAGCATTTTAGAAAGTTGGAGTTTGCGATTACAATTGCTAGGAAGTTTATCATTATGAAGACCATTGATGAGCCAGAACAGGATTTAAAGTGTTCTCGAATGTAGTCGATGCTATAGATTCAGGTCACTGAGTCATTGTGCAACTGGTGCTCCTGTTGCATGGTTGATACGCTACTTCAGTGCTTGCCAAACTGTTCAGTGTCACGGACCGGCAGGAATTAAGTTTCAGTGTCACGGACTGGCATGAATTTTCCCACTGCAGGAGGACCGGTGCCAAATTTATGAATTATTTCTCTTTTTCGCTTTGGATCACCTAAATTCCTCAAAATGTATTAAAGCTGATTTAAATGCATGCTCAACCAATTAGATGACTCTATTGCCCTTTTAATGTTAGCCTAATAAGTCTTTTTTGTTATGACTTTTAAAAATATAATAGCCATTTCTTGATTCCGAGACAATTTGACTAGTTTCGTGACTCACTTTGCGCACTGGCAACTGAGCGCTCGCGGACCGGCACCGGTCCGCGGACCACCACTTTGGGAAGCACTGCGCTACTTGATATGTCAGCTGCATTCAAGTAGCAGACAACTGGGACAGAGATTGGCTATAATCCTCATCGAAAATTTGACTACTAGTCCTGCAGTCTTCTACAAAGTTTGGCGACCGTTCCTTCTGTGTCACTGGACCCACCGCATGAAACAATCTTCCTGACCATGTGAAGAATGTGCCACCTCTGGAGATATTGAAATCGCTGCTCTATGCCTATTTTTTAAAGTTTCATATAACTGTCGTTGATTTTTTGAACTCATGTACAGCCCCCGTGTTTGCCTTTTCTCTGCTATGGTGTTATATTTATATTATTTTTTTCATTTTTGTTACTATTAGTACTGTTTGAGTAGATTTCCAATGCTTCAGTGGAGTTCCAAGTTGTAACTGAAGATGTTCAATATTAGAGTAACCTGTGGTTCATTAACCTGTCCTTTTAAGCTGCAATGCTCTATGACCTGTCCTTTTAAGCTGCAATGCTCTATGACCTGTCCTTTTAAGCTGCAATGCTCTATGACCTGTCCATTTAGAGCACAGCTCTATGAGGCAGATGTAGCATTCATTTTGTCAGTTATTCTTTCACTGAGGTTTCTGTCTATGTTTTCAGAATACTGATGCTGGCATTCCGTCATCTGATCTTGGGTGAGATTTTTGTCATCCAAACTATTTTTCTGGCTTTTTCATAGATTCTACATTCATCTGCTAGATTTTCTTCTGTCTTAAAACCAGTTGACCAAGGATCCCAGAACATTTATTACTTCAGCGTCTAAACATCAAACATGATGGTGTTGGTTCAGAATGGTCACACCCTTCAAGATCTGATGGATGTCCATGTTTCAGTGCCTTTGAGAAATCTCTTAAATGTCCCACATATAAATGTTTGACTATGAATATGAATAAATGCCATTAAGAACAAAAATATTATCAGTAAGTAAAACAGTGCACATCATCATCATCATCAGGATCCATGGGCCGAAGGCCCCGTAGGTGTCCAACGCTTGCATCAGATCCATAGGCCGAGGCCTGTTAGGAGTCCAATGCTTGCATTGGATTTCATACGTATTTTTTCTTTACGAACGGAGTATCTGCACCCATCCGTTCGACCTTCGCACTTCTCTCTTAAAGAGAGTTCCAGGCTTAGGACTGGCTCTGATATCCACTATCTTGTGGTATCAGAGGCGGCGATGCCGCCCACGTTTGCCAGCTTTTCAGGGTTCCTGCTGAGCCTGTCCACCTCGCGTAGCGCCCTAGGTGGTACTTCAGCCAAGACCTTCACCACTGATGGCATAGCCTCAGCAGGCACTCCCCTACTTACTGTTGCCACCCCCTCACCACGTTGAGGTGTGAGTCGGACTTTGGGAGGGGGAGTGCACAGGAAACTAGAAGCCCATGCACACTCATGGAGTCCCACCAACGAATTCACATCCATAGACCATAGTTGACAGTCAGAGTCTCTGGACCAAGCTGCATTGATAGTGTTGAGCAACGACGGGCTATACGATCTGTGACCCATGATAATGCCACCACCAAGCAGTGTTTCTCAAACATCCTCAAACACACCATGTCAACAAGAAGACGCTGAGGGCAAAACAGAGTAGTGTACTTATTTCTGCTGTCATGTTTCTTCGGTGATGTTGGATGATCTCTTTAGGAAGACACCCATAGAGACAACAGCAATCGACTGACTGGAAAAGTCTAGTTTCTCAAAGTAGTGAGGGAATTTGTTGTAAGGTCATAATGTTTAACAGTATTACATATGTTTGGTTAAAGATAAATTATTCAACAATGAATTGGTATTGTCACTTGATGTGCCAGAATATGTTTAATTCAGGCTTTTATATAGAGTGTTAATCTTTGTGTTAGGAGTACTCGTATCAAACCACCGTATAAGTAAGTTACTGTGTTAGTTGAGAGCACTGCATTTACTGGCTTAAATCACAGTGCTTTTAGATCCCTGATGCAAATTGCTAGGTTTCACATGGAATATTGTCAATTCGGTAAATGCAGCAACAACAAATAGCTTATAGGATTCTGCATTTATAGTTCTAGCCTTATTGTCCTAGACTGGATTTTCTGATAAAAAAAAATTAGATTTTTTTGTTACCTTTTGTGTGTGTCTGACCATTAACAAAGTTGAGTTGATGTATTATGCAGTCTATGAAAACTGGATTGTTTAACACTTTAGCACAAGCTGCATTATTCT
The DNA here is from genome assembly GCA_020284085.1 of Aporrectodea caliginosa. Taxonomy (NCBI): domain Eukaryota; kingdom Metazoa; phylum Annelida; class Clitellata; order Crassiclitellata; family Lumbricidae; genus Aporrectodea; species Aporrectodea caliginosa. The sequence continues at coordinate 584,540 of JACEVL010005070.1, forward strand.
CTTTCCAGTCACTTTTAGTACACTGTTGAGTCTGTCGTAGTTAAAGTGTTAAAGCATGATAATTTGTTTAAGATAACACACGACTCAGGATGTTCAGGAGAACTGGATTTATGAGATGGTGTTTGTGGATTTTGGTGGCAGATCCAGAAGAGCACAGAGGGAGCCAATTGCAGGCCTCGTTTGCATAATGAAGGAACACTTTTTGAAAGTGTTCTATGAATTTCAGCATTGGCAGTTACGAACGTATAAACCCAAAGGAGGCATAAATCTAATGGACTAGACATCATTGAATTGTAGACAAGAAAACTATAAAATGATCAATGAAACAATTAAATTTTATTTGTAGACCTTAATGTGATTTTCAACTGATATACCCTTATCAAGCGTAGATCTTCCGGTATATTCAATTACAGTCTCGTCCAACAGTTGCCTGTTGTGTGACCATATTGCAAATCCTCATCATCTGATAGTTAGTGCTTGAGAGCTCTCTGACTTTCTCATGAGGTAGCTGAGATAGGCTGTCTCATAAGATCACAGAGGTAGCGTGGAGCTTGACCTAAAAACGTTTTACACGTAAGAAAAAGAATTTTAAACTGAATTCGAGCAGTTAGAGGAAGCCAATGAAGGTCTTGAGTCATGAAAGTCGAAATATGGGAGAAACGAGGTAGGCGGGCAATTAAACGAGCAGCAGAATTAAGTACTGATTGCAGTGGAGCCAGGCGGAGTTTTGGTAGGCCCATAAGTAACGAGTTACAGTAGTCAATGCGTGAACAGACAAAGGCATGAACCATGGAAGAAAAAATTGGCGAGGGGACAGATCGTCAAATGGCACGTAGACGCCGCAAGTGATAAAAACTGGACCGAGAGAGATTAGAGATATGTGAAGAGAAAGAAAGAGTACTGTCAAGAGTAACACCCAGGTTACGGACATTTATCTGGAAAGTTATGGAAGAAATGCAACTGTAAATATAAGGTAACACTATTCTCTTGAATAACTAATGTGTGCTAGGACAGTGCTTCCCAAACTTTTCAGTGTCACGGACCGGCAGGAATTTTTCAGACAGCTGAAGGACCGGTGTCCAATTTATTGCTTATATATCTTCTTCGATCACCTAAGTTCTTCAAATATATATTAAAATTGATTTAAATGCATGTTTAGCCAAGTCTATGACTATATTGCTCTTTAAATGCGAGTCTAATAATTGTTTTTGTTATGACTTTTAAAAATATAATGGCTGTTATATTTTATATTAGAATGAGACTTAATTATCTGTATTATAACATTTAATAAGAATGCATAACAAATCTTGGAATTTGGTACCAAATTGTTTAGTAACATTGGCAGGAGAGGATATTGTTAGGAAAACGTAACAAATTTAAGTACAGTTCTAAGTATAAAACAAGTGTTAAACAAGTTAATGCTATAGCTGAACTAAAATCATAATCAGTAACAGTGACTAGCTAGTGCGAACGGTGGACCTGTTTACTGCTTGCAAACTTTTTTAAGTCGTGGTTCGATTGTGGACAGTGCTACACGCAAAGGAGAACGAATATCCATACTGTTCCTATATTTTGTCTTAATGATGCTCATGGACGAAAACCCACTCTCACACAGGTAAGTGGAAGGAAATGGGAGAAGAGCTTTCAGAGCAGTTTCAGCAAGTTCAGGATATTCTGCTTTGACATGAATCCAAAAAGATGCTAGTGATGGCATTGTGTTGAAAACCATCTTCAATTCTTCGTCAGCAGCTAGATCAACAATTTATCTTCCAAAGTGACAGTTCAACGAGCCTTCGATGCTATAAATGGATTTCGGATCCAACCAGTTCCTATCCGAGGATCGTCTTCGGTCGGAAAGTAAAACTCAAAACGGTCAATTAAATTAGTCAAGTGCTCACTGATGACCTTCCGTAGAGATGGGTTATCAAGCGCTTCGCCTGCATCTATTTATGTCTGCATTATCTGAATCAGATGAATTTGAAGAATCAGTTTCTATTTCTGGCTCCACATTTCTATTTTTCCTCTTAAGAAACATGTCCATTGAGCCTTGCTTCGCCATCTATAAATTGGGTAAACAAAGTGAAATTACTATTTAATAGTAGCGCGGGTGTGTATATATGCTAGTGCTGTTTATTAATATATTTATTACTTTTCATTGCTATAATTTTCAAATTTATAATATATTAGAATTGCACTTACAGTTTTGAATGTGGAAGCAGACGTGTTTATTTTCTCTTCACGGATGCACTGACCAGATTATTAAAGACGATGGACATACGTCACATCCGGTTTCTTTGCCGGTCAAAAAATCGCAAATGTTCAGAGCAAAATTTCTAGTTTTCGCTTACAATTTTGGCTTAAATACATTTACTTGTAGGACGAATCTTTTAATTTATGGAAATTTTAGGCTATATGAAAAATATGGTGGAACCATTTCTTGATTCTGAGACATTTTGACTATTTTTTTGACTCACATCGCGGACCGGCAGCTGAGGTCTCGCGGACCGGCACCGGTCCGCGGACCACAGTTTGGGAAGCACTGTGCTAGGAGACAGTGAATGAGCCTAGAATGTTCAAAGACATTAAGCACCGGGTGTCAAGAACATTCATTGTTGTCTGCTGTAGTTTTGTTTAGCTACTTCAAAAGGCCATTGGCACTCTGGTTACAGTAGTGTGTGCTGTTTCCAGGCAATACTTGTAAGAGTGTAAGAGGTATGTATGTATGTATGTATGTATGTATGTATGTATGTATGTATGTATGTATGTATGTATATAGGTATGTATGTATGTGTATGTATAAATGTATCTAGCACAATTTAAGGGCCTCTGGAAAGGTCCTGAAAAGACTCCATACTGTATTTTCCTATTTCCAACTTACTAATAGCTCTTCATTTATGTTTCAGTCCAATCATGGTCATTCACGTTTGTGATGAAGCAAAAAACTGTGAGTATTGAAATGAATATTTTAAACCACTGTGTTCAAGAAACACAACAGAAATTATTGCATATTGTAATAATTCAAATTTATTAATACTGGTTCGTTATACAGGGCAGACCCATTAATGAGTCAAACCACCCTGACCATTAATGGACCGCTTACTAACAGGCCATGCTAAATACTGTAGTATATGATTTACTTATGTCTTAGTGTGGCTGGAGTGACAGGCTATTCTAATATGAAGGCATTTGCTTTGTAGCTAGCTATCAGACAAATTTGTACAATTACTTAAAGGTAACATTGCTGTCTGTTTATGGGTAAAAGTAATTGTGATTTATATATGTTTGTGGCCACAATAACATATACTATTTTCAGACATTATTTCATAGGTGCTTGAAATTCCAATCACTTGGGAAACAGCTGTTTGGGGGGTCCGGTGGCGCATTGGATAACATCTGGCGAAGAGTGCGAGAGGTACCGAGTTCGAGCCCCGTTAGGGCGGATTTGCTTTGTAGGCTGCTATTAGCGCCGTTGTATTACAAGCTGTCTGTTCTGTTAGTAGTTAACTAGTTAAGATTGTTTCAATTGCATAACATGTAAATGTACAGCGCAGTGCGTTTGTCAGGCGCTAAATTAAAGAAAAGATATTATTTATTATTATTATTATTGTTGTCACCTTAGCTGAAACAGAGGGTTAGTTAAGCAGATGTTAATAAGTGGGCTGGAAGTGAGAGGAAAGGACAAACGATACTTTTTTTACCTCAGTTACAGCGCAACTAGGTGTGAGGAGTAAAGACATAATTATATTACATTCACCTGCATTGGAAATGTACTGCCCACTGAAGGGCCAGCTGTCGCTAGCAACAGTTGCCTGATCCTTATGCAGGCAGTTGTGCACAGCTTATCCAGATTGCTACACAGCAAGTTCCTTGTACCTCATGTTAATGGGTCCCACTTGTTAAATAGGTGCCATTGGGCATCATGGTATGACCTTGTGTTAAGCAGATTCATGCAATAAAGGGTCATGCGTAAATGGGTCTCCACTGTATTTTAATAAATTGAAAGGTTACACAGTCAGATGAACAGTGTCAGACTAAAAACACAGGTGTAAGTAAAGTAGCACCGATTGCTATTTAACCGATTCTGATAGCTTTTGATGGATCAGATTCTTGTTCTGCTCAATGTCTATACCTGGCTTATGCTGGGGAAGCTATTGGTCCAAACAGCAAACCATTTGCTTATGGATGGCATCACGGTCAATTGCTTATGGATGGCATCACGGTCACTGTTGGCATCAGTGATGCCAACAGCAGACCCTGACGTGCAACTGTCCATAGTTTGTCAAGCATAGGACCAGCTTTGAGAATTCTTGAACTGTGAAATTTCTATTGAAGTAATATTTTGTAAATATTGGATCACCTGTGTACTTGGCATAGATTAAATCAGGCTCAGCATTCGTAATCGTAAACTCCAAATTTGTAAAGCGTTACGCTGAGCACATAGCACCAGCTTATTCATAAGCACATTGCTATGTTATGGGGATTCACCTGGAAATCCTATACGAAAAGATTAAAAGACATAGCTGATCGTGAACTATTAATTGCATTAACACAGCTGTTAAGTAATATGGTGCAAGCTATCTTATTATAAGGCTAATTTAATTTGCTCATTGCCCTGAAATTATTTTCAGTCTTTTCTTCAGTGTAAGAGGCTGCCTCAAGGGAATTCTATATATACCATAAGTTGTTGCAAATGTGGATTTCTTGCAATTACGAGTAGGTACTTGAGTTGAGTATGTATGTGTTGGTGACAGTGAAGCAAGACTTTACATGTCCTCGTGATCTCCTTGTCCGTGAGATGCAGTACTTTGGTGAGTATCTGTCAATGGAGAGCCAGCACATGGAAGAGGTCGACATTTCTGTTCACTGCGACGTCCAGGTCTTCGACTGGCTCATCCGATATGTCAAGAGGTCCACGAGGGATATGCCTGTGCCACCAAAACTAGGTCATCCGCTTTCTCTTTGCTTCTTCAAGTTTTAACTTACATGTAATAGTTTGATTTTGTCTTGGTAATATTTATTTGGAAATATTAAGACTGATAAAAATTGCTAAAATCCTGTCTTACATAGAGAAATTGTAACTTCCTAAAATGGGATATCATCATATCATCACATTTAATACAGATAATTTCATTCAAGATCTTCCTATTTGTGCAATTTGTTATGGTTGTTACTGTGCCATCATGCATCAAAGAGTTTTGTGGTCTAGTTATGAGTCAGCCTGGTTGGCAGTCACTATGCTCTGCTGCTTGTGGAGATATCTGGGTTCCTCTCTTATACAAGTTGATATGAAGTCATCAGGCTTTCTCATGCATGGGACCGTCCTCTTGGAACAATCTTCCTTTAAATATACGTATACGATTTCAATTGATTCAGCACAAGATCTATGCATTTCTGTTACCTTAAGTCACACTCGTTTAAATCAGTTAGACAGCTATGCAAGCAGTTAAAGTTCTTAAAGTTCTTAAATTAAAGTTCTTTCTCACATATCATATGAAAGTGTTGTTTACAAATTTCAGAGCCCAGCAATTTCTGAAGAGGCTTTAAAGCTGCTATTTAAATGTTTTGTTATAGTACATTTGTCTTAATAATAATAATATATTTTCGTTTATTCAACAATCCGGTTGACACACCGCAACCGGTTACAGTGTACAATTATGCAATTCACAACTAACAGAACAGACAGCCTGCAAACACAAAGCATATCCGCCCAACGGGGGCTCGAACTCGGTACCTCTCGGTCACTTTGCCAGATGTTATCCAATGCGCAACGGGCCCCCCCTTAGTTCTAGTAAATGTTGTCAAATGCTTCTACATCTTCTACACCAAGGTCATTTGTATTAAAGTATGCAGTGCAGCCCTGTGACAAAGTGTTCTAGGTCATGATTTGATGATGTTTCAAGTATCTTGGATGCTGTGCAGACCCTTGGCTCTATGATAAAGTTCATGGTATGATGATGGTCCAAGTATCATGGATGTGGTGCAGACTGTGTGGCAAAGTTATGAAGGTTTGCATTTGTTCTTTTCGTCTTTGGGGCTGGTCCCATCATGTGCATGAACCTTGCTTCTGTTACAGAGTTAAAGTTCTTTCTCACATATCATATGAAAGTGTTGTTTACAAATTTCAGAGCCCAGCAGTGCCATTTCTATTCTCATTTCTTCTGATTTCCTGAAGATGGATGCTTTGGTAAACTATTTTTTGTTACTTTTTCTGCTTTATTTTAACATGTGATTGAATCTACTTATGAATTAGGTGAAAGACAAGCATTTGTTAATCACTTCTGTTTTGGATATAGTGATATACCAAAAGCAATGTTTTGAGAGGTAATTCTGAGTTTTGAAGATTTTATTAGCAGAAGCACAAATACAGAGCTACAAGACAAACGGTCGTGTAAATTTTAACTGAACTGTGAAAAAATATATTGATCTCCGACAGAAATTCGTCTACATTGATAGAAAAAGGTCCGAATACATGTGTCAAAAGGGAAATGGCTAACTGGTTACTCTATTCCTATGTATATGAAGCCCTCCACTTGTCTGTTGTTTTCTGGGACAGGCGGTGTTGTTTCCAGACGCAGGCAGCTGTCAAATGAGATTTATTGCTTTCTTTCAGTTGAAGCCAAGAATAACTCTGTATACACCATACTGTAATGTCTTTGTAACTGATTTGGTGATGTACAGTGTCAAATACTTTTGGCAAGTAAAAGAAAGTGCCAGTTGAAATGCTGTAGAAACAAAGGCATCTTGCCATTACACCTGATGCAATATCATTTTCCAGAGACAGTCTTTTAGTCACAGACCTTAACAACACTGCCATAGCATTTAAAACATTGCTGTAACCGTTGGAAAGGTTGAAAAATTCAAATTTCCATTCAAGATAAAGAGACTAGAGTAAAACAAAATAAATTGCATGTGCCAGATCAAGTGTTTTAAGAGGTGGATTAGTGCTTCTGGACTATTTCTCATTTTATGGTGTTTGTGAGCCTGTGGGTGTGGACTATACTACCTGGTAAACTTGTTTACATGTTTAGCAGGTATGTGTGATATACGCATATACGGGTTATTAGCATGTGTGCTATATGCATGAAAATATGGGAGTTGACTTGTTGACCTGACTTAAGTAGAAAATTTACTTTTGCAATGTCTGATACAATACAAGAGGTGATAGATTAGTTAATGATATTTCTCAATTAATTGGGCAACAAATTGGCAATTTCATTTGATTCAGTATGATGAGAAATTTTGGTGCATTTCCAAATAGCCAATCAGGCCATTTCAAGGCTTTCATTTATGTGGAAATTAGCGCCATAATCAGTATTGATACAGTGCTGAACTGTTCAAATGATCTGCTTTATTTTCAGGTTCAGGAGTGCATTGAATTTTGCCATACAAACATGAGTGCAATTCTAGCAACACCGTGCAACATGAACTGTATTGACGATAGACTAGTTACAAGGTCAGAAACTAGCATCTGAGTTTTTTTTATTAAAATACAAAATTGGAGGTTCTGAGCGTGCATGGAGTTTTCATTTATTATCCAATTTAAATACTTGTTCACTATCTTATTCATTATTAAATCCATAACACAGCTATTGTCAAATGTAAAATTTTCAACACTGGCTACAGACACTTTGTTCCGTAATTTTCTGTTTTAGAATATCTGACTTGTTTAATCACAATCAATTGGAGGAAATTAAGGACAGAAAGGACAAATTCAAAAGGTAATCAGAGAAAACATACCACAGAGATTTCAGGGAAATTCCAGAAGTACTTTTAGGAACATTGGAAACTATTGGACAGCAAAAGTTCTAGAACAGTGGTGTATGATTAGTTGCATAGATAGACAGAAGCTGTTTGTCATTTGCATAGGTTGGTGACTTTTTTAGTGACCTTATGTTGGTGCTTTCACCTTCCATCCTTTAAATCCAGAATTTGAAATCTTGTTTTCTAAGAAAATATGCCTTGCAGTATTAGCTAAAGGTAGTTTTCTGAGCATTGATGATGATGGTGATGGTGATGGTGATGGTGATGATGATGATGATGATGATGAAGAGGACGACGACGATGACAATGACCCTAAGCTGGATTCCTAGGCTTACTGTTTGCTGGTCCTAGGATTTGGAATTCGTTGCCTATTTCTGTTTATCTGTAAGTTCGCTTCTGTTATTCAGATATGTATAATCTCACAGTTCTTAAATGCTTGTAGCTTGTCTTCCAGTCTCTTGTGCTTCATGAATGTCTACTAGTTCTGTTCAAAGTGCTGTTATTCGCAATGTAGTTTTGCTTAGAAATGATTAACAACGGCTGATGGCCTGTGTAGTATTTCAACTGTGCAGTAAACATTTTCAAATTAGATTAGATTAGGTTTCTTGCATTTAATTGTTGTTATGTTTTCATTGAAGCAAACTGTTTGCCAAAAAGGTTGAGAAGCTGTTTGATCCGACATTTAGTACATCCTGGTGTCCAGAGAATGCTTCTACTCTCTACAGGTGACTGCATAATATGTGATTGCTTAAAGCAACATCACTCATCAGCTGACAGCTTTCAATTCCTGTCCAACATGATATATACCAAGCTAGCCTGGATCTCATCAGCTACCAAACAAGACTACATGCACCTTCTAAGTCAGGACCAATTACCATAATGGGCCAAGACTGAAAGTTGATGTATTATCATGTCATTCTCACATATTAATTGAATGTAAGTTGCTTAGGGTAAATAAACCAAATCACCTGTTCATGACTTTCTTCTCTCGTTATTATGATCTCTAATTTTCCACAGCAAGCACGTCTTTGTGCTAATCTGTTTGTTCTATCACTCTTCATCCATAGAACATCAATGCCTTTTCACTAAAAGATCAAGAAAGAAGCTTCAGTTCTTGGCCATGACATATCTGTAAGGAGCATTCTGTATGGAACCTGTGTTATGTTGCAATGCATTCTGTGTGGAACCTCTTTTATGTTGCAGTGCATTCTGTATGGAACCTCTTTTATGTTGCAGTGCATTCTGTATGAGGACGATTTTCTGTTGCAGTACATTCTGTATGGATCATCTTTTATGTTGCATTGAACTTTGTAAGGGGTCTCTTTTATGTTGCAAATCATTCTACATGAAGTCACCTTATTTTGCAATGAATTTTAAGGGGTCTCTTTTATGTGGCAATGCATTCTATATGAAGTCACCTTATGTTGCAATGCATTCTTAGCTCACCATAATAAAACAGAGGCTTGTACTTTTACAGATGCTCCATTTGTAAGAAAATCCTGACAAGAAATCTCGAAACTAAAATGAAATGTCTTCAGAACAGGTAACCTTTCCTCTGCAGTAACTGACATGTACTGTAAAGGCCAGAATGCTAAACTAAACAAAACACATTATACAATTTACACATGCACTGATTCATGTTCAAGGATTTTCCAGAAAACTATGTAGTGGACCTGTTGATGCAAGGTGTTTTGACAGAGTTTTATCCATATTAAACATTCTATAAATCTGCATTGCAGTTCAGATGCTGCAGTGCTGCTGCCTTTTATCAGATTGTTGTTGAACTATCGTTTTCCTGTGGAGGTGTTTGCACTGGGGTCAAAAGGTCCTCTGGTGCTAGAACCTTGCCCATGAAAAAATCTGTTAGGGCGCAAAAAGAAGATATACCACGATATACGCTACTTCCGATCTAGAACATTAGCTTTCAAATAGTCTGTAAGCTTTCATATATTCTGTTCACAAATAGATACTGATGCTTTTGGGATGATTTAGACTTTGTTAGTACTTATTGGATGTGATCAAATTAATGTTTATATATATTTAGGATGATAATTGATTCTCGTGGTCATCTGTCCTTTCGTCACATTCCTGATACAACATTTGATGTCAATGATTACGTTCTGGATCTTAAGAGCCAGAAATCCTGGAGCGACGTCTACTGGCAACTCTGGGGCACAATTAATTATTTGGTATGCTTTCGTTGTGGTGAGACTTATCCTTGCTCTGAACTGGCTGGGTGTCGGTATCATCCAGACTCACCTGTCTATGAGGATGCCAGCTGCGGAGGCAGGAAATCGCAGGGAGAATATCCATGCTGTGGAACCAAGATCATTCGATTTGATCCCGCTCAACTGAATAAGGTGATGTCATGGGGTTCTATTTCTTGCTTAATAACTTTTTGCTTAAGAAACTTTACTAACTTATAAGACTCATGTACCAACTAGCTTCTGCTGTAACCTCTTGTTGAATATGAAACTGTTATACATCACAGCTATTTAGTTACAGCCATGCAAAAACATCAGAGTATGGTTTCATAAACTGAGTCTTTAACTTAGAAATAACAAGAAGGTTTATGTCAACAGAATTTTACCATTTGACAGTGTATTTAAAATAAATTATGTACTGGTAGGTGAGTCTACCAAATACAGTTATTAATGTTCCAACCTGATATGGTCACATTGGACATACACTTGAATACTGATGGAACTAATGTATTGATTTAAAAAAAAATTGCCATCATTGCATCACTCTACCCGAATTAAAGGTGCAACCTGTAGTCCAGAAACTATGGTAACAGTAGACTTGGGGTGGCTCTAGTGCAGTGCCTCCCAAACTTTTTAAAGTCGTGGACCGGCAGTAATTAACTTTCAGTGTCACGGACCGGCAGGAATTATCCCTCTACAGGAGGACCGGTGCCAAATATATTTAGTTATTTCTCTTTTTCGATCATCTAGAATAAATTCCTCAAATATGTATTAAAATTGAATTAAGTGCATGTTTGGCCAAGTCTATGACTCTGTTGCCTTTTTAATTCTAGCCTGATGAGTGTTTTTGTTATGAATTTTAAAAATAAAATAGCCATTTCTTGATTCCGAGACAATTTGACCAGTTTCTTGACTCACTTCGCGGACCGGTAACTGAGGGCTCGCGGACCGGCACCGATCCGCAGACCACCACTTTGGGAAGCACTGCTCTAGTGCATTTATTCAAAACTTTTCTATTTGTCTTTGCTGTAGGGTTGTCGCCTGAGGGACCACACTGTGTGCATGTCCTCATCATCTTCCGCTTCTTCAGAACCATCGGATGGCACCACATACTTATCGTCAGTTGCTGGATTAAGAAACAAGAATGCCAACAAGCTTCAAGTCTATGACGATCTTCTCGCACATCGTGATTCCATCTGCCTGCCACAACAAAAGATCACTGCACTACCTAACGAGTTAAGAGTTGTCTGGTTTCTCATGATGATGCAAAAATTCAGTGCCATTTGTTAATGCAGGGAAAAGAATTTATGGAATGGAGGGAAATCTAGCCAAAATCAGAAAATTGCAATTAGACAATTAACTTTAAGGGCAATTTTTACTAGAGGAATATTTATATATTTTAGTTAGTAATCAGATATTGTTTATTGATGAGAAAAAGTGCATAAAAATATACCAAGATACAGTAAAGGATAGTTATCAGATGTTATGCTAGGAGGATCACCCAGATTCTATATTTAATTACACATGGTGACATAAATTTAGACTGTTTGTAATATTAGCACTCTAAGCCTTAAACAGATCTGTGTGTGCTAGGTTAACGGACCTAATGCACTTATATGCAGGCTTTAGGGGCTGTGAAAATTCCTGTTTCGTTTGATTTCCAGTACGTCAGAGGTGGACGTGTTTGGAGCTGATGAGAAGGCTGTTGGACTTCACGGTGGAGTTTCTTCTGCGGGACTAATGGACCCCAGTCTTGCAATTCCAGATAAAAAGTCTGAAGTAACTATGATCAAGACTTTTTTCAGAGAAGATTCTGAGCTACAGTATTTCTTTGTTTATGCATATGCTTGCATATTGTTTATTTATATAACTTGCACGGCATTTACGCAGAAGCTCAGTAATTGAGCCTTTGTACAGATACACCTCACATTTGTATGCAGGCTCACTTTGGTTTTAATGAAAACCAACGATATTGGAACATTGCGTGAACTGGCTGCTTAGATTTTGGTACATAAAGTCTAGTTCTGGATAGGGTGGAGTTCTGATTAATTAAAGGGTATTTGGTGGGGAAAAGAAACTGTTATGGACGTTCAAACCTGAAAGAGGCATCTACTTGTGTGCACTGGCTGTTAGTTGAAACGATTTGGCATATTATGGCAATGGTGGTTGTGGCAGTGCAACTAAACTAGGAGAGACAGGTAAGAGTTTTGGTGGGATAATTGTCTTAGATCTGAATTCTTGTTATTAGTTGTATTATTGTGTATATCTGGTTATTGGTATCGTGCTTTTAAGAATCTCACAAAGGTGCTAACAATATTGGAAATGATGTTTAGTTAGATAAGAAAATTACTAATGTGACATAATCTTATTTCATTTGTAAGTTCCACGAGCACTTGTTTCTTTGCTATTAGTGGTTTGATTATATCGTCTCTTCCCAACTTAGTTCCGATGATATTAAATGAATCTGTTTGGTGCAGCCGCAGCTGAAGGCACTGATGATCGAACGAGAGATGACCTACGATGACAGATTTGAAGGCAGTGATGATGAGGTCGGAGACGATGAAGAAATTAAAGGTTTGCAGATCCTGTTGTTCTTCATCATTCTCTGGAAGCTGTGCTGTCTGCCCAACCATGTGGACTGAACTCCTAAAAGCCCTTAACGGTTCACTGATCAACTTATTCCTGACCCTCGCCATAGCATGCATAACACGGTTATGGCCGTGGTTCCAAAATGCACTTGCATTATCTTTGAAAGAAAACTCATACAATAGTGTATGAAGTTAGCTACCACAAAGCATCAGTGTGGTTTTTATAAGATTTTCACTGGTTCAGAACTTTTCAAGGTAGGTAAAAAAATGTCAATCTATTTGCATTGCTGTTTATATAGTTGTGTCATGGAAATGTTTTAAGGCTCTAAGGACGATTGCTAGACTTACGCCTACAGACTAGTGGCTAGAAAGCTTACAGCCTGCTATCTGATGACTTTGTCCAACTACTTTGAAAACCACACCTGTCTGATTGTGATTTAATACCAGACAATTTATGTTTCTGACCACATAAATACTGCATTTCAGTATGACCCTCTTAACCTACGGTCCATTGACATACAGTCATGGTGACTTTGGCTTTTGACAACCGCAGGTACACAGGTTGGCACTGTACCTGTTGCCGGTTGTATTTCTACTACTACTGCAACTATTACATTGTAAAGTATCGGTATATTTGTACTCTTCTGATGACTTTTCCTTTTAGCTTTGCTCAAGCTATTGTTTCTTCTTCTTTTAAGATGCGCATATTTAATCTTCAGGTGTGTCAGTGAAGAAGTTGTGCAGTCGTAAGTCAACAGTGACAATTGAACCTCAGGCAATTTTGCTTGATGGACCCGACTTCAAGTCAGTTGACCATGTATTCTGTTATTTGTTCATTTCTATCCAGCTCAATTCTTAGTTTTTAGACCACATAACAGTCAAGACATTTGCTTTTCTCTTATTTGTAATTGTAATAAAAATAAGCACAGAAATTTATGTGGCACCACTTCAAGAGAATCTCATCAGAGGCACACTCAACCGAACAACATGAAAACACAATGGAACAGAATGTGATCCCCAAAAAAAGAAAAGACTAGGTTTAAATCATTGGTGTAGATGATATAGGAGGAGCTGAACAACGTATCTGACTGGGCGGAAAGGAACAATCTTAGACTGAATAAGAACAAATCTCGTGAAATGCTGATCTTCCGACGTGGCTGCAGAAACAAGGATGTCCCGCCCATAATGGATATGGAGCGAGCAACCGAAATGGTTATACTAGGAGTCACTATCTCCGATGACTTAAGAGCATCAGCTCATGTCCGTCAGGTGGTGGGCGCCTGCTCAAGCTTGCTACATGCGATCAGAGTTCTGAGGGCACACGGTCTTCCATCAGCAGCGCTTCACGAGGTCACACGGGCTACCACAATTGCACGCCTTCTGTATGCCTCACCGGCCTGGTGGGGCTACACCTCCGCTAGCGATCGAAATGGTCTACAAAGGTTTTTACAGCGAGTCAAGCGAATGGGCTACCTCCCGCCTCAGCAGCCAGATGTAGTCTGTATGATGGAAAAGGCAGACAATCAGCTTTTTCAGGCAGTCATATGGAACTCAAGTCATGTTCTGCGCAGCCTTTTTCCATCGACAGTCCGACGGAGCTATGCACTGCGCCAAAGACCTCATGACTTTGAATCGTAATCGTAATCGTAATCGTAATCGTAAACTCGATATTTCTACAGCGCCCACAAAAGCGAAGTCGCGGGAACCAGCTTATTCACAGGCGCTTAACCAAAACAGAATCGATAGGCAGGGGGTCAAAATCCAGAGAGTCAGGCAGGCAGACAGTCAGACGGCTAAGGTGGATGATGCTTAGAGTTGAAATGGCGAGGAAGGTGAGGGGAAGAGAAGGAATCGGGATAGGATTTGTGAAAAAGCAGTGTTTTCAGTTTTGAGTGGAAGACCTGTGGAGAGATAGCAAGAGGTGAGGTTTTGGTGAGTTCATAGGATGGATCGGATATTTGTCGTAGCACAGGCGGGAGTTTGTTCCAAAGAGGCGGGACAGCTATGGCTATGGAACGATTTGCAAATTTAAGCGATGAGGTGACGGAAGGGCGGAGCAGTGTGAGGGTGGAAGATGAACGGGTTGAACGAAGAGGTTGGACCGAGAACAACTGACGGAGATACGAGGGCTGAGAGGATTGAAGCGTATTGTAGGTGAGAGATAGGACTTTATATTCTATTCGTTCAGGAATTTTGAGCCAGTGGAGTGATTTCAAGACAGGTGTGATGTGGTGGTGTTTGGGGGTTTTGGTGACAGCACGGGCGAGGGCATTCTGAATGGCTTGGAGGCGATTAATTTGAGTGGTATCTATGTTGAGAAAGAGAGCATTGCAGTAATCTAATTTAGCGTGAACTATTGATGTGGCGATTGTTGATGAGGTTTTGAAGTCAAGCATAGGGCGAATTCTACGCAGGTCACGGATGTGCATGAAGCAAGAACGGGAAAGATGGGTGATGTGATCGGAAAAGCTAAGATTCTGGTCAAAAGTCACACCTAGGTTGCGGACAGGAGAATTTGCTATGAATGTGTGAGTGGATACAGAGTCAAGGCTGAGGGAAATAGAGGGATCTGGAATTTTCTTGAGTTGCTCACGGAGGCCTATAAGAATGAATTCAGTTTTAGAGGGGTTGAGGCACAACATGTTTGAAGTCATCCAGGAGGAGATTTGTTTTACCACAACAAGAAGATGATCTATGGAGTCGGCGAAGCTGCTGGGAGAGAATGAAATGAATAATTGGGTGTCGTCAGCGTATAGGTGATGGTCAACTGAGGATGCTTTGATGAGTGAGCTGAGTGGAGTAGTGTAAAGGATGAACAATAGGGGCCCAAGAACAGAACCTTGCGGAACACCACAGGTGAGAGGGCATGATTGCGATGAGGTTTCTGGTGTTTTAACAGAGAAAGAGCGGGAAGAGAGATAGGTCTGAATCCAGAGGAGAGCAGTGTCGGTAAAACCGAACCAGGTAGACAGTCTTTGGAGTAATATGTTGTGGTCAATGGTGTCGAAAGCTGCAGAAATATCAAGGAGGCACAGACAGGAGACTTGTTGATGAGAAATGGCAGAAACAAGTTTATTGTAGAGGCAAGTGAGAAGGGTTTCGGTTGAGTGCCGCTTGGTAAAACCAGACTGGTGCGGGTTAAGGAGTGAGTTTGAAGTCAGGTAATCATTTATCCGAGACAGGACTATGCGTTCAGTTAGTTTAGAGATGAATGACAGGTTGGAGACAGGTCGGTAGTTTGAAAGGATTTCTTTATCAAGTGATGGTTTCTTGAGAAGTGGAGTGACTAAAGAATGTTTGAAGAGGAGGGGAAAATTGCCAGTAGACAAGGAGAGGTTGATTATTTTGGTGATGATGGGAACGAGAATAGATGAGCAGTCTTTCAGTAAGGAGGTAGGTATAGGGTCAAGTTCACACTGCTTATTTGGAAGCGATTGTAACAGATGGGATATTTCAATCTCTGATGTTGGTTGGAAGACAGATAATGATGATCGAGGTGGGGAGGATGGACGGTCGTGAGTGGTGGGAGGAGTATCTGGAGGTGAATCGATGGTGGTTTTTGAGAGTAGTGATTGAAGAGAGAGACGGAGGGTAGTAATTTTGCCAGAGAAGAAGGAACAAAACGACTCAGCTATTGAGGAAGGTGGAAGAGAGTTTGGAAGTGGGCTTGAGGAGTTCCGGTGGAGGAGTTGGTTAATAGTTTTCCAAAGAAGGCGAGGATTAGAGGAGCGGGATTGAACTAGTGAGGAGTAAAACCTCTTTTTAGCCGTAGCCAGAAGGTGATGGTATTTATTTGTGGCTGATTTTAGGGTAGATAGAAGTTGAGGATCACGGGTTCGTTTGTAAGTGCGCTCAAGGCACTATAAATAAAGACGATCGTAGCTTCATCCCCTGTGTGCTCTTTAAGTCAATATCAAAGAGATAGTTCGTAACCCAATCCAATCCATCGGTTCATTGTCGTACTGACATTACACTAATAATTATAGCTATTTTCTCTCTGTTTTTCTTCTATTTGAAAAGTTGCGGTCTGTCAACTTTCTATTTTCAATAAACGAAATTATATATAGAGTTCAGGCACTCAGAGATCTTGATTGACACAATCATCTCAGACAATGACTTCATCATTACGAGAGGTCACCAACGAGTGGCACTTACAGCAGAAAATGAGCACGCTTCAGTTTGTAGCATTTTGAGATGTTACTAAAGCCTTTTTATAAGACTTCCTTTGAAGATCTTTTTGGAAGTCTGTATAATATTTGTAATTGCTCTAATGTTCTTTTAACACAGTTCTCTCAAACTCTTGGTGCAGGGGCCAAATGTGGTGCTGTCAAAATGTTTGGTCCACAACACACTAGCAGTGATTTGGTTAATAATTAGTTGCATCCTTTATTAAATGAGACATTCATAACAGAATATTCTGAATATATGTTAAAAGATAAGCAAAATCCGGTGTCATGAAAGAGAAAAGGTTGTAAGGTTCTAATTTTTTCCTCCAATACAGTTTTTACAAGAATTTCACAATTTATGTTCAAACATGCGAATAAATATGTTAAAAAGCTGCAGGTACAAAGCATTGCAATAGCAGTTGACAAATCTACAGGTGTCTGTGACACAATGAGATTGGCATTGCACATTTGATGCACGAATAGCCACGTTAACATTACGTAACAGTTGCATCCCAATACATAGCACGCCCACGTGTAGAGCTATTGGTAAACTTGGGAAATGTACTGAAAGGGCACAATTACCGTCAATAAACTAGTGTACCAGTATGTGGCTATTGACTTAATTTTATTCATGCTACTGACAATGCTATATAAATTGTTGTCATTCTGGCCCTTGCATTCACTTTGGTGTGAGACATGTGTTTTAAAATATGCCATTTGTTGAACTTTCTCCAAACACATGTCATATGGAGAATACTAAGTATTGTGGCTAGAGTTGCCATTCCAGCTGACATCCTGGTTGTAGAATGAAATGATGACATTTCAACCCTTAAGCTTTATTGTAGGACTGGTAAGACCATTTGCAACTGATGTGTGGTATTGGTACTTTATGTTTTTGCTTTCAACAGTGTGGCTAAAACAGGAAAATGGGATTCAACTCGATCGCTGCGGTACAACCAAGACTCACAACGAGAGGAAGGTACATGATTTAGAGAGCTCTTTCAATCTCAAGTTGTTAGCATAGTTCAAAGTTCAGGTTACTAGGATACCTTTAACCTTGCTTTTGATGATAGTAAGCACCAATTTTCTGATAGGTCTGCCTGACCCACTTTCAGTTTCTTTGTTTTCTGAGGCAGTTCGGTGTTGCTTTTCAGACCAACGACGAATGAGAGAGATTGTCCGATATCTGACGCACCTTCGTCTTGGTGCTGAGAAGATTGACAAACTCAGACAGAGAGAAGTAAATTTTCTTTGTTTAAACCTGAACTGATCCATCTTCTGTATTCTGCACTGATTGTTCTTCCAATGATTCATTTAATAATTATTCAGATAATATCCTAGCAGAGTTTTATTATTGGTTTTCCATTTTGTCAATTTCTTTGTTTTATTAAGAAGGCAACTAATGCAATGGATTCTAAGGCTAACGCATTCTAAGGCTAATGGATTCTAAGGCTTTGTGCCTTAAAAACTGAAACAAAAGTCAATGCTTTGCGGATTACTTCCTCGATTGCTCTTCAAAAACAATGAAAGTCTTAATTGTTTGTGATGTGCTAAAAGAAAATTTGCAGGGGGATTGAGGAAAAGGTTATGAAAGCAGGGAAACAAAGAAAGTGTGACTTTGAACTGTTGCTGATGAACAAGGACAGCAAAACAGTTCAGTCATGAATGTCAGAGTTCTCTATCCCTTTGACTACCACATAATTTTAGCCATTATTCTGGCCCCACCAGATTTTTAGGGTTTACAACCCATCTCACCACATTTAACAGTAAATCGTAATTGAGTATTTATATAGCGCCACTCAAGATCAGAGGCGCTCCTGACCCGGGCCAGTGTCTTCACTGGTAAAGAGAGGTTTTCAGGCGCTGGCAGAACTGGTCAAAAGAAATAGAAAAAAGGTCGGCCCTGAAGGACTAAGGCAAAAATTTAACCATAAACAACTGAAGAGTTAAAATGTATGTAAACATGAAATTTTGGTGTTGGTGAGCAGGCCAAACTTTTAAAATATTCAACAAACCTAGCAGAGAGGCTGGCAAAAACCCTAGTCTTGCTGAAGCAGCATTATGCAATAAGACAATTATTTCAAGTTAACCTAATTATTGTTTGAGGTCATATAAAGTATTGGTATGAACACTACTTACAGTACTGTTGGTCCTGCTACTCGTAAATGCACAGATTCCTTAACAATTAGGTCCATCTGACTGCAAATTTTCAAAAATCATTCCCAAAATTTCATCTTCTTTAACCATTGCAGTTGGTAACTTTTTTGCCAACTTTTCACATTGAATATCTGCTCAACCATTCCACTTGGATATAAGCAACCAAAAGCAAAATGATGGTTGATTTATTCACCTATTTTTATAGATTTATATTTATGAAGTAATTTACATGGAATGAACAATTATTCCCTACTGTCCAATAGGTTTAACACTAATGAAAAGCTGCATTGGTTTCAGTTACTTTAGTACACTCGTTGTTAAAGTGTTAGAAAGGACACCCATAACGTTGCAAATAGTTTTGTGTAAAGTTATAGTCAAATACTTGCACGTGTGGCAGGCATAGGGTTAAGTTGAGACCATGGAAGCTGAATAAGGTATATTTTCTGAAGATGAATTGTATGTAAATGGAAGTTTAAAAGGAGTTGTGAGAGTCTTCTTGTCTAATGTTTTTTGCAAAGTATGCTGGTGGGATGTTCTCCAAACTGGAATCACACTGGAAAGCAGTCAACACTCCACCACCCAGAATGGGCAATCCAGCCTTCAGGTCAGAATAGCAGTTCTCAGTATTAGAAGCTCATCTGTGGCTCTTGGTGTCATATTGTCAAATTTCTTTGGCACCTATAGCACACCAAACTACTCACACGAGGGGCCATAAGGCGAGAGATTCACCCGCGGAATTTGTCTTAAAACTGAGCAGCAACACTTCTACAACAGTTGACCGAGCATGAATTGCACTGAGAGATCAACCTATGAATGAATGATACAAGTTTAACGTGCCAGGCGTCTATACTTGAAACAGAGCATGGCCAGTCGGTAGGGAAGAGGAGATGGACAGCTGAAGTTGGAAGCCAAGTGACCAATACAGAAGTTTTGTGCTGTGCTGTAACAGCCTTGTGCTACTGAAGTTCTGGCATGGCAAACAAAAAATCCCTCACTCATCAGAGAGGAGATGGTCACAAAAGAGGACTAAGACCAGTTGGCACTTGGCACAGAAGGCCGTGAAAGTAACTTTGGGTAGCTTTAAGAAATTCCAGTCTCTCGTTGTTGTATTAATAAATTTCTCTCTCTCTATGAATTACATGTACATGTATTTTGCTTATATTTATTGTAATGGCAGCAACCATTCTGTTCTCACAACTCTACCAGGACCAGGAGAGCCTTGTCTCCAAGTAATGCATCTTTTCCCAAAACGTTAAGTGTATGTGGCATTTCCAGTGATCCTGTGTGAGGCCACAAGGAGTGACTACACAGACCAACTGATATTAAACACAAACGTAGAACTTTCAACAATGCTACTGAATCAGTTTTCACAGTCAGTCGAGTTTTGACGTGGATTTATTGTTGGTAGTACATCAAATGTAGAGGTGAACTAGACAGCAGAAGAGGAAGGTTGAAGAGAATGCAAGTAACGCAATGAGCCCGAGTAGTTGAAGGCATAATACCACATCTTATGAACCAATGTTTTTGTGCACCAGTTAGAAGTTACAAGAGCTTATTAGATTAGCAATAGTATATGACTTCTTTTTGATGTTATTATGTCACTTTCTCCTTCAAAGATCATTCCTGCTTCTAAAATGTAATTTAAAATCTGAAGTTTGTGTATGGTATTTAATATCGTGTTTTAACAGCTCTGTTATTTTAATAGTACTGATTATTTTGTTTGTAGAATGAAGCCTCGCCTAAACCAGATCACCACTAGCAAGTAGTCCCAGCTACAAACTGGTAAAAGAAAGCAGAGATGAACATCTTTCGACTCAACTGTTAGCAGGCTGTGAAATGATTGCTTCCCATCAAACAAGAATGTTGCTGCTGATCAAATCAAGTTGACAGAATCAGTCATTTAATTTCACCTAACTAATATATGTGATATTAAAGTAAATACCTGTAAGGATTATTGCTGAAGTTGTGCATACAGTAGCATTGCCATAGCTACTTACGGAGTCTATATAAATAAGACAGACAAGTAAATTGTAGGCCTAATAGATGATGAGCCAAAAATTGTTAGTTTCCTTTTATAGATATTTTATGTAGAAAGTGAGCACTTTCAAAGTGTTTAGAAAAAAGTCGCTCAAGGTCATTACCTTGTATCTCTAGAAATAATTCCAAGTTGTAATTGTATTTCTCTTCAGTTCACTGAAAAGAATACCACTGGCAAACATGTTCTGTATTGTTTCTCTCGCTTCTATTTAAACAGTTACAAGAACAAATGTCATCTCAACTGTTGTCTACTAAATGGGGGCAGGTCAAGCAGCAGTTGATGCTACGCACCATCATAGCTTTCACATAGAAACTTTGGATTGTGTATTAAACCAGTGCAGGCACTTTTCACAGCTCATCCTCTCTCTCTTCAATAAGGCTATGAACTGTACTACATTTTACTAAAACTTTTTTGTTGCACAAGAAAGTCTTCATTTCGTAAAGCCTTCTAGTGACAATTGACATTGACACTTGGCTGGAAACGTTTAACTAATCAAATGTCAACCATCTTATTTACATTCTTGTACTTGGTGCATGAATGGAATCTGGTTTACACCAGCAGTGATTAGTTACAGTAAACCTCATAGTAGAGTACTTAACTGTCTCTCCTATTTATTGCAAACATGGTTCTTAATTTCTGTATGACTTTGCACACATTAAAAATAGAGATGTTCAACAATAAAAAAATTGTAATATACGATTAATAATGTGATTAAAAAATTGTGATTAATCTTGCAATTAATTGCATCATGAGAAAATAATAATGCAGCATTGTTGTTATTTATAGATAATAACAAATAGTAAATAGTATTTTTTCTTTAAACGAATGTCATATTTTTGAACAGTATTTATTAAATATTTTTCAAAAATATGAAAGTTCGTTTAAAGAAACTTTTCATTGTCAATATGTATAGATTTAGCAGGTTCATCCACTTTATGTATAGATTTAGCAGGTTCATCCACTTTATGAAAAAGTCCTACATTAACCAGCTGCACATACAAACAAAATTGTTCACATGGTCAGGCAAGAGTGCTGAAAGTTTCTTATTAAGGATGTTTCCAGCAGCAGAAAAAAAGTCTTTCGCATGGAACAGCAGTTGCTAAATAATTCCCTGCTAACTTTGCCAGTGTCTTATGTGCACCTTCGTGGGTTTCCACCACTCAAAAGGAAAAATCTGCGATTAAAATTTAATCAACAGCTCTAGTTAAAGCAATGCATGGCTCTTGTACTGTCTGTTCAGAAAAGCCACATCCTGATCATTAACATTAATTACTTTATCAAAAATGTTCAATATCCAACATTCATTTCATCATTTATTGGTTACCACCTGTGCATTATAAGTTACACGATATTGCTCTGCAAATTAAAAAAATATGACTCATTTAATTGCAATAGCAGGATCATATACTACGTGTAACTGGAAAATTTACTAGCATAGAATGATTGCAGTGAATACAAATCCATTCAAACCTCTGAATTGACAATACAGTGGAGACCCATTTATGTGGAGTTCATTACTCAGAAATGAATGAATTTATTACACCATCTCCAACAACAAAGAAGATTATCTTCCTTAGCAAAGGTAAACTTGATATAGTTGCACATGTCTGCATTCCCCATGCCTAGTAGCAGCTATAACTAAGATAAAATTAATTATGGTACTTGTGCCCTTGCCTCCCATGCTAGCCTCCTTAACAAGGGCAGTAGCTTAGCTGCCATCTTAGCAAAGGGTGACAACAGCTGTGTACCCAAATGCTTAGCAGTTCAATCCAGACACTTTCAACCTTTTAAATAATGTCTGAAAATGGTAGCAATTAATGTGGCCCGAAACATATTAAATCACAATCACTTGCCCATAACCAGACTGCAATGTGGCGATTCAAAGTAATAGGACAAAATCATCAGATAGCAGGCTACAGTACAAGTGCCAATGTCTTTGAGCTTTCTAGCCACACCAAGACTAATATAAATCGTACACTACTGTATTTTCGTATGGCTACTCCTAACTTGCGATCCATTAACTGCGATGTGGCTATTCACAGTATTTCTTCATTTCTTGGTGACTTTGGCTCCCAACAACCGTGCACGAACAGGTCTGCACTGTATTACAGAATTGAAATAAAATAACAAGGAATACAAAAGGCACTTAAATTGTTACAAAGAATAACTACAATTTCACATAATACTTCTCTATAAAATTGTTTAAAAGCAGAAAGTTAAGGCAAGATCTCATTTAGGCCTAAAATGACTTAAATACATTCAACAAAAACACAGGTCAACAGTAAAGGACACTTGTTTTAAAGTGTTTGATTTACACTGTTGCAAAACTGGACCCATCTCATTGTAAAACAACTCTTGTGTTGCAGTAACAATCTGAATTACAATTTAAACAATAACACTACAACTGCTATGTTTACAAATATAATTTGCAGGTTTTAAATACATAAGGCATGCAAATTTACACACAGATCAATGT
Source organism: Aporrectodea caliginosa (assembly GCA_020284085.1). Lineage (NCBI taxonomy): Eukaryota > Metazoa > Annelida > Clitellata > Crassiclitellata > Lumbricidae > Aporrectodea > Aporrectodea caliginosa. Next base: position 607,930 of record JACEVL010005070.1, read on the forward strand.
GAAATCAGTCTTACACTATGATGGATCTGTTAGATGCACCAAATCTTATGAAGTGGTCACTAACTACACACAGCATTGGCTTGGAATGCTGTACAAACAGTTCCAAACAGAGTCTATACACCATCATTAGATGAATGGCGACCAACGGATGAAAGTAAACAAAAATGCAGTGGCAGAAACTTGACATAATCTTGAACACCAAATGACAAATAATATCAAGCCTTTCAGAACAATACGTTAAGTCATTCTTATTTGGGATTTGCATCCATTAACACTTTGACGATGCATTGGTTTCCCAGCCACTTTTAGTATACTCTTATCGTTAAAGTGTTAAACAGCACTAACTGCCTTCTGTTGCATAGATAGGTTATGAGATTATTGAGCCTAGATCCAAATATGCCATTTGATACGTCAAAGAAAATCACTGGAAAAAAACAAATTCTCATCAATCACTTTGGAGAGATGTTATTCTCCATTCCCATCAGGACTGTAGAGGTGGAATGGTGTTAACAGCTTCTTAGATGCCATGTAATCAGTTCATCGATCACAAATTTTTCTACACTTGCCAACTGACTTCACATCCTAGAGTCGAATGGTCTAGCTGACAACTCGTTCATATTGTTTCTTGCTTCCGCAAGAGATAAGTGGTTGCTGGAATAACTCTTCAACCTCTTCCAGTTGTTTTCCTTTTGTCTCGGGAAGGCAGAGGCCAATGAAGACAATGCCAAGGAAAGCAAATCCACTGTACAAATAAAAGGCACCTAAAACACCACGACAACAGTCATTCAGTATTTATTACTGCCATGCTGAATTTTTGTTTAAATGCAAGTGAAATCTACAAATGAATCTTTCAGATTGATCAAAATGAAGTAACTATGATCACTTATTCAATTTATTGAATCGTTTTACTAAATTTAAATCCTTAACATGACGGAAACAATGTAACATAATATGATTATGAAGTGATTCTGAAGACACTTTGACTGGACTGCAAATTACATGGAATACTTAGTATAACCAATTCTTCCTAACTTGTTAAAAGCTATGATAGTGTTCACAAGATAGTACAATCATTTATACTATTCCACAAGTCTACAATTCTGAAAACTCCTAAGGAACTTTCCAGTTGTTCCATCACAGGAATGGTAAGGCAGAAATGTAACACTCTTAGATAATATACATGTACACTTGTACAGGGTTGCCACAGATCCTGGAAAACCTGGAAAGTCATGGAATTAGAATCAAAAATGTAAGGCCTTAAAAACAGGTGTTTTCCAAAAAGTCATGGAATTTGAAAACAGCTAGGTCATGGAAAATGGAAAAATCATTAATAAACATAATATTTCTAATCATATATTTAAATTTTGATAAATATTACATCAATAAACAATTAGAAAGTAGGTCCTTTTTGTCTAAAATAAGTCTTAAAAAGCATGGAAAGTCATGGATTTCTGTTTATTAACCTTCTGGCTACCCTGAATATAATCTATATCTGTTGCCTCACATCGCCTTTGGCTCACTAATTCAAAGAACTTCCACTGGGCTGCCTTCTTGTCAGTGATAATCTCATAAACTACGATTAGAGCTTGTCTGCTCCTTCTTCCAGTGTTGTTCACCACAACATTTTGAAGTCTTCTTCAGAGCTCAGATCCTTGTGACCCAAATCATTTTGAAAACTCCTAAGGAACTTTCCAGTTGTTCTATGTTATGACTCAGATTTATGGATTCCATAACTGGATGGAGTATTCCAACTTTGACACTACCTGTGATATATCCAACCTCAGCATTGTGTCGTTGTTTCTGCAACTGTTATCCTCTTGATAGGGCTGAGTTAGCTTCTTTTGCTGCTTCAGAAAATTACCTTAAAGGTTTTTGAATCGTATGCATAACCAGTTCCAATTCCCTGTATTCCTCACTTACTTTCAATACCTTACCTCCCATTTGGGAAAAGTGGTTATGCACCACTTAACAGTTTTCTATGTTAAAATACTAATTTAATATTATCATAAACAAAAAGTAAAGCATCTGGTAAATAATTTGAGTGTGTGCTTATCAAGCAGAGAACGTAATGCAGCGCTGAACACTGTACTAGAAAACCTGAAAGAAAATTGAAAAATGGTGTAACAATTACCATATCTAGTGATGGCTTCAGTGAGCGTTAGAAATGTCATGGAAATGAGCAGATTTGATAACCAGTTGACGCAAGTGGCAATTGCATTTCCTTTGCTTCTCGCCCAGATTGGATAGATCTCTGAATTGATCGTCCACGGCATTGGACCCATGCCTACAATATGCACCCACAAACTCATAAAACACACTGCCAGTTAACCATTACAACTGCTAGGATCACACCAGTACATTTCACTTTCATTATAATTTACCCTATGTCTTGAATTCAATTTTTATCTTAAGTTACCGTTTTTGCTTAAGTTACCAAATATTCATACTTTTGAGCCTTCTTTGATACCTTTATGTACAGAAGCTGAAAACCGTCTTGTACAATGATGAATTGGTGTTCTTGAGGCAAACAAGAACACATTAGCACTGAATATTCATATACATAGTTGAACACTTACAGTGCCTTTTAGGAAACTCATAAAGGCCATTTAATTTAAAAATAAATGTCCTTTTATGCTGTGCTAGATCCGATGGCCATAATAAAACCCAACATCATGTTGAGGTTGCAATCTAATGATGCATTTAACTCAGGATCCAAATACATCAGAATTTGAGTTACAATGATGCATGCTGTAGAGGGTTCAAACAGAGGGTTCAAGATAACATTGTTCCTCAGAGGTCCCATTGTTGAACAGCAGCACCTATAAGTTTATAGCCAGCACCTTTGTGATGTTCCTAAAACACATTATACAAACGTCCAGATACATCTGCCACATGCAATATATTTGAAGAATAGGTCCAAAGAACTGAGAGTAGCCACACCTGGAGCAAAGAAGACCAAGTAGAGAATGAGGCCGAATGTTGCCATCCATGAATAACTCGAAGGACAGTAGTCATACGCCCAATGCAGTCGTTCATTCAACTGACCGCTACAGCGTCCAGATGCTGATTGACCTGTCAGTGGATCTCCGTATGCATTCACAGCGACGGCAAGGCATGATCCGTTCGCTGCGAGCATAGGTGATGAGTCATAACAGTAGCCACAGTAGTTGTCCAACATGCAACTGTTGCAATTTCTAACATGAATAAAAAAACAAGATTATTGAAACATTCTCCATAATAGTCCTCCAACACAGACTGAAGGATGATTTCCTTGACTTGACAATGGCCTGTGAAATTCATACATATCAACCGGATTCAAACCTCAACCATTTCTCACCAAGCACTTCTGAGAAAATGTCTTAGACTAAAAACATGATCTGAGGTTAGTCTAATAGACTGGATATTTATCAAGCCATTCCACTGCTAATAAGGCTGTCCTGTTGAAATGTAACAGTGGCATTTATATAGCTGTATAGAAGGATCTGTCCCATATACAACAGAGGAGTCTATCCCATATGCACGCTCTGAAGAATTACTTTGGTGGTCAGCTGGAATTACATAATCTATTCACCACTCCACCAACTCTTTCAATCAAATTAGGTCAATAAAAACTTTCCATTCATTGTCAAGTCAATATAGCCCATGTGGAAAGGTTGTCTATAAAACAATAATTAAAACAATTTTACAGAGCTTAGCTTCTGAGCTCCAAACAAAAGTTATTGTAAAAACCCACAACTTCCAAAGAACCTAGACATAGTATAAAAATAGGTCATTTTTGCCATGTACCTTGTTTATTTAACAGGAATATACTGTACTTGGAACCAGCGCAACTTTAACTTTGGAAAATTCTAAGCATCAGCAAAGCTTCATTCTCAAACACAATATTTCTTTCGTTTGTTCAAAGATGCACATATTACATTTCTTCACAGAAATGATCAGCTTTGTAAAATTTAGGATTACATTATAGTGGTATCTACTGAAGTTACATACGTGTAGTTACTGCAGGCACTTGAAGCATTAAGGACTTCGCTAAAGTCAACCGGAGGAGAGTGAAAGGCTGAGAGTTGAAAACCAACACCCAGAACAATCAAGCTAAACATCGTTCCTAAAACAAAAATATGCAACAACACATACAGAATACGTAAAAATGTTTTAAATTCTAATCAGCATATGTTCTACTCATACAAGCTAAGATGAAATGCAGACACATGAGTCACTGAAGTGAACTAAATCACAAATGCAAACAATGTATTTCAGAAGCAGCATAGGATCACAGACAAAACAAAAGCCAACTGAACGGTGTTGCCCAACATCGCTTTGGTATCGCTTTCATTCAGTAGTGTAGTCCTAAAAAATGAAGTGGGGGAACGCCTGCATATTGAAGTAAGCAAAAAGTGCAATCTTGCAAGAATTTTGCATAGTGTGAGAAAAAGTGGGGGAACGGCGTTCCCCACGTTCCCCCCACTACACCACTGCTTTCATTATCACTTAAAAAGTCCTAAAAATTGTTAGTATAAACACTATTTCCAGTACAGGTACAGGTCCTTCTATCCATAAATTTCCACTGCAAATGAAAGTCTCACCTTCTCAGAATTTCTACCCTAACCCATCCAATCCTCCTTATGTACAACAAACGCAGGTTATTTTCTAAATGTAATAACAACAATTTACATAGTTTTGTAAGCAGCTACTTCTAGTGTGCTTTCCAACATGTCCACTGTCAGCACAAGTGCTAAGAGTCGCACTCTTTTAGTACTCTCTGCAAATCATCGGAGATGGTATTATAGCAACAGAGGCTGTGATAAAACAGAACAAATTGTCAAATGCCTCCGGGATTTTCTTTTCGTTTTTCTTTTATAAACACTGTTCTACAGTGCAGCCAATGGCAACATATTATTTGCATGTTCAGTACATGCACCAGACAGGCCTTCTGGAACAATCTTCCTCTGAAGATCCACATTTGTTAGAAAGAAACAGCTCAAGAAACATTTTCAGTTAACCAGCACCTTAAGTTGTACCTGTCAGGTTCTTTAAATGTGCTATGGATATTCATATGTATATACACACAGACACAAAGGCCAAGGAGAACACTGAGAAGAGACATATGTCCTACTCACTTTTATGTGCAGATACCTCTAAAATGTAATAATTAAAAGTCTACATGATTTCCTAGAGTAGGATTGTGCATAGGCTGTTAACTGCTACTCACCTGTAAGACTGACTAAGGTCAGAGGTCGCCTGCCAATCCGTTCGACAAGAAAGAAGCCAACGAATGTAAAGACAAAATTGACAGCAGCTGTAATGGAAGCCAGCCAAATGGCAGATGACGTGCTACTCACTCCAGACATGCGAATGATGGTAGCACTGTAATACCTAAGAACACAAACAGTTTAAGGAATGTAGCATAAGTTCTCACATGTATACTGATAGATTCTACTTAGCACTGTTCATACCAGATCAGGCCCATCCCTAGGCATACGCTGAATACGCAACGGCGTAGGGCCCCGGCGATTCCGCCGAAAGTTATGGGCCCCAAAATCTCATTTATAAAAATAGTAATAATAATGGCATCACACGCCGCATAGCCTAAGTCTAAATTAAGTACAAAGTAACAAATGCATGAATTATTTCGGTTAAATATATTGCTTGTGACATCAGTTGGGAAATTAAAGTCGGCATTTGACCTTACAGAAAGGTCAGCAAGCTAGGCGAAACTGGAAACCTTGCTCTCCGTGGCTGAGTGACAGCTACAAACAGATGTAAATTTGGTTGTTGAAAGAAGATTTGGGTCCATAGTAAATCCAAGTCGGAGAATGTTTGATGTGTGTGACACGAGCAATTTATCATTCTACAGAGTCGTTGGACATAAAGATAAGAGACGGGGCAGTCCGAGTCCGGGAACCTAATTATTAATACAGCTGTAATATATATATATATATACATATATTATATATATATATATATATATACATATAAATTATACATATATATATACGTATATGCATAATATTCACTATTCGGTGTCCGGGCTTTCATAGCTGAAAGAGAGACTAGATAAGTTCATCTCGATACCCCATTAGAGTGTACGTGTACAGAGGATTACAAATAAATTTTAATTAAGTAAATAAAATTGATAAATAAAGCTGTCTTTTCCAAGTTATTCCTGGAAGGTGCAATGGTGAGTACAATTAAACAGTGCAAGTGTAAATTGACACTACTTTAACTGTTAAGACAGCGTTTCACATTTCATACAGTTGGAGCAGGGAGATGATCAATGGTAACAAGCTGGCACGAGGATTAGAAGGACGCGAGTTCGGTATACCTGCTAAGTTTGACTCAGCCTTCAACTTCCTAGGGGCGACTGCAAAATGAGCAGTATAGGACAGATGGGCGTCTTGCAGGCTGCCACACTGTTAAATTTAACTCCTGTTAACTTAAACTTGTTATCATCTGGCTGGATGTTATTCCAGAGAGACAGAACAGCTATGGCTATGAGCGATTTGCAAATTTTAGCGATGAGGTTACGGAAGGGCGGAGAAGTGTTAGAGTGGAAGAGGACCGGTTGAAATTGCCTGCAAGACAAGCGAAAAACTGTTTTACAATGAAATGGGAAAAATGTATCAAGTCTATGAAATCAATATTGATTAATAATTATTACCTTAGCAATGGGAAACCTATAAAATTGTGTACAATGTACTGGCACTGCCATAGTAAACCTAATACTAATATAATCATATTAATTTTGTCCATAGTGCTCAGTAAAGCTATTTCAACTAGCTCAGGCCAGGCCTGGGCAGTCCACTTTCTTAGGCACAACATTTATAACGCCTGAATAAAGGAGGGTGACGCTAATAATCGTCGTTATCACACAGTGTCGTTAAACTGAAACTACTACTACTAATGGAGTGGGGCCCCAAAATAAAACCTGCGTAGGGCCCCAGATATCCTAGGGACGGGCCTGTACCAGATGAGCACAACAAAGTTAAGCAAAGCCAAGCAATAATCAGTACTTCGATGATGACCATCCATCGAATACCAGGCCACCTGGTCCAACAGAACCCTCCAGGCTCAGCAAGTAAGTAAAAGTGCAAATTGAAAAGTTACTGGATTGCTGTAGTCATGTTAGCACCTCAGCCGACATTTACTGGGCATTCAAAAGAGAAGTTCCTTCTAAAATAGACGTGTAAGCAAGGGTATCAGGCCAGTAACTCCCTGGGAAATAACCTCCAGCCAATAACCACCAGTCAAAAAAACCTGGTCAATAACCCCTCAAAATTCATAATTAAATATGTCAATTTGTGTAAACTACTCATAAAGCATCAAGTTATGAATAGTAGTAGAGAATTAATGAGTGTACACTAAAAGCGACAGTTATGGTGAAATTTTATTACATTAAGTAATTACGAAATTGAGTCTACTCTCTATACTACAGAGTGATGTGGTAATTTTTCCTGCAGTAAACTACTAACCACAGTAAATAATGCGGTAATGGGGATAACAATTTCAGTTTTTTCCACAGTAATGGGTTTACTGTCGTGGTAATACAATTAGCTATGTAAGCTACAACAAATTTTTTCTTAAATTTTAATTGGCGAAAACATTTTGCAGGTTCTGTGATGTAGTCCTGCAGGGATAGGATGGGGAGAAAAACTGCGGGAATGGGGACAAAACATGCGGGGATGGGGCAGGGATGGGGAAGACTTACTTCTTCTGGGGCGGGGATGGGGACAAGACTGTCTCCCCGAGTCACTCTCTACTTTGTAGTATACCCGATACACATAAATTTTCAGAGAGCACCTCCATAACCAAGTCCCATTTGACATCAATTTCGCTTTATCTAGAATCTAGGTATGCTCAAGAAGCTTAATTAGCATTTAATTAGCCTACATGTTGACTTAGTTACCACTTGGCATCGGTCCCATATCCGTATTTGACTATGTGCACCATGGCTATAGATCTTGCTAATTATATTTAGATCTTGTTATAAATCTTGCAGATTATATCAATTACGCAAAATTATTCTAGGTTAGCTGATAAATGGAAAATTGAGTTATCTTTTTGTGAAGCTCATTTTTAAACAACATATAATTATAACATTATATATACTATTATGGCATAAGCAATCTTCTGAATAGATGTTGTAGCTGGTACTGAACATTGTGCTATAAAATTGTAATTGGTTTGACATGATCTTGGTAAGCAAATGAAGTCTTATTAGTATATTTTTTAGTACTACTCTGTTCTGCGAATTACTAATTACAATTACAATTATTGTTACTACACATCACAGATTCATAGCTTCAAGGTTGCTTTATCCTATCGTCACGCTATCCATTAAACATGATTTGCCTCTTTGTGATAGTTAAATACAATGAAGTCAGCATTCAGAAAAATATATATATAAACCAACTCAAAGAAGTTTTAATCTTCAACTACCTATTGTGAGAATCCATACTGTATTGGTGACTGCATTTGGCTACAACTTAGGTCCAACAACACAATGGTATAAGTGCAATACTAAAAAATAACTTCGTCAGCTTCAGTTTGTCGTCTCCAATTAGAAAGTATGTCGTGAAAAGTAATTATGAAAGTTTTTTAATTTCTTAAAATCTTTTTTCTACAGTATTTTGGAAAATACTAAAACAAAGTGCAAGTACTCTAAAAAAGTATTCTAAATTAAATATCTTATTTTATATTTTCAAAATAAAATGGTATTTACAAAACAGTATTTTTGCAAGTCATTAATCTATCTTTATTAAACATTAATATATATAGTGTTTTTTTTATATACGTCAGATATAAAACCGATTTACAAAAGAAATAGAAATAATAAAATCATGACTTAATGTGCTCACTTGTTAAGTCTGGGGGTTACTGGCAAGGGGTTTTGACAGGGGGGTATTTTTTAATTGGGGTTATTGGCCATGGATGTTATTGGCTGGGTGTTATTACCCTAGAACCATAAGTAGTGTGTTACATTTAGCTTAGTTTGCCTTTTTACAGAAATTAAATAAATGAAATATCAAGGAAATATGTTTACTAGAAAAGAAGTAAGGGGGTTAAAGGGCTGATAATCAAAGAAAGCCCGATCTTACATGACTGTATTGATGCCTGTTATCTGCTGAAATAGCTGCAGCATGCATCCAACAATGAGAGCTCGTCGAACGTGAGGAGTCGCCAGCATACGCAACACACCTGCTTCTGAATCTGATAATCCAAATTTAAAATTAGTTAGAACAATATTTTGTCGGTAAAAAAGGAGGTGGATTCAAACTTCACAAGAAGGCTCAAATCCACACCATCATTCAGTTTCCATCTCAAAACATGACATAGGTTACAAATTGTAAGATAACCTACACATTGTTTCCACACAAAACACAAAATGGCATGTTTCTTATGTCAGGTCACAGTGGAAGTCCCATCTTTTCTGTACTGCTTGTCATCCATAGCCATACATTCCGGTCTCTGGGTTCTCATGGGACTCGATCTGTCCAACTGATTTTCCTTGATATTCAATTTCTAGGTACCGGTATGTAGCTTTCCTTAAGTCTGGAAGCTTCCTGATTAGAGATTAGATTGTATTATATTGCATTCCAGCCGAAATATCCTTCAAACTCATTTTTATTCTTATGATAATTATTATTATTATTTCTGCATTTATTAAGTGCCACTCCCTAACAACCAGCATCATTCAACGGTGCTGAGCAATTGTGAGTGAAGGATTTGCTCAAGGTTCCTACACAGTAACTGTCTCAGTTGAGGTTTGAACCTGTACTCTCCGAGTTACAGACGGGCACTTCAACCACTCAGCTGCCATGCCGTCAGGACCATGTTTAAGCCTCTGAGAGTAGCAACACAATTGGTTCTTTATGGTAGAGTCAAATAATTACCTTGCCTATTCTCAACAAAAGCATTTACCGGTAATAAAAATTTCACAACTGTAACCAACCTGATTCATCAACATTTTTCTGAATTTCCTCGATCTCCTGCTCCACATCTTCATGGCCTCTGATGCGAATGAGAATACGTCGGGCCTCATCCGGTCTGCCCTTCTTCATCAGGAATCGAGGAGTTTCCGGCATAAACAGGAAGCCAACGAACTGCAAGAAAGATGGAATAGCAGCCAGGCCGAGCATAAACCTGTTTCAATTCACACGAATATGCAAAATGGTTATAGGTTTTGCTCAATTCTTCATTTTCAGGTGTGCTAATAAAATGACTTTCTAAATAACCTCTTCACCTGCAGGTACTTAAAAGGCAGAGGTACTTAAAAGGCAGAGGTACCGTACTTAAAAGGCAGTACCTCTGCCTTTTAAGTATCTTTTTACCAAATCATTACATAAAAAATTCCTGTCACCAATAAAGATGACATTATAATTTTGATTCACAGCACTTTTCAACAAAGTCAAACTTCAACACAAATCAAGGGAGGATTCAACATTAAGCTCAACATAGTAATACTGTGATTCTTATCTGCTGGTATTGGGGCAACATGCCAAGAATGCGACTTTCAGCATCTGACCATGTTCAGGCCATATGAACATCAAATATCCTTCAGTTCAGCAAATTATAGACAGATATCAATGGTACAATTTTTATCTACTGTTAGATCTAGAACTGCTGAAGTGTCATGAATCGCATCATCTAGCACTGTCCATAAGATAACTAGTACGATCTAAATCAATTCTCACAGAAATCTATGAGGAATGCAGGAACAGGTGTCAAACAAGCTGGCCCATTGAAAAGGGTACAGGGACAGGGTGAGGAGGACAAAGTCGTCAGCAAATCAGAGATTATTCACCAGCCCTCCATTTAATTTGATTCCTGCCTCGGTGTTGTTAAGGCAGAGTGACATAAATGCTTCTAATACTAGGTTAAATAGGTATGGTAATAAGATCTCCTTGTCGTACTCCCGTCATTTTGTTTGAAAGTATTCTGTGATCTTTTTATCTACTTTTATGACATTTGATGATTTTCGATATATCCCTTGTACAAGTTTGATCCTTTGCCCTGGTATTCCTGCATTTTGCATCACTCTCCACATTCCATCATCAAATGCTTGTTTGAAGTCCATGAAGTTGATGAAGACTTCCTGGTTGTGTTCTATGCTTTTTCCAAGTATCTGTCTCATTGTGAAGAGTTGATCAATTGTGCTTCTTGCTGGCCTGAACCCGGCTTCCTCTTCTCCAAGTTCTCTTTCAACATACTGCTTCATTCTGTTTTGTATTAATTTGGTAAAGACATTTCCTGGAATGCTCTGTAGGCTAATGTCTCTAATTATTGCGGTCTTGTGGATCCCTTTTCTTTTGTATTTTGGGACGATTGTCGATTGTGCCCAGTCTTCTGGTAGTTCTTCCTCCTGTTGAATCTTTGTAACGAAGGTATGCATACCATTAACAGCTGTTTCTCCTCCTCCTTGAAGTAGTTCTGTAATGATTCCATCCATGCTTGGTGCTTACTGCTTACTACTATTAAAACTAATGGAAGACATAATGTAATGTAATGTAATGTAAATCTTCGAAAATTTCTCAGCGCCCACAAAAGCCACGTCAGGGAGACCAGCTTATTCACCGGCGCTATATCAAATCAGTCCGCCAATAGCCAAAACTCCTCTGTTCGTTTCGGTGCCAGGTCAAAATCCGGGGAGGTCAAGCCGAGGAGACAGCATGGTGCTACGGTGGCAGTCGGTGATGATGGTGGTCGTGTGGTGGCGAAGGAGTGGAATCAGGATAGGATATCTTGAAGAGTTCGGTTTTCAGTCGTGAGTGGAAAGTAGAAGAGGAGAGTGCAAGCGGAGGAGAAGTTGAGTTAAGAGGCGAGATAGGAGGCTGAGCAAACTGGCGGAGGTCTTTTGGGAGTCCGTTCCAAAGAGCTGGTGCAGCATAGACTAAGGATATGAAGAAGTTACAAAAACAAAGGAAAATAACAATAAACACAAAATGCCAATACAAAGCTCTAGAACCATCTCTCTTCAGCATATATATAGTGAAGACAGCATGAAATCCTACAATTAAACTAAACTACAACACAATTTATAATAAACTGAAATCAGCTGGTGTTACAATTTATAAGCAGAATGTGGTAAAAATTGTCAACCTTCAGGTAAATGGGTCAGGTCATTTCTAAATGACTCGAATCTGTTCTTACCTCCACCCATTTGTCAAATCTTTGCTGAATAATCCATCGATGACACTGGCCACAAACTGACCACCCGTGATGAAGGCATTGTTCAGAGTGACTAGCTGACCACGCAGATGACTTGGAGCACATTCCGCAATATATATAGACACAGTTGATGAGGTGAAGCCTATCAATTAAAACATGCAACTTCAATATAACATCCAAAATGAATACCTCATTCCAAACATAACCTTAATATAATGCTATGTTATTATATTGCTGCACGTATATGATTAGTAGTAGGATTTTACATGCCTAGCAGCTTGGTTATAATATGTTATAACTAGGGCTAGACGAAAATCACGAATTCATGGAATTCATGGAAACCGTGAATTTTGGTGTTTGCCATGAATGCCGACAATTTGAAGATTTGCCGTGATTTTCACATATGTTGCATTTTTTGTGTCGAAATCCATAAATTTCTTATGTTAAACATAACAAATTGGACCTAAAACAGCCGCTTTGATCATGAATAATGCATTGGCCAAGAATGAAGGCATTTTCAATCAACTGCCAAATGGCACCAAAAGTAAATTAGACCATTGTATTCTGATTTGGAGCCATGACATCGTTAATATTTACTTACTGACGAAGTAACACACTGTTTGTGCTGACATAACGTCGTAAACAGAGTTAAAAGTGTTTGTCAGTTTTATGAACACCATATGACTGTGAATTGGTGCAGTGAATTCACCGTTAATTTGGCGTATAAAAAAAGGATGCAGTGATTTTTTCACTTTTTGACTGTGATTTTTTCACTTTTCGACTGTGATTTTTGCCTAGCCCTAGTTATAACATCCAGCGACATACACTATTCTTATGCAGGGTCTGATACTGCTACTGCAATGAAAATTTACACAAATCTCAAAGTTCATGGTCTTGGCTTCCTGGGTTTGGACTCCCAAGACAACAGTCAGATATGCCACTGACAACATCTGACTGCAAACAAGCAACATGACTGTTGTACGATTAAAGTGCTGCTGTAATCTTAAACAGTTGTTTTCACTTGCATTTCAAACAGTATAGACTTGTCTGCATTGTGAGAATTTGTGGTTATTTTACTTTTAAACTCAAAGACTTATGGAATGTGCAGCAAGCATATACAGCCTGTTTGCTGTCTTTACTTCTACACAGTCCTACCCTAACTATAACGAGGGATTTTCGATCCACATCACCTGCCAAGCAATAGCAAGGGCTGCGTTATACTGAAATGGAAATTTGCGACCATGTACCCGTCTATGTAGCTGTGTGTTTGCAGGTTGTAAGTAGTGGGCTAACAACAGCAAGAATTCACTATGGTCACGAAAAACTAGTCCACAACAATCTCACTCAGACGTCATTGGACTTGCAAAGGCAACCACAAAATTCTACTCTACTCTAAATTGAAATGGAAGCAATATTTTTAAATAAGGTTCATTAGTTTGTATTCTTTCTTTTGATTTTCTGCTTTCAGAGGTTTTGAACTTCCGGCGATGCCTATGAAATTCCATATCTAACTTTATGTGCCATTGATTATATTAGTACAATAAAGTACATATCCAACACCTTAAAATCAGTTTCTCTTTGCACGAAACAATAACAATACAGAAAAGTCTGCATTATTTGGATTGAAGCAGATAACTAGTGTAGTTTCTTTACAAATATCATTAAGTTGTGCTTGTGTCTCCCAGCTTCTGCTTAGCAAAATGCAACATACGACTACATAGATTCACATGATTTTCATCGCCTGGATGACCACTTCATAGGAGTCTGCAAGCCAGCCAGGGCTGCAGTTGGAGTGCTTCTCTTGCACTGTCAAGCGGTCTAAATCTACCAATCATCCTATACAATTATATAAATTATTTATGTTACACAGCTACGTTAATGGCAATGATGATAGAATAAGTCTCTGGGACAGTTCTCTACCAGTGAAAATCATTTACAGATACGACATCGACTTCTTATAGCAGCTAACTAGGTATACTACACAGCCATTGTTTGACCAGCTATCAGCTCAGCAAACTACAAGAAAAGAGATCAGTGCACAGAGACTATATGTGTTGTATATTTTGTTCCGTAGATCACATAATTAAACACTGGGATCCATGACCATAACTGCATTATATCCAATTCATGTTACATCAACACGTTATAGCGAGGGTCCGGTGTATTAGCTTTTCCCAAGATATATGAACTACTCATTCTTTCCTCCTACTACCTCCTCAATTTAATCCTGGGTAAGATTACCTACCAGTGATCTATTTCCACTGGACTGTAACAAGTGCAGCCAAGACTAGTGTAGAAATATAAGGCAGATCAGTGACCATAATTCTGACAAACAATGGTCCTACACCCCAGTGAAATGTATGTCCTGAAGGGCTTTCATGTGTGAAAGCAATAATTTGAAGTTCTTCTGTTAGTCTGTGTTAACTTATTCATATATTGAAGTTCTTGTTCTCAGGTACAGTGCTCTATTTGTAAGTTAGGATGGCATGTTCTTCTTACAATTCTATGGTAAGCGTTTCGACATGCAAAGCAAAGCTTAATATCGTTTATTTAATGACGCCGTACTTCACCTATCGTATACATGTACTAACCAATTCCAATGCCAAGGATGCATCGGCCAGTCACCAGCATCCAGCGTTGATTGGATGACGCTAGCAGTATGGCTCCACCAGTAAACACTATGCTAGCCATTATGATCGTTGGTTTTCGACCTGTTATGTCATTCAAATATCCGCCAACGATAGCGAAGAGGGCGGCGAAACCCATCGTTACGCTGACGAACGCCTCCTGCCATACAGAATTCAACGAGAAAGTGTCCTTCAATAGAAGCAAGGCCCCCGCCACGACCCCAGTGTCGTAGCCGAACAGAAAACCTCCGATAGCAGACAGAAACGTCAACATATACACAAAACACGGCGTTTTCTTTGACTCTGTCATTGTCACTTTTTCATCCATCGATTCCAAGTTACTTGCTTCTACTTGAATGATGCCACGCGGTGAAGGTGACGATGAAGTACGGTCCGCGTCGTAGGTGTGGGGTTCGGTCCCTGCCAACGACGCCGAAGCACCACGTCTACTCAGCTGCTCCCCTCGGTTCGAGTTGTTTAGTAACTCCCTCGTCTCCAAATTCTCATCGTCAGCATCACTCAGAGAAGCACTGGCCACATCATCGCTGTACATAATTGACACAATATTACAAATAACAATCTAAGCTAGATGATTATTTTAGCATAGGACCAATAACACTCGATTCCATGTATGGGCTTTTAGTAGCAACCCACTCCAAAAGTCAACACACATGACCTCTCATTATAAACAACAAAATTAATATGCAAGTAGGCCCAAAGTAAGTAAGTAAGTCAGTGATTGCTTTGCATCAGCTATTTTTTATTGCAAATTTATTTAGAAATTTATAAGACTTATAGATGTACTTCCAGTAAAAATTAATAATTATTACAGGCGCTCTCAGCGATAGACTGTAATACTATGATGCTAAAAGTTATTGAGGACTTATAAGTTTTATCAGTAAGTAAAACCAAAGATTTTAGAGTCGTAGACTCTAACATCTTTGGTAAAACTATGCACAGAAACTAGAAGAGTAAAATAATGTAAATGTACACGTTTTTATATAGCAACCGTATACGGCCTCGACCCTCGACCCTGCGCATTTTTCAATGAATTGATCGAGTGAGAGCCTTCACCACGGCTCCCAGTTTGAATAGGCGCCACACCATTTAACATTAAGGTTCCAGCGTCTCCGGAGTCCAGAGTCCAGACCGTGCTAGCCTGAGATTAAAATCTCATTATGCCAGCATCGGTGTAGCCTACTATATGCGGTAGGCGCGATCCGATCGCTATAGCCTAATTATAACACAGAGGCGCATCCATCGGGGGGATAGCGCATTGGATAACATCTGGCGTAGAGAGCGAGAGGTACCGAGTTCGAGCCCCGTAGGGCGAAAATGCTTTGTAGGCTGCTATTAGCGCCGTGTATTGCAGGCTGTCTGTTCTGTTAGCAGTGATGTGGTCTCGAGACCGCGGTCTTGGTCTCGAGACCGTCTCGAGACCGAAAAAATGCGGTCTTGGTCTTGGTCTCGGTCTCGAATGTGCCGGTCTTGGTCTCGGTCTTGGTCTTTAAAGGTGCGGTCTTGGTCTTGGTCTTGGTCTTAAAGGTGTGGTCTTGGTCTTGGGCGTCTGGTCTCGGTCATTCGCCTGCGGTCTTGGTCTTGCGCCTAATTTGGTTTGGCTTTTGGTAGGAACTAGAGTGGATTATTTGTTAACTGTTGTCGATATTTTCGGTTATTCATGGACTTCTGAGATAGCTTCGAATTCATGCGACGATCCGCCTATAGGTCTATAGGACAAAGCGATCGAGAGAGGACCGCGAAAACGTTGAGGCACAGTTAACCATGACCTCTGGTGCTCTAGTGACTAGTTAAGCGTATACACTGATGCAGTTTCTCGAGGCAAAAATCAGTAGCTGGGTAAACGATGCAGATCAGGTATTTAGTGGGGAATTTTTCTCTAATGGCAAAGTTTTTTGTATTCCGCAACACCTACTGAGTGTGTCTTTAGATAATAGTATGCCCTTCATGAGACCTCGCAGACTTGGGGATAAAAACCATAACTATAAATATAATAAGCATCTGATCTGAATAATGGGAATATGTAACACTACAACTGAGAATTGGGTTTATGGTCTTGAGGCTTAGATCTTGGTCCTGGATGATGCGGTCTTGGTCTCGGTCTCGGTCTTGGACCACGCGGTCTTGGTCTCGGTCTTGGTCTTGAACCACGCGGTCTTGGTCTTGGTCTTGGACCCCGCGGTCTTGGTCTCGGTCTTGGTCTTGGAATTTTGGTCTCGTGCACAACACTGTCTGTTAGTAGTTAAGATTGTTTCAATTCTCATACTGCCTCCGCCAAGAAGACGAAAATTACACGGCTGGCTGCAAACGGCGCACGCAGCCTGTAGACTGTAGATACTCCACAACACAGTGTTAGGAGACCTATTATAGCCTATCCCTCCTCGTGCAGGCACGTAGCCTAGTCGACATCCGAGAAACGGCGTTCAAAAAGCGTACAAAATCCGCAGCAGAAACGAAGAATAGGTCTAAGTCCGATAGCCTACGTAAATTTACCAAAGGTAAATACCTAGGCCTACATATGCTTATATTCAGATATCGATATACTAGATATTCAGCCTAGGCTACTGGGAAATTCTGCGCTTAGACAAAAATAATCCGCCGAAATGACAGAATAAAGGACGCGTAATATAGGCCTACCGACCGACGATCGAGACCTGTCCAATGCGCAGATCGAGGACTTAGTGTAGGCCTAACCTAGGCTATTAATTCTCATAATCAATTAAAATTCGTATCTCTACAGCACGGTGAAAGCTAATTCAAACCACCACGCGATTGTTAGTAAGCTAGCTACGCCTACTAACAATAATATTGCCATTATTTTTACGTAAACAGATATAGCAGATGTAGAGCTAGGCGTAGCCTACTGAAGTCAGATGCTGTAGCCTATATATGCCGACCCGACCAGACTACCGCATATCGATCTGTTCAATGTTTGCCATTCCTGCTAGTATTCAGATCGATGAATATATTGCATCAGCCACATTGAGGCGCGATCATGATTGTGTTCAGTAACGCATTTGTAAATTCAAATAAGCTATTATAATAATGTTCGCAAAGAAAAACGAGATATAGGCCAAGGCCTATATAATTATCTTGTCACCATTGTGAATCTCGTTTACGATAACGGTAACGAAAATGTTCGCTAACGAAAATAAAATGATTTCGTTAACGATGACTATAACTATAGGCCTATAACTAAAAAATTTCATTAACGTATTGACGTCTAGCTACAGATTGGGTCGATCTGTCGCCCCAACGATCGGTTAATGCCTTGGGCAGTAAACAACCGACTGCAGGAGCATTCCCTTCTCCCTCTGGCTGGCAAAGCCCCACCATGCCGGGGCAGCATAAAGCAAGCGAGCCACCGTGGTCGCCTCGTAAAGCCCAAAGCTTTTTGACGTGTTTGCATTGCTTAAAAGTTAAAACGTTAAACCTAGCAAGTCTCTGTCCCTCTCGGTGACTATTGCATGTAGGCCTATACATGCATAAATAATATTGAGTTTGAAAATTCAGTTATATTCGGATGCGTTAGCAGCGTTGAAATTATGAGTACCTGGTAGGCCTAGCCTAACTCATGTAAACAAAATGCGGATCGCAGAAAAGACAAGCGGTCGAGTGAAACTCCGAAGCTCAGTCAGTGACTCAGCAATACCGTGTAATCGATTTTCAACTGGACCAATAATTAAGTTGTTGACGCTTTCATGTCACAAAAAGTGAGACGTACGTGGGATTTGGACCGTTTAGCCTGCATTTGCTGGATTAAACCAAACTGTGTGACTGTGAGAGATGAAAACGGCCATCGCTGATATTTTGGCCTATAGCTGATATTTTGGCCTATGACATTTAGGCCTAATAATTTGCTACAGGCTACAGCGATAAAGAATTAATTACATATCTGAGATTTATCAGATTTAATTGTTGCTATGTAGTGTTAATTGTTCTATCTAGACCTACACGTAAGCCTACTCTCAAACAGTCAGTGGCCGCCACTTAGGCTACTAGTGTGTATAAGGGGCGCTATAACAAGTGTTCAAATACAATACAATACAATAAATAAGGGATAAATGGGATATAAAACACCAACAGCGAACCAACGGCCGCTCGACCGACACGGGCCCCTGCGGTAACTTTTTGCATCCATATTCGCAGAACCTTATCAATGGCCCTGGTGACTCTGGTGAGGCATATTATAGGCTACATGAGACGTGCAATGGTTGTAGATTGAGGAACAATTTGTAATGCTGCTGACGTAAGTGCATAGGCCTACAATGAAGAGGAGCAGGCTACAAGGACGTGGTCAATGTGTGTATACTCATCGATCGTTCGAAGGTCTTGATTTAACGTAAATCCAAGAACCCGCATTGATTCAACCCGTTCAGCTTCAGGTAACATCAGTGGATCGACGGAGGAGCTTTTTTACTCTGACGTCTTTAGTTGCTTCCATTGAGATATTGTATATCGATCGTTGCTTCCCATGAATTGAGTGGATTCTTCAGACTGCCTCGTCTCGTATTATGGCGTCATAATTTTACAGAAATTAATTCTGAGGCATTCGATGCTGCTTCCCATTAGATCATGCAAGGATGCCTGTATAGCGCGCGCAATAGGAAGTTATAGGAACCCCGGTAAATAGCGGCACGAAAACGTTTCCGTTCCTTAAACATTCCATTCTCCGTTTCCGTATCCGTGTTTTGTTAGCCTATCTGTCTATTCTACCATCATCTATTGAAACTATTTCTTCTAAACTGTATCATTAAGTTAACTTCATTCTGATTAGCATCGGCATATGAGAGTATACATATATATAATTATGTCTGACCGCCTCGCTGTCTGTCCGTCTGTCCGTCTGTCTCTCTATCTATATCTTTCCATCTTTCTGACTCTCCTTCTCTCTCTGTCTCTATCTGGCCGTCTGTTTGTCTGTCTGGCCGTATCTCTGTCTGACCGTCTGTCTGTCTTTAGCTAGCAGATATTATCCAATACATTGCAGTATAAAAGCATTGGTCAAATTTCACTCTGCGTGTTCGATCCTGTTCTTCGACCAAAACAGTAGGCCTACGTATACGTTTATGAATTATATAATAATAATAATAATAATAATAATAATAATAATAATAATAATAATAATAATAATAATAATAATAATAATAATAATAATAATAATAATAATAATAATAATAATAATAATAATAATAATAATAATAATAATAATAATAGTAGTAGTAGTAGTAGTAGTAGTAGTAGTAGTAGTAATAATAATAATAATAATAATAATAATAATAATAATAATAATAATAATAATAATAATAATAATAATAATAATAATAATAATAATAGGCTATATGATGTAAAAGGCGTAATCTTTGACCTCGATGAAGATCCACTGAAGATAATCGCTGCAGCAGAGATCGGCGCCAACAACATCCGGAGGATCGGAAAATCCGACAGCAAAGCGAAGATCGATCGAGGCTTTCGAGAAGGGGGACCGCCGCACGTAACCTACTGCCGGAGAACATCGAAATTGACGGTTTCCGATATAAGGTAACAAAATATCGTTCAATCACCATGACAATCAATAAGGATCAACGATACTGACATGATGAAGCTTTTTGCCTGGACGAACTATCTGATGCAGATGCGGAGAAGCTCACGTTTAGACCGAATGCAACAATATGGAGAGATACCGAAATGCGTGAACTGCTCGGAACCGCATAGCTAGCGCAGTGCCTAAAGTATCTCGAAACAAGAACCGCATATGAAATTAATCTCGCAGAAGATATCCAAAAGGTAAGGCAAGAGAAACAGCAGGCAAGGAGAGACCAAGGCCGAGAAACCGAAGAAAAAGCCCGAAGTCAACCTGACGCAGCCGGAGCTGCCAGAGGAATAGCGGATGCAGCTGGGGACCCCGGGATTTCATCCGGCTGATGGGAACATCTCCATTCGTGGCGAAGAAACTCGACACATACGAGAAACCTGAAACAGAATCAGAAGCTCACTTCGAAGCAAGTATGACCAATTTTATTCTTGGCTTAGGAATTCTGATTAATGACAACACCAAGAAACGGAAGGAAGTGGTGGACCAACTCCTGACGATCGCAAACGCTCTGCAGCTCAACAGATCGGATTAAGTTTGAGGCCAGAACCAGCGAAGGTAATTAATTTACAAATATTGATAAATTACTCAGTGATTTTTAAATGCTAGCATGTGCTATGGATCCGCTCACCATCATGCATTGGAACTGCTGCGGTTTTCTGGCTGGCATTCACGGGCTCAAAGGGATTGGGTCGTGTTGTACAGCTATTTCTGATATATTATGTGTACAGGAAACATTTCTCAAAGCAAATTATACATTCACAGAATCGATGGGTACGCGACAATTCAACAAGACGGCCCACACCTCAGCCATGGCGGATTGGCTATATTGTTGAAGGAAGCAATTAGCCATGCTCTGCTAGAGATGGATGAAGAGAGCCAAGAAATAGAAATATCGATCGGAAACGGTAAGATCAAAATTATCAATGCATACAAATCTCCTAGCATAACAATAACAAAAGACCAGCTAAGTATGCTATTTCCAGAACGCAGAAGCATTGTTATCGGAGACTTCAATGCCCACAACAAAGGATGGAAATGCACTACAAACGACAGAAGAGGAGTCGATCTGGAGGAGGTTGTCATGGAAAAGGACCTTGTGGTCCTCAACTAGGGTAACCATCTCTCAACCCCAGGGTAAGATCGGTAAACAATTCAAGATCTGTCATTGATCTTGTCATTACAACTAAAGATGTTGTCTAACTTGCCTTACGATGCATCCACAGCGTCCTAAACACCAGCCTCAGATCCGATCAAAAGGCTGCAATCATCAGAGTCGATGAAGTGGCAGGCGTCGAAGAGAACGCAGGACTGCATCGCTGGGGTCTAAAGAAGGCCGATTAGGAGGTATTTCGACAGTCCAGCAGAATTTGAATTCATTATAGTATAATATCGGACGATTTCGATGCAACCTTTCAGAACTTCATGAAAGAAGTGCACGTCTGCTCTACGTCTCTGCATGACTAGAAATAGCATACTTAGCTGATCTTTTGTTATTGTTATGCTAGACGATTTGTATACATTGATAATTTTGATCTCACAATTATCGGTAACGTGGAAGAGCAGATCGAATTTCAACGCCAACAGGCGAAGACCAAGAGAATCATCTCGGTCCCTTTTGGTCAATATAGACGGTGATAGGAAAGTGTAAAGTTCGAATCCCGGTCAGCAATGCAGCATAATGTTATAGTTTGGATTTCTCATCGAAGCTAAGACTGTAGGTCAGCGAGATGTGATGAATGCATTGACATTGCATTATGATTGGTATTTGGTAATAATTATGTGGCGGCGAGACACAGGGAGGCAGACAGACATCCGAACATACAGACAGACAGACAGGCAGGCAGACAGGCCACCCACGCGCTATATAGTGTGTGTGGTCCATCTAAATCCAGTTTCCACTAAAAGAATTGCCAAAATGTCAATTCAAAACGTAAGAGTAAGTAAAAGTTAACTGGCAACCCATCTGAGTGTCTGTAAAACGCTACAGTTTCTGCGCGTTTCCATTTTAAAGAGCTTTTGTCACACATATAAAGTCGCAAGTGCAAGTACTTTGATTTCAAGTGCATTACATTGTACTTTGGTCTCGAGCACAAGTAGGCTACAATTACTTAAAATTGTACTCAAGTTGTACTCGAGTACAATTACGATTATAAAGTAGGCCTACGGCAGTCAGTACGCAAGCACAGTACGTGCTTGATGCAAAAGTCAAAAGGTCAAACGGGTTGTGCATCGCCATCGTCGTTCTTCATCAGTCAGCTCTCTAATTCGGTTATGAAGCAGTTTTCCGTTTATATCAGGCAGCAGCAGGTGATCGCTGGAGATTGCAATCTTCCTTTAGAAGATCAGAACCGACCAGAAACCAGACATTTCTGTTTGCTATTGCAGGAGTTTCGTTACGTGTCTGAATCAATGAACGCACGAACACGGATTCTGACATCGATCATTGCGATCAGAGACGATGAACGATCATGGGCCTAATGATTCAATGGATCTCTATACTTGTCGCACTCCCTCCGGGTCTCGTACGGACACTGCAGGCCATTCGATTCGTTCCTTAAGAGATCCCGATTCACAGCGTGTCCTCCGACACATCCATCCATCGATGGAAGGATTTGGATGATGGATCGCGCTGCCAGGTCGACTCGTTACTGTCCGACCGTCCTGCAGTCTCGCAGTAGGCCTGCAGTCGGCCCCTCACCAGAGCTGTTGCGCTTTTCAGCATTCGAAACTGGCGGAAAGCCCATGGTTAACGACGACGCACTATATCGACTAAAACCTTTAATGACGCATTCAAGTTCTATCATTATAGGCCTACATGCATGCTTGCTGGGTATAGACATTGTACAGGAATCCAACTGCCTGAACGTGCTTAGCACGTTCTGAGCACGTTAGGGCAAGTGGATTCCTGTATGATGTCGTCTCAGGTAATTGCTTAGTCATGCATAGACGTAGAGCAACCTACGTATAGGGCTACCTGAGCCTGACTTGAGCCTCGCGTTACATCGGCCAACCAACCAAGGCGGCGTCCATAAAACGCAGACATAACGAAGAATCTTTCTCAGTCGGCGTCCGTGGCTTTCAAAGGTAAGACCTCACTCGGGAATTTGTATAGGCCTAATACTTTTCACACGGCGTCGGTCATGCAGAGACAGACGTATAATTAAACAGTAGCAGTAACAGTGGCAAGTCTAAAAGGCATGCCTGGGCTAAAGCAACCAACGCCTATAGGCCCTATAATGCAGATTTGTGCACAATTTATCATCTATCTATCTATCTATCTATCGGACATACTTGGACTGAGTAAAGATGATGGCTTCCATCAGGATCCGAGGCAGCCTTTGTAGTCTATAGTTTAATATTTAGCCTATGGTATACTTTAAATCTTTAATACACAATGTTTAAAGTCCTTAGTCAACCCTCAGCTTGTATAGTTTGTGTTTTGGTGATACAGAATGAGCCGGAAGTCACGCTCTGCCCTGTGTGAGGGCTTGTGGGTATGAGAGATGCTTCCTAAAGGCCTGAAGATGTTCAGTCTTTCACAGGTTAGTTGGCCACAACGATGTTAATAACTTTACCTACATAGTGTACAAAATTATTGAAAAATGAAACTGTATAATATATGTAGTATCGTGGTGGGTAGAGAGAGCACTTAGCATTAATGCACAAAAAACTGTTTACAAATATTTAAGTACTGACCAATAAGTGTTGGAAAATTTAAAAAAATATATTTTCAAAAGTATTTTGAAACTGAAATATAAGATAGCACTATTTTGAAAATACTTTTAGAAATACGTTTCAAACTTTTTCAAACTCTTTCACTGTGAGTAGGCCTATAATTCAGCTGTTTATTGTGTTTTAGTATTGGCTCGTTTTAGGCTTATTTAAAGTAATTTCACAAGGCCGACATCAGACTGACAGTTATATTGCTGTTTTCTACCTTTTACTTTGACAATTACAATGTAATTAGCCTAATAGATTTTTAGTACTCTATTCAAGCAAAATAATTATCAAAATTTTGTTAAACTGTAGGCCCTATATATCTGACACTGAATTTGTTGAGTATAATTATGCACATATAAAGAGTATACTGTTTCGTATTTCTCAGTTCTATCACAACAAATGAAATGTTCAAAAAGTCAAGAAATGACCGCGAGACCGAGACCGAGCCAATAGGTTCCGAGACCGAGACATCAAAAACCTATCTCGAGACGTCTCGAGACCGAGACGCTGTCTCGAGACCATACAACTCTGCATATATCCCTCAAAACTGTCTTTCTCATTTACGTAGGCCTATATATATTTTATTATAGCAATATAACATAAACTGTTATATTGCTATATATCTCAGGTGTATGAGATCTGACTGACTGACTGCAGTCCAGGATATAGAGGTTACTAATTAATAATAATTAATAATAATAAATAGTATGTCAAACAGTACCTTAATTTCTTAAAATATTTATTTTATAGAATTATAAAATTGTAAA
This sequence comes from Aporrectodea caliginosa, assembly GCA_020284085.1. NCBI lineage: Eukaryota > Metazoa > Annelida > Clitellata > Crassiclitellata > Lumbricidae > Aporrectodea > Aporrectodea caliginosa. Next base: position 632,823 of record JACEVL010005070.1, read on the forward strand.
AAAAAATAATTCCTGAAAGTACTTGAAAATTTAAAAAACTATTTCGTATTTAAAAAAGTACTATCTCACATTACCATTTCCACATCAATGGCTCTTGAGCTGTTATGTAACGATTGAGCATTAATTCCTAATTAATTTATTAATTTCATTAATACTTAATTAATTAATACACTAACGCTTTATAAGTTAGGCCCTATTAATCAATGAAAAATACTAGGCCTATGTATATTAAATAGAATTTTAATTTTTTGAAGTGCTTTATTTTCAAGGCATGATGATAATACTGTAAAATGCTCCAGAAACTAGGCCTATTGTAAATATACAGAATAAGGTGTTAATTTATATTTTAAGAAATAAAAGTACTGTTTTCATAATAGCATTTTGCACGTCATTGGCGCTTCATCGTTAATCTCACGATTAATGCGTCGGGACATAATTGCAAGCTTGTAATGCTTGAATGATTGTTATTTATTTGATCACGGGTGTTAGATGATGTTCTGTTCAGTTGAAACCAGTAGCGTACACGTCTCTTTTGTTTAATCTATAGAATATTTAGAGAAATCCACCTTATTTCATTATTAGAGCTTCTGATCATATCTACACCCTCGAACTGTCTCGACCTGACTTGCCGTCTTGGCCAGTCGTCGTCGCTCCAGTTTCTTCCTCGTGAGCCGATTCCTCTTGCCGTCGATGACGTCCCTTGTCTCGAACCTGACGCCTTCCGAGAGTGAATCCCCACTCCAGATTGCGTTTAATTGTTCCCATCCTCTTCCTGTTCCTTTAGCTTATTCCGTCCTTATTTTGTCATCTCATTCTTTCCCACCCGGCGTCTCTTCATCTCCTCCCTTTGAGGTCATTCGAAATCCGATACTTGTGCACATGTCTCTGCTCCACAGCCGTTGACGACTTGCTGCCCAACGATGCCCAATTTCTTTGTTTTTATCATAGATGTGATAAGAGCCAAATAGTGCCACAGAGTGTGTGGTAATGTAGCCTATTTAAAGGCTTTAGTCAATAAGCGAGTCTAGGATACTAAGCGTAACCTATTTGAAAACACATGATAGTGAAGAAGAAGACGTTTATGTCGAAGAAATGCGAAACTGCTCGATCGTTTTTGATTTGTTTGAGTTTTAGGAAGATCGCCGACTCGAAGAAGCATGCTAGAATGAAAATCAAAGCGCATATTGCATTTCATGTGTTTAACACATCGCATAATGCAGAGACATTCTAGGGACTTGAAGCCTCAACAAATCCCACATGATATGAATCCCTAATTGTTTGCTGTTGCAGGGTCCAGATGAATCGAAGCCTGTGCGTGTAAGAGAAGATCGGTGGGGGCAGAGGAAGGCGCCTTTGTTGCTTCTGACCTTCGAACGATCGCTTGTCGCTTCTTGTTTTGACTGTCAACCCGTCCCAACAAGACTAAGTCGACAACATCGGATCTCAGACGATCAACCTTCTTCAGAGTCCAACAACCAATCAACAGATCTCATTCTCATCTAATCAACAAACAACTCGTCCTCAATTCTTGGCAACAATCATTGCTCTAATTTGAACAGAGCTACTCTAAATGCCCAAAATGGTTTTGGTAAATCTCATGCACACGCAATAAGCACAGCAGTCGATTCGGTCTCAGCATAGATGGGTGGGGAAAGGGGTTTGTCATGCCAGGCAAACCCTAATCTCGAAGAATAGAACTACGCTCACAAACCCTATAAAGCAAAACTCGAAAACTGACAGATGAAGCAATTAAGCCATATGCATATAGTTTGGCTGGCTTTTGTCAGATGGGGTTGAGTTGACAAAAGCCCTTCAAACTTAGCCTCGTTTCGACGTGGCTTGACGACACTCAATCGCCACACCACGCAGTCAGTGCGTTTCCCATGACCGCATATGTCTATGCATCAAACGACCGATCGATGATGATCTGTGCGGCCACGAAGACCTGAAGATATGTTGGCGTTTTCCGATCATTAGCAACAATTGCTGCTTTAGATTGGCTCAAAATAAATTCATAACCAAATTATCTGTGTAATTTACTGAGTTGTCATAAGTCCTTAGACGACATTTGAATCGATTAACACTTCTACGTCAGTCTGAACCTTCTATCATTTCTGTATCATTCATTCATTCGGGAATTTATAGGCCTATATTGCCTCTTCGACTTCAAGGGGTCTACTCAGAGGTGCTTCCCGACTCCAGCACGGCTAAAAAGAACAGTTTAAGCGATTATAGAACGTGTCAGAGAAAGCAGGAGCAGCCATATCTTCGGGTCCAAAGAAAAGCGCGATTTTGCATGGTAGCGGTGTGGGCAAACGGGACCAAGAGCATCTCCCTTCCAGAAGAACGGAGTGCTCTGAGCTCCGACACAGGAAGACAGAGGTAAAGTAGGTAAGCTGGGGAAAGGCCCACCTGACACCGCCACGTCAGACAGGCAACCCTGTATTCAATACGCTGGCGGACAGAAGGCCAGCGGAGGATCTCCAAAATATAATTAGAGACATGAGCAAATTTAGGTAGTTGGCCAATTAGACGCGCGGCAGAGCGCAGGATGCGGTCGAGACAAGCCACAGACCAGATGGAAGGCCAGACTAAAGGATAGGCAGTCGTCGATGCGGACTGTGATTAAAGAGTGAGCACAAGTGTACGTAGCAGCGCTTGTAGTTAGCGAGCTAGTGAGAGTGCGGAGCTGACGCAGCTGAGAGTAGCAGTCGCGGCTAAGGCGATAAACGTGTGGTGCGAAGGTAATCTTCTGATCCAACAGGATACCGAGGTCACGGAGATTACCTTCGTGGTAGAGAAAGTGTTGTTAGGATATTCTCTAGCAAGGTCAGCTAGAATAATAAATTAGATCAAGCCTGGAGAGTTGCTGCCGGGTGCCCGACCAAATGAATCTGGTCTTTGCCTGGTTTAAGCGAAGGCGATCTGATGACATCCATGCCTCCAAAGCTGCTAGCGTCCGACCCATAGCCCTGGGACAGCACCCGAAGATAGACAATGTACATGTACGCCTGCAGAGTTGGCCCAAATCCGCGTGCTCCGCGAGGTGTGCATGGGGCAAGGCCAGAGGTGTAGATGATAATTAATACAGGAGAGGGCCAAGGACAGAGACCTTGGTCAGGCCTATGGAGCCGGGACCCACCGAGACCTGGTCGGGCAGTGGATTACACTAATAGAGCGCCCGTGGAGGAAGGAGCCCATCCATTCGAGGAAATTTCCAGACAGCCCAAACGTAACATGCAACCGCTTAAGTAGGATTTCATGGTCTACAGTATCAAAAGCGGCGCCATCATCGAATAGGGCCAGCAAGGCGAGCTCAGTCCTATCGATAGCCCCGTAGATGTCGGATAAGAGGCGTAGCAGCAAAGTTTCGGTCGAATGGAATTTTCTGAATGCGGACTGGAAGCAGGTTAATTGTTCCTCTCTAAGTGGGCAATGAGGTGACTTGATGCTATCTTTCAATGATCTTGGATAGAAAGTGTGACGTTGGCTATCGCTTTATAGTTCAATAGAGTATCCGTCCTAAGACTATCCGGGGATGTATGAATTTATGGGGGATACTCTATTTCGTGACACCGGATCCAAGCCGTTGCTTTTCAGTACCGGTGTAAAGATTTCAAGCTACCCCCATTTCAAATTACCCCCCCCCGGGTAATCTGAAATCGATGTAATATTACCTCCGGGGTAGCTTCAATCTGATTTCATATTATCCCGCCCTGTTCACATCCAAATTCTTATGTTTACAACTAATGATGCGTTTACTGAATGAAACACGTGAAACATACAAGATTGAAAGCTAGCCTCAATATCTTTTAAAAATCTCAGAAAATTAATAATGTTAATTGTATCTTTACACCGGGTTCAATATAGATCCTTTCTGTAAAGGAGGCAGGACTCCAACCTGAATAGCACCGTGAAGAGTGGTAGCAACACGACCATGGAGCAAGAAGGTCGGCAGTGGATCAACTTCACACGAAGTTCTCCTTTACAAAAGCTCTAACCCGAAGGCTTTATAGGAATAACCTCACTCGGTTCTCCTTTACAAAAGCTCTAACCCGAAGGTTTCATAGGAATAACCTCACTCGGTTCTCCTTTACAAAAGCTGTAACCCGAAGGCTTTATAGGAATAACCTCACTCGGTTCTCCTTTACAAAAGCTGTAACCCGAAGGTTTCATAGGAATAACCTCCCTCGGTTCTCCTTTACAAAAGCTGTAACCCGAAGGTTTCATAGGAATAACCTCACTCGGTTCTCCTTTACAAAAGCTGTAACCTGAAGGTTTCATAGGAATAACCTCACTCGGTTCTCCTTTACAAAAGCTGTAACCCGAAGGCTTGATAGGAATAACCTCACTCGGTTCTCCTTTACAAAAGCTGCAACCCGAAGGTTTCATAGGAATAACCTCACTCGATTCTCCTTTACAAAAGCTGTAACCCGAAGGTTTCATAGGAATAACCTCACTCGATTCTTCTTTACAAAAGCTGTAACCCGAAGGTTTCATAGGAATAACCTCACTCGGTTCTCCTTTACAAAAGCTGTAATCCGAAGGTTTCATAGGAATAACCTCACTCGGTTCTCCTTTACAAAAGCTGTTACCCGAAGGTTTCATAGGAATAACCTCACTCGGTTCTCCTTTACAAAAGCTGTAACCCGAAGGTTTCATAGGAATAACCTCACTCGGTTCTCCTTTACAAAAGCTGTAACCCGAAGGTTTCATAGGAATAACCTCACTCGGTTCTCCTTTACAAAAGCTGTAACCCGAAGGCTTTATAGGAATAACCTCACTCGGTTCTCCTTTACAAAAGCTCTAACCCGAAGGCTTTATAGGAATAACCTCTCTCGGTTCTCCTTTACAAAAGCTCTAACCTGAGGGTTCAACAATTAATCTTACGTTTAACTTTGATTTCCGCTTCTTTGTGATCGATGAGTATCGACGAGTTTCTGTTCGAAATAATAATGTCGTGTGCATTGTCGATTTGTGTCTTCAAAAGGAACAGTTTTTCGTCGAATTTCGAATTCATTTTTCTGACAAAATTTTTCGATGATCTTCTGTTCATAGTTACATGTGGTGTCGATCTTTCCATTTTCGATTTGTTTCACCAAATGGCCTACCGCTCTTCGTCGAATTTCATCTTTCTGTTTCACCTGATTGACGAATTTCGATATTTTTTCCTCGAAATGTTTGCCATTAGGTCTATGCCTATATAATACGTCTGGTCGCCTTCACGTCGATTTTCCAAATAATGCTCGATCGACTCGTTACCATGGCATGAAACAATCGGTCCAAAGATGACGTCATCAGAACAACAATAGCGAGATGACGGTTTTATAAAATTTACGTCATCAGTTCGCAAAGTAAGTAAGTAAGTTCGTGGCACGCGTTGTCTCATTTCTTCCAAAGTCACAGAGATTTGTTGCTGTAAAACCAACATGAATTGTCTGGTAGGCTTAAACTAGTAGCCTAGTAGGCCTAATTCACATGCCGACCTTCAGTGATCGAAGAAAGCCTGCTTGAAACGCAAATTATGATTCACATCCTCTGAGTGTAATTGTGAAGCTGCATTACGGCCATTACCCATCACTGTTCAGGCTTTTCATTCAAAACTATGGACCCTATATAGGCTATAGTCCCAGCTATGCTTTCAAAAAATCTTACTCAGATCCATCTATTACGGCGGCCGCCTTCCAATTGCTGTCATCATAAACGCAATCACGATATCAACTCTTTGGTCTCCATCTTGCTCTGGTCTTCTGGCAAGCTGATTTTATTCTGATTTTATTTTACACTTAGTATAGGCCCTATCATTGGACAGCAGGCCTGGATTAACCACGGGTCCACTGGGTCCTCGGGCCCAGGCCTACTAAAAGTTTAACAAATAATTAAGGGGCCTACCATTAGAATGCTACCTTGAAATTTTTATACATTCTAATTACTGTCCTTTTTTATAACTAGGCCTATTATTTTATTATTTTATTTATTATTATATTATTTTAGTTTTCAAATGATCAAATGACGTCATCGCTGACATGTAGGCTAGTATTAGGTTTAAACACGCTAGTTTTACTGCGAACAGACAATGATAGCTAGTCACTATATTGCGGCATCCATGACAATAATGAGATTGGTGACCGTTAGCTCCCTTAGGCTGTTAGGGTTCCACGACGGTCTACTCTGCTGAGGCTGTTAATAGCCTCTTCCGCCCATCACCGTCGGCGTCACATGTAGCCTACACAGCACTATTCATTAGCCGCATGCTCAACCTTGCTCTTGCCAAGCTGAAGGTTTTCTTGCATAAGTTTTTATTCGAAAGATGTGAATATGGAACTCTGTGACGAATGGATTCAATGGCGAGCATTTTTGAGTCAATTGCCTACGCCTATTCCACAGAAGCAACATTAGACCTATGAAGAGCTAGGGATCGAAGTTCTTATGGATCCACCATGTTTACGATAATCTCGAGCTGCCCTGCATATAATTAATGACAAGAATGAAATTATCTTATCCAATAGTGGCAATAAGCTTAGATTTTTATTGCTGTAGGTCTACGTAGGCTACACTGTAAGAAACAGCAATGTGAAAACTGTTGATCGGTATATATCTTTGCAGCCACCGATAGCTAGACTACTAGCAGGCTGATTCCAATTGTATGAACTTTCAAATGATAAAATAGGCCTCATTATATATTAGGCTTCTCCATAAAATATTAATTACAGCTGCGCATCTCCTACACAGCTTATGCGACAAATGTGGATATATAGGCTATAGGCTACCGCCGCACAATGCACCTCCCAGTTTCGGCGACGAAAAGGCAAGGAGTCTCCGACTATTCGGACACTTTGTGCTCTGCGAGGGTGACCATGCAGGGCCATGCCTGCGGAAGTGCAGGACCTTGCGAGCAATGATTTCCGGCCCTCCGAGCAGAGCGGATGAATCCATCGGCGTCGCGATTTTCGTCTGACAAATTAATCTTCCCGACAGGTTTCTGGAACGATAACGGGCCACGGAAAGACGGGCTACAGCCTACAGATGCCCTTTCGGGCCTTTCCGGAGGGCTTTGCGGCTCTGCCAAATCGGTTTCAGACGTCCAAGGCCACACACAAGCCAAAGAAATCTATCAGAATTAGCCCGGGGAGAAATTCGGGATTCTAGGTTTAGTCCCTGTTAAATTGGGTGTTCCTCAGGGTTCTGTACTTGGACCCCTCTTATTTATTTTATACATGGCTGGTATTCCTTCCCTTTTCCCAAATCATTCGGCTATCGGCCATCTTTTTGCTGATGATGTCCAGGCATATGTCTGTGGGCCCCCTTCTGCTCAACTCCTTCTTGCTAGTCACATTGACGCTCTTTCCCAGGATCTCCATCTGTGGATATCCTCGATCTAATCGCCTTTCTTTAAATTCCTCAAAACCCAGCTTATTTGGTTTGGTACACCACAGCAACTCCTGAAACTCGACTATACCTTGCTCTCTGAAAAGTTTCCGCATTTCACATTCTCATTTAGTGTCCGTGACTTGGGCGTCACCCTAGATATATCTCTCTTACCTTCACTGAACACATATCCAAGCTTACCCGCTCTTCTTACTTCCAACTAAGGCGCCTTAGAGCTATTCGCAGATCTGTTTCATCCTCTACCTTCACCTCAATTGTCCATGCTTTTGTCTGTTCTCGAATTGACTATTGTAATTCTCTCCTTGTTGGCTTACCCAAGGTTCGTCTATCTCCTCTTCAGTCTGTACTGAATGCTGCTGCCAGACTTATAGCTCACCTCCCTCGATTCTCTCATATCTCTACATTTATGGCTGAACAACTTCATTGGCTTCCTCTCTCTGTGCGCATCCAATTCAAAGTTCTCATTCTCATGCTCAAATCTCAACTGGGTCTTGCTCCAAAATATCTTGGTCACCAAATTCTCCGCCCCTCTCTGCCACGTCAAAGCGTCCTCTCAGATCCTCTGACCGGCTTGACCTTTTGTTCCCCGTGTTAGGACCACAATGGCTCAATCCAGGTCCTTTGTGTGCATACATGTAGGTCCCTCTCTATGGAATGGACTTCCTCCTTCTCTACACTCTACAATTCTCTCTAGTAGCATCTCTACCTCTTTCTCTCACCTTAAAACCTTCCTTTTTCCTCGGAGTACCTCGCACTGGGAGCGCTTCTGAAAGGCTTATGCTATGAGAAGCGCTTTATAAAATATGATCAAATACAATACAATACAATACACTTGCCCAAATTGTGATGGACTGTCGTGTGGCTGCCGTAATTTAGGTCTACTTACTTTTCTGGACGTGCTTTATAATTTTATGTTTAGGACCTTTGTTAACTTCGTTAGTCTGTCACTGAATATTTATCTCGCTTATTACATTTCTCTTACATTTATTTTCGTACGGATTTGTTTCTAGAGTAGTAGATCTAGTTTCCCAGAATAGTTAATTTAGGCCTACTCTGCCTAGGAAAGGTTCCTACCAGACAATTCTTAATAAGACCATTAGGTCTATAGACCTACGTTTATTTATTTATTTGTATTTGACACCTGTGGGTTGTACTAGTGATTAAGTGCAGTATTAATGCGCTCAAAGCATGCACGTATGTCAACCTAAGTTTGGGTAGAGGTCAAGTCCATGAATCGCTTCTGTTGGCCTACACGTTGATTGGTTGGAAGCGGCTTAAGAGTCTACAGGCGAGGGATTAACGGAAACTTTTGGGGTATATATTGTTAGATACTGCCTTCTATGATTAGGTATTGTTGTAGCATTCTGTGTTGTTAAGTATTGCTGTCTGCTTGGATGCATCTTTCGGTATGAATGTGTATGCTATGATAGTTTGTTCATGCATGGTGATTTAAGTGACTGTGCTTAGAAAGGAGTGGCTGGAGTATATAAGCCATGTAGGCTACTCCTTAGGGTTTGTCAGAGCTTGGATTTAGGTTGAACTGACGAGATCTGTTTTCTTAGGATAAGCTATAGCATCCAAGTCTCGAGTTGTCTTATTAGTTAAAGCAGATTTAAACCGCAACAGGTTTTCCTGTCATTAGACGTTTAGCTTCGGTGTTTGTTCTGACCGAGGAGCTGCCTTTCTTGTGCTGGTTTAATCTGTCTGTTCGACTTTTCATTTCATTTTCATTTCATTTTATTTATTGAAACCTTTGTGAACCAATATACAAACATAGACACAGCAAATCAATATAATGCAAACAGTAAATAGAAAAACATACACTCAGCAAAGAAAATTTCAACAATTTTTGACGTTCTTATTCGACGGAATACGTTTGTATGTTTTCCTGTTCATTTAATAAAGCGAGTTTTTATCAAACCACTAGACTGATATCTAGTTAGCTAGGATTCTAGGAACTATATAGAGGGTGGGTCCTTCATATATTCTTTGAACATAATACGTGTTCAAGCAGACGCCATTGATTCCTGACGTATCACACTATTTCTTTCCGTGATGTAAGTGTGGTCTTCTACACGGTCCATTACGAAATATATTAATCATCCGTGTCAGAGGGTATTGTGGAGGAAGTGCATACATACGGGGATGTCTTCAATGCTCCAGTTGAATTTGACGAAGACGCAATGCGTTGTCTGCCATGGTTAGGCAAAGCCAGGCGCACTTGAAGATCGACAAAGAATCAATAGCTCACGAAGTCTATGCCAGGAATCAATCATTCTTCTTGAGTGACCTGGCTCTACTTGGAGTACTGTTCGTGGCTGACCATGTGAAATCTTGCTCCATGTCCTGGAATCATCAGGTGCTTGTCAATGGCATACGCGGGTCAATCGACGCAATCCATCATTTAATGCCGCAATGCCCCCCCGTTCAGTCGTTTAGCACACTTCAATAAATCCGTTGACAAGACACAAATCACAAGAATTTATGTCTGAAGCAATGCTTGCTAAACAGTTGAAGCATATTAAACACCAATAAAAACTAGCTAAACATGTGGTATTTTTCTGACCCTTTGGTTTTCAAACTTATGGCTATAAGCCCTACTGCATAGAACATCCCGAATCATTCCGTTTTATCGACGGCTGCGTAATTTTCATCAAAAACTTAGAAATAATATAATATCTCGGCCACAAAACAACATATTCTGGTAAAAGATCACCTCTCACTATGTTTTAGTGAGGATGAGCTACAGAGGTAAACATGAGAAAGACATGATATGGTGAAAATTGGTTCATAATGAAATGACAATTATTCCCACCGTATTGACGTGTTGCTTTGTCGTTAGTCGACCGTTGACTTCATTCGCTCTTACTTTCAGACGACCATCATGTAACACTATGCATGATGCACACAGGCGTCATCGATAACCATTGTTCACGAATCTATTAGTAGTTGGCCTGTTCATTCATATGCGTTGGCGTTCGCTGGTGCTCATATGGGCATCAGCAACATCAACAGCAGCAGCAGCAGCAACAGCAGCAGCAGCAGCAACAGCAGCAGCAGCAGCAGCAGCAGAGAAGCCGACGACAAACAGTGTCCAGATACTACAACATGGCGTGGAATAGAACTGGCTTTTGGTCAATGGGAAAGTAGATTAGAATCTCGGTGCAAAGCAATCTCAGTCTGGATATGGGCTTAGCGTATATATAGTTATTCGATTGTGCCACCGACATCTGGCGCGTGAATTGGATATTGAAAATGTTGAAGTGCTGATATCGATTGGATATAATTAACACGTTAACGACTAGATTGTACTAAAAGTAGGTCCTAACCGGGAAGCCAATGCAGCTCATCGTTAAGGTGTTAAGGTGGAATAGATCACGTTAAGGCTATGGCATGCTCATCTGATATAATATATAGTCATCTGGCAGGTGGTAGCGGTGGCGGTCGTGATCAATGATCAAACGTCCTCCTGTGACGCCCTGCAGTTCTGAATGGCGGCGGCGGTGGATGGTCATCATCGGGAGAAAGAAGAGCAGCTGAGCGTCGAGTGGCAAATGGCCTTGAGGGTCGACCGAATTGCGGACACTGCAGCAGGCGATCCATCGGAATGTTCGCCCAACTACTTCTGCATCAGCTCCATCCTCATCTTCGCCGGATCCATCCTCCTCTGCATCCTTGGCTTCACTGTCGTCCTACCCTACGAAGCCACCAGCGATTGGCCGGAAGTCACGTGCCGTGTGGTCGACGCTGAGTACAACACGACCGTCTGCGCATGTCGAAACCAACCGACCATCTACGAAAACTGTCACAGGGGCAAGAACCTCTGTCTCCGCGTAACAGTGGCATTCCACCCGAACCATCTGGCTCACAACTTCACCGGAAGTTGCAGTAGTGTGTCAGAAGGTACTTCCGTTACCTCGCAGAGCGACTTCGGCTTCGATGATTCGATCGTCTCTACTTCTGGTTTCTCAGAATTTCCGGAAGCAGCTTTTCGACGATTGGCGGGAGAAGAAGAAGAAGAATCTCCTACGTCTGAAAGCCTGCATTCCTCATCAACTGACGTCACTGGACTAGACCTTCTTTCAATTATATTCGAGAGGCCACGACCTACACATGATCTGACAAAAACACCAGCACCAACGCCATCTGGCATATTACAACAGTCGACATCACCCATCGTACGACGAAAGTCTGAGTCACTAATTAATAAGACAGTCATCAACCATCACGATTTAGAAGTGGAACTCTACTTTCCTTATAATACCGGCGCCGGAACTAATCACATCTTTATAGAAGCGCGACTCTTTCGATCGTGGTATGAAGCTTTCTATGAAGAGGTAAGAAACATCTTTAAGGATAACATATTTTCAGCTATTTTCAACTTAAATGTTTGTAAAAGACATAATGATGCCAGCGACACTGAAATCTGCATATATCGATCGAACTACAAATCGTAGCCTCGCCGTAGCGTAACGTTAACTTGAGAATATAGCCTAAACGCGGCCTCTTGATTTTTGTATTATTTTCAATATAGACAACAGTTAATCATATTTAATAAAAACCAACAGTTGAAACACGACATCACTTTATCTCGGTCTCCAGTCTCCACTCTGAAATGCTGCAAGCCTGCAACCGCTCCTTAGTCTATTACTGCACCAGCTCTTTGGAATGAACTCCCAAAAGACCTGCTCTAGTTTCGTCACTCTCCTGTTAAGTTCACCTCTCCTCCGCTTGCACTCTGCTCTGCTACTTTCCACTCACGACTGAAAACCGAACTCCTCAAGCCGTCCTATCCTGATTCCATAGATACTCCTACGCCACCCCCGCGCCACCATCACCAACGATTTCCACCGTGGCACCATGTTGTCTCCTCTACTTTGAACTCCCCCGATTCTGATCTGGCACCGGAACGAACAAAACAAGCTGGCTATAGCCTAATTAAGCTATAGCGGATTCGATCTGATATAGCGTCGGTGAATAAGCTCAGTCTCCCTGACGTGGCTTTTGTGTGGCGCTTAGAAATTTCGTAGATTTACGTTACATTAGTCATCAACTGAAATATTCTACACGCTTGATGACACATGAAACTGCATCAGAGGAAAGAATGGATAGGCACAACAGAATCCCAGTGTTGTTCAGTTATTGAAATACATGTTGTTGAATTAAGTAATTGAATTACAAGTTCTGTAATTGTAATTGTAATTGAATTACATTTTAGGTCCAGTAATTGTAATTGTATTTCAATTACAATATTGCATGTAATTTGTAATTGAATGAAGTGTAAATTACAAATTACTTTCATAAAGTCAGCAAAGACGCCAGCCTGCCGGGTTGACCCAGGCCACCCGTTTAATTGAATAAACTGCTCTGCATTATGTTTGCATGACAACATAATTGTCAACATTATTCTTTCCTTACACCCCTCATACAATCTTGCAGCACATTTGATAGACCTCAAGGGCAAGGGGCCAAGGGCTGACCTTCATTATCAGACTCTCCATGCAGTCATTCTTAGCTAGCTTAATGTGGCTGCATGCCTAGTAGTGCCTACAGAAAACAGAGCTTCCATCACGTGACTTAGGGCCTACGTTTGACCTGACACCGAGCTGAGCTCATTTTTAGAACTCATTCCTTGGCAGGCTGCAAATCGTGGGCGTCACCTACTTCCGCATGTTATCCGGAGTATATTTCTGCCCATTGTTTTATTGTCGTCGCGCTATAATTCATATAGATTTTTCAAGCATAGGCTACTTATAGGCTAAGTTTCAAGTACAAGTGCAAGTACTTCTGTCTCAAGCCTCACAAGAAGAAAATAATCTTTAGTACAAACACTTAAATAAGCTGAGAGAGCAGGAGCAGCCATTTATCAAATAAATTATTTCTATACCTTTCTTCATCGTTTGACGGCAGACCTATCTGTTTTCTATTTTTATTACGTCCCAGCAAACACGACCGCACGGGACCCGTACGGGGTTGATCGGGTTATCCGGTACGGTTTTCTGACGGTTTTTGTCAACGGGTTGCGTACGGGACCCTTCTGGTTCACACCGTGTCAGTGGCGCCTTCTAGCGGCATTAGTATTCATACCGCCATTTTGTGCGCCAATTCGAATGTACAAGTATTTCAGAGATCGCGATTTGTTTGTGTGAAAAGTAAGATTGCTTTATATTTATCATACTAATGAACTCATTTTTATATATATATCAACATTTTATAAATGTTGTATCTAATTGTGGTCGGGATATCGATAGTCGCCACGGAGATACAGTTAAGGTTATGGACTGCATGTGTTAGGGTTAGGGTTAGCGTGTAACATTCATTCATTTCAGGAATTTATATAGCGCCCCTTCAAGAAGCCTACTGAGAGGCGCTCGTATGTACGTGCTTCCGATTGGTTCCGGCATTGGCTGTGGTTCAGTCAGTATTTAGGGTGACCCTTGATATGAAATTGTTATGTTTGTTGATGATATCGGCCCTAACAACTTAAGCCCCGTGTACAATGAATGCTTTTTGCCATCTACCATGCCAGTCCTTATCAAATTCTTTTTAAACCCCTTATTTGTCATGCATCATTTGTCTTTATTTGCCTTGGTTTAAACCGTAGTTTACGTTGCCAAATTATTTTACATGGCCAATTTAAAATGGAAGCTGGATTGGTGAAAATAATTGTTTGTCTAAATGGTAGTTGTATTGATGACACTCATTCTTTGCTTAAATAAATGCTGAATTGATGGAAATAATAATTTCCGTAATTTTGAAATCTTAAATCGAAGCTGTATTGATGACAGTTATCATGGACATAGGTAAGTCAAGTACGGCATTGATGACATTAAAATAATTTGGCAAGGTGAACTATGGTTTGTATATTGACTACAATCATTTAAGTTTTGTGTGTGCTTTGTTGTATTTGCAGGTGACGAGATTATTTCTGGCCAATTGTATGTAAAAATATTTATTTACTGGTAAAAAGTAAATTTTTGGCTCGACTGCTGTTGGCTTTTACAGATGTAATGATTAAGTAAGTTTTGTTTTATTATGTTACATTAGCCAACGCTGTGCAGCAGGCTCCACCAGTTGCTGAGTCGTCCGGACAGTCATCCAGGCAATTTGGAACACCGTCTGGTGAAGTTTGCCAGGATGCGACACGACAATCTTCAATGCCTCCTGCCGCTTCAAAGACGCCAGTCACTCAAACAACTGGTACGTGTTGAATATTGAATCCAGCAATGGTACCAATTTGATCCTTATCAGCTCTTTGACAGGTAATCTTTACAGCGGTATTGGGATATTATCAATATTTCCCTTGTATCATCGAATTTTATTTGATATCAGTCAACATATATTTCTTGTTCTATTACATTGATTATTAAAAACTAGCTATCATTAATGGCAACACATTTGATTTGTTATAGAAAATAATTGTTGGGCGGATATGCTGTGTAGGCTGCTATTAGCGCCGTGTATTGCAGGCTGTCTGTTCTGTTAGTAGTTAAGATTTAAATTGCATAACATGTTAATGTACAGCGCAGTGCGTTTGTCAGGCGCTTATTAAAGAAAAGATATTATTATTATTATTATTAATTTCTATAAGTTTTTAATGATTAAGTAGTTGTGTGATCATTGTGAATGTGTCTGTAAATTATCAAATTGTTGTTACTGCTGTTTGGCATTGATAATAAGCTGTTGAATATATTTATCCTTTGAGCCTGTCAAGTGTTTTGACACATAGTACCAATAATCAGTGAATTAGCCTATTAATTCATAAATGATAAATATCAATTTAGTGTCCTAACATTGAGGAATGTCAAAGGTGTTGCATTGTGATCAAAAGTGTCAACACAATTTTGTGTTACAGCTAATGACTTACTGCCCTTACTTACTTATAATACGCACGTTACTGTGAAATTTGTATATCACCAACGTCACAAGTGAATCGGAGGTGATTTGCTTGTCAACAAAATTTACTCATTTGTTATTGGAGATTTCTCATGTGGGTCTTACTTAGATCTAGCACATTGCCGCTTAATATGCATATTACAATGTGTTTTGAAGATTTGTTTGGTCACCGTATTGTTCATAAATAAAGTATGATGGTTAATGTGTAGACTTGATTTTGTAGGTGGCGATCTTAATAGCAGACTGTTGATAAAGCTATTGGCCAGTCTGGAGGACCTGCAAGAAACTACATTCATCTCTGCTGCAATCGATTTCGAGGCAACTGAATGCTGCAAGCAGATTTGTGGCAACGGAGCTGCCTGAGGGCATGCAATTTCCCATCGAAACTGGGTATGATCTGATGAGCATGGAGGACAAGGTGCTTGACACTTCAACGATAAAAGCATTGGTGAGTCATTTTACTGTTTAAATGGTTTTTAAAGCCTCATGTATGATTCACTCTTAATTTCTGGGGTATGCAGTTTTTATCTTCCTGTTTATAGGTTGTATTAAATTCTATTTATTTGTGTCTATAAGTTAGATGATGTGTACATAAGTTATTTGTGTTGATGGCAAATATTTATAAAAAAATATCGACATGTAACTTAAAGGCTAGCATGTTTATAGTTTTTTTTGTCAAATTGCAACATCTGTAGATTTTTCTATGTCTCTTGTTAAGATAGAACTGCTTTAACTTGCTTCTTCGTTTTAATTGTTTAGATACAAGTACTCGTGAATAACGATGGGGACTATTTATTCTTGTCTCAATAAAAAAATCAATAGTCTGCCAACCGTGCTTTATTAAGTGTTTAACCTTTAAAAATGTATTGCATTTTTGAGGCTAAGACAAAGTCGAGATTGTTTTGACTTTTTTCAACTCGAACATTGTAAATTAGACAATCCAGGCAGTGTCTGTAAATATTGCCATTTAATGTTAGATAGAATTGTTGGAATAATATCATTTTACAATACAAATCAGAGCACGTCAAATTATTGTTCTTTGTAACTTGTTATTTTTAATCTAAATGTTTCATGTGTGAAAATTCAGGTGCTGTAAGGCAAAATATTGCTACCAAGGACAGTACGAAGAAACTGGTTGTGGACGAGTTGGCTGTTTGGTTTGGTAACGCTAGGGATCGTAGCACTGGAGGTCACCGGCTATTGAAATCGGCACAATTCAAAGAGACCAAGTCGGAGTCGATCACCACCGATCAGGAGTTGACAATACTGCTGATGACATTGTTGACAACAAATTTAATGCTATTGCAGAGCAGACTGATTATTTTTACTTTATTAATTTGATGTGTCATTTAACGCTATTGTTGATTATTGTTTTCAGTGTTGTATCAATTACATTGCATGTAATTCAATCATAATTGCAATTGCATGCTTGTAAATGTATTTGTATTACAATTACTTGATTGTGTACAATTATATTTTAATTCAAGTACCAATTAATTTCAATTATTTCTTTAAAATTTGCAAATGATTTAGAATTTTTTCTATAATTTTTAATTTACTCTATTTTTAAAACTAAAACATCCAGTGGGCCAATGACCTGTAAATTATAATCTACAATTGTTTTGTAAGTTTATCAAGTATCCGAAATAAGGCTTATAATTGTGATCCATTAAAACAAGTTAACAATAGAGTTTATTTGATGCTTAGAGTATAAGTGTTTCAAAATGATAGTCTGTTAGTTGATTGCGCCTAGGCGAGTCAATTTGTCCAGCAGTGCTAAAGAGATGCTCAAGATGGAAGCTTTTATCTGTAGGCAGCCACAGTAGGCTAGCTAATGAGTGCATGGATAGTCTGATAGTTGTTAGTAAACCCTTGCACTTTGGGTCTATCAAAGTGTGCTGTAAGGTTGTAAGAGGGGTGTAAGGATAGAATAATGTTGACAATTATGTCGCCATGTAGTCATGATGCAGAGCAGTTTATTCAATTAAAATTGTAATTTACACTTCATTACACTTCAATTACATGAATATTGTAATTGAATTACAATTACTGAACTTAAAAAGTAATTCAATTACAATTACAGAAATTGTGATTCAATTACATGTATTTCAATTACTGAACAACACTGATTGCTTTAGCTATATAGCACAGCGTACTGTAGGCTACTGTGCTATATATAGCTAAAGCAATCAGTGTTGTTCAGTAATTGAAATACATGTAATTGAATCACAATTTCTGTAATTGTAATTGAATTACTTTTTAAGTCCAGTAATTGTAATTCAATTACAATATTTCATGTAATTTGAAGTGTAATGCAGTGTAAATTGCATACTGGAATCACTTTTAAGTCATCTGGGAATGAACTGGGATGCCCGGCGGGCTATCCCGTATGGGTCCCGTACGGAAACCGCGGACAAAAACCATACGGGACCCGTACGGGATGCCCGGCGGGCTATCCCGTATGGGTCCCGTACGGAAACCGCGGACAAAAACCATACGGGACCCGTACGGGATGCCCGGCGGGCTATCCCGTATGGGTCCCGTACGGAAACCGCGGACAAAAACCGGCGGGATCCCGCCGGGTATCCCGTACGGGTCCCGTATAACAACCCGTACGGGTCCCGTATGGTTCCCGTGAGGGTGTGTTAGCTGGGGTTTTTCCAAAAAGCTATTTGGCCCTAAATTGTTTGGGCGCCTACTTGAATAAATATATAAACGCTTTCTAAAATTTAGGCTAATTATCTTTAAACATACGTAACTTCGCGCGCTGGTAGGCCTAATTCAGAACCTGGGAATGTATGAAACGATGTCTTGTGTTTGTGCATTATTTTCTCCAGTGTTCGGTACAAGAGTGCGGCGAAGAATTTGTGAATGTGAAGGAATCGGTGAAATTCCATCGTCGTTGGGGTTTGAAAGGCAAGACTTTCCCGTGCTACTACAATCCGCGTAACACTTGCATTGCGGTCGTCGAACGGGCCTCGTTTTGGCTGGCCGTCCACGCTGTCCTCTGGCCGTCTCTCGCCATCGGCGTTGGGCTGGCCTTCTGGGCGACCGTCTGCTTCGGATGGTCCAGACAACAGTCGTCTGCCTCCAGACTACCGGAAGTAGTCACGTGACACGCCGCGCACGATGAACGGAGCGAATTGGAAGAAAACGGAAAACAGAAGCAGAGTACGTAGCCTATAATTGATCACGGCAGTCGAAGACTCGGTCGTCACCTGCAGTGACCGCTAATTATGATAGCACGTCCGTCTGAGTGTATGGTTATAATTGCGAATAAACACAATTCAATGAGGAATGAAAACGAACGAATGTCAGGAAATTACCAAAAGAACGATGAAACTACAGTCTCAGCAACAAAATACAACCGATTGTGCATGAATAGAAGATCTCCAGAAGATTATAGCCTAGATCTACTAGATCATCTCATCCATTTGGATTTTGGATACTCTAAACCATCGAGGTCTAATAAATGCGAATTAAGGCGTCGTTAATAAAATCATATCAAATGGTCACTGATCAGTTGGAAGGACTAAGTAAGACAGAGAGAGAACCGAAGCGTCAAACGAGGACTTATTATCCCGGAAAGCACCACCATCATAACCATCATCATCATCGATGGCCAGTGCCACCATAGCAAAATGCTGTCTTCTCGGCCTGAACTTCCCGGATTCTGACCTGGAGGCTATTGATGACTTGCTTTCATATAGCGCCGGTGAAGCTGGTCTCCCTGACGCGGCTTTTGTGTGGCGCTGATAAATTTCAAAGATTTACATTGCATTACATTATTAAGAGCAGAATTTGGTTTACTTAATGCAATTTACCGCGTTTATGTAAGTACAGAGAACCAAATTTTATTACGATAGAATCCATGGCCATGATTTTCCAGGGGACTTCATAGTAGAACGACTAATAGTCAACTACAGTATAGCCTAAGTCGGTGGCTTAAGTCATTTCCAATGGCGCTTAAGCAGTTTTGTAAGGGATACCAATCAGTAAGATTCTGCAAAGGCGCCTGTCTGTCTGTCTGTTTGTCTGTCTGTTTGTCTGTCTGTCCCCTCCTCTCCCCTCTCTCCTCTCCTCTCGTCTCCTCTCCCCTCCTGTTTCAAGTCTACAGTATAAGGCGTGACAATTAAGCAGACGGAGGTTTCTGCAGACGCCAATCCAGTTACTGTGCCAGCCAATATTGATTCCACTGGTCAAGTTACGATCCGAGACACATCAAGATCCTACGTTAATTTCCTGTGTTCGATTTCAAGTTTCTCAGTTCAAGCTAGTCTGTTCTCAGCCAAATTTGAATTTGGCTGAGAACAGAATCAAGTTACGGTGATCAGGTTCAAGTTCCTGTGGTCACTGTGAAGTTCATGTGAGCAAGTGCTAACTATAACCTACCACTGAAATCTATCGAATAATGAAAAAGTAATTCATTCAGTCTTAGGATCGCCCTTGTTTTATATATTGGGACGATTGTTGAATTTGACGCTGCAGCCTGCATGTATTTCAGGTATTTTATTCAATATCAATCTGAACAATATCCAACCAAATTTCATGTTTGAAGAATCAACCTTCGTCTGATTTTTTCGATTACTTCGGCCTAAACCATTTTTAATTTTTATACACTAATTATTTCACACAGTTCATTTGCGTGCATACTGGTCTGTTATATACATATTGCGAATAGCCGAAGTTGACAGATCCGAAACGTCAGTGCCTATTATGCGCGCATGAGGCGATTAGCAGCGATCGACGTCTGCCAAATAATAGGTCGTTGGCGATTGCCTGCATGCATGGTAGCAAATGGTTGGCATCTAATCCGGCGGCCATGCACTGCTGCCTGCGCAAACGATTAGCAGCAGAAGCATTCGTTTAATCCGACGTCGGTTGTTTAATGGACGGCAGGCAATCAGGGTTCTGCTGCTCTCCAAATGATTCGCTTTCGATCGTCCCACGACTCCCATGAGACTCTGTTAATGAGAATGACTTTGCTGCCGAGAATAAATGGTCTCCTCCGGTGACCATCATCCTCATCAGTCATCACTCCTCCGAGCAGGAGAAGGACAGGAGGCAGGAAGGAGAAGCAGTGCGTATTTTAACTGTAGGCTGGGACAAATGTCCCAGTAGTTTTAGGGTTTGTCCCAGTAGTTTTGGTGATATGTCCCAGGTAATTTACTTTCAATGTTAGTTTCCAATAACATTGAAAGTATAGTAGCAGACTTTGTCCCAGTAGTCAAAATCCGTTAAAATAAGCACTGCGGAGAAGTCTGGAGGAGGGAAGAAGGTGTAGAAAGCATGCAGTCATGATGCAGCAGCAACACATGGAAAAAATACCACCCTCATAGAGTCAGTCAGTCGATCTCTCCTCCGGTGATAATGCGCAGAGTTGACTTATTTTGGATTAACGTGGAATTTCTGCTTTCCGTGAAATTCCGTCCATTCGTCAGCGCGCCCGTAAGCAATAAGTCTGAGTAGGCCTAATGCCTAATTATACTCTTTACTCTGTCATGATCCATGAAAAGGCATCAACTCTTTAGTCTATGGCTGCGTCGAAAAGTGGTAAGTCTAATTGTTTTAGCAATTTTCGGGGTTCATGCCAAGAACAAAGCATTTTTGCAGTGTATCGATCACTACTTTACCCGTGATCGATCGAGTCGAGTGCTACGATCGACTTGGCTCGGCCGACGATCGACTCGATCAACTTCGTCGATTAATCGACCTCTCGTCTAGGCTACTCAATCGACTTGGCAAATAAACGATCGACTTGGTCGACTCTAGACTTGCCGACTTGGACAGCTGGACTGTAGCCTAGTCTCTTGGCCAAAATTGCTGATGACTATATATAGGCCTATAGCATTCTTATATTTATACCTAAATTAGGCCTACTCAGGAATTTCAATTGCACTCTTCTTTAAAGTTCAAACTGTAATTGAACTGGTCAGTAAAATTTCGGGTATTGTATAGTGATATGATAGGCTATTGTGTGCGGTTGACTAAAGTATTAAGCCGATCGCTCTCGCCGTCGACTCGATCAGCTAGGCAGCTATAAGGCTTTTGCGTAATGACGTACCAGCCTCATTTGCATATGCTATAAATAGACAGCGGCCATTGCGGAGTGCAGGTATGTTTGTTGTCGTTGGATACGTTAACGTCGTTAAGTGAACGGCGCGTATTATAAACCGTGGAAATGGTCTTCTGTGCAATTATAGTTGACTGCGGCAACCATACTGAGAGGGATAAAGGTTCTTTTAGTAAAGTTAAAAATATTCGTAAGCGTGAAGGCCCAGAAGAACGAACCCGGAGCGAAGAAAGGGTACCGCATTCCGGGGATCCACGTGACTTCGCGTCGTTAGGGCCGTCTGACTCCGCGTCGTGAGGGTCGGTTAGGGTCAGGGTTAGTGTCATCATTAGAAAACATCGTACCTCTCGCGCAGCATGCCAGCCACATTAGTCCGGAATAGCGGACCCCCGGAATAGTGGCCCCGAACCGACGAAATCCGGCAGCTATGGCTAAAAGCTATAGCCACAGATGATCTATCGGAAGCGAAACTCAATGCAATCGCAATTCTGTTACAGGGCTGTAAACGAGGGTATTAGGGGGGGTATACAGCGTGTACTCGCCTCACAAAACTTTTCTTTTAGAATACTCACCTGTGCAAAGCGTGTACTCACCTCCAGAACGTGCTTTGACATATTTTTGTTAAATGCTGAATAGTAGTGTGCAGTCTATAACGTTTTAAGACTATAAACTACAAACTTAAATCCCTCAAACTTTTGGAAAAATAACCTGAAGACTGTAGGCTACTGTATCCACTGTAGCGTGTACTCACTTCTAAGTTTAACACTTCAGCACTGGTTGTGCCATTATTCTTAATTGTGTAGTCAATTTTTCATTAATCTTTATTTGTTCTCTTCATTCTTCAGCTTCTCTCTGATTTCTCCGCTCTTTGGACCGTCATGATCTCATTGCCCCACAAACCAGAACCACTTTGGCCCAAACTAGATCATTTGCCACCATTGGGTCTACCCTGTGGAATGCCCTCCCCTCCACATTACACGTTTCCATTCTTTTTTGGATTTGTTCCTCATTTCTCTCTCCTCAAAACCTATTTCTTCTCTTGGGTACTCATTACTGGGAGTGCTACTGAATGGCTTGTGCTGTGAGCAGCGCTATATAAGTTAATAATTACATTACACAATTGTTCAATTACTAGTTACCTAGTCAGTGTTTTGTTTTTCTATGTGGTGCCTAGTTGGTAACAGAGTTGTAGTTTTCCTGTACTTGTGTATGTTTGTACCAGGCCAGCTGTTACTGTTATCAGGACTTCTGCATTTGTGTTAACATTTCATGTCAACAATATTAAGTTTGTCAACACTTTAACAATGATGCCAGTAGTAAACTGATTCTGCCTCATTGGTTTGCCAGTCGTATTTAGTACACTCTCGTTGTTAAGTGTTAATGTATGTTACTGCTAAACCTTGTAACAACAACACTGCAAATCATTTTGAATGAAGTTTTTCAGTAAATATGGAACACTTCTGTGTTCCATTCAAAATGTTCAAATGCAATGGACTCGTTATAACTGCTCCTTGTGAAGTTGAATCTCATGACCTGCAATGAAACATGATCATGAGCAATACCCCACGCTGTTGCAGCCGATTAAAAAGTGCATTCAATGGGAAAACAAATAGCCTTAACACTTCATTCATTTCAAAAATTTATATAACACCCCTTCCAGGTTCCTACTCAACGACGGGTTGCATTGGTTTCCCAGTCACTTACAGTACACACTCATTGTTAAGGTGTTAAGCCAAGCCAATGACGGTTTTGATACATCTGTGCAACAAACATCTTTCAGTTTATAGGCTGTTATCCTGCCTGCTTAAATAAGAAACCAGTTTTTATTTCCGCTTTAGCCTGTCCAGAAGTTTCTCGATTTTGGCCCGGTCGCGTGCCTGGGTGACGAGAGTACCTCTGTAAGATGTGGAGTCATGCTGAGGTCAGAGCTGATGGTCACTCCCAGTACCCGGATGGAGTTGACTCGCTCTGCACCGGGTACAATCCGAGGAGTATGAGCTGTGCTGCTCCTTCCCTTCTTGAAGATGATTAGCTCACGCGTCTTAGATGGATTGAGGCGGAGGTTGTTGTCTTCTGCCCATGTAGATATGTGGTTAAACTCTTCTGCGGCGGTTGCTATGTTGTTTGAACCGACGAGGAGCAGTAGTAGTGGTGACCTTTGGAATGGGGTGGATAAGTGCAGTTTTCCACTGGGTTGGAACATGTGAGAGCAGGAGGGATCTGTTGATGAGATGTGTCAAGGCGTGTGAGATGACAGGAGCAAGATGGCGGAGAAACCAGGCAGGCATCCGGTCACTACCCTCCGCGGTTGGTCGAAGGTGGTCTAGCATGTTAAATACAGACATTTCGGCGAGGATCGGGGTGTCTGGTTGAGCGGTATGTCTCAGAGGAGGAGCTACGTAAGCAGGATCCGTTGAGATGGCGGCATAGTGGGTGTTAGGTCCTCAGCCGAAACCTGACTTGTCTGATCCTGTCCGCGAGGCTTGTGAATCAGTTTGTTGACTCTGTGCCACAGGTTCTGTGTCTCGTGACGAGGGTCGAGGTCATTGAGTTCCTTTCTGTTGGCCTTGACGATGGCCTTGCCGATTCTCTCTGCAACCGCTGACGCTTCCTCCTCCCGATTTGACCGCATCAGCCTTTTTTGCGTCTGAGAAGGTGTTTGATTTCAGGAGTGACGAATTCAGGCTCTCTCGTTGTGACCGTGACAGCTCTGAGTGGGTAGTGCTCATCCAACCACAGCGTCATGACAAACGTGCTGCCTATGATGATACTGTAGTTGACAAGACCACACATGGCAAAGGTGACGAGGAAACAGCACCCTACTGCTGTCAAAAGTCTTCTTCTGTTTCTTTGGCTAAGAAAAGTCCATGTCAGCCAGTGGACGATAAGTCAAGTTAGTGACATGTGACAGAAGCAGCAGTCTGCTTGTGTGCAGGAAGTTGTTCCTGCAAACAAAATAAAACATACTTGGTATAACTGATTTTCCTTAAACCGATATCATAACCCAATGACCCATACTTGCTAAGCAAGAACATGAGCTGTAAAACCTTCCAGCATTTCATGGAATACATAATTCTATTAAGATTTTCAATAGTAAACTAGCATATCACTCGGAACTGTCAAAAACTTGTTCTTTCACAATCACAGATATGTTGCAATGAACAAATTAAAAAAAATTATGTCACACTACGACGTGATGAAGCTAAGACAGTTAAAATGAGTTAATGAATTAAAAGGTAAACGTGTAGTTTAGCGTCGTAAATTATTCGCACTGTTATTTTTCATCAGTATAATAATTAAGAAAAATATGCCTGTGCTGGTCTCATGATGTTAAATGTTGTTTTGGTCTCAAGATGTTAAATGTCATTTTGTGCAGACCATTATGAATAATTTTTCATCAGTCCAGCTTCTATTTGAACAAGATTTCATCAGGCCCACTTCTATTTAAGCAAAAATTATTTTCATCCATCTGACTTCTCTTTAGCAAGAATAGTAATGTTAATCCCACTTGTATTCGACCAATGCTGAAACCCAAGCAATGCTGCAATGGCGAATAATAATTTACGGCAAGCTTATAGAATCGGGGGCTGAAGGATTATAGTGCATAAGTTTACTGACATCGTGAGTGTCGGTTAGGGTCAGGTTAGGCGTCGTGAGAGTCGGTTAGGCCCGTCAGGGTAAGGGTTAGTGTCGTCATTAGAAAACCTGGTACCGTCCGCGCAGCATGCACAAAGATACTATAAGTTTGCCGAATTTACGACGCTAAACTATACGTTTACCAATTAAAATTTAAATGTTACTGAAGTGACGCTAACATCTGGGTCCTCTGGGACTAACATAACAAAACCATGGATACTAGTACCTACCACAACGTAGTTGAAGAAATCCGGCATCTCAATCGTCCGAAGTCACGAAGTGTATAGGCTAAGACTGCTAGATGTGAAGGTATACGGATCGACACCATTAATTCACGATAACCTTACAAGAAACGTTCTTCTACCAACTAACAACTTCTTCGAGTGCTTTGACAACAGTTTTTATTTAAACGCTGCACAACAAAATAATATTTTTGTGGTTGCACTCCGACATGGCCGCCACAGCTACCGCAATTTAGGCCACGCCCATTTGCAATCGGTCTATAGGGAATCTCATACAGTTCGGTACAGAAATCAGTATCCGCTCAACAATTAAGACGGCAGTATACGTGCAGTGTCTAGTTTACAGTTAGTTCAAGAAACTTGAAACTGCTCAACGTTACATTACAGAAGTTAGTTAGATAATAGTTAGAAGTTAGTCTGTAGTGCATACTGCATAGGTCAAGATTGGAGGGCTGGAGCTTCTTGAAGGGTTGTCACAGTTCAGCAGATGCTAAACAGATTAACGAAACAAAACTACCGCAGTATAGACAATTATTACAACTATTAGGCCTATTCAGTGCCCGAACACTGTAAACGAGTTAGTCATTTAAGGGGCCGTCCATAAATGACGTCACGCACCTAGGGGAGGGTGTCGGAAATTTGTGACGATGTGTGACATGGGGGTGGGGGTCTGAGAAGTGTGACGTCACACCAGGTCTATATGTTATTAAATTTAACAATTAACAACAATTTAATTTGATTAATAACAACACTAATTTTGAAGATTAAATTTTAATTATTTTTTAATTATTTTAATGTATACGGGCACCATTATTAATAATTTTCTAATTATTTCAATATTTGGTCACCGTTAGATTTTAAAATATTCATGCTTTCCCTATTTTGTTCCATGAAGGAGCATTTTGCTTCGCCATGGAAATTTGGTTTTAGGGGGTCAGAGCTTTGTGACGTCATTTTCAGAGGGGGTGTTACTTTTTGTGACGAAGTGTGACGAGGGGAGGGGTTAAAAATCGGCCAAAATTGCGTGACGTCATTTATGGACGGCCCCTTAGGCCTAGTCTGTATCACGTAGGTCATTGTGTGACGTAGCCGCGAAAATAATAATTAAAGTAGGCCTATAATAGTCAAGTCGAGAAAACAACGATCGACTCGACTTGTCAAAAAACGATCGATCGACGGGAGGGGGTTTAGGGTAATGGTAACACTCTGGCACGAAGAGCGCACGGACGCGGGATCGCTTCCAGCTACCCTCCCAGATGTCGACTCAGCCTTAATTTCATTCGGCAGTTAGCGTTGGCAAAATGAGATGTAAGACGTGATGGGAGCCTTGCATGGCTGCCAAACAGTTAAATTCGACTCCTGTACAGTAGCCTAATAACTCGTGATCATCCGTTCATACTATGATAGTCATCCTGCGTTGTGTCAGTTTGAAATTAAACGAAGGTTATTATTATTATCACGGGATATGACCAGGCCCGCAATAACGGGGGTGCTAAGGGTGCTGCAGCACCCAGGCCCGCAATTTTGAGGGGCTGAGGGGTCCTCATTTTATAAATAGGCCTAGAGTAGTCTATGTGTGTGATGGACCTGTAGGCCTACACGTGGTTGTCAGAGGGGGTGGCTTTGGAAAGTAATCACAGCACCCGGGCCCGCACTAGTCTTGATGCGGACCTGGGTATGATCACTACGCCCAGGGAAATAGCCTAACTAGCATTGGTTTCGGGGCTTATATAAGCCCCCAAACGAAGCTGAACCCCCTGAATAAATCAAGCCGTTGTATGCTAAAAATTCGTATGAACACTCTATTTATGTTTCCAAGTTCAAGAGTATACGTAGGCCTACTAGCTTTTCTGCAACATTAGGCCTACCGGTAAGTTCAGAATGTAAAAGGCCTACCGGTAACGTATTAATAATAAAACCATTATTCACTGTTCGAAAACTAAAAGATGTTGGGAGTTTTCTGGTGCTAGGTTTGCGTACCGGACTTATTCGTCGGTTTTGTCAAGGATTTTTGTGCCTTTGAGGGTATTTTGTCCGCAAGTCGCCTTGGCCCATATGTGACTGGCATCAGGCTTTCAGGCCCATCCTTCTGGTGTAGGCGTATACGGTCGAGCCTGAACCATACGGACCGTGTACCGTGTACGCCGCCTGTAGCCGAGTGTTTTCGTTTCGGTGGAGGACGACCGACGTGGGTCATTGGAGTGACCTCAACCGTTAGTCACTGGTGGCTCTTCAATTTACCGACCGACACAAGACGAATGCCTTTTCTGCGTACTCCTTTTGCCTCTACGAATAGCCGGACTTGCGTCATCTTCTACCAGTGAGGGACTGCTCGTCGGCATCGTCACCGTGTTTACGAGCGCTGCTATCTGTGGCCGTTCTACTCTATTGACGCAACTTGGCTGAAAGACTCTGAACATCCATGCCATCTTCCGCTGTCGACGGGAATCCGTTGGTTGGTTCCACGCGAATTCAACCTTGTTTCTGTCAACAGTGCTTCTTATAGGCTAAGCTTAGTCATGTCTTGAGATTTCTGACAGACTTAGATTGAGACTTCTTTTGGCTTCTGAAGAGGCAGGGCATACCAGTAGCAATCGCCGATTGCTACTGGTATGCCCTGTAATCGGACAAACTCAGAAAATTCTCCTCGAACTTCAGGGACCATTTCCCACATTTTGGAGGCTGCCTTGTTGACAGTTTTCACTGGACGTTTTCTAATCAACATGGTATCTGTAGCTGAAGATTTACACACACCTCTTTATAAGAGGATAGTAGCCTATAATATGCTCATCAATAATAATCCAGAACGCAGAACGTTTTCAAGTTCTACTAGGTAGATACAAAGCCCAGCACTATTTCCAAATGGTGTCACAAATAAATTCAAGATCATAATATCAATCAGCATGAAAAAATCAGGTCGGTGATGTTCTGTACATGTCCGAGCTATAATTGTTTCTGTATTGGTGGCATACTTCTTCGGAAGTTGATGTTGCTGTGGTACAGCAATGGGTTTCAAGTTACGCTTCTGTATGTCATTGCATTCTTGCATCAGACCATCAAATAAAGCATCACTACCAAAAGAAATCAGTTCTTCAATTACATCATTGACAGCTGCAAGCATTCCAGATGCAGTCTGATACATTGACTGCAATGAACGGCCATCTTTAATCCAAAAAGGACATTTCCTTTCTGCAAACTTATATATAAACCAGATGAGCAAGTTGCCACTGTGGAAGATGATAGGGTCTACTATCTTTTCATTGTGATTTAAATACAAGTGAAAAATCAATCACATGTGTTAAATAACAACTTTCATATAAACTGAATTGTCGTTTAGAGAGATGAATTATAAATTAAAGTCTGGAAGCAAAAATAGTGGCCTGACAAAATGTCATGGACAAAATGTCATTGACAAATGTCACAATGACAAAAATGTCATCATAACATTTTGTCATGGAACCAGCAAAGGTGTATTCATGGTGTTATCCTTGTTATCTTTGTCTATCATCATATATTCGTTTATTGTGTTAAAACAGACATAACGCTGTAGCTGTACATAGAAAAAGACATTAGTGTACGGAGTAATAGCTTAGTAAGAGTTCAGGATGAACATACGAGATACACGATTTTGTGAGTCTTTGTCAGTGGACCAAGCCTTCGAGCGACAGGATGTGCCGCTGTGGGAGCTTCGGAGAAGGAAAAGACCGCCTCTGTGCAGTCACCAATGGGTTTAAATTCTGGTTGGACACTATGGCGAACCGCATACACATTCCCGCTTTGAAATAGCATTGCATTGGCTTCTGATAGAGACGAAAACTACACCTAAATTACCACGTCCTCCAGGCAGTTACAAATGATGTTCCTTATGCACTACGTAGTCGTCATATCTTAAATGCCTCAAACCTTCTGATGCCCTCTTTTTTTGGTGGTCCATTTCACCAAGCCATGCAGTACCACACTCCATTGTTTTGACCATTTCAATTGAAGAAAATAAAACACATTTATTTTGGAATGATTTCTTCTACATATTATAGTAAATCTCTTCTCTTCATACCAGTCTTACATATGTAGGCATGTACGTATGCATTTAGGTAAAGTAGAAAAACATTACCAGAAAACTTTAACATGGATATTGGCCAACACAAAAAGGATGTAATGTCCATACCAGTAGCAAATGGTTTTAAAATGTAAGTTAGTTCCTATATTACAAAACTTATAGCACGAAGAAATTTGTGAGCCATGCAGAAGAAAATGCAACAATCTTAAATAATATGAAATATTCATTTGCATTTCAAAGTCTGGCTCCACTCGTCTAATGTGAATATCGTATTTTGTTTCACTTTCTGGCCTAAGGCTTCAGGTGTCATCAGATAGGTGAAATATCTACAAGCAGCTAATGCCTTTGCTTTCACCTCTGCAACCTGGATGATCATATTGCCAAACTGTATGGCCATCACAAGTCAATCAATCCACTACAGCATATACAATGCAGGTTTTTGCTTGGCTTAGTTGAGCAGATGTTTAATGTGAAATTCAGTTAATGAATTGTTCATGCTAGTCCTGTGCATTTCATGTTAAATGATCTGCACTCTATGTATGCATGTAGGTACTTATGTACCTAGAAACTAAATATAAGCATATTTTAAGTAACCGAAAAGCTGCCCAGGGTAGCCAAAATGGTGTCTAAAATTCAGCCAGCTTAGAGCTTGCTACCTGTTCATAAACGAGTATACAGTACCATGGTGCTAATCCAAAACTAGTATCTTTCATGAACATTTCAATACCTTTCATAAATCACCGCCAAAATAAGCAATAAGAATTACACGATACATGTATAGTTTACTTCGCACCTCACGCTCTGGTGCAGCCAAGAACTCGGACAATTAGAATGACACTGGCAATCGGGGTAAATCATTCACCCGACACAAAATCCCTTATCATCTCCCACAGATATACAAAATCCTGACAGTCTAACAGTCCATGATTGACTAAGAACAATATTGGACAAGGTATTTGTCATGGGGAGGTGTTTAGGTAAATGGTAACACTCCGCTCAGCATGAATCAATTCCCGCTACCCTCCCAAAGGTCCATTCAGCCTATCATTCACTAGGTGGCATTGGTAAAATGAGCAGTAGGACAGATGGGCACCTTGCATGGCTGCCATACAGTTAAATTCGACTCCTTGTAATCATCCGTTCATACTATGGCTTGTAATCATACTGCGGTGTGTCACTTTGAATTAATAATAAACACGAATATGTACAAAATATGAGACAAACTATATATTGAAACTGGAGGATGTAGTGCTTTAACAAATGTCACTTTAGAAATCAGAAAGTGTATCCAAGGATGCTGGGTTCTTTGAGTTGTTGAGTGATCAGGATCCTCTGACTTTGGCTGTATAA
The DNA here is from genome assembly GCA_020284085.1 of Aporrectodea caliginosa. Classification (NCBI taxonomy): domain Eukaryota; kingdom Metazoa; phylum Annelida; class Clitellata; order Crassiclitellata; family Lumbricidae; genus Aporrectodea; species Aporrectodea caliginosa. The sequence continues at coordinate 663,466 of JACEVL010005070.1, forward strand.
TTTCATGGTCACAAACAATGACAATTTAGCCATACCTTAAGACAGCTGAGCAGACTTGTGACACTGTCATTGCACCGACAATCCCAACTGCCATGACCAAACCAGTGTTATTAAAAGACTTTCCTAAACATCTTCTGAATGTCTTAGTCCAACGAAGGCCAATCAGAAACCTTGTATTTTGGAATGGTTCCTTCATAGAACCGGTCCAGCCAGTTGTCCAGATCTTTCAAAAGGAAAATCCCCGTTGATTGGCGACCATGAAGAGATTCACTGTCAGAGTCACTGTTCTCTGATCCGCTGTTGTCCATTCCAAGAAACTCTGCCCCTCCTCCTCTCTGATTCTCACCTGTTCTTGTTGTATTCCTCTTGCCATGGAAGATCCAGTAGTAACGCTTCTGGCCATAGAGCGCTAGTACAGTTCCATTGGCTTTTGCATAATAGCTCTCTATGCATTCGGAGCTCAGCATCGAAGTTGACCTAAGCAGCTTCAAGTACCACGTCTTATGCTGTTCGTTTAGTTCAAGATATGCACAAGTTGTGCCAAACTGTAACCTGCAAGAATAAGAAAATAAACTTCATGAAGAAACCTTCGTTGTATGCACCTCTAACTCTAACTCATGTATGCAATTTAACACTGTCAGTTGTTGTGTGACATTGAGGTTTTCAAGTCCAACTGTTACCTGGTGACATGATTACATAATAATCAACTAAGTTACTGAAAGTCTGTCAGTGCGCATGCCAAAGAATTTGTGCTTCGTGGCCCTTATCATTGCTTTTGGTTTTCAGTTGTGGTCAGTCTGCAAAACGTCAATGGGTTGCAATGGTATACAAATCGTCTTATTATTATTATTATTATAATGGTGACAGCAGAATTGAACATCGTCGGCAGCAGTTAAGAACATGGTCTGTGCATCAGTGGGCAATCTGTCTGATCTTCTCAAACTATCTGAACCTTGAAAAAAACTTCATGAAGAGTAAAAAAAGCAAACTCTTGTAGCATAACATGAAGGAAAGATAAACGGGAAAGTCTCTTCCAAGAGGCTATTATTGAACTCAGGTGTTCATTGAATATAAGAAGTTCACAAAAAAAATTGTCAATTGACTGACAGAAGAAAGCGAAGGATAACGCATGAAGTGAAAATGCCACTCAACAGGCTCTGTCTAAATATCACCTAGTAGCTGTGAACTGAGATGAACTGCAATGAACTGCTCTACTAATTGTTGAACGACGCTGTGTAACTAGTTGCGTCTTTTGTCAACTAGCTTTTTGAATGAACGAATATTTAATGATGATGATGATGATGATGTGACTAGCACTTCATCAGATTCACAATGAGACACATAAAAACCAGTTCCTAAAACCAGTTCCTTCTGCTATTCAGCATGAAAATATAGTAAATTCGAGTAAAAAAAGCAAACTCTTGTAGCATAACATGAAGGAAAGATAAACGGGAAAGTCTCTTCCAAGAGGCTATTATTGACTGCTTCTTTAGGAACACCAAGGGACAATAGCAACAGATGTCATAATATAGTCATAACAGTCAGTAAATGTCATAACACTATCACAAATTATTATAAGCAACTACACAATCAAAGTATTCAATGCAGTGGCGTAACGTAGGGGGGGGGCAGAGGGGGACAGCCGCCCCCGGGCCCAGCACCAGAGGGGCGCAAAATTAGCTTTCAGTGGTACACAGTACTATGACAAGAACGATTAAAAGTCAACAAGAAAATTAAAATGGGGCACAGTCATCAAACCTTGCCCCCGGGCGCTGGAACCCTTTGTTACGCCACTGATTCAATGTCCTGAATTTAAACTGCAAGAAATCTAAATGGAATTTAAATAGCAGGGAATGGGATTATACAAGATTGCAATTTCAATAAATAGGATTAAATAAGATTGCAATATCAAGAAATGAGATTTCAATTACAAAATTGGATCAAATAGGGTTTTAATTGGAAGATATGGGATTACATGGGATTTAATTTCTCAGAAATAGGCTTACTAGGTATACAGAATTTAAACTGAAAGAAATGGGACTAAATAGGATTTATGTTGCAAGAAATGGAATAAAAAATACAATCTTAAAGGCAAGAAATGTGATTATTGTGCCTAAAAAAACGTGATTTTTGTGCCTCACACAAAAACTTTTCAGCTCTCAGTCATTCTCGGTTATTGCAATGGCCAATGCTTAGGAATTCACTGCTCTACAGAAGTCATAAGAGCAGATAAAATACGATTTCAACTGTAAGAAATAGGATTTCATTTCAAAGAGAGGGGATTCAATGGAATTTCAATTGCAAGAAATGGTGTTTAACCCATTCCTTCCAGATCGGGTTGCTGTGGGAGACCAGAGACTAATTATAGTATAATGACATCATGCCTAAAATAGCATCAGTGTTGATCCACAAGGTTTGCTGACTTTGCATCCAGTTTTTGTCAGATTCTGAGTTTTACTCTGAGAAAAAAAGACTTTTAAGTGATGGCAGAAGTGCATACTGGTCTCACAATTTTGAGGTGCACTTTAAGCTGATATCGATGATGAGCTTTTGTCTTCTATCGATGAAATTATTGGCTATTTGGAGGTCAAACTGCTGTAATTCTACTGCTGTAATTCTACGTACTGTCAGACAACAGTGCAGTCTGTGCCATGAATAAATACCCAGAGACTGGCAGATACAGAGACATTGCATTTCTCACAACAGGGTACTGACCTAGTCTCTAACCTGTTGCGAGAAATGCAATGTCTTTGTGTGAATTCATCATTTGGCATTTTAAGGGTGCTTTATGAATCAATTTTTTTCACAATAAGATATAAATTTCAGGGCCAGAAGTCAGCTGATTCAGAAATTCAGAAAATACTTACTTTATTAAACTTAACTGTAACCCTTCTTCCAACTTTGTTGATGTACCAAGTGTACTGTCCATTTATGTTTGGAAAAAAATTCAGGTGTGAATGCATTAAATGGGATTTCAAGTGCATGAAATGACCAAATGTTCACTAGTGATCAAATTCAAAAAGCAATAAACATATAGATGTAGCTGAAAACCTGCTAGCTCTTCAGAATAATATTGGCCATGGAAAAACACAAATTTTTCACCCTTTCACAAAAACACACCAGTCTTCATAGGCTTAGGAATCGTTCATCTGCCAGTAATCTCTATATTTTCTCATGATGGTCAAATGTTTAAATGATGTTCTGTGTCTGTTGAAACTAAAGCACTGAATAAATAGAAACCTCTCAGTCGGACTGATCATCAACTTAAAATCCCGAAGAAGGCATTCTTTAGAATTGTCTTCAACCAGCAAAACCAATGTCGTGTTGCGCGGCTGTGCATCAACTACCAACTGGTTGTAGTTCTGTCCTGTCAGCCTCACAACCTGCCTTGTAGACCTACAGACAAACAGACAAACCAAATTCTTGACTCTGAGTCAAACACAACTTCCACTTCATCAACATTTTAATAATTGATTAGGTTGTTGCTTTAGTTAACTGATGGAATCTTTCTTGTTTTAAACTTTTTAGTTAACTTTTGCCTATCATTGCTGCTAGCAAAATCAAGCAAACACCATGCAGAGAGCAAAGACAATTTAGTGTATCTACCAAAGAATCTGATCTCAAGTCAACTCAAGCCATTGCACATAGGAGACAAATATTGTGTGTAAGACTGGGACACTGTTCTTCAGTCCAAGCCAGACAAGGAAATTACATGTTGAAGATGCGAAGTGGATGGATCCTTTGCTGTAACCGATGACAAATAACAAGTTTTCTCCTAATCTGGCTGAAGACTGACAATTCTCTACAGAGGGACTTATCTAAGGACAGCACAGTTCCTGAGAAAAGGGTCCTGAGAGTCGAATTTTATTGAACATCAACAATTAACTTATTCCAAGATACACCTCAGCCTCTGCTTACATGTGTGATATTTTATACTGGCTCCCTGCTTGCAGTGCATCTCTTACAGGATAGCAGCGTTTGTTTGGCAGTGTCTTGCTGGTTGAGCTCTATCCTGCCTTTCTGACCTCTGTCGTCCGGTTTCTGATTTGGCCCCACGTTCAGGCTCTGTGCTCCTCGGCCAAGGGAGAGCTTCTTGTCCCCTGGGCCCATTCATCTCTCAGGCACCGCCGAGCCTTCATGATTGTTGGGCCCTCCACCTGGAATGGGCTGCCCCACAACAACATATCTGCTTTCTGCCAACTGCTTAAGTCTTCTCTGTTTACCCGTGGCTGGGCTGGGCTGGGAGCAACTCTGAATAGGCTCCTTGAAGGGGTGCTATACAAATGCTCTGAATGAATTAAAGGGAAGACCACAACTAACAAGTCAAGCCCAAATCAAATCTTAGAAGGGAGAGTTGATGTACACCTTGGGTATATATAATCTAGGGCTGCATTTCGATTAATTTTTTTAATCGCGATTAATCGCGCGATTAATTTTTTTAATCGCGCGATTAATCGCACATTTATTGCATTTTAAAGTTTCTTTTTAATGGTACAGAATTCAAATAATTCAATCAATATTCTAAATCAAGTATTTCAAATTCAAATAATACGTACAAGTAGGGTGCAATTATAATACGACTTACTAATGTTTGTGCTTCTGTTGTCAAAAGGACAACCCTAAAGAGATTATATAAACCACTAGTCTAAGTCTATGACTGTCTCCGTAACACTTGAAACTGCAACAATCTAAAGCTGCAAATGCAGCCATTTACTCAAACAAACAAGCTTATCAACATTGTCAGTTGACAAGGATGCTCGCTTCTTGTTCAAAATGTTCCCGGATAGAGAGAACAATCGTTCGCATGAAACAGTTGTGGCTGGAGAAGCGAGAAATTTCCTTGCTACAGTAGCTAGGACTTTGGGGGCACGTTTCTTTGATGTCAACAAAAGAATGAAAAGAACATGGCGCCGGATGACCCACGCGAGTAGTGCTGGATGACTCAACAGAAGTGGGCGATAACCCATAACCGATTATTTGAAAAGTACTGATTATAGATCTGAATTTTTAATTTGAGCATTTTTTATTTTAGACTTTTTAAACGGAGATTTTAACGCGTTATTTTTGCGTTAAAATAATTAATCGCAAAATTTTTTAACGCGTTAATCGCGGGCGTTAACGGCGATTAACGCGCAGCCCTAATATAATCACATGCTGTTGGGCATTCCAATTTACATCATTTGCCGTTAGTAAAAGCTCACTGCTGTTGAGCTATGTCAAACAAAGATTAAATATGAGTTGCTATGACATTTCAATCAAAACATCAAGTCACAATAGCAGTAATGTCATACAAAATAATCCATAACAAAATGTCCTGTGAACACAAAAAACGTAACACAATGCAGTGTAACCCAACTGTTACTAAACATTAGGATCCGTCACAATGACATAAACTGACATAACTTAAAGTTCATCACCTTTTCCTACCTGAGAGAGATGTACTAGGGGCAACCACCTGAAGATCTTACCTTTCCCGCTGCTGCTGCTGCTGCTGCTGCTGATGTACACCTGGCTGATCTGGTTGCCGTGTCCTCCTGCTCTGCCTCTCTCCAGCATCATCGTCAACAGCAACCATGGTTCTTGAGAGGCACGCAATTATCAGTACTACAATAACTGCTGTCACTAACGTCACGAGAGTTACATCCTCAAAACTGACAAACAAACAAAAATTATTATTCTGCTTAATAAGACTTTGGCAAAAGCTTATTTCATCAGCATTAAAAGGTCCACAAAACTGTTCAAAGTTAATTTTCTTTTACACAATCATTCAGTAAATTTATAGCCATGATAAAACCGTGCTTTCTCGGTGGTGGGTCCCTCGACCTGGAATGGCCTCCCTCTGGAGCTTCACCTCTCTCCTAGGACCTTCTCTCCTATGTTCTTTTGTCACCTTGAAACTGTTCTTTTTGGCCATGCTGGAGTTGGGAGCGCTCCTAAGTAGTTTTCTTGAAGGGGCGCTGTACAAATGTTCGATATGAATGAATGAACGAAAGATACAAGTGCAGAGAAAGGCCATATCAGGCAGATGACCCAACCACTTCGTTTCGAACCACCACCTGTGCTCGTCGGAACTTCTCGATTGCGGTGCCACGGATCTGGAACGCTCTTCCGCCGTCTGTGCGTGCTGCATGCGGCTATATGGTTTTCTCCAAACTCTTAAAGACGCATTTTTTCAGCTGTTTGATGGCCACGTGTTGAGCGCTTCTGAGAGACTCTTAAGTGGCGCTTTATAAATGTTTTGTTACATTACATTACATTACACTCAGAAGGAATAACCTGTGCATAAGATTGTTTTTGGTATTTGAAATAAAAAGCTTTTTGATGATTATCCAATAATTATTTTGAGACAGAATCTGCTTAACCTTTGCTTCAGCATTGGTTGTAAAGGGTTAGGGTTAGCATTCTGTTCGATTACCACAGTCAGGTTGGAGTGTCTCTGAAAAGGTTTCAGTGAAACTAAGACGAATTTAATAGCACTATTTAATATTAGAAACTTAACCAATTAGTTTAGTGTGCAGAAAAAAGCTGGATTGGTTAATTAATTATGCCACTGAACAAGATTCAACATATTGTTGCTGGGCATCAGGTTCAAGGGAGTCAAGATGATGATTGTTGAGCCAGAGTCTCAGAAAATCTTAATGACTTTGGTTCTATGCATCAAATACAATAAGCCGTGCCTTCAAGTGTACTGGATTGTTGTCCGCACAATTACATAATGAACAGACACGACAGAAAAAGCTGAAAACCTTCTAGAGCATCAAGTCTCACCTGACAATTCTATCCAAAAGCCATTCATACCAATCGTATAAACGCTGAACCATTTGACCCCACAGATTCTAAAAATGTAATTGATAAAATACATTTTTTATGTCATGCAAAAATAAAACGTATAACGTCGTATACTGATAACAAATGCTGCCAAATTTCAAACCTCTTGTATACTACCTCAGCAGAAGTACAGTCCATGTCACTTAAGTGCATAGCCTCTGGACTGCCTTGAACCTATGCACTTGACCGACTTTGGCACATAAGAGAAGTTCACATGTACTGTATGAAATGCGCTAAATGTGATCATATTTAATAACAGAGATGTAGCCTATATACCGTACTATAATACCTTTAGTAACCATTCAGTTAAAGTAAATCTTATTTTCCAGGCATTTAAGCACTATTATTTGCTCTGCCAATATCAAAGTCTTGCAGATGCACCCAGCCTGTCTATACAATTAAGCGGCGTTGACATAAACAACAATGCAGAACGGGTCGGAGGACGGCTGAGCGCATGATCAAATTATGCACATATGCGATATGCCATAGACTTCTAAATACATTAGCATCTGGACGGACAGGGTACAGCGGCTAATGATCTTTCCCCGACGAATTGAGGCCGGCCTGGCCGGGCACACAGGCTAGCTGGTGACCCGCTAAGACTACATACAAAGTTTACCCTGTGTGCCTGCAAGGCAGTATAGTATAGTCTACTCCATACACGTACACTAGTCGGTTGGAGTTCGAAGCCCTCTATCTTCGAGTCTGTATCAGCCAATAGCTTCTGCGATGTTAGGATGCAGACGATCTTAGATTATCTTTTTGGACAAATTTGGATTATCCGAGTACTTTATTCAGCAGATTTGCCATTTTACGAGTTGATTGTCTGCAGTTTCGGGTGGATTTATTCATTATTCTGTTTGTCCGGATTATCGTCATTACAGCCTACGTTACTTAACTGTTGTTTACTACTGTGCACGAAAGCAAAATGGTGAATAAGTGTGCAGCATTCGGCTGTAGGAGTGGATATCAAGGTTGCTCAGGTGCTGGAGACGATGGAGAAAAAATAACATTTAATTCCTTTCCAATTCGTAATCCTGAATTATGCGAAAAATGGAATCAAGCTAATCCTCGCAAAGACTTTATTCCGACTAAACATTCAAGACTCTGTTCAATTCATTTCCAACCAAGTGACTTCATGCAGGAGTGGCACGACACAAATGTTGCCAGACAGAAGAAGAATGCTGCAGTGTCTGATAAACCCAAAAACAGGTTTCTTAAGGATGTTCCTTCTGTCTTCTTCAATGCACCCACTTATCTCTCGAAAACACCAGCTGCTCCAAGGGCAACATCTAGAGCTACATCATCAATCAGATTTCAAGAAGAAGTTAAGAGACTAGAAAGTCTTGAACAGTCCTTTCTGGGAATTATGACATTTCTAGCCTTACATTAGCAGAAGTTGAGGAGCGACTGAGAGGTGAGACAACTTTGCCTGAAGGCTTTAGGACTTGTATTGTTCAGCAGAGTCTGCTAATATATCTAATTGGAATAACAGAGTGTGCCTCATATTACTGGCTGCATTACTGTTAATGCTGACTTAACAGTAAGTCTTACAGTGGACAACAAAGTTATTCCATCATCACAGTATGTTGATTTGGTCAAGAGTTCAATTAATTCCTTGTCACAATTAGTTAATCTAATGGTTCGTGTCAAGTCATGGATTGAAAGTCCGAATACCAGGTCCATTGATTTTATCCTGAGAATGGCAGTACAGCTGCTGAGAACCTCTATCGATAGATTTAGCGATGACAGTGATGAGCACAGGAAGATTGGTTTCATTATTGAACAGCTGAAGTTACTTTCTTTGAGTAAATTTAGTCAAATATATTCACCAATGCTTGTAATTATGTCGTATATGATCTATGCTGCTAGTCCAGCTGCCTATGCAGCTCTGCAAGAGCAAAATGTTGTTTGTCTGCCTTCAACGACCACTCTCAAGAAAGTTACTAGGCGTTTGAATTCTGGGACTGGACTGGACAATAGTTCATACTTGAAAATGAGAATATCGAAACTAAATCAATATGAGAGGACAGTCATTCTCATAATTGATAAGATATACATTGCAAAGCGAGTTGAATATACAAGTGGTGAAATGCAGGGACTGACTCCTGATGGAACAGTAGCATCAACACTGCTTTGTTTCATGGTCAAATCACTAGCTTCTAAATACAAGGATCTAGTAGCCATGTATCCTAGGAGGCTTAAGCATACTAAATGTGCTATATAAATATGAATGAACATGGACTTTTTGTGCAGTTAGGAACATGTAATTAGGGTCTGTATATAGGTGCAGAGATAGATGTGTACATATGTAGTAATTAATTTCCTTATATATTATTATTCTTTTTTATTAGCTATCATACTAGAGAAACTTGCATAGTCGTTCCAAAGTTTAAATAAGTCGTTTGTAAATTTATATCTATTGTCTGAATATGGGAAATCAATACAAATCCAGCATGGTAATTCTGAAGCACTGCTGAAATGACTGGCCTTAACTTGTCTAGACCATTATCACCCTGTCCGTCCAGATGCTAATGTATTTAGAAGTCTATGGATATGCACATACCCGGCATGGGCACTGGGTGTCTACAGAAATCTTTGTAGGGGGAGCAAGGTTTTAAATTGTTGGCACAGGGACAAATGAGGGTGCCAAAAGAAACCGATCGCGTCACCCTTGGTGATCGCTCCTGTGAATAGGGGGTCTGTTGTGGATGCCAACAGCCGCCAGCACTTTTGGAAGCATTTGACATGATATTGGGTCTGTTGTCAGCATTCTGGGATCCCGTTTTCAGCTCTATCTGAAAGTTTATTTTTTTTAAACTGCTAAAAATTTCAATGTTTTGATATATTTTTAATTTTTAAGCCTATTTTGACTAGTTTGGATAAAATTAAAATGTGAAAAATCATAGACCTTCATTGTTAAAACTAAGATGAAAATTAAATTTTGCTTGACTGAAGTCTGATTCTTATCCTTGAAATAACAATTGCAATCGTCTGTGTTCTTGTCCAAACTGATTAATCACTGTCTATGAATCCATCTTTGTTACCTGAAATCTTTTTGCGATGAACACTCATCATACATTGACCTGATAAACGGTCATCACTGGTTGTTGAACGAATCCATGTTTTAACCCTCCTTAGCATAATAAATGATCCTTCTATGGTGCATGTTGTAACTGGTATATCCAATGCCGTTACGACTGATGGGTATTGGGGTAACTGTTTTCTTCATTGAAAATCGTGTCGCAATAACCATAATATTCAAAAGATTTTATTTTGTAAAATATGCACAAAATCCAGGGGAGCGAATGTTTCCCTTGCTTCCTCCTGCAGATGCCCATGATACCCAGAGTTGTCTTCCATTGAAATACCCTATATTAAAATGGGACCAGTCAGATTCTAAGCAACATAGGTGAATTATGCACTTATGTTGAATCATGCACTTAAGTGATGTTGACTGTACTGTAAAAATTAGACATCTTTTTGAGGCCTCATACTAGTGAATGCCCTGGCACACGGTCGCCTTGCACCAACAAAGAAACACATTAGACTTAATCTGTTGAAACTATAATGGACAGAAAGTGATCATGATCTTCTTACTTGCTATGAAATCACTTGCATAGCTAGCATTGTTCATTATAGCAATTGACTGTTTGACAATTTCTTCAAAGGTATGATAATGTCTATTGTCTTTCTCAAGATATGTGCACTGTCTTTCTCTTTGAGATTTTTATCATTGCACACCTATCCTCCTAATTTAACAAGGCTAATTACCTGTGCATGTTCATCAATCAATTCATTTCGCAGTTCCAGCGAAAAGGGAAGAATATCACTGCTTGCCAGCAACCAGTCCACCATGCTAATGAGGTAATGCCGGCTCTGTTCCAGTCCCTTTCCAGTGGCATGCCATCCATCCACCAAATAGTCATACTGAATAGATTTAGAACTTTTCCGCCAGACAACAGCCACCTATTCCACCAGAAACAAATAACGTAAGAAAATTACCCTCCACTAAGTCATCCTTTTAACAGCAGTTAGTCACCAACAGTTCCATGCAATATACATGTAATAGTTTTCATTGTAGTTCCTTAAACTATCCCTGGGCAGCCATGGGTATGATGTTGTGACTTCACTTTTCTTAGCCTCGGCATATGAGGATGGGTGGCCAGTGCTCTCTCTCGCCGTCTCATGTTATAGACAGTCAAAGTAAGTAGCAAAAAATGTATAGAAATGTGATCCCACTGAGGTTTCTGGAATGAATACACTCTGAGGGTTTGCTGATGTTATGACAAATTTAGCTCAATATGTTCCCAAAATCGGATCAATCTACAATTCCAGAGATGACGATCTAAAAAATTTAGTTTCTGAGAAAATTCAGTATAAAAAAAGTTTCAGCTATTTAAACAACCACAGCTCCAAAAATTATGCATAGCTACTGAGACAATCTAGTTTATGTGTAATAAGTCCCAATAAGGTCTTAAAGTTTTATTCATAACAAGTCACCACTATTTATGCAGCGAGTAACAAAATGTCACAAAATCAATGAAAATTGGGAGCACAGAGATTGCCCCGTAAGCCCATCTACCGTATATGTCTTCTGCAGACTCCCAGCTATGCCACATTAAGTAGTTGATTACTAAAGGTCAAACAAGTATATGTTGGTGTTCAATTTAATCTCCAAATGAGACACACAAATGCTAAGCACACCCTAAATCAATACACTGCCCAAATAAGTCCTGAATTAATTAAATTCACCGCTTGTATAACTTATTTCTGCTTTGGTCACTGTGATGTCAAGCGTCTGTGTCCGACCTTACCACAGTTAAAATGCCTTGGTCTCGTTCGTTTAGCAGAAAGCTGAAAGTTTACCAGAATAACACAATAGCAAGAAACTCAGAGGTGTCCTCATATTTATCATTAATTTTATTGTTATTGAAACATCATAGTACTGGCACCTATTTACTGTAAACAACAAAATCAATTCAGTTTCTTAGTAACATTTAATTGACATGTTCAGTCTAACCTTCAGGGTTCCGAGACTGCCATTGACCACTCCCTTGCCAAACGTGAGCGACTGTACAAAATCGGACTGAGAATCTTCATAAACATAAGCAAACCGAACACGGTCGCTGAGGCTGCTTTGCTCTTGGGCATGCTGTCGAAAAGTCTCTCTGTATAGTTCATGCTGTGGAATATCTTTACTCAGTAGAAGTACGCAAAGTCTGCAGCAACAGTAACACATATAATGTGCACAACAACATGATGCAGCATAGGTTTAGCTCAATTTGGCACAACTATGCAAATAAGTTTCAGCAAACAACACAATTCTAAGCCACAAAGCAAACTGTTTGAATCAGTGAACATTTATCTGGGACAATCTGAACTGTTTCTGAGCAAGTACAGTTCAAAAGCAAATATTTCACACAGATGCTTGTAGAGTTTAACACTTTATTTATTGTTTAATAACAAATCATCGCCATCAACATGTTCCAGTTCTTATTCCCTCACCACCTATCATTCACTATCCTTTTTATAGCGTCTTTCCCATTACCCTTAAACACTACAGATGCTTATCTGTAAAATTAATTCTCAGCTGCTGGAAGCTGTAGGATGGACTGTATAATGGATAGGATGGACTCTGAAGGTCAGCAATAAGAGGTATACAAAAGAGTGGAAATGACTGAGAACCTCACGCAGAAAGTTATTCAGTGAAAACTTGGATTGTTCAGACATATCTGTACTGTAGAATGAGAGAGGACAGAATGATAAAGGCCCTGGTGTTTGGAAAAATGGATGGTATGAACAAAAGAGGCAGACTGCATAGAGAATGGACAGATGACATCGAAGTGTGGTGTGGAACAGATCTGCAGAAACTGGGTCGTGCGGCTCAGAACAGATTCGTATGGAGAGACATTGTGAAGAATAATAAGGACACCTACGGGCACTGAGCCCACGGTTAATAGATAGATAAGATAGATATTCGTTTTATTTTCTGACAGGTTGACAGACCGCAATGTTGGAAGCTCTATTGAATGGACATTCATCTAAAAAGCTTTGGTGATTCTTTAACTTTGTATAGTCATCTCAAATGCAAACCACTACCAATGCTGTACATGTAGGTTCAATCCAACAATTAATTGACCCTGATGTATAATTGTTTTAACTTCTTGGTTCTGACCTCTTGCTTCTGATGGTGGATTGGGGAGGACAAAGATGGTCAAACACTGTTTGGCATGACAGACGGGGTAGAATCAGAAACCGATTGGACTCGATAACCTCGCTCATAGTATTGCGCAATATTGATTGCATCTGGAAAAAATTAACAACAGTCGGATATTCATTTTTTTTCATTCATTTCAGATAATTATATAGCGCCCCTTCAAGATTTCTACTCAGAGGCGCTCCCGACTACAGAGCGGACACTGAATCGGAGTTTCACGCCGAAGCGCATGAGCAATTGCGAGTGAAGGACTTGCCCAGGGTCCCTACGCGGCGGCTTGAGGCTAAAAGACAATCGTTGCAATCAAATTAGCTGATATCGCACTGGTACAAGGGCTAGATATCCTACTACACAGAAAAACCACAGGCACCAGGTCAACTGCACTGAAACAGCTGATCCTGCTCAGTATTCATGAGCATCACCCAGTGTTAGATGCTTCTACATGCATAAGAAGTTTCCCCATATATTTGATCAATGTGTCCTGGTCACATACATTGTATAAGCTAAGGTGCCACTTTTTATGCCACTGGACATTATTGATTTGTTTAGCACCTTTTCATCATCTTGTATGCCTCATGAATTTTCTCATTCACACTCACCAGGTCACTGCATCTCTCCATAATCAAGCTATTCCTATGGAGTCAGAATTATTTTAGCCTTTATTCATAAATGGCAAAATAAGAGAAGCAAACTTTTAGCTCACTTGCATCAATTTAAATTTATTATCAACTAACAACCACTTGAAAGAAGGAAACGTCATTTGGTGATAAAATGGAGCGCAGTAATTAACAGTAAAGATGCATAGAAATAAAAGCATATATCTAAATGCTTACTGATATTTGAGCAGCAGGAACTTTTGTGTTTTCTTTGAGGATGAGTAAATTCTCTTGATTAGGAGAAATTTTGTACTCAGTCAAGAGATTACGAGGCATCCTGAAATAACACAAACTACGCATAGGATTACACAACACAGAAATAACACAGACTGTTCTTATCAACTAATAACTCATGCAGAACTCAACTGGGTTTCAACACCACAATGGAGAGCCCTTCAGAACCTCATCCGCTACAGATGGAAAATTACGTGACAAAGGGGATGAATGACGCTCTAAGCTGCTAAAGCAGTCTGCTGTGGTGGACGCTTGACCCAGATCTTTCCTGCATCTATAAAGTATATCTTAACATGGTCACCCTGCTCACAGCCTTCTGCAGATGAAAAGATGGATTTCAAACCTGAAGTTACCGAGGATGACCACAGGATATCATCTGAAGAGGTCATCTGTTGGCCTCCTTCGTCACTCAAGACCAGTGCTGGGCTATGATGCGGTTCCATTTACCCCACTGTCCTGACCAAATACCTCCTGATAAGAATATCAGGAATATACAAGGCTCACTAACTTTGAAAACGAACTGGAAGACTGCAGTCCACCCTTTGTCTCTGACTGCTATAAAGGAGCTGGCTTCAATGACAATGTTACCCTGTTGGACTGAATCATATAACATGAGGCAGAGAAGCCAATTATTGCCGTTTCATGTTTTGCTATATGCTGCTTGAGGCAGAGAAGCTGATTATTTTACTGTCATATGTTGTTTTATGAGGGAGAGATGACAATAATTGTATTGTTTGACGTTTTGGTAAGCTGTTTGAGGCTTAGAAGTCGATAACTGCACTGTTTGACATTTTACTGCACGCTATTTATAATATGAGACAGTGAAGCTGAGTGCTGTGGTCATGGACTCTTCATGGTATGTTGGGTAAATCTGTAGGCAGTGATTAAGCCATTCCTACCTTGCTGTGTTGACAAATCCAGCACAAATGCGGTCTCTAAATGCAAAAGCGGTAAGCAGGTAGCGCAAACATGGCCGTTTCCTTGTGTCAAAAAACAACATTCGCACTCGATTGTCTGTCCATCCATTCAGAAATTCCTGCAGGTTATTCGCATTCACCTGAATTTAATCACATGAATCTATGTATTACCACATAATTCATACTTCTTCCAGTATTTCAAGCACCATTATCTAACAAGAGCTCTCATAAGTGCAATAAAACTTTGAAATGGACAAATCACTTTAATCATTTAAATTGAAGTAGAGCTAACAAGATATATCAAGGGAACTTTGTTGCCATGTGTTGAACAATCTCTTAGAAACTACATATTAATAGCACTACTCATAATTACAAACAGTCTGTGCCAACAGGTTGACACATTGATGTCAAAGTTCAATGGCCCATATCTTGGACATGGGTTGACCCAAAAATCTAAATTTGGTTAGAAAAGTTTCTCATCATGATGAATAAGTATGCCAATAAGTTAGAGCTGCAGTTTACAAAACGGTGACAATTATCCATATCTTCCAGACAAAACAAGAACTTACAACACATATTCAGGTCTCAACACTTAAAAATTTGAGCTGTTAAAAAAGGATCTAGTTTTCAGCTCACCTCTGTAATTAAACTGGGAGGTACAAGGTCTCGAATGAAATCTCGCAGGTATGGCACGCTAAACGGCTTGCTGAACCATCGCACCTTTCCGTTAACGATACCTAGTATTGACGGGACACTCCTCAGCTTTAACTTGTGACTCAGTTGGCTCTCCATATTAGCATTGAGTGTCCCAATTCCCATGCCTGGAAATAATTGTAACAAAGGTTAGTATCAATCATTGATAAATGTGAGCTTCATGCTTACAACATACTCAATGTCACTAATGCAGCTCCAGCAGTAACCTAAGCCATCTACTACTGCTACAGACTCTACCGACATCAAAATGAAAAAATTAAAGGTGGATCTCCAGTTTTCTTAACTTGTTAGAGCACAATCAATTATTCTACGGAAACACTATGAATCTCTAGAATGCAGACCAGAGGAATATGAAACACTAATTAAACTCACCCCTTCTTTCCATGGCTAGTTGTGCTTCAGTAAATGGTTCTCAAATGTGGCATATTGATTTAAGAAATATCCCTTCAGAGGGGTTCCTAAAATGCACTTTATAAAAGTTCAGATACATACATACATTACAAAGCTTCGTTTACATGTAAGTACTGCAATTGTCTAATCGGGTCGAGAGCAGCGAAGTGTGGCACTGTGGATACACACTCAAGTAGCTAGGGCCCTTAAAGAGTATCAGACAGCTAATGACAGAATCTTTGTTGTGAGGAATAATGCAAAGCAAAGACGTCTCCCTGTGGTTCAGGTATATGCACCCACTTCCACGGCTACGGAGGAAGACACAGATCGGTTCTACAAGGAACTGGACACGGCAGTGAAACGAGTGTCAAAACAAGAGGTCCTGCTAGTAATGGGGAATTTCAATTCAAAATTTGGGAAACAAACATCAGATGCACTCGCAGGCATGGTTGGTGCAGGTGGTTTAGAAAAGGGAAATAGGCAGGTAAGTGACTATCTGATTTCTGCATGGATCACAAAATGAGTCTGTGTAATATATATATATCCAACACCATCCACGGCCCTTGCACATGTAAACTTCATCAGATGGACAAACATGGAACCAAATTGATTTCATTGGATAATACAGCAGTGCAGGACAAGCGTCATGAATTGTAAAGCCTACAAGGGAGTGGATTGTGATTACGACCATCATCTGTTAGTGACAGAAATTAAGGTTAAACTCACTAAACAGAAGCAAATTGAACAGCCAAAATAGTTAAATCTGGACAAAATAAAGGGTCCAAAAGCAGAAATTAGAGAAATCGTTTCTGAGGCATTAGGATTTGACAAAGAGCAGAGAAAACCCGATGAGCTCTTAAAGGAGACTAGGACGATTTTATTAAACGTTGCAAGACCACCAGGTCACAAGAAAAGCCAAAGTTAGAAACCCTGGATATCTGATGAAAAGCTTTGCATTAATCAAGGCAAAGAGAGAAGCTTAAAACAAAAGAGTCAGAAGTACAAAATTTTTTTTTTAAAGTTCAGAGGAAGCTAAGAGAGGATAAACAGGAGCAAATAGAGGGTTTGTGTGAAGAGTTGTAGAAAGGAAACCAGAAGGGAAACTTGTGACAACTTGTTCACATTACCCTGCGTTTGGGGTTATGCAAGGTATGTCAGAACTACCTGTTAGGTAGCTGTACATGTTTGCATTAACTCACAGTTGCTACTAATAATAATAATAATATTCTTGTTTATTGAAACAATCCGGTTGACAAACCGCAACCGGTTACAGTGTACAATTATGCAATTGAAACAATTCACAAGAACACAAATGACAGAGACATAAATCTTAACTACTAACAGAACAGACAGCCTGCAATACACTGTGTAAGGGAATGTGAAGTATTACCAGTGTTTAAAAACATTTAAGACATTTAAACATTTAAGAGGAGTCTGAAGTATCAGCTGCATAGATCGAGACATAAAAAATTAAAATGAGAAGCCCAGTTCTCTATCTGGAGATAGAGTGGTAAAAAAATGCAGTCCTTCACCTATCTTCTCAAGATCTTGAACCACCTGTTCCCAGACGGGAGCAACTTGGAAACACTGGAAACAGAATTCTGTGAATGCATAAATCAGTGTTGGCTTTGTGTAACTGTCAGGAAGGACTTTGTTTTCGTAAGTCCTACAAAAAAAATTAAAAAGTTGTAACACCTGGTCAACAGTTAATTGAAGCTAACAATTCACTTAATAATTAAGTAAGTAAGTAAGTAGCCCTTTAATAAAGCAAGTCAAACTTTCACATTTTACAAAATAGACAGCTGAAGCAAAATATTACTTTCGTTGGATCAGGAAAAACCCAAAACAGACTGTCAGCTGTTGACAGCTACTATGGGCACTTCTGACATCCGCCTCAAGATGCTAAACTGACTGAAGAATGGCAGCTAATGCTGCAAAGTCTACATAGTCTAAGTATAAAGTCTGACTGCCCGAAAAGACTACATCCAAAATATTCTTGGTAACAGATGTCGTGTTGCTGTAATCTTTATATATAGTCCAGTTCTGAAGGCTTACAGTAGAAGCATGTGGAAATTCCATACGGTTCGTTTTCAGTTGTTACCAACCTGTGGCGGCTGCCACGCAGTGATTATTGTAGGCGTTATTAAAATCATCCAAAGTCAGATTACAGGCAGATCACTTGACAAGCATCACAGAAGTGGTCTTGGACACAAATACCCACAAATAGACAAGACATTTGCAGGCAAACAGCTTAAATCCAAGAAAAGTACACATTCTTTCCTAATGAAATTTGGTGGTGACCAGAAATTCCGCCAAAAGTATTGCAGATATTTGCCTGTTCACTTTTCTCAAGTACGTCAAGGCGTAGCTCAAAGCTTCAACTGCGACAACAGCTCCTCACAACAACCACAATGAACTAAATGTAACCACCAGAGAACTTGCAGTGAAGAAGTTCTTGACGTAACTGTGATACTGTGATTGTCAATGGAACTAAGTGCATTAGCTATCTTTGATGAGGAAGTTCAAATGATACAAAGCCGAGGATGGTCTTATCGTAATCGTAAACTCCAAATTTGTAAAGTGCTACTCTAAAGCTAAGCGCAGAGCATCAGCTTATTCATGAATGCTGAACACCAGCTTATTCACAAGTCCTATCTCTGCAAAAAGCCTGGTGTATATCATCCACTATATCGAACAGCACTAAACCAGCAAATTTTATGAACTGAAAAAGACTTCACGTCAAGCACTCTGAGATTCTTTAAAATGACTGGACTGCTGTCTACTTTCTTAGAAAAGGATGTTGTGGACAATGAATGACAGCTACAAGTTAGTCAGAGGTCCTGGCTCAGAGCTGTATGAGAGTAATAACGAACATTGCCAAGTGTGGCAGGGCACTGATGGACGAGTATCTGAAGCTGCATACAAACAAGGACAAACAGAAACAGTTCCTGCTGTTGGTTGTGAAAGAGTACAAGCAGTTATATGTTCACCAAAACAAAGAAACAATTTAGCAACATAGCTGTGATCCAAATGATAATTATTTTGTACTGATATAACATCTATAAAGCTTAGCGATTGCTGGAACAAGTTAAGAACATAGTTCCTTCGCATGATATATTATATTAAACTCGTAGTTTCATTTAATTTTCTTGCTACTGGCCAATACTGTACATACACCACCTCTTCAGTCTGCACAACAATTTCTATATTAATTTTGCAATCAATCAAGAAGGGGTAAAATGCAGTTTCAGCAAACATATGTTTTACCCACAATTAAGGACAACCCTTAAAACACCTGAGAAGTAAGCTTGTATGCATGTTGGATAAAGGCTCTGAGTGATGGCAACAATTATTTAAAAACCTTCCAACAATTTACCAAAGATTGAGTCTATGCTTAGACAAGTCCGATCCATGAAAATTCCTGAATTTAAATGGAAATCCACCAGGAAAGAAGTTAAAATCTTCTTGACCCTGTCTTGGCTGTGAAGTTGTCTCTCCAAAGTCATCATAGTTGCTCCTTTTTTCAGCATCACTAAGAGTCTGCAAAAGAAATCACAATCACAGATGTCCACATGTGACTGGTCTTCATCTAATGAAACCCGGGTTTCTTTAAAATTATGCTCATATAACAGTGATTTAGGGTCAACTGCATGATAGGAAATGTGAACTAACACAGTGTGCTCATTCAAGTGATCATTTTCGATGAAGAAATTATATATCTACAATCAATTTCTCTATGCTACAAATGAAGTTATCTGCTATGCCAGAAGATAAATATGAGTGCTTGACAGGAGGGTAAGGCCAAAAATTACAGAGCCATGTGACAAGGCACATATAACCTAGACACACACACATATGGCTCTCTGTTTGGTTGACCGTTTCTTCCATGGAGCGAAGGTTTGCCGCTTGTGGTTTTTCTGGAGTGAAAGAGGGCTGATGTGGTCACGATTGCAGTCACAGAGAAACGAGAAACAAAAGCAAGGGTAAAGTATAAAAGCTTGGTAAAAACCACCTAGTGTTAAGCAGCGAGTTGTTTGCTGTCCTGACGGGAAAAGGGTCAGTGTCAAGTGAAACATTAGATGTCCATTTCGTCTGAGTTCGAGGGAACAACAATTTCTGAGTGTCATTTGAATAGCGAGAGACCCATTTTTTTCATTCAAAACGGACTATTTCCTCTGAACCAGGCTCAATTTACATTTCTGGAAGGCTGGTCCAAAGCCAAGAGCAGCAGATTTGTACAGAAGCAAAAGCACGATTGCTTTTGTCTCTGAAACTGACAGATTGTAGTCTGTAGTGCCTCAATTAGTTCAGCTTAATAGATAACGCTGTGTTGTACATTTTACAAAGTTAGTTTTCATGTCTTACACTTCTAACTGGGATAATTCCCCAACTGGGTCTTTTAATACATATGTGGATTTTACATACTGTACTACTTATAATATTTTAATCCAAATTTACGACTCATCATTTGTCAGCATGAAATTTGTAACATAAAGAATTATACAACACTGTTAATAGAATTGTTTACAAAAGTAAGGTTTAAACCATGCATTTATTATTCATCTTCACTTACGATACTAATACAAAAAGACTATTTCAAGCCATTATTTGGTACCAAATCAAATTGAATATTTTTTTCAATAAAGCTCTAGTTATTAGAGTAGATAGATCATACTATCAGTGCCTTACCTGCAACTGCCATGAAAAAACAGTCTTGAGACTGTCGTGAGACTGAATTGCCCTACTTGACTGCTTTCTGATCATAATACATTACTGTTATTTTATACTATCACGAGACCGAATGGTCATTCTTGTGATAACATGCCATTTAGCTTTCAAATCAGTTTCTACTTTATGCCATTTCTTTCCAACACCTTCGTGCAAGATTCCAATTTTGTTTAGGTGCGTTATAAATGACAGTTTAATAATAATAATAATAATAATAATAATAACATTAGCAATTACGTAAATAAAATAATCTTTTCTTACAGGGTCCATGCAATAACCAAACCCTTTTATTAGTCTTTTGTGAGCAGAAAACCTTGAAAAGGCTTACAGTCTAATGTACAGTAAATATCATTGTTCAAGAAGGTTTTTCAGGACAAACTCAATTGAACACAAACAGCAAAAACCTCATAGGCTTCATTGATTTTCATAAACTTCTCATTGGCCGAAGGATCCCTGTTTTTATCGGGATGCCTACAAATACAACATAGCATTCTTGTTACACATTTAAATCTACAGGTAACAGTAAAAATAAACATCATACAATTAAGGGACAATATGGTTTACGTATTTAATTAATTAATTATTTGAAACAATCTCACATGCATAGCATTATCAACATTTGGTCTAAGGGTATACAATAAACGAATGGCCTAAGCGAATTCAATATTCAAGACAAAAGCATTCAAGAAATTCTGAACACAATACCAAAGCTTGAGGTAGAGTGAATATCGCAAGCAAACAAGCTTGCACACTTGAAATAATATCCAGCACTAGAGATAGTGAAGAATCTCTCATCAAGACTAAGACTGCTCTCTAGCATTTCTCAATGTCATAAAATGAAAACAATTATCAGAATTGTGTTTTAGTTAATGGTTGTGAAGGTTGGATCAGGGCAAGAAAATATTTCCTCAAACTCATGCTTATGCAGTCTTTCTTTCTTTCTCCTCCGTCAAGTATTCGCTGACGATGAGGCTCTAACAAAACTTCTCCATTTCGGTCGGTCTCTTGCGAGTTCTATTGCCCTTTTTAAGTCCCATCCTCTGTCTTCTATGTCCTCCAGTACGTTATCTATCCATCTCTTCTTCTGACGTCCTCTGCTCCTTGTTCCCTCCACCTCTCCGTGCAGCGCCTTTGCCGGCATTCTTCCGTTTCTCCATCCTGATCACATGTCCATACCATGTTAGTCTTCGTTTCTTTATTCTTTCCACTATCGTTTCCTTCTGTCCCAGTTCTTCTCGTGTCACCTCATTCCGTATCTTTTCTCTTCGTGATCTATTCAGTAGTCCTCGTAGCCATCCCATCTCCGCCACCAGGAGTCTTCTCTCGTCCTCCTTTTTCATGCACCAAGATTCTGCTCCATACGTGAGGACCGGTATCACCAGTGTTTCGTATAGTTTGGTTTTTGTTCTTGTTGAGATGTTGCCTGATCTCCATAGTTTCCTCAGCTTTCCAAACATTGCTGACGCCAGCCCAATTCTTTTCCTTATGTCCCTTGTCGACTCCGCGTCCTCCGTAATTACGCCCCCCAGGTACACAAATTCCGTTACCTGTTCCAGCTCCTCTCCTTATGCAGTGACGCCATATAATTACAAGCATTTTCACATTCAGTACTTGCGACGTAAATAGTGACCGTCTCAGTGGAGGCTACGACCCACACTCTGTGCTACAAGGCAACTGCTGAACCAAATGGCTATCATGAAAGAATTAGCTATGTCTAAGACATAGGTTTATATAAACTATTTTATCTGCATTTCTGTGTTACTGTTCTACATACTTTCAGAACAGCAAGTTTCCAATATATAGGTATTTAGTTATCGCATTTCTTAGGACTACTTATAGTCTGAAATGGTAATGTTGCCTGGTCAACAAAGACATGCTTTAAGCATAGTAATCGGGTTTTACCCTACCTTCACAAAATAACTTTTTAAAGATTTCACAGCTCTAGGCGATAACCTCAGAGAAATTTTCACCTGGAATGTTTGGAAGCAATCAGCTTACTGGCACTAATATACTGGAAATTAAATCACCCAAATTTGTGGTTAGCATACTGAACTGACCATCTCGGGGTCGGGGTTCAAATCTCTGCCAGGGCGGAGATTTGTTCACAGATTTTGCCAACTCAGCTATAAAAAGTATTGGTGGAAGGCGAGATGCAACTTTAGGAGAGTACTGGTCACCCGCCCTCATATGCAAAGACTACCAAAAATATAGTCACTAACTCTTCATACCAATGGCTGCATCTCACACTAGCCTATGGGACTGCTCTTCTGTAATGTTGAAGCTGCAGTAAGGTTCTTAAAGATTTTAAAATACTACCTCATTATGACAAGGTATATGGCCGTATATTGATGCCTTCTCTGCTTAACCCTCTGGATAATGACCTGGCACTAAAATCAACCAAAAACTTAGCTGGCCTTCCAGATGAGTAGTTGTGTGGCACTGAAAAATTTCGGAGACTTACGTTTACATGTCTCTTCCATGCTAATCTCTCAAATATTTAGAAAAACAATCTCATATAATATGCATCATATTAACCCTTTCGCTGCAACGGCCTTTTAATCCTGTGTGCGACATGTAAACCCGAAATCTATAAGTATATCCGGAATTTTCACAAACATCATAAATTTTTATGTCGAACCTCTTGCGTTTTGCAGACAAGTATTTTTTTAAAAGCATACGCCTTTTCCAAAGAATAAGCGATTGATCAAGAGGTATGTTTTGATCAGGTGTGTAAAATTTACAAATTTTTCGTTGAGCTCTTCAATAAGTGGTCGGCTCGCATTTATATGTTGATATCTTTATCAACACAAATAAATTTCTCTACAATAAATGTCTTTATAATTATGTTCTTTCACTGATTTTCCGAAAACTCAATAACTTCACTGACTTCACGAAAATACAAGTACAGGCCTACTTTTATCCCATCTACATGTGTAATAAATTACGTCATGATTGACCTTGAACTTGGCCTGTTCTGACCTTTAGGTCTTACTTATAGTGAAGAATTATATTTTTTACATTCTGCTGTGCGGCAACGATTAAGTCTAGCGTGCAGATTGCCGTCTACTTCAATACATTTATTGAAGAAACTCACTCGTAAATCGCGTATGGCATAGGATATCCATGACGAGACATACTCGTCATCCGCGAATGGCAATGCCTGTCCATGACGAGACATACTCGTCATCCACAGCGAAGGGGTTAAACTATCATGAATTCAACACATACTGATTAAGCTAATAAATTGCATATTACAATAATTTATCTTTCTGATGTCTGAGATGTTGCACTAAGAAATTTCCATAATTTTTTAGCTCTGCATTGTTGGAATGATCTGCATCGGACCATTTGTGTAAACAAATGGAAGAGACCATTTTACATTGAGTGGAATTAAATATTTAAAACTTAGAGAAAATTGCAGCTTTGGTTGAGGAAGAAAGGGACACTTGAAAACTTGTGGTTTTCGATCATGAGGTAAAATCTGAATATATTTGGCAACCGTCCCCAAACCTGACCCTTGTCAAATTTTTGCGATAACTGCTTTCAGTTATAATATATAGGACTGCGTCTAAACCCAATGGGGTGTCATACCCTTATTCCTACTTGGTCACTCTACGTACACTATCTGACCGCTACCCTTACCTCATATAAATAATAATAATCTTCGTTTAATTTCAAACTGACACAACGCAGAATGATTACAGTGTACAATTATGCAATTGAAACAATTCTTAACTACTAACAGAACAGACAGCAATACACGGCGCTAATAGCAGCCTACAAAGCATATCCGCCCTACGGGGCTCGAACTCGGTACCTCTCGCACTCAACGCCAGATGTTATCCAATGCGCTATCGGGCCCCACCCACGATATGAGTACCGTTAAGTTTGGGTTTGGTGGTTAAACCAAGACTAATCTCAGATGGAGACCATGATCTGAACCATGTGTCCTCTCTGCGTCCGCAGTGCTATCCATCATGGTCCTATCAGATGGTGCTTCATGTGCTTGACACCGGCGCATGGGAAATTCTTAGACGACCAAAAACCGATATTTACCATTCTCTGGCGAGATTTTTGTAGGCATTTTTAATTTCTTTTTGGGTTGCTCTTTTGCCGACTCCCAGAATTTTATACAGATCCTCCGACGAACAAGCCAGGCAAAATAGATGAAAAACTATCACAATAATTAATGTGGTTAGTTTCATTGTTTTCTTAGCACACAAAACCCTAAAAACGTTTCTCCTATTTCCGCCAGCTTGCGATCTTCTTCTGGTATAAATTTGCGTTAATCGCACCGGATGAGATACGTACGTTTGCCTGTGCTTGGTAAGAGCTAAGTTCATACGAAACCTTCTCGTAGACTATACAACAGTACAGTACAGTACAATAGGATTTTTGGCTCGTAATCGTAATCGTAAACTCCAATGTCTGGGTGATCGGCAATGATGATGGAAAAAGCGAAAATTTACGGAATTGAGAGGGAGATCGTTCCAGATCGAATCATGGTGCATTATGTGGCATGATATGGCTCGGTTTGAGAAGTTAATTGAGATGAGTCGTGACCTGCGGGTGTCGAGAAAGACTATAATTATAAGATCGGTATACGTACATGTATGTAGAGCCGGTTGGCTGGATGGTGAAGAGTTCGTGAAGATAACAGAATATTGTATACGGAGATATTTGGGCTGGGAGTAGGCCTGTTGTAGGGAGTTGTAGGTTAGTGCTAGGACTTTGAAGTGCGTTCGCTCACTGATTTTAAGCCATTGGAGGTCAATGTAGCAGAAAAGGCGTGCAAGGGGCAAGACCGGGTGCAAGGTGCAAGACCAGGTGCAAGGAGCAAGACCGGGTGCAAGGAGCAAGGAGCAAGAGCGGGTGCAGGGAGCAAGGAGCAAGACCGGGGCATGGCGCAAGGTGCAAGACCAGGTACAAGGAGCAAAGAGCAAGAGCGGGTGCAAGGAGCAAGACCGGGGGCAAGACCAGGTACAAGGAGCACAGAGCAAGAGCGGGTGCAAGGAGCAAGACCAGGTGCTGCGGTGCAAGGAGCAAGAGCGGGTGCAATGTGCAAGACCAGGTACAAAGAGCAAAGAGCAAGAGCGGGTGCAAGGAGCAAGGAGCAAGACCGGGGGCAAGGTGCAAGGGTGCAAGATGCAAGGAACAAGAGCGGGTGCAAGGAGCAAGGAGCAAGACCGGGTGCAAGAGCGGGTGCAAGGAGCAAGACCGGGTGCAAGGAGCAAGGAGCAAGAGCGGGTGCAAGGAGCAAGAGCGGGTGCAAGGAGCAAGAGCGAGTGCAAGAAGCAAGGAGCAAGAGCGGGTGCAAGGTGCAAGACCAGGTACAAGGAGCAAAGAGCAAGAGCGGGTGCAAGGAGCAAGGAGCAAGACCGGGGCAAGGTGCAAGGAGCAACACCGGGGGCAAGGTGCAAGGGTGCAAGATGCAAGGAGCAAGAGCGGGTGCAAGGTGCAAGACCAGGTACAAGGAGCAAAGAGCAAGAGCGGGTGCAAGGAGCAAGGAGCAAGACCGGGGGCAAGGTGCAAGGAGCAACACCGAGGGCAAGGTGCAAGGGTGCAAGATGCAAGGAGCAAGAGCCGATGCAAGGTGCAAGGAGCAAGAGCGGGTGCAAGAAGCAAGGAGCAAGAGCGGGTGCAAGGAGCAAGGAGCAAGACCGGGTGCAGGGAGCAAGGAGCAAGACCGAGGGCAAGGTGCAAGATGCAAGACCAGGTGCAAGGAGCAAGAGCGGGTTCAAAGAACAAGGAGAAAGACCGGGTGCAAGGTGCAAGATCCGGTGCAGGGAGCAAGGAGCAAGACCGGGGGCAAGGTGCAAGGGTGCAAGATGCAAGGAGCAAGAGCGGGTGCTAGGTGCAAGGAGCAAGACCAGGTGCAAGGAGCAAAGAGCAAGAGCGGGTGCAATGTGCAAGGAGCAAGACCAGGTGCAAGGAGCAAAGAGCAAGACCGGGTGCAAGGAGCAAAGAGCAAGACCGGGTGCAAGGAGCAAGGAGCAAGACCGGGTGCAAGGAGCAATTTATAAGGAGCAATAACCAGGAGTGGGCAGCGACGGAAAAGACGGGCAAAGACCAGACGGGCGTCCAAGCAGCCCACGACCGTCACATTCTGTAGGCTTAGGCAGCCATGCAATAATTTAAGTATAAGCCCTATCGGTGTTGTATATTCATATTTTGAAGTTTATAGTACGTGATATAACATTCTCTGGCCAAGGTATTTATGCAGGAACTTCAAGTGATTTATTTATGAGTTTCGATTGGATCGATTCTTTATAGCAGCCTAGCTAATGCTGTTATGTGTAAATCTTATACAGGCCTGCATAAGTATAGGCCTAGGATATATATTAGGCCTATATATTATAGCTGCCTATTATAACTGTCTACATTCTGCCTATGTAGAAAATTCGATTAATATTTATGGTTCAGCCCAAGGTTAAATATTGGAAACTACTCATTAAATGGTGTGTGACGAATTGTTGCCAACGTTATACTATTATATGTTACGGTGAAAACTGTAAAAAAATTCGTAGCGACGTATAGCTATATAATTATATATGGCACGGTTGGCACCTCTTGCAGGTGCCATACAGCCTACAGCATGCAATGCAGGTATGTGTAGGCCTACGTACTGTACTTATTTAGAGTGGGTGAATAACAATTATTAGGCTAGTTGCTTGCATGCGTTTAAATTAATTTAGTAAATTAATGACCAAATAAATTATTAGAAATTTCGAGCTCATTACTGCAATTATAGGCCTACATGTATGCTGATGACTGTTATTAATTTTGGTGGTGCCTGCATCAGGTAGTCCCTAGGCCTATGCCTATTTGAATATTTCTACTACCGAATCCGAACTTGGTCATATTGCACAATAAACCTAAAGTTGCAACTATTAGCCTATAAGGCTATAACGTGTAAATACTATATATAGCAAGTCCTGTGAAATTATCATAACATTGCCGAAGGTCCGAACGGTCACAATCCCGCCAATAAGCTATTTCAGCTTTATTTTTCCCGCAAGGCATGACGGGAAAAGTGATAGTTCCCCGCCATAGACATCATATATTAAATGTAAGATGTCTATGTTCCCCGTTCATAAACAAAGCGAAACATGGCGGATAGCTTAGACGAATCGTTCAAAGTGGACGACTTTAATCGATGGAATGTAGATGATTTGAAGAAATTTATAACAGAAAGATGCCACAAGACAACTTCATCGAGTTAAACATGAACTCGTGGCAATCAAATACCTTCTAATATTTGCGTCAAAGTAGATGATAGCAACATCGCTACCGGCACCATTCAGTTTGTTTATGAAAGGTGAACTATCACCGGAAGTAAAAGTAAACTGGCTGCGCATGCGCACTGATAAAGCTGAAGTAGCTTATTGCTGGAATTGACCGGGTTACCGATCTCAAGATCAATTGGTGTTACGTATACGCCTACACTCTGAAAGAATCGGGTTCTCCCTTCATATTAAGAATATGTACTGCAGAGCTAAAGAGCTTTTTGCATCGCGTGTCCTGGTGGCTTATGGGCTTACTGCTAGCTATAGGCCTAATCGTCAATATGACGTGCGCAGTGCACGCGCACTGCGCACTACAATTGTTTCTCGAATGGTGTACGAAGTCTATATACTCCATTCCTGTTTGCTGGGGATTCGCTAATTTGGGTGATCGAGAACGGCTAAACTCTGATTTAAAAACCTTATAAAGAACTTCTCTGCATTTCGAAGTGATGTGCGTCAAAGCTAACCGCGCTCTATTTGCCACTCTTGGTGACTGACACCATGGCTTTCTCCCTCTGCAGTTCATGGACCACAATAGGCCTACTCTAGGCCTATGGCCACCTCCTCACAACCGTTAAATTCCACGTTCCGACCTCCTCACTAGAAAGAGATTCATTACCAGGATACTTTACACTTTACACAAGTTATAGCTCTACTATTCATTGTTATTACTATACATTATTATTTTTACATTCTATTTCGATGTCCCCAATGTGCGTTTGCTATTGGAGTAATAAAGGCTATACTTACTTACTTGTTTGTTTACGATTTAATGTCTTTTGTACCAAAGCCGTGAAAAAAGGTAAACTACCAGTCGTGTGATAAGTTTCGACAAAAAGTACGCGGTTTAACAACTGATTACGAACCTACCCGACAACGAAATGCTAGGCTAGTATTTTTGGAAGCTAAAGAAATGTAATTAAACAAATTTTAAACTTGAGCACGCTGCCTTCGTCATCACAACCTTTTCCCGGTTAGCCTACGTAATTGAAGTTCTGCTTACATATAATATATATATATATATATATATATATATATTATATAATTAGATAGGCCTATATGTTATATTCATTCAGAGGACTTATATAGCGCCCTTCTAAGATTGCTACTCAGAGGCGCTCCAGCCCAACTCCAGCGATATAACGCCGAGAAGGCCGGTGCTCAAACGCCCGTCGCGCAACCAGAAGGCCTTTGAGTTAATTTAATTTCGTATGTAGGGCAAAGTACAACACTTGGCTTTTGTGGGATTGATTTATCATAGTGGAATGACTTTTTCTACACCTTGTGATTTAAGCAATAGAATTTGATTGGACCGTTTGCAATCATAAATATTCATGAGGCACTTAGATAGGTCAAAGGTGATAGAGCTCGTTGCTGATTGGTTGTGGCCAATACTTCAAGCGTAGTTCGCCGTGCGGGGCTTATAACGTGCTTCATAGCGTTAAAGCTATTTTGATGTATTTATTATTATGCCTGCCTGGCAGTGCAGCGCTCTGATTGGTCGGCTTTAGGTTATATAAGCGAAGTCTCTCTACTTTTCTGCCTCTCAGAGTCTAGTCGATAGCAAGAGGAGTTGGATTTTGTGTTACGACAATAAACAACTGGACTTGAAAGACTTGTCTTAGCTATCAGAAGAGTGGCCTTTGAGTGGGTACTTGTCAGTAACGTATTATGCGATCTAGAATTCGGTGATAGCTGAATATGATTTTGACCGGAAGAACCGGGTGATCATCAGCTGTGCAGACGACGCACGTTGTTTATCTATTAAATTCCGTCGTGGTTTTTAAAACGCAACGCTGTCCCGGTATTTATTCTCGATTGTTCGAACCCCGTCGGATCGAAGGATAAAACAGCTCATGTTGATTAAATGCGAAATTATTCTGTGGGTTTTACACAATCCACAACTGTATTTTAGTAAAACAGTAACCGTGAGTTTCAAATAACGCGCTGCAGATTAACTTATTGGTAGGAGTGAACAAGTAAGAACGCAAGTAGGCCCTACAGTTAATTTCCAAATGAATACTATGGACTTTTGTTGCCGTTGTTTCTCCAAGAATAGTGTTTTTGTTACTAGAGCCAGTGTGATTGCAACTGTGGCATTTTTCATACTTAAGGTGGCATAGTGTTTGATTGCAAATATGTTGTTTTCCTCTCCATGTGAGTGGTTTTTTTGATGGATTGGACAGAATTGCCAGTTCAGCTGCAGGCATGAAAGGTAAGTAAGTAAGTAAGTAAATATATCCTTTATTGAAAAACCAACTGCTAACCGCATTTTGGTGTACACAGATAATCAAATAGATAAAAAAATTAAGTATAAAGCAACCTTGTGACAAATGTTTTACGAGATAGAGAGTTTGCCTTTTTGTTTGTTAATGATGTATTGTTTGTGCTTAAGCTAAAACTCCTTCAACCCACAGACCATTTATTTATGAATGTATGTATGTATGTATGTATGTATGTATGTATGTATGTATGTATGTATGTATGTATGTATGTATGTATGATGCATGCATACATGCATGCATGCATGCATGCATGCATGCATGCGGACATTACTTTAGTGCCTTTTAAGTTCTTCGCAGTGCATCCTTCGAAGGTTGTAGAATTTTTTATGGACAATTACATGTATATAGTCATTTACCTAGCCTAGAGAAAAGATTTGTTTTTAGCATCCTTGGCAATTTCGCAGTGCTTTGGACATGAGCAGTTGTGATTTGGTGATGGTTATTGGGAGGTGAATGATTGTATTCTGCTATAATGATGCTGAAAGAAAGGAAATTGTGATAAAATGCCATTTGTCACTATTAGTGCAGAACTTCACTGCAGCAATGTTCAACAACTATTTTGTTTGTTGTTAGTTGAGTGCTATGAGGTTTGAAATGTCTTTCAGAGGTTTCTTCGCTGTCTGATTATATATATTACTTGTTTTCATGTGGCTGTTTTTTTTTAAAGATAATTTTCCACGATGTCTGCCCCATTGGTCAACGGAGATGTTCACTCTTCTAATTGCAATGGTGAATCTATGGACAAAGAGTTTCCAGGAGTTACACAGTTGCTGCCATCATGCAAATATCGTTGTCTGATAGATAAAATCAATGATCGAATTCAGAGTGGCACAAAATTCTTCTCTGTGGAGTTCTTTCCTCCTCAAACAGACAGCGGTGCTGCCAATCTGATCACCATGTAAGTGCCTAGAAACCTATTTCTAAAATTAATATGAAGTTGTTTTCTAGTAGCAAACATTTTCAGTTTAACTCTTTCACAGCTATGGTGTTTTTGATGAATTTGATCATTATTAGTTCATATGAGAGCAAGCACTTCAAATCTTTAGAAATATAGACATGCAATATATCAGCTTCTTCTCCTTTTATTTATCAGCAATATGCCCTACCTTAAATTTGATAAGTATATGAAATATTTAAGAAATAAAAATCAGAATTATAAAATTTAAAAATCCCTACAAAATTTCACAAATAAAATCAAATAAAAACTGATCAATATAAGGTCTCTGTGTACAGACTGTGCTTTTACTATTATTATTTTATTATTATAATTATTATTTATAATTTAATTAGTTAAATTTGTAACGCGCGCAGGGTCACACCGAAAAGTGAATGTGAGGCACGGATAGTCGGCCGCCAGGGAAAACATGTGAAATATTTTAAGAAATAAAATTTTTGTGCTAACCCGACTGATTGTGCTGCTGCAGCCGTTAACCCTTTAATGACGAGCATGTACTAAAATGTATGGGAAACCATAGGCAGCTCGTCGTCAAAGGGTTAATGTTGACATTTTATGTCATGTTTTCACCTTAAGGTCTAATGATTATTGAATTTGTGTTTGATACTTTAAATGATTTAAATGTTGTGTATATTAAATGAGTCGGTGCTTTATTTTTCTCTGCTTTGCTTTTGTTGTCAACAACAGCTGCGATCGTTTGTCAGTGGCTCAGCCTCTCTTCTGTGATGTGACATGGAAGGTAGGAGGTGACAATGCCTCTGATAAACCAAACAGCTCTGTGACAATTGCCAGCACCATCATTAACTATTGTGGATTGGATGCCATGCTACACGTGACTTGTGTTGGCCAGACTAAGGCCGACATACTGAAAACTTTAAACAGAGCCAAGGAACGTGGAATTAAAAATATCCTTGCATTACGAGGAGGTGTGATTTTGTGCAGTTGATTGACGATATTTTCATAATTATAACATGCACTGTTTTAATTCACAGTACATAATTTTCAAGACATGTTTCTGTGCACAATCAGTGAATTTTTAAAACTAAAGCAATAACGATATGTAACGAGTTAATCTTTTTCTAAGCTAATCCTTTTCTAATACATGGCTAAGCTTTTACTGCTGTAATCTACAGCTTTGTCAAGATAGTATTTGATTAAAAATAGTCACCTGTTTTATTCATAATTTGGAAAATTAATTTTAGATCTATTTTAGAAGTGAGTTTTCTGTTGCAGATCCACCTCGTGATTGTGACGACTGGAAGCCTCCGAAGGATGGTTTCTCTTATGCCACCGATTTGGTGAAATTTATTCGGGAAGAGTTTGGGTCGTATTTCGTCATTGTTGTTGCTGGTAATATGTTCTTTATAGTCTTTCATCAGCTAAAAATCTAATTAATGCTAATTTCTGGTAAATTGCTGTATCAGAGATGGGTTGTTAGTTGTAATTGTAGTTGCTTATTTATATAGTGCCTCTGAAAGAAAATTCCTCAGAGGTGCTCCCGACCTGAGTAAGAAAGACCAAGGTTGAACAGAATGGTCCTTAACTGCTTGCAAAGTAGAGGCATAGAAAGTAGATGAGACTCATCATGTTGCAGATTGCTTGGCAGCTTGTCCCAGAAGAAGTCACTACTAAGTTTCCATGCTGAATAGTGGCAGCGTGCAATGGAGTAATAACCAGATTACCCTGTGTTACAGAAAGAATAGATCTGTAACCAGGTAATGGTGACACTGGAATACATAGCTCCCACAGGTAGTTAGTATGTAGCCATACTTCAGAATCCCAACAATTAGCCAGTTGCAGAGTTTGAAATTGAAGTTGATAAACACCAGGCAGAGACATACACACACAGAGAGACATACACACAGAGAGACAGACAGACACACAGACAGAGAGAGACAGATACAGAGAGAGAGAGAGAGAGCCACACAGAGAGACAGAGACACAGACAGAGAGAGACACAGACAGAGAGACAGACAGAGAGCCTTCTGGCTGTTTTTCAGGGAATCAGATTATTGTTTGCACTTTACACTGTTTTCTTAAGTTGTGTTGAATTTTATTTGTGGGAATATTTTTTTGAAGACAAGACAAAGTAACAAGACAAAGTACATTTATGTTGTGCAGCGTGCATTGTGCATGTCTCCTGTAGCAGCCAGAAAGAGTTTTTGGTGCATAATGCTGTGCCTACTGACCTGCAGTCTATACTTCTTTGGCTGACTTTTTATTGTGTCTCTCAGATCAAACTTGGGACTTGCAATTCTATTTTCCACTGTCTTTCAGTGTTGTTTTAAGAGCATTATACAGTTTAGATTATACAACTATGGTTTAATTACTGTCACCTCTGCAGACTTTGATTTATAATTTTAAGTAAGTTGTGACTTGAACATGCAGCTAAGTTCTTGTGCTAAGTTAATTTGTTTTTTCGATGCAGGATACCCGACTGGTCATCCAGCTGCCGAGTCCTATGAAGAGGATCTGCAGCACCTGAAAGAAAAGGTCGATGCAGGGTCAGACTTCATCATCACTCAGCTGTTCTTTGAGGCTGACGCTTTCTTAAAATTTGTACGAGACTGTCGTCAGATTGGAATTTCTTGTCCCATCATTCCTGGAATACTTCCAATACAGGTTTGTGATTCTGAATGTCGTTATTTAAATATGCTCCATACATATTTCTGGGAATATGATCAACTGTGAAAGTGTTTTTGAATTTGTAAGTGTAATCTGATGTTTATAAAACACCACTTCAAGAAAAACCTCATCAGTGGCCTTGTCGACCCAAACCAGTGATAGAGTATCACTGTCAAATAATACAGACTTCAGGTGTTTGCAAAACTGAAATTATTATATATGAAGCTATATAGAGCACAAGTTACTATAACTAGATACACTGCATTGCACTAGTTGCAGCTTGACTTAGTCAGATGACGTGAACAGGTAAGTCTAAGTTCTTCCTGAAGCTTTCGATACAAAGTTCTGGTACACGGAGTTCGATGGGCAGCGCATTCCAAACCATTGGGCCAGAAATGCACTTGGAATGTACTTCTACATGTCAAGTGGACTTTCTGGACCACACTAAGTCAATCCTCTACAATGATGCCCAAGCAAGAACAAACTGAAGAGCTTCAGCCACAGCTCTCGAGGAAGGCGATTCCAGCTGGTGGGTTTGTGAGTTTAAAGGAGAAAAGGACTAAATCATTCAGAAATTTAGTCAAGCAATCATGTTTTGCATCTGTAACTATGGTAAACAACTGTGTTAAATCTATTTGATTGCTTACCTGAAACATGATTCAGTAATGAGTTCATGGATGGTAATTATAATTAGGAGCTTCTATAGTGCCATTGACTTTGTGCATAACAATGGCTCACCAAAATCAAGCCTCAGTCAGGTCAACATCAGCCTGTGATGCATGAGCCACTTGAAAAAGGTGACACTTAAGTTCAGACCGAAATGGAACAAAAGAGCTGAGCAGAACCAACATTTGCATGAAGTGAGTTCCAAAAACAAAGTTCAGCAACTGGAAAAGCTCATCTGCCAAGAACAGTTCTTGTATGACAACAAAGAGCAATCAGATGCCCTCTTTGAATAATGATATGCCTGTCTGAGCAATGAAGACGGATTTCATATACTGTGTTTGGCCAGAGGAAACTGTTTGATAAACTATGAGCCACAATATAAAACAAAACCTCTGTAAACAGGAAACCAAGGCATAAGTGTAAGTACAGGGTTATATTATGCTCGTATTTGGATGTAATGGTTTTGGCTCCATTCTGTGTATAATGCAAATTCGTGTAGAACATCTTCGATAGCTTCATTTTTGATCCTCAGTTTGATGCAAATTCATGTAGAATAGCAATGCTGCATGTCATAGGTTGTCTCAGTATCTGCTTCTGTAACTCTTTTGGCTTGTGATATTGAGACAAATTGGCCCAGTGAGATTTCAGAGTCTAGTTTTTGGTCAATTAAACATTAGTTCATTCTGTTTCTAAAATTAGCTCTGCATAAATTCCTTTGTGAGTATTTCTTGCATATACTTGCTTCTATTAGACCTGGCTTCAACCTAGTGATACATCAGAATTCGTTTCTGATCTTACTCCTCCAACCCTTTTTTTTATCATGAATGAGCTTCATGGCAATGGATGCCTGTTAACCCTTTAACGACGAGCCGCTTATGGTTTCCCATACATTTTAGTACACGCTCGTCGTTAAAGGGTTAATGTTACTCATTAATTGAAGAGTGAATTTTCATTTTCAAGGCTTACCAGTCACTGCAGAACATTGCAAGGCTGTCAAAACTGAAGGTTCCACAGAAGATCACAGACACAATCGTCGCTATCAAAGACAATGATGAGGCTGTTCGTCAGTATGGCATTGACCATGGAACGGAGATGTGTCGTCAGCTCCTCAACAGCGGAATCGTTGATGGCCTTCATTTCTACACACTCAATCGCGAATATGCTACAAAACAAATTCTGCGGAACCTAGGCCTGTGGACTGAGCATCCAGCCAGGTCGCTGCCTTGGAAAACTTCGGCCAATCACACGAGGTGTATGGAGGATGTGAGACCAATATTCTGGAGTTCACGACCCCAGAGTTACATTTATCGTACAGCTGACTGGGAAGAATTTCCAAATGGCCGGTTGGTAAACTAATGGCATGTTGATTCAGTCCTTACATTATAAGGAATTCAATGTAAGTGTAAACCAAGGACGTAAATTCAAAGTATAGCGTCATATGCAGTGCGGCTTACCTGAGGAGATCTATAGGAACTCTCAGAAGGTACATATACACCTTCCATGAGGTACAGACACAATCACAGCAATTGCATGCAAATCTTTTACTCAGGAGGTTTAAACCGAATGGAGGGCCAGATGGACAATAGGTGGCTTCATATTCCATGGCTGGTTATACTTCCAATTTCTCTTTATAATGCTATAACTAAATATGAGTTTGTGGTGGCTGCTTATTTTCAGTGTTATTTATAGTTAATGGAGAATTTGTTAATCATTTGCATTTACCACAATAAACAGAGGTCCCTTTGGTTCTATGAAGAGTGAACAAAGCATCCATTGCTGCTGTATTGTGTTTGTCAGGTTGGGAAACTCTGCCTCAGCATCTTACAGAGACTTGAATGACTATTACCTGTTCTACCTGAAGCCACAAGCTCCAAAAGCAGATTTGCTGAACATGTGGGGGAAAGAGCTGACGTGTGAAGAGGATGTCTGGAATGTCTTCACAAGTTTCCTCTCAGGCACAGAAAATCAGCATGGCTTCAAGGTGAACTAGGTTACCTATTTGGTGCTACTCAAAATTATGCAAGGACTTGTTATTCTTTAACAGTTACTCAGATAGACTTTTTCAACTGATGCTTTAGTGCCTGTTGTGGGTCACAGTAGCCTCTTGATTAGAGCGGCCAGCCTGTAACGTGGAGAGTACGGGTTCGAACTTTCACTGAAGCCATAACTCTGTACATAGAGACCGTGAGCAAGTCCTTCTGTGTTCTGTCTTATAGTTGTGTGTTGCTTCTGAACTTTAGAATGAGAGTAGTACCAGATATAGATTATAGATGTAATATAATGTTGGTCACTTCAGGTTTAATTGGTGCTCTTTAATTGTTATACACCAGAACCTCCTTTTAAAATGCTTAGTTAGAACACAGAATATTATATACATGTAACACATTTGGGGCATTCCACGGTATATTGCAGTCCATGAAAGGTCAAATCAAAATATTTGAATTTTAAATTATTAATAATTTTCTGTTTTAGATAGATAGTTCTAGTTTTGCCACTTGGGGTATTGTGTTGACTTTGCCTCAAACTAGTAACTTTGGTGTAATGCTACAGACTTATCCAAGCTCAATAACGACATGTGAAACATTAAGAGCCTTGACAATGTTGATTTTCGAACGTTACGAGAGGTTCTATAAATTGTTTGTGACAATGAAACTTCACTATATTTTTTTAATTTGAGCTCTGAAACTACTTGTACAACACCTTGTGAACATTTAAATGATTCAAGTAGCTGGAAAAAATTCACTGTTTTTATGAATATTAGCAGTTTTTGTTTATGGTCCATATGGTAGAGTCCGTAATGTAGAGTCCGTAATGATGTATTGTTTGTGCTTAAGCTAAAACTCCTTCAACCCACAGACCATTTATTTATGAATATATGTATGTATGTATGTATTGCACAGTATGTACATTAGTGAATGCACAACATCATTACTTATCATGATAACAAACTGCAATTATGACAAATTCAAAAGCCATACCTGGCAATTCTAGAATGGTGTTTCAAAAGATATTTCATATAATAGTTTAACAGAAAATAAAGATAGATCATTCAATCAAAAAAGTTGATGGCTCTTGTTTGTAGAGTCCGTAACGCAAACGTTTTGTTTCACCAGACATGATCCATAACGGCCAACTCAGTCTAACTAAGATTGAGCTAATCTGTGATTGAAGCGGCATCAGGGAAAATGTCAAAATATTTTAAACAGTAATGATCTGTCTGTATGAACGGTTCAAAGACTCCTGAATGTAGAGTCCGTAACATTTGAAATACCGTGGAATTGCCCATTTGGAGACATGGATCCTGAATTTAGTTTTCAGTTTTGAGAAATTACCTCATTATAACATGACCTCATTATAACATGATCTCATTAATCATTTTAACCTCACCTTTTTATAACATGACCTTTTAATAAGACAATCATTGAGAGGAGGTTCAGATGCAGAATATATCAGTATCCGAATGCAGCCATGTTCAAGATATAATGCCAAGATGAGCTGATTTTCAGACCTTAAGAAAGCACACTGTTTGTTTTGTAGCCTTAAATGTTTGTAAGGCATGATTAATTCTTGTTGCATTAATTAAGATATCAGCCATGGTTAACCCTTTGCATGCCACAGATCCAGAATGGTGACATCGGAATTCTTTCCATGTGAGCCACAGGCACAAAATTGTGACATTATTGGTGCACTTACTAAATCAGTTGGAAGTTAGAAAACCAGCTTTCATCCTATGTAAATAAGTTAACTTAATTAGGGCAATAAATATGCTGCAATTTTCCCATTGTTATTCATGCGCACCTAGGATAGTTGCGGAGATGTTAGACCTGAAAGTCGGTGACTTATTTAGTTTTACAACTGTGATTGTGAATAAGACAAACTTGAACCTATATAATGATTTTCAGTGATTTTTCAGTAATGGATGAAGAGTTCATTTTGTGGGTTTACCTGCATTTATTGGTTGCTTTAATACTAATGATTGATAGAACTTTCTGCGCAATATGAGATGCAATAAGAGCAGCAGTGTTGGACTAGACAGGTTTGCCAGCCTCTGATAATTACTGAGAGGGTTGGTCCACTCACTATTGCCATAGATTTGTGGGCATCTGATATATTTTTTAGTTTTACAATGATAATCGCAGACTCAGATTGTCACTGAACCTAATCATCATACTAGTTATTGCATTGCAACAAGTGCTCCAAGTGCTAAGCATTTCTAAGCAAATTTAATTATTTTCACTTGAACTGTGTGTCAGCGGTTGATGAGATGTTTTTGCTGTGAAAGGGTGGAATGAACCAAAACCATAAAGGCCAGAAGTAGGTCTAAATATATGGTTTGCAAAGAGTTAAGATTCGCAGCTAGTTTCTAGTAGTGATACCCATCTGATTAATGTATATTTATGCACCTTCTATGAACCTTTCAAGGGCACCAAACATGATTGTCTTGATCGATCTGAAAAGGCTTGAATTAATATGAGTTCCAACTGTTCTGACTTTCTTTACATTTAAATTGTTCTGTGCCAATGATGTTGGTGCTAGGTGCTGAAAATGTTTCAGTTGCTGTCTGTAATTTGTTGAGTAAATCACTTTTGTTTGTATTTTTGGATGGCTTTAGGTGACGTGCATTCCATGGAATAATGAGGTGCTTGCGGATGAGACTACGCAGATGGTCAATCAGTTGACCGAGATCAACCGGGAAGGTGTGCTGACAATCAATTCCCAGCCGAATGTAAATGGAGTGCCTTCCACAGACCCAGTCCATGGCTGGGGAAATCCAGGAGGATATGTCTATCAAAAGGTGATGAACTGTTTGATTATATATATAAGGAGTTGAGTATGTTGGTGAGTTCTGTCTTGAATCATTGAATACATTGAATACATAGTGACTTGCCTGATCCACTTGAGTGGCTCCATCACGTGAATCACTTGTGGCACTTCTGTTGTCTTTACTTCAGAATTGCACCTTCTGAATCATTCATTTGCAGCTGGGTAATGGCCTTTCAGTAACAATTCACTTGACTGATGTGGTTCATTTCACCGTTAGTCCTGATGTGTGTAAAGGTGAACCAAACCCTCTGCAGTTATTTGATTGAATGAAGCTTTCTAGAAGAAGGGAATGTGATTATTTCAATTCAAATGGCTTTGTAAATGTTTATAAAAACTGTGCCAAAAGTTACATTCTAACTCTACCAAACCATTGGAAAAACCAATGTAAGGGATTTCTTCAGCATGTACAATTTTGTTTCTATATAACGGTTATAAATAGAAATATAAATCTATTCAATTATTGGCCAGAGGTGCATTTGTTGTGCAGTGAAAAATGCTGCCCAGTTCTATTTGTTCTATCAGTTAGCAATGAGTTAAGTTTAAATTGATGGTTGCTTCAAGTAAAACCGTAGTGAAAGATCACAGTCTGTTGTAGAAGCCTGGTTGAAATCCAATTGGTCAGAGAAAGTTGAAGTCATTTGTAACATTGTTATATCCATGTCTTGCTAGGCTGTTGAAATATATATCTCACATTACAGTAGGTCTAGACATATCAACACAGACTGCAGTCATTTGATAGAATATTTTAAATATATTAATAGATTTCTACCATAATATAAGATAATCCTGAGTGGCCGAGTGGGTTGGTAGCCTGCTCGTCACGCCGGCGCCCCGGGTTCGCTTCCAGGTCGGGTCGGTTTATCAGAGATTAATTTCTCGGATCTTTACTGCGGGTGGCTCGGTCGCATTATAAACGTGGAGTACAATACAACACACAATATGTAAGCTCTGAATCTTCTGCTGTTGTTGATTTTACAACTTCTCCTTGGCAGGAAAGTTACCACCCCGTCACTTTCTCTAGGTTCATCCGCAGCTCCATCGACCTGATACCTTGCTTTTGACGAGTGGCCCGAGTCTGGCGCGATAGAAGTGCTTTCTATAACCTGCGATTCTACCAGGTCAGGGTTCAAACAGTGGTCCAGTCTTCCTATCTCTCTCTCCCTTTCTATTTCATTTAGGCGGTTTATCACTGAAGTCATCGTATCAAACTGTCTCTGGGCTGTCTCATGCTGTCTCTGGTCTGTCTCATGCTGTCTCTGGTCTGTCTCATTTAATCGTACCATTACTGAAGTCAACGAATCAAGCTGTCTCTGTTCTGTCTCTAACTGTTTCTGTGTTGTCACATGCAGTTGCCTAATCAAGTCTAAAATCAGCTCATCAGTCCGTCCCTGTCTCTGATCCATACGTTCAAAATGATAGTCCATTTTTTCCAACATATCTGTCATTAACACATTATCAGACATTTGTGAGTCTCCTCTACATGAGTCTAAAACTATCCTCCTTCCTTCGTCCTCTTCTTCCTCAACCCTCCTAGGATTAACGGAAGCTTCTGACATTTTGATAGTTTATTACTACAAGCAGTTATAATTCGTCACTAACACAATATCAGTTAACACTCTATGATTATTTATGCAATCAGGCACACATCATCATTCAAACAGAATCCGCGAATACGTCTATTCCACTATTCTATCTAATGTCTTACCCCGTTATCAGTACATAGGGACTCTTGGGCCTCCTATTACTAATGATCAGACGAAGTTCCTCAATGGCACACAGCGTTACTGCTCAACAGGAGGTAGGGTCGCGGTGCGCGGCCTCAATCGGAATATCCTCGTTGGCGTCAACGCAGTCACAGCGGCGTCGGTTCCAGAGCGTTACCGAAGAAATCCGTTCGTCGGTTCCAATCCTCCTCGTCTTGTTCGACCTCGGTTCCAAGTTCCATCAATCGTTACCTATCGTAATTCTACCAATAATTCGCACTTAGTAACACTTTTCAATACAATTAACGAAACTCTTTACAGCATCACGAGTTACGGGCCCAGCTACTTGTTTATGACGGCATTTCCATCGTCTTCATCCAGTGCTGCGTCAAATCGTTCCCTCGTCTCGTTTAGACGGCATTTCACGACTCGGCGATCCTCCAACGGACTTTTCACTGGCAGTACTTCCTCTCCAACAGCTTCTTCGGACTGGGCCTCGAGTTTGCGCGTTTTGCCCTTGTATAGACAAAACCCTCGATGCGACATAGCTCTCTTCCCATTGGCTACGGCTGCATCATGCTTTGCACACGGCGCGGAGGTATTTCTCCCCTACCCTATATCTGCTGCCCTTAAGCCTGGATAAATTCCTTAAGCCTGGATAATTATGTAGCTGCTGGATTACTCAGCATCCCTTTCGCTAGACGGGTTGTGGGCCGTTCTACGGTCTCACAAATACAACACATCACAATACAACTGGGGCGCGGTGGTTTAGGGGTATGTTCGGTGCCTTGCAGCTGGAGGGTTGCGGGTTCGAATCCACCTCAAAGTCGCCGCGTAGGGACCCTGGGCAAGTCCTTCACTCGCAATTGCTCATGCGCTTCGGCGTGAAACTCCGATTCAGCGTTCGCGCAGTAGTCGGGGGCGCCTCTGAATGGGAAATCTGGTAGGGGCGCTATAACAAGTGTTCAAATACAATACAATACAATAATCAGTCCTAATTACATATATTGCACCAATTACATTATTGAGTATTATTGGCAGTCTCTCTGGGATTGAGCCTAACCAATTGGCTGATGAGTCCCATGAAAGTAAACTAATATAAAAAATTGCTTAAAGTCTGATT
The DNA here is from genome assembly GCA_020284085.1 of Aporrectodea caliginosa. Lineage (NCBI taxonomy): Eukaryota > Metazoa > Annelida > Clitellata > Crassiclitellata > Lumbricidae > Aporrectodea > Aporrectodea caliginosa. Next base: position 705,620 of record JACEVL010005070.1, read on the forward strand.
CAGGATCTGTTTTATAGTCCACAAAGTGCTACCTGTCTGAGTCAGGATCTGTTTTATAGTCCACAAAGTGATACCTGTCTGATTCAGGATCTGTTTTATAGTCCACAAAGTGCTACCTTTTAATCAACCAACCTGTCTCTGTTTCATACTTGCCACTCATACCAACAAATATCGCACTCAAGCAATGGACACTGTAACTTTTATTTTGATAAGTGCCAGAACAGTCCTGGGTTTTTTGAACGTGGTTGGTGAGGCTGGTCCAAGGCTTTGGAATTTGCTACCCAGTTCTATTGGTTTGGGTGCTCGATAGTGTAGTGGTTAGCATGCTGTATTATCAATCGAGAGGTCAGGGCAGAAATTTGGTTTGAGATTTCTGCTCTGCATGCGCCCCTATCAACTCGGCTTTGATGGATACTGTCGGTGGGAAGATGAGATGGTGAAGGAAAGGACTGGCCACCCACCCTCGTATGCCGAGGCTAAGAAAATGAAGTCGCTAACACTTCATATCTACAGCTGCCTCAGGACTAGTTTAACCCCTTCGCTGCGAATGATGAGTATGTCTCGTCATGGAAATGCATTGCCATACGCGGATGACGAGTATGTCTCGTCATGGATATCCTATGCCATACGTGATTTACGAGTGAGTCTCATCAATAAATGTATTGAAGTAGGCGGCAATCCGCACGCTAGACTTAATCGTTGCCGCACAGCAGAGTGTAAAAAATATAATGCTCCACTATAAGTAAGACGTAGAGGTCAGAACAGGCGAAGTTCAAGGTCAATCATTATGTAATTTATTACACATGTAGATGGGATAAAAGGACTTGTATTTTCATGAAGTCAGTGAAGTTATTGAGTTTTCGGAAAAATCAGTGAATGAACATAATTATAAAGACATTAATTATAGAGAAATTTATTTGTGTTGATAAAGATATCAACATATAAATGTGAGCCGACCACTTATTGAAGATTTCAATGAAAAGTTTTGTAAATTTTACACACCTGATCAGAACATAGCTCTTGATCAATCGCTTATTCTTTGGATAGGTCGTATGCTTTTCAAACAATACTTGCCTGCAAAACGCAAGAGGTTCAGCATAAAAAATTTATAATGTTTGTGAAAATTCCGGATATACTTATAGATTTCGGGTTTACATGTCGCACACGGGATTAAAAGGCCGTCGCAGCGAAAGGGTTAAAGGACTGCTCTTCTTCTATTTGTTCTGTCAGTTCAGTGGCATTATGATAATGCACTACAGAGGTCATTAGATTAGAATGTCTGTAAACTTGTTTTCGCAACCATATCCACCTAAAGCATCCTAGAAGTAGCTTGCAACTGACGAAGCTGTATAAATTGTCGTACTTACATTACATACATGCATACTTGTTAAACTTAGATCTAACATTAGCTTGGCTGTAGGCTGGAATTAACGTGCTAAAGGTCCTGAAGGATTTCATATGATTGCTCAGCTAAAAAGACTCCAAAAGGTGCCACAGAATTGGGAATTGTCACATGCTTTTGTTATTGTAGGCCTACTTGGAGTTCTTTACTTCCAAAGAAAATGTGGAAGCACTGAAAACCGTTCTTAAGAATTTTCCAAATGTCAACTATCATATCATAGACAACTGTGTGAGTATAGATGTTTGCGGAAGTAGTGGCATTATAAGAATAGTCTTATTCCTCATAAGCACTGATTGTCAGTTAACTACTGTAGTGTCTAGTTCCAGGTTTTCAACAGATCATCTGTGGGCTGCATTGTATTAGGATAACTTCATCATATATGCATGCATATTTAATTATAAACCTAATTGTAATTATACGAGACTGCATTTAATTTAATCTCCAAGTTGTTGATTTGCTTTAACTTATTCCTGGAGTCTTGCTATAAGACTAAATGTAAGATATTTGCTTTTCAGCTACTTGATAATATGTATAGTAATTATTCTTTGATTTCTGCCACTGAGCAGAATGTAGACTGTTGTTTGAGTGTGATTGTATATCTGTGTGCTAAGTTTTCTTCTGCATCTGTATGTTTCAGTGTGACACTGATTATACCAACTGCCATGAACATCAGCCGATTGCTGTCACTTGGGGAATATTTCCTGGAAAGGAAATTGTTCAACCTACTGTAGTTGACCCGGTGGCATTCAAGAGCTGGAAAGTTAGCAATTAGTTTCTTTTATTTTCATTCCTTACAAATCGAACCAAAGTGTATCGTGGGTGTATCTTTCGGCTTAGTTGCTGTAATTGCATTTCTAATTATAAACTTACATTTATAAAGTGCCATTTCAAGAACAAACTCATCAGTGGTGCTCTCGACTCAAACCAGTGAAATTACTGTAGAATAATACAGACTTCAGTCGCTTGCAAAACTGTGGAAGAGACAAACTGAGGAGCTCAAGTCGCAGCTCTTGAGAAGGCGATTCCAGCATAGGCAAGGCTTCTGGACTGAGCTGTAGCAATATGCATATGATGGACAGTCAGGAGTCCATGGGCAGCCGACCAAAGGGTGCCATGACCCAGGACCGAGGAGACAGAAATGCAGAATCCCTAAGGTATGGTGGGGCAGAGCCAACAAGACAATTGTGCATACGGGCTAGAATCTTGAACTGAATACTAGGGCTGTCAAAATTTTAGTAAAATGCAGCCTGGGTACCCGAGACCAATCTGAACGGGGGCCCGTCAGGCCGTCAGTAAAACAGCCTCCTAATTGGGTATTGATTCCTAGAGTCTAGTTAAATTTCGTAATATGTGTGCTGCATTGATTGACAGCTGTCACCGGCCAGTCCCGATGGAGGATAGCTTGCGTGGGGACACACATTTCCAGTTAGGCGCAGCATTCTGCAGCGCAGCATTCTGCAGCCCTCATGAACGGGCGCCGGCATAAACAGCCAATCCCCATCTGCTGTCGGAGGATTTAGCCTTAGACCTCCCACCCAGAGTCTATAGGCGTGGAGGGGCGGCTTGTCTGTCCACCCCGCCCTTCTTGAATTGGCTTCTCTCAGACCACACGCGAGCGTGAGAACTGTTCAAAATAATTTCTGCCGACGTCAACGCCTTTGTAAGATGTTGTTAAACTCGGGATTCACCACACAAGTGCATGGTGGACTGTTAGGATGTTACAACGTGGCGCTCCTCTTGAAATACAATTGCCCCCACTCAAGCAATCTTGGGTCGTAGACTGCCCCACCACACACGGCTTGGCTGTACAGGCAACAGCCATGTGCCAGCTATTAAGCCGTTAGACTGTAATTAAACAATTGGAATGATGTTTAAGGCATTATGCCTCTTCCGCGGGTTTTGAAAATTGATTTACCGGCCCGGGCTCAATCGTTCGAACGGGGGCCCGGAAACGTTTCCGGGCCCCCGTTGACAGCCCTACTGATACGCTGCTTGATGGGGAGCCAGTGCAAAGTCATCTGTACATAGGAAGCTATATGGACAAATCTGGGACACCTTCAATAAGACAGGCATCGGTATTAAGAACAGAATGAAGCTTTGAAATATTAGCTGGTGAAAGTTCAGCAAAGATATTGTTACCAAAGTCCCACCCTGGTGCAGATAATGGCACAAATTAAAGTAGTGGCAGCATGAAAGGAGAGACAGCGCCATATAGTGTGGAGCTGATGGAGATGGTAAAAGAATGAGTGGTAGACACTGTTGATACGATCAGTCAAGGGAGCTCCTGGTCTAAAGATAACTCCAAGATCACGAAACTGTGGAAGAGAAAAGAATGTGCTGGCGTAAAGACAACGTATCGGTCTTAGCAAGCTGAGTGAAGCTGAGTGTGATGACGAAGCCAGATGAACTGGGTCTTATTATGACAGTGGCGTAACTAGGGGTTCGTGCGCCCGGGGCAAGAATTTCCTGAAAATTTTCTTTCTCAGTTCCGCCAAAAGTTACTTTTTTAAACTATTTTTCTATTTTTACCTGATTTCTTTCACAAAAAACACATTTTCAGACCTAATTTTGCGCCCCCCTGTCCTGCGCCCGGGGGCGGCCGCCCCCTTGCCCCCCTCGTTACGCCACTGTATTACGAGTTAATCGAAGGTGGTTGGAGGTCATGTAGAAATTAAGAGCAGATATGGCTTCAAGAATCCTCTCTACCAAAGAAGGAGCAACATCTGCCGGGCCATGAGCCAAGGGCTTGGGTGTCAACCACTGAATGACAGCAACACCTGTAGGAAGGAGAATCTGCCCCAGGTCAGCAGCGTGTAGAATGTATAGGAGAGGGGTTAGGACAGAACCTTGATGAAGACCAAAAGGAATAAAGGACCAGGCGGAGCATGTGAGCCCAAAAACAACAGAGTGAGAGCGGTCCGAGAGGAAGGACTGAAGCCAAAGAAGGGCAGTATCGCCTATTGTTGGTAAAGGTTGTTGCCTGTCTTTCTCCAAAATAAGCTATTGTACAAACTGTGCAATAGGAATAAATAACCAGCATTAATTTTTTTATAGGACTAATTATAAATAATTGAGAGTTTTTCAAAACACAGATGTAAATTCAGATGTGTTGGCATTTAAAACATGAAGTGATAACCAGTCCTTATTGGTTTTTGATTGCAAACATGTAAGTAATATAATTACTAAGTAAACTTAATGACGTAAAGAACCCTGTCAGTTACCATCAAATGATGTAATCTACCAATCTCTATAGCAGGACTACCACTGTAATAATAATGTGAAGTTTCAGCGATTTTTGGCATTGCATTGCAGCCTTGACATCACTGTTATAATATTTGTTGAACATTGTTGTTGTCTCAAATCTGAATTGAGATGTTGTTGGCGATTTGTGCTGCTAGGACGAAGCCTTTGGACTGTGGCTAAGTGAGTGGGGCAAACTGTACAGTGAAGAATCTCCATCAAGAGGAATCATCCAGCACATAGTGGACGACTACTGTCTCGTGAACCTGGTTGACAACGACTTTCCAAAAGAGTCCTGTCTCTTTCATATCGTTGATTGCATGCTGTCATTAAAGAAACGAAAGATGTAGTAATGCTTCTTCTGGTGAGGATCAGCTTAAGTCGTTAGTTTGTTGTCTTGCTGTCTCTCTCTCTCCCTCCATGTCTTACTGTCTCTGGCTGGGTGTCTGCAGTTGTTTTATATACAATTGTGGTTTGCCTGCCAGATTTCTCTGTCTGGGTTTCTATATAGGAAGAGGCCTGTCTGACTTTTTCATCATATATATATATATATATATAATATTATATATATATATGTATATATTTGACTGGTTCACAGTGAACAAATTATCTTTAAACACCAATAAAACTAATTATATCCTATTTAACTCGTATGATAAATGACCACCTCTTATAAAGGGAACACTTTCTATAAACAATATCCCCATACCTGAAGTAACCTCTGCTAAGTTTCTTGGTATCTATGTTTGACCAATTTCTTACATGGAATGATTGTAATTTCAATATGATATGATAAGAATTCTGTCTAGAATTGCTTATCTTCTACCAACTAACATATCTTGCTTGAATTGAATAGATCGCAGAGTACATGTATGTACAATCTCATGTTTGTTTAACACACCATCATGTGATCTCGTGCTTGTTTGTTAACTCCGCCACTGCTTGTCCATGCCTTAGTGCCAGGCAAGCCTAGATGAAGGAGGAGGGCAACAATAATGATGATTTTATAATCACAGTGTCATTAAACTGAAACTACAACTACTACTGCTTGTTTGTTTAAAATGATTACACCATTATGTGATCTCGTGCTTGTTTTTTTTTATATTCCAGGCTTTGTTCGTTAGCAGAGGAATCTAAGGACTGTGCAGTTAAATGGCAGATGTCACTTCTGGAATTCTGTGTTGATCTCCAGTGTCGGAAGCAGAACTTCACTTTGTACTTGCTTGTTTTCTATCTTTACTCTGCGGGGTAGTAGTTTCTACAGTAGGCAGCTGGTAGGACATTTTAATGCAGTGGATATGTCATTGATTATAAATTAATTGCAAAACCAAGTTTTGTTCTGTGTACTGATGTCTTACCTCAAATAATATTGCTTACTCAAATTTGAGATTTACCTAATCGGATCTGTCGCATTATGATAGTGTTCTGTCGTAATGTCCCTACAGTTCATGGATTGGGGACAGAATGCATGCCTTTGCCACAGTACCATGTGTAGACGACACACGGGCAAGTGCGTCGGATCGGTAGCAAGCTCTGTACAGTTAAATCTTTGTCAGCTTTCCTGCACTCCTAGACCGTCGGCTAGCATACAGCATACAATAAGTACAGTAATGACCAAAATACTGAGCCCTGTGGTGCACCAAATGGAACTGGTTTCCAAGCTAAACAGTTTGAGCCCATGGTCACCACCACCATTCGCTCGTCCAAGTAGGCCTTAAACCAGGCCAGACTGACCAACAGTCTGGCCACCACCCCGCTTGGGACGTCTGCAACATGGCATCCTGTAGGTGCAGATTTTCGTAATGCAAGGTCTGAGGCGGATTGATTCCATGTCTCAACCACAACTAAAATGTGAAGATCATGGCGTCGATTATCATGGTTTGTTATATACAACTGTAGGCCTACAATAAAAACTACTTTCATAATAGCAGTCTTACAAAGTTTAGAAGTGCACATTGAAGCTGGGCAAACATGTTTAAATAATAGCTAGAAGCAAACTAGAAGCAGTGGCGGCGCCAGGGGATAGGGGCTTAGCCCCCTAACTACGGCTCAGCCCCCCCAAGTTGGAAATCACTGCAAATTACAGGGAGGAGGGGACAAAATGGAAGAACTTGGAGCTTTAGCCCCCCCCACCCCCAAACCTGAAATCCTGGCGCTTCCACTGACTAGAAGAGACAAGTTTTCAGTTTAGACCAAAAGATGGTAGGCCTATAAACTACATAGACGCAGGAGAGAGTTGTGAAAATGGAGGAGAGAGTTCCAGATGGAAGGAACAACAGTATTATTTTACTGTGAATGAACGTTGGCCAAAGACAAGAAACTACAACATTATTTCCAACAGATGCTGATCAAAGCGAGGATCGACCTTTAGCAGAGCTACATGGCATAACCATGAAAGATGAGTAGAATCGTTAAAAACAAGCTCTTGTTTACCCTACTCCCAAGAAACCTAACTTGGATCCTAACCTCTGTCAGAATTACCGCCCGATCTCCAACCTTTCCTTCCTTTCCAAGACTCTTGAACGCCTGGTCTCTCTACAACTTCTCCTTTATCTGAACAGTCAGGACTTCTGCCTCCTAGTCAATCAGGCTTCAGGGCTAATCATTCAACTGAAACTGTCCTTCTGTCCCTGCTCTCTGACATCTACTTCGCTGTTGATAGATCTGAACTTACACTGCTGGCTCTCTTTGATGTCTCTGCTGCCTTTGACATGGTCGACCATGACATTCTGCTGCAACGCCTCGAGACCTCCTTTGGCATCAGAGGCCTTCCTCTTCTCTGGCTCCGTTCTTACCTTACTCTCTTCTTCTTTGTTTCTCCTCCGTCAGGCCAAGGCCAACGATGAGTCCTCAACTTGTCGTCTCCAGAGTTCTCTATCCTTGATTTTTTCCTTTGCTTCTGCAATGTTCATCTTCATTCTCTCCAGATCCTCTCGTATATTATCCATCCATGTCTTTTGTTGTCTTCCTCTACTCCTAGTTCCCTCCACATATCCATCGATGGTAATCTGTCATTGCCCATTCTCATCACATGTCCCAGCCACTTTAGCCTTTTCTTCCTTATTCTATCGATAATTGTATCTGTCTGTCCTAGTTCTCTTCTAGTCACCTCATTTCTAATCCTATCTCTTTTGCTCCTGCCCTTTATTCTTCTCAGCCAGCTCATTTCCGTCGTCAAGAGTCTCCTCTCATCCTCCCTCCTCAGGCACCAGCATTCTGAGCCATATAGTAGTACCGGTATGACAAAGGTTTCGTATAACTTCAACTTTGTTCTCGTTGATATGCTTTTATCTTTCCAGATCTTATTTAGTTTACCGAACATTGCACACGCTAGAGTACTTCTCCGTTTGATGTCTTTTGTGCATCTGGCATCTTCTGTAATAAGCCCTCCTAGATATGCAAACTCGGTTACTTGCTCCAGCTCCTCTCCTCCCAATCTGATGTCCAGTGCCTCCTGTCCTTTCCCCACTGTCATTGTTTTGGTCTTTTGGGCGTTGATCCTGAGCCCTAGTCTTTTGCTACTGGAATCCACTTTGTTGGTCAGCTCCTGTAGCTGTAATTTGCTCTCCTCCACAAGGTCTATATCATCCGCGAATCTAAGATTAGGCCTATTGAGTCTTCTGCCTCCTATAATTATTCCTTCTTCAGCATTATTCAGCGCCAAACTCATTACTAGGCTACTTCCAGTATCAGATTGAATATACGACCGACATTCCAGCCATATTCTCTAAACCAGTAACTGTCCAACCCGCGGGCCGCATGCGGCCCGCGGGCTGATTCTAAGTGGCCCGCCCCAGCTCCCTAAATATTTGCAATTTCTGTAAAAATGAAGTAAAAGACAAAGTCACTGCCTTAATTGCATAGCTATTTGTGCTTGAGCATTTATTTTTTTACTGAACTATTGTAAAGCATGATACACATTCCATACATACACTATTCATTATTATTATTATTCCACAATTAATTTTAATACAGTTAATATTTTCAATAAATTTTAGTCGTTGCTTTTGAGTTTAATGGTGCGGCCCTCGGCTTCGAGAATAACTTCTTCAGTGGCCCGCGGGGTCAAAAAGGTTGGACAGCACTGCTCTAAACACTCCTCAACTGGCCACCTCTATGCTGACGATGTACAGGCGCTTGTCCATGGTCCACCCACTGCTCAGCTTGCTCTTACTGGCCGCATTGATGCTCTCTCTCGAGATTTGCACCTCTGGATGTCCTCGAATTGGCTCTCATTGAATCCAAATAAAACGCAGCTCATCTGGTTCGGCACTCGTCAACAGCTTAATCTTAAGCTAGATCTCCCTCTTCTTGCAGAGAGAGTCCCGTCCTTCACTTTTCACTCCAGTGTACGAGATCTTGGCATAGTCCTTTTACCTTACCTTTTCTGAACATATTGGCAATCTTACACGTTCTTCTTACTTCCACCTGAGGCGTCTTAGAGCAATCCGACGCTCTGTCTCCTCCTCTGTCTTTACCTCTATTGTCCATGCCTTCATCTGCTCTCGGATTGATTACTGTAATTCTCTTTTGGTTGGTCTCCCAAAGGTTCGTCTCTCTCCTCTTCAATCTGTTCTAAATGCTGAGGCCAGAGCCGCCAGACTAGTGGCCCAACTGCCTCGCTGATCCCTAGAGAGTGACGCGGGGAGACAATCTCGTCCCCATCCCCGCCCCGCAACAAGTAAGTCTTCCCCATCTCCACCCCATCCCCGCATGGCGTGTCCCCATCCCCGCCCCATCCCCGCAGGATTTCTCCCCATCCCCGCAGAACGACATCACATTCCCCGCAAAAAGTTTACACCAATTCAAATTTAAAAAATAACATTTTTTAGCTTACAAAGCTATTTGTATTGCTGACTGCATTAGTCTGTTATTATCTTATCTACAGTTTGCATTAACCAAGTTCTGACTATTTCTTTCTGTCACCAACTCTTTTCTTTCTTAGTTGTGACCTACCTCAAGAACTTTCCTTATCTCTACATATAAATTGCTCAACGTCTTCTAACTGTACTCAACTCTTGCATTAAAACAACTGTACTACACTGTATAGTTCAAATTTACTGTCATCAGCAGTTTCTAAGTTTGGCGCGCTAACTGCACGTGTAAAGAGAATCTACCGTCAGCCAATGTTTAGGCTACTTTAGGCCAAGCGCCCACGAGCCGACAGCGCAACTAAGGCCTAAGACTAAAACGCTTAACAATCGATACACATTATATATATATATCAACCTAAAGAACACCTGTGCTCATTATATATGCAAAACACTTGTTCACATTACCTCCTTCCCTTTCTTTGGATTGAGCAAATTAAACTTAAAAATTTGCAAAATCATCATGTACTAAATTACGCAATAAACTTAATACTATATAATACAGTAAAATAAACAATCTTATAATCTAGATAAACAATCTGCTACAACATTTAATCGTCCTTTCTTATAATTAACTTCTACATCAAAAGTTTGCAGTGCTAAAGCCCAACGCACCAATTTAGCAGACTTAGACATAGATTCAGTCAGATAAGTTAAAGGATTGTGATCGGTAAAGATGTGAACTTTAGATCCAATGATTATCTCTTTTAACTTATTTAGAGCCCAAACAATAGCATAGGCTTCTTTCTCCACAGTTGCCCATCTCTTCTGGGTGTCAGTCAACTTCTGACTTATAAATGACACAGGGCGCTCTATTCCCTTATCATCCATCTGCGTTAAAACAGCTCCTACTGCAAAATCACTGCTATCACAGTACAAATTAAAAGGTTTTCCAACATCAAAAACATATAAAACAACTTTAGAGCGTACAGCATCTTTAAGTAAATTAAATGCCTGTTGATGTCTATCAGTCCAATCAATCTTATCTGGAACATGTTTGCTTGTCAAATCAGATAGAGGCTTCGCAATCTGTGCAAAATCTTTGATAAACTGTCTATAGTAACCAAAAAATCCCAGCAATTGCTTAACTTGTTTCTTCGTTTCTGGGGTTTTCAAATTAATTAAACTTTCAATTCTATCTGGATTCATTTGAATCGTTCCAGAACCAACCACATGACCGATGAACTTTACCTCACTCTTACCAAAGATACATTTCTTTAAGTTCAGAGTAATGTTATGCAGTCTCATTTGCATTAAATATGCATCTAAATGCTGTAAATGAATCTTCCAGTCATCTGAATGCACAGCAATGTCATCTACATAGGGCTCAGCAAATTCATTTATAGGCTGTAAAACCATGTTAATTGCTTTAACAAATGTTCTTCCTGAGTTGATCATTCCGAAAGGAACACGAGTAAACTCGTACAGTCCATTGTGAGTAACAAAAGCAGTTTTCCATTGATCAGTTTGCTTAACAGGACAAGTCCAGTAAGCACTTCGACAATCAAAAATCGAGATCACATTTGATTTTCCAACTTTGTGCAAAACATCTTTCACAATCGGCATCGGATATTTACAATCCACAGTGAACGAGTTAATGTATCTGTAGTCGCAGGCAAGTCTCAGAGAACCGTCTTTCTTTTTAACAATAACCAGCGGACTTGCCATTCTGCTCGAAGATGGTTTTATAATGTTGGCTTGAAGCATTTCTTTAATTTGTCGTTCAACTTCTGCTCGATAGATGAGTGGAATACGGTAAGCCATAAATTCTTTTTCACGAAATTCCGGTTTCAGTTCGATTTCATGTTCAACCAATGTACATAGTCCAGGCTTTTCAGAAAATCGATCAGAATATTTGTTCAGTACTTCCAGCAATTGTTTTTGTTGAGTCAATGTTAAATGGTTAATCTGATCAGGATCAAGATTCAGTGAGTTCTTTTCATCTTGCAAGTCATTCTTTGTCAGCAGTTCAACCACTGAACCAAAGTCTTCATCTTCTTCGACGATTAGTCCACAACTCATTGCTCTTGTAATGTACTTTCTGATTTTATTTGCGTGAATTATCTTTCGACAATCGTCACCCATATCAATCAAATAAGAGTACTTTGATCTTCGTTGTATGACAGTACATGGACCATGCCATCGTGACATCAGTTTATTTGTTGAAGTCGGATACAACACAATAACTTTTTCACCCGGTTCAAATTCTTTATGTTTCGCTCTTTTGTTGTATTGATTCGTATACTGTAATTGCTTCTCTCGTGAATATGATTCTGCAAACAGTAATGCTTTTTCCATATTTGCTTTCATGTCTTTCAAGTACTTTTCTGGTTGGATTCCAATATGAGGTGGTAAATTAATTTCTCTTGTCCAACTTTCTTTTAGAATTGCCAATGGTCCACGCGGAATCTTTCCATACACCAACATATAAGGAGCAATTCCAGTAGTTGCATTCGGTACTTCTCGTAATGCCCACACTGTAAACGGAATTACTTTGTGCCATTGCCTTGGATTGTCAACAATTACATGATGGATCATTTTCTTGAATGTTTGGTTCCATCTTTCTACTAATCCAGCTGCCTCTGGATGACCTGGCGTGTCAAATCTTGGACTACAACCCATTAAATTCAGAAATTCTCTTGTCAGACTCGCAGTAAAATTTGTTCCTTGGTCACTTGTGATCACTGAAGGTACACCAACGTTCATGAACAACTCCATCAAAGCATCACACACAGCTTTCGCAGTTAATGATTTCAACAGAAACACTGTAGGCCATCTTGTGCAAGAATCGACAATACATAAACAGTACTTGTGACCTGCAGCAGATGCTGGCTCGATTGGTCCTACACAATCCACCGTAATTCTTCTAAACGCCACATCTTCTCTTGGAATTGGAGTGATAGGAACCCTGTCCATCACCAAACTTCTTGCCTTTAACTGACATTTCTCACATGATTTGCAAAATTTCACTATATCTCTTCTCATCTTTGGCCACGTAAAAGACAACTTTATTCGTTCTCTAGTTTTCTCTTCTCCAAGATGTCCTCCAAATACTGATTCGTGAGCCAACTCCATCACTTTCATTCGTCGCTCTTTTGGTAACACCAATTGATATATCGTTTGCTCTAATATTCGATATCTCTTGTACAGTAAGCCATTTACCACGCAGAATTCAGATTCTTTATCTGGCGCTAAATTCCACCATGCTTTCAATGATTCGTCTTGTCTCTGCTGTTCTTCGAATTTCTTTGCGTCTGCAATCTGCATCTGTTGTTCTTCGTCTTTCTCATTTTCTTCAAACAAATCTGCTATCTCCACATCACATTCATTATCCTCTTTCGTTTCATTTAGATTACCATTCTTGCATGCAGCCATCTCTTGTTCACTCATTTCTGCTGTTATTCCATCTGGCATTAAACTTTGTTGATCATCACTTTCGTTTTCCTCTTCACTTGAACTTTCAGTTTCACTTTCCTCTTCGACATCTACCACTTTCTTTCGCTGACTCTGCAATCTCGTCGTTACATTCGCTTGCACATCTCCTTGTATCATTTTCACTTGTGGCACGGCTTTTAGTTCTGCAATGATTTCTGGATGCAACAAGAATCTTTCTGTGCTTCCCATTTTCGCAATACTAGCACACATCAATGTCACATAAGGTGTAAGTGAACATTTGACTTTATGCGGAATTACCTCTTCTTCCACATCGTTACAACACAGCCTTACATCAACTTTCACTAACTTTGCAGGAATGGCATCTCCTGCCACGCATTGTAAGTTCACTTTTCCAATCTGCTCCACCTTCATGCCTTCCAGTAATTCTTCACTAATCACCGGAACCTCTGCTCCAGAATCAATAAGTGCTTTTACTTTTATTGGTTCTTTTCCTGCTGTTCCACGAATCTCTACCTCGACGTACTGCAATACCACTTTCTTCAATGCTGTACTTTCATCTCTTCCAACCATTTCTTTCTGCATTCCATTGTGCAATAGAATTTCTTTCTGAATATCAGGTGAAAGGTGACATTTCATCACTGACTTTACTTCAGTTTCATTATTCTGATGTTCTGTGGCTTGACTTTCAGAATTACCAACCACTTGAATTCGATTCACCCTCGAATTTTCTTGTTTTCCATAATTTGAGGCTGTAACAGGAACTGGACAGAATTTCATCAAATGCCTGTCTGATCCGCAGTTGTGACAACGTTTCACCACTGCACCTCGTTGTTCGAAGCTTTCTTTTCTTTTATATGGAGTAAACGATGCATTGCCTTCTCTCGCGACAAACCTTGGTGGTGACTTGTTATATACCGGACGTTGTCTGGCCATCATCGACTCTCTATTCTCGTGAACAACCGGAGAATTTGGTTTCACTTCTGCACCTCTGAACTGATTTCCTGTTTCTTGATTGCTCTTCCAATGAAAACCAAAATTTGGAGTGAACTGTTGATTTCTTTTTACATTGGGTACAAAACCAAAACTTGTCTTATTCGGAATTGCCAAACCAATTCGATTATTAACATGAATGTCTGCTAGGTCTGCCACAACACTAGCTTCGTAACAATCAGTTCCTTCCTTCGACAATACAAACTGTAGTGGACCTGGTGGTAGTGATTCTTTCAACTTATCCGCCACTAACAAATCAAACAACTTCTCAAAATTCTTATCCACTTTGCGACTTTTCACATAATAGTTCAACAAGTTCTTCAGCCTTGCTGTAAACATTGTATACGTTTCTTCAGCTGTCTTCTTCGCATCAATAAACTTCGATCTGTACTCTCTCGGTGTCAACTTGAATTCTTTTAACAAGTGCTGTTTCACGACCTGATAATCGTCTAAATCATCGAATGACAATCTGTTTAGAACAGTTCTAGCTTTCGGAGTCATCAATGGCAATAGTAACTTCACCCAGAATTGTTCTTGCACGTTGAAACTACGAAACGCATTCTCAACCGTTTCGAAATATAATGGCACCTCCATCATATCGTTTGGCATTTTAGGTAACACGTGTTTCATGGCATCACCAATTTTCTTTATTTTCGAAACCATCGTTTCACTTTCTTCCTGTTTCCTTTTCTGTTCTTCTCGTTCTTCTTGCCTTCTTTGTTCTTGTGCTTCTCTATTTTGTTTCTCCTCTTTGAGTTGTGCTTCTTTTAATGCTATTTTTTGTTGTTCCAACTTTAAACGTTCTTGTCTTTCCGCTTCCGCCTTCTCCATGCTTTCTTTCTGTAATTTCAGTTCTTCTTGTCTAACCTCTTCTGCTCGCTCCAACTCTGAAATTCGTACTTTTTCCTTTTCTTCTTCACGTAATCTCTTCTCTTCAATCTGTTGCTGACGTATCTCTTCGTCACTTTTCCGCGCCCTTTCAAATTCAATCATCTGCTCTAATCTTCTCCTTTCAGCATCTTCTCTATCTCTTCTCAATTGCTCTAATTGAATCTCAAATTGCTGCTTTTGCAACTCAAGTTCTGCCACACGAACTTGCTCTGCTTTCTCTTCTTTCTCTCTCTGAAGACGTTCTGCCTTCTCTTCTTTCTCTCTCTGAAGACGTAATTCTTCCTGTCTTGCATTCTCTGCTTTCTTCTTTCTCTCTCTGAAGACGTTCTGCCTTCTCTTCTTTCTCTCTCTGAAGACGTAATTCTTCCTGTCTTACATTTTCTTTCTCTCTTGAAGACGTAATTCTTCCTGTCGTACATTTTCTGCTTTCTCTTCTTTTCTCTTTGAAGACGTAATTCTTCCTGTCGCATTTCTTTCTCTTCTTGTCTTCGTTTCTCCTCTCTTTCTTTCTCTTCTTGTCTTGTCATCATCATCCATTGCATCATCGTCTCCATAGACATAGGCCCAGGCGGTTTCTCAGTAACCTTTTCCACAGCACCACCGACAGCACCTTCTTCTTCTTCTGCTTCTTCTTTAAGCCAGACTTCAGCTAGCGCTTCTAGCATGTCTTCACGTGACATATCTTTCAGCTTTTCTTCTTCAAAACCAGCCTTTAACAAGCGCTGCTTTAATCTTTCAGAAGACATCTTCTTCAGTTCTGCTTGTTTCTTGACACTTAATTTCTCCATCTTACTTCTTTACTTCAGTGCTGTCCTTTCTGGAAAACACGAGTTTTCTTTTGTGTTTGAAGTATTGGGGATTGTTCTTTGTTTGATAACAACCAACTTTTATACCTTTGTCGTTGAGGCTTTCGTTGTCGTAGATTTACCAATGATTTGAATGCGTATTCACCAGTCGACGTTGTTTCGAATCCCACGTTGTTTCGAATCCCAGACGTTGTTTCGAATCCCAGACGTTGTTTCGAATCCCAGACGTTGTTTCGAATCCCAGACGTTGTTTCGAATCCCAGACGTTGTTTCGAATCCCAGACGTTGTTTCGAATTCCAGACGTTGTTTCGAATTCCACCGCTGCTGCCACCAAATATGTCACCAACTCTTTTCTTTCTTAGTTGTGACCTACCTCAAGAACTTTCCTTATCTCTACATATAAATTGCTCAACGTCTTCTAACTGTTTAAGAATTAAATTGACACAGTTCTTTGAATGTTTCTTTCTTTCTTCAAACACAGTTTAATAACAACAACTCAACTCTTGCATTAAAACAACTGTACTACACTGTATAGTTCAAATTTACTGTCATCAGCAGTTTCTAAGTTTGGCGCGCTAACTGCACGTGTAAAGAGAATCTCTAGCCAATGTTTAGGCTACTTTAGGCCAAGCGCCCACGAGCCGACAGCGCAACTAAGGCCTAAGACTAAAACGCTTAACAATCGATACACATTATATATATATATCAACCTAAAGAACACCTGTGCTCATTATATATGCAAAACACTTGTTCACAATTTCTGACTAGTAGGCTTCATCTCCTTATCAGTTCTCAAGTTCTTAACATCACCCGGGTTTATTGCCGGCTCATTCCCCATTACCGCGGTATTACCGCGAGAGTAAACCCCATTACCGCGGTATTACCGCAATTGTTGTCCCCATTACCGCGGTATTACCGCAATTGTTGTCCCCATTACCGCGGGATTTACCGCGGTAACCGCGGTTTTCTGCGGGAGATTAATAGCATTCTTCCTACTCATCCCACATATCTGCTTTCATGTTTGACCACCTTCATTGGCTCCCTCTTACTGCTCGGGTTCAGCTCAAGGTACTTTCTTTAATCTACCGGTCGTTTACTGGCCAAGCTCCCAAGTATCTATGTGACCTTATCCGGCTGCATGCCGGTGTCACGATATAAAGTCTCCCCCCGAAACAGAGTCGCCCCCTTGCCGTAACAGAGTCTCCCCCGGAGACTTTGTATCGGAACAAAGTCTCCCCCATTGAAATAGAATCTCCCCTATCTACGATACAAAGTCTCCCCTTACTAAAATCGCCCCCTCTGTTTTCATTTGCTTTTCTATATTATTTAAAATAGGATTTAATATGTGCATTTCTGAAATAAATTACTTTCAAGTTTATTAGTTGAATTGGACATGAAACAACTATGGAATTAAATGCGAAAATTGTGAAATAAATGTTTTATAGTAGTAAATGCATCATGTAAATAGGATGTCGGACGCGCTTATGTAATTAAAACGCAGTGGAGAGATAACACACTGTTATAGGCTATAACTAAGAAAATAGCTCACACAACAAGTAGACTTTAACTGGTGCTAGTTGGCACTGTTTGCTGAAAAGATTCTGAGCATTACCAGTCACTAATTGATACTTATTCATTATGCCAACTAGAGCTAATTAGCTTCAAAGTGATTCTTCTAAGGTTAGACCTACCACTGAAATTGTGTTGGATATTAGTCGTTCAATATTATTAGCGTCAGATGTATCGGGCCAGCTTATTAGCTATATACAAGTAGTCTGAAACAAAGCCTGCGAGTAATTATAACTGTGTACTGGCTTCCTAAGACGAGCTAGCATTGGCTTCTATGCGATTATTGATGCGGATTAGGCCTACCCTTCAACTGGTATCAGTCAACTGATAAGACTTTGCGCTTGATTTTCTGTGATTCATCTGGTTAGCCTAATGTTTGCTTATTATTGTTTGCTGGTGTCAGGTTATTACCTAGAACAGGAAAGTCATAACCAGTGATTGTAAATGAAGTACTGGCTTTCGGATATGAGCTTGCCCTTGCTTTTCTGGCATTCATGGATAAAGATTAGGCATTCACGGAATTATTGGCAATAGGACTACCCATTAAATAATCGCAGCTAAACCAAACCTATTTAGTATCGATAGGCCAATAAGCAAAAAAATAAAGCATTGTAGTCCATGAAGCCAGTACAGTCTAGTCTTGAGATTAAGCCTACTATAGGCATTTGTTGATCCACGGAATTATTCGGCTTAGAATGTAATTTTGCACACGGGGGTAATAAAAGCTAGAACAAAGTTGATTGGTTGACTATAAAAGGCAGACCACCATAAATTAATTATTCGTAGCTCAAGTTTATTTCTGCATAGGCTTTGATGATCTTAAAGGATTCAATATTAGTTAGTAGGCCTATATCTATTGGGTATAAGTTGCATTAATAAGTACTACTTAGTGAAACATTTCAAAATTATTTTCATAAAGCGCCACTCGAAAGCCAAGCGCAGGGCACCAGCTTATTCACGAGCGCTGCGTCTAGTCAAAAGGGTTATCCGATAGAGTAGTCCGAAGGAGGTCCGAGTCCGGTTTCCAGAGGATCAGAGGGGTCAGAGTAGCTGCTAAGGTGGGTGTCGTTTACGTCGAGAGTTGGAAGGTAGATGATCGGTTGAGTCGGGGTAAGAGTTCTTGAAGAGGAGAGACTTTAGTTTCGAGTGGAAAGCCTTGGCAGTGATGGATAGAGGAGCCTGATGCGGATGATGGTGGGTGATTGGGGATGATGGTGGAGGAACCGAAAAAGTGCGGAATTCAGGAGGTAGGTCGTTCCAGAGACGTGGTGCAGTGTTGGATATTGCTCGGTTGGAGAATTTGAGATGAGTAGTGACAGGAGGTCGAGAGAGAGTGAGAATGGAGGATGATCGGGTAGAGCGGGTTGGCTGGATGGTGAAGAGGTCGCGGAGATATCTGGGCTGGGAGTGTTGTAGAGAGTTGTAGGTTAGTGATAGGACTTTGAAGTGAATTCGCTCTGGGATTTTTAACCAATGGAGTGATTTGAGGATGGGAGTGATATGATGATGCTTAGGCGTTCTGGTGACGGCTCTGGCTAGTGAGTTTTGGATGAGCTGCAGACGCTTTAGTTGGGTGGATTCAATGTTGAGAAAGAGGGAATTGCAATAGTCTAGCTTTGAGTGGACAATGGAGGTAGCAATGGTGGAGGCAGTTTTGAAGTCGAGCATGGGTCGGATGCGGCGGAGGTCACGAATGTGCATGAAGCAGGAGCGCGAGAGGTTGGATATGTGATTAGAGAAGGAAAGATGTGGATCAAAGGTGACACCAAGATTGCGGACAGGAGCATCGGAGGTGAAGGTAAGAGATGAAGAGTCAGTGGATAGGTGTATTGAAGGGTCAGGGATTTTCTTGATTTGGTCAGGAAGGCCTAGGATGATGAATTCTGTTTTGGAGGGGTTCAGGCAGAGGAGGTTGGACGACATCCATTGAGAGACTAGGTTAACCACATTGAGTAGTTTGGCAATGGAGGTGGAAAAAGAGCTTGGGGAGAAGGATATGAAGAGTTGGGTGTCGTCGGCGTAAAGATGGTGGTCAACAGAGGAGGATTCAATGAGATGGCTTAATGGTGTGGTATACAGAATGAAGAGCAGTGGACCCAGGACGGAGCCTTGAGTGGCACAGTGAAAGTGGTGCCCGCTCGCCGCGCCGTTGATTGGTTCGCTTCCCGGTCGGGTCGGTTTATCAGAGATTAATTTCTCGGATCTTTACTGCGGGTGGCTCGGTCGCAATATAAACGTGGAGTACGAGGTTGCTTTCTGCCTCCGACACTGATCATCTTCGATATCTAAAAAGTGTCGTTAAGCATTAATAAGTACTACTTAGTGAAACATTTCAAAATTATTTTCATGGATAAGTCTGAGTGTGAAGCTTTGCTTAATTACGTTACCAAAAATGAAGAGGATCATGCAGCAGAATATTCTAAAGATGAGGAACGTCGTCTATGAGAGAAATCTGTTTCATTCTGTGTCAGCAATGCAGACTTTGCTGATGGATGAAGTTACCGATTATATAACTTCCATTTATCAAGCAGGTGAGTGAGGTGGCAAGGAAGGCCCAAAAAGGATGAAAATCCTGCTTACAGGGTCAACTTTGCTAATAATTAACTTAACAATATAACAGAACGGTTAAAATATGCAACTAATATGAAACCATTAAGCGAAAAGAGACAAACAGAAGGGAAAAGGACAACTTAACCAGCAGATTAGCAGTAATTAATAAGGCTAATTAATAATGAGTCTTAATGACATCATATACCAAGTGAATGCATAACATTTTTTAAACCATTAAAGATTGGCCGCCTGTTGGATGAAGAGAGGAATCTTATTCCAAACACTCAAGCTTTTGTTAAACCAAGGAAGCTAAAATAAAGTTGATTGGTGAGCTATAATAAGTGTAATGTAACTGAACATTAATATAGCACTTCTTCAAGATTTCTACTAAAAGGCGCTCTCTGCCAGAGGCGTAGCTAGGACATTTTGCGCCCGGGGACAAACTATGAAATTGGCGCCCCTCCCTGTTTTATGTATTTCGCATTTTCCAATGGGGCGCCAAAATCATGCCTGACATCTGGTTTGTAAATAGTAAAGATATAACTGAATATTTTTTCGGCACCAAAATTAAATTTTATACATTTATTTGGTATAAATTAGTTAAAATTGCATAAAAATCAAGAGTAAAATTATTATTTTTAACCCTCATTTTGGCGCCCCTACCTTTGGCGCCCGGGGACACTTGTCCCCCCCTGCCCCCCCTAGCTACGCCTCTGCTCTCTGCGCTAGTTCATATGATGTTAACTGTCATTACAAACGAACATATTACATCAGTTAGCAAAACAATGCAATAAATATGATGTTTGTGTAGGCTATCTTGTGTTGAAATAAAGTCTCCCCGGGGGAGAGTTTATTTCGACGGGGGATGAAATATTCTCTCCCCCGGAGACTATATTCTGAAACAAAGTCTCCGGGGGCGAATTTATTCTGAAACAGATCCGCCGGGGGAGAATCTATTTCGAAATAGAGTCTCCGGGGGGAGACTTTTAGGGGAGACTCTGTCACGCGACACCGGCCTCGGCTACTTCTCTTCGCCCGCTACGCTCATTAAACCGGCATGACCTCTTTGTCCCGCGAGCGAGAACTGTTATGGCTAAAACACGAGCCTTTGCCTTCATTGGCCCTGCTCTATGGAACCATGCATCTTCCTCCTTTGACTGCATGGTTCCTGTTTATTAACTGGTGGGCCAAGTGCCTCTTTTCGTTGTCTCAAGACTTCTTTATTTTCTCTGGGTATTTCGCACTGGGAGCGCCTCTGATTGGTGTGCACTGCGAGAGGCGCTATATAAATTGATAGATACAATAAAATACAAATGATTTGCAGGTGTTTTGCCCAAGCATCATCATATCACTCCCATCCTCAAATCGCTCCATTGGCTAAAAATCCGAGAGCGAATCAACTTCAAAGTCCTATCACTAACCTACAACTCTCTACAACACTCACTGCCCAAATATCTTGGCGAACTCCACCACCCAGCCAACCCGCTCTACTCGGTCAGCCTCCGTTCTCACTCTTTCTAGACTCCGGTCACAACTCATCTCAAGTTCTCCAACCTAGCCATGTCCAACACAGCACTACGTCTCTTGAACGACCTGCCTCCTGCATTCCGCACTTTTTCGGTTCCTCCACCGTCATCTACCTCATGCTCTTTGACAACCCCTCTGAGAACACTATAGGAGCTTAGAAAATAGCAAAACCAGATGAACTAGATTTTGTTAGGGACTTAGGGTTAGTTTTAAACACATACACAGACTGCCTAACATGATATCGTTGTCATTGCAGGCGCGAATTAATGTCTGTAGAATCTGCAGTTAGCCAAAGATGTACATTGTAGTGAGATCCGCCACGACGATATCAATATTAGTATATTATATGTTAGTTTAGATTTTATATTAAGTTGCCATTATGAACGTTTAAGATTGTAGCAAGTATAAGAAAATGATTGACAGCCGACAGCTGACGACATACGTAGGGGAGCGGAGGCGAAGGCCACGCCTGTCAAAGGGTGAAGGAGAGAGAAGGCAGATAGCAGAGCAAGGCAAGAGGGAACGAATTGCAGGGCGCGGTTGGGGGGCGAAAGAGTTGATTGACAGGCGGGGGCGATAGAAAAGACAGGGAAAAGCGGAAGAGAAGAGAATCAAGAAAATTCTGGAGGCAGATTGGAGAGAGAGGGATTCTCGAGGGAGCGAAGAGAGCGAGAGGGTCAAAGAGGGCCAAGGGAGCAGGATCGGAGGGATGCGAGTGCGGACCTCTAAAACGACAACCTGACTCTGATAATTACTGTTCTGTAAATACGCCATGTATATACATATATTTCTCGTCTGTCTATAAGAATTTCGTCAAGTGAAGCGTCTCGTGTGTCTCTGCGTGATTAAATCCACGCCTACCTATACTCAGCCGAAGTGAAGCCTGCGCTCAGCCACATAACACCGCTACCACCATAACTGAAAGGATAGTGCAAGGAAAATCTTTTTCAGTACATTGTGCCAGCAGGGATTCACGCTTAGAGACGAACCGGAGTGCTAGCGCTACCTACCTCCAACGAGAGACACTCGCAGGGAGACCGAACAAAGACACGCCGAATCGACAGTCGGAGAAAGAGGCGACGTAGGACGACAAGGAACACCTCAACGGATCGGACGCGGCGGATTCTTCGGGACCACACGTTCTGCTCCGGGGAAATCGGAAAAGAAAGGGAAAGGAGGACGGATCGAACGGACAGACGGACGAGGCTTCGAGTGACGAAAGGGACCTGTACAACGGACCGGACGCGGCGGCATCCTTTGGGACTACGCATCCAGGAAGACAGGATAACCGGGTGAGCTAGACAGCACCAGTTTTTGTTCATGTGAATGAGTGTTGATTGTTGTTAGAGATCGTGCGAAAGTGTAGTAATTTTTCAGTTTTGCCCCGTTGGCAGTGTGATTATTAAGAGTTTGTTTGCCCTGTTGGCAGTGCGATTGGTTTAGTATAAGCCCCGTTGGCTATACGCGTATGTTTGGTTGAAGAATAAGAAGGCACAATAAAACCTTTCCGTGATAGTGCAGTTAGCATGTTTGGAAAAATGAAGAGAGGAGAGTTGGGCGAGGAATGCGAAAGGAGAGGAATCGAGTGGAACGGTCTTACTCGAAAGGGGATGATCGAGAGACTGGAGGAGTATGAGAAGGAAGAAGAGAGTGGAGGAGGAACGGAGAATGAAGGGACAGAGGAAGACGAACGCAGCAGGGATCAGTTGAAGCTCGAACTGATTAGAGCAGAGAAGGAAAGGATGGAGACTGAAATGGCGTTGAATCAGCAAAGAGTGCAATTGGGTCTATTGCAGACTGCTACATCTGTTCCTGCGACTGACCTACCTAACTCTGTAAACTTTTCTAAACTTCCTTCAATGGGCGACGGAGAGGATTTAGCGTCGTATTTTCATTCGTTTGAGAAGGTAGCGAGCCTACAAGGCATCGATGAAAGTAAGTGGGCAAGAATCCTACCCTCACTTTTGAACCCAGCTATTCGGTTGCACTACAATCGGCTAAAAACAGAGACGTGCGCAGATTATAAGGAGACAAAGCTCGCCCTTTTAAACGCTTGCAGGATGAATGCGAAATTCTACCTAGAAAAATTTAAAGCCATGCGCAGAGTAGGGAAGCAATCATATTCCCAATTGTTAGACCAATTGAGAGATGTGTTCGGCTACTACTTGGAATGCCGAGAAATAAACAGTCTCGACGCTCTAGTAGATGACATTCTGATGGAACGTGTAAAGGAAACTTTGCCGGCAGATGCCAAATATTTTGTTGAGGCACGCAGGCCTACAAATGCAGCAGAGTTAGTTAACTTTGCAGACATTCAATTTGACTGCGCCAGCGAGGCCAGGAAACTCGCTCAGAATGATCATAAACAAGGTCATAAATTCAGGCCACACAATGCAGACACGAGAGACAGCCAGTGGGGGGGTAAGGCGCCCTTCACCACAGAACCCACATGGAATAGGCACCACGAGAGAAGTCAGGATGCAAGACCAATGCATTCTGGGTTCCACGGCAATCAGCAGGCAGGGAATCACCCACACACACGCAATACAAACAGATTCAATTCCCATGCGCATGCACAGGTCAGATTTGTAAAACCCAAGTCAAACCATGAAAAGGTAATTGATTATCAACAACAGTTTATAGTACCCATGTATGTGAACGGGAAGCTTGTGCAGTCACTGCGGGACAGTGGGTCTCAAGTAACTTTGATCGATTCAGAATTAGCAAGAGACAATCCATCTGCCACATGTGAGCCCATGACAATTCAGTGTGCTTTTGGCAACGTAAAATGTGTTAAAACATGCGAAATTGAAATATGGTCCCCAACATTTGGAACCAATCGTAAGATAAAAATCAAGGCAGGGGTTATTCCAGGCTTGGGAATCGAGATGATAACGGGCCATGATTTATTCGTTTCAAATACGGATCTGATTGATTCGGTGGTGGCCAGTAACAGGCGCAGACAAGACGACTCTTTATCGCCCCACCCCATGACACTAATTGCAACCAGACGATGCGACTATGACGAAGCAGACAAACTGCGAACGGCGGTAGGCCTACAGGAAGATAGGACCGATAGCGCACGCACTGAACTCCGCCAGAGCGAAGGCG
Source organism: Aporrectodea caliginosa (assembly GCA_020284085.1). Classification (NCBI taxonomy): domain Eukaryota; kingdom Metazoa; phylum Annelida; class Clitellata; order Crassiclitellata; family Lumbricidae; genus Aporrectodea; species Aporrectodea caliginosa. The sequence continues at coordinate 729,974 of JACEVL010005070.1, forward strand.
ATACAGAATGGCAAGACGAATGCCAGAACCCGGCGCTGATTAACGACAGTTCAAGAGACGGGCCGACAGCCAGGCCGACCGAAGTATATGACCCTAAAGACATTAATGACCAGGCACGGCAGGATACCGAAGACGAACAGAGGCAGGAAAATGACCACCTTCAAACTCACTCGACACGACAGAGAGCGGCAGCGGATGCCACATCTGTTAATCATGAAACCCAACACGATTCAGCGGAAGAGGCTGATAGCGAAGGAAATCAAATGATTGATAGTGTCAGCAGGAGAGAGGAGGGCGATCATACACCGGTAGACCGAGGGACATCTGAAGGGCCGGACCAAGACATAATTACAAACACAGACGAATGGATTAAGAGCGACGCCGGCGGTTTCAAAAACGCACAGCACAACGACCCCACTCTGTTCAACATCTGGAGCCGAGCGAGGGAGGGAGACGGAGACTACATAGTCGACGAAGGTTATTTGTACAAGACGAATAAAACGAACCAGGACGGAAGAACAGAAACAGCGCAAAAGCGTTTAGTTGTACCACAGGGATATAGGTCAAAGGTGTTGGATATGGCACATGGTTCCATATGGGGAGGCCATAGGGGAGTGCAAGCAACCACGTCACGTATAACCAAGACGTTCAATTGGCCATCAATGACGGCCGATATACAAGAATACGTGCGATCATGTCCAGAATGCCAGAAGACCGCCATCATCAAGAAATCAGAACGGGCGCCATTAATCGAGGTCCCGATAATAGACAATCCGTGGGAGGTCATAGTTTATGACGTCATGGGACCAATCACCCCAAAATCCTCTTCAGGAAAGAAATACGTACTCATCATTGTGGAGCAGACCACACATTGGCCCGAGTTCATAGCTCTCTCGAACGTTACCGCTAAGAGCGTGGCAAAGTCATTAGTAGAAGTGTTTGCACGCACAGGTATACCACGCGTCATCAAGTCTGATAACGGCACTCACTTCAAGAACCAACTTGTAAGAGGCTTACAGGACATGTTAGGCATAGCACCGGTATTTTCTACTGTAGACCACCACGAAACAGCAGGCAGTGCAGAGAGGATGATCCGAGTATTAAGAGAAATGTTGAGAAAGGTTATAGAAGACGACCCCAGGTCATGGGAATGTTGTCTTCCATTTCTGGCTTTCAGCTGTCGACAAATACCCTCCACAGTAACAGGTTTCTCTCCATTTGAACTACTCTACTCGCATGATGTAAGAGGACCCCTCCAAGTCGTGCACGACGCATGGACAGGTAAGCTATACACACTGCCAAGCAAAAGGAGTGTAGTCGAATACCTAACCACGACGCAAAATCACTTAAAAAGAAGCGTCGAATTAGCAACAGAGCACGCCAAACAAGTACGTCAGAAAACAAAGGAGTACTACGACAGGAAGTCGACTAACAGAGTTTTGGAAATAGGACAGGAAGTTTTGCTTTTAAGGCACTCAACCGAAAACAAGCTGCTTGCTAAATGGGAAGGACCGTTCACAGTGACTAGAAAGCTGTCGGCGGTCAATTACGAAATAATGACGGAAAAAGGACCCAAGACATACCATATCAACTTATTAAAGCTATGGCATGCAAGAGAGTCGGACGCCCACATCCCAAAGGTCAACATCATACTCACAGCGGAGCCTTGTGAGGAGAATTTTGAATCACTAGGACCCATAGATGACGAAGACTGCGATGATGACGAGTTAAATTTGAAGAATGCAGGACTATCAGAAACACAACAGGATCAGCTGAAAAGCATGTTGAACGAGTTTAAGGATAGGTTTGAAAACAAATTAGGCAGAACAACCCTAATTAAACACTCAATACGACTAACCACGGACAAGCCCATAGCACCGAGATGCTACAGAATCCCAGAAAGCCTACGAGAGCAAGTACACAACCAGATAAAAGACATGATAAAGGACAAGATCATAGAGCCCTCAGATGGACCGTATGCCTCCCCCATCGTGTGTGTCCGAAAAAAGGATAACACGATACGCATTTGTGCAGACCTGAGGCAAGTAAATGCGATCACAGTCGCAGACGAGTACCCAGCCAGCGACATGAGATCCATTTTGGATAAAGCGGCAGGAGCGAAATTCATTACAGGCCTAGACTTACAGCAAGCATTCTTCCAAGTGGAACTCGACGAAAAAAGCCGTCAATATACAGGTTTCAAAACCCCATTTGGACTCTTTCAATACACGGTGTTACCAAACGGAGCAAAGAATTCCTCGAAATGCTTCCAGCGCCTTGCAGATAAAATCCTACTTGGAGCAGAAGATTACGCAGCAGCCCACGTGGACGATTTTATAATCTTCTCACCATCATGGGAGCAACATCTGGCACATATACGAGACATCTTAGAAAGACTGCGAAAGGCGAACCTCACAATAAAACTAAAAAAGTGTCAATTTGCGAGAAAATCCATAAAAATCTTGGGACACGTGATTGAGGAGGGGTATGTCAAACCTGACCCCGAAAAAATAAGTGCGATTGCAAATTACCAAGTCCCAAAGACAAAACGACAAGTTAGGGCATTTTTAGGTCTGGGAAATTTTTACAATCGGTTCATTCCTGACTTTGGCACTAAAGCAGCGCCGTTAACAGAACTGACGCGAAAAGACCAACCAGACAGAGTAAAATGGACAGACCAAGCACAGAAATCGTTTAACGCTTTGAAGACAGACCTGACTTCGGACTGCATGCTAGTACCCCCTGACATAAAGAAACCGTTCATTTTGAGATGCGACGCTTCAGGAACCGGACTCGGATCCGTACTAGCCCAGTTAGATCCAGAAGGTGTAGAACGACCCGTCGGATACGCCAGCCGTAAATTAATACCAAGGGAGGCCAAAATGAGTACAGTCGAAAGGGAGCTTTTAAGTGTGGTATGGTCACTGTCTCATTTCCAACAGTATACGTATGGGGCCAAAGTCCAGGTATACACGGATCACAACTGTTTAAGGTGGCTCCAAACAATGGCCAACCATAACCCGAGGCTTACACGCTGGGCTTTAGCCATTCAGAGGTATGATCTACAGGTACATTTTACCCCTGGCCGACTTAACACAATGGCAGATGGGTTGTCAAGAGCTTACATGACAAATTAGAATGTTTAGATTAAATCATGTAACCTATCGCAAAGATATCATTATCGTGTTTTATGTTTCACTGACTTATATATAGAAATGTGTGTTTATAAGAATACTACTCGTTTTTGTGTATGTGTTTTATTTTTCTAGAGTAAAACCTTAAAGACTTGTCGTAACCAGCCTGGCAACGTCGCAACTCACGGCTAATAAAGACACTCTGATATTGCCGATGCGTCGTCGAAATGCTTGTGCTCTTGTGAATCGTCGTGTGCGGAAGAACACTCCTAACCTAATAGCCCTCGTTTCTGACCGATTGCTCGACCTATGGCCGTCAGCATAGGAAATGGGGTGTTGTAGTGAGATCCGCCACGACGATATCAATATTAGTATATTATATGTTAGTTTAGATTTTATATTAAGTTGCCATTATGAACGTTTAAGATTGTAGCAAGTATAAGAAAATGATTGACAGCCGACAGCTGACGACATACGTAGGGGAGCGGAGGCGAAGGCCACGCCTGTCAAAGGGTGAAGGAGAGAGAAGGCAGATAGCAGAGCAAGGCAAGAGGGAACGAATTGCAGGGCGCGGTTGGGGGGCGAAAGAGTTGATTGACAGGCGGGGGCGATAGAAAAGACAGGGAAAAGCGGAAGAGAAGAGAATCAAGAAAATTCTGGAGGCAGATTGGAGAGAGAGGGATTCTCGAGGGAGCGAAGAGAGCGAAAAAAGAGGGTCAAGGGAGCAGGATCGGAGGGATGCGAGTGCGGACCTCTAAAACGACAACCTGACTCTGATAATTACTGTTCTGTAAATACGCCATGTATATACATATATTTCTCGTCTGTCTATAAGAATTTCGTCAAGTGAAGCGTCTCGTGTGTCTCTGCGTGATTAAATCCACGCCTACCTATACTCAGCCGAAGTGAAGCCTGCGCTCAGCCACATAACACCGCTACCACCATAACTGAAAGGATAGTCAGTACATACATGTAGCCTAGAATTATAATAACTGGCATAAAGGTAGATTTCTATGTCATGACAAGGGACAATGGCTGACGGTGCAGAGGTAAAGACGATAAACAGCACAGGCTCAAAGGCAGAACCATGTGGGACACGAAAGAGCGCAGCAGCTTTGGATGATAGCTATAGTACAAGGTAATTGAATGCGAATATATTGCCCCCCCTAAGACGACTAAATGTGTTACTAAAGTACGTGTGTCCAGGAGAATCGTTCCCTTGAGTTAAATGTATTAATTTCTCGGAGAATTAGCTCTTATAAAGAAATTAATAATAAAAAATGTAAAGAAAATTAGTTAATAAGCAAGACAAAAAATTCAGAAGCATTTTAAAGAAACCGGAATAAGAAGAGTTTTTGACGAATATTATAAACTGTAGGATATACAGAGCAGAATCCAATGAGACACATACCAGACGGATCAACGGTCCCAGATGGACTGAGTACAAGTCTCGGATCTCGCAGTAGTAAGTAGTAGTAGTAGCAGCAGCAGCAGCAGCAGCAGTAGTAGTAGTAGTAGTAGTAGGCCTAAGTATAGTAGTAATTTCAGTTTAACGACACTGAGTGATAGCAACAATCATTCGGGCCTATAGCGTCGCCCTCCTACTTTATCCAGGCTTGTAACTGGCACTGCCTGGCACTAAAGCACGGACGTGCAGTGGCGGAGTTCGGATCTTGCAAATAATACCTTGGAGCTTATAATATATATATATATATATATTATATATATATAAGGTATATATTATATACCTTTTTATGGCGTGATTTTGGTCACGTGATCAATTTAGACGCCAAACCATAAGTGCAAAGCTGGGACATCAATTTGGCAGGGACCTCGAGATGGACATCCGCTAAATTACCTCGGGTCTCTCTCTCTGCCCAAGAACCCGTCATGAAAGATTCATCCATCTATCTGAAATAATCATAGCACGGTCTGACTGTACAGTATGGGAATTGTAAAACAATAACTGGAGGGGTTAGACGTTGATTCATGTGCAGTTTGGGTGTGAAATGTAGACTTTACTATGGGAGCCTAAGAAAGACTAGGGGTTGAACCCCCAACCCCTCGGCAAATCTCACCCTGAGCACGGATGGATTTAACCTGCGTCGACTCCATCTGATAAGCTGGACACACGACAGGAATCTACTTATCAGCCGACATTCCAGCAGAGGTACTGCCTATAGATACTGCCTCATTTCTACGGTGGCTGGACGATCACTTCTACAGCGCCCACTTCTACAGCGCCCACTTCTACAGCGCCCACTTCTACAGCGCCCACTTCTACAGCGCCCACTTCTACAGCGCCCACTTCTACAGCGCCCACTTCTACAGCGTCCGTGACAGATAGCTTCTCAAGTAGACGTATACATATGAATTAATATGATGTAGCGAATTTCTAGAGGGCCTTCCCCGTATTGTTTTATATTTCTCTATAACATAACCTGCCGCCTGCTCTCATGGCGCCTTTTCCTTTCAATCTATCTATGTTATAATTGTATGGCTAGTTTAAGAAGCACTATTAGACTATTAGTGCCAGTTAGTGGCACTTCGTGGCTTTTCCCTCACTAAGACTAATATGCAATATGCTTCTGCCCAGTGAAAGCGTAAGAAGCGCACTAGAAACTGCATGCAGTGTAAATGCAAAACTAATTAGAATGGCACATGGGCGTATTTAGGGGGGGGTTTTACGGGTTCAAACCCCCCCCCCGAAATAACTAATTGCAAAAATTTTTTTAGTCATATTTTCCAACTGCGAAATTAAATCTTTGGATGACATTGCTTGTACGTGAAACTTCGAAACTTTTACTTACTTTTTTATATTTTTTTTTCAAGTATTGTCTGCAGTCAAACTAAAATACGACTCAAACTACATCGTAGCTACGAGTAACAGCTGGTTCCTATCAGCACTGAAATAATAGAGCAATTTCTTTTCACATGACAGCTTAAATTGCTACCATTACAGTGTGGAAATTCAAAAAATTTCAGTGGGGAGGGGCACATCCCCTCCCCAAACCCCTCCCCTGCTCGGCGCTGCGCGCCTCGGTGGTCCCTCCTAAACTTTGGAAAACCCCCCGAAATTGTTTCCTGGCTACGCCCCTGGAATGGCATGTATGTATGAATGAATGTATGAGCACTTGTTATAGCGCCCCTTCAAGATTTCTACTCAGAGGCGCTCCCGACTACAGCGCGGACACTGAATCGGAGTTTCACGCCGAAGCGCATGAGCAATTGCGAGTGAAGGACTTGCCCAGGGTCCCTGCGCGGCGGCTTGAGGTGGATTCGAACCCGCAACCATCCGGCTGCAAGGTACCGAACATACCCTACACCACCACCGCGCCCCACATGGCGTCCATTCAACGAGTATGGAAGTGATCAAATGAGCTGAGCCGATAAAAATCAGTGAAAGATGAGCAGGGTCGAGCCTAGTTCGACATTGAAATGCGTTTACATTTTCTCTGCTGTGTGGAAAGACATTATGGAAACATTGGAAAGGGGCCGTCCATAAATGACGTCACGCAATTTTGGCCGATTTTTAACCCCCCGCACCCCTCGTCACACTTCGTCACAAAAGTAACACCCCTCTGAAAATGACGTCACAAAGCTCTTACCCCCCTAAGACCAAATTTCCATGGCGAAGCAAAATGCTCCTTCATGGAACAAATAGGGAGAGCATGAATATTTTAATATCTAACGGTGACCAAATATTGAAATAATTAGAAAGTTATTAATAATGGTGCCCGTATACATTAAAATAATCAAAAATTAATTAAAATTTAATACTCAAAATTAGTGCTGTTATTATTAAAATTAAATTGTTGTTACTTGTTAAATTTAATTACATAGACCTGATGTGACGTAGCATTTCTCCCACCCACCCCAGGGCCTCCACCCCCATGTCACACATCGTCACAAATTTCCGAACCCCCTCCCCTAGGCGCGTGACGTCATTTATGGACGGCCCCAAAGACAGTTGCTGCGGCATGATGAAAGAGTCGTGCGTATCCCACGTGTTCGATGTACACTTCGTGTCACGTATTAAGTAAATTTGAAAGTGAGGATGTACAATGTTGATGTAAAGAGTATAGATTCGGGTGAGAGGATCAGCAGTCCTCAGCATCCAAACCCAGAGCAGCAGCAGAAGCAGCAGCAGAAGCAGTAGCAGCAGAAGCAGTAGCAGCGGTGCGTGATCGTCGTGTATCGGAAGCCTTGAAAGGAGAGACGAGTGTAGATGGAGGGCTGTGCGTGCAGCCTCTGTAGCCACCGCCGCCACAGCCGCAATCGTCAATGGCGTCGGACGAGAGAGACTGTATGCAGCAGCAGCAGCGGATGAGGAGGAGGAGGAGGAGGAGGACGATGTGTGCGTCGTCGTCGTCGTTAGAGGAGCTGCTGCTGCTGCAGAGACCGTTGATGGCGATCTGCGTCCGTCCGTCCGTTGGTCCGTCCGTGATGAGGAATAATTCAGCATGCGTTGCTACTGAACGAGGAGGAGGACGACGTTCTGCTAAGGCCAACCGACCAACGACGACGACCACCACCACCACCACCACCATGACGACGACCTTATTAGGTCGCTTCTAATCGACGGAAGCCACTGAAGACAACGACAGACAACGAACGATCAAGCGACAACACGACGACTACGACGACGACGATTGCGGATCCACATCTCGCTCCTGAAGCGCTGACCGCCTCCGACACCAACGGTGCCGCTGCTGCTTCTGCTGCTGCTGCCTCTGACTTGTCTGTCTGCCTGCATCCTTTTCGGACTACTTGCCGCCCCCCCCCCCGACGCTGTTCTGCTGCTGCTACCACACAGCTGCCTCTCTCTGACTTGTCTGTTTGACCGATTATCTACCTTGGATAACCGTTCGTCTGTTTATACTGCTTCGAAATGTTTGTCTAGCTTAGCTGTCTAACCTGCTAACAACTTCTAACCGTTCGTCTCTCTGTTGTGCCTCCATCCCTGGCTGTCTCTGCCTATAGACGACTTACAATGTCGCAATGCTATCCAAGTGGCACCACTAGACTACTCCTCCTCGTTAAGTGATTGCAACGTCGCAGATTGCATTCATCGGATGAACAGAGAGGACAGAAAATGAAGGAATTCGTTGCCATGGTCCTCGTATCCATCGCATCTGCCATAATCGTCGGTGAGTCCATATCACGATCACTCCTTACTGTCGACCTATTCAGTCTAGTTTTTCATCGATGCTATCGCGTCCCATTATCTAGGTTATGACATGTGGCTAGAACGCATGTTGAACCCACGTTATAGGCTACTGTTGTTGCTGCAAAGAGGTTTCGTAGAGTCGATATTCAAATGTCTTGTTAGAACAGAAGCGTAGAGGAAGCCAATGCAGATGGATTGAATATAGTCTGAAAAACGAACTGCTCGCCACACCCTTCTCCTCCTCCCTTCGGACCCTTCCTCTTCCTGCTGCTCATCTGCTTGCTTGCCTTCTGCCTCATCTGTTCCTATTTTCCATTCGTCGTCCTCATCACTATTCTCATCGTCATTCATCTTTATCTTTTTCTCTCCCTTATCTTTCTCTTCCTCGTTCGTTTCCTCACCTTCTTTCTCCGCCTCCTCAGCTCCATCACTTTCCATCTTCAGTCTCGTCTTCTCTCTCTTCCACTTCCTCTGTCTACTCTACTTCTCGCCATCGTCCTCCCCTTCTCCTCCTTTCTTCTCTCAGCTTTCCTCCTTCTCTTCCTTCTTCTCCTCCTCCTTCTCCTCCTCCTTCTCCTCCGTCTCCTCCTCTTCCTTCTCCTCCCTCTCCTCTGTGCCTCTGACATCAATCTGCGCTTGCCGTAATCTTGAGTCTGGCGTCTACGCATACGAAAGCAGACCATGCATTAGCCATCGTCATCAGAGCCTCATCGAATGGAGAGAGGGAAGAAAAGAAAGAGAGCGGGAAGGAGGGAGGGAGGGAAGAAAGAGAGAGACAGAGACAGAGAGACAGAGACAGACTTTTCTGGTTGACTCCCTAAATAGTAAATACCTCAAACACTGTCTTTTCACTCATTCTTCTCTGTCTCAATTCTTCTCTCTATTATCTCATTCCTCACCTTATCATAATTCCTCTCTCTTCTCACTGATTAGTTACACCAATGAAAAATAATTTGCAATAGGGGCCTAATAGTAATAATTTATAGCAACAGCATATAATAATTTGTCTCTCTTCGCTCATTCTTCCCTCCAACTGAATACTTGTCTCTGCCTCACTTCTTCCTTCCACCTATTTCCCCTCCCTTCTTGCTCATTCATCCCTCAATCTTTCTTTTATTCCCAGGTAATTCCTGTCTTCACCAGTTCCTCTTTTCACCGCGCTCATTGCTTCTTCCATCTTCCCCACTCGCTTGCTGTTCCACGGATTTCTCTTCCACTCTCTCTTTCTATCTCTTCAACACTACCTTCCGCCATCTATCCCTCTCTTCTCCCGGTTGCATAGATTCATCACCGTTGGTCGCGTCTTTCACTTCCCTCACTTCTTCTTTCTCTTCTTCACCTCCTCCTCCTCCTCCTCTTCCTTCTTCTTCGCCTTCTTTCTTTTCATTGTCTATACAACTGACGACCTATTATCGCCCTGGGGCTGACTCTTGCGCCTCCGTTGAAAAGACGTTCACTGTGGTGGCAGCAGCAGCAACCGTAGCAAAGCTATCGAATGGCATCATTATCTTCTTCCAGCCGATAGGTGGCGCCCTGTGCATGCAAAGGCGCACCATAAGCTGGGTCTTCTGTCGATGGACAGAATTGTGCCGACCGTGTAGTGGCTAATTTACCCAAGTTCTTTAATATTTCAGAATATGTATGAGATACACTGTGTGCTGGTTCCTGTTTAGGAAAGAATCGAATTCAATTTCCTGCCTCTGGGTCGGGGTTCGTAGGTCGACTCCTTGATACATAGCCTACGAAAGTACTGTTGTCTATCTCAGAGGTTTTCAAACTGTGGTACGCGTACCCCTGGGGGTACGCCAGGTGTCGCTAAGGGGTACGCGAAAAATTTCAAAAAATTAAAATTTTCTATAAGTTTATGGACTTCATGTCCTTCTTTCCATCATTAGCTATTCTACTTCCACCGTTCGCTTATTTTCCTGTACATTTCTATGAGTTTATGCCATCAGATGTAGTGTTGCCGGCTAATTTTTCAGTCCAGGAAAGATACCAGTTTGATGAACTATCATGTTATGGTGGATTGAAGAACGAATTCAAGAAAGACATGTGTGATTTTTGGCTGAAACGAAGAGCTGAATATGGATTAATTTCTGACCGAGCTTTAACATTTTTTTATTCCTTTCAGCACGTCATATCTGTGTGAGACAAATTTTTCAGCTAGGCTATATGTTTGCGATCAAAAACAAATACAGAACAAAGCTGGAACTCGAACCAGAGTTGCGTTTGAAACTGACAAATATTAAACCAGATATTGAAAATCTGTGCTTGTCAAAACAAGCCCTCTCAGCCCTCTGCTCACATTAACACTTTCTAACAGTGATTTTATTTTTCCTTTTTGTTGATATGACTACATTCTTAAGTTAAAATTATATTACTTTAAAAATATCCTACCTATATATGACTAACACCCGGTTTGCAAAAATGATTGAAAGGAGTTGTTAATTGCAAGGGGACTCGCGTGTTGTTTTTGATCTGACCTTGTTGGGGGTAGTACGCCAAAATTCAATTTGCTTTACCTGGGGGTACAATAAAAGTAAAGTTTGAAAACCGCTGGTCAATCTATCTCATTTCATCTAATCTAATGATTTTTATAGCGCTTGTATGGAAGAGGGCGACTGTGAAGTGTGAACGTATAGATAATAGAATATTATACGAACACTAGAGGCACTAATCATAATGGGACAATCATAGGGTGGGTACTAGCGTATAAACGATAATCAATCAATCAATCAATTTATATAGCGCCTCTTCAAGGGTTCTACTCAGAGGCGCTCCCGAGCCAGGCCTGATCATAGAGAAAAGTCTTCAGTAACTGTTGTGTATAGAAGGAAGTAGAATAAGTATTAGGGGATAAGCAAAGGAAGGACGGTAAGTCATTCCACGTTGTTGGACCAACGATAGAGAATGCTCGGCGCTGCTTTAGTAGCAGTGCGGGCAAAAGGGACCAAAAAGTCACCCCTAGAAGAGGAACGGAGGGCTGAGCGACCTGTGAGAGAAGAAGATAGAGTAAAGATGGAGCGTAGATAGCGAGGAGCTGAACCCAAGACACATTGCCAGACAATTAAGAGAGCAAACCCGATACAGGATGCGATGCCGGAGGGGAAGCCAGTGGAGGGTGTGATGCATGTTAGAAGAAACACTACGATAGCGAGGAATGGAACCAACAATTAAGGCGCGCCGCAGACCGCAAAAATAGGCATAGACTAGGCATACCAGCATTTGCTGGTAGGCCTAGTCTAAATGAAGTAGGCCTATATAGAAGCAGGTTGCGATGGTTACGGATGTTGCAAGAGATGCGTCTTATCTCTTTCAACATCCGTAACCACCGCAACCTGCTTCTACTTTTCCTGGTCCATAAGGTTTCAACCCACTTCTCCAATTAGGTTTAGACCAGAATCAAAGAATTGACAGAACGCACTGAATAGGTCAGCGAAATCCAGAGCCTCATAGGACCAGCCACCGAAGATGTCCGAGAGCCCAACATTGTTCCTTGTCTGGAGCACGTCATCAAGAATCACAGCCATGTCCATTGATCGAGTGCATTCGTATCATGGGTGAGCATTGAACAGAGGGAGATTGGTTGGTTGGTTAAATATAACAGGTCTTCTTGTGAAACTGTAAGGCAGATTCTTTGCTCAGTGGGATGCAGCGCTGGACAATGTTGGTGCTTATCAGTGGGTCGGTCGTCCGTCAATCAGTCCGCTCGACGGTTAGGCTACACATCAGAACGAGAAAACCGCGCACTGTCCCCCTCCCTTTGTAACAACAGTCTTATGTTAAACATTCCTGCTATTTCTTTGAACTCTGCTCAAGTTATATTTCCTTTCTCTGTTAAGATGCCATGACATAACGCTTTTGAGAGACTCTTCAAATGCGCTCAATAGAAGCCCAGATATATACAGACATAGACGACTGTTGATGGTTGGCTGATGATGATTACAAAGAACAACGGTTCTTTTCGAAAGTGTCACCTCATTCAAATCCTAGGTACCTTGACCATCTCTCCCCCAGCTGCGTATGTGCCCATTTCTATGCTGATGATACTCAAATTTATATTTCATTTGATAGTCTGTCATGTGACTCATCTATACAGATGTTGTCTGCTGTCTTTGATGAAGTACAGTCCTGGATGGCATCCAATAAACTCCTCCTTAACCCATCAAAGACTGAATTTCTGTTACTTGGCACTCCACAGCAACTTAAGAAATTTGATGGGCTTAAGTCATTGAAACTGGGTGACTCAGTTATTGAGCTGGCCGACGCTGCACGCAACTTAGGCGTTGTTTTTAATTCTACCATGTCTCTCACTGGCCATGTAAACAGTAGGCCTATTTGTAAGTCATCCTATATGTTCATTCGTGACATACGCAGAATTAGGCGTTATGTGCCCATGTCTGCAAGAATATCTTTGGCAAATGCATTGGTTTCCAGTCGCCTAGACTATTGTAACTCGCTTCTTACTGGTATCAATAAATCAAACATACTGAAGCTGCAGAGGGTTCAGAACTCTTTGGCTAGAGCCATAACTAATACATCCAAATATGAACATATAACTCCTGTGCTTAAATCTTTGCATTGGCTTCCTGTTCAGCAAAGAATTCGTTTCAAACTGGGGCTCATAGTTTATAAAACTTTGAACTCTGGCCAACCACAATATTTGAAATCTGTTCTTATTCCTCTGACTTATCATTATTCAATGAGGTCATCTGATTGTCTTTGTCTGGTCATACCTAAATCAAGAACTGTTCTCGGTGAACGAGCTTTTTCAGTATCTGGACCTACTTTTTGGAACTCTCTCGCTGTGCTGTGCTCAGTCGCATGTGTCATTTCGTTCTCGACTGAAAACTTACCTCTTTCAAATTGCTTATCCACCTTAGGCTGCCTCTCTGTCTCTTACGGACTGATCTTCTGGATGTTGACCTGATTACGGCTTGGTTTTGGTGTGCCATCGGTTGATGCCTTGTGCATTAGACACCGGCGCAATAGAAGTTGCTAATTACATTACATTACATTCTCAATAGGGCGCGCTCTCGTATTATGCCTTCTGTTGAACTATTGAAGCTGTGCGCCATATTATGTCTATCAGAGCGCAATTACAGAGCAATTTTATCATAGCGCAATCATATCCTATCAGATTTTGTAAGCGAATAGGCCAACATCGGCAAAGTGTAAGCATTCTCACGTTTAAAACTGGAAATGTCCTTTCCGTTCCCGGCGCAACTGTGTAGTGATATTAATAATAATATTTTTTATCATTAGGCCTATTTTTTGCCCGTTGTATAGGCTACATAGACATGGTCCCTTAGGGATAGTAATTTTCTGGGACGGCTTGTCTACGTTGATGTACCGGTAGCAAAAGGCTTTGGAAAGCAGTTGCACAGAAATATTATAGTTTTCCTTTTGTCCCAAGTTATCTTGGCAAGGCGATGGCAAACATTGTCCGCTCGCTCTCCCACATGATCAGGCCACTTAGGGCTGCATATCTAGCGGTTCTACCAGGACCAAGACGGCAGGCCATACCATGCGACCCATTGGCTAAGACCCTTGAACCGCAAGGGCACCTATGGGTAGCGCAAACTTCGATAACAAGACGCCAACCCACAGTTATGCGTATTGCCTCATCGTCAAGCCTTAAACCGCAGGCACTGATGGGGGGGGGGCAGGAAGCCAATCACCAGAGAGGAGTGAAGCTACCGCCCCAACTCGTGCGCTATGATGATAGTCCGATGCAATGGGTCCTGCAAAGCGGCAAGGTCCTTAACGACTAGAGGACGGTCCCAGACAGATTGCTTATGGGTAGCAACGTCATCTGAAATGGGTGCGTTCGATTTGACTCCACTGGGCCTTGGCTGAAAAAGTGTTTCCTATCCTCAGCAAACCCGGAATTGGCTTAGATGGAAGCCTGGAGAGATGTGATACATGCGGAAGGAGCCAAAAACAGTAAGTGGCAGATAGAATGCACGTCAGATGCTCAGACCTCCATCCATCCTGACTGGAAGTGAGGCTTGATATTGCCAAGTTCATGGTGCCTGTTATACCTTTACGCGCGATGAGATCAAAGCTGCACAAAGTCTGTGCAAATGGTGCATCTGAGGCCTGAGTGTGTGGAACAAAGTAGTAAACTCAGGGAGCAACGGAGGAGGATGAGTCCATCATAGCGTATACTTACAGAGGGGGCGATAGCGCATTGGATAACACACTGGCATAGAGAGCGAGAGGTACCAAGTTCGAGCCCCGTAGGAGAGACATGCTTTGTAGGCTGCTATTAGCGCCGTGTATTGCAGGCTGTCTGTTCTGTTAGTAGTTAAGATTTATGTCTTCTGTCATTTGTGTTCTTGTGAATTGTTTCAATTGCATAACATGTAAATGTACAGCGCAGTGCGTTTGTCAGGCGCTTCAATAAAGAAAAGATTATTATTATTATTATTATTATTATTATTATTATTATTATTATTATTATTATTATTATTATTATTATTATTATTATTATTAGATGCCAATCGTAGTATTCCCACCGCAAGTTCGGAACAGCTGGAGGCTTCAATTGCTGACACCTCATCAGGTGTCAGGTGAAAGGGGTGTATCTATATGTGCAGCCGTCATCAGGTGAAAGGGGTGTATCAATAGGTGCAGCCGTCATCAGGTCTTGTTACGGAGCAACAATAATTCAAAGGTTCGGGTAAAGAAATAATTAAGTGGATCTTGTGAAACGACCGCATTTTGCAATATTATTATTTTTATCCCCGAGGTAAAAATGATCCCTCAGGATTGAAAAATTATTATTATTTTTTCTCCGAGATACATAGGCCTATTGTTATTATTATCATCATCATCATCATCGCCATCATCATCATCATCGTCGTCGTCTCCGTCGTCGTCATCATCATCATCATCATCATTATTATTATTATTCATTCATTCATTTCATTTCAGATATTTATATAGCGCCCCTGCAAGATTTCTACTCAGAGGCGCTCCCGACTACAGCGCGGACACTAAATCGGAGTTTCACTGCAAGGCACCGAACATGCCCCTACACCACCGCGCCCCAAAAAGAACAGTTGGTTATTATTATTATTATTATTATTATTATTATTATTATTATTACTACTACTACTACTACTACTACTACTACTACTACTACTACTACTACTACTACTACTACTACTACTACTACTACTACTACTACTACTACTACTACTACTACTACTACTACTACTACTACTACTATTATTATTACGCATCTATCGAGCGCCAAAAGACCAATCATCAATTGATGGGGATGAACAATTTGTAAGTGAAGGTCGATACATAGCAATCGTTTCAGAGGAGGATCGGACTAATTGTACTCTGCGCGCTACAAGGTGAGCTCTGGCTCAGAGTGGTGAGCGATGTAAGAAGGTCAGTCCCAGTTCCTTTCTACAGGTTACTGAATGCAGCTTCAGTTGGGGGCGTATTCCACCAGAGGCCGACCCAGATGAGAAGGTGCAAATCGTATACTCATCAAATCGCTCTTCATTGACTGAGTTTGATGGAAGATGTGCTGGATCGATATGTGTTCACTGGAGGAGGAGTAAGGATGCTTATTGCGTCTCTCTCCTTCAAGGACTCTAAATAAGTTGTACGCTCTTCTGAGCAGAAGATGCGAACTACGGATGTTTACCTTCGTCCAACTTTGAAGAGAGACTGTTCAAGTGCTATATGCTGTTATTTGCCGACCACTTCGCTTTACGTTTGCTGGCGAATTAACTTAACTGCATAAGTCTGTCTGTCTGTATGTATGTCTGTCTGTATGTCTCTCTCTGTGTGTGTCTATCCGTGTCTGTGTCTGTCTCTCTGTGTCTGTGTCTGTCTGTCTGTGTGTCTGTCTGTCTGTCTGTCTGTCTCGAATACGGCCTGCGTGGTAACAGATTCCGTCTTTTCAGCTCTGAAGCCAGGGTTCGACCTCCGGTGATCATGTGAAATTGATAACTCGCTATCGAGTATTGTAACTGTAATCACAGATGATTTATATAGCGCCTTTAAAGAGATAGTCGTCAGAGGTGCGCTCTCATAGACGGAAAACCAGGATCGAACAAAATGGTTTTCAAACATTTACGGATCAGTATTATAACCCTTAAGAATCGGTTGTGTCTGTTTCTTTGGTGTTATACAAATATCAGTTTGGATTTAGAAAAGGTTATTCGACCAGTTTGGCATTGATAGATGTAATTGATACAATTAATATGTCTCTTGATAACAATGAATATGTTGTTGGTATCTTCTGTGATTTGCAAAAGGCATTTGATACTGTTAATCATGAAATCCTGCTTACTAAGTTAAACAACTATGGAATTAGAGGTACATTACTTGCTTGGTTTACGGATTATCTCACAGAACGTAAACAGTTTACTGCTATTAATTATGTTAACTCTGGGTATAATACAATACCCCACAGGGATCTGTGCTTGGTCCTCTGCTGTTTCTGTTATATGTTAATGATATGCCAAATTCGGTCCCAGGTACTGATATACGACTATTTGCTAATGATACAAATATTTTCTTTCATGCATGTAAAATAGCAGACTTGCACGCAAACGCTAACACCATGTTAAATAACTTGTGTGATTGGTTTTTGGCTAATAAAATGTCTTTTAACAAAGATAAGACGTCCTATATGTTTTTCGACTTCAAAAGAAAAACATCCTCTGATGATATTGGTCTTTCATTGGACAATATTAGACTTTCATGTGAAGGTTCCTGTAAGTACCTTGGGGTAATCATTGATGAAAAACTAAATTGGAAAGAACATTTTGAGTATGTTATTACAAAAATAAAGAAATTCATTGGGATTTTCTTCAGGTTAAGAAACAAGTTAAATTGTCGTATCTTAAAAGAGATATTTTTTGCATTAATTTACCCTCACCTGTTGTATGGGGTGGAAATTTATTCCGCTGCAAACAAGTCTGCTTTATATCGCTTAAATATATGTATTAACCATATCCTACGTACATTGCAATGTGCCCCTCTTAGTACACCTGTTGCTGATCTATATCTTCTTCCGATAGCAGAACTACGTAAATTTCAGGTATTATGTGTTGTCCATAAATGTGTTCATAAATTGGATGTTCCACTTATATTTCATGATTATTTCAAAATTAACGCTGATGTTCATTCGCATTATACAAGGAACAGTAATAATATCTTCATACCTAAGTTTTTCTCTACAAAAGGACTGAGAACAACTCGCTATTGTGGTGCGAAATGGTGGCATGAACTTCCAAGCCATATTAGAAATATAGCTTCAATTAGACATTTTAAACGTATGCTAAAGTTGCACTTGATTAACTCCTGTAGATGTTATAGGGTATATGAGTTTTATATCGTGAGGTTTCAGTTCAGTGCACTATATAGTAATAGGATAGTCACAATTGTGGCTTGTTTAAAGGCTTTAAAGCACTCCTAAGTTGTATGTGTTTGCTTCCCAGTGGGAAAAAATGGGTTATTAACAATTGTCATGAGACTGGTTTGTTAATTGGTACCAGTATTTTGTTGTTCTTTTAAAACGTGTACTACGCCAGCATTATTATTAGGGTGACCGGCGAGATGAGTCCTATGTGGCTTCACCGGTAGCCCACCACTCGGTTTGTAAAATTTGTATTGTCATTTTGCTTTATTTTGTGGTGAATAAACTACTTACTTACTTACTTACTTGGTCTTTTCATGAGTCTGCTGCAGCTGAACGTTCCTTCAGTCATCAGGACCAATCCTCCTCCTCCACTGAGGACTAATGGCTGACCAAAATGGCTCAATCCAGATCCTTTGCCTACATAGATCCCTGTCTATGTAATGTACTTCATCTACTCTACGCTCTACCATCCTCTCTCTACCTCTTCCTCTCACCTTAAAACCTTCCTTTTCTCTCGGAGTACCTCGCACTGGGAGCGCTTCCGAAAGGCTTATGCTGTGAGAAGCGCTTTATACATGTAAATGATCAAATACAATACAATAGTGGCTGACAGAGAAGCAACGTGTAATAAATGAGCGATGATGAACTTGTACTAACCGTATTACATCGTCTAGCTGCAAATAATTATACGATAATAGTGGCATAATGGATGAAGCCGAGACTCGGGAATTACTCGGCAAACATGCACTAAGGAGGGAGGGGGCATTGTATTCCCGAACCATCGACCTATATAGGTCGATGTCCCGAACCTAGCACTCAGTCAGTTAGTAACTCAGCCAGTCAGTAAGTCAGTCAGCTAATTGGCCAATCATTCAATAATTTAGTTAGTAATTTATTCAGCTTCTGCTAGTCAGTCAGTAAGCCAGTCAGCCAGTAAGTGAGTCAGTCAGTTAATAATTCAGTCAGTTAGTCATTGAGTCAGTTAGTCTTTCAATCAGTTAGTCTTTCAATCAGTTAGTCTTTCAATCAGTTAGTCATTCAGCCAGTCAGTCAATCAATAAGTAATTGAATCAGTCATTCATTCATTCAGTCAGTCGTTCAATCATTTAGTAATTCAATCAGTCATTCAATCAGTTAGTGAGTCAGTTTGTGAGTCAGCCAAGAAAGTCAGTGAGTCAGCGAGTGAGTGAACCAATCAATCAGTCGAATGACCCATCGTCACCATGTGTTCTTCAGTGCGCGTGGCCTATGTGCAATGGACCGTTCCGTCCATCTGTCCAGCTGTCTGTTCATCTGCCTGTTCATCTGTCCATCCATTACATCTGTCTGTCCATCTGTCCATCCATCACAGCCTACAACATCCATCATCCGATCCAATTTTATCTGTAAACGTCCATCTTTTAACATTTCCATGGTGACTACTGAACGACGTTTATGAGATGAGTGCATTGTCCTAATGTTATATTACTAGGCCTAGTATTCAGAGGCAAAAGAAACACTTATAAAAGAATTACAATAAAACAAGAGGAAGTGTGAATGCAAAATACTGCGATGTAGCAATTAGTGCTATGTCGTCGCTCATCCAGTTTTGCCAGTTCTCATAAATAGTATAGTATGTATGAACCTGAGGGATTAATCATTCATACGTAGAGTGAAAAATAATAATATAAAACTGGATTTATACAGCGCATTTAACAGCCTGAGGCGAGGAGTGACTATACTGTCTGAAACTACTGTCAGAAATGTTCTGACAGCATAGTTTATGAGCACATTCTTGAGATCCTCCCATGCTGTCACCTAGCATATAGCAAACCAACTGTTCTTAAATATAGAGACTTTTCACTCCTTTCACAATCTGTCCTCCAACAAGGGATCCGATTGGCCCTCTCCTTTTCTGTCTCCCCATTCAGCTTATTCTGTCGACCCTCCATCCTCCTGTCAGCAAAGGCTTTCTGATGTCCAGCCTATCACCAGAGAGGCTAGTCACATGGCGTCATAGGCCTAACTAACACTTCAACATAGGTGTTAAAAACGGTAAAAACAAAATAATAAACGAAAACACGTCGTTTTTTCAAAAAATTAAAAACGGAAAAACGGGGAAAAACGGAAAAGAAAATAATTTGACTCTGTTACATCTTCTAGTGCATTTTAAAATTAAAAACTTTGTTTGCCAATTTTATTTTAATCAACAAATAACACAACTTTATTAGTAGGCCCAAACACCAAGTAGGCTAACATTAATCTACAACAATTATTTTCTTTTTATAAGTTTGGTTTAACAAGAAAATGAGAAATTAAAAATATTGAAATCTTTTCAAACTTAAAATGAAGGCTAAACATAAGTCCACACAAGTCCATGCTGACATACACAATTGAAAACTAAACTTTGTAAGTATAGTGTACTTAATTAAAAATTGTACGTACAATTTTAACTTTATTATTTATAAGAACTTGATGTAGATTGTAGAATAATATCAATCAGTTTATCAGTCAATCGGACATTATGACTTTGTACAAATACAGCATTTGCCATTTTGGATAACTTAGAAACTCAAATAACTTTTATAAATTTTATTTCCTATACTGTGCTATTTATTTCTCAACTGATGACATTAAATAGTGACGTAAATAATTAGCCTATTGGCTGAATTCTTGAAAGTAGCCTACGGAGACAACGTAAGGGATATCAGACAAAAATAAAATTAAACAAATAATAGCAGACAGTAAATAAATAAATAAAGTTACATAAAAAAATAAAAAAACGGGAAAAAACGTGACGAGAAAACCCCGAAAAAACGACGTTTTTGGGACAAAAATAAAAAAATAAAAAAAGTGTTTAATAACTATGCACTTCACCAATTGTGGTCATAGAAACCCACGAGGTTGACCTGCTGGCACCCTTGGACCCTATACTGTCAGGCCCCCGGGTGACACTTGTCTCCTCGGAGCTCGATCCTCTCTTTCTGCTGGTGGATCTCTTGAGGTAACTTTGAAGAGGCGCTGTTCAGAACTTTCCCTCGGACTCTTCCGCTTGACCAACTTAACTAAACACGACGCAATAATTCCTTTCAGGAGCTCCCTCCGCTCATCTACTCTCCTTCATATTCTCCGCTACTTTCTGTGCACGGGTCACCCACTTCTTATCCAGTTTAATCAGATAATGCGGGGTCCTCACAAATATCCTAAATGTCTTTCTTGCTGATTGCAGCTGGGACCAAGCCACTCTGCCATCATCGCTGGCTCTTCTTCACGTTCTCTGCCCTCAGGCAGGTTCATATGTCCAACGACGCCATTTTTCTCTGTTCTCTGCTTCTCTTTTCAGTCCGCTGTATCCCTCCTCTGCCAACATCCAGTCCAGTAGCATTGTTCTTGGCCTACCTCTCATCTTTTTCCCCTCCATTCTTCCCTCAATGATGTCTCTTAGTAGGGTGTCGCTCCTTAAGATGTGTCCTATCCATTTCTTCTGCCGCCCCCGTATAGTGCCTATCAGTGATCTTCTTTCTTCCACCAGCTGTAAGATTTCCTCATTCGTTCTTCGCTCCACCCAGCTGATTTTCTCCATTCTGCGCCATATCCACATCTCAAAGGCCCTTCCTGACTGCCTGCCATCATCGCTTGATCGTCTGCAAATCTCAATGCTTTCACCATTTTCATCGCTGGCATTACCTGCTATTTTGGCTTCATCCGCAGTCACTTCGTCATTGTAGGCCTACATCCTCTGTCGTTGTAATGTACCCCATAATCGCCGTCCTCTTGCTTTCGCTTTGGAGCAATGTTCAGCTGAATCGGATGCTCCTGCCTTGGAAACATCCCTCTCCCACAGACACTCGTCCTGGAACCGACCATTCATTCTGGTGGGTAACTGTCAGCAGAAAAGACTGTCTTATATAGACTGCCTCTCAGTATCGCAAAAGTCTTTGTAAAAGGGCCATTTCAATTGGGATTTTTTTACTACCCAGTCCCAGAGCTTTCGCATGAACAAGAAACATATTTAGTATTAGGCCTACAGCGGCCGGACAAGACTTCTCGATTTAGCAAACACGCAATTATACGCTTGAACTCAAACTACAAAACCAAACAACGAGGCAACAGAGGACGATGAACCTGGCATTGAATTGCACGCACGCACGTATCTTATTTACTTGGAAAAGGATCTATACACAGTTTGTACACATGTAACTCTGCATGCCCATGGGCGCCCGCAGATGTTTTTTGCAGGAGGGGCAAAGCACAATGGTTACGGTTAAATTTTTTTGAAATATGCAAAACAGGAAATTAACAACATTGGTAGACCTATTTTTCATAGAACTTGTTTTAATTCTCACTTAAATTTCTCAATTCACTTTGTGTATCATTAGTATTATTAGTGCTTGAGTGCGAAGAAATTTGTTAAACACCGAAAAGTGCCTTCCAGAGTGTATACTCTAACCCAGTAATGACTTAGGTTACGTAACACAAAGAGAGTAGACGTCAGGAGAAGACTTAGAAAATTGACAAAGACATTAAGGGCATGGTGCAGTGAACAGAAGAAAAACGTGTTCAGAATGGAACAGAACTAAATAAATTAGAGACTTTGCGGATTTCAGCTGGTAGACAACGAAAAATAAACACTGCAGCAGCATTGATGGTAATGGGATTGCAGAGAGAAGTCAGAGTTAAGCAATTAAATGATCGCCGCCGATGGAATGGAAGTGGAAGCAGAGCAAGTGGAAGCGTTGAGAGCAATGGCTGAAATGACGACGGGGAAGGAAGAGGCTGTGAATGTCTGTCTATACGGGAGCTGGATGGCTATAGCGGGCAACGCGTATTTATTTGATTCCATTGTGGAGAAGGGTGAATAGCCGAGGTCGTCGTATACATGCCACGTACGAGAGCAGGTTGGGACGATAGACGAACGAGATTGGAATAGGACGTATGGATGGTCACTACCATTGACAGATAGAAGACAATGCTTTGTCACAAGACACAGACACAGACACACACATTCGTCGTTAACGGTGATGGATGAGATTACGATTGCAATATTATAGAGGTAGGTCATCTGGAGTTCAATGTGTCTGTTATAAGGCCACGCATGGCTGCAGTGGAGGAGGGGACTCTTCGGATGATGTAGATCGATTGATCAGCGCGATGTTGATGCGATGCAGCAATACAATAGCAGCAGCACTTCACCTCTGCAAGACACATGAACTTATGAAAAGAGAAAGACTTTGTCGATGTCGATCATCCAATCCAACAAAATGCATTGTTTTCGATCATGAGTAGCAGTGTCCCACCTTTTCATTAACGATACAACAAATAAAGAACAATGCCTATGACATCGACATTAATATCAATATTATTAACTAGATGTTTGCCCGTCCTAAGAGGGTTAAAACAATTTGAAAATGTTCAAAAAGACGTCATGACGTGATATGTTATTGACGCCACTCCTCCCCTCTCCCCTGCCTCTCCCTGCATCATTCCCCATCATGCCACCCTACCTCCAAACCTGCCTCCCTCCGTCCATCCATCTCTACATCCGATCGACCGTCCTTTTCGCATCCCTTCCTTCCTCCGTCCCTCCCTACCTCTAACCGTCCGTCCCTTCCTACCCCTCCATCCCTCTCTCCATCCCTCCCTTCCTACCTCTAACATTCCGTCCCTTCCTCCGTCCCTCCATCCCTATCTCAATCCCTCTTTTCCTACCTCTAACCTCCCTCCCTTCCTTTCTCCCTCCTCCCTCCCTCCTCCCTCCTCCCTTCCTCCTCCTCCCTCCTCCTCCCTCCCTCCCTCCCTCCCTCCCTCCCTCCCTCCTCCCTCCCTCCCTCCCTCCCTCCCCTCCCTCCTTCACTCCATGCATCTAACCGTCCCTCCGTCCCTTCCTCCGTCCCTTCCTCCTTCCTCCGTCTCTCCATCCTTTTGTCCCTCCTAACATCCCTCCATACCTTCAAGCCTCCGTCCAACGGTCGTGTCCTAGTTATCACTTATCGCTTGCACTTTCAGAGCTTTGTTAGAATATCTACTCTCTTTGATTATTCGTTGAGAATTTGTTTTTTTACAGTATTTTACGTTAATAAAGAGGCAGACAGGCAACACTCACTTGTAATGTATCGCTGACGACAATACACTCTCACTGTTAACATCGTAAGTTACTGACATACAACTTCGTTGCGGGTTCGAATCCACCTCAAATTCGCCGCGTAGGGACCCTGGGCAAGTCCTTCACTCGCAATTGCTCATGCGCTTCGGCGTGAAACTCCGATTCAGCGTTCGCGCAGTAGTCGGGAGCGCATTTGAATGGGAAATCTGGTAGGGGCGCTATAACAAGTGCTCAAATACAATACAATACAATACAATACATCCACGGCCTAAAAATTGCCAGAGAAATGACCACATAATTCCTTTTAGTAGGATTTCATAATGAGGAACAAAAGAAACGGCTTATTTGGCTATCCAAAGTGGGCCAACTGAAAGGCAGAAGCTCGCGAGGGAGGGAGTGATGGAGGTAGACACAGATATGACCATCTAGTGCCCGGCTTGACCGGAGCTCGAGAGGGAGGGACGGAGTGAGGGAGACAGACACAGAAATCGCCCTCTAGCGGCAACCGGCTTCGCCGGTGCATGCGAGGGAGGGAGTGAGGGAGGCAGACACATAATTCGCCCATTAGTGTCAGCCGGCTTCGCTGCTGCATACGAGGGAGGGAGTGAGAGAGGCTGACACAGAACTCGCCCTCTATAGGGGCAGGTCTCGCCCCGCTTCGCGGGGGCTCGCGTTACAGCAAAGATAACTTCGTTGCAGAGATTTCTCTTCGTTTATATTATTAATAATGATCAGGGACCTTAACGCCGCTTGGAAAGTGGGCATGGACGAGGAGCGGATCTGGAATGAAGCCAAGCAAGCAGACTGTGCTCGGTGACGACAACACTTTCCAGTCGTGGGGACTTGGCAGACAGTTTGAAACTCACAGACATTTATTACTTAGGAAGTCGTTGTTTTGAGAGTTCTCGGTGAAAGGTGACAATGATTGTTAAGAAAGGATAAAGAATGACTCTAAAGTGTCTGGGGAGGAGTATTAATTGGTTGAATGTGCCAATTAAATCGTCTTAACACGAACTCCAGTTTTCTCGTTTTTGTTGTTATTACTGTTGTTGTTAGTGTTGGTCATGCGATTAGAATAATTGCACAATATTTGGAATAAGGAACTCGTGCCATGTGAGACGTGTGAGTGGAGGGAGATCTACGTCGTCCATTGTGTTGCTGCAGAGGAGGGTGGGAGGGTGGGAGGGTGGGAGGCGTCCATTGTGTTGCTGCAGAGGAGGGTGGGAGGGTGGGAGGGTGGGAGGCGTCCATTGTGTTGCTGCAGAGGAGGGTGGGAGGGTGGGAGGGTGGGAGGGTGGGAGGGAGGTGTGTTGCTGCACCTAATTGCCATCGTCCTAAGCGACCAGAGAGGCGCGGCAAAGGCTTCTTCTCAGCCAGAGCCATAGTATTCGTAATTGGCGCCAGCTTTCGAGTGCTTCAGCTTAAATAATGGATCGTCCGCGAGACCGGAGGAACCTCCGAAGTTCAGTGTGCAATTTTTATTTTAATTATGGGTCGATATACAGCACAAGAGTTTTTCATCAGGCACCGTGATTAGGCGAGCTAGGCAGAGAGCAAAATAAGGTAGGACAAAAGGAGGCATAATATGCTGAATGAGGGATCGGGTTTCTTAAGTTTGTGATGACGAACGATGGCTGGATCAGACCTCAGAGACGGCGCAAGTTGTTGCCCTGAAGACGACGAACCTAGAACTACGTCTCGAATAAACCAATATTCCGCCAAATAACGGTTGGTGCAAATTCAAGTGACTCAAGACCTTCCACTTCGTTCACTTCCATACATATATCTTGAAACCTACTTGATTCTTCTAAGTAGACAACGCTGCTGTCCTGTCACCAGACTGACATTCCGGATTTAGCTGAAGCAATTTCTGGAATTTATTTTATGCGCCATCGACTAATGCTGTGTATTATTATTATTAATTATTATTATTTATCATTATTATTTATTATTATTATTATTATTATTATTATTATTATTATTATTATTATTATTATTATTATTATTATTATTATTATTATTATTATTATTATTATTATTATTATTATTATTATTATTATCTTATAGGAGTTTTAAGATTAAGATAGACTTGTATACTTCTCCTATAATCTCCCTGGTATGGTCTGTATCGTCGTCATCTGTGATCAATGGCGACGCAAAGAGATGATCCAGTCTTAATGTTGCTGCCATAGTTTCTCCACATACCTATAATTATGTTCACATCGTTGCATGTCTGTTTGTCTCTGCACAAACCAACCCACAGAGATGGCAAGTAGCATCATTCATGTATTAGTTGAGCTGTTTAGCAATTTAACGAC
The DNA here is from genome assembly GCA_020284085.1 of Aporrectodea caliginosa. NCBI lineage: Eukaryota > Metazoa > Annelida > Clitellata > Crassiclitellata > Lumbricidae > Aporrectodea > Aporrectodea caliginosa. The sequence continues at coordinate 756,072 of JACEVL010005070.1, forward strand.
GAGAGTGCATACAAGCGAAAATTATAGATGCTCTGAATGCCTTCGGGACGAATGTCTTGGTTGAGGATTCCAAACAAGATTACTTGGCTCTTCTAAGAGGTTGTTCATATTGACCGACTCTCTGCCATTCTATGCATTAGTTGCACTGCCATAAGCATCCGCGGTACTTTTCACAGGTCAACACAAAGGCTTATTATACTGTTTCACCCGAAGGCTGCCTCTTTCCCACCTTCTCTGTCACGTGGTCTCTGTCTGTCTGTCTAATTATATCTAGCTACATAGATATGAATGTATTCCTTTCGTCACATAATTGTATAGCTTTCCTAAATATTGATATTCGCCATGGTCCTTTCAAGTTTGCGTAACAGCCTTCTGACAGTTCCAATATCACCGCAAATATATCCAGTGATAAACAATAAAAATGCTTTGCGCCAGAACCAAAGATTGTGGCCTCTTGCGGCAGTCTTGCCTAGAATTACCCGCACATTTAATATACCATACAGTTATCTGGCTGTAGGTCAGAGTTAGTCTACGGTGCTTTATTCTCAGATTATATGCTGTTGTTTTCGTTCTTGCTAAATCAATAGTAAGGCAGAAGGTTCTTACAATATACATGTAACATGTAGCCTATAGTGCAATACTTTACACAAACTGCAAATGTTTTCATTTTCATCGTGCTCGTATCCTCATTGTCTTATTATCTCATTGTTCTAGACTCTAGTGTTTTCACTGCACTTAGAATTTAAACTGAGAATTGCTTTTTGTGGCGTTCGTCATTGGTCATCCTCCACGTCATTGGGAACGTATATATAGGCCTACGGGAAACATTTATTCTTTGTCTGCCGCATAGCTATAGGCCTAGTTTGCGTAATATTCCAATAAACCCAATGAATAATCAACATCGTCTTCGTGGGCCTTTGTAGGTCTACTTTAATCTGATAAAACCAAATTATGTTTCATTTTGAAGATAAGGCTTTAATCATTAAATCATTAATCAACATTTTCACCCAGATCAGCGAACGTTCTGAGTCGAGCACATTAGCCTATATCATGGTCCAGCCTTCTGTTTATCTTTTGAGGCGCAGCGGCCATCTACTGGCGCTGCACAAATGCACATAATATATTATATGATATATAAATCACAATATATACATATATATATATATATATATTGTTGTCGCTGTGGGTGAGAAGAGCTTGATTCAACGAACCTTCTAATTAGTGCGATCGACTGTATGTTTGTGTCCGTTGGGTCCCTCGCATTGCCATCAATTATACCAAAGGAAATTGGCTCTTGCTGACGATGGTGTCTTAGGCACAGAGGCAGAGATGGAAGCAGACACCGAGACGGCGGAAGATAGGCACAGAGGCAAGGCAGATGCAGATGGCAAAGATACAGACAAAGGATTAGATGCCGAGACACAGACAGAGAGTGACAGACGCAGAGACAGAGCTGTGTCCTGCGTCTAAGAGGAGAGGAGAGAATATGGACGAATGAGGCCAAATAATTCCGATGGCAACCGGCACTTGCTTTTCCAACATGGAGACGCCTTCCCGCCTCCATCTGCTTCTGTCCATCCTGCTGCTTGATCCTCCTCACTTCTCAGCAGAGCAGTATCTGCCCAGAGACAGCGATGTTGATCTGAACATCAGATATGGTCCCCTGCAGTGTGGCTTCCAGCGATTCTAGCAGCGCCCTCCCCCACCACAGCTTACACGCAGAATGAAACCACGACGCTTCTGCAAACGCTCACCATCTTACATAATATATGCATTATATGTGTGGACCCCTGAAACCTATGTTTCAGTAGAGCGTCCGTGCAATTATAGCATGGTGTAGGATAATTATAGTAAGCAGACGGTGAGCTATTTTACCTGCAAGGTTTTACAGACCGCGTTATATAAGTCAATAAAAATCGTTGGTTTATGTTTTTGTTTTATCTTACTAAAGAATTCTATGATCAACCGCATCAAAATCAGAACTTAAGTCGAGAAAGCTAATGAGATTGCAGTGGCCTCGGAGTTACGGGGTAGTCTATGTGAGACCTGTGAAAATTTTCGTTTCTTGGTCCGGGCTAAAATGAGTCTTAATTCCAACCGCTCATCCCACAGCACCATGCACACTTCCGGTGGACCACCTGCCCCGATCAGTTAAACATAAACAGCCCACGACTAGGTGCGCTCTGTTAAGCGCCAATTTGCAGGTGCAAAGAGACTGACCTCTTTCTTATTCAGGGCCCAACCTGCCAACCATTAGTAACTATAACCGCAATTCGTCACATGGTCTATGTTTGTCATAACCGGATATATAGGCCATACTATAGCTAAAACTTTAATTCCTATCTCTCTCTTCCAACAGAAAATAATTACATCTCTTTCTTCCTTCTTTCCATCAATTAAAAAAATCTTGCCATGTAATAAACCACTTATGTCATTTCCAGATAGGCACTACTTCTAATCCGTGATAAATTAAACGGTTATATTCCAATTTTTTTAAACAATTAAAATGCGCGGTAAAAGTAAACCGATAACGTTAAACACATTTATTTTATTGGATTTGCATAAAACCAGAAAGTCACCAATTTTTTCATTATTTGCTCTGCTGCTAATTATGTAGGCAATTAGGCAACTCACCTGAACTCAGTCATAGTTAACGCTCATTTGTTGTGCTCTATTTCTGTCGTATATTGTCCGTTTATCTGCGGTTCTACTGTTCGTCTTTCTGTCCATCCGGCTGTCTATCTGTCTGCCTCACTATCATTCTTCCTCTCTGTCTGTCTGTCTGTCTGTCTATCTGTCTGCCTCATTCATTCATTCGTTCATTCTGGATATTTATATAGCGCCCCTTCAAGAAATGTACTCATTCTATCATTCTTCCTCTCTGTCTGTCTGTCTGTCTGTCTGTCTATCTATCTGTCTGTCTCTTGTTCGTTTTGTCTGTCGCTCATGTGATAAAGGCTTGAGTGGGTGTCAACCGGAAGGAATTCCATGCGTGCATTGACGCAGAGGCGTTCACTGTCTGTGCTGCAGTGTCATGGATTCATAGAAGGAGGGAAGGGACAGAGGGAAGAAGGAGGGAAGGTAGGGGAAGGAGGAAGGACAAGGAGGAAAGGGGAAGGAGGGGAGCGGACGAATAATGAGATGCGAGCAACGGAAGACGCAGAACTCGTTTTATTTATGGGTCAATAGATTTATCCACAGCAGCGTCAGCGTCATCTGCACAGGCATAGACATATGAACACAGATGCAGAGACACAGACACATAGTACACGCATGGAGAGAGAGATACAGAGGTACATAGAGACATAGATTGTTAGAGGCTGACTCTAGACAGACACATGCAAAAACAAAAGAGAGAGAGAGGTTTTGGGTGTACAATGCAGCGACTACAGTATAGACTATAGAGGACCAGTTTATAAGTTGCAATGCGATGCCATTGCCACTGCGGACGACGACCATTGTCTCCCTTTGCTATGAGTTTGATTCCTGTTAGCATTCAGCGTCATTAATTTCGATCAAAATCCGTACGCATGTCTCCAGTTGCCCTCTCTGCATGGTTGGATTGATCACTGTGCCGGTTATAGTGTCCGTGAACCCGTTGGCAATTGCGTTAGCAACTCACTGCATAGTGAGATCGAGTTCGTTCGAAGGTTTCAACTTAAAGTCTCTGATCACTTTGAAATCCAGGCCCAGGCTCCACAATCTTTGCGGACGGTTTGTGCGGCCGCTTGAAGCGCTGGAGAACATCCAAGGTGGCAGTCACCTTCTCTATTTCTTGTTTGTGCTCAACCGCCTCAATCAGAAGCGTCACCTCGCTCAGCTTCTCATCCTCGAAGCGCTGGCGGATCCGGGTTCTGCGAGTTCAGTAATCCCTGGTCACGTGTCCGCTCCACCTTTCGTCCAAACGGTGTAGCGTGTAGGCCCCTATATAGCGTGGTTGCTTCGCCCGCCCTTAAAAGTATACGAAAGCGGCACATAGAAGAAGTCGGACGCACGCCTATACTTGCCATTGCAGGACTTCGGTGTTAGGTAAATGACAAGAAAACCAAACGGTTGTGCCATGAATTCACCGAGAAATCCACTGAACTCGTCTACGCCCGTAACTCTTATCATCCTTGTTGAAAGAACGATGGGGTTTGCGTTATCTCTTGTCCTCTGTTTGGAGATTCTGAAGTAGTTCTATGTGCGATAGCAGTTCGCGTCGCCGTGCGTGTCGCATATTATGGGTGAGAATATCCTCAATCGGTCTCTGCTTGTTGAGCACCACATCTTTTTGGTTTAGACCGGTCCCGTCTTAATAATAGGGTATTTCAATGGAAGACAATTCCGCGTGTGCGCATATTGCATATGTGCATAATTCGGTTATGTGCATAGCCACCTACAGGTCCATTATGCATCGCTCTGTGTATATGTCAACGCCGCTTAATTGCATAGGAAGCTTAGAACATTCTGGCCACCTAGACAGAGTTCGCCCGTGCACGATAGCAAACGACTCCGGCTGACCAGTGGTCACCTGTATCAGCAGGTGACGTAACATTCCGGAGTGTGCAAACCGTTTCATAGACATTCTGTTTAATGTAACAGTACATTTAGCCAATTTTGCACAGTACATGTGGACTTATCTCTTATGTAATGTAATGTAATGTAATGTAGGCCTAGTGTAAATCTTCGAAAATTTCTCAGCGCCCACAAAAGCCACGTCAGGGAGACCAGCTTAATCACCGGCGCTATATCAAATCAAGTCCGCAATAGCCAAACTCCTCTGTTCGTTTCGGTGCCAGGTCAAAATCCGGGGAGGTCAAGCCGAGGATACAGCATGGTGCTACGGTGGCAATCGGTGATGATGGTGGTCGTGTGGTGGCGCAGGAGTTGAATCAGGATAGGATATCTTGAAGTGTTCGGTTTTCAGTCGTGAGTGGAAAGTAGAAGACGAGAGTGTAAGCGGAGGAGAGGTTGAGTTAAGAGGCGAGATAGGAGGATGAGCAAACTGGCGGAGGTCTTTGGGGAGTCTGTTCCAAAGAGCTGGTGCAGCATAGACTAAGGAGCGGTTGCAGAATTTGAGAGAGGATGAGACTGGAGGCCGGGATAGAGAAAGGTATGATGATGAGCGAGTAGACCCAGGCGGTTGGATGGATGTGCATAAGTCGGTTAAATGCATAGGTACAAGGCAGTCCCGAGGCTATGCACTTAAGCGGCGTCGACTGAATATGTTACTGCATAGGTCAAAGACCCGGGCAACTTGGAATGTCTGAGCGTCCTATGAATGGCCTATTATACTTGGCGATGCCAATGCTGAGTGTCAACCAGCGATAAAGACTCCGGCCCATGCCTTCGTTTGTAAATACCTTTATGAATGCAAGAATCTCCGCGTTGGGTTTATCAAGCTTCTTACTTATCTCGTCCCGATTCATGACCACCACCGGACACTCTCAAGTATGCTTTGGCCAGTGGAGGCGCCCGGATTTCAGGCTTGTGGGGCTAAAGCTCCAAGCTCTTTCCTTTCGTCCCCTCCTCCCTGTGATTTGCAGTGATCTCTCGCTTATTGGGGGCTGAGCCGCAATTATGGGGGAGGCTTAGCCCCTCTGTCCCTTTGGCGCCGCCACTGACTTTGGCGATTTTGTGGCTGGTTCGAAAATTTTGCGGGGTTCTCAATCATAGCTGTCAGAAATGCCATGAGCTTGATGCTGTATTGATTTAGTGAGTAGTCTAACATTGTCGCCATCCCCCCATGGCGTCATCGCGCCCAGGACTCAGGAGGGCTACTAAGTTGGCCTCCAGACGGACAGGTGGCGTGTTAGTTCTTGAGGATGCCTGCCTCCTTGCGTGTGGCATATATTGATGTGCGGTATACCATGCATTCAGTGGTGGCTGTCGACCTTCGCTGTTAACCTCTATTTTGCTCCTGCATGAGCCGTGCAGTCAGTTGAATTCTTCGAAACCGGTGGTTTGAGGCTAATTATATTATATTGTAGCGCTCTGACTGATGGTGCCCTGTGCATGGTGCAGCTGAGGAGATGGCAGTTCCTTCTGGGCTGACTGAGAGTCACATGTGTTGACTCATGGGCGTCAAACCTCGGCTTTACGTCTACCGATGTCAATTATAGGAAATGCATGCACGGCGTTTTATCTCTTACATTTCTGACAACCCGTTTGTCTGTCTGTCGGTCCTTAGGTCTGTTAATGTCTGTTTGCCATTTCTGTCACGTTAGGCGTCTTATAACAGCAATATGAAAAAGAATAGAATAAAAGAGCATTGTGGAGTAGAATCGAATGCATCATAGAAAAGCAGAACATACATGTAGTTTAGTTTCATATAGGTGAATAGAATAGAATAAAGTTGAACAGATTTCGAGTATACTATAGTTTTTACAGAGCAGAGAAGTGGTGGAGAAGACTCAGAAGAAAGCAATAGAACAGAATGTTCGGATAATTTGTTTATCACATAGTCTATGGATTATTTGGGCGATAGGTCGATGTAGTTTTTAGTTCTATAAATCTATTCAGAACCAAAGCAAATGGTTGTTTCGTTTTCATAAACCTGAGACTATATTTTGTGATGGACTGTTGTTAATCTTCGTCCTGTCCAGCTCCGATATTTCCTTGCGATACGAACAGCTGGTTATGGACCCATACCGTATGGTCGATGGTTACATATATACACGGCTCAGAGGAGGGAGGGCAACGTAGCAGCCATAGAGAAAGAGATTTTGATAAGGTCAGCCAATCGGATGAAAGTACCTTGACCTAGAAAGGTGCTTTAAATAGAGCATCACTTGGAAACGAAGACCCTTTGGTCTGTACAGCAGATACAGCGCGTCGTCTCATTTCGTCTCATTTCGTCTGTGCGTCGACTTCCAAGTGACAGAACGCTCAAAGGGAATCAATAGCTCAGCAGATCCTACAGATAGAACAGACTTCTACGGCCAATTATCGTCGCATTAGTAGGTGACAGACCAGACTGAAATCGCTCAGCATCACGTCAGCTCTCGGCTTTTTACGAGGCTTAATGAGCACAATACTCAACACCGCACTGCGTTCATGGCTGTTGCTGTTAACAATAATAATAATAATAATAATAATAATAATAATAATAATAATAATAATAATAATAATAATAATAATAATAATAATAATAATAATAATAATAATAATAATAATAATAATAATAATAATAATGGTGACGTTGCTGAATCTCCAGTCCCCTTTGGTTCTAGGATACCTTGATGACCTCACGCTGGGAGGGGCAGCAGCGGGGGTAGCTGCCGATGTGGAAATCATTGAACGTGAGTGCAGAGAAATGGGGCTATCTTTAAACCACGCAAAATGCGATCTCCCCTGAACCGCTGAATCGCTTTTCGGTCACTACACCGGAAAAGGCCGTCCTTCTGGGCGCTCCACTTTCCACTTTGGATGCTCTCACGGCCTGTCTCGAAACTCGATGCTCTGAGTTATCTCTGGCCTTGTCCAGACTGGTAAGCGTCACTAAACACGACGCACTCATTTTGCTTAGATGTTCACTCAGCTCACCTAAGCTGATGCACGTCCTTCGCTGTGGTCCTTGTTCTGGCCATCCACTTCTTGAACATTATGATTCACTCATGAGAACAGGTCTTGGCTCAATTCTGAATCTTTCGCTGACGGAAGACCAATGGTTGCAGGCCTCCCTTCCTGTGAAGGCTGGGGGTCTGGGCATCCGCAGGGTATCTTCGCTTGCGCTTCCCGCCTTTTTGGCTTCCGCTGCAAGTACCCTCGCTCTCCAATCCTTCATGCTTAGCAATGTAATCTTAGATACAGACACACAATTTGACGCCTCATTTGAACATTGGTGCTTAAAATACCCCACCTCTTGTCCAGATGGAGAGCTTCCTCATAAGCAGTCATTTTGGGACAAACCTATTATTGCCGAGACAATAACCGAGCTTGACCACTTTCACACTAGTGATTACCATCAAGCACGTCTGAAAGCAGTCTCAGCACCTCATGCAGGTGACTGGCTGTTTGCTTTACCCATAAGTACATGCGGTCTCAGACTGGACGACGAGGCGGTTCGAATAGCGGTGGGCCTCCGTCTAGGCACCGTCATTTGTCATCCACACAGCTGCCCATGTGGCACTCTGGTGACCGCCGAAGGCTCGCACGGCCTATCGTGCCGCCTAGGCCCGGGCCGACAAGCCCGACACGCGGTCCTGAATGACCTAATCTGCAGAGGTCTCATTCAAGCGGGCATCCCGGCGGTTAAAGAACCTCCGGGTTTGTCAAGGTCTGATGGTAAAAGACCAGACGGCCTAACACTGATTCCGTGGCGCTCGGGTCGCTGCTTGACCTGGGACGTCACAGTTGCGGACACAGTGGCCCCTTCTTACTTGTCCACAACCTCCAACCAGCCGGGAGGAGCTGCTGAACTGGCTGAAGCCAGAAAAATGCTAAATACAGCCAACTGATGCAATCCTACCACTTTGTCCCATTGGCTTTTGAAACCATGGGACCACTTAACGCCAAGGGTCTGGCCTTTCTTGCCGACCTGGGTCGTCTCTTGGGCCAAATTTCGGGCGACCCAAGAGAAACCAGTTTCTTGTTCCAGCGCCTGTCCGTTGTAATCCAACGTTTCAACGCTGTTGCGTTCCACAGCACTTTTATTCTTCCAGATCTTGACAAGGATGGCCACTCCAGAGTAAACATTGCTTATTAATATCTGACACCTGAGGGATTATAGATACCTCGGGTAAAAAAAAAAAATAATAATAATAATAATAATAATAATAATTATAATAATAATAATAATAATAATAATAATAATAATAATAATAATAATAATAATAATAATCATAATAATAATAACTCTTTTCTCGGCCTGTCAAGAGAAGATGGAAAGCGACCAGACGGTGTCACGCTGATTCCTTGGTCACGTGGACGATGTCTTGCATGGGATGTGACAGTGCCCGATACCTACGCCACGTCTCATCTTGGCCATACATCTACTGGAGCTGGGGAAGCCGCCGAACGCGCGGTTGCCTCCAAGAGGGTCAAGTATTCCACCATCACTACCACCCACGAGTTTGTAGCGGTCGCCTTAGAAACTGGCGGCGCTTGGAGCAGAGAGGGACTACAGTTCGTTTCTGAGTTGGGAAGACGGACAAGTGACGCAACCCATGATCCAATGGAGTCATCATACCTATTCCAGCGGATCTCAGTGGCTCTTCAACGGGGGAACGCCATCTGCCTCTCCGGGACACTGCCACCGATCTCTGAACTCCGCTGAAATGACACTACACAATAATAATAATAATAATAATAATAATAATAATAATAATAATAATAATAATAATAATAATAATAATAATAATAATAATAATAATAATAATAATAATAATTATTATTATTATTATTATTATAATTATAATTATAATAATAAATCTTCAAATCCTGAAGACGAGGTCTGAACCTATAGACACTTATCGCACAATAATGATAGATCTAATAATCTCTAAGTCTTGGGGAATGAAGTACCTCAGGGCAAAAAATAATAATAAAAATTAATAGCAATAATAACTAGAAGAAGTAGAAGAAGAGGAGGAAGAGGAAGAGAAAGGGAAGGGAAAGGGAAGGGGAAGGGGAAGGGGAAGGGAAGGGAAGGGGAAGGGAAGGGGAAGGGGAAGGGGAAGGAAGGGGAAGGGGAAGGGGAAGGGAAGGGGAAGGGGAAGGGAAGGGGAAGGGGAGAGGAGGGGAGAGGAGGAGGAAGAAGATTTATATTTATGTAGTGCCGTAGCACTGCTGAGTCGGGGTTCGAAGCCAGCGACAGTCGTATGATAAGCACCATAATGCTAAAGCAGGTCTTCAGTCATCGTGACTTGAATGTGTCAAGCGATGCTGCATAATTCCAGCGACAGTAAAGACACATTCGAAAAGCATTGTGGTGTAGACCGCAGGACATGCAGTTGATTTTTCCATGAGGATCGCAGCCGACATATGTTCTGGTTGTGTGCGATACGAATGCAGCAGGAGTCAAAAGTATACAGTCCGAGATAAGACCATTTGGTGCCTATAGAAGTGATTAGGCATTGTTTGTTGGTGTTCCGCTGGAAGCAGCAGAGTTTTGTACGAACTATATCCGCTCTAACTGAGAAACCCGCCTCCAGGAGGCTGCTGCAGTAGCCAACATAGGAGACTATGAAACTATCGACCAAGGTTATAACGGTTGTTGAGTAATGAATGAATCTGGGCATGTCTTTAACACGACACAGTTGGTAGAAACAATCGCGAACGACTTCAATCAAATGGGCCGACATAGTTATACAGCTGTCAAAATGGACTGCAATGCTGCAGATGGTCAGATTGTCTAATTTGGCATCACAAATGAGGGCAAAGGTATTGCCGTCGAGTAGTTGGCGACGCTGGAGATTGGTGCACCAATTGAACTAAGACTTTGATGGATGAAGTCTGAGACATTTAGGTGCCTTGCGCTCTGCAATGCGCTCCATACTCAGTAGCACTTTATTTTCGGTTACAAGCCTACTATGGCTCTGAATCAATAAAGGTCAATAGGATTTTTCGATGATATCTCTCAGTCTCCTTCAAGACTGATCGTCATCAAATTCGGACGAGAAGAAGGCTTTTATAATGCTAATTTATTTTCCAGCCTCTGCGCTTCTCTCTCTTGAAAGCATTATCTAAAGTTTAAGGCATTCTGACACGTTTCCAGCCATCAACAACTATTTAGTAGTTAGTTGTGAAAACTGTAAAGGTCTTCTGGCTCATGAAGAGCTCACATTCACAGAACCATCGTCAGAAAAGAGTGCATTTAGTATTCTAGGTTCATTCTTTTTATCATATTTTCAAATTTTTGCCGATTCTTGTAGGCCTACGGGTTCTTTAAGGCGTAGAATGTACTTTCTAATTACTGACCATTTTCACTCTGATAAATTTTGTTTCCAGGACTTTTGAACGAGTTTTAGCCTATTAAATAGCCTGTATGCTAACTTAGGCTAACTTGTTATGTGGGCCTAACTCCCAATACATCTGCTTATCACTCTACTAACAGCACAATGCTTACTCTTCGTAAAGATCAGCCCAGTGCCAACATAAAGAACAGAGGTTAGAAAAGGCGCTATATAAATATCCAGCTGATCGATTAACACGTGAGACTTTAGTTACTCTTACAGGGTGTAAAAAGGAGCTACATGTAAGGTTCATAATGCGTCTCTTGCTTAGCCCGAAAGACAGAAAGACAATTTCATGAAGAGAAAAGATGATCAGCAAGAGCCTTGATTTTGAGTTGGCTGCTTCTGATCTTCCGTAGGCTCCTCCTGGTCGTCGTATATTTCTGCTATTTTGGTTGACATTATATAGCCTACTGGACCACAGCCTACTGGACCTGTTCAGAATTACGTTTACCTAACACAGCACAAGTACCGGTAAACAACCAGTAGTTGTTATAATTATTCTGAATAGTTTTAAGAGGAGGGTGAAGAGAAAGTGACAAGAAGATGAAACAAGAAGACGAGAAGAAAGAGACCAGAGAGAAACAGTAAGAGGATGAAGGAAGTGGAGGATAAGGAGGAAAAGAGGAAGAGGATGAAGGAAGTGGAGGATAAGGAGGAAAAGAGGAAGAGGATGAAGGAAGTGGAGGATAAGGAGGAAAAGAGGAAGAGGATAAAGGACGTGGAGGATAAGGAGGAAAAGAGGAAGAGGATGAAGGAAGTTGAGGATAAGGAGGAAAAGAGGAAGAGGATGAAGGAAGTGGAGGATAAGGAGGAAGAAGAGAAAAAGACGAGGAAGATCTGACGGGGAAGAGAAGCAGAAGGGCAGCAGAGCGTATGACAGGTCCAAGTTGATAAGTGGGCTTTCCATTTACCATTCGTTCGCATTTCCGGCTGTGACGCTGTCATTGAAAGACGGAAGGAGTCAGAAGAGTCCCATGACTCGCTCTGTTGTTCCTCTCATGAATGACTCGTTCTGCCATTCCTCTCTTGACTCCTTCTGCCATTCCTCTCCTGCCTCCTTCTGTCATTCCTCTCCTGACTCCTTCTGCCATTCCTCTCCTGACTCCTTCTGTCATTTCTCTCCTGACTCCTTCTGCCATTCCTCTCCTGACTCCTGTTATTCCTCTCCTGACTCCTTCTCCCATTCCTCTCCTGACTCATTCAGCCATTCCTCTCCTGACCCATTCAGCCATTCCTCTCCTGACTCGTTCTGCCATTCCTCTCCTGACTCATTCAGCCATTCCTCTCCTGACCCATTCAGCCATTCCTCTCCTGACTCATTCAGCCATTCCTCTCCTGACCCATTCAGCCATTCCTCTCTTGACTCGTTCTGCCATTCCTCTCCTGACTCCTTCTGCCATTCCTCTCCTGACTCCTTCTGCCATTCCTCTCCTGACTCATTCAGCCATTCCTCTCCTGACTCGTTCAGCCATTCCTCTCCTGACTCCTTCTGCCATTCCTCCACTGACTCCTTCTGCCATTCCTCCACTGACTCCTTCTGCCATTCCTCTCCTGACTCATTCAGCCATTCCTCTCCTGACTCGTTCTGCCATTCCTCTCCTGACTCATTAAGCCATTCCTCTCCTGACTCCTTCTGCCATTCCTCCACTGACTCCTTCTGTCTTGCTCTGGTGCTGATCAACGTTTTCTTTATCCATAGAATCTGTTTGAGGTCATCATCTGTCGTCATCGGTCATTTGGCGTCATCTATTTCTCATCCATCATTTCACATCATCCTCTTCATGCAAACGCAATTGTTCAAAATAAAGCCACCGTCCATTCTTCAATGTAAACATTGCAAGCAGAAGCAGGCGTTCCTTCCTTGATCGAGTCTTTTGCAGGCGATTCATCGTCACACCCTCTGATCGACAATCATATCTCACTCGATTCGATCGCTGTGGGACGGAAGAACGAGTCCCACCCAATGTTTAGGTTTCGAAGCACACATCTCAATATTCGTTTGCGTTTGAAAGCATCAGTTTTTTTAAATGTAATTAACTTAACTACTTTTGTAGAACATTGCCTAATAAAAGTTATAACGTTAAATATAGCTTCGACATAATGGCTGTTAATTAATTAGAAAGGGAAGAGAATATTATGTCTTTATCGCCTCTGTCGTCCTCGGTGGCCATTTTGCTTTCTGCAAATACCTCTCCATTGAAATCATCATGTACTACTTTCCATTCACAATCACATTATCATGTTATGAAGGATTGCTGGTGGATCGTATAGACTTTTCTTACTTAAGAGATGTCATGAATATCTCTTTTCTTATGACTACTTTGAATTAATTTGTAATTTGAATACGACTGTATGGACACTTTTGAGTTCACTGAGCAACCTCTAAAATACATTTGTTAACTAGTGATTTTTTTATACAGAATTTAAATCTGTACACAAAAGAAACAAAATCAGCAACTATGCACATTAACTTTCAATAAGTTTTTATTTAAAAATCACCCTAACGTACATACATACAAACACATACACATACAAACACACATACATACAAACACACATACATGCATGCAACACGCGCGATGCATGCATACAACGAAGTCATCGTCATCTGTTGACTGGATCTTTCGCAACAGCAATCAAAATCTCGTCAACTTCATCATTGCAACTCCATCAGTGACAAAACCAATTCTGTTTAGTTTATGAATTGATTGTTGTTTCTTGCGGGGAGAGAGACAGAGAGAGAGGGACAGAAAGAGACAGACAGAGACAGACAGACTGAGGGAGACAGACAGAGACAGACAGAGACAGACAGAGAGACAGACAGAGACAGACAGAGAGACAGAGAGACAGAGAGACAGAGACAGAGAGAGAGAGAGACAGACAGACAGACAGAGACAGAGACAGAGACAGAGACAAAGACAGAGACAGAGACAGAGACAGAGACAGAGAGATCTGCGGAGTCTATGAAGTATTTAGTCATAATACTTGGTGGCTTCGTGCGTCGACTGTTGCCATCAGTTGCTGTGTTGATATCTGAGAATGTTTTCAATTAAGTCCATTGACAAAGTTCAGGAATAAGGGATTCGACGGAATGATAGATCGCAGAGTGGGACCTCGATCCTCGAGACCTCGACCCAGGGAGACGCTGTGGTGGTCCTTGGCAGCAGCTAGACTAAGCATAGAATGTATCGAAAGCCATTAGTATTAAGCACGGGTCTCATGTAAACGCAGTTCAAGCGTAGGCCTACAGCAACGCTTTTATCTATTGCCAGACTGAACCGCTTTCCCGGTTGTTTATAGGAGTATATATTATAGCTTCTTTATTACGCCCCAATGCAGTGATAATCATTTGAACAACAGCGCAGACACAGCTAGGAAAACAATGTCAAGAACATAGGTCTACACTGCAAAAATGTTCGTAAAATTTGCAAAGAAATGCTGAAGACAACGCCGGGTCACAAGAAAAAGTTCACCAAAATAGAACGTAAACCAGCTTTAAGAGAATTTGTTGTCAAATGAACAATACGCCACAGAACGTATAGTCTACTTAGCTATGCTTAGCTAAGAAAGATGGACTAATCATAGCAGTAGGCCTACTGGATGTTATCAGTTGATTTCCAGCGGTTATATTCATTCATTCAATCATGAATTTATATAGCGCCCCTTCAAGAGGACTACTCAGAGGCGCTCCCCACTCCAGCGCGGCCAAAAAGTACAGTTTTGAGTTTAGTTAAGAATGCTTCAGTAAGAGTCCGAGGGAGCCCGTTCCAGACCACTGGGCCCACCACGGAAAAGGCTGGATTCTGCAAAGTTGCAGTTCGCGCAAATGGGACTAAGAGTCTCCCCCCTCTCCCATAATTAAATGGTTGATTTAGGCTACATGCGTCTATTCAGCCAAAAGCTTAGTAACTGATTTAAAAGGCTAACATTAGGTCAGAATCGACGTAAACAACTTTCCTCTACACAGATCTTAATCTAAGCTGACCGCGATCATTACCAGAACATTCCTCTTCAAATTTACCTGTTTATAGGTCTATGATGTTTGAGGAAGACTCATGGCTACTTATATATAGCCTAGGTCTATACGCTCTTAGCAAATCCTTATGCTCAAGTCCGTCCGAGATAATTAAACAAATTCCCTGAATTAGTACAGACGATCATAATAAGCTAGCCGAGGAGCGATCGCAGACACGAGGTAACCACGCGATGGCCATGCATGGTATGGCCATGAGAGACCATGGACCATGTCACTATGCCCTCTCTTTTCCACAGTGACCGGGTGGCTAATGCTTCGACAGTCACCACTATTACCAGGGCGTAACACCCGCAGTGATGGGTAATTTAGAGTTTGTAATAATTAAGACCTAATACAGACAATCTGAGACTAATCGACAAATAGAACAACAGAATGTTGCGTATGAGATGTCATGTACTCCGTGGCCTGTTCCTCCCCCCCACTCCGACAGAGTAAATACGCAGTGGCGTAACGAAGGGGGACAGATGGTGCAGCCGCCCCCGGGCGCAGCACCAGAGGGGCGCAAAATTAGCTTTCAGAAGTACACAGTACTAAGAAAAGAACTATTAGAAGTTACAATACAATTAAAAGAGGCGCTGCAGTCATCAACCCTTGCCCCTGCAGGGCGCTGAAACCCTTCGTTACGTCACTGTAAATCCTACGACCTGCGGCTTCGGTCGCTGTGTATCTAGTTGCGTCTTTTGTCAATTAGCTTTTTGAATGAACGAATATTTGATTTGATTTGATCTGAGATGCGATTCGAAAGTTGAAGCTTCTGAAACAAAGTTCTCACTCAATAGAAAAATTATTATTATTATTATTATTATTATTATTATTATTATTATTATTATTATTATTATTATTATTATTATTATTATTATTATCAATTAGTAACTTCTATCGCGCCTTTGTCTAATGCACAAAGCATCAACCGATGGTACAAAGAATCACTGCTAGACAGAGATAAACAACACGGAGCACCTGCAGAGTTGTCTGTCGTCTGTACACTGCATATCACTGCATATAAAGAACTGATCAAGCAGAGTGGCGGCTCTCATGGGCGCCTCCTCGATCGTCTCTTGTCCGGGACTATAATTATCAGCCTCACGACTCTACGTCCTTCATTCCGTGGTACCTAGAATAGAGTCGGCATCGAATGCGGATGTGATTTGATTACATGACGAATGAGCAGAGCACAAAAAGCGGGAGCTTCACTTGGTTTCTGTTTGTTGTTGTTGCAGGCAGCTACTTCAACGGAAGCGGAGCAGCGGTGGCAGCCAAAGACTCAACGGATGCCAAACCTGTCTTCAAATCAACGTCTAAAAATATCACAGTCGGACCCGGAGATCGGGCGGTCCTCAGGTGCAAGGTCGAAAACCTAGGAACGAAAACAGTAAGTCAGCTCTACAACTAACTTCCGTTACGGTAGTCAGAGTGAGCGTTAAAACATACGTATAAGCAAGTAGCTCGGTTCTGGAACTTCTACCACGCCAGAATAGGAATTTCGGACTTAGGCGGCACTAGTTTGTTCTTGGTGTGATGTTGCGTTTCTCTTTCGTCAGATGCATCTTCTCAGCTCTTGCAGAAATTGTCCTTTATCAATGCCGCGGATGAGTAGGATGATATATGCACTCGTTGCAGAAGAGACAAGGGAGATACAGAGACGAAGAGAAAAAGATGTTAGTTAAGGCGAGCTATGAGAAGAGACGAAGAGACATACATAGCTGGGCAGAGGGACACATGCACTGACAAAGGAAGGAAGTCTATTCATCTCCAGTGAATCAGTCCATTTCGTCTTCTTTCGTTCGTTCGTTCGTCCTTTCTCTTCGTATACATTTGTCTGAATACATTCATCTGAATTTCTTTTCCTTTATATTAACGAAGGCTTAAGCCTCGGAATGGATCATTGAAGGCGCTATATATAATGATGTCCAGCGATGTGTATACGCATAGAAAGGACAGAGCAGCAGCAGAGACTGCAGCCCTGGTTGTTCGCTTGTGCGTATCTTTGTGTGTGCGTCGACTATTTATCACTGTTTATTAGATCTAGTCGGGCCACTCCTTTGGATACGGACTCCCGATGTCCAAAGGTGTGATTTATATATATATGTTCCCTTCCCTTCCCTTGCCAGCATACTCTACCCTTATGGGACCACCCGTATCCAATATTTGGAATACATGCATAGAGAGCCCATACGTGTCCGATCATATTATTATGGGCATGCTGACAGGGTCAGACAAACGACTGCAGCCATTGGTCAGTCACTGATGGTCAACTTGAAGCGGACGCCACCCTTTACCACGCCTCGACCCCACATAGGCCCCTTGCCCCAGGGTCGGATTTAGGGTGGTGGGGGCCTATGGGCGCCCAATATGGTAGGGCCATTTTGTGCATCAATTTTTTTGTCTTTATTGATCCGCAGTCTCCGACAGGAACAATCATATACCTTTAGCTCAAATCTCCCTTCCCACTGCCTAGCTCCCTTCCCTCCCCTCTATCGCTGATAATTTATGTAAATTCTTTTTGGACAAATCTCATCCCTTCCCTTCACATTACAATCTCGTTTAGATACACACGCCTCCAGCACTGATTCACTCCCCACTCCCAACCCTACTCCTCCTGCCTCCTAGTAATCATTCCCAATTCTCTTGCCTCTGAAACAGAAGTCCCGCTCCTCCTAAATTATCTTCCCAACAAGCATTAACTTGATCCTATCCCCAACTCTCTCTTAAAGGACTGTGCCTCTTTTCGCGTCCCTGTTAACACCAAAATCTCTCACTTTCTACCCGCAACGTCCCTGTCATTTTCTTTAAGCACTTTCTCGTCTCTCCTCTTCTCAAAACAGCAACTCTTGACTAGGAAACCTATCTAACTATAGTCCCACCTCTCATCGTTCCTTTCTATCTAAGTTAACTGAACGAATTGTCCTTACTAGGCTAAATGATTGCCTCTCTTCAAACTCACTCCCCAATCCCACCAATCTGGTTTCACTAAACGCCAGTCCACAGAAACTCTACTTGCCTCTCTGTACAATAAACTGGAATCTGATGTCAGCCACCAGGAAGTCTCCTGCCTCTGTCTCCAAATGTGTTAAAGGCAATATTAATAACTATTTTTGTTAGATTCATGTAATTGAAAATAAAATGGGAAGATCATATTGCTTATAAATAAAGTGTCTTCTAGAATATTAATAGGCATTAAATAATTTCTCAAATACAAAACAAAAGTATGAGCTTTAAACTTCTTGTCTAAGTTTTCATAGACGTCACTGATGCAGAGGAACAAAGAAAGTAAAGATAATATAAGCGGGACCTATACAAACTAAAGACAGATGCATGTAGCTTGAGACAGTTAATTAGCTCAGTTCGGCTTACAGTTACAGTTAGTCTCTATTGAACCCACTCAAATTTAGAGCTAAGTGTAGGACGAACTGAGCTAATCAACTGTCTCAGCTACAAAAAAATTACATGCATCTGTTTTTAGTTTGTGTAGAACAGAGGCACAGTCTTTTAGGAAAGAGGTCGGGATAGGATCAAGTTAATTCGCATTGTTTGTTAGGAAGATAATTTAGGAGGAGCGGGACTTCTATTTCAGAGGCGAGAGAATTTGGAACGATGACTGGGAGGCAGGAGGAGCAGGATTGGGAGAGGGGAGTGAATCAGTGCTAGAGCAGTGTTTGTCTAAACGAGATTGTAATGTGAAGCGAAGCGATGAGATTTTGTCAGAATAGAATGAACATAAGATATCAGCGATACAGGGAAGGGAAGGGAACTACTGTAGGTCTAAATTTGCGTAGGCTCAATAGAGACTTTGTTCAGTCTTCAATTCGCAAAGCCATCAATAAACTGACTAAGATACAATTGGCGTAGAATATCACTCTCTATGCTCAACACTGCAAGCTGGCTAAGACTTTCATGTGTCATACTTGTGCGAGGCCTGTTCTTAATTAGGCCTATCCTAAACTCCCATTGGGAGTGGGTTTAGGTTAATGGTTAACACTATGGCATGAAGAGCAGAAGATCAGCACGGATGCGGGATCGATTCCCGCTACCCTCCAAAAGGTCGACTCAGCCTTTCATTTGCCAGGTGACGATGCAGTGTGATTCTCGTTAATAGTTAAATTTGACTCCAGTAATAACTTGTGATCAAACGTTCACACTATGACTTGTAATCAATCAATCAATCAATCAAATCAAATCTCTTTTATTGAAGCCAAATGAAAAACACATAACATTTCAACATAAAGTATCAGGATTGGCCGCAAGAGGAGTCCCAAAAGGGATCAAGATCCCGCTAACTAGGGACACCTAGAACAACATTTCAGAAATATGAATTAGCTAAATCCTTGATAAACAGTGCAACATCAAGTTTCGTACAGCAATGCAAACAGTATAGTACATATTACACAGTAAATGATTAACTCGATTCAAAACACTATGAAAATATAAAGAAAAACCGAAAACCTTAACTAACAGTGAAAAAGAATATCCGGCAGGGTAGGTTATAGCTAATTTCCATTAATCAGGTAGGCATGCAGCATTTTTTTAAAGTGCCGTAGGTGGAGGGCACAACGTATGTGAGAGGGAAGCATGTTCCAGGTTGTGGAGCCAACAGATTTTATGGAGAATAAGCGAGTATTGGTGTGTGCGTATATGGGGCGATAAGAGTTAAAGTTTCTGGTGTAGTGAGTATGAATATCGGATCCTAGACGAAAAAATCCCTTAAAACATGCTGGAAGTAAACCATGTTCATAGCGGTACATAAATAGGCCAATCTGTAATGTTCGAATCTGCTCTAGTTCATATTACGTTCATGTCTGTTTGAATCAATAAACGAATAAACGAAGATTATTATTATTATCTTCATCTTAAGAAATGAGCGTTCAGCACCACAGTTTGCGACCATGAGCACCAAGTACATTCTTAACATAATTTCCTCATTTGGAAATGAACTTTCAACACCTTTGTCAAGTGTTAAATGGAACACGAACTGCTCCAGACTTATTTGATGCCTGTGCTCCTGCCTCGTCGTTAAACAATAATGACACACTCAGAAAACTGCATGAGCTCATTGCCAAGGTTTTCATCGAGGTCGACGCCAGATAATGAAGGTTTTTCGCTGAGATTTTAAGAGTGATTAGTGACTATAGATCTGAGTGACAGGTTTTTCATCACTACATGATTCAAGCATAGGTAGAAACCAAACCTTGAGCAGAGTGGTTCGTATGACGTAAGGCTTTTTGTCAACTGGGTTGTGAATTGATCAATGCTGTGCAGAAAAATGTCAATCCGAAACTACTCTGAAGCTGAACCATAACCCAACGATATTATTTCAAAACTATGATTGTTTAGTACAGTGGTCATTCAGAAGCCTGTCAATCAGATCTATAGTCACTAGTCACTCTTAAAATCTCTTCCCTAGTCAAATGACAAATGAAGTGAAGGGAGACAAAAAATAAAATTGGACCTGGTGGGGGCCCCTAAGTGGTGGGGGCCCCTAAGTGGTGGGGCCCCTGGGCTGGCGCCCGTGTAGCCCATGCCTAAATCCGGCCCTGCCTTGCCCCCCACCCATATGTGGGGTCGAGGCGTGGTTAAGGGTGGGGTCGGATTCTAGTTGACCATCGATGCCTCTGACCAATGGCTGGTCGTTGTCTGCCTAAACCAAACCAAACCCTCACTCGATGCTCCAAAGATAAGGAGACATAGTATTATTACGCATCATGGGGCGCAACAGCCATCAATCTGTGATGGTCACTGCTGAGCATCTCTCCTCCTTCACCTCCTCCTCCTCCTCCTCCTCCTCCTCCTCCTCCTGACTTTCTTCTTCCCTCTGTAACTATTCCTCTTCCTGCCCCTCCTCTTCCATTGCTCCCACCTCCTCTCTAACCGATCGCTTTCTCTTTCCCATCATTCAGGCGCCGCAGTCTAGATTGAAATCCAGCGCTGCCTCTGCTGGTGCTGCTGGTGCTGCTGGTGCTGCCTCTGCTGCCTCTGCTGCTGCTGCTGCTGGTGCTGCCTCTGCTGCCTCTGCTGCTGCTGGTGCTGGTGCTGGTGCTGCCTCTGCTGCCTCTGCTCCCTCTGCTGCTGCTGCCTCTGCTGTTGGTGCTGCTGCTGGTGCTGCTGCTGGTGCTGCCTCTGCTGCCTCTGCTGCCTCTGCTGGTGCTGGTGCTGCTGGTGCTGCTGCTGCCTCTGCTGCCTCTGCTGGTGCTGCTGGTGCTGGTGCGTCGGTTCTTGTGCATCCCTGGCGCGACTCTCACTAATGCAATCACACGTTCTCCCCTCTCAGTACGATACAGTCAAGTAATGAAGCTAGACACTCTGTCTGTCTGTCTGTCTGTCTGTATGTCTGCATGTGTACGTATGCATGTATGTATGTATGTATGTATGTATGTATGTATGTATGTATGTATGTATGTATGTATGTATGTATGTATGTATGTATGTATGTATGTATGTATGTATGTATGTGTATGTATGTATGTATGTATGTATGTAACAGTATGTTTATCTCCCAGTTCGTCTGACAGTTGGTGGAACTGCCTTAAGCCATTTAGCTGACACATGACAGCATGGAAAAAGTCCAGCCATATGGAAATTGTCAACAGAATTCCATCAGTGTTCGCAGCATTCAGTCCTTGATAATAGTTTGGGTAACTTTCGCTTCCTGTTTAATGATTGCATACTGGTTTGCGAAATACTAAATTCTTGTTAACAGAATAAATTTTAAATGGTTTAGGTTAACTGATGATAGATATGTTGGTCAGGGCATTGCATTTCACACAGCTGATTCGATGCATAAAATAATCGTCACTCGAACAGAGGCTTCGAATCATTAATTTATTAATTATGTAGTGCTCAACGTTTCTTTAAATATTACTTTTAAGAATACCTTTGTTGCGATAATGTCCTCTGTTGGTTGTTTCAATGCAGTGCGCTAAACAGGTCTCGACCGATGATGCCCTAAGAAAGATTTCATTATGCATACATTAGTTGTGGCCTTGTGCTACCAGAGCTCGAAGGTACCACCTTCTGGATCATATAATCCACCTGTATCCTGTGAAACCGCCAAACCGCTGTTCAGCATGGTTGTTGACCTTGGTGACCCAGGTTACGAAGCGCTGAGCGGTTGAAGATTTTAGTTGTTGTGCATACAATTTGACCAAGAGCTCTTTCAACACTGCTGCTGCCATACAAGTGTATCTGAATATTTCTATATGCGTGGTAACCTAGCTTATAATATAAAAAGAACCTATCGACTGCGTTGATGAGTTTACGCTGCAATGAGTACATTCGAATGCGGTCATTTCTGTACACACACAAGTAGGCTGAGCGTCATTAAGTACTGTGTGTGCAGTAGAGGGGCGTCATGAACTGAAGCTGCAGACTATAGGACTAGACATAAATATGACGCATTGATTGTATTCCAGTACAGCACACGTTTCAATGTCGTATTTTCATCTTAAGAAGCTGTAGATGCTGTGAAGATGAGATGAAGCTGGCAGCAATTGCATGATTTCATGGCCCTCGGCGATTCCAAATAACGATCGCAAACCGCACGTATACAGTATTACTTCAGCCAATGTACGCCCTGCATATATAGACATAATGATAGAATATTGGCCAATTATGCCTTGGCCAGCCAACTAAATCACCCAGCCAATTTCTCTGCACAACAATTCGCGATCGCATGCGCTACAGCGGATGTAGGTATACTTACAAAGAGGACAGACAGACAGACAGACAGATAGGCTGACAGACAGACAGCTAAAGAGAAAGGGGAGCAGTCCGAGCAGAGCAGAAGAGGAGAGAAAGAAAAGAGCAGAACGATCCAAAGCACAGGAGGGAAAACAAAAGCATGCAGAGGTAAGCAGAACAGAGCATACAAGAGGAGAGTATACAACAGAAAAGATTATAGCAGAGGGTAAGAGAACAAGACAAAGGCGGATCCAAAGGTCAATTCGGCCATGCTGCCATTTCATATAAGAGACCAAACCTTAATTCGGTCACTCGTAGTTGCTACTACGAGCTTCGTCAACTCCGAGTTGTCTCACGATCCCTCTCCCATAATGCTACTGTAGCTCTTGTACATGCCTTTGTCACTAGTAGAATTGATCATTGCAGTTCGATCGTTACTTGTACATCTAGGTCAACCACTGGGGCTAATTGTTCTTCGTTCAGCTGCTCGCCTCATTGGCCGCCTTCCTAAATATGCTCCTGTCTCTGCTTATATGCCTGATGTCCTTCACTGGCTCCCTATTTCTCAGCGCATCTCCTACTGAGTTGCTGCACTTGTCTGGCGGTGCCTTCTTGGCTTCGCTCCATCCTATTTGTCTGATCTTTGTCGACTTGTCTCTGACCTCGCAGCCCGTCGAACTCTTCGTTCTTCAGCAAGGGGAGAGCTTTTTGTCCCGCGAGTTCGCACTTCTGTTAGACAGCGTCGAGCCTTTTCCATTGTGGGTCCCTGAGTCCCTCCATCTGGAATGGGCTCCCACTAGACTTGCGATTGGTGCCTCGGTTAAACTCGCCTGGTTTTTACAAGTCCCTCAAATCACACTTTTTTGGCTGGCCTGGGAGCGCCTCTGAGTAGGTCTCTTGAAGGGGCGCTATATAAATTCTCGGAATGAATGAATTGATGAAACCCTTAAATCGAATGAAGCAAAGTGGGCTCTAATATGGTTTAAGTGAGGGTTAATCAAAAATTGAAAAGTAAAAAATCTATCACGAGTATGCAATGAAAGTAAAGTATGTTGAAATAAGTGGACAACTGAAGCTAAAGTGAAATAGGATCATGAGACATGAAGATGATATGGGTGCAAATTTTCAAAAATGGCATATGGCCAAAAGGATCGTCAGCAATCTGAGACTTGTACGACCTCAACCTTTGGAAATTTGTCCTTCTCCTTGTTAACCTCTGGATCCAACGGTAGAACAGATTAGCTTAAATCAAAGGAAGATGAGATGAACACAGATACCATTAGATGAACAGAGGTGAGATTAGATGAACATAGATGATATTAAATGAATAGAGGTGAGATGAGATAAACAGAAATGCGATTAGATGAACAGAGTTCAAATGAACAACGATGCGATTAGATTAAAAGAGACAAGATGAGATGATTATAGATGAGATTAGATGAACAGAGATAAGTTCAAATGAACAACGATGCGATTAGATTAAAAGAGACAAGATGAGATGATTATAGATGAGATTAGATGAACAGAGATAAGTTCAAATGAATAGTGATACGATTAGATGAACAGAGACAAGATGAGATTAGGAGCAGAATAGTTGAGAGCTGAGCAAAGCTAAGCAAATACGATATTGTAATAGTAGTTGACAATTCATATAGCGCCACTTGAAGGCAGACTCATCATAGGTGCTCCTGCTGATGAATAAAGACGATTTGTGGAGAGAAGATTAGAACGTGACAGAGTAGAGCAGCAAATAGAATAGAAAAGTTGAGGAGATGGTAAGATACCACAACCTGTGTATGGCATACTTGTCCCTGGACAATCAAAGTATATCTACATCGTCGCTAGACGTGGTTTGCGTAGCCTATAGGTCCTGTGTAGGACTCCTAAACACTCTTCCAGCTGTTCTGGATAATTAGAACGTAGGTGTCACGCCTCGGCTGCAGACACTGCAGTGGTCTGAAATGGCCGCATTTCGTCCACTACAGTAGGCAGAGCAACTGAAACAAGAGGAGAGAGAAACCATTTCCTGACTAATTGTGATTTATGACAGAACGAACATCTATGTTGACATTCATTTCCGCTCTCTCTCTCTCTCTCTCTCTCCGGGAAAAGCAAGACATGCAGAGGCGGAAAATGAGGAGGATGGAGGACAATCAAGATGAGATGATTAGGTGGCAAATTATGCTGATGGAAAGGACGAATGGCCATTGTGTCTTGTCCTGCATGGTATCTGTCCGTGTTAAGACCGAACCAGTCATTCTGCAGCCCTCGAATAATCCATTAGCCGACGACCTTCCGATCAGTCAACCACTATTACAGCCCCAAAACTTACCATTTACGTTGAAGTACGTCTTCTCAAGCAGTGTTTCATCTTCATATTTAGTCACTGACCTTAGACCGGAAGCTGAACGAAAGAATTCAGAGGTAGGTAAAGAGGCGTAGATAAATACTCCAGAAAAAGATTTGAAATAAAAGAAGAACCAAGAGAAAGAGAAAGACTTTCCCATTGTTAAACTTTTAGGGACAGAGAACAGATAAAATTCTTCAAATGCACTTTTCGACCATTGGGATCCATGTAAAGCACCTTCAGATCAAATACAGCGCAAAATAAATAGGCAAGTTAATAGACGATAAAGTTTTATATTTATATATGGGCGTCTCTTTGAGAAGTAACAGTCTTCCGAGATGTCCTAATATTCAAGAAATGCTATTCAGTATAACAGCAATAAACCCAGATCACCAATTGAGGTCGAAACGCAGTCAAACCGACTGTCACTGACAACCAATGAAGAAGAGGCTAAGACGTCATGCAGACTGAGAAGAGACATTGAATGGTGGGGGGGTGGGCATTGGACAGACAAGAACGGCTGTAGCGAACCAGAACGAGGATAAGCAGGGCAAACACCGAAGCAGGGCGAACTGAGACTGGCAGAAAAGGGAAAGGAATAAATGAGGCAGAGAACGATGCTCAAAGATGTCTATATATATATATATATATATATATATATATATAGCAGGAAAGAAGAGTTGGTGTCTGCTATCGACTCAAGGATATTCATCGATTATCGAAGATCAACATTCGTCCCAATCGATTGGAGATGCGCCAATCGATAGAACTGCAGTGACCATCGGCAAAGAATCTCGGCCAATCGCTGCACTGCCTGCCACCGCACCAGATCCGATCCCGGTGTCTCTTGCTCCCATTCACTGCCACCGCCACTTGTAATTGACAGACAACCATACAGTCAGAATGAATGAATGAATGAATGAATGAATGAATGAATGAATGAATGAATGAATGAATGAATGAATGAATGAATGAATGAATGAATGAATGAATGAATGAATGAATGAAAGAATGAATGAATGAATGACTACGACAATTTCTACAGCGCCGCAACACGGCACATGCCGTTACACGGGCGCTTTAACAAGTTCAACACTGAATCAGAGATACGCTTTTCCAAAGTAATATGTCTTGAGCCTGGACTTGAATGACTCCATTGTAGGTGCAGCTCGTATTGAAGGTGGAATGCTATTCCAGCACCTGGGTCCAGCCACGGAAAAGGCACGATCACCAAAGCCTGTTCTTGACCTTCGCACCTGCAGATCGCCCTTCGTCTCAGATCTCAAAGAAGGTCCTGCTCTGGTCGACGACACACTCACGCAATATTCTGCAAGGTACCCCGGCGCAGCACCATGCAGGGACTTGTACACAAGTAGTGCAAGTTTGTGTTCTATCCGGTACCGCACCGGAAGCCAATGCAACACATCACAGGCAGCCAACCAGACAGTCAGAATTCTATATGAAAATCGGAATGGAGGCAAATGAGACGGAGCGGGGGAGGAGAGGGAGAGAGGCGAGCAGTTCATGGGTCTCTGATCGGTATCAGGCAAAACTCTCCGCCGGCAGAAGCCGAAGGGTTAACTGAAACACCCTTAATCACGTGTTCAAAGCTCACAACGATCAATTTGCTTCCACGGTTCGTCATTCTCAGTGTTCCTTCGCTCGGCATTCGATATACACACACGTGGTTTCTCTGCATGGATATAATGTTAGCGCTAGTGTTAAATTGTTCAACGCTAGTGTTATCCGTTTCTAAGCATTTAATAGGCTACTCTTTAACGCATGATGAGTGCAACTGCCTTAGCATCTGTTTGTAGCACTAATTGAACACAAACCAGCTATTCTTAACATTAATGAGGGGAACGCAAGTAGGCCTATGCCCTTTCTTGACACTAGTGCTTAGAACACTAGTTGTCGAATTTCAGACATACTGAGAAGCCACGTATACAGTAAAATGCAGGTAATTCAGTGCAAGAGCTAGGCATCAATATATTAATAAGTCTTATGGACAAAAAGTGCAAGTTCGAATTATGAAATATGGCTATGAATTATAACAATGCTTCTGATACCAATAATTCTATTGCACACTAAGCAAGTCTCAAGGTTATTAGGCAAACATTAAAACAGATAAAAAGTGCAAGTCAAAATGATGAAAATAGAGGGATTTCTAATAATATTACAGACATCGATGATAATATAAGAAATTGCACATTACGCGAATCTTGAGGGCCTATATGCAGACGCAGTCTGCCGATTAAAACAGCACAAACTCTGAAAATCCTAGTTAAAAATCTAAATGTGACATATTATTTCCATTTATCGACCGTATGGACTCAAACATGCTCATTTTTCAATGAACTGATGGAGTGCGATGATACCTTCACCCCCGCTGCCCGTTTGAATCTGTGCCACACCATTCAAGGTCACCGTGTACGGGCCAAAAACAGGCTGATAGTAGACGAAGACTGGTCGTGGATGGACAATCGAAAAGTCGAACTATTATGAAGACTTTGTCTTCGTTCATTAGAATTAAGATTTACGTTACCCCGGTTGTTTCAATAGCATATAGTTGTTTAACTCTGCTGGACATGTGGAACGTCTGTTTACCAAATTCTGCCTGGAAAGGGAGATGTTAGGAGAGTCGCCAGTACTGTTGTTACCAGTATCGGCTGCACCATTCAGTGATAGTAAACTCGTGTATACCCTATACAGAGGCGTCATATTGGAAAGGGAATTGCGCACCACTGAGTTATCAATTTAAAGTTGAAGCAAAGTGTAGCACAAATAAATCGAATATTATCACCGTTCGGGGGCTCTTTAAAGACGCCTTCTACGTAAGAAGCCGAATAGAGAGGTGCATGTATAATATTATTTCAACCGACAATCACAACGTAATCTATCTTTCTTCACTGTTCAGTCGTCGGAAGTTTAACGTGTTTTTCTTTGTTGTGCTCCTATATTTGCCAGCAGTAGATTCAGTCTTCTTCGTACACCAAATGCCATCCAGAATGCATGGTTTCACCTTTTTAGAATTCAATGGTTTACAAGAGCTGTACAACAAGCCTGAAAATATCCCATATCTACGCTATATAACTGCTTATAATGACAGCAGCAGCAGCTTTATAAACGTTGTTATTATTCGGAGCATTTATGTAGTGCCCCTATAATAGACGTCCCTGGCCAGTTCAACGTCTGATTAGGCGTCGTGACGCTGTACAATGCAACGACAACACTCTGTGGTCACCGATCGATCTCGGCTCCTAATATGTATTCCGAGATAATTAGAATAGAGCTGCTTATGAAATTATATACGCGTCCACGATACATTATAGATACCTAATGTACAGACGATGGGAAAAATTGTGTATACATATTACATTGAAGGCAGCGGGGCTGGCGGATTTAATGGGCAGTCAGGAGGTTTACCTTTTTGGATTCCCACCCCTCCCACGGATCCAATGGGCCAGTCAGGCAATGGTCTCATCTGAGGCTTGCCCTGGGCTTCCCCTCCCATTCTAGAGCCAGACTTACTATAAATCGCGTCGCCTGAGGCGCAAGAATGTATTTTTGTGAGATAGAACAGCAATAATTATGGTCATTATTGCAGCACATGGACATAAGCCATAATATGTATGTAGGCCTATGTATATATATATACTTATATATATATATATATATATAAATTTCCAGGCACTTTATTCGAAAGTCAGAAAGTCAAATGCTATGAAAATGCCACTGCAGCAGTGATCCATACACATTAATTTCTATATTATTGGTAAAACATTGCAGTTGAGCTTTGACAAGGGTATAATTGCGGTGCTGGGTATAGCAGATGACCGACCAGTCGACGTTGGCAGGGCTCTCGGAGTATAACGTACAGCGTCCGATATTTCATTATTTCAGTGGCAATGGTGAATGGTAGAGGTATTTGCAAATTTATATACCGCCACTTCAAGAGAGAGACGCAGAGGCGCTCCAGACCTAACAGAATGAAACCACGATCGAGCAAAATCTCCTCAAACCAGCACTGTAACTAACATTTGTTACAGTTCAAACAGCAGAAAGCTTAGCTCTGGTTGTTAGCTGAGTGACCGAAACGTCTTTTTCCATTTCCCAAATCAATTGACAACGGAAACCGAATAGAACCAATTTCCTCCAGTTTCCATTCTACTCTTTGTCTATTCCTGAAAGACGAACAAAAGAAAACAGAACTTAAAGATTATATATCTTACATGTAATTAAATCGGTTTATTCGTCGCAGTTTGCGGAACATTTCCCAACTGCGCTTTAAGCACTCACGACATCAAAGAGAAAGCTTTGAACTGCAGATATATAGAGAAGGCCCCCAAAGAAAAGGAAGAAAGCAGATGAAGACCTAATGCATGTTTCGTCGCCTTGAATGATCGTCCGGAGCAGAGTAACCTACTGTGTCGTTTAGTCCGCTTTTATTCAAAGTCATACACTGACATCGTGGTTATAGCCACTCTGTGCACGCGGATCCAGGTTCGCCTCCCGGTGGTAGCGTATTTCAGAGGTTTGGATCACGGTGTTTTTATAGCATGCATGGTCCATACACGGGGACCTTTAAGGGCGTGGCGCCCATTCAAATGTTCAAAAGAGGGCAGCGATGGTGAAGGATCACACCCGATCAATAATTATATTAAATTATATTAAAAAATGAACAGACTGGAGGCCATACGGTCGCAACATAAAACGCGTACGGTCTACATTTAAATGTTGTAGGCTGTATAGTACTGTTTAAAACGTACTTCAAGGCTCCTCTATTCGTGAGGATGCCGTTCGCGTATACCGATCGTGACTTATCTAAGAGATTTGAATCTAGGGTTAGTTTGGTCCAGACCATGCATCTATATATCTCGTGATCCAGAGGCGTGACACGCATTCAGACCGACAGCGGTCGCTACAGAAAAACATGAACGTATTAAATAAATACGAGAGGTTAGACCTACCAGTCGCTAGTCACAGACACCCAACTCAGTCTAGACAAAATTGCAAGGCCATAGGATTGGCTTCATTTAAGGATAAACGTGGCTCACTCTTGATATCTTCAAGCTCGACGATGTAGCCAACTCATTGCAAATGCAGATCCTGCTGGTTTAGCCGTAATTGAAAGAACAAGACGGAAGACGGAATAAGGAATAAAGTACTATGTGTATGTACAGGGTGGGCCAGCATAAATGAACCGACTTTGCATGCATATAACTCCGCAAACTTTTGTACGTTATTTGCGCTGCATCGAGTTCAATGGGTTGTCCAGAGGGTAGTCAAAATTCAAGTCCAGTTGCCATGGAATCAAGAGATAGGAAGAGGCAAAGGAGCTGCTCTAAGGTTGGTGTCGTTTAGGTAGAGAAGAATAGGAAGGAGGAGGATAAGACGAAAAAGGGTAGGAAATCTTGAAGAGGAGGTGAGTCTTTAATTTTGAGTGGAAACCCAAAGGGTGATGGATAAAGGAAGCTGAGGCAGATGATGGCGGGACCAGACGGGTAATAATTAAGTCTTGACCTGAAAGACGACAAAGAACCGGTGTAAAGCACAAAGCGAGTCACCGCTTCCCAAGGCTTCAGACCAGTCACCGAGAACGATCGGGAGCCCAATAAATACATTTCTGGTCTGATAGTCAGAGTATCCGTGAATTGGCTGAGGGCCAAATTGCTTGCATACGAAATGAGCAAGAAACAAAAAACCTGCTGATTTACATATAGATGGTTTTTTTTTACAATAAGACTGCTTTAAAATTAAATTATTTGCTCAACTGCTCTTTTGTGAGGTATTTAAGAATGCGCTACATTAGCTGTTCTGATACATACATAGCCTACTTGCAACTGGCATCTTTTACTGAAGGATGGGTTGATCTGTCGGTCGGTATTTAATGGTCGTTGTTATGGCTCTAGTCAGAGAATAAATTTTCAGCCATTTGCAGTTTTTGCAAATTACTTTTCGTCAGGCACGTAGCGAGACTTAAATTCAAGAGGAGGCAACTTCACAGACCATTGACTAAAACCTGGTCATTGAGGTCATTAGTCAATCGAAGTTCCAGTACATAAAAAGCAAGAAGAGGCAGCTGCCTCCTCGTGCCTCAATGTAGCTACGCCTATGCTCTTCGTTATTGCAGTGAGAAATGAGTTACAATTAATATTCCACGCGGAAAAAACTTGGCCTCTGGAGGCAGATTGTTCGAGAATGCGCAGTGCACAACGGAAATGCAAGGATGTCAGATTATTTTAAAAGAAATCGTAGATGCAACCTTCTCGCCACATTGGGAAGAAATTTTGATGCTAACCCTATCATAGACTTAAATTGCACTGTCTCCATTTTAAAAGTTCACATTCAGTCTGCCAATGTAAAGCATAAATTGCATGGTCGATTATTCTGTTAGCAACTATTTACGACTGTGCTTTCAGTAAGTCTATTCCGAAAACAATGCACAATGGTCCAAGGCTATTTACCTGATTGAATCCACAATGATGACACTCGTGACAGACAAGGTTTTTACGGCATTATACGGTCTTGGTAGCCGTGGGTTAGTCCATAGCACGATCCAATGTGTAGTTGACAATAATTTCTGGTGGTCACTCGGTCACAGGGCATCTTTTGTGCACTTTAGTTTAGCTCCGAATCCAGCTCTTTTGTCACTCATTTAGGCCTACGTTGAATTCACTGTCAAACTGAAACTCGTAAGACCCGCCGCCATCCATCATTTTCCTCACAGTCAACCAACAACCTCTGATGTTATCGATTCAGCGGCAGTGGTGACGTCATTAATCATGAATACCCAGGTAACTATTAGTATGGAAGCAAGCTAGTGAGACGGCGCAACTGACTATAGTATGGAATGAAATCGTATATATAGCGACCGGACAGCCAGCAACTCCTATCGATGCATTTAGAGGCCCGTTCTGAGCAGCTATGATTTGATGTATTTCAGTACTAGGTCGTAGATAGCATTTCGATATTACAAGCTTTCCCTTAGGCCCTACTGGCTTTCGAGGTGCAATCACGGCCGCTGCAGTCAGGTTTGCTCTTATATGCTTTAGATTAGAAGCATATCTGGGTAATTTGTAGAAAGTCATTTGGATGCCTTTAAAGAGCATCTGATCAATTAAAATTACATATTTGAAGCAGTTAGGATCAATATAACTCATTAGACGGTCTATTTGTCTTAAACTGCACATTCCAATTTCAGTTTGTGTGAAGGTCATTTTTCCTACGATGAGTCAGCGAGTTTTGGGCGCTCGCTTGTGTTAGCATTTTTCATGCTGCAAGTTTGACTGTCGATTTGTGATTGGCTGACGGACATCCTGCGCTGAGGTTTGGTGTGACGTAGACATACGCGCAGTTGATCACGTGGACACTCGTGCTTTTAAAACGCCGAACCCGCGATGCAATGATTCAGATTTATAGGCATGTCTATCAGTCTACGTCGGTTTTAGCATAACGAAGAGGAAGCAAATTCAGTGTTGGGAAGCACTGATCTAGGCCTTGCTCGTGTAATCTAGCCTCTATAGTCTATATAGGCTAATAGCTTACTTATATAATCTTGTTTTTCGAAGACCATTCATTTTGTTAAAATATGTTTGGCTCATGCTGAGGGCTTCTACTTCTCCGCAAGCCCCACCTTGATGATGGATGCTATGATGTGACTAATTTGATTGATTCCTTTGGTTCGTCTGGCTGTCCTTCTCTTATGCATATTCTCACTCCGTCTACCTCAGTCGTTTAATCCAGTTGAAATTATGGCATGAAAAGAGTTAATGAATGTTTGGTCTTATCAATCTGCACTGATTTATTCAGGACAACCTATGCATTCACACACACATAAGTTATTCCTAGTGTCTAGTGTAATACATGTGCGGGTGTGTGCTATCGCAGAATGCGGTCGATGTGGAGAGGAGCGGAGGAGAGTCGGTCGACGACATAATATAAGTTCTTGGTCATTGAATGGTGTCATCTGAAATTGACAGAACACTCAAAAGAAACTAATATCGTCGTCGTCGTCGTCGGTGCATTGAGTATCGTAGGCCGTCCATTCATCCATTCATTCATTGCACCTAAAACATCTCCCTCTCCCTCCCTCTCTGCCACTATTTAAAACGAGTCTACTGCTGAGCGCTATTCTCACCATTATTACTACTATTATTATAATCCGCCAAAATGACAGAAACGACTCTCAACAGCCAACAGCCAACAATGGCTGCTGATATGCGCAGAATAATCAACCATTGGTCCATCATCGCCTTCGTCATCATTGTCGTCGTCGTCATCTGACATCATCATAAGCAAGTGCATCGTAGGCCTCTGCCATGCAGCAACCTGCGTAGTATTAATATACATGTAGTCTATACTCTATAAGTCAATAGTGAACAGCGAGAAAAGTGGTCGTAGTTATTAGTACTGTCGCAATGTTAATGCGCGTGAGTGACTAGGAGAGCAGATAAGCAGTTGTAGTATAATTAGTATAATGCATGGTGCATGATAATAAGGCGCTTTAGAAGCTATTGCAGGGTGGACAGAGAAGAGGACGAGATGCTGTGTGTCTATAGAAAACAAGATTAATTAACATCCAGCCAGATTGTCAGCAACATCTAAAGAGAAAGTGTGTAAAGGAATATCCAATCAGTCTACTACGACTATAGCCTGCAGACAGTCGCAGGCTCTCAGTTCTGCCAGGCAGAGATGAAGCGTTCGAGAATGGATGCAGTGTCGAGTAGCCATTATAATTCGTCGTCTTCTGTACCGGAAATTAATGTGAATAATTTGTCAGTCTTTGAAAAATTGTATCAGGTGACATTAGTTCTGTCTTTCGAACCTTCAGGTTTTCATTAGTTTCAATTTTGCCTTATATTTTTGTTATTTCGATGAACTCGATGTAATCAATTGCGGCGTGTCAGGTGTCTCGAGTGTCAATAATAAAAGAATAGGCCTATAGTCTAATAATCGGTGCTTTTTTTCAGACGGAACACTCCGGAACGGCGTTCCGGAACCTTTTTCAACGATTAAAAAATTATTTGGTTATATTAACATTTTTGAGAGAAAATTATTTAGTTACATTAATTTAATTTCAGTGTTTATTGATATGTAATATATATTTTAAAATAAGAGGTTCAGGTTTAGCCTTTCGAAACCCTTCCATAATTGTTCTGAATTTGTTCCGTTCCGGAACCGTTTTTCTAGAAAAAGGCACTGAATATAATAGCCTATGTCATGCGCTTACGTATATTGACTTCGCATGTGACCAGCCAGAGGTCAGTCGTTGATCGACTTCCTCATCATTTCGACCGTACATTTTGTCTACATGTAGCCTAAATGTAGCATTTGCTCATTGTGAGCAAGTTGGAGTTTACTGGCGCATTGTTGCGTGACGGATTAATAAGCGTTTCTGCCAAGGATTCTGTGCGTGTAGAGGGCATTTTGTTTGCAAGTCGCCTCCGTCTACGTGACTGCAACAGGCGCATTCTTCTGATGCACGATGAAGCCTGGAATACACGGACCGCGTATACGCCGCTTGTAGCCGGTTGTTTTCGTCTCGGGGGATCGCGAGTGGGGCGCGGGTCATTGGAGTGACCTCGACCGTGAGTCACCATGCATGGTGGCGATTCGATCTACCGACCGACACGCGACGAATGCCTCTTCTGCCTCTACAGCTAGCGCCACGAAGAATTAGCCGCACTGGCATCATCTTATACCAACGGACGAGAGACTGCTCGGCGGCGGCGGCAGCGTCATCGTGTGCTGCGAGCGCTGTCACCTGTCGTATCTTCACCCCATCAACACAACTTGGTCATGCAGAGACTCTGAACATCCATTCCAGTTGTCAACCGTTGACGGGAATCCTTGGTTCATGACAGCTCGACGTATGTGCGCAAACTATCTCTCCAGTCTCCACAGGTCTTTCACTCGAAACTGAAAACACTGCTTTTTGACAAATCCGCTCCTGAATCCAACACTTCTCCCTGCCTACCTCGTCGTCTCAACACCAAACACCATCCACCTTAGCCGCCTGTCTATCTGCCTGCCTGCCTGCCTGACTCTCTGGATTTTGACCACTTGGCTATCGATTTTGTTTTGATTGAGCGCCTGTGAATAAGCTGGTTCCCGCGACTTCGCTTTTGTGGGCGCTGTAGAAGTTTCGAGTTTACGATTACGATTACGACCCGCCACTGGTGACTCATCTAGTTTAATATGCATTCATTCTTTTGCTAATTGATGTCCGTCTATTTGTAAATGATAATTAACATCATATAGGTTAGCGCAGAGAAAGCCTCTGATTTGACGTAGACAACGATGATGATGACAAAAATGATGATAATGATGATACAGTTGTTTTCGTATACGATGTGTGCAGGTGACGTGGCGTAAGCAAGACGAGGTCCATCCGCTGACGATTGGTCTTTTCCAGTTTGCTCCAGACACGCGGATAACAGTGGACCACAACCAGCGAACGATGGAATGGAGTCTGACGATCCAGGACATCAAGGCATCCGACGAAGGAGTCTATCGATGCCAGATCAGCACCAAATACGACAAATACTCCTACGACATCAGACTCAACGTCAAAAGTTAGCAGTCTTATTATATAAGCCATTGCTGTGCAAAACAACGACAACGACGCTTATCATTACATGTTGACTCTGTACATGAGATCGACTGAATACATTATTAGAATACAATTAGTGCCTTTGTCTTGGAATGACCGTCTCATGTGAACCACATAGCTTTGCATGAGGCGTTTTGGTTGGCCTCGCGAGGACTTCCCCGCACCATTAATTGGCCCTGGTCGAACTGCCCTACAGCCATGGCATTTAAAAAGACCTTATTAGTCGTAGTCTTACTCGTGCAGGTTTTCCTGCTGTTAAGGAGCCACCTATCCTCTGCTGAGTCGATGTTAGAAGACCTGATGGATTCACTTCGATTCTCTGGCACTCCGGGCATTGTCTGATATGGGACGCCACGGTGACAGTCACTGACAGACAACATGGATATTTTCTAATTGCTATAGCAACTCAAGTTTTTGTTTGTGCCGCGGCAGAACTGGCAGCCGTTAGAAAAGATGCTAAATAGGCCTACAGTCCACTGCTCGCAACACGTGGCTTTGTTGAGTTTGTTCCTTTGGCTTTTGAAAATAGTGATCCTATTAATAGTGCTGGCCTATCTAGAGTTCGTCATGGATTTGAGACAGTCTATCTCGCGTTTTCGAGGATGCGAGAGAAACCTTCTCTTTCAATGCTTCTCGCTAGCAATACAGCGTTTCAACCCGTTGTTTGTCGCAGTATACCTTATCCGTAGCTGTCGTAGGTCATATCAACTGTCTTCGGACAACTTTTATCTCCTGAGTAATTAAGCCTGCACTTACCTCGGGTAAAATAATAATAGTACTGTACTAATAAAATTACTGCTACCACCACCACCTGAATTTTTGTAGCTCCTGCGTCGTCGGATCATCGCTTTTAAGCATGAATGTGCAATTACTTATATACTTACTATAGCGCCTTTTGCATGGGTAGGCGTATAGATCACGCAGGTATTCGCTTAGTTCTGCGTCGATCATCTGTCGTGTGTTGCATCGTTTCTTCTTCTTCATTCAGCCATTCAGGTGACTGGCACAGAGTACGTCGAGCGAGGATCACCGATCCAGCTCGTCTGCAACGTCACCGGGAAGCCAGATCCTCCTCTGAACATCGATTGGTACAAAGGTCAGAACAAGGTCAAGTCGGACACGCAGAGCGGCGTCATCATAACGAAGAAGATCGAGACGAAGGTGCTCGTCTCGATGCTGCTCATCCGTAACAGCCAACCGGAAGACTCCGGCGAATACACCTGTAAATCATCGGACCGTGAATCCAGTTCCATACGAGTCCACGTTCTTAACAGTAAGCCAACGACGAACCTCTCATTTGAACGCACGACATATATATATGCGTCTATATATATATATATATATATATATATATAATTATATATATATATATATATATATATATATATATATATATATATATATATGGGAAAGCGTATTTGTACACAATTATCAAGAGATCATCGATTGATGCTTTGATAACGGCGCTTTAGAAGCCATTAGACTGGATTAGATTAGAGTACAAAGTGCCGTGCTTAGTGGTTAGTTACTGTCAAGTTAGAGCAGTTAGAGACGCTTTTAGCATTCACAGACAAATAAAATTAGAATTGCGGCTGAGCTTGGCATCGAAAGTGAATCCTAAGAAGAACACTATAGGCCTAGGCCTATATACTGGCCAGTCTCGAATTTTACGTTTCTATCTACGGCAATCGAGAAACTAGTCACACAACAGCTGTTGCGATATTTAGAATCCTGAAACTGAATGCCAACGCTAAAGTATACGGCTTTCTAAAAGGCCATTCAACACAGACAGTTCATCTGAGATTTATAAAGTATATCTCTGGTGTCTGTGACGCCATTGACTTTGGACATGCCAAGCAGCTGCTCGTACTTCAGGATATGAGCGGGGCATTTGATGTGGTGGATCGAGACATCTTGTTGACCAGACTTACCACTCACATAAAGTTATGGACCATTCGTTTGAGTGGCTTCGCTCTTTCCTCCATTGGTGTTGGCTAAGACAACTCAGTTTGGACACCAGTTCAATTCAGTGCATCGTAGGGTTTAGTTCTTGGGTCGATTCTCTGTATCTTCTCTGTATCCTGCATATGAGATCTTGGGAGTGCTTATGGACACTACCGAAGAGCTACCGAAGCGGATGACATTAGTGTCTGCTCAATACCAGCCATTGGCGAACCTGATTTTCATAACGGACTGTCACTCCCTGCTCAGTTTCTGCCTGGCCACACCTCCCGTGACCTCCGACTATCCATCTACCTTCCGCTTTTAATGTAGATTTGCGCAATGCTGCATAACTGCATTTTTGTGTTCTGATTTGTTCCTAACTTTTGAAGCAAAGATGTGGCTCTGTGTGTATGTCTTAGGAAACCCTGTTTGCTGACAAGGGCCAATGCAACTACTTCTGGAGAGCGGGCGTGGCTGTCCGTCGAACACGTTGGCTCTGCTCTGGTGCAATCCATCACTCGATAAACTATCATTTGCCCCTAGATATCGGTCTTATCTATCCCTCGGGTCGGTATGCTTCGAAGACACTTGGCAGTTCGGCACCAGCTGTGATAGCCAATTGATCATTATCTGTATGGGGCCGTCCATAAATGACGTCACGCACCTAGGGAGAGGGGGGTCGGAAATTTGTGACGATGTGTGACATGGGGGTGGGGTGAGGGGGTCAGAGAAGTCTGACGTCACATCAGGTCTGTGTAATTAAATTTAACAAATAACAACAATTTCATTTTAATAATAACAGCACTAATTTTGAGTATTTTCATAATTTTTTTGATTATTTTAATGTATACGGGCACCATTATTAATAATTTTCTAATTATTTTAATATTTGGTCACCGTTAGAGTTTAAAATATTCATTCTCTCCCTATTTATTCCACGAAGGAGCATTTTGCTTCGCCATGGAAATATTTGGTTTGAGGGGGGGGTCAGAGCTTTGTGACGTAATTTTTAAGGGGGTGTGTAACTTTTGTGACGAAGTGTGACGAGGGGGAAGGGGTCAAAAATCGGCCAAAATTGCGTGACGTCATTTATGGACGGCCCCTATCCTGTAGGGTCACGGCCAATGCTCGTCCTTCCGTCAGACCTCCAATAACTTCCGTAGCACCTTGGCGCTTGTACAGTAAACAATATGCTACCACATCTTCGTAATTCATGTACGGTAACTATGATACCGTACTTACACAGATCAACAGTGTGTTATATTTGCAGAGGAGCATATCAATTCCCAGTGCACTTAAGAAGTGCAGGTCCTGTTTTCATCGTATCTCCATACAGCATCACGTTGTTTTAGTTTTAGAAGAAAACTGTCGGATTATTTAAGGATTAAGTTGTCGTTACGGAGATACTGCAATGTAGCAGTGGAAAGTGTAGCAGTGTCTGTGTTGTATGTCCTGAGAAAGCTCATCATTGATTCGACGCAGGATATACAACAGTAGGCCTATAATTATATAGCACTGATGCTTCGCTGGATTATATGTGTCACATATCCAGACAATTACTCCTAGTTCAGGTTTTTTTCTTTAAAAATCCGTACTGTATCCATGAACATTTTAACGAACACGCCGTGAAATAAAACTCGTTAATAATTGGCCGCTGCTTAATTAATGTTATCATTTCATATCTATGTATTTTTTTATAAATTCGAAGATACAATAAAGTAAATCCATTTCTTTTACAAAATTTTCACACATTTCTCAAAAACAACTGTAATTTTTTTTTAAAAATTTAAAATGCAAGGTCTTCTATGCAATGTTGATGTTTTTATATGACGTCTGTGCGTGAAGTTTTATTGCACAGAATTTCTTATTTTTCTGTCCAATGCTGCCACAACTTTTACCTCGTTTTTCTCGGAATTATAAAAAAAACTGGAGATTCACTAGGATAATTCTCACACGACGATATGTATACAGAAGGACAAACTTTCAGCATATAGTTTAGATGTATGTGCAATTGTACATGTAGGCCTATCGAAGTAGATGAGCATGTATGCATGTGCAATTGTACATGTATGCGTGGATATATTATTTGGATCACTGGATGTATGTATGGTGTTTTCTTTCTTTGTATGTTTATATCTAGACACCGTTTTATCTTAAAAGTCAAACAAATTACAATAAGGAAGAAATCTTCCACTAGCTGCTCCACAATGGAATCCATTGATTCGACTGAATGGATTATTTTCATCGAATACAAAGATTCTGCTTTTACGATAGGCTCGCCAGAAATCGAATAAATGCGCTATAAAACTGTCTGTGTGCATGAGGCAGCTGTAGATGCCCATTTGATAGAAAGGCTTCGTTTTCAGACTTCAATGCATTCCGATTGTTTTACTTTTTCTGTAGCGACGATGGCCGAGAGTCGCCAGGTCAAAGGTTACATCCGGTCAACGAGCAGTACGTTCACGAGGTTAGCGCCAGGTGTCGCCGGTCTACTGAACGCTTTGACATGTGTCGCTGTCTGTTGTCTGCTGGTGATGTTAGTGAGGTAGCGCAGAACGACTGATCGTATCGTTCACACGTCGTCTATACACGCAGCCAATGCACACTGCGGATAGCATAGCCGTGGTGGTGGTCGTTATGCATGTGGCTTTGCGTATAGGCAAGCACGGACAGTTATCGCTTGGCCGCACATTATGTGTACAGTCATACCCTGGAGAGAGAGGGAAGGAACCCGAAGGAACGGAGGCTTGGTTAGTGCAAGGGATAATTGCACGTCGTCGGCTTAGTTTCAGAGTTTCAGACCCAGTGCAAATGGTTGCCGCCTCTTGTGTTATGGACTGATGATAGTAATTCTGTCCGTGACAATCCGCCAACGACTCCCTGATTTGCCCTTACCGTCTATAGCTCCGTTTCATTGCAGCGAGCCGCATGAATCGATCTATGGCTCACGGACGGATCGATAGGCCAGCCATAGCCTATATATCTACTGGCCATGGAGGGAGCATAATAACGACCAGGCAGGTGACAACTACAGACGATGAGTAGCAGCCTCGCCACCGCCACCGCCGCTCCTGGTCGATCGTCGCCTGCCATGCGATGTGAGGCAGAATGACGGCCACTCATATGAAGAGAGATTCCGACGCTTCTATATATATATATATATATATAATATATATATATATATAATTATATATATGATGTTTTGATCTAATTTCTGTCCATCAGTCGCTGACCACTCATGACTGGCCAAGCATCGCGGACGATCTTTAGCTGCCCACTCCCAATTCCTGGTGTCTTCCTGTCTCTCTTCCTATAGCTCTGCCTCCCTTTCTATTTCTCTCTGTCTCTCTCGCGTTCCTGTGAATCCTGTCGCTAACTGCCCAAACTTGACTGATTTTCATGTTAGGGCTATATCAATTTTAAAGTTTCATTTTGATTTATTTTTAATTCTGAGGTTGAGTTTTTCAGTTACTAAAATTGGCACTTGTCATTGTTTAACAAACCACCTGCAGTATTTGTTTAGGGTTTCTACAGTAATTTTTAATTTCCATAGGTTTAAAAAGGATTCTGTCAACATAGATTTTAATCTTTAACATCCACAGACGTCGTCTATCTTAATTAATCGGTTGTCTATTTTTGAAATAACATGAAATAACATAGAAAGTTTTAAACATAGGCTATACCTGTGTAGTTAATAATTATATACAAGCATGAATTCAGTAGAAAAGGAAACATTTTAATACGCTACATTTCAAATTCAAAGCACCAACCAATAAATCTTGATCAGGCGTATGACGACTTTACATCGTAAAGTGCAATTAGTAGGCTAAGCTCCGAATGTTTGTACAATAAACACCTCATGCTCTTGAGTTCCTAAAATTAAGAATCATTAGGAAGTTTTGGCACAGCTGGCCTATATTGACAAGCCGACGTGTCAACCGTTATTTTCTTTCAGTTCGAATGCAATCTATAAACTCGACTTCGAAAATTGTTGTGTTCGGTCACTACATGTTGGCTTCACTACATGTTGGCTTCACTACATGTTGGCTTCACTACATGTTGGCTTCACTACATGTTGGCTTCACTACATGTTGGCGTC
Source organism: Aporrectodea caliginosa (assembly GCA_020284085.1). Lineage (NCBI taxonomy): Eukaryota > Metazoa > Annelida > Clitellata > Crassiclitellata > Lumbricidae > Aporrectodea > Aporrectodea caliginosa. Next base: position 797,727 of record JACEVL010005070.1, read on the forward strand.
TGTCAGTGTTCTGTTCGCCGCTGATCAGGCATCTTTCATAATGAAAGTCGGCGACCACGATGATCTTTCGATTAGACGCCCGTTTATTCTACACGAATCCGACCGACTGTACAATACTGCGCCTGAAGTCAGAAGCAGGTTCTTCTACTCCAGTGGCGTGGGTTTCTTTCTCCGTCATAGGCCTATCCACGCCACATGCGACGCTTCTGAAAAAATAATGCGGGTCCGGAGAAAAACCTCGCCGCATGCCACGACAGATGCTTCGATTTGGCCAATCGCCCACAGGGAAAGAAATCTTAGTCGCGTGGTATGCCCAGGTTTGCCCACGCAAGAACCGGAAGAGTAGCGGGCGTACACGCATTGCACTACCGGCGGTTTCGACTTTCTTGCGGAGGGCAAAGACGCGGAGATAATTGGTTGGGGTGCTGCGGTTGGGGCCACCTTCCGTGGTTTTTTGGCCAAGCGTTTCTCGAGCTGAGAGTACGATGTACGACAGGATGTTCTTCGAGGATCCATCGTCTCCGGTAGTATATAGCATCTGTCCCTTGGTTACCACGACAAGTCCGGATTTTGGCATGTGCACTCTGGGCACGTAAACTATGTGCCAGTGCACAGAACTCCGTCCCTGATTGCACTCTGTCAGTATCAGTGCCAGTCCCAAGCCTGGATGAAGGAGGAGGGCGACGCTAATGGTCTTTGTTATCACACAGTGTCGTTAAACTGAAACTACTGCCAGTGCACAGGAGCCCCCACAACATAGGGACCTCCACCACAAATGCAAGAAATTTGTTTGACTCGCGTTTCAAAATTGATTATGAAATATTTCTGTAGTGCGCAGTGTGCACAGACACAATTTGACACAAATATCTAAAAGTAAGAAACAGTAAAAAAAAGTCAGAAGTTAGTTTGTCTCGGACGTGAAGTCATGTCAAATTAGTGAAACTTTGCGTGTTTCTTCTTCGTAAATTCGGTCACCAGGTCCTCAAAGTTGCTCTCACGCACAATGTCAGCTTCTATGCTCAGTAGAGCCAGATGGGACAACCACTCATTTCCCATTAACGGGCGAATTAAGTCTGTTCTCTATCAGTTTCATTTTTTAGAATGAACGGAACAGTTACTGACCATCAGCACCAGATAGGCCAATATGATTTCGTACCCATCGCCGCCAGAGGCCCAGACGGCTGGCACCCCTCTGGCGGCGATGGGTACGTACTAACGATCTTCAGTGTCCTCCGAGAGTCCTCGGTCAGTCGATCGTCAAGTCCAGTGCTACCCTTAGTGTTGGTCCAGGGCTCAGTGTAGACTGACTGTGTAGTAATCGCGTGATTGTAGCCTTTCCCTATCGCAAATAAAATTTTAACTGTAGGGTGAAAGTCTAATACGTACCTTATTGAATCTCCATCATAATTTTCCTGGCTTATTCTGTATTTATGCCGCTGTTCAAAGACATTGGCACGGTGGCAGACTGTGGCACGGTGGCAGACTGGTTAGAGCGGTTGAACTGTAACGCGGAGAGTACGGGTTCGATCCTCGTCCGGGGCGGTTACTGTGTAGGCACCGTGAGCAAGTACTTCGCGCACAATTGCTCTGCAATATAATTGCATCTGCGCCGCCGAGGTGTGTGCACTTCTGAGCTTTGGACCACTTTTGGAAGAAGGGCGATATCAAAATTGTATTGTATTATTGCCTAGTAAGTAGGTAGGCAGCAAGACAGTTAGTAAATAACTGATCTGATATCGAATGACATGCAGTGATTATTATGCTGTAGGCTAAGTCTGTTTCTCCTTGACATGGACCATGTTAGCAAGTTTTGCTCTTGTCTTGCTGCTGATAGGTTCATGTAATATTATATCATAATATCATATATTATGATATAGTCTAATATTACATGAACAAAGTCGTTAGCAGTCGATAGCTTAGCGACTGGTTGCGACTTGAGGGTTTAGCGGTTGGCGGCGGCGGATGGGGACTAGGCAGATAGGGTTAACAAAATTGGCTCCAGGACAAGGTTCAAAGGGACAGTCAGGTGGATGGTGTTTATAAACGGCGAGGGATATAAGAGGAATCGGGATATGATTAGCGAAAGAGCAGTGTTCCCAGTTTTAGGCTTAAAGTGAAAGACTTGTGGAGAGATAGCAAGAGGTGAGGTGTTGCAATTGGTGAGTTCATAGGATGGATCAGACGGTTTGTCGTAATTATGTAGGGAGTTTGTTCTAGAGAGGCGGAACTGTGAAGAAATTTCCACATATTAGTGATGGGGTGACGGAAGGGCAGAGAAGTGTTAGGGCGGAAGAAATGGGGTTCAGCCAAGTACTTGAATTGAATTAGATCCGTAATTGACTAAAGTGACTGATGTTGCACAAGTCTACTAAATAACTGATTTAAAGTTTCTTCGGAAACTTGACGAAAGACCCGAAACACTGTAAAGCATGTTTTATTCATGAGAAATTAAATAATTATTGCGCCAATTAGTGTGCTAGTATTTCACTCTGCAATACAGCTTCAAGTTCAGTAGTAAGCTTAGTCTGCACCTGCAGCCCTGGCGGTTTAATAAGAGTTTGTCTCACTTTCGGCCTTGCGGAAAATGTCCTCTGACGTTGGGACATTGCACAGGATGAACTGGATGAATTTGAGGCGTTCGTCGCCCGTGTAGGTCTGTGAATGACTGGAGACCTTCTCTAAGGAAGCCTACAAGTGCTCCCTGACGTTCATGTTGACTCTGCCCATGGCGCGTTTTCGTTGACTCCCTGTGGCTTGACTCCGAGTCCCTTCCATCTAATCTAGTCTTCTATCATCCTCCTTCTTATCCCTCGGCTCATTCCAGGGCAACAAAAAACAGGGCTTACGGGGTTTTACGCCACGCCAGAGACCCTCCTGCTTTACTAGGAGCTTACGGGGTTTTATACCACGCCAGAGGCTCAGCAGGTCAAGAATAATACAAACACCACAACACAGAGCCATAGTGCAACCGTAACATGCATCTGAATTCATCCCATCTCCGCTCAAGCAGAAAATTCGCCGCCACGGCAGCAAACTTGCAGGCGCCAGTCACCTACAGAAACAGAGTAAAACAACGAAGGTTATTATTACACGTTACGACAGATAAATAATATTAAATAGTATCATGAAATGAAGGAATAAAATACAAGTCTCCTTCTGGGGCGGCCCTTTTGGTCAGCTCCGCGCTGACATACACCAGGAAGCTTTATGTTCCAGTCTCAAGTCAACCAGGTCAGCGATAGCTGCGCTCAACTACCTGTGGAGATATGTAGGTGCCGCGCATTTTACCTCATCATGACTCGGTTCTTTTTTTGGATAACAGTCTTCAGCATTACGCATGCTGCTGAAAATATATCTTCATTCAGGAAACATTTAAAAAATGGCTTAAACTGCACATCAATATCTAGATGAGTTAGATATGCAGGCGTGCAGCGCCTTTGTCATGAGGTTGCCGACTAAAAGACGCTATGTTAAGTGGCTGATGCAAACAAGCAAATAAACATACCTACATGCAAACATGCATGCATAGTTGCATACATACATAAACCTACATAGTACATGCATACATACATAGGGCCTACATACATACGTGCATACATACATACATACATACATTAGTTACATACTTACTTACTTACTTATTTTACATACATACGTACATACGTGCATACATACATACGTATATACTTACATACTTTACATACATGCATAAGTATGTATGCATACATACATACATACGAACGCACGTACGTACATACATACATATATGCTAACATACATACATACATACATACATACACATACATACATACATACATACATACATACATACATACATACATACGCACTTCTTGGTTGACTATACGCAATCATGTCCTACCCTCATACTTACATGTGGCCCTTACAGAGAAATCAGTCGGATGATGCGAGAGACTGAACAACCCGACGTTGACGAACATCAACGTTTCTTAGATGAGAGATCATCATCTGACAAAGATGCATACAGAATGTTGAATTAGAAGAAGAAAAAGAAAAACAAAAGAGCAGAAAAAGAAGTAGGAAGAGGAGAAGGAGGAGGAGGACGACGAAGACGAAGACGAGGAGGGGAGGAGAAGAGGAGGAGGAGAAGAGGAGGAGGAGAAGAGGAGAAGGAGGACAAGGATGAAGAGGAGAAGGGGAGAAGGAAGAGGAGGAGAAGAGGAAGAGGAAGAGGAGAAGGACGAGGACGAGGAGGAGGGGAGGAGGGAAAGGAGGAGAAGAGGAAGAGGAGAAGGAGGAGGTGGTGGAGAAGAGAAGGAGAAGAGGGAGGAGCACTAGGAGAAGCAGAAGAGGAAGGAGTAAGAGAGAATGAAGAAGGAGGATACGAAAAAAGCAGTCCCTTGAGATAGCTTGAGAGGTAACTATGGATATGAAGGAGCTTTAGTGATTTCATTAATTTTTCTTAGTCTCGGCATATGAGGGCCGACGGCCAGTCCTCTCTCTAGGCGTCTGATCTTCATACAGATAGTGTACGGTCAGTGTACTCATTATAGCTGAGTTGGAACTTAAAGCGAGATAAACATTTAATTTTAACCTAAAGAGAAAGAAAACACATAATTTCAAAAAATAAGAAATTGACCAACGAGAAAATAGGGTGCAAAATTACCAAGAATCAGTAGCGTAGCCAGAGGGAGCAGAGAGAGCGGACGCTCCCCCTGAGACCATTTTGGCAAAATGTGGGGCCTTTTCGCAATTTATCTATGGCCCAAAAACATAGAGGGTTTCGACGATATGCAGGTCAAACGGCGCATATAACAGTGTAAGAGTGGCGTTACTGGCGTAGCCTACCGATCTGTTTTCCCGCTAGCAAATTTTCTGATAGGTCTACGTTTGACTGTGCTTCGCCAAGTAGGCCCTATTGCTGTTCTGTCTATGCTGAGGTGTCCCGTCGTTAGCGCGCAGAACAAAAGCGCGCCGTCAATTGAGCGCTGCAAAATATGCCCGTCAAATGCGCGCCGACGAAAGAGCGCAGCGTAGCCTAAAAGACTACAAAGTTCCTTTGAATGATGAATGATAACTTCAAAACATTTCCCACCGCGATTGATTAAATTTGTGTAGGCTAATAAATTATTATTATCAGTGAGACACACATTACACACTAGTAATGTGTGTCTCACTCGAAGACGGCAACTTAATATGCAGTTTGTCAATAAATAATTATTGCACAAATTAAATTAAGTTGCTATCTTCAAGTGAGCACACACATCGAGGAAATTTATAGTTTTAGTGTTCTAAATTTTTCGCCCATTGAATAGATGAAACCGGGCTTTAACGTCGAAAATTATATTCGGTGGTAGAGAAGTTGGATTGATGAAAAGATCTCTTGCTAAATAGTAAATAGATGTTGGATTGATGAAAATAAGTCTTGCCTACAGAGAAGTTGGATTGCTGAAAAGAATTCTTGCTTAAATCGATTGATGAAAAATAATAATGCCACAATGGGGGAATAATTTAGAGCGCTAAAATGATTAATTCCCAATTTTTTTCCTTTTGCGCGGTATTGTCCTATCAATTATACAAAAGAATTTTTTCATTTTGTATGTTTCTGTGTAACGATGTATGCGCGCTATTGTCGGCGCGCATTTGTCTTGGCGCAATTGACGGTACGCGCTTTTGACGGCGAGCTTTTGTCCTGCGCGCTAACGACGGGGTGCCCTATGTTGACGTAGGCGTATGTAAGTATGGAGGGACCGAAGGAGTACAGAGACAGACAGCAATGATTGACATGCCATGGAAGGCTGGCATGACCCTGAATTGACCCCCACTCTTCGAATGAGCGAAGTGTATCTAGCTCTCAGGATGCAGAGAGAGAGAGAGAGAGAGAGAGAGAGAGAGAGAGAGAGAGAGAGAGAGAGAGAGAGAGAGAGAGAGAGAGAGAGAGAGAGAGAGAGAGAGAGAGAGAGAGAAGCCTAGTGTGGGTTCCGCTGTCTCCCATTCTCTTTTGCCAGTGTGCTGTTCGCTCGCTGTCGCGGCGGCCACTGGTGCTCGATGGCGCTCCCATTTTTCGGAGTCCACGAGCCCCAGTAGTACTTCTCCGAGCGCTACTTCGGAGCGGTCTGGTTCCCCAATCCAGCACCCTTTCAATGGAACGTGGCTTTTCCCAAACAGAAGTTTGAATAGATCTTGAACGAGTTTCTCTCGATGTGGACGCAGCAACGGCAGGTCTGGCTTCATCAAGGGTTTTATAGTTAACCTTCGAAAGGTCCCTAATTATTAGGCTCCTCCTCGGCAAGAAAGTAACTATCCCCTCACTATCACCAGATCCACCAGTAGCTCCATCGACGTGATACCTTGACGAGGTGAGCGCAATGGTCTTGACTACACGGAATAGCTCGATCGATCATAACCTTTCTTTTTAAGTTCAATAAACTAATTAATAATAAACAACATTTTCTTTTACACATTTAATTTCATACTCTGACATTGCACGGTTCTCTAACATATGTCTAATAAATTAATGCGTGGTGCTTCTGCGGCGGAAAATGCCGCCACGCAACCCGCGAAAATTTACTTCTGCGGCGGAATTTTTTTGGACATTTTATCTAAAAACAACTCTAACCCGAACACTGACCCTAACCGACCGTCACAGCGCTTAACCTGACCCTAACCGACAGTCACGAGGCCAAACCTGACCCTAAGCGACCCTCACGACGCCAATTTATAGGAAGTACCGCATTTTGAACAATGCGCATGCGCCGAAGGTTGCGCATGCGCAAAGCGATTCCGCCGCAGAATTGTCGAAAATGTTACTTCTGCGGCGGAATTTTCCGCCGCAGAAGATTTATCCTAAATTAATATATAGCCTAAACTGTATAATTAATATACATTATTTGTATATTTATATAGGGCCTACTTAATATGGCAAGCATTTAGTATCGGGGTGCGTGTATTTTCTCCCCGTCATTTTAGGCGTCGTGAGAGTCGGTTAGGGTAATGTTACGCGTCGTGAGGGTCGGTTAGGGTCAGGGTTAGGGTTAGTGTCGTCTTTAGAAAACATCGTACCTTGCGCGCAGCATGTCACAAGATACCGTCCAACGCCCGTAAACTTACACACCCGATACTAAATGCTTGCCGGCTAATTAGTAACTGTATCACACCAGTGTCTAACACACGAGGCATCAGCCGATGGCGCACAAAAACCAATCCGTAATCAGATTGATCCATAGACTACATAGGCCAAAGAGGTTGAGCACAATACAATGACTGTTAAACATTGTTATGTGAGGCTTACCTTAAGTGAATGTCGTCTGCAAACAATGGTCCAGATATCTTTCTGTCTAGGCCTATTTTAACTCTTTCCTGATGGACAGTTCGACTGTTTGAAATGCCATTCTTGTTGATAATTCGATGTTGGTCGGTTTGCGTCTTCAAAATGCAGTTATTTCGACGAAACTTCGAATTTAAACTTTTCTTGTTGACATGTTTGATGATTTTCTGCTCGAAACGGCAATTGCGTGTCGCACATATGATTCTTGTACGTTAATTTTAGTATCTTCTTTAACTGGCTTCGTTGAATATCGAATTTTTACTTCTTCAAATCGACCATTTTCGATTATTTTCTGTTCAAATTGTCTAAGAAACAATCGATGCAAAGATGACGTCATCGCAAGAAGATGACGTCATCGCAAGAAGGCTTTGCCTATTATAATAGACCTATACGTCATCAGTATTATCAGTATTGTACTATTGTTGTTATGGTTCCGGGGTCCGCTATTCCGGGGTCCGCTATTCCGGGGTCCGCTATAATTCCGGACTAAGGTGGCTGGCATGATTCGCAAAAGGTACGATGTTTTCTAATGACAACACTAACCCTGACCCTAATCGACCCTCACGATGCGGAGTCAGGCGGATCCCCGGAATAGCGGACCGGTACCATTGTTATTTGCCTAAATCAAGGACGCTATTTACACCTATAGGGTTCCATGCCTAAATCAATTTGCGGGCCATGGTTGGGTTACTCGTGTTTCTCATATGTCCGAGAAATCCTTACCTGCAAATTAACTTTCCGTAACATAGGCCTACAGTAATAATTGCAGGCCTTAGTCCCACCTCTTCAAGAAATCTTACCCTAATCCATCCACTCCACCACCTTCCAATTCCTCTATAAACACAACCCACCCTCCGTATTCTTCTCTATCCAGAGGTTGGTTCAATAATCTGTCGTCACTTGGCCAAGTTATATTGACCGAATGTGCTCTATACGAATCCCATATGGAAACATATATAGGTCCTATTTGAGCTTTGTACGAGCATGCTGGCAGGGTAATATCCATTTTTATTTGAATAATAGTCTAATAATTATCTTATTTATTGGCGTCTCGTTTGCAGTTTTAAATTAGATTTATTGTTCGATTTTAAATGTCTAATTGGTCAATTCTGAAGTTTTCCCGCCCTCCGTAATTCACCGCTCCAGGCCGCGGCCTCATTTCTTCATCTAGGCTACTATAGAATCCGCATCTATCTAGGCTATATTGTCTGGGCTTCTGGCAACAGAATTTTGTTCTTGCGTTCTAAAAAAACTTCTTATCCTTTGATATCCTCTGAGTCTAATCTGATGCAGCGCGGTATTTGTGAAGTGCTATCTTCACATTAGGAAATTATCTCTGAACTTGTTTAAGAAGATAGGCCTACATGAAATTGTCTCTTGAGCTTGTTCGTCCTTGAATGTGTCCCTAAATTCAATAGACTGCACATAACAAGCTAAGCATGACTCAAGGTCGTCTTTATAGACCTCAATGAGATTCGATGCCGCTGCCAGTAGGCCTAATTCTTGTGATTAGAGCACATCCCGTTTGCGTATTAAGCCGACCAAGACGAAATACATGTAGGCTAAGCTCGTAGGCCTACGCACCAAGCCGATGTTGCAAAGCAGTAAACAAACTGATAGAAAATTTTGTATTCAAAATTTATCTGACTGCGTCTATAGCCTACCATCCACAGAATAGTGTGATGAGGTTGATCGAGCGGATAAGTCGCACGTTGAAATAGAAAAGTTAGAAACTTCGACTTACAGAGCATGTGAAAATAAAGTAGCGTAGGCCTAGTTACGCCTACTTGTTCTAGCCTCGGTAATCTATCGTTTTATCGTTCTAAGTTATTCGCCAATCGCCATTGTATATGGGTTTTAGTGTTGGTCGAATACAAGCTGGATCGACGAAAGGAATTCTTGTTAAAAAGAAGTTGGATTGATGAAACTTATGTTTGTCTAAATAGAAGTTGGATTGATGAAAAATAACTTTTGCTTAAATAGATGCTGGATCGATTAAAAGAATTCTTGCCAAAGTAGAAGCTGGATTGATGAAAAATAAAAATGCTACAAAGGGCGAATAATTTGGAAGGCTAAAACGATAGATTACCCTAGCTTCAAGTAGAGCTTTGTCTTTGGCATATACCGGAGTCGACTCGTGAGTTGTGACTCGTGAGCCTATCCCTGCTGGCTATCAGGCATCATCCGCGCCTGCCCTGCAGCGTGCTATGGGTTTCCACCACAGCGGTGCACTGGGGCCTCCACCTAAGTTAATACGGCCCTGGCCTCTGTTCCACAATATCCTTCGAGCGAAGATAGCCGAAGACGCAACGTCCACAAAGGTTGGAAGATCGTCTAGTGGGTGAAGATGTGTACGGCCCTTGTGATTGGCTATAGGTAGTCGATGCGGGAAATGTCCGACAAGAGATTGTTGTCGATGGTATTTTCGACCAAGAGATGCAACCGACTTCTTGGCCCGAATACCCATGTTCCGAAGATGTTCGCGAATGTTGCTTGGACTGCTATGCATCGTTCTATAGAAATAGGCTATCCATAGCCTATACGCTTCATCTGCCCAAACTCCAATTGCTTGTTTTCGACCGCAAAGTAGAGCCACTATATTTGTTCCACGAGTGCCATGGGTCGAGATCTATAGGCTACGGGTGGAATCCGATATGGCTCGTGTTTTCTGTGCGGACGCCGACGGCCGATGTATAGCCTACCGGGGTGGAACCCGATGTTGCCTGTGTTTCTGTGTGGAGTTTATGTGGGCTGTTGGAATCGGAAAAACCGATGTGTATGTAGGCAACGAATGTGCTTCTGGAAGGCCAAAAATATATATCGCGACTGTCGTAGCTCCAACTGCGGTAGCTCTGTCGAAAACTGCGCCTTCGTAAAACGCCGACAGGATCGAGTGCGTCCAAACGCCGACACGGTTGGCCTGTAACATTCCACAGATGCCAAAGAAAATCGCGTGTTACACTGGTATGCGCTGGCTGAAGTAGGCCTAGGCCCTACGTGAAAAATAATTAGTCTGGCTATTCATGTGCATCTAACATTCCAACTTACTCTTGCTAAACCTATTAAGTCTCGTTCCTTCGACCTACACCTTTGGATGTCTTCTAATCGTCTCTCTTCTAAGACTCAGTTGATCTGATTTGGCACTCGCCAGCAAATCCTTAAACTTGACTTTGCCTTCCTTGCTGAGCCGTCTCCTTCATTTAACTTCTCGACCAGTTCTATACAAAATTAGAAATTTGCTACAACAATTTGATTTAATTTCTCCGGATTTTGGGGCCCTCAAAAACGTTGTAGAACTTGCGGGATCCTAAGCCATGGCTTAGTTGGCTTATGCCTTAATCCAGCACTCTGAGTAGATATCTTGAAGGGGCGCTATATTAAGTTTCATTGATTGATTGATTGATTGATTGCTTGATTGATTGATTGAGCACTGGGCAGCTGGTCGAGATGGCATCACTCCACAACACCTCAAGGACTTAATTTCGGTTGGAACCGATTGCAACCTCATCCACCGTCTGAGTGAGCTGGTTAACCTGATGTTCGTAGGGACCCTATACCTGTTGAGATCAACGAAATCATATACAGGGCGAAACTGATAGCTTAGCTTTGAAGAAAGAAGACGGAGGCATAAGGCCAATCGCTGTTGGATACACATTGCGACGCCTGGCAGCTAAATGCTCGAACGCCCAGGCTGTTGCCAAACTGTCTACTCTGCTCACCCCTAACCAACTGGGGGTTGGCATACCAGGAGGCACTGAAGCAGCTGTACGCGCAACCCGCCGCTGGGCCACCTCAATGCCGACTGATGGCGTTCTGGTCAAATTAGATTTTGCCAATTGATGCCTTCAACACTCTTTGCAGGGATTCACTCCTAGAAGTGGTTGCAAGAGATATTCCGGAACTTTACCGTTTCGCACAAGCTTCGTATTCTTGCAGACCGATGTTAAGATATGGATCAAATGTTTTGGGATCAGAAGAGGGAACTCAGCAGGGTGATCCAATGGGTCCACTGGAGTTCTGCATCACACTACAGTCGATTCTGTTACAGCTGAAATTGGAGTTAAGAGTGGCATTCTTAGACGATCTGGCACTGGGAGTCAAGGTGGAAGTGGTGGCCCACGATGTTCAGCTGATAGCTCAGGATCGAGTCGGCTAAACTTGGGTTTCAATTCAACCGCGCGAAATGCGAAATAGTCTTCCAGAACTACGACAATAAAGTCGACGATCCCTCATTCAACGGTTTCAAACACACGCCATTTAATAGGGGAGACGACGCTGTTGGGCTCACCTCTGATGCCTGGGCCAGCCGTTGATAAGGTGGTGAGTAAGAAGGCAGATGACTAGGAACGAGCAGTAGGGAGGCTCTCCACGCTTCACTCGCATGACACTCTAATCCTGTTGCGAAATGGATTAAACGTGCCAAAGCTCCTCTACACAATGCGCACAGCCTTATGCGTCAACTGTCCTAGTATTACAAGATTTTACACACTGTTAAGAAATGGATTATCCAGTATTTTGAATGTGGAACTATCTGATGAGAATTGGCTCCAAGCATTCCTTCCGGTGAAGGATGGTGGCCTTGTGATACGCTGTGCTGCTACACTGGCACTTTTTGCCTTTTTGGCATCTGCTGTGAGCACAAGCAAACTCCAGGCAAACATGCTGCCACCAGAATCAGCTGATACCTCGGACGATTTAGTAAATACAGCGCTGAAAGCATGGATGATTCTCACGTGTTCCGAACCACCAACAGGATCAGCAGCTCATCGTCAAAGAGAATGGGATAGCCGCTGGACAAGTAAAGCATGGGCAACCAGTGTTTTCGTTAACGCCCAAGTGGCCGTTTTTACGTCCGAGAAAAACGTCCAAATTTGTCGGTGTGATAGCCAAAAGAAATGAGCTACGTCCAAAAAACTTCTAGGTCAGGGTGTAAATACGTCCTCTTTTTGGACTCTAACGGAAACACTGTGGACAACTCTGCACGAGTCGGCAAACAATGCACTAGATCAGGCTCGTCTCTTAGCCTCTCAGGCACCACAAGCAAGAGATTGGTTGCTAGCACTTCCGGTTACTGCATTGTCAATTTTACAAGGACTACCTAGACGTTGATCGGTTAAGACTGCATCGTGCCATGTTTCTTGACATTGCTAGACAGTGCAATGCTATACTAGCTTCATTTCATGATGCTTTAAATTTGTCTTTCATGCCTCAGGCAGTGGCGTACGGAGCTCAAATGCCGCCCGGTGCGATGGCCCAAAATGCCCGCCCTTGGCACTTAATTTTGAAAATTTCCGGAAAATTTTCTTTATTACTTTCGCCAAAATTCTGATGACTTTTTTTTTTGCTTTCTCTTTTTTCAAGTCGGAAGCTGCCCTGTCCTGCGCCCGGGGGCCGCCCCCACCCCCTCATTACGCCACTATATGCTATTTATTGGATTATTTTTCTTCCTTTCCTTCTTTCTCTACTTTTTATTACTTTCTCTTATACTTTTTCTTTTTTTTCTGCATTCACTCCTTCTTTTATTTTTCTTCAACCCTATTTTGCCGCCCCTGCTCAAGTGCCGCCCGGGTCGACTCGCCCCCCTGCCCCCGGTACGGTACGCCACTGGCCTCAGGACAACTTGACAAGACATAGATTCACATAATTAAACTGTCAGAACTCTTACCAGAACTAGGCTAGCTAAGCTCTTCTGCTTAGCACTAACAATTCCTGTCACAACATGCACAGCTGAGTGGTCATCCTCAGCCCTTTGTAGACTGAAAACATATCTCAGGTCTACCATGACACAGGCACGACTTCACCACATTGCAATACTACATGTTCACAAAAGCACAGAACTGAACTTAGATAGAATTGCTAATGATTTTACATGCTGCAGATTGCTAATGATTTTACATGCTGCAGTGTTAGGCACAATACATTTCACATGTAATAAATACAGTCCACTAGTGTCGTCTTCACAAGCTGCAATGAACTATGCATTACATGTATACTATTAGAAATCATTTGTTTTTTTGTTTTCATAGCTTTTAATAGCCTGCAGACAAATTTATAAGTAATTCAATAAACAGTAACGGTCTGTTAACTATTTGCAAATGTCCTATATAAGACAGGCTACATACACAAATTTTGGAACATGTAAGCAGTAAGGTTGAACAACTACATGTATGTCAGTCACCGTCAAGTGAGTTTCAACTACTTTTTCTAACCACGTAACCCTTGACAAGAAAACAATTTTCTTTCTCAGAAATGCACTAAAACTCACCTATGACAATGTAGAATATAAATAATTTTCCTGGGGTAGAACCCATGCAAACAGAGACAAAAGCAAAAGTCGGCGCCTATAGAGGTATTAAACTTCTATTGCGCCGAAAGACCTCATTTACATCTGCTACTTTTGCCTTGCACCTGCACTACTCAACTTCAGGAACTGAACAAACAAGCAGAGCGAAATTTTGCAACAGGAACATTAGAGCAGTTTGCTTTGATTCGACCTCTAGATAACCACAGAAATGTCCTTCGAGTTGAGTTTCTCACCTCTCCATTCTCCAACAGACTTCATGTTACTGCACATTTAGCAACTTTGTCTGCTCACAACCAGATGACCAACAAAGTTCCTGCTGTCCATGCTAAGCCAATTAATTATACATGGTAAGCAGTCTTCTCCACAGCCTAACTTAATATTATTATTATGCACGTTTCCATATGGGCTCTATACGAGTCCCATATGGAAATATAGGTCCTATTTGAGCTTTGTACGGGCATGCTGGCAGGGTAATATCCATTTTTATTTGAAAAATTGTTATCTTATTAGAAAAAGTTCGTAGCTGCCTGGACAAAGTGTGGAGTTATTTACACTAGATGCTCAGACTCTCCTGTGGACAAACCTGTCAAAGTAAACTTCAGGAGGAAACAGAGCATCTGTATCTTAGCACAGTGCTTCCCAAACTTTTCATTGTCACAGACCAGCAGGATTATCCCATTGCAGGAGGACCGGTACCAAATTTATTAATTATTTCTCTTTTTCGCTTTCGATCACCTAAATTCCTCAAAATGAATTAAAATTGATTTAAATGCATGTTTAGCTAATCATATGACTCTATTGCCCTTTAAATGCTAGCTTAATAAGTCTATTTTGTTATGACTTTTAAATATATAATAGCCATTTCTTGATTCCGAAACAATTTGACTAGTTTCTTGATTCACTTTGCGGACCGGCAACTGAGGGCTCGTGGACCGGCACCGGTCCACGGACCACCAATTTGGGAAGCACTGTCTTAGCAGAAAGACCTAGAATTGGTCTAGTCTCAATCTCTAATAATATCCTCTCAGAGGCACACACAAGGTGTATGCTATAACCAGTGTGCTAGTTGGGCCATGGACCATTTTCGGTTTTGTGACATTCTGTACACCATCTGATTACTACCCCTTTTAATGCTTCTGATGTCAAGGCTTGACAGCATCAAGAGTAAGATCATTCGGTCTGGTGAGTCTAGCTATGACGTTCTCAAAATACAGAAACACCAACCCACAAATACCTTTTTCAACAGGAAGTGTTCCTGCGATTTTCTGCCCACCATATTGCGCCCAATCAAATCACATCCTGCACTGCTACCCTAATGGATAAAATTTTTGCTAAATTCTTAGATGAGAATCAGGATTTGCAGATATTTATTGATGATATTTCTGATCATCCTGCTGCCATATTTTATACAACCCTTTCACCTTCAAAGTGTTGATTGGTCTGAAGTAATGCTACAGGCACCAGTACTTTGTAATGCAAGTGAGCCGTATATTGCCTACTCCTATTTCATGGAAGTATATACCGTAAGCAATTGTATGTATCATTTCCATTTGAGGTACACACACTGAAAAACATTCACAGTATAAAACAACTTTCGATGACCTACAAGTTACTGAAATCTTGTAAGAAATCTAGACTTTATCTAAAATACCTAAAAATCCCACTGATATGGGGCTGGAGGGGTTTTGCTATATGTTAAGAGCAATATTAATGCAGTGGAGAGATGGGATATGAGCAATGAGACCTTCAAGGAGAGCATCTGGTGTGAAATTCAAATAAACAGGTCTAAGATACTGGTGGGAGTTTGCTACAGGGTACCAGATGCCACCGAAGAAGCTGATCAAGGGATGTGCAAACTCCTGGAATTGGCTAATAAGGAAACATCCGTGATCATGGGAGACTTCAACTACCATATTGATTGGGAAAAACTGGAAGGCGAGAGACAAAAAGATAGGATATTCTTGGATTTTATTGATGCGAGCTTTATGCAACAGCATGTTATGGAGCCAACCAGAGGAGACAACATTTTGGACCTAGTCATAACAACTGAAGAAAATATGGTAGAAAATATGAGTGTGGGGGAGCATTTTAGCACTAGTGATCATCAGGTTATCAGATGGGAATTAGTCATGGAGCAAACCCAGGAAGTCAAAGCGTATGTGAAAAGACCCAACTTCTTTAAGGCGGACTATGAATTAGTGAGGGAAAGACTGAAGGAAAAGGATTTGGAATCTGCAGTAAGGGGTTTGGGAGTGAACGATGCATGGAAGAAGTTTAATGAAGTTATGAAAGAGATTATTGAGGAGAACATACCCAAGCACAAAAGGACCAACAAGAAGAGGCCATGGGTAACACGCGAGGTTCAAAGAAAGAGAAGGGCAAAGAACAAAGCTTGGAAGAATTTTCAGCAGTTGAAGAAGGAAAGAAAGAATGTTCTGGATTGTGACTACATGTATGTTGCACGACTTGAGAAATCAAAAGCAAAGTATGTGAATAAAAGAAACATCTGCAATAATGCAAACAGGCAAGCAATAAAAAACTTTGAGGAGAAGTTATCAAGAAATGTAAAAGAAGACAGCAAGAGTTTCTACAACTATGTTAGAAGCAAGCAGAAAAGGAAAGAAAGGGTAGGGCCATTGAAAAAGGAAGAGCAGAATGGAGAAGTTATTGTGGATGATGTGGAAGCTGCTGAAACGCTTAATAAATATTTCAGCTCAGTGTTTACATTGGAGGAATTGGGAAACATCCCTGAACCCAACCAAGCATTTTTAGACAGTGGTGGTCAAGGACTAACACAGATAATGTTCACGAAGGAAAATGTGGTGGAACAGCTGAAAAGGTTAAAAACTGACAAGAGTCCAGGAATAGATGAACTACATCCTAAATTCTTACATGAAGTGAGGGAAGAAATTGGAGAGGCATTAGCACAGATCTTTAATAAATCGATACAGACTGGAGATGTACCACAGGAATGGAGAGATGCTCTTGTAGTGCCATTGTTTAAAAAAGGAAATAGAAGTGAACCATGTAACTACAGACCAGTCAGTTTAACCAGTGTTGTGTGTAAGGTCATGGAGAGAATTGTTAAGGATAATATAGCGGAACACTTGAATGAGCATAATATAATTAAGGGCAGTCAACACGGATTTACTAGAGGTCGCTCGTGTTTGACAAATCTTTTGGAATTCTTTGAGGAAGTCTATGAGAGGATAGATGAGGGAAAGCCTGTAGATGTAATTTACTTAGATTTTGCCAAGGCATTTGACAAAGTCCCTCATAAAAGACTGGCCAAGAAGTTGCAAGCATGTGGGATTAGAGGGCAGGTGCTAGCATGGATTCAAAGCTGGCTATCAGGAAGAAGACAAAAGGTGGGCATAGGTGACAAACATTCTAGCTGGACGGCAGTGCTAAGTGGAGTGCCACAAGGATCAGTGCTTGGGCCATTGCTGTTCGTACTTTTTATTAATGACATAGATGATGGGATTTTATCTAAAATTTCTAAATTTGCAGATGATACCAAACTATGTAGAGCAGTGGGAAACGAAAAAGAAGCGGAGATACTACGGGAAGATCTAAGAAGAATGTTCAGATGGTCACAGGACTGGCAGATGCTCTTTAATGTGGAAAAGTGCTCAGTGATGCATATGGGGAAGAGAAACAGCGAGTTTTCATATGAAATGGGGGGTATGGTGTTGAAAGTGAGTGAGGAAGAAAAGGACTTGGGAGTGATTATGCACAAGAGCGCAAAACCCTCAAGGCAATGTGCTGAAGCATCAAAAAGGCTAACTCTACTTTAGGCATGATAAGAAGGACAATAGTCACCCGAGATAAGGATACAATATTGAGGCTATACAAATCACTGGTTAGGCCACAGTTGGAATACTGCATCCAGGTGTGGAGTCCTTACCTGAAACAGGACATGGAAAAGCTGGAGAAGGTGCAAAGAAGAGCTACAAAAATGATTCGGGGCTACAAGGATTTGGGATATGAAGAAAGGTTGAAAAGGTGTGGACTAACAACATTGGAGAGAAGGAGGAGCAGAGGAGACCTAATTGAAGCCTACAAGATTATTACTGGAAAGGAGGCAGTGCAGAAGGAGAAGTTTTTTGAATTAGCACCAAACAAGGCAACTCGGGGACATAGGTATAAATTATTTAAGAAACCAAAAGGGACATTAGGGCAGAAATGCTTCAGTGCAAGAGTTGTAGATTTGTGGAATAGTTTGGATGATAGTACTGTCTCAGTGGACACTATCACAGCTTTTAAGAAGAAGCTAGGAAAATTGGGCTATTAATCATGTTCCAGGTTAATTACAGTGGTTCTAACACAGACTAAACGTCTTCTGAACCACTTAAAACCCTTGTTATGTTATGTTATATTAATAAAACATTTAAACTAAATTCCAACAAAAAATTTAAGTGCTGCTGATAAGTTGTATGCCAGTAAGTTTTCAAAATGTGATGACTTGAGAAAAATCTGGAGAAATATATGGACATTGTTAAATTGTGGAAATAAATAACTCCCCTAGTTCTGATGGTTTTGACGTAAATCATAGGAGTAGGCCTATATCTGATAATCTGAGATTGCCAAGAAATTAATGAATACTTTGTGAACATTGAACCTGGCCTCAAAAATAGACACCCAGGAAAATCATTCCACATTTGATGAATTACTAACTGACTCCCTTGCTCTTCAATAGGCCTGCCGACCATTACTGAGAAAGATGTTATTGATGCTGCAGGTCAATTATATTATGGGTCTCCTCTAGCTGTAAGACTGATGATGTCAACCCAACTATTGCTACAATTCAGTCTATAGCTCAATCATTGGCAGGAATGATTAACTCCTCTTTCTCCACAGGGATAGTTCCAGAGGATATAAAGATAGGCAAAGTAATTCCACTTTATACATCTGGGGTAAAAATGTAAGATAAACAAATACACTACAGGTCCATTTTGATTCTCCCATATTTCTCCAAATATTTTGACAAAATTATCCATAATAAACTGATGGACCATCTATCTAAAATGAATCTGTAATCACCCAACCAATTACAGGACATGCAGTGGAAATCACAGATTCCTAAGACAAAAATTTATATTCTCTACATGTATCTGTTAAAGGCTCTTGATACCATAGACCATCAAAATCTATTTCTTTAAAACTCTATGAATGTTAGTGGGTTAATTCTATGATCTCATCAATAACTTGTAGTACATGTATATCTGCTTTGTACCGTCTTTATTGCCTTTCAAAAACAAAGCTCAGTTGTCCAGCTGCCTCTGTCACTTGAAGCAATTGATAAATTTCATCATTGATGCTAACCAAATGCCAAATCATTCGCAGCTTTAATAAAGCATTACAGTTTCCTAACAAAATACAACTGTAGCATTTATTCCGCAACATCAGTTTTAAAAGAAAACCGATAACACATAACATATACATTATACAACTAATCAATAAAGAACAGTAAAAACAACTTGAAAAACTTAACAAATAAAACACTTAATATGAATTCTATAATATAATATATATAAACATTATAAATTTAAAAACTATACACTTAGCTTTATTAATACTGAACAACACCCACAATATACAAAAATCGAATAAATTTCCAAAGGTTCACATCAGTCATATAAAATTAAAAATTTCAGCTCCCTTAACTTAAATATATTAAACATGACTATATTAAACTAAGAATTGCTGGAATTTCACTTGGTTCAAATTGGACAATTGTTCCACTGGTTGAAACTGTGCATTGTAAAACAGCAAGAGAGTTAAATGGACTAGAACATTTGAACAGGGATTGGATAAGGCAAGGTAAGTTAAAACAATCCTCAACTCATACCATTTAACGATATTAGTACTCAGAGGCAAGGTTGAAGACTACAGATTCAGGCTCAACAATTATTGCCTATATTCAGAGGCAGATGGAGTGACATCATGGATGCAATTTCATGCTTATTTAACTAATTGGAAATAAATATGTTTCAGTTTTTACATCAGATTTAACTACAACATACCAAATTATGAGTTTCTGTGCACAAATGTTTTTAGCTGATAGAAGCAGAATCAGTATTAAAAAAATTAATTGAGACAGCGTCATTGGCAACTTCAATAGTAGTGGTGTATAAAGCACAAAGCATCACCTATGGCACACCAAATCAAGTCGAAGTCAGGTCAATACTTAGAAGTCAGTCTGCAGCACACAGTATCCTTACTGAAGTTATTCAATCAATGGCACCTGGCCCTAATTTGATTTATTTTTCTTCCAGTTAGTTTTTAATTTTAATAAGGAGCAACATTCCTTGTATTCAACCACAGTGCTGTGACTATTTCTACACAACCTCATGTTTTGAAAAACAGCTATGGGTCTATGTCTGTAATTATAATGAGCAGTTTCTCACAATTTTTGACAGAAAAGGCTCCACAATTATTATGGGTCCGCCATTCTGACATCCACCCATGGTACTATGAGCAGATTCGCAGCACCATTAGGTGTTGTGTGCACCCAGGTTCGAAAACACTAGCTTAAAGTGTTCAAATAAGACAACAGAATCTATGAAACCAGTTTTATAGTTAATTTTTTTAACCAATCAATCATACTGAAGGGTTTCTTAAAATTGTGTCTCTGCCTTCTAGAATTTTGGAGTAAGACAGCTTTCACATTAAAGACAACAACAACAGAACTTAGGAAACTAGCTATTAAAGTTGAATGGTTTCTTAAAGTTGTATCTGCATTTTAGAATTCTAGGTATCCTGCCCAATCAGACCAGATGACTAGTGACTGCCTTGTTCCGTTTCTTCTATATATCCTCTTCTACATTTTTAAGATATATTTGAGTAGTCCTTCCAACACTATGCACAAAGTTGGCATATTATTAAGCATAATCAATTAAAACAATTGGCACAATGAGATTCTAGACATCCTTCCACATACTAAACATGTCTCACAACATGAAGACCTTCGTCTGTAGCCATGCAAAACAACTGACTTTCAAGAAAAACATTTGGGGTCTGCTAGATATTTTCTTCTTCTAACAGCTCAGCAATGTCTAGTCCATTACTTGTTGCAGTTGGACTAAAATTAGTAAGAAGATGAAAGCGAGACTGCAACTGGCTGTGTTTCACCATGAGATGTTCACTCAGATCTTTCTTGTAAGCATATGCCTTGTCGCAAAGATGACATGTAAACTCTCGGATGTTTGTGTGCACTGCGAGATGTCCACGAAGGTTTGTGCTGCCACTGAACGACTTGCCACAGAATGGACATCTGTACATGCCCGGCTGGTGCTTCCGAATGTGGCGCAGGTACATGTTCCAGTTCAAAGAAACCATTCCACAAATAGGACATCGCCGGGCATCAGTTTCATCTGGTCCGACATCTGCCGCAGTCCTCACATAAGACTGTTTGGTCCTTGATTTCTGAAATCAAATCATGCACTTGGATTATGACATTGATCAGCCTGCTGAAAGTGTTTCTCTTACAGTACTTCCATCATTTTTTCATCAACACGTCTAACTCTTCCAACCACAGTTAACTGTTGATCACGCTAACTCAGAAAGTCTGTACAGTATGTAAAAATGCCAGGAGGATATATGAATATTTTTGGATGCTCAACAAACTCAGGGATGTTTGGATATGACCCATTCTACTGAGAAAGAATGTCAGTAAACACTAGCTAGGCCTGTGGCTGTCAACGGGCAATCTGAGACCCAAGTACTGGCATGAAGCCTGGGCATCCGGCTGTGAATGGAATATCTAATAACCAGCCGTTTCTAGACATTATTTCACTGATGAAGAGCCCATAGCATACGACTGGGCATGCAGCTGTAGTCACTGCAGTCCACATAGCAGCTGCAGCAGCAGTCATCACAGACTACCAGTTGCTAGCTAACTGTTGCTGCAGCAAGTGGGGGACACAATAACTATATTCACTTAGTGATACTAGAGACAGAGATGTAGTACTTGGCACTTGTACTTTGTACTTGAGTACAGTTTTAAGTATGTCTACTTGTACTTGAGACCGAAGTACTTGTACTCGCACTTGAGACCTAAGTACTTGGAAACAACTGATGTCTATATTAAGCAGTTTCATATGACACATCATGCTAAAATATTGATCAAGGTATTTCAGCTTTATAGGCACTCAGATAGACAAACGCTTTGTTCAGAACCAGTGAACCACATCAAGTTTCTTTGGCAGTGGTGGAACAGGTGCACAAATGTCTCATTCTGACATGATAATCACAGGTATATGGCTACAACAACCGAAACTGCAACGTCTCGTAGTCTCCTGCACCAAAAAAGTCTGCTATTTGGTCACAACAGTACAGGATCTTCCTTGAAGCCGAGCACCACATCGTCACAAGTGACAACATATTTTAATTTCAAAGACTTTGATGAAGGTGATTGTTTGGACTTTTGGAAATGCAATCTTGACAAAATTTATGAACCAGTGCTTAGAGCACTGAGTGTGCCTGCACCTAGCGCTCCTGTTGAAGACTTGCTTAGTTATGGCGGTTTAATATCAAAAGTGCATCAATTGAATTTGAGAGACAAGATGCTCACATCCCTTATATTTCTCAAAAGCAATTCTAAATGAGTGCAAGTGGTCATATACCATTGCTTTGTTAAAGAAAATATCTCCTTGTTCTTGCAGTAGCCATGTGTACTTGTAGTTGAGACCTAAGTACTTGCACTTGCAGCCTAAGTACTTGAAACATCTTGGCTAGTGATAGTAATGAAGATAGGTCTGGTCCCTTCATCACGGCTGGGGTCATTTGCAGCCATGGTAACTTCATCTGCCTCCTCAGCAAAGTCAGTCTCAGCCTCTTTAGCAACCAACTTCCTTAGAAACTGCCTTCCTTAGCAACCAGCCTCTTAGCTACACTCCTGCTACAGCTCTCTTAATCAAGGTTTGAAAACAGACCGCTCAACAATATGTCCAGCAACCACATCAGGAGGGTAGCCACATAGCAAAAAAATATTCCACATAAATGTTTTGCATTATGGCCTCAGAAACAACAACAGTAATAAGAATAAAGGACCACAAGTATCATCAACTAACGTTCTTTAGCCAAAGCCACTAAGATATGAAACAAACTGAAAGGATGAGATTGACCCTGACCTGTGATCGTGCATTCCAAATAGAAGTGCTGCTGTCGTATTGAATGAGCTGTTTGTCTGAAGACATCTTCTCTGACATTCGCTTTGGTCTACAATGGTTTGGTTTACACTTCCAGCCATTACAATCATCAAAGGAATTTGGGTACAAAGAACCAACTGCCATATATGAGTTCTCAGCGTCCTCATCCTCATCGATAACTTCTCTCTTCATCTCAATCACACAAGATTCACTACTCATCTCCGACCCATTACAGTTAGTATTCTCATTTATGAATGCAGTTGTGATTGGTTTCTTACTGTCTGATGAAATACTTAAATTATTCTTTTGGTCAAATGCCACAGTCAAAGAAGTCCGACTGTTACTGTTGCCTCCACGACGCTTACGTGGCATTTCATAGTTGCACGCTAGGATGTCTGTTGCGTCGTCAATTTCTTCAAAAAAAACTTCAGTTTTTTCAGCACCTGAACTGTTTTTATGAGTATCAGATTTTGTGACAGAAACTGTACCATTATCAACCACTACACTATAACTCTTCTGATTGTTTCTTTCTCTTTGCCCACATTGTTGTGTGCCCTTGAAACATTCTTTTCCTAGAAAGGTTTGCGGTATTAGTGAAAATTCAACAGATTCCATAGCTTCATCTGTGCAGCTGGGATTTGCGGAGGAATTATGAACAGCTTTTCTGTCAGAAATAATAGTTTCCTTGATGCTGACGAGAAATACTTCTTCCTTGTCGAGCGTAATTCCTATAAGTGCTTCAATTCCAAGTTCTTGGCTGAATTGAAGGCCATTTTTGCAAAGAAGTGTCACTGTCTCTGTCAGGAGATCACGAACTTGCTGCTGTTCCATCGTTATCCCCATTGCTTAAGATTGCGATTTTCAGATTTTTAACTGCAAAACAAAATTCAAATTCCACCAGTAAACCAGCTAATCTAAAATTAGCCACAATTTGGTTCTAAGCAACGCTATCTATGATCATTCAGTTACAGAAAATAAGAATTTCACAGATGGAAATTCTTAAACGTTATTATCTTGAAGTCATTGCCATATGTCATGGCACGTAAACAGGACGGTGTGTAAAAAATGGACTAATGCAGAAAATCTATTGGGTCATTCCATCTCAATTCAACAAATTTTTAATAAAGTTCCAGGTCGACCATCTCAGATTTCAATGAAAATTTCACAGAATGGTTACTATGGTATTAGAGGAAATTAGCCAAAATTTTAGATCAATATCTTAAGTAGTTTTGAAGATATTGAGCTTCAAAGAGGTATGGGGTGACCTCGTTTTTGACGTTTTGGAACGCACGTTTAAATTTGTAGTGACTTTCACAAGCTCATAACTTCATTAATATCGCAGATAATTCAAAGAAATTTTCAGGATATTTAGTCTTTGTTGTTTAGATGAAATGCTGAAGAAAAGAATGATCAGTGTTGAAAACTGTTAGATTATGACCCATCTGAAAATGGCAAAAAAAACTCGTGCATGATCTGATGATCATACTTTGCAGCTCTGCCATGGCCAAATTGATCTTTTATTACAGAATGTTTTAACAACTCATAATGCTAGTATACTTTCTCTACAGAAATATGCACAAATTTTGCATTTCTCCTACCATATGGCCTTCCAAAAATGGAAAATTGTATTCCGAAGACCATTGTCAAAGCCAAAGATCATCATGTGGGATAGGTCATGGAGCAATGCAACTTGCATCATTGGAAAGAGCAGCTCAGAGACTTTTCTGAGGGGTCATTCCATCTCAAACGTCAGCATTTCTGTTCACCAAAAATGGTGATGGTGTCTCTTCTTGTTAATTTTATACCTTTATTTCAGATGTGGCAGTGTTTCCTGCATTCACGAGTTTATAATGGGGTCATTTCCATAGCATTATATTGTGAAAAATTTCTGTAATGAGTCAGTTTACTCAGATTTCAATCGCTACAGCTTCCTCAGTTCGTGAAGTTATTTGGTAGATATCTACCACAGTGAGTCATATGAAAGAAAGATATCTAAATATATACATGTCCAAATAATAAAACGTCTAAATTGGCTTCTGTGCAATATTAACAAATTTATAGATTAAAAACCACAAGTAACACCACCCAGATTCTTGCATATTTTGGAAAGAGCACAACAAACTGACCACATCAAAGAAATGTCAGTCGTCTGGCTCATTTCCTGGCCTAGATATGACAGTCCAAACATGGTGGATCAAGTCATTTTGACGCGATCCGTTTACCAAATAACTTCAAGGCTGTCTGTTCTGTTAGTAATTAAGATTTATGTCTTCTGTCATTTGTGTTCTTGTGAATTGTTTCAAAATTGCATAACTGTACACTGTAACCGGTTGCGTCTGTCAACCGGATTGTTTCAATAAAGAATATTATTATTATTATTATTTCTTTTACCCGAGGTATCTATAATCCCTCAGATGTCAGATATTAATAAGCAATGTTTACTCTGGAGTGGCCATCCTTGTCAAGATCTGGAAGAACAAAAGTGCTGTGGAACGCAACAGCGTTGAAACGTTGGATTACAACCGACAGGCGCTGTAACAAGAAACTGGTTTCTCTTGGGTCGCCAGGAATTTGGCCCAAGAGATGACCCAGGTTGGCGAGAAAGGCCAGTCCCTTGGCATTAATTGGTCCCATGGTTTCAAAAGCCAGTGGGACAAAGTGGTAGGATTGCATCAGTTGGATGTATTTAGCATTTTTTCTGGCTTCAGCCAGTTCAGCAGCTCCCCCCGGCTGGTTGGAGGTTGTGGATTATGGTTATTATTATTATTCGGGCTACAGTGGCGGAGCCAGTGGTTAAATTCAGCCGGGTCTTGCCGGGTCTGAGATCCGGCACCTCAGATTTCAGACCCGGCACCTCTGACCTGAGACCCGCCACCTGCATTGTGAGACCCGCCACCCGAATTATGAGATCCGCCACCTAAGAAAGGAGACCCTCCACCCAAAATCAGATTAACCTATTCGTCAGCCTCACATTGCGTTTCAATATTCACTAGCATCATAGAAAACGTCTTAGCCTGCGTGTTTACTTAAGTCGCCCGCTCTCCCTCTCCCTCCCTCCCTCTCTGTATGTCTGCCTGTCTGTCTGTCTGAGTTGAAATTAATGCATTACAATCGCCGCCCGCTGGTATCGTGTTTCCGATTTTCACTCAGTGTATAAGGATGTCACAGTTGTTTTCTTCATTAATGACTCACTTGCGGAAGACTTAGCTGGAATCGGTGTGAAAATCTCAATTTGGCTAGCACGTCCTTTGATTATTTAAACACGCAAAAGGTCCTGCAAGAGGTGAGTTTTGTGTTTTACTGCTAGGGCATTAGCAAGGTAAGTAAGGTAACTGGGGCTCTACCCGAATGGCCGAAACCCAATTCTGTGATGAACTGATGATGAGTTAGATCAGGCATGGGCAACTTCTTTTGAAAGTGGGCCACAATAAGATTTTAAGGACAGCTCTGCAGGAGCCAAACACGGGCACATTTTTGCAGATTCATTTGCCCCAGAAAATGAGATAATATTAATTTTATTCAAACTAAGTATTATTGCAGAATAACCGTTAAAGTAAATGAAGATAGTTTTATGATGAGACGTAATTACCCTAATTACATACAGTCCTACACTGCAATAAAACACAACAATTTATATGTTTATTCAGTTGTAAAAACACATGAAGCTGCTGCTAGTCGTACAATGTTGTCTTGTTTCACTCGGAGAATTGATAACATTGATTGAGTAGTAATTTAAAACTAGTTGAGAAGACTAGCGGCCGGATTCTTAATAAATAAGAAACATGTTTTAATGTCAGCCTACATAGGCTACAGAAATCGAAACATTGTGTAGGGCTGGATAAAAGGTTCCCAAGTGCCAGAGACAATGCTAATATAAGTCATGTCAAGGGCCGGTTTAAAGGTCTCCAGGGCCCCGCGGGTCGTAGGCCTATGTTGCCCACCTTTGAGTTAGATGAAGTGATGAACTGATCATGCAATACAAACTTTTCACAAGGAAAAAAGCACAGGAGAAAGCACAGTTTAAAAGCTGTCAGCATCAGCTTTTCTGCAAAATTTAGCATTGATGTATGATACTGTAGAAGAACAAAGTGAACTATCAGAGTCATTGCAGGCAGAATCCATTCACAAATGTCCCAGTAGTTTTAGGATTTCCCCAGTAGTTTTAGGATTTGTCCCAGTAGTTTTAGGATTTGTCCCAGTAGTTTTGGTGATATGTCCCAAGTAATTTACTTTCAATGTTAGTTTCGAATAACATTGAAAGTATAGTAGCAGACTTTGTCCCAGTAGTCCAAATCCGTTAAAATATGCACTGGCTTAATGTGAACGTGGATTTATCAAAATGAACTTAATTTGCACACCACTAAGGTCATGTATAAGTGTAGAACATTTATTTCCTCTCTTCTTTTCATTTCCATTGTTGGGCCGCCTTTGCTTGAGTGGAATCCACCGTCGTACATGTACATGCAGTCATGGATTGCTAAGGGTCGTCATGCTGCAGCAGATTTAGCCAGGTGCAAAGCACCGAAAAAATGCGAAGCCACTAAAGCACGCATGCAGGGCAGTATGGAAATGTTTCTAATTTGGCATGTTGTGTCATTGACAGAATGACAATACTGAAGCTCTTGTTTCCAGCTTTTTACTAGGCTTATAATTATTTGTAATTGTAGGCCTAAATGGATTGATGCACAACATCTATGATCTAAGTGTATAATCAGACTGCTTTGGTCAATTTTTAGGCCTATTTACTGAGCTCTCCAATGTGAAAGTATGCGTGCATTCCGCATATTAATTTTAGGTATTTGTTGTCAAGTGTTTGTATGTTTTGCATTAATTTGACATGTCGATCAAAGCCTAGTCCTCTGTAAATGTTAAATAATGTTTATTTCTTTTAAGTTAATGTTTTTGCTGGCAATAATCGATGAAGTGCCTTGCTTCACGCATTTTGTATTTTATTCGTGTCTTTTTACACTCGAAAACGGTATAAAAATGATAAGTAGCCTATTGATAACTACTAGCCTATAAGTACATACATAGGCTATACACATAAATATATCGGTTATACATTCGCCAGTTAGGCTTAAGGTTTAAATTCGTAAAGACTTGGAGACCCGGCACCCCTGGATGAGCAATTTAACCACTGGGCGGAGCCGCAGAGGATAAGGGGACTTAGCCCCCTATAGCTGTGGCTCAGCCCCCAAATAAAAAGTGGGAAATCACTGCCAATGCCATGGAGGGGAGAAAGGGAAGGGTTTAGGGTTTTAGCCCCCCCCCCAAACCTGAAATCCTGGTGCCGCCAATGTACCCCTAAAGCGCAAGTTTACGCAGCCAACTATCCATCGATCCCGACCACATTTTGTTAAACTGGAGAATCCCATAAGCAGCATAAACAGAGCAAAGCGTACTTTAGGTTGATAAATCAAAGCCCAAACGCATAAAAAAGACACATACAAATACGTTTGATGGCGAAAACCTGTTTAAAATTTCTAGCTATCTGCTCCTTCCAAATACCAGCATCGCTTCAACACGGACATGTGCTCAAACACATTTCTGAAATCGCCCAAAGTAGCCCAATGTAAGTTTTTTAATGTTAATTTTCTCATCTCCAATGGTTGCAAATTCCAACTTTAATAAATTGTATTTAAAACTTTGTACTGCGCCGCTTAATGAGAAACTATTCAGAGCCGCTCCCAACGTTAGCCTAGATGAGGTTAAACGCCATTAAGACATAGCGGATTATTTTATCCTTTAGCGCTGTCCTGTTGACGGCATCAGCTGATTAACATTTTTTTAAAAATAATGACTGATTGTTGATTCAATAAACGGCTGATTGATACAAGAATCAAACCTCTAACATGGCGCAGAGCTCGGGATAAGCTAAGCCTACATATAATGTTGCCCTGAGCTTAGCTTCCCACACACTTAATTCGTGTTAAAATTTTTGAGATTAGGCCTACGATTGCGATTGAATCATACAAATCAAGTTTCTGAGACTCATTCAAAACTCACTCACAGCTTGCTGTCCCTCCGCAGGTAAGTAAGTAAGTAAGTAAGTATGTTCTTATTAATATCCGCACTTTGGTGTACCGTGTACATATACATTTATACAGAGTATAACATTCTTATTATAAAAGATCTGCGTGTGAGATTGTCCGCTTGTGGAATACAACGGTCATGCATGTAATCTCGGGCGAAGGGAGTAGGGGAGCGGCTCTTTTTTTTTGGGGGGGGGAGGGGGTAGCCCATGGAGTACATGCTCGGGTTTCCCAAGACCGCAGAGAAGAGGCGTACGTGAGTCAGCAGTGTGGCAAAGATGTTCAAACGATGGAATGTCCTCTGACAGGTAGGCTACCGCAGACGAATCAGAACTGAAAACGCTGATGCTAGCCTACACAAAAATCCTTTCCCGATTCCTCCTCTTCCACTGCATACCTCGCTCCATGTTTCAGTTCTAAACACCAGCCGTCTGGCTGACCCTTTGGATTTTGACTTGTGTCGACCGACTTAAATTTGACCCTATACCTAGGCCTGCCTATCGATTTCGTGTTGACTAAGCGCCCTTGAATAAACTGATTCCCACGACATGGCATTTTGGTGCTGTAGAAACCTTAAGTTTACGATAACGATAATTAAGCTGATAATGTGAGAGTAACCGTAGAATATCATATAGTGCTCTAAACATTTTCGAGTTTACGAGAGTCACCATGCAGTCACCACGCAGATGCAGTATCGGACTGGCGGTGCCCCGTGTTTTCTATTGAAAAACACCAGCAATCACAAGCAAAGGGGCACTCCATGCAGCTCTCGATCTGCACTAAACTTGTTTCTGGCATCTCTCATCGGCAGGTTTCTTGCTTCTGCGTCTTCCTTAATATATTATTTCAGGAGCATTCGATGTAATTCGACTGATGCCAAATCCTCACAGCTTCAGCGGTATTACCTTGCACGGCGCTGTCAAGTTCTTAGATTGAAGTTGAATTAGCGTTTATTCCAAAGAGGTGGAATTCAATACTACCTAAAAATTAGCAGGGTCGAAGCTATACGGTCGCTATATAAAACTTATATATTTACATGAATTTTATACAAGTTTTCGTTCTCTGCTATAACTAAACATTTAAATAGTCACTTGCGTGGGGGCGCTCTGTATAATTGTAATTACGTTTAGCGGTGTAGTATCGATGCGTCTGTGTCGTCGTCCTCTCTTTGCGGGGCAATGAATGATCACGCAATGTCCGCCGTTTAAAAGCAATATTTTCGAGCATTGTGCAACTTTCAGAATCCAGTGACATTAACAAACACATCAGTTTTCTTATCTAAGTTAAAAAGTTAAGATGGGAGTTCCAAAGTTTTACCGATGGATAAGTGAGAGATACCCGTGTCTGAGTGAAGTCGTTAAAGAATATCAGGTCTGTTACAGTAATCCGATTATGGTTGATCAGAAAAACTGTCCACTTGCTATCTAAACTTAATATTCAGCCTGCACAACAAAACATCGTCCAGAACTCTTTTGTTTATATGTTTAAGGGAAAGCCTGCTTACTTATGCACTTAGATATGTAACCGTGTGGACATAAATCTGGTGTTGTAAACTACCGCAGTTCCACGCGGGATAGATTACGCGCAGGTTCATTGTTTTCTCCAGTTTTCAGTAAGAACAGTGATATTATTTTCTAAGCAATGGTAAGAAGAAACCTGCTGCTGTGTTGTGATTTTTGTTAGGGCTGTTTAAGAAACCTTAACATTAATTGTCTGGTATTAAAATCTTAATCACTTTATCCAATAGGCAAACTTATGGTATCATGGGCTGAAGGATTTATACAGTATCTTTGGGCATGCTGCGCGGACGTTGGACGGGACCAGGTTTTCTAATGATGACACTAACCCTAACTAACCCTGACCCTAACCGACCCTCACGACACCTGACCTGACCCTAACAGACACTGACAGCGCCAGTAAACTTGTGCACTATATCCTTCAGCCCCCGATTCTATAAGCTTGCCATCCAATAGTGTAACCAGAGGGCAATGTGGTCTTTCAAAACAATTAGACAAAATTGTGTGAAAGCAGGCTACAATGCAAGTACATGAGACATCTTTTGTCTTAGAGCTTTTTAATCACATTTAGGATTAGGTAAATAATACGCTGTTGCATTTTAGTATGACTGAAATGCAACAGTGATCCGTTAACAGATGAGTTTACAGTGTAAATCTGTTTTCTTTAATTTACAGCTTCCAGAATTTGACAACTTGTATCTCGACATGAATGGAATTATTCACACGTGTTCTCATCCGGATGATAACAATCCTCACTTTCGAATCACAGAAGAAAAAATATTTGCTGATGTGTTTCACTACATAGAGGTAAGATAACTTTAATGGTTTATAAGTCACACATGCCAAAACAATAAATTGTGGCCACTACCTGTTCAGTAGCAAAGTCCCTGAGACTATTTTTTAATATAAATATATATACTGTAAGCTAGTTATGATGCAGATCTTGAGGAACCATAACCAATATCTCTGGACTGCCGATATTCCTTCCCTTTAAAAGGCTTTAAACTAGGCATCTGGCATCGATCACCTATATGCCGATGATGTCCAAGCCTTTGTGCATGGCCCTCCCTCACAGCAACTCGCTCATGAATGTGGGATCTGTCGACTCTCTTTTTCACGATCTCCTCTGGATGTCTGCTAATCGGCTTTGCCTTAACTCCTCTAAGACCCAACTGATCTGTTTTGTGCTAAACGGCAGCTCCTCAAACTTGATTTTCCATTACTTTCTGTAAAGTATCCTGCCTGAGGAATAAAAAAAGTCTTCAAGCAGCGGGCAGATGAGGGAGAGACCCTGACCTGGCTGGCCAAAATCTTAGAGCATAAAAGTCATTCCAAGAGGAAGTAAAAGGCGCAGTTTTGGACCATAGCAGTTGGTGCCCGAGAGACAAAGAGATCAAGACGGTCTAGCGAGCGGAGAGGATGAAGAGGTAGGCTTGCACATCAGATCATAAAGGTATTTGGGAGTCCATTCTTGCTGAGTCTTGAAACCATGAGCAAGATCTTGTACTGGATTTGAGAAGCAATGGGAAGCCAATGCAGTTCATCAGTCATAATAGTAGAAATGCAAGAGAAGCGAGGAAGGCGGGCAATGAGCCTAGCTGCCGAGTTCAGGACCGACTGAAGGGAGGATAGGCGTTTCTTGGGAAGACCAGCTAGGAACAAAGTACAGTAATCAATGCGACAGCAGATGAAAGCATGAACTATGGCAGTGCATGGGTGTATGCAACTAGTCACAGTATGTTTTATAAAGAGTTACCTGTCCTGTGTAACATTAGTTCTTGGACTGAACCATAATTATTTGTTGATTTTCCTTTATAGATAAACATTGTGGACTCGTTAACATGCTCCCTTATAATACTCTGCTTAACATGAGGCAAAAAAATAATGCTGTGTTTCCTGTAACGCAACCGAGTCACTTTTTTGCTGAGACTCGGAAAATAAATTTGTTTAAATTTGTTCTTCACGTACATTAAGCCTTTGCATGCCGGAGATGCAGAATCGCGACATTATAGGTGCATTCACTAAAGCAGAGACGTTCGGAAACTAGCGGTCTTTCAATGGAAATACTGGTACCATAAATTACAGCAATAAAAGGGCTAAAGTGGGGAGGTTGGAAGGGGGTAATAGACCCGAAAGTGGTGGATTTTCTCACGGTAACTTGACAGGGTTATTTCACTTATCTGCGTGACCGCCATATTCATTGTAACAGAAATACATGTACCTATTATCGTACGTGCCATTATAAAAGTATAGCTGTAATATGCCAAAAATAATCTTTGTCAGCGGCAATGGCCTATGTTGTCATAAGCTGTCGTTAAACTCAGAATCCATCCATCCAACCACCCTCAAGGTCAGTCTCAGCCTTCTTAGAAATCAGCCTACTCAACAACCTCTGTAGCATTCTACCTTCTTAGCAACCAACCTTTGTAGCAAACAGCCTCCACGTCAGCCTCATTAGCAACCAGTTAGCAACCAGTTTCAAAGTCAGACTTTAGCAACCCTTTAGCAACCGCCTTCCTTAGCATCAATTCTCCTTAGCAACTACTGTCCTTGGCAACCATTCTCCTCAGTAGGGCTGTCAAAATGTTAGTAAACTGCAGCCCGGGTACCCGAGAACAACCTGAACGGGGGCCCGTAAGCCCGTCAGGCCGTCAGTAAAACAGTCTCCTAATTGGGTATTGATTGCTAGAGACTAGTTAAATTTCGTAATATGTGTGCTACATTGATTGACAGCTGTCACCGGCCAGTCCCGATGGAGGATAGCTTGCATGGGGACAAGCATTTCCAGTGGGGCACAACATTCTGCAGCCCTCATGAACGGGTCTAGTCTGAAAGGCGCTGGCATAAACAGCCAATCCCTCTCCGCTGTCGACGGATTTAGCCTTAGGCCTCCCACCCAGAGTCTATAGGCGTGGAGGGGCGGCTTGTCTGTCCACCCCGCCCTTCTTGGATTTGCTTCTCTCAGACCACACGCGAGCGTGAGAACTGTTCAAAATAATTTCTGCCGGCGTCAAAGGCCTTTGTACGATGTTGTTAAACTAGGGATCCGCCACACACGTGCATGGCGTACTGTTACGATGTTACAACGTGGCACTCCTCTTGAAATACAATTGCCCCCACGCAAGCAATCTTGGGTCGTAGACTGCCCCCACCCCACGCAGCTTGGCTGTACAGGCAACAGCCATCTGCCAGCTATTAAGCCCTTAAACCGTAATTAAACAATTGGAATGCCTGTTTAAGGCATTATGCCTCTTCCGCGGGCTTTGAAAATTGATTTACCGGCCCGGGCTCAATCGTTCGAACGGGGGCCCGGCAACCCGGGCCCCCGTTGACAGCCCTACTCCTAAGCAGCGGCACTAGCAACTGCCTTCCTTAGCAACAGTTATCCTTAAAAACCGTCCTGCTTAGCAACCACCTTCCTTAGCAACTAGTCTCCTTAGCAGCCACCCTACCTAACAACCATCAACAACCTTACAACCTAACAACCTTAGCAACCGCTCTCCTTAGCAAGCATCCTCCTTAGCAACAGCTCTTCTTAGCAACCATTCTCCTTAGCAATCACTTTCTTTAGTTACAGGTATCTTAGCAGAGGCACCCCAATTAATTTCCTTAGCAATCCTCCTTAGCAATCCTCCTTAGCAACCATCCTCCTTAGCAACCATCCTCCTTAGCAACTGTTCTTTTTAGCAACGACTTCCCAGCAACTAGTCCCCTTAGCAACTACCTTCCCTAACAACCATCCTCCTTAGCGACCTCTCCTTAGCAACTGTCTTCCATAACAACATATATCTTTTTTAGCAATGGCACCCCAGTATCTAGTTTCCTTAGCAACCATCCTCCTTAGCAACCATCTTCCTTAGCAACCATTCTCCTTAGCTGGCTTAGCAACCGCTCTCCTTAGCAACCGTCTTCCATAACAACTTTTTTTAGCAATGACACTACAGGAACTAGTTTCCTTAACAACCATCTTCCTTAGCAACCATTCTCCTAAGCAACTGGGCCGACGTGTATAGGAGAGTCGCAACTTTACGCCCGCCTAGTGGCCTAGGCCGGACTTGGTAGGCCGAGAATTAAAGCCTTCGGAAAACGGTGTGCATGGACCGGGCGCAAGCGATGGCCTAGCAAGTTCCAGACCAGAATGGGCGTGGCCAAATTATAATTGGCGTGGTAAAACCCAGCGTCAATGGTTTATGCGATTATGGCTGGTTGCGCATGCGCATAAATATTTATAGACAACTCGAACATCGAGCAGTTGCTTTAGCGCATTTTTTTCAGAGATGATCCGTAGGGTTGTCAACGGGCCCCCGTTCGAAGGGCCCGGCCCGGGCCCTTAAATCAAGGCCCGAAAACCCGTCCGAATCAGCATATTATTTTAAGTAAATTTTAAAAGCTTAAATACAGACTTTCTGTCGCCTAAAACGCTGTGGATTTGAAGATGTGTTGGCCAGCTACAGTGGTGTATTAGTCATCGGCGCGGGGTAGTTGGCAACTTGGCACCCGTACCTGTTTACTTGTCGGCTGGCTATACTAAGACCAGCCAAGCGTTGCAGCGCGTTGAGGTATTACTGCTATTACCAGACCTGTGCATCATGTGCTTCTAGAGCCTTGTGCCCCTCTTCAAATCTGCCGCTTTCGCAGTATACCCTGTATCGGCGACAGACCGCCGGCGAGTTTAAGCGTGAGAAAAAGACGAAAACCGTGCTATTTGTAGCTTTTGGACGATGGATGTAATCGAAGCGACAGTTTCTATCCCACGCTTTCCTGTTGATCGGCGATACGAGGCGACGAACTAAGTGGACCGTGATGGAAGTATTAGTACTGAAAATCGCCGTTAGACACACGCCACAGGTCTTTCAATGTAATTAATTAAATCAAATTTTGTAACTTCGTTATACTGTGACTCAACTATTTTTGGCTTTCCTCAAGCGCTTTACCAATGACGGACTGACGGGCCTTCGGGCCCCCGTTGAAAATGAGCTCGGGTACCCGGGCCACGTTTTTCCAACATTTTGACAGCCCTAATGATCCGTTTAAACACAAATGTTTCAGCACAATATTACTATCTCGCTAAAAATAGCTAATGAAAAGATTAAGGTTGTCTTTCACAAAACATATTCAACTGTAAATTTTAACATGCAGCTGCGAAAATTTAATTTTCAACCATAGCAAGGTAGAGTCCTTGCCGTTGTGACACGCTAATTTTAAACAGTATCGTGTGGCTAAATTCGTCACAAATTATTAACAATTCGTGAAATTGTCATAAAGTTCATCGGCCGAGAACGATTCGGGAGGATTTCGGCGATCCCTAAACACTCTTTAGCGTCTTAAAATTCTGTTAAACCGACGAATCGCAACAGCCGCCATCTTCTTGTTCGTTTACAAAACCGGCCTAGGCCAGCTACGCCTAGCTGTTGGCAGGCGTAGCCGGAGTCTGGCGCAAGCGGGTTAGGACGTCTTCATGCACACCAATCTAATTGGCTAGGCCGGCTTACAACCAAATCTAGTCTGGCCTAGCAGTTACGACTCTTTTAGTCTGTCCCATACACATCGGCCCTGTCCACCTTAGCAATGGCACTCTAGCAACTAGTCTTTTTAGCGACTGCCCTCCTTAGCAACCATTCTCCTTAGCAATCACTCTCCTTAGCAACCATTCTTCTTAGCAACCAATCTTCGCAGCAAGCAGACGATGTTAGGAAACCAGATTTCTTTCTATGTCAATATGTGCGGTGTTAATTCAAGCAATAAATGGGCTTAATGTTTCCCATGGACAATTTACACACTTGTACATGTATGATGGTTGAGGAGATAACAGACCCTAAAGTCGGTGATTTTCTCACGTTGCCAGTGTCCAGCCATGCATATTTCCTAGACAGCCGTTGTCTGCTACATGTTTATTGTTTACGTAATCCATAATTCCTTCCCCACCCCTGCCCCTTCCATTTCACCTTGCCAGAAAACGAAGTCAACAAAAAGGAAATAAATAAGATTATTTTCTACAGCAGTTTGTAGGTACATTCTGCAAATAGGCATTTAATACTCGCATAGAAAATACGTACTTTGGTGCAGCATGTACCTTTGTGCATAAATGGACAGTGGCGTTATTTTTGGTAATCACTGCATAAAAATATTTTACCACAATAAAAATATTTTCCTACCTACCTACCCAGTTTTTTTACACTCTGTTACCGGAAACACACCATTATTTTTTGGCCTGATGTGGTGTTATGTCCCCCAAAGCTAGTAACTTAACACAACATATCAGTTAACGCACATCGAATGGACGTTCAGGTTAACGAACTGACAGTCAGATGGATGGACCGACTGTCGGATGAACGGACTGATGATTGGATGAGCAGAATGATGGCTGGACAAACGGATGGATGGATGGATGGACGAGTGGTTGGGTGGACGGACAGTCAGATATGCGGTCAGATGAACAGTCAGATGAATGGATGGATGGATGGTTGGATAGACGGATGGATGAATGGACTGATGGTCGGATGGACTGACAGTCTGACTGGCTGATGGACTGTTGGATGTAAGGATTTAGTTAGATAATAGGTTATTTCTGCATTAGTTTGTGTTATCGGGTCTGCACTGATAATATGATTTTCTTTGGAGCTGCAATGCATTTGTTTTGTAAACAAGACATAACACTTCCTGATCATTTAATGTTGAAACTTCTAGTCCTGTCTCCTTCCAAAAACTTTTTGTCAGTCCTTTTCCCCATGCTTTTTAAACTTGCCAATCAGCCACATTTGTCACAGTTCACATATGTCACAGTTCAGTGTTTCCCAGTCTAACCCATTGTGCATATTAATGTAAATATAAATAACAGTGCTGTTGTGGCACCAGTGATATGTTACACTTGCCTCTGTTACGGTTGATTGACGT
Source organism: Aporrectodea caliginosa (assembly GCA_020284085.1). Lineage (NCBI taxonomy): Eukaryota > Metazoa > Annelida > Clitellata > Crassiclitellata > Lumbricidae > Aporrectodea > Aporrectodea caliginosa. The sequence continues at coordinate 834,932 of JACEVL010005070.1, forward strand.
CACAACATCGATGTTACTAACCGTAACAAACTATGGAAGCTGGGCTCCATACTGATGGAGCATTATTGTTCTTTCTGAGGTCACTCTTTGATACCTGTTCATCGATGTTTCAAGTAACTTGTAATTGCACTTGGCATCAATAAAAGGTTTTTAATTGATACCAGCAATGGAATTATTGAATTCACTACCTAGGTGGTTTGCCAGCATGTTGTTTGCCATTGTTTTAAAGTCAAATTAATGCTAAAAATGGAATTTTTGGAATTTTGGAAAAGTGTTTGCTACCAGATTTCATGTGCTTTGTATCTGATTCTGCTTTTCTGAATTTAGTCTTCAATCAAGTCTCTGCAGATTTGTGTGGTTTTGGACGTTGTGTGGACTCTATCAGCATGTACTATGAGTGAAGCCTGTGATACAGATACACAGATTGGTCTATAAGTTTCAGAACCCAGATAGGCCACACATGTCATCTGTAACAAAGCCTGTCTGAACACTGACCTTCTTGCTGGCCAGCTTTGTACAAATTTGTCAGGTAGTGCAGTCCAAGAGTATGTGGAACCTCTAGGTGCTTGATGCTCAACTGTTGACCTTATAGTGATTGGCCAGTGAGATTTACCCTGTTCATTGAGAGTTTCATTGAGCTCAGTGTTATTATTCATTTCCATCCCGACTTGCCAACTGTGCCTGTGTGAGACGTCCAGTAGAGACTTTCTCCAGCTGCACGAAGTCAGTTGTGTACAGAAGAACATATTCAAGTTGCAGACTATTGCATCAGTTAGGCCAGTGATGTCAAAGAGCAGGCCCGCGGGCCATTTCTGGCCCGCCGATGATTTTTTTCTGGCCCGCGGCGCTTTGCTGAAAGACTATAAATTTGAGAATAAAATTTCGATTTTTTAATTTTCACAGTCTATACCAAATACACCAAATGGTAAGCTGTAAGGCAAAGATATTGCCATTGCTGAAGACTATGATTTGATATGAGCTTTCAAAATAAAACTTCAGCTGTAAGCTTCGTAACTTGCGCAAGGGCATTGGGAGCACTTTGAACACACGAACGAAGCTAAGAATCATGCCGAAGCTTTAAATATCGTTTTCGACTCTGCTGAATATGTTACGAAGGTGACGGACACACCTGATGCATTAAGAAAACGCTTCTCAGCATTCAGACAAAAGACCAATTTAAGCTGTTCAGCAATCAATTTGGCATCTATCCTCCGACTTTCCATAGTTTGTTACAAATGGAGCTGGTTGAAGTACAGAGTAACACAGCATTGAAACCAAATTCACAAGTACAGAAGTGCAGGTGTTTATCAGCAACTGCCCAGAGAAAGCTTTCCTCATTTACGAACTCAAGCTGCTCGAAAACTGTGTTGTTTGCCAGCTCATACCTATGCAAGCACGGATATTCAAAGATGTCGCTTGTTAAGACAAGGCTGACTGACTCAAATCTACATGCAAATCTCAGAGTAGCGTTGTCTGCAGTGTAGATATTATGCAGCCTGACTTCCCTCCTCTCGTCAAAAAGAAACAGTGTCGACTTTCCAGTGCAACAATTACTAATCAGTAATTTTTTCCTTGATGCACACTGGAGAGACATTTTATTCAAATTTATCTTATTAATTTTTTACTGGAGAGACATTTTATTCAAATTTATCTTATTAATTTTTTACTGCGAGCTTACTATGCGTTGGACAGGGGGGACTTGTTTTAATTTTTAAATATCGGAACAAGAGAAATTTGAGTTATTGATGAACCATAGGCCTGCCTCTCAACTAGAAAACACGACCTTAGGCCTGATGAGTTCAATGTGATGTTCGTGACTGATAATGAAGATGAAAATTTAGATTTTATAAGCTTACGTAATTTGACTTGGTTTGCTAAAAAAATGCACCATTTAACATTTAGTTTTGCAAAAATATTTCACTAAGGCCCTTCCAGATCCCTACCCCATGTAACTCAGGAGCCTTTGAGTCTTTGACACCCTGGCCCGCCACTTGCTGGAAAGTATTGCCCCTGGCCCGCCATTAAAAAAGGTTTGACACCCCTGAGTTAGGCTAATGAGAAACACTGTTGAGAGATCCTTTAAAGGCGATATAGAAATTTGGGGTTGCAACTTTTGCACATACAACATACAATGTGTGTGCCTTAGTGTAATATTTGACTGATTGCATTGTTATACAATCTTTATTGCAGGTGCTTTTCCGAATGATCAAGCCAAAGAAAGCGTTCTTTATGGCTGTTGATGGAGTGGCACCAAGAGCTAAGATGAACCAGCAAAGAGGAAGACGATTCAGGTTTCTTCTTTGCGCAGTTTAAGTTTAGCAGTTTACTTTTCACATTTTAACAAGTTTCAAGTCCATTTCTTTTTTGTTTTATGTATAACTAGAGGATTTATAGAGATTCATATTGCGATAAAGTTTCCATTCTTGATCTTTGTATCCAATCAGATATGGTTGCTCTGCCTACAACCTCGTCAAATGCAGACAAACCATTGATCCTTCAATGCAATTGTGTGATGCTGTTATAGAAAAATGTTTGCTATTACTAGATCTGCAAGAGAAGCTGAAGAGCTGATCAAGCAAGCGATACATAAGGGCGAGACTTTACCAAAAGAAGAAAGATTCGATTCCAACTGCATTACTCCTGGTTTGTACTGGGTTATGGAGTAATTTTAACAATTCAACATTTAATGTACAATAATTCACTCATTATGGAATATATTATTACTATTAATTATTATTGATTAGTGACAACTATAGGACCAATGCCTCATGTACAAGGCATTAACCTATGGTGCACCAGAACCAAGCTGTGATTCACTTCCAGGTCATCCCACTGAGACTGAGCGAGACAGCCTATGGTGGCTAAGCTATTTGTGAAAACTAAGTTTTAATTTGAGAGTGAAGTGACGTAAGCAACTGAGCAGAACGAACAGACACAGGAAGAGAATTCAAAAATTTATGCCAGGCAACTGAAAAGACTTGTTCACTTGTAGGTAGAGGCGTAGAGCCAAAGAAAGGAGGTCAGATGACCTTGGCGAATAGTGATAAGGCTTAGGAATAAGGACTGGTTTGAAATACTCTGGTTGGAGTTCAATATTTTACACATCATGAGCCTTAAAACATTGGCAGATAGTAGAAAGGCAGTGGGATGAAACACTTATGCCATGTCATCATCTTTTGCATGTTCCTTGAACAAATTTCAAACACATTTAAATAACACATGCTTATTCAAAATTCATTATCTAAACAAATTTCGTGTTTGCACTATTGTCTGTGGTTAATGAGATATTACATTTTCACCTCTATGGGTGAAATGGACTAAGCCCCAAAAATATCTGTCCACAGCCAAAGGCAAGGACTTAAAATTTCTGGCTTGTCAAGGGTTAATAGACTATGGCCGAGAAATGTAATTCAATTAGATGGTGCTTACAATAATATTTTAAGCACCATATAATTAAAATTTTAAATTATTATATTATAATGATTCTATGCTATAGGCATATACATACAGAGGTAGAACAGCTATTATTTCAGTTAAAGACAATGATGATGATGGAGTTATTGATGAAATAGCAATGGCTCTTCGTCCAATGAAAATTTAATGATATAAATTGAATATTGAATGCTTAGTTAGACAGACATTGGTTAAGCTAAATGCTATATTTTGTTCTTTGCTAATGTTATGCTACTGATCTTTAGGGACTGAATTTATGGACAGGCTCCATGAGGCACTGAAGTACTTTGTCGTGAAGAAAGTTTCAACTGACCGTCTCTGGCAGGGTCCTAGGATCTATCTTTCAGGCCATGAGGTAAACTAATGCATTGTGCCAGAAATTTATATAGTGCATGTTTTGTAGGCCATTGTGAAGCCTTGTAAATTGTGCTTCACGGCCTTATTATTGGAATGTTCAGTTTGTGTTACAAGTAGTAGAGAATGATAACTTTTCCTTGGTTGTGAGCATATTCCCACATGGATGTGCTTCTTAAACAGTTTGGGTGACTCATCACCATCTGAGGCGTACTCCTTTCTGGAGCATTGCTCTTTCCATAATGTTCAGTCAGCCATTTCTCTTCTCAGCTTATCTTCAGCTCATGTGGAACCCAAAGTTCAGAGAGCGCAGGTCGGCTTCTACTGTTGTGGCTGAAAAATTCCTAATTGCTCTTGAACATGAATTGGCAAAAGTAGATATAAGAAAAGTGGTCTGCTTGTGGTCACTGACAGTGCAAATTAGAGAGGGACACGGGGAATTTCCCGCGGTAAAACCGCGGTAAATCCCACAGTAATGGGGACAACAATTGCGGTAATACCGCGGTAATGGGGTTTACTCTCACTGTAATACCGCGGTAATGGGGAATGAGCCGGCGATAAAACAGCAGTAATGGTGACTAATCGTATCGTATCGTATCTGAGAATTTGTAAAGCGTCTCTTACAGTACTAGCTATTCAGAGGCGCTCTCAGCGTGACAGCCCGGGGAAATAAGAAAGTTTTGCTATTATAGTTCTATAGTTTATACAATATACAGCGTGTTTTGTATTGTATTTGGCTATTTATAAAGCGCTTCTCACAGCAAAAGCCTTTCAGAAGCGCTCCCAGTGCGAGCAACCCCGAGGGAAAAGGCAGGATTTTAGTTTATAAAAAGATGAAGAGAGACTACCAGAAAGGATTGCGGAGCAGACAGGTGGAGGAAGTCCATTCCACAGAGAAGGACGTATGCAGGCGAAGGATCTGGATTGAGCCATCGCAGTCGTGACACGGGGAATAAAAAGGTCAAGCCGATCAGAGGATCGAAGAGGATGCAGCGAAGTGGCAGAGAGGGGACGAAGAATGAGATCGCAAAGGTAATTCAAAGCAAGACCCAAATAAGACTTAACGACTGAAATAAGAACCTTGAATTGTATTCGGATAGATAGAGGGAGCCAGTGAAGTTGTTCAACAATGAATGTAGAGATGTGGGAGAATCGAGGAAGACAGGCTATTAGTCTAGCAGCAGCATTAAGTACTGAAGTACTGACTGTAGAGGAGATACGCGAACCGTAGGGAGGCCAAAAAGGAGATAATTACAGTAGTCTATTCGAGAGCAAATGAATGCATGGACAATTGAGGTAAAGGTCGAAGATGAAACAGATTTGCGAATAGCCCTGAGACGCCTTAGTTGGAAGTAGGAAGAGTGAGTAAGCTTGGCAATGTGTTCAGTAAAAGTAAGAGAACTGTTCAGGGTGACACCCAGGTCTCGGACACTAGACGAAAAGGTAAAACAAGGAAACCTTTCAGAGAGTAATGCATAGTCAAGTTTTTTGAGCTGCTGAGGAGTTCCAAACCAAATTAGCTGGGTTTTAGAGGAGTTTAAGGAGATTAAGATCTTGGGAGAGAGCCTCAATTTTGACTAATGAGAAGGAGTTGAGCAGAAGGGGGTCCAACGGTCTATGGACACAAGCTTGGACATCATCAGCAAAAAGGTGGCCAGTCGCAGAATGGTTTGGGAAAAGAGAGGGAATATTAGCTGTGTATAAAATGAATAAGAGCGGGCATAGGACAGGACCATGAGGAACACCCAAAATAACAGGGACCCACAAGAGATGATCATTTGGGTGCGATCAGACAGGTATGACTGAAGCCAAAGGAGAGGAGGACCCTTAAGTCCACAGGAGGCCTCAAGGCGTTGAAGTAGAATTTCATGGTCAACCATGTCAAAGGCTGAGGAGACGTCAAAGAGAACCAAAAGAGTAACTTGAGACTTGTTGCTGAATATATATCAGAAAGCAAAGAGAGTAGGGCTGTTTCTGTAGCCAGACTGGTGGGAAGGAAGGAGTCCCAAGTGCTCAAGATAGGGGAGAATTTGCAAGGATACTAGTCATTCTAAAGTCTTGGACAGAAAAGATAGATTTGAAATGGGTCGATAGTTTTGACAGAGGTTAGGGTCAAGATTGGTCTTCTTGAGTGCAGGAAAGACTAAGGCTCGTTTTTGCGAGGCAAGGTGCAACCCTGAGAAAGTGATCTATTAAAAACGTACAGAAAGAAAGGAGCAATATCATCTAGAATGTCAGTTATAATAAAAGGAGGTAAAGGGTCTAATTCACACGATTTTAAATTCACAGAAGAAAAAACCGAGCTGAGATCCGACTCCACAATAGGTCGGAAGCCTTCGAAGACAGATGTCGTTGAGGAGAATGTGGGAGGAGGAGCGTCTGTAGTAGATGCTTGAAGACGATCAGTCTTGGCAGTGAGCATGTCCAGAAAGTCATTGGCAGAAAAGGCAGGAATCTCCGAAGGTCGACATGGTCGACCGAGAAGTCCTGAGATGAAGGACCAAAGGCACTTTCGTAGACTATATACCGTATTTTAGCGTATATAACACGCGGGGTATACAAAGTTTTACAAACCACGCACCCTAGCTGCGTGATATATTCGTGGGCGAGTTATATAAATTAAATTTTACACAACCAAATTTTGCACCAGATTATTTTCAGGTCATGGTCAGAAACTGCTATAAAAAGTTTTTACAGATAATACGGAGGCATGGACGGCGACGAATCGACGAGACATGAAGTCCGACCTTTGCCGTAGATACTCGATTATATCGTGATTTTATGGAGAATTTCAGAGCATTAATTGGGATATTCGCAATATAATCAAGACAAATCTAAATTTAACTTCTATTAGACAAAATATGTAACCTACTGGCGTCATTTAAAGCTTTCAAAACTATATTCGATCTCTATCAACGGCCATTATTAACTTGTAAACACATTGCCGCCGGTAGACTGCTTCCCCGTAGTTCCGGTAGACTGTTTCCCCGCAGGTCCTCATTGTAAGTAAGGCGTATGTAGTCATTATTGAGAAGCACTAGCAAACGTATGGCTTGTAATTTACGGCGTCATGCCTATAAAACAAATCTGATAATCGACCAATAATACGAATTTTAATGAAATCGGTCATATATTGATATGTTGCAATTTAGTTATGGCTTGCGTATAGTTGGATGACGTTTCCAACTAAATTCCAGGATGGCAGTACAGATCTAATGAACAACAGCCTCGTGTTCATATTTTACGTCAATCAAATGAGCTGTCCAATATATTACAAATTTTTGAATGTGTTCAATTTCTATTACAAATATGTGATAGAACCTACATTATTCGTTTCAAAAATAAAACCTTGATTATCCTCATAGTTTCTTTTGTCAATTATAAAATTTATCTATAACTAAGTGGAACCAAAAACGTGATGAATGGCGAAATTGGACGTACGAACCTGCCTAGCAAGGCAGAGAACCAAAAGAAAGAAGTGGAACCAACACCTGAAGAAATTAATGAACTGCTTTCCATGGGACTATAAGTCCAAGGTTTGCCAGTGATGATTCTGACACTGAATTTAACGGATTTTAGTAATGTACATTATTTATAACTTTAGGAGACTTGATCTTCAATACTAATTTTCCAATTTAAAACATTTGGACAAGATTTAATGACAAAATGACTAGAATCAGCACACACTTAAACAAGGTTTGGCCTTCTAATTTCTTGAGAATTTCGGAAATTATTCCTCGCGTATATTCGCTATAATCTTCCAACTGGAAACACCTTACCTTGTGAAGATACCAGTAAAGAAGTAGGAACAAGGTAATTTTCGCTTACAGGTTTTAAATGTTCATTTTTTGCAAGAATCTTCACTTTCTTTACAAAAGGAATATTTTATCAAACAGACGATTTTAATTTGCGTATAATAGAATGAGTTATGACTATATCCAGTAATAAGCTATATAAGGAAATTAACATTAACGCTAGCGCACACGTTCGTTTATTAGGCCTACCTTGTAGGTGGACGCACGTAAATGCATGCGTGCTATAATCAGGTGCGTGATATATAATTCAATTTTTACTCAAATCCCTAAAAGTAGCGGGTTATATTCGTGTGCGTGTTATATTCGCGTGCGTGTTATATCCGCGAAAATATGGTAGTATACAGTAACTTACTTCCTAAGTTACAGCTACTTCATTACTTAACTTAAAATTCCAGTTTCACTTCCATTCACTTTTCGATGCTACAGGCTCATATCAATTGTACTTCCTGTTTATGGAAGTATTTTTAAATAAACTGTTAAAACAAAAACTCGACTGAATTTGTTTAAGAAATAATTGTACTTCAACTAAAAGTTTTATTAGCCTGTCTATGTTGATGAATTAATTTTTAACGTAGTAGTCATGTGTCTTTCTTAGAGCTACAAGTACAATATCAAATCAGTCCAGGGTGATGTCAAGAACTTGAGAACTGAAAAGATTTTTTATTTCCTGAAACCTACTAGTCAGAAATAGTAAGTAAGGCCTTGGTTAATGCAAACTGTCGATAAGATAGTCTGTTTTTTGCGTATGTTTTATAAATGCAATCAGCAATACAAATAGCTATGTAAGCTAAAAATTGTTTTTTTAAATTTTAATTGGTGAAAACTTTTTGCGTGGAATGTGATGTTATCACATGGGGTGGAGATGGGGAAAAACCTGTGGTAATGGGGCGGGGATGCGGACGAACCATGCGGGGATGGGGTGGGGATTTACTTGTTGCGGGGCGGGGATGGTGATCAGCTTGTCTTCTCCGCGTCTCTCTCTAGTGCAAATTATGCAACAAAGTTAAGAATTTCCGTAGCTGCCAAGTTCCACTTGTATTTACAGTTTATATCAGAAATGTTGAATTTGCCGTAAACTGTTTTCCTTGGAACTGTTGTGTTGTTGATGGATTCTTAGACACCAGGTGAAGGTGAGCACAAGGTCATGGATTTCATTCGGAGTGAGAAAGCAAAGGTCGACTATGACCCCAACACGCGACATTGTCTCTACGGTCTAGATGCTGACTTGGTAAGTGTCTTTTAGCATTTTCTCTTCCTGCTTTTGAATCCTGATTCCAGACAACAGAGTTTTGGATAAAAGATGCTGAGGTAAGGAAAGGATCAGGTATAATCACTGTTGTAGGTGATGGTTATGATGATATTCCATGTTGTCTTTTTTTGTTACAGTGTGGACTTGCTAGCATGAAGTCATCAGGGTACTCTTGCCTAATAATACAGTGTGTAAGCTGCATGAAGAAAGCATAAGTCACCTGTCAGTAATGTTGTATTATAATACTAAAGTTCTAAGTTAATGATGAACGGCATACTGCAGTTCTTGTACGGCACATTAACCAGTACTGTGTGTTAAGTTAGTAGCTTTGGAAGACTTAACAGCACTGTGCATCATGAGGCAGAATGACACATAAACCAGGAGTGCGTAAACGAGTCCACACTGTAATTATTATTATTATTTTTTTTTTTTTTTCCCGAGGTACATATGATCCCTCAGGATTGCAAAAATTAGGGGGGTGCTTTGTTCTGGAATGACTAATCTACACAGATGGATTGGTGGGTTAGAAAAGTGCTAGAAAAAGCAACTGTGTTGAAGCGCTGGATAGTCATAGATAAGCGCTGAAAGAGAAAAGTTGTCTCTCTGTTGTCTCCTGATGTTTGGGAAAGTCGGTAGCGCGAGAAGGTTGATCAAAGCAAGGCCTTCTTGGTTTATTGGACTATTATTATTGTTATTATTATTATTTTTTTAATTATTATTACTCTATAGGCATTTTAGTTTCATGACTCTTGCAGCCTGGGCAATCATGTACTCATTTAGTTATGTGGATATGCCTCAAGGAACATTCTTGTTTTAAATACTGTTCTGAATCAAATGCCTCTTTGGTGGTGGTAAATGCCAGGTGGAAAGCTGTTGTAGAGAAGGTCAAAACAAAACTTCTGCAGCCTTATTATCTATGTAGTTCTCATTGCTGAATTTAGGAGGATGCTGTGAGTTGCCAAACGTAATTGACATCGGTTGTGCAATGAAGATATCAGCGTTCGCAATCTGATGAGTTAGTCTGGTGCCAATTTGGTGAAGGCAGTAGTAGATGAATGACCCCATCTTGTGTTTTATTCATTAGGTAATAGTGTAAAACATATCAGTGATAATGGTAGAATATCTGAGAGCAATAATCCTTGAGTAGAGGAAACAAGATTTTGACGGTGCATGGTCAGTTTGCTGGTAATGAAGCCAGTATCTTGATCCCAGGTACATGTTAATCTCAGCTCAAACTGAAGCTGAAAAAGAGAACTGAATGTTGATTAATGTTGGTGGCACTTTGTTAGTACCAATTTATAGAATTTAATATTGTGCTGGTGATGCAAACTTTAGATAATGCTTGGGCTGACAACTCATGAACCTCACTTTTCATTGCTGCGAGAGGAAGTCAAGTTCACAGGTCGTGTATCTCAGAAGCGTAGTTCGGCACCTGAAGAGACGACCTTTCACCTGCTGCATCTCTCCCTTATGAGAGAATATCTTGATTATGAATTTGCTGAGCTCAAGGTATAGTAGCCAAGATTTACTGCTAGTTTTTTATATGTGTAACATTTATTTCTTGTCCACAGTTTTATGGTTTATGAAATTTTGTAGGATGTATTCAATGCTTCTCCTACTGACATGTAGACTAATATAAATCACAGTTACAACAGTGTTCTTGTTTAACGAGTATTGTCAATGTGGCTGTGAAACAGATCTACGTATATGTGGTATTTTATTGTGTGAGATACAGAATGCAATAAAGAAATGAGTCCACCTTTAAGTATATGTTGTTCCTTAAATTTTGGACTCGAAAAGTCAGACAGTGTAAAAACCCATGGATGTATTTGTTGCTGCTGAAAACTGCTCTTCATCAGACAGGGCAAGTGTTTGTACATAGAGGTCTTCAGGTGTGGTGGCTCTTTTGGCTGAGCGATAATGCAGAACTGTGATGAACTCTAAGAACTCTGATGTATTCCAAGCTGCTGTCCTCAATTAATGGAACCAACTACCAGTGTGTCTCCAAAACTCTCTTTTTTGAGAAACTTGTCAAATGTTGCTATTTCATACAGGGTTTTAACACTTTAACGATAATCTGCATTGGTCTCCCAGTCGCTTTTAGTACCGTCTTGTTGCTAAAGTGTTAAACATCAGGATATCTTACATTACATTTCACCTGGTGACTTACTAGCAGCACCTCAGATTCTTATTTATGTATGACTGTGAAATAAATTAAAACTTTAATAATTATAATAATAATATTGAGTGATGATTGGCCACATGATAGTAAAGTACCCCATAATCTTGATGGCTCAGTATGTATGTATGTGTGTATTAAGGCACTTAATATAGCACCTTTTAAGTACCTCAGAAAAGCGCTGCACACAGACTATCTGACTGAAGTAAACAAGAACATCGTAAAACAGTTTGAGAATGTTTGAGCCAAATGCAACAGTATGTAAACGCAGGGGAAGACTGTTCCACGAAGATGGTCCAGTTCAAGAGAAGGCATGATGAGCTTTAGTTGAAGTGCAAAAGTGTGGCACTTGCATATCTCCATGGCTAGCAGAGCTCAGCAATCGCCAACCAGGCTGAGCGGAAACTGGAACACAGCTCCCCTGATTAGATTTGATCTTCGAGAGGTGCTTTAGAAGTTGTTAGACATGATACGATTGTTGGATATATGCTCTTTTCAGACAACTCTCCCGTTTGAGTATAACCTTGAGAGGATAATTGATGACTGGGTCCTGATGGGCTTTCTCGTTGGTAATGACTTCATTCCACATCTCCCACACATTCATATCCATCAGGAATGTCTTCCACTTCTTTGGTCCACTTACAAACAGGTCTTACCAAAACTTGATGGTAAGTTATGCCAAATATTTTCTTATGTGATGTTATTTCAAATACTGGTCATTCTGGTTTTCCATAACCCAGTGTGGGATTGTAATGTATTGCTTCTTGTTGAAGTAATGCATAACTAGACTTTGTTTATGTGCTATGTTTAGCATAGCAATTAACATTACTTAGCGTTTATTTAAAATAATAATTAAATAGCTGCTTTTAGTAGTGTTTATTGTTTTTGCAGTATTGAGATAGAAGGTCTTGTTGACCACAAACAATAATTGTCTTAATATCTTTTTGTATTTCTATTTGGTTTTTAGAGTATTGAACATTAAATTGCCATGTTCTAGATCATTTAAAATTTGAGTTGATCTGATTAGGGATATGTGAGGTACATTTTTATTAGATGTAAAGTATCTGTTGATAACACTTTTTGTAGTATTTGCAGAAAGTTTGCCCTTTTATATTTGTTTTTGGTGGCTTATGGGAATAGAAGATATTAGCAAGGTAGTAATGCATAACCTCTGACAGGCATGTTATGTAATATCAGTTGTATTGTATTCCCAGTTATTTCTTGATATTTTGATTTGATTGCAATCATTTATCGTTTAAGGATACCTGAATGAAGGTGGCTTTCTGAGTCTTGTGCGCTTTGAGAAATACATGACAACACTTGCTCAGGTTAGTTAAAGGCAAAACAGAATCTTTCCTGTATATTAACTTTTTCTGTTGCTGGAGCATTTAGACTTCTCTGATGTGTTACTGGGTTTCATCTAGTAGGCACTGGAGCAGAACACTCATTAGAACGCCTTATTGTTTTAATGCCTTTGAATGAATATTCATATATTTTGAAATATGATTGCTCTTTGAGTGCTGTCAGAAAACACACTAAGTGTAGTAAAATTTATAGTTTTAAACAACTTTCAGCTGATGTTTCAAATGGTGACACTTTAATTAATTGGGCCAAGTCAGTGGGCTTCAAGATTGACAGATTGAATTAAAAGTATTTGTACCTTAGAAACTGCGAGCACATCTGAGTTGAATGATTCTGAGGTGATTAATTAATGTGCATTGCTGTGGTTAACATGACTGATAAATGTCATTTGGAGATGGCATTGTAATCTCAACTGTGATTGACTGAGTTTGTGGTGTTTCTAATTATTGTAGTGCATAATTTGTTAAATGATATTTTGTTAACGGGTTAAAGTGCTTTACAGTGCCACCATTTCTCTAAGCTTTCTTCCAGCAATCATATTTATTAATATAATTTAATAATTTTAATGTGCTACTGGCACCACAGGCATGCTGCCACAAATGCAGCTACGGCTTTATTGTATAGATAAATGATATAGATGTTCTTGATTGATGACCATTGTACTGCAAGCAGGCTGGAACTTTGTGTCTGAAGGTCTCTGTTATGGCTTCATTTTTCTATGGCTGTTCCCACAATGATTACAATTTTGTGTTCAGTCTGGATCAAGCCAACATGACAAACAACTGTAGTTCTACTGTGCCAATGGAAAAGTAACTTTTAAGTGCTGACTTTTACATCATTAACCTATTTACTGGGGAAGCCGTATATATACGTCATAGCGTAGCCTTTCGGCTGCCGGGGAAGCCGCATATATGTACGTCAAGCTAGGTATTGGATTTTCGCTGGCTGGGGAAGCCGTATAAATACGTCGTGTGAGGCTAAATCGTTCTAGATTAGCTTGGCTATAAGTCTAAAATTATTCTAGGTTAGGTAGTCTATGGGTAGGACAAGGGTTATCCATTAGTAAAAGCGTTTTTTTGACAACATTCTCGTGTCATTTTCGCGTTCATTTAGTAAAAAAACCATGTCGTCAAGAGGTCGTAAGTGAACATCAGCTGAGGTTTTGACGGAGATTTTCGCGTATTATAATTCTTCACAGTCTCCAGATTTAGAAGTAGATGAATCAGAATTTGAACTCTATAGTTTAGATAGTAATTACAACGCGAACAGTAGCAGCGACAGCGGAGGTACAGACTCAGAAAATGAAACAGAAAGTACGAATGTTGTTGGTACTGCTGACTCGTCTCTCTCGTCAAAGGAGCCAGATTATAACAGAGAACCCTTCGAATGTAGCAAATGTTTGTCCTGAACAATGACAATAAGTCTCATTATGAACATTTTTCATTTATTTACTGTGTAATTAGTAGTTACCAAGACAGGAAAGAAACTTATACGAAGGAAACCAGATACTATTATCCCTCGTGTGATATTGCACTATGCGTTCATCCTTGTTCAGCACTAAAATATAGCAAATGTTTGTCCTGAACAGTTACAATAAGTCTTGTGGTGAACAATTTCATTTATTTACTGTGTAAGTAGTAGTTACCAAGACAGGAAAGAAACTTATACAAAGGAAACCAGATACTATTATCCCTCGTCTCATGTTGCATCCTTGTTCCGCACTAAAATATAGCAAATGTTTGTCCTGAACAGTTACAATAAGTCTTATTATGAACAATTTCATTTATTTACTCTGGAATTAGTAATAAAAACTTTAAAAATAGTCATCAGAATGAAGAACATTGAGTTTCAAATAAGTTACAGAGCATCATACAAAATTGTCTTTTTTAGCGAAATTAATTCCCCAGGAGCTGGTTGTTAACCGCATAGGTTATTCCCCAGTTAAGGGGTTAATGAAATAGACAGAAGGATGGACTTTCAATAACACAGTTCCTTAAAAGGACAAGTAACAAAATAGCTAATGTCAGAAGATTTAATAGAATTTATTATTTTGCCTAAACAAAGGCACAAATGAAGAATATGAAAGTAGAACATTGACCAGAATGCAGTGTTTGCTAAACACTATAAGGTTCTCAGATCCAATAGATAAAAATCCACACTGTTTAATTTTATTGTAGTTTTGTGTAATTATTTTTTATTGGTTGTTTTCTGATAGTTTGACATAGAAAATTTTCAAGAGCGTTACGCTGATATGAAGTGGGCTGAGGGCAAAATGAAGCAACTGAAAGAGAGTGTGGATGGAGCAGCAGGTCATGTCTCAAAACCAATTTCATACAAGGTAACCAGTGGTTGCAACCCACACATGCACACATATTTTTATTTCCTTAAATTTTGGAAATCTTTGGCTAAATTTTTACTGGTACCAGTGTTAGCTAGCTGTGTAGAAATATAGGACCACATGTTGTTAATCTCTTAATAACGAGAAGTATTGTTTTCACAGTAGCTTTTAGTGCCTCCCTTGTCTGTAAAGGGTTAAGTGCAATTTGGAAGGTGAGTTTTATATGCTCATGCATGTGTTCGTGCCCACAAGTAATTAGTTTGACTTTATTCTTGAAGTGTCACTTCAGTTTTCCTGTTGTCTCCAAATCAACCATTTTCTTATTTCCACAGTGTTGCACTGTTCTTAACACCACCTTCATATTTTAACTTTGCAATGAGTGATCATTTTAATGGCTTGATGCCAGAAATTGCATTCGGATGCTTCACGTTACGATGTGGACTCGTTAACACAAAGTCGTTTGGAACATGCCTTGCGATACATGCCTTGCTAATGCCAGGCCACGCCTTAAAAGGGATAATGCTAAAAAAGTCAATATTGACCTCTACACTATAGTACTTCTACGGTGCGTCATCCAATATGGTGTGTTAAGTAAATAGTTTTAGGGGATTTTAACACCAGTTAATATTAAGCAGAATGGCACATAAACCAGGAGCGCGTAAATGAGTCAACACTGTATTTCTTTCTTTTGTTCAAATTAGACGAGTTCCTTGAGCAGCGAGAAGGTTGGAATTCCAACAGCAACAGAATTCATGGAGCATAAAGGAATTAATGATGATGACACCACAGTCAGCGATGACAAACTTCTCAGTCTTGGTAATCGATCAACCCGATATTTGGTTCGGAGCTTAAGTCAAATATTGTGATTGTACAGAACAGTTGCACATAAGATCAATTAAAAATGTTTCTATACTAATGCATACTGTCTTAGACCTAAGATCTTCTAGATTTCGATCCAGAACAAGAGAGCAGCTGAACAGCTTTTGAGTTGGACCATGAAGAGCAGGTCTATATTAATTAATCTGAGATCAGAATGAAGCCAAAAAGTGCATTTTTTCAGAACTGAATGTTGAAGTCAGAAGGTCCTTAGGACTTTGTCAGAGAGTGTTGATTAGAACTCTGTAACAGTATGGACTGTACCTTGCAGCTCAATGCAGATTGCCAAGCTGTATTGCAGGGGTCTCCAAAGTTTTCAGCGTGGGGCCACATTGCTGACTTTCTAAAGCTCCACGGGCCAAAACTTTGAAGAAACAAATTTCTCTGTGCGCAGCTGTCCAGTGAATTGTGACTAATGCGATGAATGCTTGGATTCATAATGTCTCCAAATATTGTACTCTTTAAGTACTGCAATGGTGTCATTGCATATCAGGCACAGTGCCTTACAAACAGCTACATGGATTTTGGCAATATGCATGTCAGAGTACAGCGGCATTAAAATTTTCAATTTTCGCAATTTAGTTTGGTTCTTCAAGGAGAGTTCCGCGGGCCAGATTAAAGGCCTTAGCGGGCCGGATGTGGCCCGCGGGCCGTACTTTGGAGACCCCTGCTGTGTTGCATTGTGTGGAAGCTGTTGCTGTTTCACTGACTGTAGATGATGAAGATGAAGATGATGTTGAAGATGATGATGAGGACAGCTCATCTGAGCTCAGCAATGACGAAGATGCCACTTTTGCCTCCGAGTTCAAGAAGTTCAAAGCCAACTATTATGTCGATAAGATGGACTTCAAAAAGGTCACTCCGTAAGTAGTTTTGTATTTATTATCATTATTATTATTGTTATTATTATTATTAAGTTGTAACTTCTGTGGTGTCAGTGTCTAATACACAAGGCATCCACAATTAAGTACTAGTATTTGACCAAGCTTATTCTGATCAATGCATAGGATGCAGATGGAAACAATTGGCAGCACTTGGTTTGTTCTGTTGCTGTTGGGATCCTGACCTTCTCACTGCTCAAACTGCTTGTCTAATTTTCTATCAACAATCACTTGCTAGCAATTGAAATAATATCACTTTATTGGTCAGTCTTGTAGCGATGTTGTAATTAAGGTGTTGGACTTGTCGGCCTTGTACTGTGCGGTTATTTTCTGTCGCAGAAGAACAAGAGATTCTTTTGCTGTGGAATTCAAACTGAGCAAGTGATGCAGTGATACAATTAAAAATTAAACAGTGTTCTTTAATAAGGTAGCTGCTATTGATTTTAATTTGCTGTTTAACGAGAATTTCCAGAGACCAGGCTTTTAGTAGTTCCTGTTAAAAGTCTGAGGGCACCTCTAGTTCACAGAATGCTTTAAGTCCCAAATCTGTGCAAATGTATGTGTAATTGTAGTGCCATTTATTTTGTGGCCAGTTGGTACTGGAAACATTTCATAGGGCAGCTAAAGACATCTAATAAAATTTAATTCTGTGAATTATCAAGGTAGCAGCAT
Source organism: Aporrectodea caliginosa (assembly GCA_020284085.1). NCBI lineage: Eukaryota > Metazoa > Annelida > Clitellata > Crassiclitellata > Lumbricidae > Aporrectodea > Aporrectodea caliginosa. The sequence continues at coordinate 852,111 of JACEVL010005070.1, forward strand.
CCATCGAATGATTGTAAAAACGGTGTGGACAATGGTGGCAGAAAAAATTATCCATTAAGCGTTGCATTATTTGATTTACACGATCTAAGTTTTTTAAGTTCTTACGTATTTTACCTCAGTTTTGTCAGGAATGACTAGATATCATCACTAGAAATGGCCATAAAAGTTGAAGCTTGTGAGTCAGTGATTGGTTGTTTTATTTTGTTAGTGCCATTCTTCAGTCACAGTCTCATGGATACATCAAAGCAATTCAATGGATTCTTCATTATTACTACAATGGCGTTCAGTCATGGAGCTGGTGAGTTCTGTCGAGGTTCACTGGCCTTGGAATTGGCTCAGTCCCATAAAACATGTACTATCTTATTAGTAAGCATATAATTTGTTGCATTTAATTTGCTTTGCCATGACATCTACAAGGATGAAGTAGCGATAAGACAATTAAATAGAAACAAGTTAATAAAATAGAAAGCTCCAAGAGCTAAACAAAACGTAGTGAAAGACTGATTTTTGTATGTACAGAGAATGCGTATAGTGTCACTGTAACAGCCAGGTCTTGTCTGTATAAAAGTGATGTGAATACGTTTTTCCATGCATTTAATTCTGTGGCTTAGTCTGCTGCTGACCTTGTTATCCTTTTAGGTATTACCCGCATCACTATGCGCCTTATCTGTCGGATGTCAAGAATTTCAGTGACATGAAGTTGGAATTTGACATGGGAAAACCATTTTTTCCGTTTCAACAGTTAATGGCTGTCCTTCCAACAGCAAGTAAAAACCTTCTGCCGACAGCCTTTCAGGTAATGCACTGCAGTGATTATCTGCAGACTGACACCTATCTGCAGAGCTCAAGTCTAAAAGTAGTCATATTTATCTAATATTTGCTATTTAACACAATATTAGAAACTTATATGTAAATGAAAAACCTGTCATTGATTGCAAGTAAACATACTATTGTTTGTGACTTGCTAATATACATGCAACAGTAGCTTTTTGTTATCATTATTATGACTATCCTTTAGTTGCAGTTTATAATGTGTTGTGTTTCTGATGTTCCTGTTGGCAGAACCTGATGGTGCAGGATACATCTCCTGTCATTGATTATTACCCTGTCAACTTTGAAACAGATCTGAATGGGAAACAGCAGGAGTGGGAGGCTGTTGTTCTCATACCATTCATTGATGAAGTAAGCTCAACAGATCGGAATCTGTCTGGTCCGGTTTTCTACTTGAAATGCTGAAATTGACTGAAATGGAGATGTAAAATAATTTTTTTACACTAAAAATGGACCTTGGTAGTGGAGGTCATTTTTCTATTATGTAGATTACTGTATTGTCCTCAGACTGGCTCTTTCCTGTTCTGGAAATTTTGTAGTAGCACATTTCAGATTCCGAACAGTGACTGTTTGCTAATCACTCAATACAAGAGGAAAAATTGACTGGGTGTTGACATATTTAGAGTTAGAAACTATCTTTATAGCTGTCTGATGCAGCAACAAGCTAAGTAGCAATTCCATTGTTTAAAACAGCAGTTGTAGGAATGTATTTTGTTTCCGAAGTTTAATGAAATATCTGTAAGTTGCAGCCTTGAAATTAGAATCGGACACTTCCTTCTCTTCATGAGAAGTGTGTAAAGAAAGGTGAAGGCACCATGTGTCCACTTGTTGTTTCTGTTTATTGCTCCATGATTTTCTTGGCCAGCAAACGTAGTTGGAAAAGATGATGATACTGAATTCGCTTTTAAATCCAGATGATTCATGCAGTAAAGGACTTTCATGTGATATGATTGCACTTGATAAAATGTAATACAAACCAGTAATGATAAGTGTATTATTAGCATTGCCAATAATAACATAATTTGGCATTTAGCCATTGCTGATGAATGGTTGTTTTGGCATTATTTAGGAGAGGCTGCTGCAGGCCATGGCACCACTGGAACAGCAAATGCTTCCAGATGAGAAAAGACGCAATCGCCATGGACCACATGTCCTATATGAATATTCACCTCAGTCACTTGGCATTTATCAGTCACCTCAAGTGCAGGTGTTCCCAGACATCATGAACAGCCTTGCATTGTATGTCTGATTTGTTGCTTTGTTCTTATAAGTGGGTTGCTTCATGAAAAAGCATCTGAGTAGGTCTGTCCATAAAATTTGTAGAGCAGATCTCTGGTCTGAGATTTTTGGCTTTGCAGATGCTACAAATTGTCAGAGATGACTAACGCTGTCTGTATATAAGTAAAGATAGAGTGGTTTACGAATACCAGTTTGTAAATTTCCAGTGAACAAAGTGGAAAAGCTTGGCATGCTGAATTAAATGATATTACATATATGTATACATAATAAACATTAATACATGTTGACTTTTTTGTGGTGCCTTAAAGATGGCCTCGTGTCATGTGTAGAATAACAGTAACATGAACTTCAAGGCAAGCATAACTTTTCTGCATGGAATCTGTATGGTTAATTGGGGTTTATAGATTCTGAAATATCTGTAAGCTGGTAAATATGTTGCGATGCTGTTGTGGATACAGAATAACTGAATTACCGATGGATACCTTTGTTCTCCCAATATCGGAACTTCGAAAAGGACTTTGTGAAGGAGTGCAGGATGTCTTTTATCCCGGATTTCCTACACTGAAACACATTCTTCACACGGTCAGTCAGTTTGATTTTGTGTCTTCCCGTCAGTTTATGCATCTGATCATGTTTATGCTGCTGCTGCTGCTGTGGTCTGAAGGCATTCTGGCAGCAGCAGCAGCCACAGATGATGATTCAGAATTCAGATCTTTCGTGCATATGTTGGTTCATGTAGCCATTGATTCCACAGCCAGACAGCTTAGTTACTGGAAATTGTAGTCAACTGTATTCAAAGGAGAAGATTTAAGGGTAAGTAAATAAAATAAATATATAAATAAATAACAGACTCAAGATTTCCTATTCTTGAAGTACTGAATTAATTCCCTGCATGTGTTATTATATCTTATGTTGTAACTTAATATTCATGTGGCTTTGTGTTCTTAGGCTTCTCTGACCAAGTCCGGCGTGAAAGTCTTTCAGATGAATAGTCGAGGGGATAATATGATTCTTCACATCACAGAACAGCCACCTCTGGTTTGTGTAGAAATTTAGTTACGATAGTTAAGGTCACATCAATGATGAAGATGATGATGTATTCCTATTCTTTATGAGATCACTTCTGTTATGACTATATTCACCTAACTGGATATCAACTTTTACTGAACTATATAAATTGTGTCCAAAAAATGTAATTAATTGCTTATGATAATTACAGCCCAAGGTTACTGATATGATGTTGTCAGATCCTGGTCACAAAAAGAAGGTAGCCCTTGGCAGAATGATGTCAGAAACTGTGACAAAAGCTCTTGGAGGTGAGATATTTCATCTAGGTGAAAGAGCAGTAGTGTGTGGGGAGGCATTCACTGAAATACAAGGTTCCAGCTTATTGTAAGTTGTTAATGGAGAGACACGTGAGACACAGGACTGAAATGGAGTTGAGTGTCCTTTGGGGTTTTTGGACTTTGAGTGTATATCTTTTGGTGGATTTTTAACACAATGTGCATCCTTTGACTTGCAGGCACTGGAGACTGTGGCCAAGGAGCTGATTGGGCAGAGCGTACTTGTTGGTTGGCCGCATTTGTTTGAGGCTTTTGTTGTAGCTGTTTCTGATGATGAGACAAGGCAAGTTATTCCTCATCACATTACATTATAATGGCAAGCTACTAATAATGTTCTGTTACAGCTGATATACTCTGATCACACCAGAGTTATCGAGCAAACGCCATGAAAAATTAACTTACACACCGTCCACTATGAGCTAGAGCTCAGCTGCAACATGTGATGGTAGCCATCTATAAGAGAATGGTACACAATGGCTACTACAGAGACGACTGCTCTGTCTCATACTCTGTCCTATGTCTGGTTATGTTCCCGTTCTCTTTGCCTTTCACTCTTGGTTGCTCTCTTTCTGCCTGTCTTACCCTATCTCATTGGTTAGTGTTTTCTTTGAAGTTTATTGTACTGAAGCCGCATTTCCTTTCTTATGCAAAAGTAGTAGAAAATAAGTAGAGAATAGAGTGAGGGTTCTAGTCACAGACTAGTTCATTGGAATCATTTGTGAAATGTATCTCTCAATAAGGAAACTTTGTACTGTTTAATCTTGGCTTTGATTAAGTACTGTATTCGACTTGACTGCTGTATAGGATTGCTCTATCTGACATGGGAAGTCACCCCGAAGCGACCTCTGGTGATAGGAAGATTTCGCTAAGGCAGGAATCTCTGCATATGGATGAAGCAGCAGTTTGGCATCGTGAAGCGGATTCTCTTGCTGATCGGTTGGTAATTCTTGGTATTATATGTAATTCTTTTGTTGTAGATGTAGAGTCATCAGAGTTATTTCAGATAAAAACTGCAAATTGGTCTCGAAGGATTATATTAATTTGGAATAATACTCATAACAGGATCTGCGGCTTATCAAGTTATCAGTTGGGTTGATCATTGATCACACAGCAATGTAAGTGATCTCTCATTTGAACCTCAGATGATATGATTATGCTCAGGTTTTTCAGAGGTCACTTTTCTGTGAACTGGGAATTTGATTTTTAAATTTCATAAGTGCCAATTTCTCAAAATTATAAACAATGTTATTTGTGTGTTTACAGTGTTTCAATAGCTGCTTGCTAATGTTGCTGTAAATAAATGAATAATAATAGTAATAACAATGACAATTTATATGGTGCCGTAACACAGTTACAAGGGCGCCAGATGAATGATATAAGGGCAAAAAGTTATTTTTATTTTCCAGGACATGTTGCATTCAATATTTTCATGACTAGTGTTCATTAGATCTAGTAGTATTTGTTTCTGTTGTCTGAAAATTTGGACCTCTAATCGTCACTGAATCCATGCATCAAGAGTTAACTTGATAGTTTGATCAAAAACTGATTAGATAAAGCTACATGTCTTGGAGTTCTACTTGATCATGAACTGACAATCGTACAACACATAAGTAAACTGTACACACTGCCTCTACTATCTACATCATCTGCATACTATTTGGCTTATGCTAAATCCTGCCAAGGTCCTTGTCCATGCCTTCAACACTAATCGCCCTGCCTGCTGTAAAAGTGTTCATGACAACCAGCTTTTAACAGCATTCTGTCTGGCGTTGCCACACAACACCTGAAATGTTACAGACCATTCTGCATGCCGCTGCACACGTAATCACTCATAAGTAAAACTGCTAGCACTGAAACTATGTGTGATGAACTCCACCGACTTTCCTTTTGCTATGAATGAAGTTTAAGGTGGGGTTACTTGTCTATAACTGCCTTCACCAGTTGGCGCCAGATTACCTTGTACGATATTATGCATGGCAATTTCTTCAGTCCACAGTCAGCACAACTCTGCAACAAGAACTAAATGATATATGGTCCAAGGAGTGATGGGCTGTGAAATTTGTTTGAAAAACTCAGTAAGTTATGTAACTTAAGATTTCATAGAGAAAACCAAAGAGAATTGCAGATATTCATGGTTTCATCATATGATTTATATCATTGAGAAAAGTGACTTTGATCATAACACTTTCTGAGGAGCACCAGTTGGCTGTTCATCTAAACAAGCAGAGAGGTGGTTTCTACTTTCTTTTACTTGTAAAGGTGGATAGATTAATTAATAATGAACATCTCATATTACTTCTCAGAAGGAAAATGAAAGACTAATTTATATTAAAGAACTGAATTTGTAATGTTTATAATTTGAGTTTTGAAAATGTTTGAATTTAATTTCTTTACTAATGTACCCTTCTAGCACACAAGCAATACCTGTCGTGGAAATTAAAAAATGGTAGATCACATTATGTAAAATTTCTGTAAATTATGTAAAATCTTTCTAAGCATTTAATTATAATGTGTTTGTGGTAAATAGTCATCAAATTTGGTAGCGTGTAAGCAGACTTCCAGATTGTTGTGGTTGACAAGACTAGTGTTAGTATAACTTGTAAAAGGGTCTGTGAAGCTCCTGTGTGAAAACAAACATGGTATTTGATTATTGTTGAAGCTGGTGAAATGGCATTAGTTGTTGACATATTATATTATTTTCTGTTTAGATATCTGAATCGTTGGGGAACTGATGTTGGCACAACACGGATCTTGGTTTATGCTAAACCTATATCAGGAAGGAGGTAGGTTCATTGTGCTGCTTTTGTAAGAAAATGCAAAATGGCAAGGCTACTCTTCTGTCTTCTGCATGTAGTCTTGAATTCATGTGAGTTGTGTTTTATGAAAAATCTGAGCTTATCCGCATTTACTTAACTGCAGTAGTTCCATGAATGAAGTTGCAGCATTCATTCATTCCAAAGATTTATATAGCGCCCCTTCAAGGTTACTACTCATGAGCGCTCCCGACCCAACCCCGGCTGAAAAGGATGGTTTTAAGGCTAGAGTAAAACACATCTAAATGAACTCTAGGAATAAGGCATAATGTTAATGGGAGCCCATTCCAAACCATGGGGCCAGCAACAGAGAAGGCGCGATGCTGTCTAAGAGCAGTTCGCGCACGGGGAACAAGAAGTTCACCATGTGTGGAGGAGCGGAGAGCTCTACGTCCCTGCACATCCAAAGTAGAGCGACAGAGCTCTTGTAAATACACAGGAGCGGAACCTAAGAGGCACCGCCAGACCAAAGCAGAAAGCCGGTACACAATGCGCTGCAGGATAGGAAGCCAGTGCAGGACATCCCTCATAAAATCGGTGACATGGCCGAACTTTGGGATATGGCCGATGAGGCGCGCGGCTGTGCGCAAGACTCGCTCCAAACACCCCAACCGTACAGCCGGGAGGCCAGCGTAGAGTGCACAGCAAAGATCAAGGCGCGTGACGACAAACGAATGGATAAGAGTAGAGGCAGCATTAGTGGTGAGAGAGCGCGAGACGACTCTGAGCTGGCGCAACTGATAATAGCAGTCGCGACAGAGCTGGTGTATGTGCCGTGCATGGTAGGTGATCTTTCCTGCTCACCTCAACTGATGAACAACCTTGGTAGTTAATGGTACGATTAGATAACTGCAAGGTAAGGGGTGGTCATTTCATATTCTCCTATCAAATCCTGGTCATATGTTTGAAAAAAGCATAGAACACAACCACTTGACATCACTTGGACTAACATGAGATCATTTATTTGTGCCCGTAGCCGCCAAATGGCTGGCGTCAAGAACAGATGATGATATAATTTTATGTTATGTTGTGGGATCTCCTTGAAAACACTGCAAAATATAAAACAAGCAATCAAAATGGACATTTAAATTAAGGCAATGAGAGGGGCCATATCTTTAAGGCTTGCTGGTTACTGTTGTACTCGCACTATTACTGTACTGCACTATTATTAAGAAAATACGATTAAGTCTCAGGATGAATGTGAAGCATGCGACTTTCCTGTGCAAATTGATACACTTTCACACTTACCATGAACATACAAGATCAGGGTTCGAAAAGCACTGTGGAGTAAATAAGTAAGTAAGAAATTGTGGAGAGTATGGAAGTAATGCAGCATATCAAAACAACTGTTCCAAATTTTATGACAAAATTGTCATGCCAAAGCTCCAGTCCAGTCTTCCTTATGCTGTGATCTGATCCAGCATGACCTAGTCTTCCCCAGAGTGCTCATGTGCAGTTTGTCTGGATAGCTGTCTTTAATCTATGGAACTGCTTGTTTCTTACAAAAATTAAGACGATATCAGACTTTGGCAGCTACATCAAACTTTTAATTGGTTAATTTATATATAAATAAGACAGAGGACAAAATACTGAACATTGGATTATCTCATCTCTTGCGGTACCTTTACATAAAGTTTAAAAATATAGAAGTTTATAATTTTCTGTTCTTTCTTGTATTACCAGGATTTATGTTGAGTTTTACAACTATGACCTAAATAAAAAACAGTATCGTCCTCATTCACTAAAATAGTTTTGTAGTTGGTTTTCTGTATTTAGTAATAATATCTGTACATTTTTGTGCTCATAACTTACTTTGTTTCACTGTCAGTTTTTTTTGTATTGTTTGTGGCAATGTCAGACACCCCCCAAAATATTGAAAACTGAATTTATACATGAAAAAGAAAATGACAAGTGTTCAAAATTGGTGTTTACCTTATGTTTGTATGTCCAAATTGACCAAGATATGTCAAGTTCAGATTGTTTTACTTTTAGGCTTTGTGTTATAATTCTATTCAATTTTTATGACTGGTGTAAGTGCTGAATTTTTTTTATCTCTTTCATATGTGAAGTATTTAAAAAAATTCTTTTTGCTCCTATATGGCAACAATTTTTGCACATGTTTTGTCATAACAAAGCATGTTGTCACTGACTTTTTACCGTATTATAAAAGTATATGAGTTTTTAGTTCAGTTTGGTGTAAATGTGGGTATCGTAATCAATTTCTTTTTTTAGACACTAGATGGATGGATGGGAAGTGGAGATAAAATTCTGGTGAATGGTGCCTACCTATGTCTATCTGTGAGATCTGACAGAGCACAACTTTACACTGTTTTACTTTTAGACTTTATTTAAATTTTTCAGTTTTTATGATTATGGTGAATACTAAATAATTTGTGTCTCTGTCATTCATGAAATAGTTAAAACATATTTTATTGGTGTCTGGCAATCATTTCTGCTAATTTTTTATGGTTTCTAGCAAATGTCTTCACTGAACTCTTTTGTATTGAATATAAGCATACAGTGCAGACCTATTAACACGCTTTCATTAGGGGATATGACGTCCGACACAGCTTGTAAACAGGACCACGTGTAAATTGGACTAATGCTGGAATAACCTTTTAGTAAAACCTATGAATAACCTAAATCCTTAGTCCATCCATCCAGCCATCTATCAGTTCGTCCATCAGCTGTCGGTTCATTTGTCCATCCGTCGGTCCGTTTATCCGACCCCCCAGCTGACCATCCATCCCTCCAACCGCCAATCCTTCTGACTGTCAGTTTGCCCATGCAGTTCATCCATCGACTCCGTTCGATTGTCAGTCCATCCAACCTTCTGTCCGTTCATCTGACCGTCCGTCCATATATTGTAAAAGGCAATATTTAGCACTACTTGGCAGTTCTTGTCCTTTGCATTAACCGATATGGTGTGTTAAGTTAGTAGCTTTGTGGGATGTAGCACCACGTCACATTAAGCAGAAGCGCATTATCCAGGAGCATGTTAACTAGTCCACACTGTATATCAAAGCTCTTGGGATACCATTGGGGTAACTTTGGGTACCTCCAAATTTTTTTGCCAAAAGCTGAACAGACAGATGGAAAGGGGATAAAATGCTAAAATTTGTTTTTACCTTTTGTCTATATGTAAAAAATGTCAAAGGTCGCATGTTTAGAATATTTCAGCCATTTTTGCCAAGCATGAGAAGTAGTCAGAAGGTAGATGGAAACATTTCTGTGGTCATTAAAGGGCTGTAAATGAGAGACTGCTGCTTCATCTGGTGTTGGATTTCAGTCCGACTTTTTCTGTTGCAGGTACATATGCGGTTTTCAGGGAAAAGTTACACTGGAGCGACAGTGGCAGGCAAAGCCAGAGCCATTTTTAGGCCAAACTGTTGTCAAGGTCAGGCTGGAAGTTCTTGTATTCAATGTTAGCATTAACCTTTGTTTGAAGTTTGAAGCAGTCTGCTGAAAGTGAGACCACTTCTCCCCTGCATTTATGTCTAGTTTTTATCTAGCAACTAACAAATGAGATTGCTATTCATAGAAGTATACATATGAAGAAACTGATATTACAGATTTGGCTTAAGGTCTAGCTTCATTTGGTGAACCTGTCATTTTTGATTGTCATGAGAGATATGTGACAGACATGGAAACCATTGTTGTATGGTTGCAAGACTCAGTCTTGTTTTCGAGGCATCGCCAGACAGGTTTATTGATGTTTTAGTTTTGGTCTTATCTTGGGAAAGCTATTACTTTGGGAACCTATTGTATTGGGAACCTATTGTCTTGGCTTTTTGGAAACTGTCTTGAAGCAAAGTCAAACCTTGGACGAGTGCTCTAGGTAGCTCTAAGTACCTCACGGTCTGTGTCTTTGTTTCAGTATTGGTAGCACACTTCGTAGTCTAGAAACTTTTGAAGTCTTGCAACACGATGGAGACTGTGTTTTCCAATGTCTTATAGTTGATGCTTAGACTGGATAAGATGCTTACGGTAATGAACCCGTTGCTATCTGTTTTTACAGGATGTTGCTGTTTTTAACCAGAGCTTTTGCCAGTTTAGGACTTTAGAGGATCTGTTCCTTCCAAAAACTAAAGTTTTCTTACTTGGGAATCCACATTATGGCTGTGCTGGCGAGGTAATCCTTTTCTGTAGTTTATCTGAATTTAATGTTTGTTACATATTTACCATATTTTTCTGACTATAAGTTGCGGTTTTTTACACGAGCATCGACTGTAAACTAGCAAGATTCACTAGATACTTTTTTGATGCACATAATGATAAGAGTGCTATCTATAGAAATCATTAGATTAGATGAGAAGAAACTTTATAATGAGAGCTAAAATCTTGATAAGAGGTCCTTAAGTCTACACTGTTTTGATGCACTTGTATTTTATTTAGAGTTCTCCTTTGCCCTACATGCACTTTGCGTGTTTGTTTGAAAGGTCATGTTTAACCTATGGCTTGTGGTTTGGTGTGTTGATGAATGTCTGAATTTGTAGGTCTTGGATGTGGAAAAGAGTGATGATGCCAGGATTCGAGTCAGTTTCACAGTTCCAGTTGAACCAGATCTAACACAGTTTCGACAGAATAAAGGAGTAAGCGCCTTGATAGGGTGGCTGACTTTGTTGACTGTTTCATTCTCGTGAATTTATGTTCATGCTTGTTTGTAATTTAAATGCTTATTTTACCATGTGTTGAGAAAATCAAGGACCCAGAGAGTGGTTTGGCTTTATGTTGCTGTATTCTATGTATTTGCAAATTTGTTTTTGGATAGAAATTAAATCCAATTGTCTATTTGTATGGTTCAAGATATTTTTTATGTGAACAAAATAATATAAAGTTATCAGTAAAGCCCAGCCTTTTATTTGACGCATGACACCAAAAAACAGCCATATCAGCCTTGGAAGTCATCTGCTTTGATAAAATCTAGTAAAAAATAGTCTAATTTGTATTTATAGACTCTCCCAAGCTGTCACCAGAACAACCAAGCATCACGATATCAGTTCCATGTGTAAATCACTCCATTGGCTGAAAATCCCAGAACGCATTAAATTCAAAGTCCCATCGTTAACCTACATGGCTCCTCAAAATATTTGCATCCCAAATACATTGCTGACCCTCCAGCCATCTGCTCTACACAATCATCCTTTATTGCTCTTTCCAGCCACATTTGACATTTCTAATCTGAGTTCTCCAAACGATCCATGTACCACACTGCACCTCTGTTCTGGAACAATCTTCCTCTTGAATTCTGAAAATCCACAGATCCTCCACTAATATGACCACTTGCCCACCACCCATCATCTACCTCCTGATCCTCCTGCTCCTTCAGTCATTCCACTCAAACCTAACACTCACCTCTTTAAGAATTCCCACTCTGCCTCATCCATCCTGTTCTCTGCCTTCCAATCTTTCTTGTCGCAGATGGAATCTGCTTTAGTAGCACCTCTGCTTCCTGCAACAGGACTTGGACCTTCAGTTGATATCTCTGGACATGACGTAGCAGTCACGAATAAGTTGATGCCCTGGGCTTAGCTTTAAGTAGTGCTTTAGAAATTTTGAGATCACAATTACAATTTTTTATATATGTTTGTGATTTTTCAGGTATGTAAAGATTATCTGTTCTTCTTCTTCTTCTTTTTTGTTTTTGTTTCTAAAGGGAAATGTAGTGCGCTATTTTCCCGCGTACAGCCTGGCCCAACGTCTTGGCATAACGCCACATCTTCTGTCACGCATCACAGGCACAGTTTTTCTGACCCAGAATGGATTGGAAGAGGGAAAGTCATCGAATCGCATGAACATTGGCCTCAATCTCAAGTACAACAAGACTAACAAAGAGGTTTGCGTTTGCAGTGTAGCGCTAGATATTGGCTTTTGGATGGTCGGACGAATGGACTGACGGTTGGCTGGATGGACTAATGGCTGGACAGATGGCCAGTCAGACAAATGGACTGATGGTCAGCTGGAAGGACTGACTGTCAGATGGATGGACTGACTGTCAGATGGATGGACTGACTGTCAGATGGATGGACTGACAGTTGGACAAACGGACTGATGGTCGGATGGTTGTATGGACAGACGATCTGACGATTTGATGGTTGAACTGACGGTCGAATGGATGGAATGACTGATGGTCAGATGGACGGTTGTGTGAATAGACTGATTGATGGTTGGGTTGATGTTCAGATGGATTTAGTTAGCCAGTAGGCTATTTCTTCATTAGCCAGTTTGCACACTGTCCATTGTACATGCTGTGTCAGACTGCTTGTACCCCAACGACAGCATGTTAATGGGTCCACACGGTAATAAACATCTTCTCAATCTTGAAACATAAATTGTTGGTTGCATGATTTTTATTAATACTATTTGTCTCAAAAGAACTGTGTAACATAAAAAATGTCACTCAGAGATGTGAATCTATGTTCTTGCAAAGAATGGACTTGTTTCATTGTAGGTTCCGGGTTATACAAGAAAAGTGGATAATGACTGGCAGTACTCAAACAAAGTGGCCGACACTCTAGCTGACTACATTGAGAGGTAGGATCATTTGAACTGTTTGCAGCTTTGTTCTCTACTGTATTTATCAGCCTGCTGTCTGTTTCTCTTCTACTTTCGCTCACTCTTTGGTTTATGACACACTTGCTCAATGCTCATACATGAATCCACTTACACACAATTAACACTTGGTGTGAAATGCATATTCCCTCATACTATTTGACAGTGTCCATGATGAAAGTCTTACATTTGCAGGTTTCCTGAGGTCTTTGACTGTGTTCGTACGAGCAACCAGAACAACATCTATCTGGCAGACGATGTCTTCAAAGCAGACAAGTAATTTGTCTCATTATATTCATCAAAAGTCAAATTTGACCGATTAAACGTGAAGTTTTGTTTGTCCACAGGTAATATGATATTTAAATAGACCTTTTTTAACTGACAGTATAGTGATTGTTTAGAAATTGATAAACTCAAGAGAATCCTAGCATATTTTCTAAAAGAAATTGAACTTGCTATTTGAAGTCAGATAAATAAATGGAAAATAGTAAAGTTAAATACACTTTTAGTGGTAGTTCTTTCACGAATATCACATTATATGCTTTGAAATACTGCAAGTCGAGGACTTGTGAATGTCTGATTTGCCTCCATAAGTCATCTGCGTTAGGAACATGTTGGAATTACACAGTTTGCTAAACTGATTGGTTCTGAGAGCTTTGTTTGATACCATGTTAATCGCAGAAGTTTTTCTTCAGGAATGAAAGAATTGCGCAGTTGACTGCGTATCTGAAGACGTTAGCCTGTGCACACATTACTCCTGTTTCGCAAGGCACACTGCAAGTCGACGATGAAATTGTTAAAGAAATAGAAACTCTGGTCAGCAAGGTGCAGGTAATAAATTAGTAAACTGCAGTGGATGAATTTTCTGGCTGGTAATCTTCTTTTAACTGACCATTGTCAATTTTCTGATCAGCAGTTGCATTCATTGTCAACTTATTCTAATTTAAGGCTGTGGCTGTAGTTTTGTGAGCGATGTGTTACACTGCTTATCTGGCTTTGGCTTTGGTTTCTTGAGGTGGTCCACTTAAAATACGTAAAAGGATCATTGCCTGGTGTTCAAGTACTGCACTTTCCGAGTTTGGAATCAGTCTGATAAAGTGAGTGATGTTGTTGAGTATCTCACCTGCCAGTCATTGATGGAGGTACTGTGTTCAGTTCTGAGCTGTCACTTTATGGAAACAGGATGTTATGAATGGCAAAAGCAGCACTTATCTTGAACTATAATAGCTGACAAGTAGTATTGTTGCATCGGTTATTGAATATTTTGTAGTTCTGTCTTGGTGTGTAGGTAAGCCAAATGATGAAATAGCAGAGCAGTTTGTGCTTGAAAGTAGACATTCATGGTTTATATAAAACATTGAATCTGAATCTGTTTGGAATATAGGAGCAGAATAAGCGGAAGAAGAAGCTTATCAAGATGCTTGTCAGACCCCATCTTCTCTATCAGGTATGACGTCTGATCTTGTCTGCATATCTTACTGTTGTCTTATTTGTTTGTGTTAATTATTTTATTGTCATATACACTTTATTTTGCATAAGGCAGAACATATAACATGAACACTAAAAAATGAAAAATACATGAAACACAAACATAGCAGAACCAAGCTAAAGCTCAAACCAACACTCCACTGGAAGCCGTAAGCACTATAGATGCACAGTCTAACATATGACTTAGCATATGTCCTTTAGTGGTAAGCATTACTGACAAACCAAGTTCTTTAACTAGTGAATTAAACTCAAGACCTTAACTGTATATCAATGGCAGCTTATTAAGTGTAATCATCATCATCAAATATTCGTTTATTAGAAATTCAGGTTGACACAACCGCAACTGAAAACAGATAGTGATAATGGTAGAGTTCGGTTAGTTCTAAGTCGACAAGCCATGGGGGCCAAACTGTCAATCCCGAACAGGTGTTATTCAATACTGTCAATACATGTCAAGTAAGTCCTGCAAGGCCTGAGTCAGACACTGGCTTTAATATTAGCAGTGGTCAGCATGATTATTAGGAAGGTTAAAATGTAGCAATTACTCTGAGCAGTCTCTCAGGTGTATGGTTCAAGCTGCCTAAGCCTTCGATAAATACTCATAGTGATTCCCATAGGTGAAATCCAAACACTTTACGAGATACTTTGTTCCAGCAAGCATTTAATTTACTCAGCTGAGACTGAGTAAACCTCAGTGCTACTTGACCGTATCTTTTAACTGAGGGGCTATATTATAATAATATAATATTTATTCTTTAATGAAGCGCCTGACAAACGCACTGCGCTGTACATGTTATGACGATTAAACAATTCACAAAAACACAATTACAGAAGACATAAATCAACAAAGTTGCAGCCATGCAAGGCGCTGTAAGTGAAACTGCATTCGATCCAATAAACCCAGAGTTACTGAAAATATTATGTCGATTGGCATCAATCTGTTGAAGTATTTTGTATCTTGGCCTTTTGAACGGCCACTGTGCAAATGTTTAGTCAGTTAAGTCAAATCTTCACTTGGAACTTCACTCATTGATCCCTATTTGCAGTCAAAAGATGTGGGTCTGAGTTGTATTTGTGCATTTGATGGGGTACTTCAGTTGAGCCGAATGCAACTCCCTGTGCTCAGTGACCTCAGTTTTGAAATTACTCTGCATTCTATAATTGACCAAATTGAAAGTTTTAAGTTGTTATAACTATAGAATCAATTTTGGGTTTGAGCTGTTGATAAGATTGTAGACTGTAGGCTGCTGCTATCATTACTTTGCTGGTCCTTTTTTATTTTAACATTTTTTCCTTAAATTACTGTCAATGAGTATTTAATTGACTTTTGATCTTCCCTTGTTGCAAGATTGGCAGAGATACAAGGCACTAACAGTAAAAACCAATCGCCTGCTAAAGGGGCAGGGAGATGGGATGGGGAATGGTTGAATGGTAACACGCTGGCACGAAGATCAGCAGGGCATGGGTTCGACTCGTGTTAAACTTGTCATCATCTGTTACTACTATATATCATGTAATTTTACTGCGTTCTTGTCAGTTTGAATTATTAAATGAATGTTACAAAGCATACTGCTAATATTTGTTAGTTTAATTCTTTATGAAATCTGTTTAGCCACTGGAGGCTCAATCAATGTTGATACCAGATCCTAATGCAACGTACGAGCTGTTTGATCGAATCATCAACATTCGTGATGGATACTCTGTTCCCCTTGGACTTCGTGGTACAGTCATTGGAATATTGCCTGGTAGGTGATTCAGACTTATCCAATCATTCTTTAGACAGTATTTGTGTTCAGTTTTTGTTGGAAATATAGGCATTCATTTGCATGATGGCACCAAATATAAGACATGGTGCTGAATAGGTCACACAGTGTTTGCTTGCCTTTGTGAAGTCTGTACATGAGATGAAAGATCTATGAAAGTGGTGTTATGGCATTGCCTAAATCCTGCATGATGTTATGGCATTGCCTAAATCCTTTGTTAAACAGATTAAAGAGCCCAGTTACCTGTCACAGCAGCCAAGCTTCTCACTTCTCAGTCTAACTAACCTTTCTGCAGAGAGCAGTATTTATTGACATTTCATTGTCATGATGCGTTGAGATTAATAATGCTATAGTATTGCTGTTTCAAATAATAAACGAAAAATCATTAAACAGCAGGTGTTACAAATCTTTAATTTAAGAAGTACAACAAGTTTTATTTCGACAGAATTTTACCATGTAGCAGTGTTTGAAAGAATGACAGAGGTTCAATGGTGCATTTGACAGATACAGTTAGTGTTACGACGTGATGGAACATTGCAGCCATGACGTGACTGAAATTGACACAACATTGCCATTTTCTGCGTCACTCTGCTTTGTTGAAGGGTGTGACTTGTAGTCTGGAAAATAGAGTACTTTACAAAGAACAATTTATGCAGCAGCCATAAAGTATTATTCAAAAGGAAATCTGTGTTTCCAACTCAATTAGGGGACTTGGCACTGCATATGGAGTCTTGTCAAAACAACGTAACACTGATAGTGGGTATTGAAAAATGTTCTACTTTGTAATTTTCGTTTTGCAGCCAGCAAAGAACAGGAAATCATCTACGAAGTCTTGTTTGATGAGGAGTTTATTGATGGCCTCACTATTCGGTAAAACTCGTTTTAATTTCTTTTAGTCTTAAATTATGAAATGGTAAATACTTACAAATAATTAAAATAAGCAAAGTAACCTAACTGATGCCATATCTGATTTGAGTTTTGTTTGGTATGGTTCCTTCATTCAGAAGAAAGAAGGAATCATTTTGTTAAATAGAGAAGACCACATGTGTGGTCTGTATGTTTCTCTCTGAAACACCAGTTAGTCATCAGGCCATCTTTTGCCACTTGGTCATTGCATCTACTCAACCTTACCACGTTTTAGCGATTGTGTGTTAGGGCAGCACCTTACTGAAGTTCTATAAAGGCAGTACGCATATGTAGATGTTTAATTGCATACATTATATTATTTATAGTTTTTATACAAACATATAACCCATGTGCTTAAATATTAGCATTGGCTTGCTGTTCAGTAGAGGATGTGTATCAGTTTGGGCTTATAGTTTATAAAACGTTGGACTCTGGCCAACCACATTACTTAAACTCAGTCATTATTCTTCAGACTTGTCATTATTCAACCGAATCATCCAAGTGTCTTTCTTTGGATATGCTGAAGACTAGAACTGTCCTTGGTGACAACGTTCCCTCTAATATTTTTCCTGTGTGCGTGGAAGTGGCGGTCGTTTGAGTAGCCTAATTTTATGCGTGAGCAATAAAACGGAGAAAAACATTTTTATAAACATTTGTGATTGTAAATTGTAACTGCAGACTACAGTATACTGACTAAATACACGTTTGTAATAATGTCTTTTATTAAAGAAGATGTATGGCTTAGAAATCACGAACCGTTTTACGAATCCGAAACTATACCTTCATGATGTAGGAGGCTACATGTAGTTCTAATTCTAGCATCAAAATAATGTTGAACGCTAAAGTTTCTGCCGCCTATCTTTCTGCGACGACCATAGTTGATAAACTCTGTCGATATTGACTTCCAATCCAGAGCCTTGAAAGACTTTATCCTCATCGTCAAGTTCTGTCTCTATGTATACCAGCTCACTAAGCCATTCGGTTTTAAACTTTAAACTACACTTTTTCTTGGCAAAACTATCCAATATAGTCCCGTTCGCTTTACGTTTCGACATCGATTACTTTTAATGACACAGAAGTGACAGAAATAGGCCTATTATGCTGTATGAAACTGGTTTAAACTTCCAAAGTGGAATTTGACACAGATAATCTGATTGACATACAGCCTGTGTGACACAGGCCTGAGGCCGCCTGACCATTCATCATCATCATCAAATATTCGTTTAATAGAAATTCAGGTTGACAAAACCGCAAACTGAAAGGCGGTTACGGCTTCACCTGTTGGAAGCTCATTAGCCAGCAGGCGCAGCAGCCGGGCGGCAAGGCAGTTCACAAGCATCAGCATCCCCTCTAATTAATCTGGCGCGCCAAGCTGGTTACGCGTGAACGCAGAATTCGGCAGGACGTTCCAGTTGACTGACGCAGACGGATACTGGATATGCGGTGTCAACTCCCCTCGTATGATCTGTTAATACAGACTATTATGCTGAGCTGCGGCGGCACACAGATCTTGACCTTCCGTTCACTTAAGTAGGAAATTCAATGGCCTACTTTAAGTTAAGCAAAACTTTAGCTCATAAGTATTTCCTACCAAAACTTGTGCGCGGAATTTTGAAACTGCTGCGCAGCATTTTCTAATGAGTTGCGCAGCCACGCAGCTTAGAGGGAACATTGCTTGGTGAATGAACTTTTTCAGTTGCTTTTCCAGTTGCCCTATGTGTACTGCAGAACTCTCTCCCTGTATCTGTTCATTCTGCTAAGTCGCTTATGTTATACATTTGCAACTTAAGACTCACTTTTTCAAATTGCTTATCTACCATAGACTGCCTTTTTGTCTTATTGGACTGTTCTTCTGGATATTGAGCCAATTATGGCTTCGTTTTGGTACACCATCAGTTTATACTTTGAGCATTAGACACTGGCTTTGATAGAAATTGCGTATTAATAGTAATAACCCGGTTTCAAATGTTACCACCTACACCATTCAGGGCAATGCTTTCTTTTTATGGCTGAGGATTTTAACGATTATTTAATCGATTAATCATTAAAAATTGATTAATTTCAGATTGTTCGATTAATTTTTTTACGTATGCAACAGGACATCTTTTTAGGCACAGTCTCATAATAAGTGGTGCCTTCCTCATTCACTCAATATATACTGCCGTAGTATTAAGCACAGGGTGTAATGCTTAGTTGGAAATCGAACTACTTTCGTGGGCTATTCGAATGAGGTGGTGTTTATGGTTACGATTTCAATTGCTGTTAAGTGCTTCCTAATGTTATGTCCAACTTGTGATGCATGACTAGAGGCTACAGAGGATAATTATTGATTTTGCCATTAGGACAAAATTCGAAAGTGAGGATGAACATTATACATATACTTTGAGATTTTGCAGTAGCTTAGTGAATGTCTAGAATTTGAGTAGGCTGGTGTTGCATTTTGTCGGTCAAGGTCTTCGCCCAATCGTGCCTACCAGATGCCATCGTATGCCATGGTCAACGTTACGTATGGAGAGCGCAAAGATATGCATCGTGGCCACCAACCGAATACTCCATGTAACGCTGGTCAGGGTCCGTGGAAGATGAATGCTGACCAACCGGACAGAAGAACCGCTGGCCATCAGCAGAAAGAACGTCAGTCAGCAAATCTCCCTATTCCACAGATTTTGTCGCGTCCTGCTCAGGTTGGCTGCTGATCGGACATTCCTTTGTGTTCTACTGATTGCTTTGTTTCTTACCCAGGTTACCACTTGGTGCCAAAAGGCAGGCTGATTAGACACTTGGCATTAAGAGAGACTTCAGGCTGACTGATCACTGTTGTCATTGCTTTGCTCTAGTTACGTAGCATATTTTTCATTGTATTAGCCTTTTTGTTGACTCTGAAACACCATTTATCAGGTCATCTTTGCCATTTGATCAATACATCTAGGTAACCTTACCACTTTTTAGTGCAACACCATAATGAAGTTCTATAAAGGCAGTACATGTATATAAATGTTTGCATACAGGTGTACATGCGTGCATGCATGTATACATTTTCTTTGTTATTTTATGTGTAATCCTCCATTTGCCTTAATTCTTCATCATTAGAAACTGTCTTGTTATGGTGTTTTAGCAAACTTAAGCCTTTAGTGGAAATTTGTTGGTGATTTACAAGCACTGTCAGTTGCTTTGAATTCTGAGAACATGTTAACATATTTGTTTAGTGACTTGCTTTGTGTGTTTTAAATACAAATTCAGAACAAGGATCCAGAAAGATATGAAGACATGTGGAATCAGTTGAAGGGTCAGCAGAACAGCCCAGCCAAGGTACAGCTGGGTCACAATGCCATCGGAGCAGCAGGAGGGAAGTCGAGCGTCCCGGCTGCAAGCAGTCTCCAGCCACTGCATCCTCCACAGACGTGGATCCAGAAGAGCCTTGATCAGAGAAACCTGTCAGGTGGACAGCCATCTCCAAAGACTAAATTAGAGAAGACTACAGGAACAGCAGCCCAAAGAGAAACCAATGGATTAAAAGGAACAGATGCTGGAAAACCATCTTCACAAATGATGACTCCAAGAGAAGAGGTAAGCCATTGTAAAAAAATTTTATTTTATCTGTTTTATTAAACCCTGGTTTATTTTTGAATTTATTTTATTTAAGACGTTGTTAAATGTTTATTTCTTTATGACCATATTATATCAGGTATAATGCACACTTTTTTTCCCCAAAAACCTGCTCAAAGTGTGGGTACGCATTATACATAGGAAAAGTTCTTAGATGTTTTAGACAAACACTGACCACACGTGAAGACCACTTGAAGCACTACATCGACTGAATTACATTATATTTTTTGGGTTTAATTTATTTAACTTTAATTTATTAGGTTTATTTTTTTACAGTTCTTAAGATTCTATAATATATGTACCGTGTTTTCTGGACTATATGTCACTCCTTTGTGTACGTCGCAGTGACGCAAAAATGGCAACAATTTTGTTAATCAATATGTATGTCGCACGTGTAGGTAGAGACGGAACACCATACACAGAAAGTTAAAGCATAAGCACGTGTGCTGTTTGCGGCCATAAATATACGGCCATTATTAGCAAACACTTGCTAATAAAATAACCTTTCTGTTCATATAAAATTATATGCACTATTGAAATAATTTTTTCAACATTTGCTGTATGTTATGGTATTATAGTTGTTTTAGTTATTTTGAAATTAAAGGTTTAAATCTTGGCTGGCGGGGACAGCGGCGGGAATATGTGGCCATTAGTATTATCAAATACTTGCTGAATATAACTTTTTGTTAAAATTAAATTTCATGCGCTTTTGAAATAATTTTTTTCAACATTTGGTGTATGTTGTGGTTTATAGTAGTTTTAGTTATTTTGGAATTAAAGATTAAAACCTTTCCCATTTGCCTAGATTTTTAAAATGGTATGTACTTCTATTCTATACATGGCATAGCTGAAAGGATCCAAGGATAATATATATTGACAGTTAGAGCTGCAGTTAGCTATTAAACACATTGATCAGTTCACTTCTTTATATAAGACGCCATCCACGGCTCTCATGTAAAAAACCGCAACTGGTATAATTTTGTGTCTTTGTGTTGTTGATTTCTTAATGTAAACAATCACATGACAATGTTTTGCAATGTTTTCTTTGTTTTTAGAGGACTGATTCCTCAAAGCCAGATGAAACGAGAGCCAACAGAACTGTCAAGGAAACAGGTGGAACAATGAGACAAGCAGAGGCTAGTGGTGAGCTGAGCCAAAGCATTGACCGACCTCCTGCTTCATATGGCCTTCCTGTTAAGTTGGACGATCTCTTCAAAGGTCAGAAACTGTAGAAAATATTACTCTAAAGCTCTGAATTATGGTTAGATTGTTAACAAGTCAGATATTTAAGTTTCACTAGTAACAAAATTTATGTAATGATGTGCTTTAGTTGGTCATTGTTGCTATAACGTAAGCAGTTATGGGACTGGTTTCTTCTCACTTTTGTTTCTTCTCATTCCAAACATAATTGGAAAATCAGAAATAATTAATTGTTGTTGTTCTCATCTGTTGCTGTCATTTGAGGATGCAAGTGTACGCCACCCAGCCAATTTCTCTTTCATAACTGCTGACCTCTTGGACTCTTAGATATTCTACTTTCTTGGGATGCTTTGGTGCTTGTTGTACACTGAGTCAGAACAGCACTGGGTTCCCAGGCTTTCTGGGTTGCTGGTACAAGGTTGTGAAACTAGCTGCTGAATTGCTGCATATTCCTTTGTGCTCTGCAGGTTCTTTCATGTTGACGAAATCTCTGCTGAAATCGCTTCATTTTTGGATTGTTGCTTATCCTGTGTAGCCTGTCTGCCTGCCTCTGGGCCTCATAGGTCTTTAGTGATGCTCTATGCTTTATAAAAGGGCACAACAGAAATTTTAAACAGGAGTGTATTGACTGATGAGACATCAGATGAACTGTACTCAGAATGCAGCACAAGCATGGTCTTGAGTTTGTGCTGTTGGAAGAATGGAAACTGAGCCACACCAATGCAGTCTAGTCATGGCAAGTCCATGACATATATGCTTAGTTGCACTGAGGATAACACCAGCTGCTGGACCTCCACAAGACACGGTTATGTTCACAGGTGGGGCTTAGTCCAAGTTTCTCATGCTTGCCGAATGGCATATGATTTGCAAAAACTGTGTAGATATGCTGGCCATTTAATCCCAGTCATAAATGACATCAAAATTCTAGAACTGGCTAAACTCAGGAGCAAATGTCTGCAGCTCAGTGAACCAATAGTAGACACCGGATTGCAAGATTCCAATAGGCATTGACCTGAAAACTGCATAAGTTTTAAGGTGGGTGTGGTCTACTGGGTGTATGTGGAGCAAATGTCAACTCAGGACAAAGCAGATTTCAAATAACGCAGTGAGACATTCAAAATGATGACTGTTCGCAACAAAATGGATATCTGCCCATCTACAAGCAACGTAAAACAAGCAACATTTTATCCAGTTTATGTTGCATATGCTGGCTGTTCATAGCCTGCTATTTTTCTGGTAGAGATCTCTGCAACATAATCCCTACTTAAAGTTTTGAAGGCAGACATTGCATGGGATTTGTACTTTATCAGAATTGATGAACTATATTCCACTGGAGACTAATAGCATGCTCCATGGATTAAGGACTGTCTATCAACCTCTGTTCCAACTTCATGAAAAACGAAATTCCTTCCGTGCCCTGCAGGTCACTGATTACTGTAACTGGTCCTTCTGACTGTTTGCAGTGCATGACAGGTGACATCATTCATAGCATGTTGACCAAGTACTGTCAGGTAGCCATTCTGAAAGTGAGGTCAAGGTGTAAACAAACGGCAAATGACCTATTGTCTTTCTGTTACTTGACGGAATAAAAATGCCAGTTATCTGAATGGAGGCTGAGCACTGATGACAGTCATGGACCTTTTGCCCATTCTGCAGGATTTCTGAGAACTGACAGATTTTGAGGTGCATTGTGCAGCATAGGCTTTGTGAATGAAGAGGTAAGTGTTAACAACAATCTGAGCATAGCATCGTGCCTCAGGCTATTGAAGGTAGTTACAGAATTAAATTTGACAAACACCTACAGTAATCCTGATTCATACTGCTTATGATTCAGCATTCTGATTGCACTACCGCCTTGTGGCCAGCAGGAACCCTAATGCCAACCTGAAAAGAGGCAAAATTGGATGACAACTTGGCCTAATGTTCTTACTTCCACATCTTCCTTCAAACACGGCCAATGGCAATGAATTTTTAGACAGCAGTCGGACCGATCTAACTTCAGACTAGAAGACACTACACTGTAGAATTGAATCCATTATTTTTAAGGCCAAAGGGACAGTGCAGAATATGAGAGTCCCTGGCAACCTTTCTTTTGACTTTTTAGCTGTTGTCTCAGCAGTTCTAGATCGATAGATGTCTGTAAAATTGTCATTGATGGCAGACATCTGCCCCTATTATTTTTATTACAATCAGTTACTTGATCAATATCAAATTGGGCATTAGGTGGCAAAATCTGATGCTAACATTTATGGTACAAGTTTATAGATACAAAGGAAATTAGAAGTCAGTTTTGTTTTTTATAACTGAATTATCCTTTTTTCAGATTTTTTCTAAGGCAATATTACTTAGTAGTTATTCACTGTTAAAGTATTGTTCTTAGACTGTTTCATGTAATTACTTGTGTTTATTTTGTCATAGCTTTCTGGGAGTTGATTTTGAACAATTTCTTTTATTCAGGGCTTAGGGAATGTTGCCATCTTCACGATCAGCCCCAATTGGTGCAGGACAAGTCATTGGATATTAAATTACATCCAGATGCAGATCAAATTCATCCTGAAGATCCAGTTGCATCTTTAACTCCTTCTTTCAAATCCTTAATGCCTCCTGGTATCAGACCAACAACCTTGGCCCCTTACGAAGCTGAACAGGGACCGATACAGGCTGGACACCATCAGCAGCAGCAGCAGACAAGGACTCCAGCTGCCCCTCATCCACAACAGCAGCAGCAGCAGCAGCAGCAGCCTCTACTGGTCCAACCACAGCAGCTGATAATGCCTGGTGGTTCATGGCCAGTCCAGCCTTTGATGTCGGTTCCATTATCACAACCAGTGCGATCTCTGCTTGGTCCTCCTCCTAATCAACCTCTGCAGCAGCAGCAGCAGCAGCAGCAGCATTTCAGGACACCTCCAACACCAAACATCGGGTCAGGCATTTCATCGACATTCTTCTTTAACTCATGTGTACAAATGAAGGAATGAATCTAAATATTTATACGGTGCCTTTAAAAGTACGTAACAGAGTCTTGGCAATGGTTTATATGAGCTCATTTCCATGTCTGATGTGCCTCATTGGTGAATTCCTCTTGCCTAGCATTGCATTACCAGACTTAATGCATTTTAATATGATTTGTTAGTAATTTTTTTATTTTTACTGTTACATAAAATTTAATGAACAGCTGGATATTCTGAATACTAATTGCAAATTGTTCCCTTTCATATGATCCAAGGTTTCATTATTTTTATATTTTTTAAAAGTAACTTTAGTGTTTTTACTAAATATGATATTGAAATTAACTTTGTTAAAAATTATTATCTAGTTATTTCAGTCATGACATTTGAAACTTTGTTGATGCGGTGGTTTATATATCGAGAAGAGCCTTATGTATTAATTTTGAATTGTTGCAGATTTCAAATGTATGCAAACTATTGCTTGTTTTGAGTTCTTCAGCACAGTCAAAATTGGTCTTAATCAAAGTTATAAAATTTCAGAATTAGACAAGCTCTTGATTATTGTCAAATATTAGTGCAAATTTACACTAATGATGATTAAATGTGAAAATTTTAGGTTAAATTAATAGATTTGAGCAGTTTTTCATTGATTACAACTTTATGAAAATATTTATTTATGAAACATTGATTAATTATATGTGAAAGTAGAGATTTTAACTATGCTTATCAATACGAGCTAGATATCCGTTTCATGTATGCTTACATATGCCAGTTTTTCAGTTTCTAATACACTCAAAACTTTGGAACCTACAAATGCTACAAGTCAGTCTTGTTTGGACTGTATGAGCTGTCACAGTGGATGGAAACTCCACAGAAGAATTGTAGGTTTCTTGAAGGGGCGCTATATAAATACTTGAAATGAATCAGTGAATCAGTGGGAAATTCTGAAGGCTAAGAAAATGAAGTTTCTAAACACTTCATACCCTTGGTTAACTTTCAGAGTTAGCTTTGGATTCTGTTTCAAAAGAGCAGATGAGATTATTTTCAGTTAATTCATGCCGCTCTTAGCTATGCTGTCACTGTGATACTATTTATAGTGCAATTCAGAGAACTGTTCTACAAGTGAACAAATTATTGTATTGTATTGTATTTGAACACTTGTTATAGCGCCCCTACCAGATTGCCTATTCAGAGGCGCCGACTACTGCACGAACGCTGAATTGGAGTTTCACGCCGAAGCGCATGAGCAATTGCGAGTGAAGGACTTGCCCAGGGTCCCTACGCGGTGGCTTTGAGGTGGATTCGAACCCGCAACCTCCAGCTGCAAGGCACCGAACATACCCCTATACCACCGCGCTCCAGTTGTATTGTGTTGTGTTGTATTGTACTCCACGTTTATGTTGCGACCGAGCCACCCGCAATAAAGATCCGAGAAATTAATCTCTGATAAACCGACCGACTGGGAATCGAACCCGGGCCGCCGGCGTGGCGAGCGGGCTACCAACCCACTCGGCCACTCAGGATCCTTATGTTATGTCTGGTGGTGTGTTTCATTGTATTCATTTGAGATTCCTATGATATTGAGGTTCCTTTATTGTTAAGTTACTTTCAGTGTTGGCATTTTACCGTAACAGCAAAATTGGACGATGAATGGTGAGGTTTGTCATATCAAAGCATAACTGTTTGTTTTCTTTGCAGAAATTCTGTTTATATGCTTGCTTCCTATTGCCATTCGAAAGGAATGCCTGAGCCACAGTACCATTGTCAGACAGGTTCTGATGGAAGGTTTAGGTTTTTTGTCTACCTCCAGGGTGGAGTTAAGTTTGTTGGTTCCTGGGCAAAGCAGACAGACCAGGCAGCCGAGAGTGCAGCATCCGTTACCTTATATCACCTGGTATGTTTCATTTGATTCATTTGAGATAGCTATGATACTGAGATTGCTTTTATTGTACAAATTAGTTTCAGCATCCTGGCATCTTGAATTATGCTCAGCTAACTAGACGACATAAGGTACATAACACTGGCCTTTTCACTGATTAACACTTTGCATTGATTTCTCTGTCAGTTTGAGTACACGCTCGTCATTAAAGTGTTTATGTTTGTAGATGGTTGCTGAAACTTTTCACATTTTTGTAAGTTCTAGTCCTCAGTTTGAAAAGATACATTATATGATATATGTGTGTATATGATACTTAATATAGTGCCTTTTAAGTACACAAGTACCTCACAAGACTGCACCTATAGATCTAAACAAGTGCAAATGTATGCTGCACAATTCAAAAACAAGAGTACATAATATGGTTGGAAGCTGTTCCAGGAGGACAGTCCAATACATGAGAAGGCACAATAGACTCAACTTGAAAGGGATAAGTGAGGCATCCATGTATATCTCCACAAGCTGCAGAGTTTACCAATTGTCAACCCAGCTGACTTGAGAATGGAATACAGAGCTCTGTGATGTCTGTCGGTCAGTGCCACCAATGGAGACATGTGCCAGCATGATGATTTTAAATGCAACAAACTCTACAACAGGCAGCTTGTTTTCTCACATATATTCTGTTATATGCAAATATTTTGGCATGTTGGCTACAACTTGAGCAGCACAGTTAAAGATGGACTAGACACAACTGGAACTTTGGCAGTCCAGCAAGGATAGAATTGAAACAATCCAAGCATGTCATGACGAATAATGAGTGGACAAGGATCACTACAGAGCTGAATGGCAGATTGTGCCATATGACCCATATCTGGCACAACTGGTAGAAGTAAGATCTGCAGAGGTGGTTCGAATGGTCCACAATTGATAGGTCTCTGTCCAAAAGAACACCCAGGCTGTGGATGACAGACTCCAGTCAGGGAATCATGTAAGTCCGTCCTTGTCAACTTTTGGTCACACCTTACGTGTGCCAAATATACTGCTTCTTTATCAGATTTAGCCACAGCCAGGTTGAAGACATCCAACGCTATACTTCCACTACAATGTAGAATACAATTGTACACCATCACATTTACTGCTGGACCCATGCAGTAAGATTCACGTAAGATCTGATCACCTATAAGACATAATACAGTTCCAGTCTGTCCCTTGCACTGGAGTCAATGGGAAACCCCAAAAGAATAAAGTGTGGACCATTCCACAAACATGTCAAAATTGTTTAAAATTAAAAAAAACACGAAATGTTGAAAAAAAATTATTTCAAAAGTGCATAAACTTTAATTTCAACAAAAGGTTATTTTTTAGGAAATACTTGCTAATAATGGCCATATATTTACGGCCACCATTAGATTAGACATGCTTATACATGTCTGACCATGTGTATGGGTGTGCCGTAACTGCCAGGTTGACCTATGTGTTGATTTAAAAAAATAATTTTGCCACTTTTGCAAACCATCAGCTTATAGAAAGCAGCAACTTATAGTCCAGAAAATAAGGCATAAGAAATTGATGATGACTTCAAAACTGACATTTAAGCAGATGACTCCGAATTAACTGGAGACATTTATTTACGTTTTGATGACGATGATAACAATTACTCTGATTCAGAAAGTTTTCATCAAATCTTCAAATCTACTCTTCATATTAACTTACGCCTCAGCCATAGTTAAATACACGGTGAGACAGGAAGATGAACTGAATGCATGTTGGAACTCTGTTTATAGAAAGTTATTTGGTTTTAATAAATGGGAATCTGTTAAAGGCTTCATTTGCGGCCTAGGTAGACTAGACTTACATTACATTATTAAGAAACGTGGCATGTTGTTCTATAGGTGACTAGTTCATTCGACATCTAATTTTCTCCAGGATATTTTCTGGTGTTACATTGTTGAGCACTTTCTTTATGACTCTGAACTCGCCAGCATCGTGAACGGTAAATTTAGTTGCATAAATGACCTTTACGAACATTTTCGCAGTCTGTGCGCTTGACTTTATGTTTGTTCAGATTTGTGCATGTATGTTGTGATGTCTGATTTGTTTCTGCCTTGGGGCATAATAAAGTACTGATATGTAACATTATAAGTTTTATTTATGTATGTAAAACATGTTTTTAGAATTTATCAGCTAAGAAGACTTCATTTCCAGTTGGTCCTGAATTTATGTCGTCACCGAATTCAGCTTTCACGCGAGTTCAGACATTTCAAGGTAAATTACCATATTAATCTATTAGTTACATTTATTTACTTTAGTTGAAGTTATTCTGCTATGGAATAATTTTTTCAGGAGTTTCTATATTAGAAAGTGGCTAATTCAGTATTTCAAGTAGTGAGGACATGTTATGGTCGTTCCTGAAGTAAACAGTGGCTGATTCAGGATTTAAAGTAGGGTATTTAGCAACACTGAAATTTCATTAGAGGGTCCACAGCCTAAATCAGTATGGTAAATCTTATACATTGATGCAGTTTACAAACTAATGTGAGCATTTAGAGGAAATGATCTTGTGCAAAAACTGTTCAGCTCAACATTGGGGATGACACCTCTGGCAGATTACTAATGCATTTTACTATCATCTCTGTGCCTGGTATTTAAAACTGGTGTGTATGCCAGTATATTGTTAGTGAACTTATTACTCCTACAGCCAGTTTTATTTATGCTGCCTTGACCCTAAATATGGAAGCAAATTACTTCTATGAAGTTCGAGTAGTGACATTTTAATAATACTTGCGGTGTGTCATGCAACTACTGTCCAACCAATGATAACCTTTGGTTTTGACATTTTCGATCTGTTAGGTGAGTTTCCTTGTTTCTTTCTGTTTAGGAAACCCTCCATCAAATTTACCAGTGCAGGGAGTGATGCCTGGTTTTAATCTGCATCCACAAAATATGGCTGGTTTTCCAGTGAGGTCTCTTCCTGGTTTCATGAACCAACAGTTTGCACCATATCCTTACCACCAAAAAGATGCCAGAGGAGGAGGAGGAGGATCAGTCCACTCAAATAACCACTTTGCCAATGTCAACCCTGGAAATGGTGATCGATTTCTAAATCCAGTTCCGAAGGAACAGCGCTCATCAAAGCCAAAAGCTGATTGGGAAGAGAAGAAGATGCAGTCAAGTAGTAAGGACGATGAAGCAAGAGATTCTGCTTCTGCATGTTTCACAAACCAGTTTATACCAACCCAGGCAAGCATATTTCTTATAGTTTAGTTAACAAAAGCGTCTTGTAATTATGGACTGATTATATAGCATGCCCCAAGTACCTCACTAGGCACTACGACAACTGAATTATGTAAAGTTTGTTGAGAATAACAGGTTCATCTGCAGGTGATTGATGCTCAAATTGCTGGAGAATTCTTGACTGACAGACTCTAGCTGATATGTAGAACCTGACCAACGAATTGTCTGAGCTTGACCGTGTACTTGGTATTCAGACTTCTACGTATGTGTTGCAATGAGGAATGACAGGTAATTTTATCTGTAAACTTTAATAAGGCTGTTTGTGCAGTTAACCAGTTACATGTTTTCTGACAGGTGCTCAGACAAAACAAGATGCCTCAGAAGTTGAGACTGTCCAATGAAGATGTAGGTTTGGCATCTTCGTCTGCGGAACAGCCTACCGATGTTGGTCGGAGTCAGAATCACAGCTCATCAGGTTATCATGGATCCATCAGGAAAGAAGCTGTTTGTGAAAATTCAGCTGTAGCAGCAGGTTTTAGTTCAGCTCTGCCGCCAAGAACCTCGAAAAGGACTCGATCCAGAATAGCAGCCAACTTCAATCTAAACAAAGACCAAGACCCAAGCGTCAGTCAGTAGAGTTGTTAAGCTGAGCTGTCATGCATCCGCACTGCAGTGCTGATACTAGGAAAGCAGATGACTTGTAGATGAACTCTGCCAGGAAATTGATGTTTGACAGCTTCTAAGTTTGAAAAGCTTGAATGAATACATAAAAAGTGCAACCAAATGGCATTTTTGCTAGATGGAGCTGCTGGGAAAAGTTTGGTGAAGAAGGTAATACTGCTGTTTGTTGTGTACGACTGAAATAAAAAAGTTTTCTGTTGCAATTATGGAATGTTTGAACTTTGTAGTACTTTTGATTGCAAATAGATCTTTTTATGTACGAGTACCAATGTCAATTAATAAAGGAAATATCATCACTAATTAAATATGAAGTAGCTCTGAAGCTGTATCCAACAGATGACGAAAGTTCCCCAGTGTTAGGTTACATTTCATATTACCTGTAACCTTTACCATCGTACTAGTTTTTTCTTTCAGTACACGTAAATTGACCCATAGTGTCTAAATTAAAATATATTGGTCAACACTGGTAAACTTAAAATTGCACAGGTAGTTGGAAAACTGTAGAAGGAACATGAAATGAGAACTGGCAAGACAGGATACATGCACAAAGTTTAAGTGAAGTGAGAGCAGAGGTGCAAAGTATGCCTTACAATTGTTTAGAAAACCATAGCTTAAAGTCGTTGTTTGTACTGGTGTAGATTAAGAAAATTGACTGAGACAAGCTGGCAGAGGAAGCTGTTATTGTTCCTTGCATTTCTGTTGGTGTTTAAATGTTATTCTCTTTCTGTTTTTTGCACTGAATATTTCCACTATTGCCATGGCGTTTCAACTTAATATTTGTCAAGATGCTGTTGAACACTGTTGATTTATTTTCAACACATTCAGATGTATACTGTTTAGATTATGTACACCTGGATTTATACAGGGCATTTAAGGTACCGCTCAAAGCCAGCAGGTAGGGTTTAAATCAATTGCAAGTTGAATTCACAGATTTAAGAAACTTTAATTGGTACTCATACTGTATGATCATTTGGTTACAAAACACACCTCAATAATTTTGGAAAGTAAATTTTCTGTGACTACAGAAACATACAGTTTATGATTATGTGAATAAGCGTTTTATAATGTCAGTACCATATTTTTGAACTGATGACTTGTGTTGAATGTATCATAATTTGATTTTTTAAATGTAATTTTGGTTTACCCACTTTAGTTATTCCTGTTCAACCATATTTCCTCTAATCCTCTTATAACTTCCATATGTGAGCAATTCAGCAAACATTTGAAATCACAAAGTAGTTGCTATTTTATTTCCATGCATTGTCACTCCTCACACACACACTAGTAATTACAGGCCCACAACTGAGAGGAACTGACCTGAATATGAAAACGAGAAGGCCTGCTCAGAGCCTGATAGTACAAACAATACCCCAGAGTAGTATGCAGGGGCCCAAAATTTGAAACTATTGCGCCTGAAATGATCCTAGGGCTGAAGTATCTTTCAGGGAAAGCACAAACATGACAACTACAATCCAACAAATATACAATCAAATATTTGTTACGACTTGACATTTTCCAGAT
The DNA here is from genome assembly GCA_020284085.1 of Aporrectodea caliginosa. Taxonomy (NCBI): domain Eukaryota; kingdom Metazoa; phylum Annelida; class Clitellata; order Crassiclitellata; family Lumbricidae; genus Aporrectodea; species Aporrectodea caliginosa. Next base: position 884,112 of record JACEVL010005070.1, read on the forward strand.
GTTTTGCAGTAATTTACTAGTTCAGTGGAACTACAAAACAAGGCAGGAAAGCATTTATGATAGGTACATGGTTTCAACCAGTGGATGTTAGATAGTGTGTAGTTTACTTAACTTTATATCTATCATTTAAGTCAAAAATTATTGTCCTTGGTTTTAAATATGGAATGAAACACGATTTGTGTTTGGTTCTGCTGTTTCAGGAATAATTAAGGGTGGTGTATTATTCATGATTGCTTGCCTTGTCAGATACATGTAGTAGATCTACCTAAATCAACCTTTATCAACTACCATTCAAATTGGAACCTAGCTGAACATATGTTGCAGTGGTTGATTGTTTGATTGATCTCATTTCAATGGCAAGTGTAGGTTGAAGCATCTGCAAACCATCACTGAAGGTCCTTTGGCATAGCAGCTAGTAAAGTTTGTTTTAGCAGAAACCATCTTACATGGTAATACAAAAATTGAACCCCTGCATTTCCAAAATCAAATATAAAAGACAAGGTTAGGGGGTAAGGTGTGGTAATGTCCCTTTCAACAATAATCCTTAGAGTTTGTGCTGCTTGTGATGGCAGCAATCCAACAACTAGAAAGACCTTGGAGGTATGAAGCAGTGAGGGACTCAGTGGGTGAAAATGACAGAATGGTTTAATGTCTTCATATGCTGGCAACACCTAGTGTCAATTTTTGCAATTGTTTATGAGTTGCCACTTATCACAACAGTAATCATAATCTCAATATTTCTGCCCAACTCGTTTTCAAACTTATGTTCAATGTCCAGTTCCGGTATATTATAAAAATACATTACGAAAGAAAAAAATTTACCACACTGGTAGAATTTTTTAGGTTTTATTATTTTTCCAGACAACATAACCAGAACTAATGTGGTGCATAGAAAGTTTTACAGTTCAGTGCTGTGGTGCAGCATGATCTGCTTAAGCTATAATGTAATAACAATTTCTTTCCAATCAAAACATAAAATATCTGATTTTTTGGTTTACACAAAGTTTCTTACTAAAAACCTGTGACTTTTGCAGATTTTAGGCTTTCAAAAACACCCACAACTATTTGCACCCTTAATTGATCACGATATATACGTATAGCACCATTTCAAAACACCAGGCATCTCCGAGCCAACTTGTAGTCTGATTAGAAATTTCACCAACTGCCACATTAAAATCAACTGAATATTGACTTCCTAACTGCAAAGAAAATGACTTGTATCTCCACAGCTGTAACTTGCCTAGTCACTCATAACAATCAGGTTTTCCCCATCACTCTTGATTCTTGAATACAGTTGGAGCTTAAATGTTGCACTGCTGTTCAACCACTTTACAATTCTGTCTTTGGCTTACATTACTTTAGATCAGAACTACAATTTAAAACACTAAATGTTTTGAAAGATGGTGCTGTCTTGTTAATAAAAAATAGTCGGTCTGAGACTAGTGTATATTTATTTTATATTCTATATCGAGAAACACACGGTCATCATCTGCAGCTGTTACAATCCTGTTACAGTCACAGACTAAAGCAGGAGCCACGGACTAGCTGCTATTGGCATTCCATGTGGAACCTGTGCTGCGGTGTTCAAGGTGAAGGTTACGACTAAGCACCGACCGAACGTCATTGACGAATCTCAGAGCGTCAAGCAAAGGCAAGAGGTTGAGAAGGGCCACATCATGCGGGTCACTGTACCAGGATTCGATAGGAATTGCGTTATCTGTAACAAACCAACAGCACCAGTCTTCATATTAAACAAGGCAATGGCAACTTGAACAATTTATTATGAACTACCAAAGTAGTTCACAATAAGATGACAACGCGATGCATAAGCTGAAAAGCTGTATACAAATATTCTGTGCTGAAGCATGCACTATGACAGATGACAAAAGTGATGCATCAATGTATGACCACAGGTAGTTTGTATCCATGACTCTGCTGTATGCATCAACAAGCCTTTGATTTCGATAGTCTATAAGGTTTACTATATACTCCACGTACAGTGAAACACCGTTAACATGTGGCCAATGGGAAGCATGCCATCGGAATGGCATTTTACACGTGCATGGCATAATTAGTCTACCAGATAGGTTTAGCAGTAATGTACATGTATTGTCTACCTTCGCACAAGTGTGTACTCGGCCAATCTCAGAACATCAACTTCCCCTTAGTTCATACCACCATACAATCCGGTGGCCCTGCTACATCTTTTCACTACCTCAAAACGGGTCTTTATTCTTCGGGACTTTCGCACTGGGAGCACCTCTGATTGGCATGCATGGTTAGAGGTGCTTCATAAATCTTTAAATACAATACAATCATTATTAGCTTCTGCATTATGCAAATGCAGAAGAAAAACAAACAAAAAATTATTTTAGAAAAGGCAGTGTATCAAAATCTTCCATGGGCCTCAAGTCGCGAATAATGGTTAGAAGGGAACACATCTACTTAACACTTTACCGACAAGCTGCTTTGAAGTGTTGAGTGGTATGTCAAAGGCTTCCATGGGCCTCCAAAGCAAGAAGAGCTATGATGTTTACCGAGTTGCCAATAATGGTAGCCATGTCACTGTTTGTCACTTGATGTTTTGTCATAATGCTGTTTTGTCCATGTGATCTCTATATATCACGTGCTCTTGTTTCTGCTTGCTGAAATTATGATATCTCAAATCGCCTCCTAAGTTTTCTTTTAATCATTGGATCCATGAAAGGAAATCTAGACCCACAAGTGTGAACTCATGATGTGTCATTTCATTGTGACTTCTGAGTTTTATCTAGAAATGTTTCAGTTGTGTTTCAATTGAAACAGCTATATTATAATTATAATAATCTTACACCTACTTTGCTGATATTTCTTGAATCACCTGACTTCCCTTGTACGTTTTCACAAGTTAATTTGTAATCACTTGCTGACAAGAGGAGCACCACAAGCTCACAGGCACTTTGAAGGTATTGTGCGTTGCTTGCATTAGCACAGGTGAAGCGAAGATGTAAAGCTTTACGAGTTTTCATAACAGGTCATTCTCGGTAGACTTAATCGTTGTCGCACAGCAAAATGTAAGAAATACAATTCTTCACTAGATGTCAGATCTACATGTCAGAACAGGCCAAGTTCAAGGCCAATCATGACGTTATTTATTACACGTGTAGATTGGATAAAAGTACTTGTATTTTCATGAAGTCGGTGAAGTTATTGAGTGTTGCGAAAAATCAGTGAATGAACATAATTATAAAGACATTTATTATACATATTTATGCTACAGTCAAGAAGAATTTTTAATTACAAAAAACAATCAATCCTGGGATTGATTTATTTCTAATCCCATAATACGAGGATTGACTGAATGCTCTGGGATTACATTCCCTAACTGACACAATGCAATCCAGTTACTATACCTACTGTACAGTGTATTTATTATTTGTTTTTAAACTGTATTTTGGGAATGTATTTTTAAATTCTGAAAAACATGGGAAGAGTTGGTATTAGGGAATGTAATCCCGAATCCCAGGATCCTGGAACATTTCAAATCCCGTAATCCCGGGATTGACGAACTTAGAATCCCGGGATTACGGGATTACAAAAATCGGATTTTTTGTTAAAATTACATGATGCACATCCTAATTCTTCCTTGGGCGATAACGCTAATACGACAGATAATTAAGCAGAGGCCCTAGTAAGACTACAGAGTGCAGACGGACCGTCCCTTGCTGCCTTAATTAATAGCAGGGTGCTGCCGCGGTGCACCCTGCTGCCGTGCTGCTGCTAGGCTAGCCTGCTACTGCCTGGGTTCCGCGCGTTGTGGTCGGTCAGTGCGGTGGTCATCTGGTATTTTCGACCTGATTTCGGGCCGTGGTATCACTATCAACTATTAAGTAATCAACCCATCCCTGCTGCTGCCAAGTGTCACTACCTAATGAGCTCAATTCGCGGTCGAAGAAGACCAGGTGTATTGCATTAATTAGGCCTACTGTTATTTGACCTACTACTATACTACGTCTACGACGATGTCAGTCATAGAATAGCTTAAAAACTTATTTAGTTAAATATATTTAATAGATTTCATAAATAATAAACGTCAGTTGAGGCGGAACAAGCATTTTCGGCGGTAGGTGTTCTATGCTATAAGATAAGCTCAAGGCTATGACATTCTACCATTGACACTTTTACGTTTCTTGTGGTCATTTTATCGTAAATAACGTTTAACAATACATGGACATTGAACTTTTAACTTTTCATTTTAAGTAACAAGTTAACAATACAAAGCCACAATGTTCTAAAAAATCATTGTCTTTAGTACACAACTGCGTTATAGCATTAAATATAGGGCCTATATTTATTCTAGTGAAGACGAGTTTTTCCTTGCAAACGTCAATCCCGGGATCCCGGGATTGATTCATTTCTAATCCCATAATCCCGGGATTGACAAAATGCTCCGGGATTACATTTCCTAGTTGGTATTCATGGAAATTTACAGTGTCAAACAAAGTCAAATTCATTTAGAAGGTTTTTCTCATCACCTGAGAAACACTACGCTCCGCAGAAAAAGGAGTTCTTCTGGTTCCTTTTGCTCGTACTGCAACAATGCAGAACCAAGCTGTTTCAGTGGCAGGCCCAATGATCTGGAATGGTCTTCCTCTCTAGAGCTATGTCTACACCCTGGGAGTCTGCCTGAAACTTTCCTTACTAAACTCAAAACTGTTCTTTTTGGGCGCGTTGGAGTCGGGAGCACCTCTGAGTAGTTTCCTTGAAGGGGCGCTATATAAATTCCCGAATGAATGAATGAAACAAACAAGATAATGCTCAACTGGAAGTGTTGATGGCATGACTGTTAAGGGCAACTCGTCAACTCCATTAAACGATGAAGACTTGAATGAACAAAATAATCATTAGAAGGATGGCATCAGGCATTTCATACCCAAGTAGATAGCCATTATCCATCAATTTTCAATTCCTTAACACTCTACAAGTGTAAATAAGAGCTTCAGTGTGCGCTAACGGCATAGACAAGTTCTGATCAGAATAGTATTGATCAAAAACTGTTTCTACTAAATATTTCCCATAGAATTTTACTGTGACTGGATAAATTTAATTGCAGTCACAATCATTATATTTATGTTTAAAATTGTTCTGCTAATTTTTACACTCTGTTGCACTTGCTGACATTTCGTTCACATGCTACTTTGTGTCACACGATCTCTTGTCTTACTTACTCCTTTATCACATCCTAACTCATTTGCTACTTGCTCTTTGGCTGCTTAACCCTGAATTTGAACAAGATATTATAGGAACAAGAACTAATATAGTGATACAACGCAGATTATATTTATTGAGCAGTGCAGTTCATTTGCAAGCATCTATCTACAGTCTTACCTGGGTATCCTCGATAGGCACCAGGTGAATTGTCAATTATGAAAACACTGGAGAGGTCATCTGTTACTGTAGACAGATCTTTCGTATAGCTGCCATACTCCTGGCTGCAGTGCTGTGATCATACAAAAATTAAAATTGAATCTTAGACCAAAATAACTAAACAAGAAGCATTCAAAAATGAATTCACAATTTTGCAACATTTATCATTATCTAAAAAAATGTTCAGAGGTCATTCAAATCACCAGTAGTGTTCCAAGGTCAGAGATATCAGTGATTGCTTGTCCACAGCTCTACATAAAGCTTTGATAATAATAATTAGTAACTTCTATTGCGCCGGTGTCTAATGCACAAGGCATCAACCGATGGCACACCAAGACCAAGCCGTAATCAGGTCAACATCCAGAAGATCAGTCCGTAAGAGTGTTATGATCCAACATGATATGATCCAACCAGGGCTTCTCATTTGAGGCGATCGATCGATCGATCTCCTTGGTCGATCGCCTAGCAAAGGTCTGGTGGATCAGTAAATCGATCGCCTCGATGAGTTTAGACTCCAAGAGGAACCTGGAGCCAGACCACTGTTTTATTTATCTAATTTACATTACTTGTTTAAGTTCAGACTCAGATCGATACAACATTGCATCGACAAGCAGAGGAGGCTTATCGACCGTTAATAAGTGTTGCGTATACTCTAGCAGTTAATGGATAACCCTGTAAAATGCAGCTATACGAATACGATACACACAAATACGCTGTGCACAAAAGGTTCCGAGGTCGACTGCGCATCGATCGCCTACTCAATCCAGCGCGATCGATTTTCAAATCGCCTTCTATTTTCAAATGAGAAGCTCTGGATCCAACATATCAAATGCAGCTCTCATGTTCCAGAGTCTGAGCAGCGTAGCATTTCCGATGTCAACGGCATCACATATATCCAATATATATATAGTCTCACAACTACCACAATCCAAAGAAAAGCTAAATATTGAGCAAGTAGAACAATTCATCTATCTGGCATGGGGGGGGGGGTTTATAAATGAAGAAGGTAGCAACAAAAAAGACAAATAAAGGAGAATTGGACACACTTCAAATGCATTTAGATTTATAGTGAACAGGATATGAAGATGCAGAGAATTAACAAAGAAAACAAGACAAGAATATACGAGACGATGATACAACCGATTTTTCTATACAGATCAAAATGTTGGACAGTGTGAAAGTAAGATGCGAAACGAATTATAACAGAAGAAATTAGTTGGCTGTGGAAGATCGCAGGCATTTCAAGACAACAACAAATAAGAAATTATGACATTAAGACAATCATTACATATCCAAACAACTCTGCTACACAAAGTCTTTCAATAAAGACTCTGATGGTTTGGACATGTAGAGAGAATGCCAGTTGACTGAATCCCACACAATGCACCATATGCAAGATTTAAAGGAAAAGGAAACAAAGGCACACCAGGACTATTTTGGATAGACAACATAAATGAGGACATAACATCATGTTGACTACCATAACACTAAGGGGATCACGAACTTGACAAATGACAGAGGAGATAATTTATCTGTACCCATCGCTGCCAAATGGCTTGCATCAGGAACTGATGATGATGATGATGATTACAAGGAACACAGTATTGCAGTACACAGCTGATGATGACTTTGACAATTCACTTGAAGCGATAATTGATCGATGCTTTATGCAACACGATAATGGTGCTATAGAAATCATTAAAATAGATAAAAGACCACTGGAACAACCTATTTAATCCCTCAAAAATAAAACTATGCTGCCTAACGACAGATGCATACAATGCAGACATCATAAAACTCATAATATTTACCATATTAAAGGCAAGCATGCTAGCAATTTGCCTTTGCTGTCATTAGCAAACTTAGAAAACTCCCAAGTAATGCTCAGAGGACAATAAAAGCTTTCAATAACAGCTTACAATTTACTGGCAGGAAATAATATTCCCAAAACTTATCATCTTATGATTTTAACTCCTCATTACATATTATACTTAATAAATAAATTTAAAAAGCTACATTCGCCAAATAACAAAAGGCTTCCTTAATAAGAAAAGGCTTCCTTTAGTCAAATAAAATTATGTAAGTCCATAACACACATAATAAATGATCAAATATGCATATAACCTGACGATAGTATCGACGTTTCAGACATTTTCTATTTCGATCTAAAGCATCAGAAATCGCTGCTCCATAGATTTCCATACTGGCAGTAAAAACAACTAATTCATACCACTGGCTGACCTGAATACATAATAAACATCAACAAATTCATGTTACAGGTTGACCTGAATGCATATTCCAGACATTTCAGCTGAAGGGAATAGTTAAGAGTCTTGGAAGCTTTCTAGAGATTTCAGCTGAAGAGAGTAGCTAAAAGTCTTGGAAGCTTTCTAGAAATTTCAGCTGAAGAGAGTAGCAAAGAGTCTTGGAAGCTTTCTAGAGATTTCAGCTGAAGAGAGTAGTCAAAACCTCAAAGTTCCAAAGTTTTACTTGTGGAAGAGAATTCAAAACATTTCATAAAGTTCTAAGAAGTTTAGCTGAAAAGAGAATTAAAGCATCTCAAAGAGTTCCAAAGACTTCAGCTGAAGAAAGAATTCATGAATCTTGGAAAGTTCCAGAGATTTCATCTGAAGAGATAAGTTCTCAGAAATTTCAAAAGATTTCAGCAGTAGGCAGTGTTTTTTCAGCAACCAACTGAACAACTCATATTTTTTCACCATTTTCTCACCAAGCTGTTTTCTTTATTTCTGTCAGTTTTAAAAGGCTAGTAGGCCTACAGTGTGGACCCGTTAATACGCAGTCATTGGGGGACAAGCCATAAGACACAGCATGTAAACTGGGCCACATGTAAAACAACAGACTATTGCAGAAATAACAGACTGTATTTACTAAATCCATCTGTCCATCGGTGCAACCATCTGTCAGTCTGTTTGTCCATCCATTCGATCGTTCGACTGACCGCCAGTCCTATCTACCATAATGTCCTTCATTCAGCATTTATAAGTAAATATATTTTACATACATGTAGTTTATAATCTAATATCAGAGCACTTGTATAGCGCCCTTGAAGTAACCCAAAGGGCGCTCCGGAACGGTTACTCAGGAATCACTGAACAAATATGTCTTTAGTCGAGCAGAAAAAGTTTATCATTGAGAGAATTGATGACATCTAGTGTGTACAGGTAGGTGGCAGGGGTCGACATGCCACACCCTGCAAATCTGACTTGGATATAGATAAAAGTTGCAGAATAATATTATGTCCAAGTTCAAGGCAAACTGATAGCTTAAACTGAGTATCCAACCCCCAGATTATATCAAAAGTTTGACGAGAAAAATGTCCAAGATAAACCGAGTAAAAACTGAGAAAAGTGCAGGTTAAACAGTAGGACAGCCTAGCAGTGTGTGTATACACACTGAGGCGCACGCCTAGAAATTAACCCTTAAATGACAAGAAGAACTTTAATTATAAAGGAACTGATGACAAATGCTTTTATAGCAAATGACCTATGAAATAAACAATTTCGAACTTGTGATGTCTCAGTCAGTTCTTGACCTACAGATATAATGTAAACAAATTTTTAGCATTTTATTTCCTCTGCCTAGACATCAACCCAAAGCTGCCCAAAAGTGTACCCCTCCCCACATGTTTTAACCGTCTATGTTCAAGACCTATATGTTAATGACAACATATATTTAGTTTGAACTTTGAACATAGAAACTGTGTAAAATACAGACAGAACATAAAAGAAGTTTTGAATATCTAAAGTTTGTTCTTCTGTATGTATAATTGTATATATATATATATATACAATTGTATATATGTGACCGTGCATGGAATAACCCGGCCAAAGTCGCGAATACTGAAACCTCGCAAATCGAGCGAAAAGGTCATGAATGCGTAAATCGGTCAAAAAAAGTTTTTTGGGATAATATTAATTATTAATATTTCAACTATCAAATCCCAGAGTTACAGGTCAAACAAAATAATACAAATATTTTAATTTTAATTTTTTGTGTACATCAGTTATATTATTTATTTCCTTGATTCGGCCGAGTCAAGCGTGCGTTTGTTTTAATTTCGCCGAAAATCTTCTTGTAATGGCAGACTCATTAATTATTCATGTTCTGGACTACTTTTTTCTGCTGAAGCCGTCTGTGACAACGGCAAGTGCGTACGAATACAGCCTAATTAGCTGTGAATATTTATTATGAGACGGTCATTATAATCCGCCGGGTCTCTGTTTTGGCTAATTCTGGTCAATAAGCGTTGCCTTTATGGCTGCAGATTTAATTTTACAGCATACTGCATTCTTTTCTAAATGCATATGTACTCTAAATAAACTTTTCAAATGGCTTAGCAATTTACAATAAATAAATTTATGAAGGCACTATCGCAATTATTGATCCCAACACCCATAGCGCCATCTGACGAAAACGAAATTATTACTATAACAATGGCGGAAACTGAAATCACCGCATGCCTAATTGAACTCACAGCGTTTAATTTGACTAGGACTCGTCTAGAGGATCATTTCCGATATATTATTAGTGATTACTTCTGCAATAGTGATGTTGAAAATAACGATTAGAGTGACTTTAGTGACGAATCCGATGCCGAGAATAACGATGTCTCGGTATAAACACTTCCGTTCCGTTCGCATCTAGCGCTGCTGTAGGCATAGCCGCATAGGCCAAATTAATTTTAACGACACTATTAGCATCTATTTAAATATTATGCCACTGCTTCAATTTAATTTTCCAAGAAATGCCGTTGACACCATTGGAAAGGGCAGAAATTTCTATATCTAGAACACGCTACTGAATTACGTTGCAAAATCTGTTCAGTTTTGCATAATTTATACAATGAAGTCAATTTTTAACGCGATTTCTCTGTAGGGATAATTAAATTATACGACAATAGGGCATCTCTTTAAAGCTGTCCCGTTGCTTCAATTTAATTTTCCAAGAAACACCGTTGACACCATTGGAAAGGGCAGAAATTTTTATATCTAGAACACTCTACTAACTTACGTTGAAAAATCTGTTCACGTTTACATCGTTCATCCAATTACGGCAATGTTTGAATCGCGATTTCTCGTTAAAACGAGTTCTCAAAACGCTAGGACTTAAATTCTTTAAAAATTCATAACTTTTTCATTTCTACATATACAAATATACTGTTTTCACCACATTACTCAGCAGTAACTGTAGTATTTAAAACAAAATTAAACTGATTTTTCAAAATTTCCGACTTTGGGAGGGTTTTTCCATGCACGGTCACATATATGTATATATATATATATATGTATGTATATATATATAAATGACATTTCAATTCCGAGATATGGACATTTTAATTTCACATATGTTTACAGTAAATCCCGTAAAATCACGCCTGCCATTTCTCTTTTGGGGCTAAATCAAATCAAGTGGATTCATCATTTTATTGAAACATAAGAGCAGGGGAACAACACAGAAGGTTAGAAATACACGAAAACAAACCAGGGCTAAACCTTGAAAATAATAAAACACATGCTGAGGGCAATGATATAGAAGGGTAGAAATACATGAAACAAAACAAGAACAAAACAATTCCACCTCTCCAATTGAACAATCTAGCGATAGCAAGGCTAAATATGCAAATCAAGGGGATTCGTCATTTGTCGCGAAGCCACAAACTGGATCGGACTTGTAGGTGTTGGCTTAATAAATGCAGCACGCAACAGAAGACACTGGGCAGTGAGGGTCCATTCATGTAGCCAACCGTTGCAAAACGACGATGTGACAAACCATGATATGACAGTCAAGACAGAGTTTTCTCCAGCCTTTGCATGAATCAATCTTGGCCCATAGCAAACACAGAAGATTCAGATTTACTGACTTGCATGCAAATTAAGTGCTTTAAATAAGTAAATAAATTAGGGGAATTCCTTATGAACAACATTCTGGAAGCCATACATAAACTCTGCTCATAAGGAGATTCATAAAAGTGCTGCTCAGTGAATGTGGACTTTTGCTCAAAACACATATCTGGTACACAAATGTGTCATTTCAGAAGCAAAAAAGAAATCACAACAAATGACAAAGTAGTTTTTTATATGGCTTCATAGATATCACAAAGTTATTGGGAGAAAAGAGTTCAAACAATACATAGTCAGACAAAAATTAGAACCGTTGTGTACTTACCACGGACAGAAAAAAGTCAACATGAGGTCGCTTGTGTACAAAAAACATAACCGGATGTCTCTCAATTACAACCTACAACAGTTAAATTTATCATGATTATAGTATGCACTTCGGAAAAAAGGCAGAATTAACAAGTAGTCAGCATCCAAACAGTCAACGGCATCATCTCAATCGTGCATTTTTTCATGTATGTGTCGTTTGTATGTACATATGTCTGTATGTACATATGTTATGAAGAAAGTTACATATCTTCTAAATGCCAGTGACATTGTTCTGTTGATGGGCTGGGAAGCCGAGCTACAAGAGATAGTGAAGAGTGGAGATTGTATGGAGAAGTACACTGTCAAAGGCAGAGTTTCTTGATCAACAGCTAAAGAAAGACCTAAAATTGCATTGATTGATAACAGAAAGTCATAGACTGAATTATCATTTGATCAGTCATTGAGGGAGACAAGAAACAGAACTGGATGAAACAAATTTCTCCAAGTGCGCAGTCAATCCTCGGTTTGATGATGGTTGAAGACAAGGCAAGACATGGATCCACCTCGCAGTAGTCGGGAGCGCCTCTGAATGGGAAATCTGGTTGGGGCGCTATAACAAGTGTTCAAATACAATACAATACAATACAATGGCTATCTAACAGATCAAAAGACTTAGGTTAGCTGAATATATATTGGACTGTTTCTGTTGGTTAAGCTTATATTTTCAATGCAAGATTGTTCAGTAAAACAGGTCCAACACATAGAAAGCAAGATGTGCTTAGGTTGTTTTTGCAATCAACAATCCCACAAGCTAAAAAAGGAAAGTATTTGTCCACTGACTTACTTTGAACAAGTACATAGGACTCTATGTTGGACCAGGGCGCCATGCTATTAACTCACACTCATTAGTTTCCAGTCATCTAGATTACTGTAAGTTGCTTCTTACAGGTATCAATAAGTCAGACAAGCAGAAGCTTCAGACAGTTAAGAATTTAGAACTCCGAAGGCGGACGTTTTGGCGCCACCATTTTGGCGCCAGACGTTTTGGCACCGGGCGTTTTGGCGCTAATAAGAGTAGTATATAATATTAATTATTTAATGCAGAGAAATATCAGTAGCATATCCAAGTTCTTATGGTGAGTTGGATTGATTAAAATAGAATTGGTAAATTAATACCATCTTCTTAATGCTGCATTATTCATTGGTAAGAAGGTAGTCTATCAATGTCCATGATAACTGTCATCAATCCAGCTTCCAGTGACGTAAGAAGAAATTATTTTCATCAATCAGCTTTGATTTTAAGAAAACAATTCTTATAATTAATCCAGCTCCCATTGAAACAATTCTTTTCATCAATCCAGCCACCATTTACCAAAGAACTTTCTCATCAATCCAACTTCGATTGCATGTTTCTGAGATAGAAATAATGTACCAACCCAACGGTGGCGCCTAAACAGCCGGCGCCCTCAACGGCGGCGCCAAAAAGTCAGGTACCGTCAGAACTCTTTGTGTAGCAGAATTACTAATATGTGACCGTGCACGGAAAAACCCTCCCAAAGTCGGAAATTTTGAAAAATCAGTTTAATTTTGTTTTAAATACTACAGTTACTGCTGAGTAATGTGGTGTAAACAGTATATTTGTATCTGTAGAAATGAAAAAGTTATGAATTTTTAAATAATTTAAGTCCTAGCGTTTTGAGAACTCATTTTAACGAGAAATCGCGATTCAAAAATTGCCTTCATTAGATGAACGATGTAAAAGTGAACAGATTTTTCAACGTAATTTAGTAGAGTGTTCTAGATATAAAAACTTCTGCCCTTTCCAATGGTGTCAACGGTGTTTCTTGGAAAATTAAATTGAAGCAATGGGACAGCTTTAAAGAGATGCTGTATTGTCGTAAAATTTAATTATCCCTACAGAGAAATCGCGTTAAAAATTGACTTCATTGTAAAAATTATGCAAAGGTGAACAGATTTTGCAACGTAATTTAGTAGCTTGTTCTAGGTATAGAAATTTCTGCCCTTTCCAATGGTGTCAACGGCGTTCCTTGGAAAATTAAATTTAAGCAGTGGCATAGATTTAAATAGATGCTAATAGTGTCGTTAAAATTAATTTGGCCTATGCATACTGCAGCGCTAGATGCGATCGGAACGGAGGTGATTATACCGAGACATCGTTATTCTCGGCAGCAGATTCGTCACTAAAGTCACTCTAATCGTTATTTTCAACATAGATATTGCAGAAGTAATCATTAATAATATATCGGAAATGATCCTTTAGACGAGTTCTATTCAAATTAAACGCTGTGAGTTCAATTAGGCATGCGGAGATTTCAGTTTCCGCCATTTTATTGTAATACTTTCGTTTTCGTCAGATGGCGCTTTGGGTGTTGGGATCAGTTTGCGATGTGGCCTACCTAAATTTATTTATTGTAAATTGCTAAGCCATTTAAACCGTTTATTTAGAGTACATATGCATTTAGAAAAGAATGCAGTATGCTGTAAAATTAAATCTACAGCCATAAAGGCAACGCTTATTGACCAGAATTAGCCAAAACAGAGACCGTCTAAAGTCATGGATTATAATGACCGTCTCATAATAAATATTCATAGCTAATTAGGCTGTATTCGTACGCACTTGCCGTTGTCACAGACGGCTTCAGCAGAAAAAAGTAGTCCAGAACATGAATAATTAATGAGTCTGCCATTACAAGAAGATTTTCCGCGAAATTAAAACAAACGCACGCTTGACTCGTCCGAATCAAGGAAATAAATAATACCACTGATGTACAAAAAAATTAAAATATTTGTATTATTTTGTTTGACCTGTAACTCTGGGATTTGATAGTTGAAATATTAATAATTAATATTATACAAAAAACTTTTTTTGACCGATTTACGCATTCATGACCTTTCCGCTCGATTTGCGACGTTTCAGTATTCGCGACTTTGGCCGGGTAATCCCATGCAGGGTCACATATGTCAAAATATGAACTTATAACCCTGTACTAAAATCTTTGCATTGCTTCCTGTTCAGCAAAAAGTTTGTTTCACATTGTGGTTCACAGTTTATAAAACTAACCAGGACTCAAAAAATTAAATTAAATTTTACAAAAAAACATGTATTAGGCAGGCCGTCATTTCAGACTTTAACTGAAAGTAGCATTTTCTACGGAAAGCGTTAGGCTAAGACAAATAAAACACATGATTGGAAAGTTCTTGTTAAATGTCAAGCAACAAGTTGGACTGTCTGTGATTTTAAATAAACCTACTTCTTATATTTATATTTAGTGCTACACTGCTGTTCTTGTACCGCACGTTAAACAGCACTTGAAAAGCAGATTGTGCACAGGTTCTTTTACCCATTCCTGACTGACCCCCTGCAAAACCGCATATATTCTGATCAGTACGCCTTCCGACCAACTGGATCCACCACGGCTGCCCTTATCTCGATTATCCATAATACATTAGAGATGCTTAATTCCAACGATTACGTCCATTTGATAGCATTAGATTTTTCCAAAGCTTTTGACACTGTCAGGCATACACACCTGGCTAGCATACTAGCGAAATTGCCAATTCCAGACAATGTCTATAACTGGATCATTGCTTTCCTTAATGGTCGCCAGCATTGTACGAAATTCTTAGGTGAAATATCAACTTACATTGAAATAAATGCCAGTATGGTCCAGGGATCGGGCTTTGGACCTATGAACTTCATCACTGCAATAACCAGTCTTAACGCAGCCAACCCTGCAAACAGGCTCCTCAAATATGCAGATGACTGCTACCTTTTGATCCCTTCCTCAAATAGTGCTTCTGTGACTTTAGAATTGGACCATATCTCCCGATGGGCTGTTGACTGTAACCTGAAGCTGAACCAAAAGAAAACCAGTGAAATGATAATTCACCGTCCGAGGGTGGGCCTTGGTTACCTTACTGCCCCTGGACCCACCACAGGTCTAGCTAGGGTTACCAGTATGGTGATTTTGGGAGTAACCATTTCTGATGACTTAAGATTTAATAATCATGTTCAACGACTTTGCTGTCAGGCCCGTCAATCCTTTTACGCTTTGAGAACTTTGGTCGCCCATGGCCTGCGTGGTCTACATCTTTATGACGTTGTGCGAGCAACTACCTTGGCAAGAATGCTGTATGCCTCACCCGCCTGGTGGGGTTTCGTGGGACAACGTGACAAAGACAGGTTTGAAGTCTTGATGCGTCGCTTGATCCGCTATCAGTATCTTCCTAGAGATTCCCTGTCTTTTGAGCAACTATGCACAAAGGCTGATTCCCGCCTTTTTTCATCGATCCTGGTGGATAATGGGCATGTTTTACATGAGTTGCTTCCCCCAATTAAAACTTCTAAGTATTCCCTCCGCCCCCGGGCTCATGACCGTATCATTCCTCCCGCAGATAATTTGATGCGTAAAAATTTCATCACTAGGATGATATATAAGGTCTGATCAACATTGGTTGACTTCTTAGATATATGCGGGACTATAATGATTGTGCACCAAGGTGCTGTTGATTTATTAAGGGATATTGACACTAATTTACTTAATGCGAAAAACGTTTATTGTCAGGATACTTTATACTTTTTTAAACTGCATTTATAAGATGTCTGTACACCAAAGTGCGATTAGCAATTGGTTAATAAAGAATATTACTTACTTACTTACTTACTTACTTACAGTGTTTTAAATCACAAACTTTGAGGGAAATGACACCAAGTCTTCATGTTATACAGAATCACAGGCAAACCAGTAGCACATAAATGCATCCACATTGTATATGCACATATTCACACACAAACATACATGCACACATGCATAAACAAACAGGAAATACTTAACAAATGAATCTCTTATTTATCACTGGTACCTTAAGTACAAGATCTGGAGGGTAGTAGGGTGATCTGAGCTGGAGCAGTGGCCGAACTCCCTCATGGTGAGAATGAATTAATGTTTCATCAAGATCGAGCACCAAATACTTGCGCTTAACTGTGCCTGTCAGAAAATACAGCCATTTCATTACAGACTACACAATTATTCAGTATAAACTGATACATTCAGAAAGTACTCTCTGCTTAAGTCTAATCATTAAACTAGCTAAAATTCATTAAAGTTCATAAAGCAGCCAAAATTAGTTTTAAATCAGTATTAAAGTTACATTTGTAGTAATAATAATATTTATAGTAACTGAACAAGTCTTTGGCATGACAATGACTATCCTAGGTCACTACAAAACTAAAGTGGTTTGGGAAAGAGGAATCACAGTTGCTGGCAGTAACCAAGTAACCATTGTACCTGCATGACAGAGTTACTAATTAATAAACTAACAATGTTCATTTCACTATGCATGCAACTGCTTATCAGGCTGCTCTCCCTTCTTCAGAAGCTACATGCATGTGCAATTGTGCACTGCCCATCCTGGGCTGAAAATCTAATTATTCCACCTGAAAGAGTAACCTGGCTGATACCTTTACCAAACTTAAAACTGAAGCATAGAAGTTCGCCCTAACTTCCTAACAGCAGCACACAAAAAAGAACCACTCTTATGTATCGTAATCGTAAATTTATATAGCACCACTTCAAGAGAAACTCCTCAGAGGCGCTCCTGACATGATAACACCAAACCGCAATCGAAAAGAATGGTTTTCAAATGCTTGCAGAAAAGGGGCAAAGAGAGACCAAGAAGTTCATTACAGAGGTTGCTAGGCAACCTGTTCCAGAAGGAAGGACTGACCACAGCAAAGCTTCTATGGAGCACCGTGGAAGTTCGAACATAGGGACAACCAGGTCGCCTTGGGTGGCAGAGAGAAGGAATCTACGACCTGGTATGAAAAGCACTGGCACACAAAGCTTCCTGAGATAAACTGGGGCTTGACCTGCAAGGCAATTTCGCATAAGCATTAGAATCTTAAACTCAATGCGTTTTTGCATGGGCAGCCAGTGCAGTTCCTCCCTTATAAAATTAGATATATCCAAAATTTGGTATGCCGCCTATCAAACGAGCTGCGGCATTAAGAACATATTGCAGCTGATTTATGCGCGATAGGGTAAAGTCCGCATAGACAGTGCTGCCATAGTCGACTCTGGTGCATACGAATGCATGCATCAGGGTTGTAACGGCTTTAGTTGTTAGAGAGCGGCGTACCGAACGAATCTGATGTAGATAGTAGGAGCACGTGCGACATACATTCTTCACGTGTTCTGAAAGGGTCAATACCTGGTCCAGGGTCACACCCAAGTCCCGCACAGTGGTAGAGAAAGAGATGCCAGGAAAGCGATGCGGTAGATTGGGTAGATCAACTTTAGACACCTGCCCTGTATGTATGTACCTGGGTTTTAAAAGGCACATTTGTATGAATCACTCAAAAGCTATGTGCACATGGCTGTCTAAGAGATTTAAATAGACGCATCTAAACAACCGACGAGAATGTTACTTGGGCAAAGTTAACAGGAACCGTGCAAATGTTCAGAGGAAAACTGTTCTAAATGGAGAGACCTATAGCTGCAAGACAGTGTGCGGTGCTCCTGTGCTGATGTATGGAAGTGAGGAACTTGGAAATCTCCCCAGGCAGCCGAACAAAGCGAATGACGACCCAACCGCATACCAACTGACAAGACCGACTGTTCAATTAGATTCTTCTCTCAATAGATAACGGCACAGCATATCTTTCATATATTCTGATTTATGAGATAATTTACTTTCATCAGTGATTGAAAGTCATTCTGCACAACCTTTAAATTTTTTGGAAAATTGCATTCAAACAGTAATTAATTTAGATACATCATGCAAGATAATGAATAAATAAAAACAACTTACTCAGTCTGTATATGTGTGAGATCGTATTAACTGGATATGTCACAGTCTGATATTGAATTACCTAAAATTAAAGTGAAATTGATATAGCCTACTCACACATTCAAGTCAGAGCCTGCTGATAGACCTTTGGTTCGCAAATAGGGCAGATGCTATGGTAAAGGGTATTTAGGTTGAAAGAAGAAAGGTGGAGCATTGGACGACTCAAGAAAAGAACTGCAAGAAACAGGCTTTCAGTCTAAAAAGCCCTATGACTGAAAGAAGTGCTTTAATATGCTGGGCACTCATTTAGTGAGGTGGTGGAGAGTAAATTTCTAAAACTCAGACAGTCCTGAGGTTGTTCCAAAGGCAAAGTGCAGTGTGGTATACAGATCAGTTAGGAAACTCTTGATGACTAGTGATTAAGCACAAGGTGATGAATAGCTGACATTAGGCGTCTGAATAGTCTATGCTGCGAGAGGCGCTCTACAAATTTGATACAAAGATAAGTACGCTGGAAGTATTGCAGTAAGTGAACAAATTTAAATTGAATGCACCAAAGGATTTTGAGCCAGTAAAACACTTTAAGAACAGCTCTAGGCAAAATAGTTGTACTAGGACGTTTTGTAACTTGGATGCTGACAGCTTGAATGAGCATGTTATAAACAATTGAAGCCCCTTTACTTTATGGTACTCAAGATTGAAGAATAGCATCTTAATGTATGTTGTTATAAGTCTGTATATTTAAATAGCACCTCTCCAGACACAATTGTTAGGATATGGCCAAAGGGTCTTCCATAAAGAAAGTCTGCAAAGAAGGGAGGGTGGGGTGACCAAAATGTGGACAAAGGGAGAGTGCTTATGACTAATATGGACGTCAACATCTAAATATGGTACAAACAGTTATTTCAGTACAATCTGTGCCTTAATACCAACTTCAGTCAGACAGAAAACAGTCTGTACTGCATTGGATTCAATTACAATCCATTTATTGGATGTGACAATATCAAAGTACCCGACTCCATTGCCCAGTTAACCCTACTTCCAACTAGGTTACTGTGAAGACATGAACAGGATTTAAACTTTCTGTATAGATTTACACAAGTCCTATGGCAACATTGACCACATGTGATAAACAAATATGGCCATTCCAGATTCGGATGGAATAGAGTGCTGCAACCTCCCAGTCTACTACTTATACTCAAGTAAGTAAATAATGGTTCACAAGTAAGTAAATAATGGTTCACAAACACAATATTTAAGGTAACATGAACTCTTGTTAGGTAAAACTAGCACAATACTCACAAAGGTAAAAAATTAACAATATTTACCAATATTTTCCACTATCTACCATGCGTGCCATTGTATAACAACTTCTTTAAAACAATATGCAAAAGCTATTAACCTTATACTGCACCACTTCTTTGCACACGACTGACGAGGCATAAGTTCTTGAGTGCTAAGTGCAATTTTACATTTACCTCCGATGTTTTAGCAATGTACGGTTAAATGTACGGTTAAAGATTTTTATGATGCTATTAATTCACTTCATTCACTTTGTTACTGAGTATTTACTGGCATACTTACTTAAGTAAAATAAGTAGCAAACTGGAAGGTTGCAGCACTCTATGCTATCCAAGTCTGAGATGGTCACATTTGTTTATCATGGTCAGTCACCACAGGGCTTATGTAAACCTCTACATAACCTCCAGACCACCTACTCCAGAGGTGTCAAAAGCCGGCTCGCAGGCAATTTCTGGCCCGCAGACAATGTTTTTCTGGCCTAAAGACTACACAATTTGAGAATAAAAGTTCAAATTTGTAATTTTTAAGCCTTAATGAGTTTGGCAAACTTATGAGCTGAAGGATTATACAATGTCTTTGGGCATGCTGCACGGATGGTACCAGGTTTTCTAATAATGACACTAACCCTAACCCTTACCCTAACCGACCCTCACGAGTCACGACGCCTAACCTGACCCTAACAGACACTCATGATGCCTGTAAACTTACACACTATATCCTTCAGCCCCAATACTATAAGGCTTATAAGCCTGCCATGATATGTGCCTGCTATGTGATGCTCGTGAATGATAATGAATATCAAAATTAGGATTCTTAAGTCTAACTTGACTGTTTGTATGCTAAAAAATACACCAATTAAGATTTAATTTCGTAAAAAAATTTCTGGGGATGGGCGCACCCAGCACCCACCAGATCCCACCCCCACTTTGCTCAGGCGCCTTCGGCACCTTGGCCCACAACTTGCTGGCAAATATTGCCACTGGCCCGCCATTAAAAAACGTTTGACACCCCTTTCCTACCATGTCCTACTATTTTGATATCAAAACTGCCAACCTGTTCTACAGAATAACAATATATTATGCCATGACTTTATTATGATGATGAACAGTATTTAAACTTTAGTTGAATTCTGAAAACCTGCCGTATTCTTTAAAATGACCTAAATTTGGTGTTTCAGTCGGAGATCAGAATAGAGAGGAAACCAGCATAATTAGTTTTCTCAGGAAACCTGCGTTTTGAACTATATTTGTACTTAATATAAATTCCCGCCACCCCAGCATTTGAATTTTCTACCGTATACCCGACACAGATCTTAAATCTGCTTGTTCCTTACAACTAGATTCTTCCTGGAAAATATAAAATTTTAGGATGAAACAATTCTGAGAAGTCCTTATACATCAAATCATGTTGACGTCAATTTTTTCAGAAGCGCCGTGTTCGTTATAAATTCTGACCTCTCGGACTTGCCGCCGGATGAAATAACTTATGAAGCTCCATACTTTCACAACAAATAGAATAAATTTGCGCAAACACATAACGAGTTAGTTCAAATAGGCGAACGATTCCGAAACGTTTGCATTCATTAAATTTATTTATTTATTTATGTGGGTCTTAGTGTAGTTGCCAACAGTTTTTCATCTGAGCACAGGATGGCCATTTAAATTACCCACAACTCTCTACAAAGCATAACGGAAGTACTTTTGAACAAATCTTCTGTAGCGCCGGACTAAATATTGACGCAAGCATCTGGCTGCAATGTCATGTCATGTAATGTAAATCTTCGAATTTCTCAGCGCCAACAAGAGTCGCGTCAGAGACAGGGGTGCAAAAAACAAACTTTTTTCAAACTGAAAATTTAATTTTTTTGTTTTTTGGTTTTTTGTTTTTAAGATTTTCCTGTTTCGGATCATAAAACTCATAAAATGGCATAATATCGTTCAAATTAATCAGATGCATATAAATGAAATTAACTCGAACAGTAGAACTGTAGAATGTCATAAAACTAAGTTTACAAAGGCCATACAACAATTGCCAAGAGATTTGACGAGACGCCATTTTTGGCATTTATAATTTCTAAATTTGTAAAACCAAAAACCCAAAAGTTGCGATTTTGGTTTTTTTTTAAAACCCCAACAAAAACAAAAACCAAAAAACCATGGCCTTTACCAGCCCTGGTCAGAGACACCAGCTTATTCACCTGCGCCACATTCACGTGGTACGCATGGGCGTCCGCAGGAATTTTTCTAGGGGGGCACAAACTTTTAAATAGTTGTCACAGGGACTCAATAGGGCGTCGAAAGCAACCGATCACTCCACCAACGCTGGCTACCTCTCAATCCTCTAGCGCGGATCCCAACATGCGAAAAATTCATAGACATTAACTGTCAAAAACTATTATGATTATTAAATTTTATATGACTGAGATCTGACCTTATTCTTGAAATAACAATTGCAATCGTCTGGGTTCTTGTCCAAACTGATTTATCACTCTAGCCTATCTGTGAATTCGACTTTGTTGTCTGAATTTTTTTCGATGTACACACATCGTATACTGCAGAGATAAACGGTCGTCACTGGCAGTCGACCCTCACAGTTCCTACGAAATTGTCCTGAAGTGTTAGTCTTCTCCGTTCCTGTGATACTGCCCGACTGACTCACAAAGCGTAGTAGTAGAAGTTTCAGTTTAACGACCCGTGCGACAACAAAGATCAATAGGTTCGCATTCCTCCTTCATCCAGGCTTGGGATTGGTTCCTGAGCTAGCGGGGCATGTTTAAAAAGTCTGACAGAACGTGTGTTAGCTTGCATCTAAGGGAAGAAGGTGATTAATTAGTCAGAGACTGTCGCTCGAGCCAGTGTCATTTATATATGTTGATATATATATATATATATATATATATATATATATATATATATATATATATATATATATATAACGTCCTGCGGCTCCTGCCTACGCGGTTTACCGGCCGGACCTGTTATCTCTCAGCAATCGGCAAAAAACAACAAAAATATCCGCTGGTAAATGGAATACGATACCAATTAGCCGACGCGACTGAATGCATTTCGCTATCTCTGAGTTGACAATATGACTTTACATATTGCCAAGAGAGAACTCTATACGTTAAATTTTCAAAAAAAAGGCTAAGCAAAGATATAGGTCCAACTTGGGTTAATTTTAAATAATTACCTAAGGAATTTAGTGTTTTTGCGATAATAACGTTGAAAATCGTGTTGTAATAGTCATAATAACCAAATAATCAAATTTCTCTGCAAATATGCAAAAAATCCAGGGGGGCGCACATGCGCCCCCTTGCGCCCCTCTGCGGACGCCCATGGTGGTACGTGTATACCCTGTTGGAAACAAAGTGCGTGGTGGACGACCGCTCGAGCAACGTGAACGATTCCCCCCAACCGCTGTTGAGAGGAGTCGCGTTCGGCAGGGGAGGAAAGAGGGCCAGCTCGGCCTGCAAGGCCTCTCAGGTCGTCATCCAGAAAAAACCTTGTAAAGAGAAAATAAGAGTTGTAACATGGAATGTGAGATCGATGAGGAGACCGGGAAAGTTAGCAAACGTGGTTAGAGAAATGAGAAAGGCTAAATTGGGACTGAGGTTAGATGGAAGGAAGGAGGCGACTTCATGAGCGAAGGGTAAGATCTGAATGTCATTCAATTCTTCCAATTAAGCCTCTTCATAGTCATTTTTAACTCAAGGCCTATATATAGTGATATACATGTAGGCTATAATGCGAAAGCCGCTGTATCTGCGACCTCGATCATCTCGTTCCTTAATTGCGCTTTGCTGATTAGCTTAATCTTTTTGTTCTTATAGGGCTAGGACTGCCTTAATTGGCTCAACGCCGGGCATTTGCTGCGGCTGGTCCCTCTACTTGGAATGACCTTCCCGGGGTCTCACTATATGGCTAAACTATAATGACTGATTTTCCTCATCGGTCCTTTCAAGAAGCTCTTCGCTCTTTATAAGACGTAGGCCTACGTTTCTTTTTTCTCGGGGTTTTCGTGCTGAGAGCACCTCTGAATAGTTATTCTCGAGAGGCGCTATATAAATCTATAGATGCGATATAGCTATACGTGAATTTATCAGCGTGGTTCGATGCACGCTTTTCTGCTGCCTGTATCAAATTATTTCAGAGGCCCCCAATAGACAAGCTCGTGGTCTGTCCGTTTATAGGGCCACGGGCAAAATGTTGCGGAGTCCATCTAGGCTGCCTGCACGGCCACTCCAAACTAGAGCACTACAATTCTATTATAGAGTTAACTTATGGCACATCTCAAATTAAACGTCTTCAAACAATCCAGAACGTGCTCTCAATATGCGGTTATCAAAACCTGCTAACGTCATCATAATCCCAGTTTTCAAATCCTTCCATATTGACTAAGGGGCCTAATTAATTTTATAAGTTCCATCAGCGCATCCACTGCAAAATTGTAGACTATCATTTAACGCCCTTCAAACCATTCAGACTTCTTAATATATTCGCAAGCTACTCAGATTCAACTGCCCAGGACTAATTGTTTCATTCCAGACTGACAACCGAACTTTAAACTTATATCCTCATAATTATATATAGGCGCCGACTCCACAGAGGCAAAAGGCACTCTCGCCCCAGTACTCACCAAGGTTCTGGGGCGAGAGACTAGAGTATGCCTATATACTTTCGCCCCAGTAGCCTACTTTTTTGGCCATTTAGGGCATTTTCTGGTCTTAGGAGACTGAAAACGTAGGCCCTAATACCGTTGCAGTTTTCAACTGTCATCGCTCGAGTTATCTGAAAGCATTGGATATTGACACGTAGGCCTACTGAACAGTTCTGGACGAATTCATAAGTAAAAGCACTGTTCGACAAAATACATTCGCCATGAAGTCGAAATAAGACTGTAGGTAAACCCCAATTTAAACCTCTAAAGGGCCACTTGAAAGCCAAGCGCAGGGCACCAGCTTATTCACGAGCGCTGCGTCGAGTCAAAGCCTCAAAGGGGTTGTCTAGCAGAGTATTCCGAAGGAGGTCCGAATCCGTTAGCCAGAGGATCGGAGAGGCAGAGTAGATGTTAAGGCGGGTGTCTTTGGGTCGAGAATTGGAAAGTGAACGATCAGATGAGTCTGGGTAATGTAATGTAATGTAATGTAATGTAAATCTTCAAAAATTTCTCAGCGCCCACAAAAGCCACGTCAGGGAGACCAGCTTATGCACCTGCGCTATATCAAATCAAGTCCGCAATAGCCAAGCAAACTCCTCTGTTCGTTCCGGTGCCAGGTCGAAATCCGGGGAGGTCAAGCCGAGGAGACAGTATACATAGTACGGTACGTGGCAATCGGTGATAATTATTGTGGTTGGCCAGATATGGGTATGAATTCTTGAAGAGGTGAGACGTTCAGTTTTTAAGTGGAAAGCCCGAGGGGTGATGGGTAGAGAAACCTGAGGCAGATGATGGTTGATGATTGTCAATGACGGTGGAGTAGGCCTAATCGAAAAGTGCGGAATTCAGGAGGAAACTTTTTGGCAAACTTTATGCGTGTGTTTGTAACTGCTATCAGTGCTATGACATCAGATTTGTTAGTGAAAGCGAAAGTAGTAGGCTACTATAGTTAGTAGTTATAGAAAACTGAAATTTTTTGAGTTGCCATGGCCCTTAGGGTGTCCCAGAAAAAACTTGTTGTCGAAAGTCTTGGGTCTGACCAGCCAAAAGTTTCTTTCAATTCTTTGGTAGCCTAGATGACAATGTCTGTGGAAAATTTTCAGTTTTTTCGGATGCTATTTAGGGGTCCCCTAAAGCAGTGCTTCCCAAACTTTTCAGTGTCACGGACCGGCAGAATAAACTTTTCAATGTCACGGACCGGCATGAATTTTCCCACTGCAGGAGGACAGGTGCCCAATTTATTTATTATTTCTGTTATTCTATCACCTAAAATAGATTCCTCAAATATGTGTTGAAATTGATTTAAATGCTTATATTTAGCCAATTCTATGACTTTAACTGCTAGCTTAAAAGGTGTTTTTTATGACTTAAAAAAATGATAATATCCATTTCCTGATTCCGAGGCAATTTGACCAGTTTCTTGACTCACTCTGCGGACCGGCAAGGCGGCAACTGAGGGCTCGCGGACCGGTGCCGGTCCGCGGACCACCACTTTGGGAAGCACTGCCCTAAAGGGTCCTAACATTAGTCTTCATTTTTAGCGTAAAATGCTCGTTATTTGCACGTGTTTCAATCTAGAATATTGCAAGGCTGTTAGAGGTGTCCAGAAAAACGATGCATCGCAGAAACCAACCATTCCTTATTTTCTCCCCATTATTAATCTATTCATATATTGTCTAGAAATATTTATTACAGAATTTTAATATGTTATCCTGAGGTCCCTCAAAGCCCCCGAACATACCCTACTTAAACTCCCAGAACTCAAGGCGCCCATGCTTGGGTTTTGCAATGTCGGTCCATTGTTGATTTACTCTTATTATCACAAAAAGTTAAAGAAGAGTCCGATTTGGATGAACTTTTTATGATTTGTTTGTCTCGACGAGAGCTACATCCAGGCAAAATATAGAACTAAATTCAGGGTCATTCAAGGTCATTTCAAGGTCATAAAAACGAAATCTATCAAAAAACAAAGAAAAATTATCAGATCTCGGCCAATAATTGTTGAAATTGGTTAACTCTTTCTTGCGTTTCTCGTCATGATAAGGGCTACCTGCTGCTCAGGATATTTTGACCTCACATCAAAGACCTTTGTTGGATCTCTTATCTCGCCATGGCGACAGTTCATCTGCGTTAATTGGACGCTTTTAGCGATGGAAGTCGCTGTTCCGGATAGACCTTTTCCATGTACCACTGGAATGACCTGCAGCGCAGTCTTCGCCTCAGCTCAATACGCTCAGTGACGTCACCGAACGTCTGATTGGACGCTTCCGGTCGAACGATGAAGAAGAATTTCTGCGCAGAACAGAACGGAAGTCAGCGATGGATAATTGTTATAAAGGGTGGCGCTGAATAGCACAATAGTAATGGCTTACCTATAGTATACACCGTAGCTACACGTATCAATTATTGTCCACATAGGTCTGTGCAGCAACCATGCAGCTCTAACGCGCAATGCTTGATGGAGCCAAACTAAATGCCTGCCTTTGGGGAGATTTTGAACAATTTAAATATGAGCAGCTGATCTTAATAATTCTTCCAGGTAGCATTTTTTTTATTAAGCTTCGAATTAACTATTTATGTCTTTTTTAGGAGCGTATCAGGGAAGTGAACCGACCCTGGGTATATGTTGCTTGCTCACTCGTGCCTCTGTCATCAAGCAGTATAATCTGCTATACGGTGTTACCGACGTAAGATGGGAAGAGATCTCGATGCACTGGCCCCATTGTGTCCAGGGTCATGAGTATTGGCTCATGGACAATCGAGTGAAGCAAACGAGCAGCTCCCTGCGTTTCTCGTGGGCTACGGGGCTTCACATTTTTTATCAAGTAAGTGCGATATGAAATCACTGTACTGGTTTTGGTTAGCTACTGTAACTCTAAAAGGCAGTTGATAGCCTATAT
This sequence comes from Aporrectodea caliginosa, assembly GCA_020284085.1. NCBI lineage: Eukaryota > Metazoa > Annelida > Clitellata > Crassiclitellata > Lumbricidae > Aporrectodea > Aporrectodea caliginosa. The sequence continues at coordinate 911,353 of JACEVL010005070.1, forward strand.
TTGAAAATTGGACATAGAATATTACATCTAGGACAGTGTTTCTTAACCAGTGTTCGACCGAACCCCTGGGGTTCGGTGAGCCAGTGCCAGGGGTTCGGCAGAGGTCCTCTGAAATATATACATAATCAGGGTCAGTGAGTGTGAGTGAAAAATCATTTGCTATTTTATTTTATTTTTCGACTTTTATTTAATAAATTTTGTTTGAAATAGATTGCCTACCATTGAATGTATTAATATTGTATCACATTTCGGTACAATTTTTTATTTCCTTTTGTTCCCATTAGTTAAAAAATTATTGTTCAAACTTGAGGGGTTCGGTGAGTGGTCATGGATTTCTCTTGGGGTTCGGCTCCCTTGAAAAGGTTAAGAACCACTGATCTAGGATTAGGGCTTTGGCAGCACGTATTAAGCTGGCGCCACTATATATCCGGTTGGAGAAGGTCAATGGGCTCTCGGAAAGAGCCCCGTCAGATAGACCTATTTTTTTAGTAAGTCAGGATTTGTGGGCACGTGATTCTAGTAGACCTATAGTCCTATACCTTATATTCGTCCATCCAGACGTGTACGACTCGCAGTGAATTCCGTATGAAGAGAGCGTCGCCATCGGGTGAGTATTTCTGCCGCTTTCGGTTAACGTGACCAACACGAGAACACGGTAGAATGTCTAATCGACCACCACATTGCCACATCTACAAAAAAACCTGCTCAACTTTTAACCCCTGCAGACAAGCCGACATTTTCATTTTCTTACTCCTGCTTCGATCTGCTCCTCCTCTTCCTTCTAGTCGATATCGACCTCGCCATAACATCCCCTTAATCCATTTCCACTTAGCCTAAACAGCAGGATAGGGGAAGCCTGGGAAGGGCTTAATTTCACTGGTCTATGCTTTGACTTTTCTTTCCTGTACGACAAAGGTGTGCAAATAATCGGAAGCTGCTAAAGGTAGAAGGCTTCTTGCAAAAATGCCAGTACATTTAATTAGACTAATTTCATTCAGTCTCGTTCGTGGAATAACTAGGAAAAAGTGCCACGTTCCTATAAGTAGGCCTACCCATGCTATTGCTACAGCGCCACGATCGCAATGCCTCTTAATTAGAACTGTTGCAGAGACTAATAGGAGATACTCAGACATACAAATACTCAGAACTATTCTGACCGGGCTAAAAGCTTCTATAGCGCAGTTGCATTAATGACCGAAGTCAGTAACTTTGGAACACTACCAAAACTGCGGATCGTAGAAATTCAGCAGAATAATGAGACAGAGAAACCAGCCGGGACCAGCAGAACACAATGTAGACGAAACCGTCTACGTGGAAATATGCGCCTTTACCGATTGGTTTTGATCTGGATCTAAAGAATTGGCTCGATAGTCTTGTGGTTGCCTTGATTGTCTGTGCCCAGGTTAGGGTTCAAACTCACGCTATAACAGAGGTATACTTGTTCTACTGGCTCCCTCTGCAGACGTTGGCAATAAACTAAGTAGACCCTACATCCAACCAATCGGGATCGGAGACGGACAGACTGGGGTAAAGACAGACTGAGCATTCGCCTTCACATGTCAACATGCGCGCCCGCACATAGGGGCAAGAGGGAACTTGCCCCCCCCTCTTGGAACACTGACACCTATTCTTTTAACTACTAGTTTATGGCGTTTAACACATTTCTTCTCATTAAAGCACTAATGATATTAATGATACACAAACTGAAACTGAGAAATTTAACTTTTGAGTAAGAATTTTAGAAAAATTCTTATTATATCTACAGAATTTATGGAAAAAGTGGTAGACGAGTTTGGCAGAGACCACAGACAACTTCAATTTCTGTTCAAATAACTCTCGCTTTCTAACCCTTAGGGGCCGTCCATAAATGACGTCACGCTATTTTGGCCGATTTTTGACCCCCCTTCCCCTCGTCACACTTCGTCACAAAAAGTCACACCCCTAAAAATGACGTCACAAAGCTCTGACCCCCCAAAACGAAACTTCCACATGATAATAAAACATGTTTCAATGCCCATTTATTGTCATTGTAATAAGTATTTAAAAATCTTATGGTGACAAATATTTAAATAATTAGAAAATTATTAATAATGGTGCCCATATACATTAAAATAATCAAAAATTATGAAAATTTTAATACTCAAAATTAGTGCTGTTATTTTAAGATTAAATTGTTGTTAATTGTTAATTTAATTACACAGACGTGATGTGACGTCACACTTGGCTGACCCCCTCCCCCACGTCACACATCGTCACAAATTTCCGACCCCCCTCCCCCTAGGTGCGTGACGTCATTTATGGACGGCCCCATTATAAAAACTTTTCATGGAAAACTTTCATTAAAGTGTAAATAACTGATTTTGTTTGGATATTATTTTAAATTTTTAAATTTTACATTAAAAAACCTCTATGAAAAATGCCCATGTTTTTAATTTCCTGTTTTGCATTTTCTAAGCTCTTGCTAAAAAATTTAACTGAGACCATTGTGTTTTGCCCCCTCCTGCAAAAATATCTGCGGACGCCAATGCAGCAGAGGTTTTAAGCTAAAGCTTAAAACCTCTGCTGCTTCTATTCTTATCCATACCTTTGTCTGCTCTCGTCTAGACAATTGCTCTTCTCTCTACACTGGTCTTCCTCAAGTCCACTTGTCCTCCCTTGAGAGGGTCTTGCAGTCTGCAGCGCGCCTTGTTGGTTCCATACCTCGCCATGGTAGCGTATCTTCCTACATGCATCATACTCTACACTTGCTTCCCCTCCGGCAACATATTCTGTATCGGCTCTGCTCTCTCGTCTGGCAAAGCATCTTGGGTACATCTCCTCGCTAATTATGTTCCATCTTTACTCTCTCTTCCTCTCTTACGGGTCGCTCAGCCCTCCGTTCCTTTTCTCGCGATGACTTTTTGGTTCCATTTGCCCGCACTGCTACTATGCAGCGCCAAGTATTCTCTGTCGTTGGTCCAACAGCGTTGAATGACTTGCCATCTTTCCTTCGCCTATATATATCTCCTCGTATCCACTCGACTTCCATTTACGCCCCATTGGAGACTTTCCTCTATGATCAGGCCTGGCTCGGGAGCGCTTCTGAGTAGAGCCCTTGAAGAGGCGCTATATAAATGTTATGATTGATTGATTGAATAAAAAAGCGCCGGTAGGCTAATATTCATCTCTACATATGGAATATTATTAAGACTGCACGAGTGCTTAGGTTAGGCTAATTCGGAATTTCAGATTAAGCTAATCGGGAAATTTCTACAGCGCCATTAGAGTAAAGCATGATTGACCAATCAACAGTCGATTCTGTGCGAAGTCGATTTCCAAAGTGACGATCCATTGGACAAAGCCAAGCAGTTCCGATCCATATAAGGCCCTATAGCTGTGACTGAAAGATGAGCTGCGGAAGCAATTCGACACCGATGAGATGATATCAGTCCTTTAGTAAAGGACATATCACAGAAAGTCCTTTAGTAAAACGACATACCATCACAGAATTAGCGCAGCCGACTGAAACGGTCAGCGAATTCGAGAGTCTGACGACGAGGAGAGAGAGAGAGAGAGAGAGAACCCGGAAGCAGGGCTGGGTAACTAATCGATTAGATTCTAATCGATTAGCTAATCGATCATTAGACAAACGGTTAATTCTAATTCTAATCGATTAGCTACAAGATTTCTCTAATTCTAATTCTAATCGATTAGCAATTTAACTAATCGATTAGCTAGTTGATTAGACATTTTTAGACAAACAGCTCATTCTAATGCTAATCGATTAGCGACAAGATTTTGCTAATTCTAATTCTAATCGATTGGCAATTTAGCTAATCGTGTCCAGGGCCTACCAGGGACGGATCCAGAAAGTTTAAGAGGGGGGCCAAATGGTCGTCCGAAGGACGATCGTTGAGGCGCAATACGAGAATCCAACGAGTGAGTGCAGCATTTTTGAACCTGAGGGATGAGCAGAGACGAAGTTGACTGCATGGCTGCTTGTTAAACTCTGAGGAGACAAGTTTTAAACTGGATTCTTTGCTCTGAATAGGACGCCGGTGTAGACCAATGATTGCGGTATGAGGGTGGTGTGGTGGAATTGGGTTGTTTAGCTATGGAGTTCTGCAGAAGCATTTGTAAGTTATGCAAATTCGTCTTTGTTACGCCTTTTGTACGCGAGTTAGAGTATCAGTACGACCATACAGAATCTGAGAATCGACTACACAGAAACTAGAGAGTTAACTAGATTCAAATTAATGCTCTAACCCTGAATGAGATCTCCAGGTTTTCCGCACCCCATAGGTCCATTCCTGGATCGTACTTCCCCATCTTGTTGAAGTAAAGGCGATCGATGGCAAAGATTCCTCCGGGCATCGTCGGAGTCCTATTCAGGGATAAATCGAAAGACAGATTCCGTCTAAATGGAAACTCAGGTTAATTAACTGCATGGACCAATTGCTGATCCATCGAACAATTCTCATCTGGAGCCAATTGCCAACATGAGACTTACAGATTAGGCCATACTATTGTCCAAAAGAGTAGTCCGAGGGAGGTCCGAGTCACGTTTCCAGAGGATCAGAGAGGGCACAGCAGATGTTAAGGCGGGTGTCTTTTAGGTCGAGGATTGGAAGGTACAGGATCAGATGAGTCAGGATAAGAGTTCTTGAAAAGGAGAGACTTTAGTTTCGAGTGGAAAGCCTTGGGGGTGATGGATTGAGGAGCCTGAGGCAGATGATGGTGGATGATTGGCGATGATGGTGGAGGAACCGAAAAAGTGCGGAATTCGGGAGGTAGATCGTTCCAGAGACGATGTTCACATAAGCGAATTCATCCGAATCAGCGATCGCCTTTGACAGGGTTAGGTAACTAAAATGCCCATATTAAAATAATATGTCGATGTTGTGCAGTAGAAGTAGACCCCAGGTGCAGTATAAATGGTTAGGCATCTAACGTGGGTGGCTCTCTCTGGTATCAGCGGCTAGTATTTGACCTCTGATAGAGTCAGGGTCTTATAAGATGAATTGCTGGAACCGTCTTCCTCCTTCGATTCGATTCGCTGACTCAGCTGAGTCGTTCAAGATTAAACTTAATGAACTTAACTGTTCACTAAGGCCTATAGATATATCTACCAGCGGTTCAGCGGTTTTGTTGCGTCGGCACCCTTGTAACGGCATGGCTGCAGTACATGTGTTACGGAGCCTTAGAAATTGTCTTTATTATTATTATTATTATTATTATTATCATCATCATCATCATCATCATCATCATCATCATCATCATCATCATCATCATCATCATCATCATCATCATCATCATCATCATCATCATCATCATTATCATTATTATTATTCACCGTGGTTCATCTCATCCTCTACCGAACTCTATCGCATGTGCAACCATTGCCGACTCCTGACTTCCTCCTTCGATTAGCGGTGGTATAGGGGTATGTTCGGTGTCTTGCAGCTGGAGGGTTGCGGGTTCGAATCCACCTCTAAGTCACCGCGTAGGGACCCTGGGCAAGTCCTTCACTCGCAATTGCTCATGCGCTTCGGCGTGAAACTCCGATTCAGCGTCTGCGCAGTAGTCGGGAGCGCCTCTGAATAGGCAATCTGGTAGGGGCGCTATAACAAGTGTTCAAATACAATACAATACAATATTATTATTATTAATATTATTCATTCATTCATTCATTCAGAGGACTTATATAGCGCCCCTCCAAGATAACCTACTCAGAGGCGCTCCCAGCCCAACTACGGCGATAGAGAACAGTTTTCAAATTCTTGTAAAAGGGTGTATGCAGAGTCTCCAGCTAGAAGAACACGCAGATCTGAAGGAAGATTATTCCAGATGGTCGGCCCAACCACTGAGAAGGCACGAAGTTGCATCTTTGAAGTGCGCGCAAAGGGAACAGCAAGTTCGCCTCGAGATGCAGAGCGAAGATTTCTGCGGGTAGCTAAACCTGAGGTAGGGCGACAGAACTCACGCAAGTAGGCTGGGGCGCTCCCTAATTGGCACCGCCAGACCCAGACCGAAATCCTAAATTGAATGCGCTGAGAAACAGGAAGCCAGTGGAGTACGTCACGCATATAATGCGAGATATGGTCAAATTTAGAAAAACCACCAACAAGCCTAGCAGCTGCACGAAGCACACGCTCAACCTGAGCAATGCGCCCCAATGGGAGGCCAGCATAGATGGTACTGCAGTAGTCAATCCTACTACAAACAAAAGCATGAACAACAGTAAGTGCAGCATTTGGTGAAAGTGAACGGGAAATTACCCGCAATTGACGCAACTGAAAAAAGCAAGCACGGCATAAAAGATTTAGGTGTTCAGAGAAGGTAAGCTCCTGATCAAGAACAACCCCTAAATTGCGGACAGACGTCGAGAAGACAAAGTTAGGGAAGTCAGCAGATATGGCCTGAGGATCTATTTTTCTCAGCTGCTGCCCATTACCAAGCCATATAAACTGCGTAAATTATTATTATTATAATAAATTATTATTATTATTATTATTATTATTATTATTATTATTATTATTATTATTATTATTATTATTATTATTATTATTATTATTATTATTATTATTATTATTATTATTATTATTATTATTATTATTATTTGCCCTGAGGTACACATCATCCCTCAGGGACTTAAACATTAATTAAGAATAGAATAAAAAAACGTCTGGAACGGCACCTATTCGTCGTTGATGTCCAATGTGGCAAATTATTATTATTATTATTATTATTATTATTATTATTATTATTATTATTATTATTATTATTATTATTATTATTATTATTATTATTATTATTATTATTATTATTATTATTTTATTTTTTTTTAACCCGAGGTAGATATAATCCCTCAGGAACAAAAAATTAGGTTAGGAGTAAAAAACGTTCTCCGAGAAATCAGGCCTCGTCCCAGTTTACACAGCCATCCTGAAATGTGCCTCTGAATGCAATGGCATTGTGGCGCTGCACACAGATGGAAAGACGTTGGAACAGAAATTTAGTTTCCCGTTGATCTCCAGAGATAACTGAAATGCGACGTCCCAGCTCAGAGAGAAATTCTGCACCCTCAGCGTTTACAGGTCCAAGGGTTTCAAGGCAACGGGAACAAACATGTGGGTTGCAGGCAAGTGAGGCAACAATGCATATTTGGCAGTCTTATGAACCGCGGCTTGCTCAGCTGCGGAGCCTGCTGAAATTGCAGTCTGTGACAAGTAGGAAGCAGCACAAGTGTGGACCACTGTAGCATCCCAGGTATTATTATTATTATTTTTTTTTTTTATGCCCGGAGGTATACAGGATCCCTCAGGGACTCAGAGATTACTATATGATGTAATTTGTCTGGAGATGACCCATTATTATTATTATTATTATTATTATTATTATTATTATTATTATTATTATTATTATTATTATTATTATTATTATTATTATTATTATTATTATTATTATTATTATTATTATTATTATTATTATTATTATTATTATTATAAGGGAAACCCAAAGCAATTGTAACAATTAACTGCTCCATGTACAACCTCTCAGTGACAATTCTTTACAGCAAAACATAGAGAGTAGGCTATACCTACATGATGGGCATTGTGGGGTCAGTTGCCTGTTGCTGAAGCACGTCTTCTGGAATTAGATCCCACTTGAAGAACATGCTCCAGTCAAATCCTCCTCTCGCAAACGATGGCATTGGATGGTACTCCAGAGTATCCGGTAGGATCAGATCTATGATCGGTATGGCCACTCTGCGCTGATCGACTGCAATGTGCGTCAGGAGAGGCTCCAACCAACCAATGTTTACTTCACAGTGGCTGTCCAAGAACACCAACACCTGTCAATCAACCAACGCTCGTGAATAAGCTGGTGCCCTGCGCTTGGCTTTCAAGTGGCGCTTTTGAAGTTTTGAGTTTACGATTACGATGAAGTAGAGATTTGAGTTTGGGCTAGTACGGTCCGTACATGGGGCCTTTATGGCGCGGCACACGTTAACAGTTTTTCTATATCGACCGTATGACCCTGCTAATTTTTCAGATAGTATCTAGAGATGGTTTTTTGAGAAGTGGTTTAACGACTGAGTTTTTGAAAAGCATAGGAAAAGTATCGGTCGATAGAGACAGGTTGGTGTTCGGACCGTGTTCCTGGTTTCAGTGGGAACGAGTAGAGTTGCACCGTTTTTGAGTAAAGAGGTTGGAATTAGATCAAGTTCACATTGTTTGTTTTGCGAGCACTGAGTAAGAGTAGTGACTTTAATGACTTCTGCTTCAATAGCAGTCACACGTGGTGAAGTTGTATCAATGTAGTTATCTGAGAGGAGTGAGTCAGTCTGCGTAGAGGTTGGTTTTGGTTGGCGAATCTGTAATGAGAGACGGAGGGAGAAGACCTTGTCAGAAGTCGGCAATGGTTGCACACGCGATAGAGTTTGGTAGAGGATGAGATGAACCACGGTGAATATTGTAGGTATACGGTTTTCCAAAGAGTTCGAGGATTGGATTAATTTGAGTGAACAACAGAGAACTGTCGTTCTATCGCTAACAGAAGATGGCTGTGAATAAGCTGGTGCCCTGCGCTTGGCTTTCAAGTGGCGCTTTAGAAGTTTTGAGTTTACGATTACTGTTACTAAGTCTGTTAGCCAAAGTTTTAAGTGTGCTGAGAACAGCGAGCCTCGCGAGGTCACCAGAACGTCTGTATATGCTCGATCCAAATGACGGCGAGATGATTCTAAGAGATTGGATGAAAGAATGAAACCACGGATTTCTGCCTGAGTTTCAGGTTCATTGATGGTTGCAATGGAGCGTCTTTGTAGAGGAGATCCGACATGGTGGAATCGTATGAGGGCAAGAGATCATCAGGGTCTGTTGAGGGTATTGAGGAGAAGAGAGGAGAATTCAAGGTCAAGTTTGAATGCATCAAGGTCGATAGAGCTGATACGACGAAATGAAAATAGTTTGGATGAGAGACGGAGGGATGGTTCGATATTGAGTTTGATGAATATGGGATAGTGAGTGATCAGAGGATAAGTTGAGTTCGCAACTGCTGAGGATCGGTGACAAGACTGATCAGGCAGAAACAATGACTAAGTCAAGAGTATGATGATATTAAGTGAACGAGGAAAGAAACACGCTGGATTAGATTTAATGGAGGAAAGATACTGATAGGCTATGCAAACAGATCGAATGGTTGTGGCCGTCGATGTTGAAATCACCAGTGAGGACAAATTCATAAGTTGTGGTGACAGCGACAGACAGAAATTCCTCAAGATGAGGTATATAGAGGAGGTCGGTAGACGTGATCGTTAGTTTAGATGTGGATAATTTAACAGTGACAGATGATTCGGAGGTTTGATAGGTGCATGTGTCTGAGGATCGAGAGGGCAATAGCTGGTTCTCGGATCAGGAAGACAGTTTCCCCTCCAAGATTGGAGTTTGAACTTTTTCATGAAGACTTTGGCTGTCTGGGTAAGCTTATGAGTGAATAGTCTTAAAGTCTGCAGCTAGAAAGCTGAAAGTGGCAGATTAAGTAGGCCTAATCCAAGTTTCAGATAGGGCGATTGATGAGATGATATAACAGTGTTACGATGTCAGCCTATATTATGTAACATGTGTAGACTGTAGACCTGTAGGCCTATAGCCTACCTTTCCAGTGGCGTTATCTGAACCGATGATTCGGGCTCTTATCAGACCCTCGCGTCTCTCAGTGCGGATCAGACGAACTTGAAGCAGATTAGAAGAAAGATAGTCTTGAAACGGTCTGCCAAGTTTATCTAAAAGTACACGGTTAATCTCAAAATAAAGGTTTTTATGGCCAATTATTACTTTCGTTTTTATTTCGCCAAACACTTCTAGCACAGAACAATAGAAGACATGTATAGCAAAATGTAGCATAAGGTTATTCGTCACGACAGCAGATCTGGCTGTAATATTATACTGTAATCTTCATTATTAAGCAACTTCATTCTATTATGATGATTGAGGAGATTAAACACTAAATGGCTACATTGACTGTAGGCTATCTTCGCTTAGAGGCCTATAGAACATTTCTGGAAATGTTTGCACTCTACGACAGCCAACAGTCCTTGAATGAAGCCGTTGCGTGAAGTGTATTAGATTCAGTGTTGCTTTCTTTTAGCTTAAAGACATTATGCCACAGAACAGGCCTAACCTAGCATTAGTAGAAGTTATCGTAAAAAGACAAATCACAGTATGAATAGGGCTACTGTTTATCAGAAATAAACTATAAGCATTTTACTGCGGATTTCTTTATAGGTCTATTCCTACGAGCTCTGTAAAGACAATGAATTTAACCTATAGTATAGGCCTTATAGGCTCATTAGGCCGTATACATATAGAGCCACGCATTAGCTGACCATAGTCGCTGAAGTCGTCGACAAGGATGATTTCGTGGAGCAGATGGTTGGGCGTTCGTCTTAGGACAGTGTGAACAGTTCTCAGTAGAAGTGACCATTCCTCGTTGTAGAAGCAGATGATGACACTAGCAGAGGGAAGACTCTTCGGATAATGTTTACGCAGACACCTGCATTTAATATACATTTAATACTCTATTATGTTACGTCAGGCTTCGTGTTGCCATTCAGAAGGACAACATCAAGCCTGTAGCCTGCCTGGCTGTATATATAGAGGTGTTTATGAGTGTAGGTTAGTACAGAATGAGTGCGTGTGACCAGTCGGCTGCAGTGCATCGGTCTCTATCAATTGTCAAGAATCCGTTGTTAAGTTCAAGACGGTATTCACTAATATCGTCTATTGCAATATCATCACTCTAAGCCTTTCTCACGTCGATAGGCCTATAGGCTATCAGTCGTATTGTACACTTCAGCGGGAGATGGGGGTGTTTGATGACCGTTATCTTCATTCGCAATGACTCTCACAACTGTATACGTAATTGTAATGTCTTGGTGAAACCTTTCACCGTGCTCGATCGTCACTGACTGCACCAAGATTTTTTTATCTCGGTGCAGTCAGTGACGAACATAACACGGTGACGACGCAGTCCTTGAGAAGAGGGATAGGAAAAGTATGATTAAGTTCGCATCGTTTGTGAAGTTTGTTGGAGAGAGAATTCCGAAGACTGTAAGAATAGTCGAGAGCGATAAACGCGAGGTATGGAGGAAAGGTTTTTTCATAGGAAGTTTTGGCTCGATGATGGAGGAGGAGGATTGCAAGCGGATGAGGGATTGCAGAGAATTAGATGTTTGACAGGAAAAGGAGCAGAAATCAAATAACGTCAACAAGCGCTCAGCGGTGTGCTTTAACGTTGCAGAATGAATGCATCATGGCATTATGGAGAATGCGTAGCCTATTATCGATATTATTAACACGAAGGCCTAATTATGCAATGTTAAACTATTTTTGTAATTTATGCTAAGTAACTGAAAATAAGTTCGTTTAGAAGTGTAACAATACAGTCATTTATCGCTTAAGTGAATCACCTGCGATGTTCAGATTTCTGGTAATAGCTTCCTCTTAAATGCCACAAATTATGCGTGTATATAAAATTATATATATTATAAATATTGTTCTTTAAAATGACACAGAACTTGCCATTTATTCAAACTGTCCTTAAAGCTGTAATACTGACCATGAAATTATGTTCCCGTCTAACCCCATATGTGCATATTATAGGCCTATACAGATAGTCTATAATGCAGCGATACGTTACAAGAACTGTACAACTGAATCAATAATCTGATTAATATTCTACATAATAACATCGACAATACACATCGAATGCACTGGAATCTCTACTTAAATCACAGCAAAACAATGCCAATTTAATGCAGCATGGTGTTTGTTAACAAAACACATAGACCTAATGCATGATTTATGTAGCACAATATGCTTAGGACCTAATATACCACAATATGTCAGTTTAAAAGAACACAATATGCATTATTATGCTTATTTAATGCAGCAAGATATGCATAATTTGATACACAACGCAATGCCCATTTAAAACAGTAGGCCTACAATATGCCTATCATATATTTAATGCAGCAGAATATGTCTACTTTACGGCCTCCTCTTTAATCGAATGCACCTTCTTTCACTTCACAGAGTAAATGCAAACGATGCCGCTAATTGCTTCCCGTTCGTTACCATGCGTCTAACTACTAAACATAATTATAGGGCGGCCCACACAGGCCCTACAGCTGAATTAAACATCTAAATACTGAAATCACTTTTGATGGCGGGCGTCTGGTATGTTCCTTTCATACGGTAATCTCTCACTGATCAGCAGGTTAAAGCCATTGAAGCGGTAACCTGCAAGGACAACCGACAAAACCAATTTGAAAACGTAGGCTACATGTACAAAGTTGTCATGAATCTGTTGAGCCGTACTTCAAAAAGACTGGAAATTAAGTCCAGCTGCCATAATGCCATTTGTCTCATCGTATAGAGTATATATATGCATAAATCTGTTCATTTATTTAGTGTATCTAGACAGAAAGATTAAAGGTAAGCGAGACCCAGTTACGGCTGTATAGGCCTACATAGTGGTCATCATACTGAAGAAGTGTATTGTTAACCTACTATTGGTTGTAAGCGTCTGATCTTCCTGAATATTAATCTCGTCCAATTTCGTAAAATTTGAGAAGTCTTTGGACTTCAACTGCCTCGCAAGAAGAGCGTCTCTTCCTGCAGGTGGCCTTAGCAGCCGCTGCTTCTTGTTTCCTCTTCCACTGATGTCTGTTTCATATCGAAGTCGCCTCTCTTCGAAGATGCTCGGCTGTCGTGTTTCTGTCGGCGAATCTGGAGAGAGGCTGTCCTTCACGAATAGCATCCAGACGCCAGCGCTAAACAGGCAAACGTAGCAGAATACCTTTAAGTACACTTTCATCAGACAACGAACTCCTAATAGTCGGAACATTTCGCCTGCACTGCAGTCATATCCACCATGACTGTGCACTCGTCTTCGAGCGTCAACTAATTAAAGCGCGTAATTATGCGGATATGATTCTATTTTACGTCAACGATAAATAGATGGCCTTTTGACTCGTTTAATCTTCATGCCATTCAATCCGATTAATCGATAGCCTGGATATGGTTATCATCGAAAATTCTATATGTCTTACTTAAATTCGTTTATTTAACGACGCCGTCATATCGACGATGATTGGCGTCACTTCTATATGTCTCAATGTGAATATCTTATATAGGCCTATTATGATCCTTACAAAGGCCCATCTGAAGATACGGATCGCAGTTCCGGAACAGGTGGGCGATGTCTAATTGAAAAGTGTAAGAACCAATAGCTTCGATTCCAGTCGGACATGGAGACATAGCCTACCAAATGTTTTGGTTGAAGCATCGAATGTATAATGTCTCCAACGAATCTTTCCTTGTGTAGCAAAAATTGCTAGTGTCGTAACAAGCTATATATGTATGGCTATGTATCCAGTCTTGTATGCTCTTCTGTTAGACACTTACGATAGTTGAAGCTATATGTATGGCTATGCATCTAGTCATGCTCTATATCCTCAGTTTAGCTCCTATGATAGTTGAAGCTATATGTATGGCTATGCATCTAGTCATGCTCTATATCCTCAGTTTAGCTCCTATGATAGTTGAAGCTATATGTATGGCTATGCATCTAGTCATGCTCTATATCCTCAGTTTAGCTCCTATGATAGTTGAAGCTATATGTATGGCTATGCATCTAGTCATGCTCTATATCCTCAGTTTAGCTCCTATGATAGTTGAAGCTATATGTATGGCTATGCATCTAGTCATGCTCTATATCCTCAGTTTAGCTCCTATGATAATTGATGCTATATGTATGGCTATGTATCTAGTAATGCTCTATGTTTCAAGTAATGCTCTACGTTAGCTACATGTACGGCTATATATTAAGTGATGCTCCCATCTTAAGTCATGCTCTTAGATATTAAGTAAAGCTCTTATGTTAGCCTAAGTCATGCTCTAAGTGGCTTGTCAGGGCAGGTTGCCGGGACAAGTCTGCCGACTATTATTGTAGTCATGCTCAACTTGTATGATCTGTCCGGGCATGTCTGCCGGTGGTATGGCTAGTCATGCCCGGAAAGTATAAACAGGGTCACCAAGTCGAGAGAGGATCAGTTCAGTCGAGGAACAGTTGCGAAGAAGACAGAGTTAAAGACAGAGTTGAACATTGAATCGATCGAGTAGTCATTCGAGTCGGCAGAGGGCTAGACATAGACATTAAGCCATTACTTCATTCTGTCCTGTTTTTCTTCTGTGTTTTTTGTACACCTACAACATTTTGCCTGTTGTTAACTCAATAATAGAATATAGGCCTATGATCAGGGTCCGATTTGCCCGGGGGTTGGGGGGTTGGACCCCTTGCTTCTTCTTATTGACCCCGTTCCTTCTAACTGTTGGCCGACGGCCGCCGAGTCGCCGACCCCCGGGGTGGGCGGCTTGACCCCTCAAATTCATTACCCACAGTCCTACACCAAACGACTCCATTATGACCAGTCGGTCTGACCAACCAGCTTTTGTACCTTCCTCTCTCCTACTCTCTCCTACTCTCTCTGTCTGTCTGTCTGTCTGTCTGTCTGTCTGTCTGTCTGTCTGTCTGTCTGTCTGTCTGTCTGTCTCTCTCTCTCTCTCTCTGAAAGCCCACGCACCAGAGGCCCGGGAAGTGTTTAAAAGTTGTGTGAGCCAACCTCAGCCGTGTAGGCCACAGACCTAAGGTGGATAAAATTATTCATTATGCCTGATATTATCTACAACAATATTTTGTCATTTTTGCAACCACTGGTGGTTTATTACGCTCAATATTGATGACATAAAAGGCGACAATAGCACAATAAGTCAATAACTGCTTTAGCAATCAAAAATACAAAGTGCCAGCCAGTGTTTATAGAGCGTCTGTAGGCCTAGGCCTACTTATAATACGATAGAGAAAAATTAAACCGCACAGTATACGCCCTATGCAACGATATCATCAGCATCGTTAATGTCCTATAGGTTGCGGTGTGTGTGCCAACTTGTTCTGCATAAGAAACGAATATACATATCAACTAAAACCCAAATGTGGACCGTCTTTCGCTTGTCTTGCAGGCAAATTCTCTTATAAGAGCCTGAATATCACAACTCTCCACGCGCTTCCGATGACAGTGCATAAGTTGTAGCCTACTTACCATCAGACCTCCCAGCTGCAGGTGACTTGCAAAACGACAGAAACGTCTGTTTAAATGCCTTCAAAGGCGGTCCGCTAGACATGGCTGCACTTTCTTTATTTACCAATTTTATTTATTCAAAATTATTTATTATCCTCTGTATACACTCGAATGGAGTCTCGAGAAGAACTGATCTAGTCTCTATTTCTCCAGGCACTCTGAATATTGTGCCTATGTTTATATATATATATATATATATATATATATATATATATATATAGGTATGTGTATATCTAAACATGTATATATATATATTAATATATATCACTGCTGTCTTAATAATTATAGCTGTCCTGTCTGTAACCATAGCCCGCCCACTGGCGCCCAGTCTTGTAGAATGATATATTGCCCGTCAGCCCGTGTCACTTCAGTACCTCCGACTTCCGACAAACACATTTACACATGTGGTACCGTTCAGGCTCAAAGAGTAGCCAAGTATCAAGTATCCATAATTCGCACAATTTGTCATCCTACCAGACTTGGCAGTCGTCTGCTGCCCTTTGCTTAATGCCAGGGCCAGCTTTGGCCGGCTTTGGTTAGGTTCCATTACTTTGTTATTTTCATAGTATTACTTTTTCCAAAAAGTTGTGTGAGCATGACCCTGCCTTGGCGCCACAGGGTCAATATTTGGGTGAGCATCGGCGTATGCGGCGCCATAGGTTCCCGGGTCCCTGCTATATACGATATAATTATATATATATATATATATATATATATATATATATATATATATATATATATATATATATATATATATATATATATATATATATATATATATATATATATATATATATATATATAAGGGCTGCGGATTTTAACGATTAATTAATCGATTAATCGTAAAAATTTTAATCGTTTAATTTTGGCTTGTTCGATTAATTTTCGATTAATTTTCTTACTTATTTTATGACGTTAACCGACCTATTTTCAAAATAAACAATATGGCAAACAGTAATAGGCCTAATTATTAAGTTACAGAACTAACTTGAAGAAAAATAGTTGAAATAAAGGCCAAAGTTTCCGCTGATCTGCCATTAGTAAGGGTGCAATGCTCTGAAAAAGGTTGGGAATCTCTGCCATAATTAATCTATCAGTACTTTATAAAATATATCTCACTCTTCCTGTTACTTGCGATCCGCCTTCACAAATGACTGCCACTTTCAAACAGTATTATTTAGGATAGTGTAACGAAAACTGGCTTTGTGTAGACTGACTTGACCCCACTTATGGGGGGGAACGGACATTATCCCCCCGGACATTATCCCCCCGGACATTATCCCCCGGACATTATCCCCCCCGATTTTGCGTAGGACATTATCCCCCCGGACATTATCCCCCCTCTGTGTAAATATATGTATATGTACATATAATGTATTTATATATACATGTACATATGTTATCCTATATATATATAGATATATATGGATATATACATATGTATATATGTATATAACTTAAGACTTGTTAATGTCGCTCAGTTCATAAGCAGTACGAAACACTTTGACCGCCAGACCATTTATTAGCAGTACGCCACAGCCCTCTAGAACATTTTAATCCCGACAGCCCTATTGTAAATTTGACACGAGGCATTCCTGGCGTAAATTTGGCAAGAATATTATACGATTATATCTTAGACTGGGGGGATAATGTCCTACCCTGGGGGATAATGTCCGGGGGGGATAATGTCCGGGGATAATGTCCGGGGATAATGTCCGGGGGGATAATGTCCTACACTCCTTATGGGACCACTGTGGCGAAAGCTCTCTTTCGTCCAGACGGAGTCGGGTCGGAGTATCTGTCAGATTCTCTTTCTTCTTCTCCCGGTCTGCCTGGGCGGATCACTCACTCTCTTTCTTTCTAATACCAGGGATGGCGAGTTAGGACTCCTCCCTTTCTTCAATTGTCTGCCGGATCCGGTGTCCCCCTAAAAGTCTCCCCGGAGACTCTATTTCGAAATAGATTCTCCCCGGCTGATCTGTTTCAGAATAAATTCGCCCCCCCGGAGACTTTGTTTCAGAATAATCTCCGGGGAGAGAATATTTCATCCCCCGTCGAAATAAACTCTCCCCCGGGGGAGACTTTATTTCAACACAAGATAGCCTACACAAACATCATATTTATTGCATTGTTTTGCTAACTGATGTAATATATTCGTTTGTAATGACAGTTAACATCATATGGACTAGCGCAGAGAGCGCCTTTTAGTAGAAATCTTGAAGAAGTGCTATATGTTAACCATCTGAAATATAACACTTAACATCATGAGACTAGCACAGACAGTATCTTCCTTTATTTTTCTCCTGTTACGCGCCTTCGTGCAAGATTCCAATTTTGTTTAGGCGCATTATAAATGACAGTTTTTTAATAATAATAATAATAATAATAATATTAATGTTCATTTACATTACACTTATTATAGCTCACCAATCAACTTTATTTTAGCTTCCTTGGTTTAACAAAAGCTTGAGTGTTTGGAATAAGATTCCTCTCTTCATCCAACAGGCGGCCAATCTTTAATGGTTTAAAAAATGTTATGCATTCACTTGGTATATGATGCCATTAAGACTCATTATTAATTAGCCTTATTAATTACTGCTAATCTGCTGGTTAAGTTGTCCTTTTCCCTTCTGTTTGTCTCTTTTCGCTTAATGGTTTCATATTAGTTGCATATTTTAACCGTTCTGTTATACTGTTAAGTTAATTATTAGCAAAGTTGACCCTGTAAGCAGGATTTTCATCCTTTTTGGGCCTTCCTTGCCACCTCACTCACCTGCTTGATAAATGGAAGTTATATAATCGGTAACTTCATCCATCAGCAAAGTCTGCATTGCTGACACAGAATTAAACAGATTTCTCTCATAGACGGTCGACGTTCCTCATCTTTAGAATATTCTGCTGTATGATCCTCTTCATTTTTGGTAACGTAATTAAGCAAAGCTTCACACTCAGACTTATCCATGAAAATAATTTTGAAATGTTTCACTAAGTAGTACTTATTAATGCAACTTATACCCAATTATCCCAATAGATATACTAACTAATATTGAATCCTTTAAGATCATCAAAGCCTATGCAGAAATAAACTTGAGCTACGAATAATTAATTTATGGTGGTCTACCTTTTATAGTCAACAAATCAACTTTGTTCTAGCTTTATTACCCCCGTGTGCAAAATTACATTCTAAGCCGAATAATTCCGTGGATCAACAAATGCCTATAGTAGGCTTAATCTCAAGACTAGACTGTAGCCTACTGGCTTCATGGACTATACAATGCTTTATTTTTTTGCTTATTGGCCTATCGATACTAAATAGGTTTGGTTTAGCTGCGATTATTTAATGGGTAGTCCTATTGCCAATAATTCCGTGAATGCCTAATCTTTATCCATGAATGCCAGAAAAGCAAGGGCAAGCTCATATCCGAAAGCCAGTACTTCATTTACAATCACTGGTTATGACTTTCCTGTTCTAGGTAATAACCTGACACCAGCAAACAATAGGGCCTAATAAGCAAACATTAGGCTAACCAGATGAATCACAGAAAATCAAGCGCAAAGTCTTATCAGTTGACTGATACCAGTTGAAGGGTAGGCCTAATCCGCATCAATAATCGCATAGAAGCCAGATTCTAGGAAGCCAGTAGGCCTACAGTTATAATTACTCGCAGGCTTTGTTTCAGACTACTTGTATATAGCTAATAAGCTGGCCCGATACATCTGACGCTAATAATATTGAACGACTAATATCCAACACAATTTCAGTGGTAGGTCTAACCTTAGAAGAATCACTTTGAAGCTAATTAGCTCTAGTTGGCATAATGAATAAGTATCAATTAGTGACTGGTAATGCTCATAATCTTTTCAGCAAACAGTGCCAACTAGCACCAGTTAAAGTCTACTTGTTGTGTGAGCTATTTTCTTAGTTATAGCCTACAACAGTGTGTTGTCTCTCCACTGCGTTTTAATGACATAAGCGCGTCCGACATCCTATTTACATGATGCATTTACTACTATAAAACATTTATTTCACAATTTTCGCATTTAATTCCATAGTTGTTTCATGTCCAATTCAACTAATAAACTTGAAAGTAATTTATTTCAGAAATGCACATATTAAATCCTATTTTAAATAATATAGAAAAGCAAATGAAAACAGAGGGGGCGATTTTAGTAAGGGGGAGACTTTGTATCGTAGATAGGGGAGATTCTATTTCAATGGGGGAGACTTTGTTCCGATACAAAGTCTCCGGGGGAGACTCTGTTACGGCAAGGGGGCGACTCTGTTTCGGGGGGAGACTTTATATCGTGACACCGGCCTCTCCGGTCTGGCAGAGGACTTAGCGATGCCAGCGACGATACCGAACACTAAGTTGACGTAGAAGACGACAGCAACTCGAGTTGACACAGCAATGCTTGTATTATTTCAAACGTCACACTATCAACTGGCGACACAAGCGACTAGAAGAACACCAGCTCTAAGCACGAAGACGACACGAACCATTCACCCCAGGCGACAGACGAACGACACTCTCTCCAACGACATGTCTACCAGACGATAGACACTCGACAGAGAGAGATAATACGTTTATTTAACGACGCCGTCATAACGACGATGATTGGCGTCATTTCTCAAGACATTTGTATACATTTATATACAGGATATATGCATAATTGTTCGTAAGTGTTCGTAATTGTTCGTGCTTTTAGCTAATGTTTCGCTGTCGTTTGAGAAAATTTAATAATAATAATAATAATAATAAAAGTAATACTAATAGTTAGGGTCGCTAATAGTTGGCAGCGTTCTGCCTCGTTATTGTTCTTGCTTTTAAATAATTTTATAATTAAATGTTAATGTTCTTCTTCTATCTTCTTCTTGGTCTTCTTCTTTGGCTTCTTCTTTGACTTCGTCTTTGTCTTCTTTCTTGGTCGTCTTCTTCTTGGTCGTCTTCTTCCCGGTGAGGGGGCCGCCTTCAGATCTTCCGACCGGAAACCTCCAGCCACTTGTAGATGGTGTCTAAGCAGCTGGATTGACTGAGCACGGTGTACAGGTCGAAAGGCCAGTTTTTCCGTGCGCACTCTCGGAGGAGCTGGTCTTGGAGACCAGCCTGAGTAGGACACTCCAAGAGGAAGTGGCGCACGGTTTCCTGGGCGTCACCGCACTCGTCACAGTTTCCGGTTTCGTGGCGACCCCACATCTTCAACTGCGTATTTAGGAGACAGTGGCCCAATCGCAGTCTGGTGATGGTGACTTCCTTCCTCCGGTTTGGGTCGGTGTATTTGCGGACCAGGCTGACGTCTGGCTCGACGACCCTGTAGTCGGAGCCGGTGTCTGAGGTGGTCCACTCTGCTTGCCACTTCCGGAGGAAGTGGTCGCGGTAGATGCGTCGGGCTTCTGGATACTCCAGCGTCATCGGGATGTCTACGGCGGTGTTGTGAAGAGCCTGTTTGCACAGGGCATCTGCCGTCTCGTTGCCTGGGATGCCGAGATGACCAGGGATCCAAACGATCTTCGGTGGCGACTCTGCGTGTTGCCCGTAGTCATCTGTGGCGATCATCAGGTCGACGAGTTGATGTTGTCTTGTCCCGGACTGCTGTTTCTCCAGACTCTGCAGGACACCGAGGGAATCTGAAAAGATAACAACATTTGGTATGTTAGCGCTGGTGGCCCATTCTATCGCCCTGCCTATGGCCTCCATTTCTGCTGCCAGGACTGACGACCCGTCGCTCATCCTGTAGCTTCCATGGTGGCCACAAGAGGGCACGTAGAATGAACATGATGCATGACCTGCGGTGTTCTTTGAGCCGTCGGTGTAGACAGCCACATGGTCCTCGTAGGTGCGGATATGGTCTTCGACCATGGTCTTCTTTCTTCTGATGGAATCTGAAAAAGCAACAACATTAGCAGTATTAGTTAGGTCTCTGATCTTATCACTGAGTGTGGTGTCTATGATCGGTTGGCGGAGTCGCCACATCGGTCTTGTCGTGCAGGCGAGTGGCTGGATCGTAGGCTTTGCGATCTCGCTGTCGATGTTTCTCGCCTTCACACGGATCGGGTCCATATCGTCTTTGGCCGCCTTCGTCTTCCGACCGCTGGTGATGGTCTGCGTCGGATGGTCCGGGATGGCGTCTATCTTCATGATGAACTCCATCATCTGCTGCTTCCGTCGTAGGTGGAGTGGCATCTCCCCGCAGTCTACCTGCAGAGCGGGGAGGCTGGTTCCTCGAAGCGCTCCAGAAGCGATGGTAAGCGCCTTACACTGGATTGTGTTTAGCACTTTCTTCTGGTTCGTCGAGGCACTCTCGTACGCGATGCAGCCGTAGTCGATGACAGAGCGGATGAGAGCTCGGTAGACCATCAGAAGGGTGTCTTTCGACGCCCCCCAATGGGATCCTGCAATAGCGCGCATCAGGTTGAGGCGCTTCTTGCAGCGATCCGCCACGTACCTGATGTGTTCGGTCCAGGTAAGATACCGGTCGAATATCACACCAAGGAACTTGGCGCTATCCTTGTAGCTCAGACGGGAGGTCCCAAGCTTCAGCGGTCGGTGGGCTGTTGTTGTTCCACTGCGACGGAATTCGACGGCCACGGTCTTTGTCGTTGACACCCTGAAACCCCAGTCGTCGAAGAATTTCTTCAGTCGATCGAGGTAGGATTGGAGGTGTCGTTGGTTCACGTCCGGGTTTGGTCCCGCTCTCCAGATGGCGCTGTCGTCTGCGTAGAGAGAAAGCTTGACGCCGTTCTGTGGTTCCGGGATGTCGTTCAGCATGATGATGAACAACACAGGGCTGATGACACTGCCCTGTGGCGATCCGTTCTCCATGTGGAAGAGATCGGACAGCTCTGCTCCGACGCGGACACGGATGTGTCTGTCTGTCAGGAAGTCCCGGATCCAGTTGAACATCTGACCGGTGATGTTGTGCTGCTGCAGCTTGTGCAGCAGTCCGTCGGTCCACATCAGGTCGAAAGCCTTCTCGAGATCTACAAAAACACCAGTAAGACTATATTTAGCATGGATGGCTCTCTGGATGTCGTCTTGGAGTCGTACGATGTGGTCCTGGCAGCTCCGTCGCCTGCGGAAGCCAGACTGGAATCTGTTGAACAGGTGGTTGGTCTCCATGTGCCAGGTCAGCCGGTCCGTCACCAGTCGCTCCATCAGCTTGCACAAGACGGATGTCAGGGCAATCGGGCGGTAGGAGTTGGCGTCGTAGGCTGGCTTCTCCGGCTTCAGGATAGGGACAACGATGGAGTTCTTCCAGCAGGCCGGAAGTCGTCCGTCTTGCCACACCATGTTGAACAGCTCCAGCAAGGCAAGCAGGCTTGGTTGCGGAAGCTGGGCGAGGATCTCGTAAGTGATGGTGTCTT
Source organism: Aporrectodea caliginosa (assembly GCA_020284085.1). NCBI lineage: Eukaryota > Metazoa > Annelida > Clitellata > Crassiclitellata > Lumbricidae > Aporrectodea > Aporrectodea caliginosa. The sequence goes on from JACEVL010005070.1 coordinate 933,897, forward strand.
CGCCCGGGCTCGTGTCTTTCTTGCAGTGGAGTAGAGCGATTCTCAGAGCCTGGATGGTGAAGGGCTCGTTGAAGGGCTTCTCGTCAGTCAGAAGGTGCTCTCCGTGGAGCTCCTCGGAGTGCTCGGCTTCGAAAGCGTCCTTACGCTCCTGGAACTCCGCGGAGTGGCTGCCAGTGCAGCTGACTTCCGAAAAGCACCTTCCGAAGAGGTTCGCCTTCTCCTGATTCGTCGTGTAGTTGTTCCCTTCCTTCTTCAGCGTTGGGAGTCCTGGTCTTGACCTTGTGCCGGACATCTTTCTCAGCGTGCCCCACACCTTTCCGAGCTTCGTCTTGTCGTTCAGGGTGGTGCAGTATTCTCTCCAGGAGTTCTTCTGCGCGTTCTTGATGGTCTTCTGGGTGATGCCTTTGACGCGTCGATATTCCTCAACATCCTCCGGCAGCCGCGTCCTCTGCATCCTCTTGCGGGCCTCGGTGCGCTCCCTGACGTGGCGAGTGCACTCGTCGGTCCAGTACGGCACACTCTGGGTCTTCCCCTTGGGAGGGGTCGTCCGGGGTATGTGCCGTATGGCGATCTCCATGAGAGAACCAAGGATGGCGGTGTGGCTCTCTTCGATGTCGTCGGTGATGAGGTCGGCGGTGAGCGTCTCTCGGCAGTCGTTCTTGAAGGCCGTCCAGTCGGCCTTTCGATGGAGCCACCTCGGGATGAAGGACTCCTCGACCGGAACTGCTTCCTCGATGGAGATGAGGATCGGCGAGTGGTCGCTGCCCATGGAGTCGTCAAGGACCGTCCAAGTGCACTTCCGCGCCAAGGACGTCGAGGCCATCGCAAGGTCCAGGTGGCTGGATGTTCCGGTGGCGTTGCTGACGAAGGTCGGGGTGCCAGTGTTCAGTAGGACAAAGGCGCTGGCTTCAATGTCGTCTTCCAGCTGGCGACCCCGTGCATCGGTGGTGTCGGACCCGAACAGAGTGCTTCGCGCGTTGAAGTCTCCCAGGACGATCGTAGACCTGTCACGGAAGAAGGGCGAGTAGGTGCCAGGCAGCAAAGGGTCTTCTTGTGTTGATCGTGGATGGTAGATGTTGACGATCTTGATCTTTGTTGGTAGTCCGTCGATCGAGATGGTGATCGATTCCGGGACGTCAGTAGTGCTGATTTGCGAGTAGGCGATTCCCGTCCTCACGAACGTGGCCACTCCTCCTCCCAATTCTCCAGTGGAACGGTCGTGCCGCACACAGGAGTACCCTGGGATCTCGAGACTGATGGACGGGCTGAGCCACGTCTCCTGGATGCAGATGACCGCCGGCGGTGTCTGCATCCCGGAGATGCGATGCCTCAGCTCCCCCACCCGGGCCCTGAGGCTGTACGCGTTCCACTGGAGAATCTGAAGATCAATGATGGCGGTTGTCTGGTGAAGTGGCTGACGTGGCTGACGATGTGCCGGAAGTTGTCGAGGCGACTGAGTAGACGGGTGTCATCGCGTCGCATGCCTTCTCGAGCGGGATCTTGAAGGCGACATGGATGGCACTGATGATGACCTCGATCAGCTTGGCTGGGGTGACAGCAGCGCCGTCGTTCGTCCCCATCGCCGTCATTGCCTCTGCGAACAGGGCGCAGGCACGGGTGAGGGCGTCCAGAGCGTTTCTCTGAGCGATGCCACCCTCGTCGGTCTTCACGGTCTCCTCCTCCCGAACTGGTGATGTCACGATGACGTCAGCAGTAGGTGGGGTCACCTGGACCTGCTGAGGCTTCGTTGTTGTCTTCGTTGGCGCTGCGGCGGATGTAGATGGAGCGCTTTCGGCTGCGGCTGTCGTCGGCGGCTTCGTCTTCTGAGGTTGGGCGTTGTTGATCTGCACCTTCGCCATCCGGAGTGCGTCGCTGTAGCGGATGTTCTGGCGTACGCTGATGTTGGTCGCGAGCCTTGCCTTCACGTAGTGCGGACAGCCGCTGAAGAGAGCAGAATGCGGTCCACCGCAGGCTGCGCACTTCGGCTCGTCTCGTTTGGTGCAGTCGGCTGCTTTGTGTTCGCCGGCACAGATGCTGCACTTCATGGTCTTGTTAGTGCAGAACTTGGCCACGTGACCTGTTTTGAAACAGCAGAAACATCGAGTGACTGGTGGGCTGTAATCTTGGAGTTTAAAAGTTAAAAACCCTACGTGCAATCGTGCAGGGACGATTGTGCCAGGTTTAAAACTAATCACCACAGCCATAGTTGGCACTTTCACCTTATTGACAATCTTGTGAATGCGCTCGGCCTTAATCACTGGCAGATTCTCATGTTCTTTCGCGGACTCGTATATGTCAGAATCAGACAGAGCATGTGATACTCCCTTAATCACTTTCTGAACATATTTTCCCCTGTGGCGCACGATCTCGCGTGGCTCCGACACCTTGATCTGGTAGTTACAGATCGCGGTACAGGCGAGCAGACGCGCCCTGTTTGCCTCTTTCTCAGGGCCGCCAAGGTGCACACGCACACTCGTGGCCGACGGGGTCACTAGGTCCGCAGACAACGGGCCGAACGACGTGTTCAGCTCCGTCCTAACACCGGTCGCGTTTACCTTAGTTAAAGGCACACCGATAAATTCTATAAACAGACGATCTTCAACAGATCGAGAGACCGTCACACGAGTGGCGGGCGTCTCTGTCATCTCTGCCGAAGGGCGTTCACTAAGAACGGGAGCTCTGACTGGCCCTGACACTTTGGTCGGCTTCTTCTGAGGAGGAGGCCGTTGGTCGGTTGATTTCCTGAGTGAATCGAGGCTTGGAAGGGGCTTGTTTTTCCCTTTTCCTTTTTTGGCCTTAGCAGCAACGGTATTGTAAGGTTCTCCGTCCCCGTCGCTGTCGCTCGCATCATCTATCAGTTTAGAACTGATATCAGCCTCCGACCGATGGCGCATGCGTCCCTCTGGCGTGAGGATCGGCCACCCTCCTCCGTTTCACCAACCTAGTGTCATCCTCTCCACCCCCAGGAGATCGCAGCAGATATGCAACCCCAGAGGTAGAAGGGCCTTCGCTAGAGCTCATGTCTAGCCGAAGGAGTTTTGCAAATTTAAACTACTAGAACTAGGCTATGTTATGGTATTACTGAAACAGAAGAAAGAGAGTCAGAGAGCGCTACAAGAATAGACGCGCTACAGAAAAGAAGGCAGTAACCCACACAGATGTATGCCTATATATATAAATATATATAAATATATATGCACTAACTAACTAACCTACTAAAACTAACAACCCACTATATAGTGCGGTATATGAGGTACCAGACAGAGAAGGAGACAAAGCGGCCAGAAAGCGCCTACGGGCGCTAACTAAATAAACCAAATAAACTAACACAATACAGAGAGCCCCTACAACGTTAATTAACCAAATAGACTAACAACACAGAATACAGAACGGAGGAGCAACTGGCGACGCACAGACAGAGAGGCACACAAAGCGACAGGCGCTAACTAGTTTACTAATAATACTAAGACTAACAACCCACTATATAGTACGGTATAGTACGGTATAGTACGGTATAGTACGGTATTTGAGGTACCAGACAGAGAAGGGAACAGAGCGACCAGAAAGCGCCTACAGGCGCTAACTAGCCAAATAAACTAACAGCGTACAATACAGAATACGATACAGGTAGACTAGCAGCGCACAGTACAGACTATAATACAATACAAGTGCTAGCTAACCAGGTAGACTAGCAGCGCACAATACAGAGGGAGAGGAAGAGGGCACAATACAGTGGTACAATACAATACAAGAATACAATTCAACGGTAGCTAGCCAAGTAAACTAGTAACGCAGAATACAGAACAGAGAGGCAAGCAAGGCGATCAGAGTGCACTATAGAAGCAAAAGCAGCAATCTATACAAGTGTATGCCTATGTATATTTAAATATAAAGGCAGAACGAGTACAGCTCACCGCGTTTCCTCTGTCTCAGAAAATGACCCCAGCAGGCGTCTGTGTATCAACGGCTGGTAGATCTTCAAACGGCTGTCATAAAACGATCTCCTGTCGTAAAACGGAAGAAGTCGCTGTATCAACGTCTCTCTCCAACGGCTCGAATTCGAACTCCTGTCATAAAACGGGAGAAATCGACCTCTCTCATCAACGGCTCCAACTCCAGAGACACTCGACACGCAACGAGCATCATTTATAGTCTTGTAGGAGGAGAGTGGGTGGGGAGAGGGGACGCAGCCAAGTCCCGGGGGACGCAGTCAGACGGCCGCGGCGTGGGGAGAGGGGACCCATTTAGTCCCGAGGACGCAGTCAGGCGGCGTAGGGAGATTGGACGCAGCCAAGTCCCGGAGGACGCAGTCATACGCAGACAGTTGGCTGGTGTTGACCTACACCTGCTGGCCGAGACCTTCCCACATATTGCCTTTTCGCTTACTGTTCGTGACCTTGGGGTGACACTTGATCAAGAACTTAGTCTGTCGCAGCACGTCAACCTGATCACACGAAGCTGTTACTACCAGCTCCGTCAGTTGCGTGTTGTCCTGAGGTCCCTCTCCCATGATGCTGCTGTGGTACTTGTCCACGCCTTCGTCACCAGCAGAATTGATCATTGTTGCTCGGTTCTAGCTGGTCACCCATCTGGCTTAATAGGGCGTCTTGACCGGGTCCTTCGTTCTGCTGCTCGGCTTATTGGTCATATTCCCAAATATGCCCCAGTTTCTGCCTACATGCGTGATGTATTGCACTGGCTTCCTGCCTCGCAACGCATATCCTATAGGATAGCAGCACTTGTCTGGCGGTGTCTCACTGGTAGTGCTCCGTCCTACTTATATGATCTCTGTCGCCCGGTTTCCGACTTAGCCTCTCGTCGAGCTCTGCGCTCTTCGACTAATTAAGGGGGAGCTATTGGTCCCTCGGGCCCGCTCCTCGGTCAGACAGCGTTGAGCCTTCTCGGTTGTTGGCCCCTTCACTTGGAATGGGCTCTCGCTTACGCTACGCTTACTGCCCTGGAATAATTTGCCTGCTTTCTACCAACTGCTAAAGTTCTTTCTGTTTGGCTGTGGCTGGGAGCGACTTTGAACAGGCTTCTTGAAGAGGCGCTATATAAATATCCGGAATGAATGAATGAATGAATGAATGAATACGGCAGCGGAGTGGTAAGAGGTTACCCATCAAGTCCCGGGGGACGCAGTCAGACAAGCCGCGGCGTGGGGAGAGGAGACGCAGTCAAGTCCAAGCCAAGCGCTGTGCAGCCGAGGAGAGGGAGAGGAGACGCATCCAAGCGCCGCGCAGTCAAGTCCCAGCCAAGAGCCGTGCAGCTGAGGGGAAGGGAGAGGGGACGCATCCATGTCCACTAGGACCACTACCACGCCAAGCGGAACGGAGAGGGGACCCAGTCCAGCCCGCTGTCCGTCATATCGCTACAATAGTAGGCCTACATACTACAGTGGCAGGGCCGTAAATCCTGGGGAGGGAAAGGAGGGAATTCCCTCCCCACTTTTTAGCCTGGGGAGGGAACGAGAAGGAATTCCCTCCCCACAATTTTTCCTAAGCTGTGCCATAAATATTTGGGTCACCAAGATTTCTCCCAAGTCTTGTAGGATGATTTATTGCGGAAACCTTGATACTGCAGGAAACCTTAGGCGTACTCTGTCGGCTTGAAAACTATAACAGGTGTGAATGTGGCTGCTGAAAGATAGATTTTCTTCTTAATCCAAAGCTGGCAGAACTTGTGTTGTGACAAGCGGTCAAGCGCAACGCATCATCCTACAAGCCAGGCAAGGGCAGACAGTGCTCGGACATCGGAGACAGGACCACAAATTATGAAGACAGCTGTGATATATATATATATATATATATATATATATATATATATACATATATACATATAATATTCAGAGTGTGAACTTTCAGAGTGGGAGGGGAACCATAGAATAAATCAACTGTTCATCTCGAGACCTCATCACTGTATTCGAGAGTAGGACCTACAGAGGATTATAAATAATTTTAAATAAATGAAATTGATAAATAAAGTGCTGCAATGTCTAGGGGACCCTCTTGAAATCATTTAAACATTGTTAGCCTGTTAGGCCTATCTGTCGTTTTCCAAGTCATCAGCTGGAAGGTGTGCTGGTAAGTACAACTAAATTAGTTTTGTACTCGTAATCGCAATCGTAGTCGCAATCTCGAGATATCTTCGGCGCCAATGGTACAAGAGATATGTAGCTTATTCACAGGCGCTCAGTCAAAACAAAATACATTGGCCTATAAACAACATCGATAGGCAGGTAGGCAGAGGATCAAGATCCATCAGCAGTGCTAAAAAAATGACAAAAATATTGTTATACCGTATATTATGCCCTATCGGAATAATGTAAAATTTTATCCGCATTAGGTCTGACGTGCTTGGTTGAGGTTGGCTGACACAACTTTTTAAACACTTTACGGGCCACTGGAGAGCGAGACAGACAGGCAGACAGAAAGAAAGACAGACACACAGACTGTATGTGTGTATGTGCGTGTGTGTGTGGGGGGGAAGTATACACACTTCTGAAAAGGCAATTTTCCCTCCCCACTTGTCGAAACAGATTTACGGCCCTGTACAGTGGTCTACTACACTAATATACTGCGCATATGGCATTATTTAAAATATAGGCCTTAGACCTTATACGCGCTTGCAGCGCATCGGGCGACACAGTTCCTCCATCCCACTCTGTCCTCCGCACTCCCCTCGGCTTCCTCCCACGTCATTCCGCCGCCGTCCAGATTGCAACAGAAACGTCCCCTCTCCCTATTGCAACAGAAACGACGAAATATAGGCCTTAGTACTATAATTTAAAGTTAATTACCATTTTGCCCTGGAACGTGGCGACTCTCAAAAAGAACCCTTGCCTCACACATGCAATCCTGGATCCGCCAGTGTTCTCGACCCGCCTGCTTCTTTTTTGACAAATCTGACCCTATGATGACGATAATGACGACGATCATGATGATGATGATGATATAACTTCCTTCCTCTTAGGCCTTGGACGAGAGATTAAAACCGGATACGGAAGTAGAACCGTCAATTTTTTAGCAGACGTTTATATATAAGCTTATTTACGCATTTTCTTGTCGTAAATGGAATATATTAATTGCCAAGACTAGTATTAGTGAAAACGTCACTCTGATTGGCAATCTATAGGCAATTAAGAACTTTGGTGAAAGAATTTACATATAGATGCTACCGTGGAAAATGAATCTTTATCGCAGGATACTTATTGCCCAATATAGTTTATTGTTTACCGATTTGTTACTGAACTCATTTTCTGCACTAACTCGGTTTCAGATACATATCCTACTAATGCTATACGTGTAAGTTTCGAGACCAAATTTTAAGCACTTGCAACAGTGATGAGGTCTCGAGACCGTGGTCTTGGATTTGAGATCGAAAATGTGGACTTGGCCTTGGTCTCGAACGTAGCGGTCTTGGTCTTGGCCTTAACGTTGAGGCACAGTGAATCCTGACTAGTTGGGTGTAGGACATTGTCCCCCCTGGACATTGTCCCCCCCGGGACATTGTCCCCCCTGGACATTGTCCCCCTGGACATTGTCCCCCCAGGGTAGGACATTATCCCCCCAGTCTAAGATATAATCGTATAATATTCTTGCGGAAATATGTATATGTATATGTGTATATATTTTTGTATATGTAAGTGTAAGTATGCATTTATATGCATATATATAAGTATATACATATTTACATATGTATATATATATATGGATATATAAATATATTTGCATATGTAAATATGTTTGTATATATATATGTATTTATATATATGTGTGTGTGTGTGTGTGTGCATATGCATATATACATATATATATGTATATATATGTATGTATCTATATATATGTAAATATGTATATATATATATATATGGTTACTCAGTGAGTTGTGACGTTTCGAAGTAGGCCTATATTGCAACAAAAAAGTATTTGGCGTCCGGGGTGCATGAACCCCACATAGTATGCGGCGGTTTAAGGGTTAAGTTTAGGCCTACACCTGAATGAAATAGCCAACAAAAACGGCAACTAAGGTTTATCAATGACATGCAGACTATAGGCTATTTACACAGAGGGGGGATAATGTCCAGGGGGATAATGTCCTACGCAAAATCGGGGGGACAATGTCCAGGGGGGACAATGTCCGGGGGGACAATGTCCGGGGGGACAATGTCCAGGGGGGACAATGTCCGTTCCCCGACTAGTTAGCCTACATTGATGCAGTTTCTTGAGGCAAAATCAGTAGTTGGGCAAGTATTGCCGATCAGGGATCGGACTTTTCATCTACTGGAAAGTATTTTGTATCCCAGCAACATCTGCACCTGTTGAGAGTGTTTAGCTGTAGTCGACTCTTCATGAGACCACAGCGCAAGACTTGGGACAAACCTTGTGTGATTTAGTACCTACGAAATGTAATAAACATCTGATTTGAATGATGGGATTATGTAACACTTCAATTGCAAATTGCGTGTATGGTCTTGAGGCTTAGGTCTTTGGCCTTTCGTGGTCTTCGTCTTGACCAATGTGGTCTCGGTCCTGGATCATGCGGCCTTGGTCTCGGTCTTGGAGTTTTGGTCTTGCACACAACACTGGTTTATATAAGATTTACTATAATGCTTATTACAACTTACAGATTTCCAATCGTCTATTTCATATAAATTTTTACTTTGATATATGCACATATGATATAACCTTGGATTGATGGACACACAGTGGCGGCGCCAGGATTTCAGGTTTGGGGGGCTAAAGCTCAAAAAACCTTCCCTTTTGTTCCCTCCTCGCTGTGATTTGCAGTGATTTCCTAATTTTTGGGGGGCTGAGCCGTGCAGTTAGTGGGGCTAAGCACCCCTAGCCTCCCCTGGCACCGCCACTGTCTGCCCATAACCATGGCGCCTATGATATTAATTCTCTCTGGCTAAAATAATGTGCTAAGAGGAAATGTATAGCCTGACTTAAGCAAGTATTCGCCAATGATAGGATCATTTTGAACCCATACCATATACTGATGAAATCAGTTCAGTTGGTACATGTAATGAACTAATGATTTACAACAAGATTTTGGTATTCAATGTTAATTAATGTTGACTGCATTATTAGGCCTACATAGGTTTAGCATAACTGGTAAAAAGACTTTCACAGTATTATCAGTAAGAATGATGGTGATATGTTTATAGGATTCAAGATATGTGCACACTGTTTGCAATCATTATTCTATATGTGTTGTTCTCCAACACGTACTTCTTTCAAGCCGGACTTATCAGCATTCTGATCTACAAGTTTAAGCTAACCCTCATCATCGCTTTAACTTATCTGGGTTTTAGCATTGGCCTTCATACTTGGACTGTGGTAAGTCATACAATATTGCTTGACATTTTCAGAAAACATCTATTTAAGATCCAATCAATTACACTGGACGATGAAGACTTGACTCCTGGAACACTTTTGGGTGCTGATAACAGAAATCATCTTCAAATTTTTATATCACATCCCATTTCTTAGAATTACCTATTTTGTGATTTCTTCTCACATTTTCAGCTGCCTGAAATTATACTTACACACACAGAAAGCTTCTTTTGTTTTTTAGTTCACGCATAACTAGTCATGCACTAAGTGCAAGTTACACAATGTGCACTGTGGAATGGGAATGCTAAAGCTTAAGCACTTACAAACGAACCTGTGATCCTCAACTGCTCTTTGCCCTAAATCGGCAACAAATAAAAACAATCCTAGCTAAAGCTAAAGAGAGGTAACTCCTCATTAGTTCACTCCCGATCCTCTAATCCTCGTCTTCTCTGGAAAACCATACACCACCTCTTGCATGAGAACGCCTCCAGCCTCCTTCCAAACTCTTCCATCTTCTTCAATAGCCAAGTTGTTTTGTTCTTTCTTCTTGGACAAAATTACTACCCTCGATCTCTCCAATCACTCCTTTCCAAAACTACAGTCAATTCACCTGCAGATACTCCCTTCTCTATTCACGACCCTCCACCTTCCCTACCTCAATCAGCTGGTGTGGGTTAAGGAGTGAGTTGGAAGTTACAAAATGCCACTCAACTGAAACACTACTCACTCTACAATAAATTTGTATCTGCCATCTTTCATCATCATCCCTTGTCTCTGCCTTCTTAATCGTAATCGTAACCTTCAAACTTCTAAAGTGCCACTCAAAAGCCAAGTGCAGGGCACCAGCTTATTCATGAGCACTGCATTGAGTCACAGGCATAGGTGCCGACTTTTACTAAAAGGTACTGGGGCAAGAATTTTGTTCCCATGATCCCTTGATAGGACGATCCCTTCGCCTATCCTGCCCTATCTTCCCTCTCCCCAGTCCCCCTTTCCTCATGAGATATCCAGCGGTATTTTGTGCGTGACAACCATGACTGTAGCTCAGTGACGAAATTGGCGGTTGAGTCAGTCTTATCTCGTATTCTTGCTTGGTTAGGTAAGCAAGAGATGTGACAATGTGATGCAACGAAATCCTAGATGCAACCATATCATCTCGCTATGCTTTCGACAAACTGCTGTGGACATTAACACCTTCAGTTGCAGATGCAAGCGTATACTAACTGCAGCTCTGTGACTGACAATCAGACTTCTCGTGGCCATTGAATCTTTAAACGGCCTGCTTCCGATTGCTGAATCCGTCTGGTATAACTTTACAAAATTTGAACTGTCAAGCAAGCATTTATGGTTTGCATTCTGACAAGTTTCCGAAAATGCTCATTTTGAGTAATTTGCAATTAAAGAATACAGTAACATGAAGTTTGTTATGCAATAATATTTATAAATCATTAGAAGCTATTTCCTTTCAGCTTCAGTAATATGTTACTGCCGCTGAATTATCTGACAAAATAATTTATGCAGTTTAATCATGAAGTACTGTACCGAAAACAAATTATTGACATTTTTCAGTAAATTTTGGAGTTCGAAAGAACCAACGAACAACCAGTTGTTTACTGCTGAACAAAATCAGTTTTGTGTTTAGGACACAATGTGAAATGTAATTAGATAAAAACCGCAAAATCACAAATTCTAACCAAAGCCACTTCAGGCACTCTTTTCTCATAAACTGGCTCAATCCAGATCCTTCGCCTGATACAAGATTATTAAAAAATCAGTGGGACAATAATGCAAAGATTCTTCAGTGCAAGAGTAGTGAACAATTGGAATAAGTTGGACGAGGAAATTGTTACTGCGGACTCGGTGATGGAATTCAAGAAGGGACTCAGTAAAATTGGATACTAGGCCAAGATGCAGTGGATGAGACTTGAGAGAGTGGCTCTGACACAGATGCAAGTCTTCTGAGCCACTATAAACCTTGTTATGTTATGTTATGTTAGGTCCTTCTCTGTGGAATGGACTTCCTTCACTGGTCCGCTCTGCCATCCTTTCTAGTAGTCTTTCCTCTTCTTTTTCTAAACTACAATCCTGCCTTTTCCCTCGGGGTTGCTTGCACTGGAAGCATGTTAAAGGCTTTTGCTGTGAGAAGCACTTTATAAATGGCCATATACAATAAAAATACAATAAACTAGAATCAACAGTCTGGGTCCTTTTCATGTAAACATCCACAAATGGATCATTGGCAAAGGCACCCTTTTAAAAAACTGTCTACTTTTAATTAAACTAGTATCCCCTTTCCAGTGTGTGCATTGTCAAAAACAAGACCTAGTTCTTCATACAGACCATCACAAACTTCCTGTATGTTATTACTGTTTCCATTTTAAGTTTCTTAAATTGTAAGATTTACATTTCACTATTGGAAGAATTTTCATTGACCATTGTTATACTTTCACCTTCTGATTGCAACGGTTTGTTATACTTTCACCTTCTGATTGCAATGGTAATGATTATGATAACAATGGTGATGGTGTGGTACCTATATTAAGATAATACATGTTTTAGGAATTGCTATGGAACAATCCCAGTGTAAACATTCACACTGCCAGTTTTGTGATTCTATTTGTCCTTCACAGAATTGGTAAGAGTAACTTGTTACTATATTTAAAAATCAGAAACTGTAAATGTCTTATTTGTTCATATGGCTTCTCTTCTTCCACTCTGTCATGAGTATCATCAATGTATGCGAGTGTTAAATGGTGTGGTACCAATGGCCGAGAGCAACAGGCAAGGTTCTACTTCAGCATTTGCATTTTTATTCATCACTTGGCTTATTCCATACAAGCTGCTGTCTTCGACCTTCACTTCACCATTAATTTTATCAATAGAAGATGAAAATTCATTGCATGCATCATTCCATATATGCCTGAAACTGTGACACCAGTGTGCATTTGTCCTACCACTTCAGGGTTTTTTCACAATTAACCTCAAAATTTGATAACAGACCAGATTCAAAATTGTTAACAAACAACAGAAGCAACACCGATACTATTTATAGGTATGATGTTATTATACTACTACTCTACTAGAATGTTTGCCCATCCTAAGATGGTTAAAAAACTTGAAAATGTCAAGAGATGCATCATCACGTGATATGTGATTGACGTAAATCCTCTTCCTCTCCCCTGTCTCTCCCTCCCTCCCCACCCTCCCTCCGTCCCTGCCTCCCTCCATCCCTACCTCCAACAGTCCATCCATCTCTCCCCTCTCTCCTGCCTCCCTGTGTCCTGCCCTCCCTACCTACAACCGGCCATCCATCTCTCCCCTCCCTCCCTCGCTGCTTTCCTCCATTCCTGCCTTCCTCTGTCCCTCCATCCCTTCCACCCTACCTCCAACCCTCCATCCATTTGCATGCATTGTGTAAGATTTTGGTGTTGCCCTCTTATCAAAGTGTCTGGTACTCGACCCGGGTATGCCGGACTCGTGTAGTGCTTTGTGTAAGATTTTGGTGTTGCCCCCTATCAAAGTGGCTGGTACTCACTCCATGTAGGCATGCTGACAACGAACAGACCGGTGGGCCCAAACGCCGGATTTCTCTCTGGAGCGCTAATGACCACCTATTTTCCCCAATTTGACAAACAAATTATCAATTTTCCTGACTTCGTCGGTAGTTATACTGCTGTTTAAAGACATTGAAACCCAGTGTATTTTCAACAAGACGTTTGCATCAAAAAGACGCCATTTTCTATGAAAGAAGTGTGTGACACCAGGTAACGTGACAGAATCTGAGTGTTGGCACTAAGTATAGCCAGTAAAGTAGTAAGTATGTAGGCAGTAAGGTCATCATCATCATCATCAAGGTAGTAAGTAAAAAATTAGTGATCTGATATCGACTGACTCTTAGACTGTTAGTGTGTTGGTCTTTGACATGGACCTTGTAAACAAGTTTTGCTCCTGCCCTGTTGATAATATATTAAGTTAGCAGTCGATAGCCTAACGACTGGTTGCGTATTGAAGGCTTAGTGGCAGCGGGGACTAGCTAGCAGTCAATAGCTTAGCGACTGTTTGCGACTTGAGGGCTAAGCGGTTGGCGCTGGTGCCGGGGACTACTCTGAATGATGGTTGATGATTCAAAGACCCAGTTAAACCTGCACTACTCGTCACCAAAACCTAGATTTCCCATTCACACACAGGATATGCAACTGGAGATTGATAATGTTCACACTGGAATCAATCTACCCAATATAGGTCTACCAATTCAAAGGCTCCAGTGAAATGTAATCAAAAACTGTCCAAAACACAAAAAATCCAAAGCAGACACAACAAATATTCAGATCTGAACACAGCAGTACTCCAAAGTAGAGTAGTCTTAACAAAAAGTGAAATTTATCGAGCAATATGACAAACTAATCATCACAATCTATCATCACAACATTGCGCCTTATTCCTAGAGTTCATTTAGATGCGTTTTACTCTAGTCTTAAAACCATCCTTTTCAGCCGGGGTTGGGTCGGGAGCGCTCCTGAGTAGTAACCTTGAAGGGGCGCTATATAAATCTTTGGAATGAATGAATCTATCACAATTAACATAAAGTATATCTTTTATTGAAAAACCAACTGGTAACTGCATTTTGGTGTACATAATTCATCAAATAGAAAAAATAAATGTAAGTATATAAAGCATCCGTGTGACAAATGTTTTACGAGATAGATCAGAAATGGGTAACTAGGTATGATTCTATTGTGGGTTCTGCTGCATAGTGAATATAAAACAGTTTTCACGGAAGGCAGTAGCTGATGTAATACATGTGCAGGGTTGCTGATAAAAGTTGAAAAGAGGTTGAAGTCTGCTTTCTGGCAAAGTTGCTCAAAACTTTGGTACAATTCTGGTAGATATCTAGACTACACCAGATGCCATATAGTAGCCTGAAGACGCGTGCGTCCCTCACCCCACAAAGTGCCACCACGCCGCGGCCGCACAGAATACAATGGCTATCTTAGCTGCCAGACACATACAAACACATAGCTGTTTGAGCATCCGTCAAGCGGAACTTGTTCTTCTGATCTTTTAGTATCCTGCAACTATGCTTGAAGGTTTTTAAATGGCATAGTATAAACAAGCAGATACTTTTCAACCATATTCAACTCACACGCACATATTCATAGGTATGAACTTTTAGATCTCCAGAATACCTTGTTCAACAAATTACCTCGATGTCTTATTAATTGTTCAGAGTGAACAGTACAGCTATCAATGCCTCTGAAAGGTCCTTATAGAAACCATATACATGTATACATTTTTGTGTATGATGTAATATATGTTGGCCTCCCGGCTGCCCGACTGAGCTGCCTGGTTCGCATCTTACGCTCTGCAGCCCGCCTTATTGGCCGCATACCCAAATTCGACCACATCTCCAGCTATATGCACGACGTTCTTCACTGGCTCCCGCTTAGGCAGCGTATCGAATATAGGGTAGCTGCCTTAGTTTGGCGCTGCCTGCTGGGTCTCGCTCCTGCATACCTTAATGAGCTTTGTAGCCCCACCCTTAGTGTTCGAGGCTCGCGCTCCCTCCGTTCAGCTGAACAGGGTCTTCTCTGTGTCCATTTTGCTCGTACCTCCACCAGGCAGAGCCGTGCTTTCTCTGTGATTGGCCCCTCGACCTGGAATGGCCTCCCTCTGACACTCTGCTCCCTTCCTAGAACCCCTTCTCAGTCATTCCTCTCTCAACTAAAAATGATCCTATTTGGCCGCGCTTGGGTTGGGAGCGCCTCTGAGTAGTTCCCTTGAAGAGGCGCTATACAAATTCTAGTAATGAATGAATGAATGAATAAATAAAATGTACTGTTTGTTAAATAAGCAAATAAATATTGATGACGTGATCATTTTCAGGTTCTGTTTTCTACTACTTCGTATACAAGAGAACTGCACTTAGGCTGTCAGACCCCAAGCTTTACGAATACTCTGAATGGATTCGGGAAGAATTTAATAAGCGACATTAGCACTTGTAAAGCCATCTGGAACTCCTTGTGTATTTTCACATTAAAAGACAGTTTGTTGGTCAGTGAATGGTTAAACTTGGGAAAAGCTGTCCGTTCTTGCCTGATCTAATGTCAAAAACAATTTGAAGTAACAGAGTTCTGTGTTTTTGCAAACAAGCATATGAAACTTCATGTCATTTCTTGTATTATTTATTCACTATCAATCTTGTAATGTTACCAGATATTGAAACAGAACCTTTTGAGACCTTATCCAACTGCTGCATTACAAGTAATCAATCAATTTAAACTCACAACAATGATTTGCAAATCATGATGGCTTTTCATAGGTTTCCCAGTTAATCTGAGTACATTCACAGACATCTAAACATCTTTACCAAATTGACAAAATGCAAGTTAATACTATTTATTAAGAGCCATTTTTTTACTGTCATCAATCTCTGCTTGAAGCTGAGGTTGAACTGTCCAGCTGTTGAGCATTGTCTAAAGACAGAGGCATGTCACTGTCGATCAAATGATATTTGTCTTTAAAGTATTCGGCATACCAAGCAATATGTTCATGCTTTTCTTGTGCTGTGAAGAATGGATTTTTTGATAATCCAACAATAATCAACTCCATAAAATGACGAATAGGCCCCTTCTTAGGAAATTCATCCAACAGCTGATCAAGAAAAATGTGCTCATGAAAGCCAACACGTGCTTCTTCATCCATACCTGTGCCATTGAAATATTAATATAGGTTAGAGTATCTACATGTTGGAAATTAACATAATACAATAGGCTACAATTAATATATATATATATATAAATATATATATATATATATATTGTGAATATATATATTCAACATAAGAAATATTGGAAAAATATCTTTAAATTTCATCATCCAGTGTAATTTCAACATGTTTTTGCATTGTGATCTGTCTGTGTTGGTGTTAAAAATTGCTCCATCAAGCTTTACAAATTCAAATACATCGCTGCTTCTAAGTTCACATTTGAAAGATTTAGTCTTATACTTCATGTTTAAACAAACTATTAGCTAAGCCATTAAATCACACTGAGTGTGATCCTAGGCAATCCTAGGGTTATTTCAGAATACAGACTGTATCATATAGGTCAACTTTTGCACAGAACATGTTGAAATCCGATGGATTGCGGCATGCTCATAATACACCATGTGCATCAGCAACCATAATATTGAAGCAGCTGCATTCCAGTCTTCAAAATACTTACTGCTTAATAACCCCAAAGCCAAATTAAGATTTTGAAGTTAGAAGGGCAAAGTCAGAGTGAAGTGTGGACTAGAGTAGTAAAAAATTACATCACTGTGAAGTTCGAGGGACTTGTCATGGACAGAATTTCGACAGTGTTATAAAACTCATTATATGGATTACAAGTGTTCAGATATAAACATAAAGACTTTTAAAGATCTTCAGACACAAAAGTTATGTAATTGTGAATTAAATTATTTCAATTTCACCTAAACCTTTGTATCGCATACCTTCAGTTAAATGTGTAACTATATATAATATTCAGTTAACAGTAGGTAACTGTAACAACTGTGTTTTATGAAAATGGGAAATGAAGCAAAGATGGTAAGATTCAGATGAGAGCACTATAGTATAGAAGGCAGTATAACAAAATAAGAAAAAGTAGCTCTAGAAGGAACAAGGAAAATTGGTTGATGAAGCTAAGATCTCTTGAAGAATTTGCAGGAGACAACAGATCTGCATCTCAACAAACATATCAACTCATCAAAAAGGTCAACCAGAAATGGAAGCCAAGATAATCGGTAATCAAAGATAAGAATGCAAAGTGCAAACACCGTGAAGGAAAAGCAGGACACGAAGAATTGATTGATGGAATATTGGAGTGAATTATACCACAACAATGAAAATGGTGACAAGGTAGTTCCATGTCCTCCATGGACTTTGCCCTCCTCCTCGAGAACCCCTACACAACTTTACAATCGACACCCATGGCCGCACAATTTTATCCTTCCTGACAAAGATGCTAGGAAAAAGCAGCTCTAGAAGGAAATGACCCACCACGGCAAAAGTAGGCTTTTGTTGCCAAAAATCAAAATTTACTTTATTCTCCGATGATATTCTACTATGTATAAGACCTTTCAAATGATGTATTATTCATTTATTTATGATGTTCCGAACTGAAGTTGTGCGCTTTTAAAGTTTGGCAGTGAAGGAAACTATATTTGGAGAAAAACGCGATCAAAGTTTTGATTAATAAAATCATTAGAATCGATGACGTATTCTCAATAACATCAGCGAAATAGTCGTCTTTGGCGCCCTGCCTGTTTGCGTCGTTCAGTAATTAGGCAACTTTGCGTTCTGTTCTTCACAGATAATTATAAACTTTGAAATAAAGCCACTTAAACCGTTTACGATTGAACCCAAAAGCACAACAACAACCACTTTTAAATCTCCGATCACGGTTAATTGCATACGAAAATACCCAACTAGCCAATCACGGCTGGCATAGGCTGTCACGTGACGTGCATGGCAACCAGTTGGGGGTTTTGTGTACATTAATTATTCATCTTTTGTAGGTTAATTTAATTTCTACCAATCATGATGATCGATTCATTATGTAGATCAGACCCTGACCTTTCTAACGATATGTAACTTTGATGGTTTCCCATTCATCTAAATACTGCCCTTTGAAAAACGGTCAAAATGATGTTTATTTTCGCGATTGTTAGACGCAATGCTCATTAAAACTCTCTGTTTTTCTAGAGAAACAATTAATTGTAAGGCTTTTCTGGATACTAATAATGTTTTTAAGATATTTTAACGCTTGAATTTGATGAAAACTAAATTTGCGCAAAAGTCAAAATTAGCGGTTTTTGGCTTGTTTCTCGTCAATTAACGTTGCCGACAAGCGCCTAGTTTTGGGATGGCGGGTCACATATATTCTTCACATGCTTTGTTAAACCTCAACTTCTAATCTTTTAACCAGCAGCGTTCCGCCTGCCTTATCGGTTGAATATAAAACTAATAAACAATATAATACACTAGATAGAGACTTGCAGTTATAACACCACCATGAGAAGCAGACAACGAGTAGGTTGAAGCAGTCATAGGTCAATTAAAAAGAAACAGGTCCAGGAACAGATGGTATTAGTGGTGAGGAAGAAGGAGAAGCACTGGCTAAGGAAATACAGAGCATCTGCAATCAAGTCTGGAAAAATGGGAAGTAAAATGGACATTCATTCATTCATTCAGATTGAACATTTATATAGCACCCCTTCAAGAAAACTATTCAGAGGTGCTCCCAACTCCAGCATGGCTAAAAATAACAATCTTAAGGTGAGAAAAGAATGCAGGAGAGAAGGTCCTGGGAAATACGCAAAGTTCCAGAGGAAGGCCATTCCAGGTTGAGGGGCCCACCACCGAGAAACAGCAGTTCTGTCTAGTGGAGGTACGGGCAAAAGGGAGAAGGAGGAGACCCTGTTCAGGTGAGCGGAGGGATCGGGAGTCCATAGCACTAAGGACAGGGCAACAGAGCTCGCAAAGATAGGCAGGAGCAAGGCCTGGTAAGCAGTGCCAGACTAGGACATCATAGTAACCATCCCAAAACAGAGTGCAATAACTATAGAACAATAGCACTGCTAAATCACATGTATAAAGTGCTGATGATGGTCCCACTAGAACAGGTGAAATCACAAGTAGATTTCAACATCCTCTTCTGGTGGCAGGTTTCAGAAAGAAACGCAATACTAATCCTGAGGTTCACAGCAGAAAAAGAAGGGAAAGCAGCTGTGAACTGCTTCATAAAAAACTTCCATCCTGAAGGCACTTGACTCTATCAGACATGATGTAATACGGATAAAGCTAAAATAATTCAGAATAGGAAGAAGGCTGAGGCAAATGATCCAAAGTATTTGCGGAAATGTGAAGTCAGCGGTCATAGTAGGCAAAGAGCTGGGTGAGTATTGTATTGTATTGTATTAATAATAAGACGATTTGTATAGCGCCGTAGCTCAGCCGAGGCCGAAGGAAAGGGCGCTGTACATGAGTTCAAAGTTAATGGCAGTCATATGATTGTGTAAAAAGATAAGTCTTGAGCTGGGCTTTAAATGTCTCCAGAGATGGCGCGTTCTTCACATGATTAGGAAGACTGTTCCATGAAGTTGGGCCTGAAACAGAGAAGGAACAGTCACCAAACCTCGTAGAAGATCGTGGTACTTGCAAAAGATTTTTTGAGGATGATCGTAGCCGGTTGTCTGCTACCTTAATGCAGAAGTCTGAAATGTAGTCTGGCATCATATTATTCCTTGCTTTGTAGGTTATTAGACAAAGCTTGTACGTAATCCGCTGAGGGACACGCAGCCAGTGCAAGTTATCGCGCAGTAGATCGGTGACATGGTCAGATGGTGTCCGGCCATATATAAGACGTACAGCAGAGTTGAGCACCGACTGTATCCGCTCTAGCTGACAAGTCGGCAGACCCGCCAGTATGCTGTTGCAGTAGTCAACCCTGGAGACAATGAAGCTGTTGACCAAGATGACGGCGGTTGAGGTTGGAATAAATCTGCGGATGGTTTTTATTCGATGCAGTTGGTAGAAGCAACCTCGAACAAGTTGACTCACATGGGCCGTCATGGTCATACAGCTGTCAAAGTGGACTCCAAGGTTGCGGATGGTGTCAGCTGGGTGAACTGCTGCATCGTATTGTATTTGAACACTTGTTGTGGTTAAACATCTCAAGAAAAAACAAGACAGAGGGACCATATCTTGCCAAAAATATTCATTATTACATAGTGTAAACAGGGATACACAAATCCAAGGAAATGGACCATGGCAACAATATCAACAACCTGACATTTTCAGCTGACATAGACCTGATCAAAGGACAAATAAAAAAGACATCCAGGAAAATGTGGAAACTATCCACAGAGAAGGGAAAGCTGCAGGACTAAAAATTAAGATCACTAAAATGAACTCAGTGATTATTTCGAATGAAATAGAACATGATCTCAGTGGAGGTGAGAATAAATGGGGTTATTTGTTTATCTGGAAAGCCTGCTGACTTAGGACGACAACTGTAGCAAGGAGATCTGAGAAGAATAGCAAAGGCAGCAGGAACAATGTAGGTTTCTGGAACATTTGGAGGAGCAGAGATAATAGTGTGAACACCACTTGAGGTGAATATCATCAGAACATGTGTATTCAGTGTTTTACTACACATGTGCAAATTGCGAACATTGCAAAAAGATGACAAGGATAGATTGCTGGCATGTCAGATGACATGCTATAGAAGAATCCAATGCATAAGATGGCAGCAGAAAATATCAAGTAAAGAAGTGCAAAAAAGAGTGCCAGAAACATCATATAGCAAATAATGGACAAGAAGCACAATTTCTTTGGACATATCTGTAGGATGGACAGACTGATTAAACACATCATGTTTTGAATAATCAGTGGCACAGGGCTTAGAGGCAGACCAGAGAATGGCTTGATGATGCAGACTGGAAGTGCAAATGCTGATCTTGTGGCATGGCACAGGATCGAAATGAGTGGAGAAAGCCAGTGAGATATGTGACCGACACCAATGGGTGATGAGCCCATGAACAGAGAGAAGAAACTTAGTAACAACCATACTTGTTCGAATCAAGATACAATTCAGTAGTTATTTAAACCTAATGCATTTTCGTTGATAAATGGTTAAATGATCACCTTGTTCATTGTCAATAGGAAAGTTCCATAGTTTTCCCTCTTTTGTCCATTGTATCATTTCCTCAAAAGCATTAGTAGGAGGCATCATCATTAGTTTCTCCTTTTCTTCTTCATCTATGATATCAAAGAGAGACTTCCTTGCAGCAAATTTGTCACCTATAAAATAAAACCGATAATCTTTATTTAAACACATTATTATACACATACATCGCTCTCCATGATTTTGACTGCATCACAAAAATGCACCTCTCTGGCATGTAATTAGCTATATTTATTGCTCTATTTATATCTTTTAGGTAGATGAAATATCTGCACATGCCAAAAATCCATTAGGTGCATTTTTCCAAAGGTTTGTTAAAGTTACGATTGGACTTTTGCAGATGTTTCTGGTACACATTTCATACAACCACTTAATTGTCACAGACTTTTCTTGGTCATTGGTCATTCTGTAGTCAAATGGTTTTCGTTTATTAACACATTGACCGCCGCCACCTTTTTAACCACCACGCCAAGCCAAAGAGGCAAAATTTTCTAAATATGATATTTATGGAAATAATAATTTTTTAACTTTGTTTTCTTAAAGACAACACATGGCTTTTTCGGGCCAGCCTTCTTGTCAGTTGCTGGTATGAAGTCACAGAAGTGTTGTCTGTCGAGGCTTGACATGTCCGATGTTTTGTTGTGAACGAACGGTTGCACTCTGTCAGCGATGACGGCTGCCGGTCACGCATCATCAGTTACCAGACTTCTTACAAGCTGTAGTCTGAACCACACCTGTTGCTTGAGCACTACCAACTAGCTTTTGTACACAATAAAGGAATTGGTATCCGGACATTACCCCCCGGCCCATTACCCCCCTGCCATTACCCCCCGCCATTACCCCCCCGTAATATAAATAATATATATATATTATAATTCAATATATTATACATATAATTATAATAAATAATTAATATATTTATTAGTGATATTAATTATTATTACATATTATATATTATTTTAATAATTATATTACTATATTAATTAATAAATATTATTATAATTCATTATATTATAGTTATAATTAATAATTATAATTATTATTTATAATATTATATATTATTAATTATAATTATAATTATGATATATTATTATACGGGACGGGGGGTAATGGCGGGGGGTAATGGCGGGAGGTAATGGCAGGGGGTAATGGGCCGGGGGTAAAGTCCTAGACCCAAGGAATTGACCACGGCTAGGTCGAGTAGATGCAGCACGACATGTCTGTACCATTTTAGCAATTTCCTCAAAGGGTTGTAGTACGATGTTAGTTGATCGTTGCGATCAATGCCACTCATATATTTATTGTAGTCCAGAATGCAATCTGGCTTCATCACTTCCTATCTCTTCCTGTTCAGTTTGCCAGTATGAACCTCTCTCTTGTCCTTCCACTTGTTCACGACAATTCGTCCGTTTCCGCGAATGATCACTTCACCTTTCTTCAAATAACCCTCACCCTAACCTCATAAAGGAAACAGTACATTTTCTCATCCGTCTCGACACAGCAAACATCTGGTACCATCCCTGACGCCAGCAGAATTATTAGGCGAGAGCCAGTGTTAGCGTGTAGCACTATGTATTGTACTACAAGATAACTCGTAGGTGGCGTGTACAGGAAACATTTGAACTACAAGTTAACTCGTAGGTGGCGGTCAATGTATTAATCAGCCATGTTCAAAGAAGAAATGATATCGCTCACCAACGCTGTAAAGGCTCTGGAAAAAGATTTGTATGATGAGGCAAAGGTTTTGGATTTTAAGACAGCAATGGCGACTAGCATATACCGTGGCGTTGGTTCTCATGCCCGCTACGTTTTATACAATGGCCCCATCAATAATACAGCCATAGGTTAATAGCAATGCAAAGAATGTCAGATTGTTCTTTCAATTTGAATTAGTTAATTATATGAGAATTAAAATAATGTCATTGTACAATCACACAATCATTGCATGAAATGTCTAGATGCATACTACAAATGCTATTGGAGTTATTCTACCTAACCAGCATCTCTTAATTTAATTGCTATTATTTAATAACCTAAACTAACCTCCCTCTTCGGATTCTCTTGGGTCTGCTCTGTTACTCGTATTTGACACACGCGCTTCACGGAGACTGGTTCTTCTTTGACTCTGCCTTGTGGATCTTTGTTGCTTCTTGATCAAATCTTTTCATCATTCTCACTGTTATTGAATCAAAGTTCAACCACTGACTACCCCTGAAGTTTAACGGTCAGTTCGTTGAACACAGTTCCAAACAAACAACTCCCAACAACAACACATCTTTGCATAACTCCAAAACAAGTGTACGACTTACACTGAAGGTAAAATACGCTCCAGTCACCACAACTTGTCAGTTCGATGCTTTTAAAAAGTCTGATTGTTTCTAAACCTTGCCAGATGGAGTGACTCTTTCCATCTCACTCAAATCAGCGATCGCTACTGATCTAAATTCGCATAAACTTTTTTATCGAATCGATCAGGAGTGGATAAATCAAACTGTTCATTAGTGACGACTTAAATGTTCACTCAGTCAAAACTCCAACTGATCCCTTTACAGTTTATCACCCGAGAGGTCGCAAACAGTGGTCACCTCAGCAGATGATCTTTTGCCAACCGTTAAGATTTGAATTATTCAGCTTCATTTACATTGATTAGTCCAGCACGTTGAATTGTCTTTGGTAAACCCTAGCTACAAGTTAATTCCTTAAGATGCTGGTTTTTAGATGCTAGTAATTAATTCATTCATTGAATTACAACCCCCATCTATACAACCTGTGCATCTAACACTTAGGATAATACAATTACACAATTCAATTCATAATTTAAAAAAATATAAATTAGTGTAGTACAAAGACATCGTCACTGCGACGAACATTATGAGGGCCGATGTTATCATTATTATAAAAAAATAGGCTCATATTTCGCCACTTCTCTAAAGTTAAATGTTTTTTCTTCATTACCCTACGTGGCCATCATCTCACTGGACCTATCAAAAGCCTTTGACTCCGTTAGGCACTCTACCCTCGCGAATAAGATTGCCACCCTTGACATTCCGGATCACATCTACAATTGGGTTGGCAATTTTTTAGAGGACAGAAAGCATGTAACAACATTTCAGAGTCTACTATCGGCGGTCAGATCTATCAACGCTAGCGTGGTTCAGGGGTCAGGAATTGGCCCGTCGGCATACATAGTCAATGCCTCGGACCTCCATCCCATTCATCTGGCCAATAAAATGGGGAAGTACGCCGACGACACATACCTACTCATTGGTGCCTCAATGAGACACACGGTTGGTGAGGAGATGGAGAATGTGTCGTCCTGGGCCAGAGCTAACAATCTTCGGCTCAACCAGTCAAAGTCTAGGGAGATGCTGATCGTCCTCTGCAGGTGCGTCGGCCCTCCTCTGCCGCCTCCGGGGGTCCAACATGTAACCACCCTGAACATCTTAGGGTTTACCATAACCGATGATCTTCGAGCATCCTCACATGTTGGCGAGATTCTGCGAACATGCTTGAGTTCTCTCTAACCCCTTTAGAATGTTAAAGGTTCATGGTCAACCCACTTGGGCCTTCCACACCGTCGCTGGTGCGACTACTGTTGCAAAGCTTCTTTATGCGGCTCCGGTGTGGTGGGGATTTGCTACTGCCGACGATCGGGCATAAGTGGAGAGATTCCTAGCTCGGATGCAAAGATCGGGTTATCTTCCGCTGGACTCACGGGGGCTACGGCAATGGTGGGTGAGGCCGAGGACGGACTATTACGATCGGTTGTGCGATGCAGGACTCATGTGCTCCGTTCGATCTTCCCTCCAACTATTGTCCGCCACCATGACCTTCGACCGAGACCACATGACTTTGTCCTACCGCTTAAAGATGACAAAAATTACAGCTTGAGGATCTTATTTAAGAGTTCGATGTTGCCCCGTTGACTAAGTCGCCCTTTGCTGGAACAGATTTTTAAAAACTATTAATTATTTCCATTTTTATTTTTAACTGGCAATACCACTTTCTGTAATGGGTTGTGGTGTGTCAACCCAGAGATTCAATATTAAACGAATATATACCCTAGGTAGTCTAAAAAATAAATTATATTATCCCGGCAATGCTGTAGAGACTCTCAAATGTAATATGGTTGATGAGACTGAGCCTTTGGGATAGAAAGACAGCAGTGGTGATGAAGTTATGAGGGCCAATCAGACCGTTAGACAACCACCCGTCCTTTGGTTGGGTTGAAATTATTTTGAACGGGCATAAATTGTGCATCCATGGACGTGATTGGGCACTTTTTCATAGAAAACCCAGTTTATCGTTACTGAACAAATACTTTGAGTAGTTAAATGTGATATAATGTATCATCCACTGTATGTAAAACAAAACTGTTAAAAATGTGATCAAATCCCATAAGTCATCCAGTGTAGGGTAGGGGCATTGCCGTCGGACTTTTGCGGTCATGGCTTCGGTCTTTTGTGACTTCGTACGCTCAGTGTCGGGCAGTCATGACTTCGAAGTTCGAATGCTTTACGCCGCCCTAATCTTTATTTCTGGCTAAGGCCTGGGGCCAATGCCAGCACTGATTAGAAGAAACATAAGGGGTCATTTGCATAATTACATAACGCTCCAGGGTGGTAGGTGGTGTCCTTGAAAACGTTACGAAATGTTACGAGGGTGGATGTGTGGAGCTGAACGTTGCGTAACGCTTTTACCAACAGTTTAGTTATAAATGAATTTTAAATTAACATCGAATTACACTTTAAACATGATGTGATCGAAGTTCAAACTTCATTAAAACTTTAGAACTAAACACACGCAATAGTATAAATCAACACTAAGTTAGTGTTTAATACACTGCATTTCAAACATGACTGTCATATATATAAATAAAACATTCTGTATATTTTAGGCCCACTGTCAAATTCTAGTTCACATACTATATTAAATTCGCTATAAAATATGAATTATTTGCGCATTAACATAGCAAATCTAACATGATTTTTCGTAACAATAAATATGTAACGCTGGGGTGGGTGGTTGTGTCTAGGGAAACGTTAAGATGCGTTATATACTATATAGGGTCAAAGACGATCATTTCGGTGTTATGTAATTATGCAATGACTAGGGCTGTCAACGGGCCCCCGTTCGAAGGGCCCGGCCCGGGCCCTTAAATGAAGGCCCGAAAACCCGTCCGAATCAGCATATTATTTTAAGTAAATTTTAAAAGCTTAAATACAGACTTTCTGTCGCGTAAACGCTGTGGATTTGAAGATGTGTTGGCCAGCTACAGTGGTGTATTAGTCATCGGCGCGGGGGTAGTTGGCAACTTGGCACCCGTACCTGTTTACTTGTCGGCTGGCTATACTAAGACCAGCCATGCGTTGCAACGCGTTGAGGTATTACTGCTATTACCAGACCTGTGCATGATGTGCTGCTAGAGCCTTGTGCCCCTCTTCAAATCTGCCGCCTTCGCAGTATACAGACCGCCGGCAGTATACAGACCGCCGGCGACCATTAGGCCTGTCAATCAAAGAAGAAAGATCGCTATATCGGGAATTGGTGGTCAGTCTGGTGACACACTGGCTGTTATTGCATTCGGCTTCCTGTCATCAGCCCTCCCGCCCGTAGCTGACCCGCAAGCCGACGAGTGACTAACTTTTGATTTAAGCCCTAGCGCAATTTGTTAATAATACTACCGTTAAGATTGGTTACTTACTGACTTACTTGGACTGTCTAGATCTTAACGCGAGATCTCGTTGTTTACCGCCAAACCGCCATTGCTTTCGTTTCAAATAAAGTTTTAGTAGTTTATTAGAATCATTCCATTGTTTTGTGCATTTAACTGTCTAATCACATCAGTGCAGAATGCAGGTAACTTTTAAACTTTGGGAATAAAATATGGGCATCAGTTATTAATTATCTAGCGGACTAGCAGTTACATGTAATTTAGCGAATTATAACTTTTAGCGACTAGCGAGCTATCAGCCGCCATTTTATGTGCTGTGTACACTGTAAGGTAACGCAAGTATTTCTTGCTTTCTTTAAGGAACTTTTCCAGTGACGGGCCGACGGGCCCCCGCTGAAACTGAGGTCGGGCCCCCGGGCCACGTTTTTCTAATATTTTGACAGCCCTAGCAATGACCCCTAGGCTAATTTTAAAACAAAATTTATTAATTTTTTAGTTTTTCACCTGTTGCTACAAGTTTGCCTTATTATAGGCTACATTTAATAGTTATAGTCTGCCTGAAACTTTCCTTACTAAACTAAAAACTGTTCTTTTTGGGCGCGTTGGAGTCGGGAGCGCCTCTGAGTAGTTTCCTTGAAGGGGCGCTATATAAATTCTCGAATGAATGAATGAATTTAGCAGTTTTCTGTTGCTGATCAAGACATTTTGTATGAATTTTTAATTTTACAATTTTTAGTTTTATTTCATATATATCAACTTTGAGATAAACACATGAACTTATCAACACCATCTCAGTTTCCAGTTACCCGCTCAACAAGTGTAACTAAACACTTTCTGATAACTGAACTGACACCAGTGCTTGATCTTGTTCTTCATTGAAAGCATTAGACAAGGGTGTGATAGAAGTTATCACGAGTTTTGGACTTAATCTCATCTATGCCAGCCTTGCCAGGTGATCTTTGGCACCACTGTTGGCCTTGGCATGGATCCCTTAACCCTTTGACTACCAGCATTATTTTTCGAAAATAGCGAAAAATCCGGTAATTTTGTACGCTGTTGTTCAGCAGTACGGCCAAACATTATAGAATGTATCAGAAACAAACAGAACTTAGTACTTAGTTATTGTTACGGCTGATACTTGGTATGAAATTCAGTCAAGCAGCCCAATGGACAAACACGTTTCAGACACTCTGGCCAACAGTACATTGTTTCTTTGCATTTCTTTGGCTTCCTGTTTGGTCCAGTGGAACACATTTCACAGCGACCTGAACGAATTCCATGAAGTCGCCTATAAACTTCGTGTCCGCTTGGAATCAATCCTCTGCATATCTAAATATTTCCGTAACCAATATTCTCCAAAGGGTAGCTAGGAAGAGCTGGTCAAAGTACTGTGAAGCTGTAGAATCAAGTAGAAGCACAACTAGAATCCTTCATCTGCTGTGAACTACTTTTGTAGACTTGTTGACTGGAATGTAGTTGCCACTCCAGTGCACTACATGTATTGTTATCACTGTCAACATTTTCTAGGTCACTACTTTCTGGGCTAGAACCATGCCATTCACAACTTCATTCATAACTCCGTTCATTGTCGCAGTGTTTTCGGCTAGGCGTATCATCAGAACTTTCAGTGTCATCATCACCTCTAATATTGTATGTTACTATCCTCCGGTAGGTCAGGCGACACTATAAAACGTAAGTGACGTGTGTACGATGATCTGCGCATTCTATAAAACTTACGCGTGTCCTAGACTGAACAATTCCACGGCCTAGACTGAACAATTCCACGTCTTTGGCTAAGTGTAAACTTACACTCAAGATACAAGTCAACTGGAAACTTTACACCAACATTTACCTTTGTGCCCTGGCATAAACAGAGTCACACCAACCAAAATTTCCAGTTCCACTAACCCTCAGACAGGTCAGTACGTTCCCAATTGATATCTAATCAGTTTTAAGCCTTGGCAATGCTTGGTGGGTATACCCACGATCAGAACACAAATGCTATCTAAAACCGCGGGTTCACCCGCGGTTGATAGTCAAAGGGTTAACATGGTGACTGCCTACATATCACACCTGTGCCATTGAGACCTGTGGTTGATAATGGCATACCACAGCTGTAATTTACTTACTTTTGAAAGGCATGCCCTTCCAGTGCCTGGTTGTTTAACACTAGAACGTCGGCATGGGTCATTTTTGACCCATAGCGCACTTTGCGAGCGTGCCATGTAGCACCCAGTAACCATTAAAGGAAAATATTTTATGACATCTATGGCATTGTGGCCGCAAAGGCATAGAAGAAAAATCTTATTAATAGCTCTTCAGGTATAGGAGTTGTAGCAGCCAATACCTAGAACGTCGGATTGGGGTCATTTTTGACCCATGACACTATGACTGCAAATGCCTATTTTTCTAGTGTATACCGGTATCTTATATTAACCTTACATATTTGTGACGGCATTGCAAAGCTCACGTTCTTCCTGCCATTTGCAAACAGTTTTGTTCATTGTTTCAAACACAATTGATATAAAAACAGCTATATCTGAGGGTTATCGATACCTGCGCTAAAATGAGTAGTTGTGTACAAGATAGGCCTGCAGCAAACCAAGCCCTTCGTTTGATTCAAGAAATCTGTGAGGACACTTCTGGGCGAACCGGAAGTCAATGATAGTGAGGCCTACGTCTCAGATACCTGAATACAAAACCTGTCTGTTGAGGGAAGTAGCAGTTCTTCTGTTTCAAGTGTCGAAAATTATTATGGTGGACAAAACGAACCGTTAGCCATTAGAAATACTGAAGTTCCTATCTCTGGATGTGGTCGAGGGGTGCACGTGGTCGAAGACGAGGTCGTGGTTACAGAGGGGGTCGCTCATCATTTCAACATCGTGACAACCTAAATGTAGCAGCTACAGAAACCAGGTAAGCATCAAGGGATGGCAATGTCTGGATTTTGATTTCACCCGATGATGCAACTCATGGAAGGCTAAGCAGTCAGAACGTGCTCCGCGAAGTTTCAGGACTAACGCTGTTTGCGACACAACAAAATAAGAAAAGATTCTATATTGATCGCGTTTCAACTTCTGTTAATGAAGGTATAATGCGTCACATCATCCAACGATGCACTGAAACAGAAGCACGAGCGTGTCTGGGAGACGACTCATGCTCAGTATATATCGCTTGAGGAACTTGACGCCTCTAAATAGTACCTTCAGGCACTTTAGAGGAAGCATAAATAAATTAAGTTTAACATTCTGAAAGCTTATTACAATGATATCAGTAAATCATTCAGTTATTTTCAGGACTCGTGCAAAAATGCGCGGTGCTTTTACGGCGGAAGATTCCGCCACGCACTGCATGAAGAAATTATTTCTGCGGCGGAAAGTGTTTAGCATTTTATTTAATGACGACACTAACCCTAATCCTGACCCTAACCGACCCTCACAGCGCCTAATCTGACCCTAACCGACCCTCACGACGCCAATTGATATAAGTAACACAGTTTGGACAATGCGCATGCGCCGAAGACTACGCATGCGCAAAAGTCTCCTGCCGCGCAAATTGTATCCAAAATATTACTCATGGGGCGGAATTTTCCGCTGCAGAAGAATTATCCTTCAAAAATACATGGTTTCTATAAATGAAACTGTATGGGTCAAAAATGACCCATTCCGACGTTTTAGGTGGTAGAAAAGAGCCGACGTTCTAGTGTTAAGGAATACCACTATCGTCATTCACTTGATACAATGCATAAAGTATTAGTTCAATCGTTTTGCTACTCACATTATTCACATTGTTGTCCATCATATTTGATCAAAACCCCCATTACACCTTAATTTGGAATCTTCAGTCCCTTGCATTATTTTATCAAACAAGAGATTAATAAAAACAGAACTATGCCTTCTATATAATTAATGTTTACAACATGGATTTAATAATTGTATTATTTCACCTTTTGATGCTGTTGCCTTCTTGAATATTCCTAATGAAGGCCCTTCAAACAGGCACAAATCCACAGAATCTCTAAAAAATCCATCTAAGTAAATTTAATACATGTTGACAAGCGAGACTTCAGTAGCTGCAAATGAAGCATTGACTTGAATAAAGGTACATGTACTACAACTTAAGTTCCACTGTCACCTCAATTTCTTTAAAATTCTTCCGGGATGAAGATCTACCAATATTGGACTATGTCAACTCTCTGTACAGATCCTGCTTTTAACTATTGTGCCAGATCAGGTTCGCTCGGCAGAATTTATCTCATGATGCTGCTGTGACCTTTGTTTATTACCTCATTATAACACACTTGGACTTTCTGCAATGCTGTCCTCATAGGCCTGCCGAAGGTCAGAATTTGTCAGCTTCAGTCTGTCCTTAACTGTGCTGCCTGTGTCGTGGCCAACATATTACTAACTACTTGCAAGAGAAACTGCAATGGATCTCGGTTGAGTATCATTACATTACATTCAAGATCCTACAACTCATCCAAGGGAGCTGTGTATCGAGCCAGCCAGGCCGACGAACACTGCACTCTGCAATACGTGAGGACCTGTTGGTTCTGTGCACCTTTTTAGATTTGCTGTAACAGTGCTTTTGTGAGGTGCATACAACATGCTATATAAGTGTTAAGATACATACATATAGTTCTGAAAGTATGCCTCCAACATCCTTGTTTACTTGACCTAAATTTTATCACCTCACAATAGCCAGGTTCCTTTAAAATGTTATGTTGGGCAGATGAAACCAAAGGGACATGACGTCCTGCTATTTGGTTCGGCTAATTGCTTACAGTCAATTTAGAGTAAGGATGTTAAACGAATATCGGAAATCCGAATCATTTTTGTAGTGAAAATTTTAAGATATGCCAGAAAAAATTAATTCATGCATTTCTTTAGTGTTTACGATTGTTTTCATCGAATATGGCCGGCAGATAAGAAGGTGTTCATTTAAAATTTGTAAGCGCTCCGTGCAGCATCATTGCAGGTGCCTATTCTGCAATCGGATATTAACGATTATTTTCAGCCACTCGACGTTTGATATAAAGCGATCTACGCTCTTTCCAGAACATCCAGAGTCATTGGTTTTTAAAATAAGAATCAGGACTTGCCAAATCAGTTTACATATCAAACAAGTCCTGATTTTTTTAATCTATGGAATTTTATGTATGGTTTTATTCCACCTTCATATTTATAGCAAGCATGGTCGCAAATCGGTAATTTTATTATTGTTTTGTAAGAGTGAAATACTGATGATACGATTACTATTAAAAATATGTTTTATTCACATTTTTTAATGAATAAAAGATTTTTTATATAAACGTACTGCATAAATTATGTTCATTTAAATTTTATATCTCTACGTAGAAAATTTAACAATTCGGTGTTGACAATGCGTTGCGTGTACGTACGTTACGGTACATAATATATAAAATAACTTGCCTTATATAATAATGTATTAAATTTTCTATGATAAAAATCGAAAATCGGTTTAAAATCGGATTTCTAAAACTGAAAATCGGATTGCCAAAAAAACCGATTTTAACAACCCTAATTTAAAGGCAGTTTTATTCAACAACAGGAAACACTTTTTTAGCCTTTACTTTTGTACTGGTTATCATTTACCTACCAATACAGGCTGGAGGGCTGAGTGGGATCCAGTCTCCAGGTGCCATAGCATCCCATGGACAATCATCTATACACAGCCAAATTGCACTTTACTTCATTGTGCATGCCAGCACAATATCACCAACCCAAATGGCCATCCATCAAGGAGGCAGTTATAGCTTACAATGTGCAACTGTCTTTAGGACAGCCTTTTCTTCATTACATAACTGGTGACATGTCCAAGAACTGTCCTGTCGCACAACACAGGTCTGAAACATTGTGTAAGGAATATTAGAAATGAAAGATATGTACTTATTTTTGCTCACTTTGATTTTCTATGGTGTTTCATGTCATTTATTGCACTACCAAACCTCTCAGGATAATTCTGTCCTGAGCCCTGCCTTCTTGCCCTTCCAGCATGCACTGATTCTTTGCTCACATCAGTGGAAACCTTTTCAAGTTTCATTCCAGAGAGCAATGAGCTAAAATGAAGAACAAAATTTAGTTTACTGCTCATCAGACAATTATCCAAAAGATTGTCACAAAATTTCATTTGTATTAAACAAGCAACTCAAGTGTTAATCGTACAGAAAATTTCTACTAACAACAGCGTAAAGTAACATCTTTTAATAATTTAAAGTAATATCGTGAAACAATTTAGTAGTCCATAGTCTTTGAACTGGTATGATTTTGTAAAGTAGCCATACCTAACATTTGACTTATCTTCCACCTTTTGGCCATCATAAGACCTATTCCGCTGCTCCTGCAATTTCTTCAGAAGATCTGATCGTAGTTTCTGTGAGTCTTTTCCAATCGCATCAGCAACAGCACTGACAGCAGTGATAAGCTCTTTGTCAAGGCCTTGCTCATCTGGCCTAAACAACACAAACCTTAAAGTAAGCAATTTGGTTTCATTTAGCAGAGAATGATGTTCAGTGAAGCCTTACAGCTTCTTAATTATTATGAGAATATACAGGGTGCGGCCGAAAAAAATAACCCATTACGAAAATTGCGATTTCTCGAAAACCGCTGAATATGTTGTTACAAATATTTTCATTCTTATTCGTAACATATTTTTGCATATTATTTGAAAAGTTTATGTCAGTATCTTTATATTTGTGATCATGACACCAGGCAGAAGAAAGAACTGCATTTTTTCAACTGAACACGGCATTCACGAAATAGGAAATCATATTTTTACATAAAGTAGCCTGCGGTGTGCCATAATTACGATGAAAAGATCTTTTACATAAATCCACCCATTAATAATCAAAACAACCGCGTCTGGGCGAAGAAGAAAAAAGCTGATATCCATCCAAGCCGTCTGTTGGTCGAGAAAGCCAAGTTCTCTGCCCACATCATGGTTTCTGCAGGTGTCAGCTATGAGGGTAAGGGACGCTTGCATTTCATTGACGAGAAGTCCAAAGTCAACGCTAAGTACTACGTGGAGAATCTTTTTCCTAAGCTTGTCGATGACTGTCACGCTGTCTTGGGAAATCCGTTCATTTTGCAGCAAGATGGAGCGCCCGCTCACGGCACAAAGCTGGCCCAAGATTGGTTAACAAGTCACTGTCCGGACTTCATCGACAAGGATTCATGGCCACCAAATTCCCCAGATATGAACCCACTCGACTATGCTGTCTGGGGTGCAATGCTTGAGACCTACAACAAACTTACCACAAAGCCGAAGAACATTCCTGAACTGAAAAATACGCTGCAAATCATCTGGAATGACTTGCCACTTGAGACCAATCAGAAGTCTGTTCTGGGCTTTCGAAAACGTCTGCAAGCTTGCATAAAAGCAAACGGTGGTCACTTCGAACATTCCTTGCACAAAACTTAACACTTGGCCTAATCTTGTCAATAACAATAAGTAACCTTGAACCTTGTTACATTACTGTTTGCGTCGTTACCTTGTTACTTATTGCTGTCAGTAACTGTCTGTTGAAACAAAAATAACATTGTTTCACTTCAGGGTTGCACCATTTTGGTTTTCATGATTCGATTTTCATTAGATTTAGCCAAGCTGTAGATAGATATGTGTCAAATAGACTGGCGAAGTTTTGTAACAAAATACTCAGCGGTTTTCGAGAAATCACAATTTTCGTAATGGGTTATTTTTTTCGGCCGCACCCTGTAGATTCCTCACATTTCAGCTCTGCTGCACTGATGTAGAATGAGATTTAATTTACCCAAGACTCTAAAGCAGTTGTAGGTGCTCTCTGCATTGGAGCAGTCTAGGTTAATTGAACTGTGACTGCCATCTGGATTATAATCTGCTCAAAATAGACAGACATCAAAGAAAGGGCCCTCACAGTCAAAATTAAAATTAGATGGTGAGTGGTCTATAAATAGCTATAGCTCGGTAGCAAAACCATTGAAAAAGGAAATTTTTATTAATCAATGGGTTAGACATTCCGGATCCGGATAATTCTGGATAATCCAAAAATCTGCAAAATCGGTTTACCAATCTGGATTTCGGTAAGCCCTTAAATTTATTATGGATTTTGTGTTCACATTTTCAAATGATAAGCCAAGTTGCGAACGAATAGCTAAGTGCTGGCCAGTGAATATCTTTTACTTTTTACTTCAATTTTACACAAATTGCATTGTGGTAAGGGGTCATTGCATAATTACGTAACGCTCCAGGGTGGGTGGGGTCCTTGAAAACGTTACGAAACGTTAGGTGGGTGGGTCGGTGTATGGAGCTGAACGTTACGTAACGCTTTTACCAAAAGTTTAGTTATAAATGAATTTTAAATTAACATCGACAATTTAGACATGATGTGATCGAAGTTCAAACTTCGTGCCATTGATTTAAAACTAAAAACTCGAATAGTATGAATCATCACTAGGCCTAAGTTAGTGTTTAATACACTGCCGCCGATGGACCCAATACCAGCAGATTGTCATTTTTAGTAAATCTAAATGATTTTTTTAACAATAAATACGTAACACTGGGGTAGGTGGGTGGGTCTAGGATAACGTTACGAAGCGTTATAGGGTGGGTGGGTGGGTCAAAAACGGTCATTTTCGGTGTTACGTATATGCAATGACCCCTAATCATTCCTACAAACAGTATGACCACCCAGATTGTAAGAAAGTATTCAACACACTAAATAATTAATCAGTAAACTTGTGGTTCCCACGATCATATAACTGTAGATTCGAACAACATTGAGGTACACAAAAAACATGGAGAAGATGTCGATACATGCCAAACACGTCGATACATGCCAAACTCACAATTTAAGTCAATTTGGCACAAGTCATGATTTGTTCCACGGCATCTGCGGGAGTGCGACTGTCGCATTTCATGAGGCATTTGCCAAAAACTTCTTATCTGCATCACAGAAATTTATCCAATTTTCAAAGTTATCCAATTTTTTATTGATACTAAATGTTTGCCAAAGTATTTCATAAACTTCGAGTTACTTAGCAATTTCTTAATTTACTGACACCAATAAAAGGATTTAAAAGTTTTATGAAACTCTGTTACATACTGATTAATTAACAATGTATTTGGTAGTCCTTCGGGCAATGTGCAGCAATTTTCTTTCTCTCATAATCTGGGGAGATCATACTGTCTATGGTAAAACCATAGCTTAAGTTGGAAAATTATTTTAATGTCTTCAGTGCCATACTTTACATTGGTAAGTAGGTTGTCTAGCAATGTCCATAGTAACTGTCATCAATCCAGTTTCCATTTAAGCAAAAAATATTTTTCATCAGTCCAACTTCTATTTACGCAAAGAATTATTCTCATCAATCCAACTCTATTTGCGGAAACAATTATTTTCATCAATCCAGCTATAATTGAAGCAAAGACTTCATTTCATCAATCCAGCTTCTATTTGTTCAGTTACTTCCATCAATCCAGCTTCTATTTAAACGAAGAATTAGCTTTATCAATCCAACTTCCGGCAAGTTTATAGTATCGTGGGCTGAAGGATATAGTGCATTTACGAGTTTACTGGCGTCGTATCGGTTAGGGTCAGGTTGGGCGTCATGAGGGTTGCTTAGAGTTAGTGTCATCCTTAGAAAACCTGGTACCGTCTGGCGATCCGTGCAGCATGCCCAAAAATACAGTATAATCCTTCAGCCCCTTTAGCATAAGTTTGCCCAACTTCCATCGGTAAACTTGTGCTTTAGGGGTCCCGAAAAATGACACCCGTATTGAAGTGGAGTATGTATTACAAGAGATCACACATAGACACTAGCGTATTTAATTATTTCAATCATTTTCGTGATAGCGGTAATTAATCCAGCTTCTATTTAAGCAAGATACTTTTAATCAATCCCACTTCTATTTAACCTAAAATTATATGCATCAATCCCACTTATATTTAGCAAGAAATCTTTTCGTCAATTGTATTCGACCAACGGTGACTCGCCATGCAATGGTGAGTCATTTACGACGCTAAACTACATGCTTTCTTTATCAATCCAGCTTCCGTTTTAGCAAATAACTAGTTTCATCAATCCAACTTCCATTTCGGCAGACAATTATTTTATCAGTCCAGCTTTGACTGTTTCATTAAAGTAATCTTGTCTGATTTCTTTTCGCTAACTTCGATCACTGGGCCGATTACTGCTGCGGTGATACCTACTGTCATACATAGTCACTTTGAATATGGCGATGTGCCCTTTATGGGAATTGTAAAAATATAACTGGGGGGGGGGTTAGACGTTGATTTATGTGCAGTTTGGGTGTGAAATGTAGACTTTACTATGGGAGCCTAAGAAAGACTAGGGGGGTTGACTAGGGTCACTAGGATAAGAAAATAATTAGTCAATAAAAGATTGCACAGGTTTTAGATCTTTCAACCAAGGGCATGGGTAAAATGCTGATTTGCTGATTGGTTAGGGGTAAAATGCTGATTAGAAAATGCTGACTGGTCAGCATTTTACCTACCAGCCAAATCAGCATATCAAAGGGTAAAATGCTGATTGAAATCCAAGCAAATACTGATAACAAGTCAATACACTTTGTTGTTTTCAATATTGTTTTAAATTAACAGATATGAGCTGTTATTTTAGAGACTGAAGTCCAAGCAAGCAGTGATCAAAGAAGACATATATACACTTTGTTGCTTTCAATATTGCTTCAATTAACAAAAATGAAGCTGTTAATTAAGAGATTGAAGTCCAGGCAAGTAGTGATTAAACAAGACAGAACACTTCGTTGTCTTCAATAGGGTATTTTAATCAACCAATGCAAACTTTTAAAAGACTAAAAATACCCCCAAATAAGTGTGTAGCTTATTATAAATTTTGAATTTTGGAGAGTTCACATAATCACATACATGGGATGGGAAGAATTGCAGTTATGAGTGATATCTACAAGTGTTTTAATAGTCAGTCAGTAAATGCAATTGTTAATCGACCGATAGGAAAATCAATTCTTCATTATTCGTGGTCAGAAGATTTTAAGAAGGATGACTGGAAAGTAGATGATGTCGTTGGCATTTTTGTGGATCAGCAAAAGAAAGAAAATGTGGCAGTGGTCAATGTGACAGAATGTATTTCCAGATCTATGACGGTCCCAAGTCATGGAGCAAGTGCTTCACCAAAACAGCTTATTTTCGAAAGGATCGTCTAAATTCTGTCGTCATCATAATAATAATAAATGTAGTAATAATACATGTAAAGAGCGCCTCTGAGTAGGGATCTTGAAGGGGCGCTATATAAATTTTGATTGATTGATTAATAATAGGATAAATCTTCTGCGGCGGAAAATTCCGCCGCAGAAGTAACATTTTCGACACAATTCTGCGGCGGAAGTGCTTTGCGCATGCGCAACCTTCGGGCGCATGCGCATTGGTCAAAATGCGGTACTTCCTATAAATTGGCGTCGTGAGGGTCGGTTAGGGTCAGGTTTGGCCTCGTGAGTGTCGGTTAGGGTCAGGTTAAGCGCTGTGACGGTCGGTTAGGGTCAGTGTTAGGGTTAGAGTTGTTTTTAGATAAAATGTCCAAACAAATTCCGCCGCAGAAGTAAATTTTCGCGGGTTGCGTGGCGGCATTTTCCGCCGCAGAAGCACCACGCTTAATAATAATAAAGACCGATTGTTACATTCTGTTGTTACAATCAGCATTTTGTAATCAGCATTTTACCCACCAATCAGCATGACCAATCAGCATTTTTGTAATCAGCATTTTACCCATCCCCAATCAGCAAATCAGCAATCAGCAAATCAGCATTTTACCCGTGCCCTTCAACCAAACAACTGACCGATGATGAGTTTCTGGTTGACTCTTGCCTTTGACGGTCGCTTGCCTCAGTCTTGCCCGACCCGGCTTAGCTAAATCCAACTGAGATGTAGCAGCGCCTTCGCTAGAAACATTCCGAGATTCATCGTCATCGGAGGCAGAGTTATTGCTCCACAATCGTCCGACTAGTTTTGCATTGAATCGATATGCTACTAATCGTCTTACAGTCGCACATTTCATCACATTTAGTGCCGCAGCCATCTTTACAACTAGTTATTAAAATTTTCTCCTCAACAGTGCCCAAAGACCTTATATATAAATGGATAATTATGTAAGGTCTTTGACAGTACCTGGGTTGCCAGGTCGTCGCGAAAAGGGGCCCGATAGCGCATTGGATAACATCTGGCGTAGAGAGCGAGAGGTACCGAGTTCTAGCCAGGGCTGTTAAAGGCTTGGTTTTGGTTTTGTTTTTTGGTTTTAAAAACCAAAAACCAAAAATCTGCAAATTTTGGTTTTTTGGTTTTTTACAAATTTCAAAATTATAAATGCCAAAAATGTCGTCTCTTCAAGTCTCTTGGAAATTGTTGTATGGTCTTTGTTAACTTCGTTTTATGACATTCTACGGTTCTACTGTTCTAGTTAATTTCATTTATATGCATCTTTGGGGGGGCCCGGTGGCGCGTTGGATTAGAGCTGGCGAAGAGTGCGAGAGGTAGTGAGTTCGAGCCCCGTAGGGCGGATGTGCTTTGTAGGCTGCTATTAGCGCCGTTGTATTGCAGGCTGTCTGTTCTGTTAGTAGTTAACTAGTTAAGAATTGCATAATTGTACACTGTAATCATTCTGCGTTGTGTCAGTTTGAAATTAAACGAAGATTATTATTATTATTATTATCTGATTAATTTGAACGGTATTATGCCATTTTTATGAGTTTTATGATCCGAAATAGGAAAATCTCAAAACCAAAAACCAAAAACCAAAAAAAACAAAAACCAAAAACCAACTTTTCATTTTGAAAAAAGTTTGGTTTTTTGCACCCCTGGTTCTAGCCCCGTAGGGCGGATATGCTTTATAGGCTGCTATTAGCGCCGTTAATGTATTTTTTATTATTTAATAATTATTATTATTATTATTATTGCAGGCTGTCTGTACTGTTAGGCTATTAGTTAAGATTTAAATTGCATAACATGTAAATGTACAGCGCAGTGCGTTTGTCGGGCGCTTAATAAAGAAAAGATTATATATATACATATATATATATATATATATATATATATATATATAACCAATAAAATTTATAAAAGTTATTTGAATTTCTAAGTTAACGAAAATGCCAAATGTTGTCTTTGTACTCACTGATCCCTTATTGACTGATAAACTGACAGATACTCCATATCAAGTTCTTATATAAGTCAGAATTGTAAGTAGACCTACAATTTTTAATTAAGTACACTCTATACTTGCAAAGTTTAGTTTTTAGTTGCTTATGTCAGCATGGATTGATGTGGACTTATGTATAGGCCTACAATTTAAATTTGAAAAGATTTCAATATTTTTAATTTCTTGAATTCTTGTTAAACCAAACTTATGAAAAAGAAAATAATTGTTGTAGATTACTGTTACTTGGTGTTTACTAATAAAGTTATGTTATTTGCTAATTAAAATTAAATTGTGTAAGCAACGTTTTTAATTTTAAAATGCAGTAAAAGATGTAGAAAAGTCAAATAATTTTCTTTTCCGTTTTTTTCTCGTTTTTTTCCGTTTTTTTATTTTTTTCAATAAAACGACGGTTTTTTCCGTTTTTTATTTTGATTTGACCGTTTTTAACAACTATGGTTTAACATATACGTTAAAGTTCTTATTATTAATTTTTTTATGCAAATTGAAAGTGAGCCTCTAATGAGTAAATGAGATGTGCACTTGACGAGAAAGAGAAGAGTGGGAACTTTTCAGAGAGGAGAACAAATTCAAGTTTATGTAGCTGCTGAGGGGTCTTGTCTTGTGTTTCTCTGTCTCTTAGGCAGGTTCATATGTCCGACGTCGCCATTTCTCTCTTTGTTGGGCCTCTTCTTTCAGCTTCCTGTAATCGTTTGTCATCATCCAATCCAGCATCATCTGTCTTTGGGGGTACCAAACCAGATAAATTGAGTTTTAGAAGCATTAAGGGAGAGGCAATTAGACGACATCCAAGAGTGGAGACAATTAGAGAGATTGAATACTCTCGACCAAAAGCAACTGGGATGATGGAGGACCATGGACAAATGCCTCCACATGGTCAGCAAAGAGATGCCCAGCAGCACCACAGATCGGGAAAAGATACGAGATATCAGCCGTAGGCCCTATACAGAATAAATAAGAGAGTGCCGAGAACGGAGCCTTGACTAACACCCAGTTTAACGTGGACCCATTGGGT
This sequence comes from Aporrectodea caliginosa, assembly GCA_020284085.1. Lineage (NCBI taxonomy): Eukaryota > Metazoa > Annelida > Clitellata > Crassiclitellata > Lumbricidae > Aporrectodea > Aporrectodea caliginosa. The sequence goes on from JACEVL010005070.1 coordinate 974,852, forward strand.
TCTGGAGTCACCAGTAATAATCATTTGGGTTCGTTCAGATAGGTATGACCGGAACCAGTATGGGAATTGTAAAAAAGAACTGGGGGGGGGTTAGACGTTGATTTATGTGCAGTTTCCGTGAAATGTAGACTTTACTGTGGGATCCTAAGAAGGACTGGGGGGTTGAACCCCCAACAATTCTCACCCTGACCGGAACCAACAAATGGGGAGGCCCTTAAGCCCAAAAGAGGTTTTCGAGACAGTGATCGGTGGGTCGATGATTGACAAGTAGGTCTGAATCCTTCACTGTAGACAGCTCTAGTTTTAAGTATGACCAGAGAAAGGCAATTAATCAGATGACATCTTTCATAGCGTTGCAAAAAGCAGACGAATGAAAGCAAACAAAATATACAGGAAGCTGTGCGGATAGTGCGCGCTCTCTGCGTTAAAATTATTGATTTATTTCAGTCTAGCTTCAATAGCGCTCTGCGCAGAATGCGCTTCATTATTACCAGTAATTATATTTAACTAAAAATGCAGGTGTTTGTTTTAAAACGTGTTATTGGTCTTTTTTTTACAGAATTGTTAGAACTTCTAATGTTGTTCAGTAATATTATCGTATTGTTATTATAGGCCTACATGGTCGCGATGCAGTTTTTGTTTTTGGGCCGCCGCGGGGCCCCTCTGTTGCGCGGGGCCCAAGGCACGTGCCTCGCGTGCCTAGGCCTTAAAACGGCACTGGTGGTGAGATGTCCCATCGCGATTCCAGTCGCCATTGCGTTCAAGCTGTTGCTGGATTGCGGCGTTCATCTGTGGGATCTCTAAACTCCCTTCAGGCAGCTGGATCGTCGGGGCTACACCGCTACAGTCATGCATGCAGACGAACTTCTTGCTGTATTTATCGACCTTGCAATGGGTATTGAGTAGAAGTCTCATGATTAAGCAAGGCCATTTCAAAGCCGGTTTTTGGGATCGAGGAACAGCCGTGGTGAGAAGAGTGTAGTACAGTCGGTGGTAGGCCTATCTGAGAACTTGAGAAGACCATAACGCTAAAGTTTTCTGTAGGCAGCCGCAGCGTCAGGTCTAGGATCTTTTTGAGGATTTCTTCCAGGCGTTGCATGTTGCCGCACTATATATAGGCTAGGCCTATACCGTGAGTAAGCTTCGATTCGATTGGAGTACTAATTAACGCTTTGTGGATGGTCCCCAAACCCAGCAGCTCATCAAGAATAGCCGAGCTCTCGTTGTTGAGACCAGTGTTCACCGCCGTTCTAGAGGCCACGAAATACAACATCGAGATCTGTATAGGCCTACATGAACTTTTCACACAGGCCCATCTTGAGTGATTTACCTCTGCTCCTCAAAGTGCTTCTGAATCGTTGCTTCGAGTCATCGACTGCTTACGAACTACGGCACTCAAGTCTCTATTATTATTATTATTATTATTATTATTATTATTATTATTATTATTATTATTATTATTATTATTATAAAGTCTTGGTTATTGTAGGCTAATACTGTACGGCTGTACCTGAGCCACAAATCAGCTGGAATTTCTTGCTTTTCCGGCCGTGACTGGCATTCCGGAAATCTGGATGAGCCTCTTGAAAGTCTCGATTACTTGTGGAGCGTAGGCCTATAGTGCTTGACCTTGCGAAGCTTTATAGTGCCCATTCAACCCATTGTAATCCGTTTCTCCTTTATGGAATCGTAATCGTAATCTCCAAACTTCTAAAGCGCCACTTGAAAGCCAAGCGCAGGGCACCAGCTTATTCACGAACGCTGCGTCTATAGTCAGATGGATTGTCCAAAAGATTAGTCCGAGGGAGGTCCGAGTCCGGTTTCCAGCGGATCAGAGAGTAGAAGCTCAGGAATAGAAGAGCTCTGTCAGCCCAACCAAAAGTGAGCTTAACTCTAAGCTTAGAGTAGCCTATACTCGGCCGATCTTACAGATCTGCAACATGTAAAATTTTCAAAACCTGTCAAAATGGTGTTGTCTTGTCTCGGTACTGCACTTCATGTATCCATAAATCAATAAATAAATATTCGTTTAATCATGAAGCCAAGCTGGCACAGACGCAACTTAATTGTTACATGCAGTAAATAGCTAATGCCATTGAAAAGGAGAAAACAGGATGAAAATAATATTAACGACTGTTGGTTATCCAGAAGACTGCGATTTATCCAGAAATGTCTTTCATATGACAATGATGTCGTCAGATTTTTACTGTATTTTTCTCAGACACCATAATCGATTGAGCTTTTCTGTTGTTTTCATTTCAGCGCAGCCCTCTGGCGGACAATAAAGTATACCGCATCTCACATATCAAAAGGCAATGCAGTTTATCATATTTATGAAGAAAAAAAGGAACCAATTAATTTTATTTACAGAATAAGACATTGCCTTTGTGAAGTAAAACATCGCATTAGATATCAGATGTAAAAATGTAAATGTAATTTATTTTATCTGTGATAAAGAAAAGCATGCCGGATACAAAATTTTATGCACGACTTCCCATTCCTGTATTATAGATTGGTTGCTTTAACAGCTTCCAAACTTCTGCATCCTGTCCATTTTCGTCTGGGTCGGGTGGTGAGTGGTTGCACAAAGTGTGGGTTGCATAATTATAATGGAAATTTCACTTGTAAATTTCACATATCAATCTTTGGAGCGTAATGAATCTACAAAGTGGCAGTTGTTAAAAAATTACGATGACATTTGTTAAAGTTTGTGCGCGAAATAGTTCAACTGACGTATCGTACTAGTAATCTCGAGATTTCCACAGCGCCCAAATAGGGTAAAATCGTAGTTTTACGTTGCTAAATTATTTTATATTGTCAATTTAGAATCGACGCTGGATTGATGAAAATAATTGTTTCTGTAAATGGAAGTTGGATTTATGAAACTGATTCTTTGCTTAAATCGAAGCTGGATTGATGGAAATAATTGTTTGTTTTTTTAAATAGAAGCTGGATTGATGAAACTAAGTCTTTGCTCAAATAGGAGTTGGATCGATTACATTTTTTGCTTAAATAGAAGTGGGATTGACGAAAAAATTCATGCATAAATGAAAGTTGGATCTGGTTGGATTGATGAAAATATTCTTGATTCAACAGAAGTTGGATTGATTAAATACTTTTTTGCTTAAATGGAAGCTGGATTGTGGACATTGGTAGACTGCTTACTTACCGATGTCAAGTTCGGCATTGAAGACATTAAAATAATTTAGCAACGTAAACTATGGGATAACTCAAAATAGTGAAGTCGCGGGAACCAGCTTATTCACAGGGGATTAGTCAAAAACAATCAGTAGGCAGGTAGGATCAAAATCTGTTCTAGCCTTCCGGGTCAGGGCTGTTTTAAAGGAACTGCACTTGTAAGCCTTTCTCTGTTTTTAAAAAAGCCATGGTAAATTATTCCCAGTGGGATGACAATGACCTTTTTAGATATTTTCATTGCATAATAATGCTTTTACAGCTGCACAATTTCATTGAGAACTGCGCTTTTTGTGTAGAACTACACACTAAAAAAGCCCTGTTCCAGGTCAAGATCCAAAGGGTCAGGCAGGCAGATGGTCCGACGGCTATGCCTACGGTAGATGGTGTTCTAGAATTGAATCTGCAAGTGAGGTAAGAGGATGAGGACCAGGACTTGTGTAAGAGTAGTGTTCTCTGTTTTGAGTGAAAGACCTGTGGAGAGATAGCATGTTAGCGAGTTCGTAGGATGGATCAGATATTTATCGTAGTTTAGCAGGAGTTTGTTCCAGAGGCGGAACAGCTATGGTGATGGAGCGATTTGAAAATTTTAGTGATGATGTGATGGAAGGGCAGAGAAGTGTTAAGGCAGAAGGGGAGCGGGTTGCATGAAGTGGTTGGATTGTTAATAACTGACGAAGATAGTTGGGCAGAGAGGATTGAAATGTAGGTGAGTGATAGGACTTTGTATTCTATATGTTCAGGAATTTTATACCAGTCGAGTGATTTTATTAAGGGCAGGAGTGATGTGGTGCTTGGGGGTTTAGTGACAGCATGAGCGAGAACATTCTGGATAGCTTATTGTACTTAAATTGTAACAAAATATCATTCACAGAATTGTAACAATATATCATTTTTGACTTTCATCCAAAGTTATTTATAAATGTTAAACAAAATGTCATATTTTCAGTTTTAAAAACTAAAACACCACATGTTGTCAGATTTAATGCACTGATGACAAACATCACCTACCATTCTGGTGTTTGCAAAGTTTAACCTTTAATGATGTTTGCAAAGTTTAACCTTCAGTGATGAGCATTTACTAAAAGTGACTGGGAAACCAATGCAGCTCTTCACTAAAAGATTAAGCATAGTTTAGTCTTTAGACTCAAAACATTAGCTTCAAAGTGAACAGCACCAACATTTTAAATAGTGCTTTAAGTGCCTTTAGTTCTGTAAGGTAGTCAATTTTTCAAAAATGTGGCCATTGCCATATGATGACCTTCCATGTCTTAGTTATTTCAGTGATGACAAATTTCATCACCTACCGATCTGATGGCAATGTGAATTTGGAGATCTTTAGTGACAACTTATTTTGCATTAAATATTTGGTACAAGTAGAAGTTGAATGATAGTATTCTGCATACCTCAGCCTCGATTATGCTAGCAATTTTTTTCAAATTTCTGCTAATGTTCAGGCCAAGGTTCTGCTGTCTGAAGTGGAAACTACAGACGTCATGATAAAAGTTGACATGAAGTGCTCATCTTGCAGTAATCATGATCAACACTTTGCCACATGATGATGTTCCATGTCTTAGTTACTTCAGTGATTACAAATTTCATCACCTACCGATCTGATGGCAATGTGAACTTGGAGAACTTATTTTGCATTAAATATTTGATACAAATAAAAGTTGAATACCAGTATACAGCATACCTCAGTAACATTTACACTAATAATGTTTTAATTTTCTATCATTCTGGTGTTTGCAAAGTATAACCTTTAACGAAGAGCATGTACTAAAAGTACTTGACTGGGAAACCAATGCAGCTCATCATTAAAGGATTAAACATGGTTTGGTTCTTTTAGTCTAAAACATTAGCTTCAAAGTGAAGAGCACCAATGTTTTACTTAGTGTTTTTAGTTCTGTAAGGTTGCAAATTTTAAAAAGTGTGGCCATTGCCATATGATGACGTTCCATATCTTAGTTATTTCAGTGATTACAAATTTCATCACCTACCGATCTGATGGCAATGTGAATTTGGAGATCTTTAGTGACAACTTATTTTGCATTAAATATTTGGTACAAGTAGAAGTTGAATGATAGTATTCTGCATACCTCAGCCTCGATTATGCTAGCAATTTTTTTCAAATTTCTGCTAATGTTCAGGCCAAGGTTCTGCTGTCTGAAGTGGAAACTACAGACGTCATGATAAAAGTTGACATGAAGTGCTCATCTTGCAGTAATCATGATGAACACTTTCAAATACCATGCTTCAAGTACCATGGTTATATAAACAAATTACCAGCAGCAAATTTTTCAAACATGTGGCCATTGCAGCTCATCATTAAAGGATTAAACATAGTTTTGTTCTTTTAGTCTAAAACCTTCGCTTCAAAGTGAAGAGCACCAATGTTTTACTTAGTGCTTTCAGTGCTTTTCTGTAAAGTAGCAAATTTTTCAAACATGTGGCCATTGCCATATGATGATGTTCCATGTCTTAGTTACTTCAGTGATTACAAATTTCATCACCTACCGATCTGATGGCAATGTGAACTGGGAGACCTTGAGCGACAATTTATTTTGCATTAAAGTATTTGGTATTGTAAGTAGAAGTTGAAAGATAGTATTCAGCATACCTCAGTAACATTTACACTAGCAGTTTTTCAAATTTCTGCAGCATTCCACCCCCTGGATTTTGTGCATACTTTACAAAAATAAAATCTTGATTATTGTGATTATTACAACATGATTTTCAATGCAAGAAATTATTATTTAGGCAAACTGTCAATAATAATAATAATAATAATAATAATAATAATAATAAGACGATTTCTATAGCGCCGTAGCCAGGGATGGGCAGTAATTTAATTGGTGTAATTGAAATTACGTAATTTGAATTACAATTGTAATTGGTAATTTGTAATTTGTTGCTCTGGATCAATGTAATTTGTAATTTGTAATTGAATTACATTTTTTCATGTAATTTGTAATTTCAAATTACATCCGTAAAATCAAATTACTTTGAAAAACTAGAACCAGAGACTCCACAACCAGACCAGTTTTGAAAGCATCTTTTCGATCCTTATCTTGATCACCTTCACTATAGTATTTCTGGAATGAAAAATAGTAACACTGAACTCTGAATGCTTTAACAAAATTGGACCCATTGTCAGAAGTAGTAGCAACAATTTTGTCATGTGTCAGACCGAGATCATAATGTATTACATAGATGAGTTGCGCTACTCCATCACACGTGTGTGATCCAACAAAACGTCTGCATGCTAAGGCAACTGAGCGTCACTCAAATGCACATGCATCGATCCAGTGACATATGTTACTCCCATGTAGGCCTAACTTCTGTGTTTAGTAGACCAGACATCTGCAATTAAAGATATTATTTATACAATTTAATTCTGCACTTTCTTCATCTGCGCTGGTACGCAAACTCATTATAGTTTTGCAAGCATATGATTGTAAGGTCAAACAGATGCCAATTATCGGATAACCTCTTCGAACAGTTGCTACTTCTTAGAGAATATAGCCTAAATAAACAGTTTCAAACACTCCAATATAAATGAACAGTGGAAATAAAGCATGTGTTTCCTGACTGAATTTCTTGATCCCAACTATGCATGTAATTTGATGTAATTGAAATTACGTAATTTGTAATTTCCCAAAAATTTCTAAAGTAATTTGTAATTCAATTACATTTTCCCAAGTATTTTGTAATTCAATTACATTTCACTGTGTAATTTGCCCATCCCTGGCCGTAGCACAGCTGAGGCCGAAGGAATGGGCGCTGTACATGAGTTCAACAAATCAATCACAGTCATATTAATAATATAAACGAAGAGAAATCTCTGCAACGAAGCTAACATTCCTGTGACGCTCTCCCCCGCGAAGCGGGGCGAGACCTGCCCCTATAGAGGAAGAGTTCTGTCTCTGCCTCCCTCACTACCTCCCTCGCATCCATCGGCGAAGCCGATTACCCACCAGCATACCGGCATACCTCTACGAGCCCTTGGCTAGCCGTGACAAAAGGACGACGGCAGGGGGTGGACGGAGAGAGGGACTGACGGCTGAGACGGACGGCAGGGGCCACTTCTGCCACCCTGCCCTTTCATTTCCTTCCTGCCTGTCTGCCTACCTGCCTCGAAGACAACTATTGGGTTTGATATCTGCCTGCCTGGGAGGCAGAGGGGATGGAGGGAGGGTGGTAGGGATGGATAGAGGGCTGTATAGGAGAGATGGACGGACGGTTGGAGGTAAGGAAGGAGGGAGGGGATGGGCGAATGGTTGGAGGTAGGTAGAGACGGACGGACGGACGGAGAGAGGAATGGAGGGTTATAGGCAGGGTGAATGGATGGAGGGACTATTATATAAGGCAGAGGCAGGATAGAGTGAGAAGACTAGAGATCCTGAGTGGCCGAGTGGGTTGGTAGCCTGCTCTCCACGCCGGCGGCCCGGGTTCGATTCCAGGTCGGTCGGTTTATCAGAGATTAATTTCTCGGATCTTTACTGCGGGTGGCTCGGTCGCAATATAAACGTGGAGTACGAGGTTGCTTTCTGCCTCCGACACTAATCATCTTCGATATGAAAAAGTGTCGTTAAGCCGAAATACAAGAGTGAGAAGACTTAATCAACATATCCCGTGACCACGCATCTCTTAACATTTTCGAATTGTTTTGAACCGTCCTAGGACGGGAAAACATCTAGTGATTGTTTAAACAGATAGGTCTTGAGCTTTGATTTAAATGTCTCCAGAGATGGCGCATTCTTTACATGGTCTGGAAGACTGTTCCATACAGTAGGGTAGAGTGGGGCAAAAGGCCCACTTTTCAGGTCAATTGTCATATCTCAAAAAGTTATTACCCTATAACTATGAAATATGTGCAGGTAGATACATCATTCATTTTGCTGTATAAAAGTACCATAATAATGTCTATCTACAGCATCAGTAATGTGTGGGGATGATTTTCTCTCGACACCCAAAAAGGGCGTCTTGCCCCGTGGGTGGGGTAAAAGGCCCACACGTGTGAGGCAAAAAGCCCATGGGTGGGCGTTTTACCCCGCACTGTGTAACTTTAGTTATAATGCTGAAAAATGAGAACACATAAGATTTAATAGACAGTCCAATAGGCCTACACATGCACTGAAAGTGACCTAAGCACAGCCGAATACGTGCAGAATGTCCCAGGCCTATTCAAAAATACAAAAACTGTCAATAATGTCCATTAGATCTCTCGTAGCAAGTCCCAGCTCACAAGACACAGCTCACTCGATAGACTATCACAGCAGCCGCAGCAGTCAGAAGTAAAAAACACTTGGCAACAAGAATCAGGTGAATCGAGTAACCAAGATCAGGAATGGACATGCATCATATACCAAGTACAGTTATAAAATGCAGTAGGCCTAGTCTAGTCAGACTCGCAGTTTGGGCAGGTGAAATAGGAATAACCATCTGTGCAAGCCTCGTGTGCCCACTTCGCACACTGTTGGCACTGGACCCATTTCTCACGGGACATGCTGTTAGCGAAAGGTTCGCCGCATATCAGGCATGGCCATTCCTCGTCTTCACTGCTGGTATCATCGTGTGTCGCTTTGCGCTTCTTACTTCTCACCGCTGCGGTTTTGGTTTTAGGAAGAAGTTTCGCTCTTTTCTTCCGTCCGGTTGTTGACGTCGAAGGCTGTGGGTCGTCGTTTGAACTGCGTTTCCTTTGTTTCGTTGACTCCAGGCTCTTAATGAGAGCGGCACTCTTCGCAGCGGCCTTGGAAGCAATGGCGGAAGAACGTGCTTCCGCGACTTTCAACTTGTCTTCCAATTCATTCTTGTATGGCGATCCTGTTAAAAGCGTTGCAGATTCAGCTTTACGTGTTCGAGAGCGTACACCAGAGATCTTCGGACGAGGTGATATTGCCAAGATCAGTCTCCGAGCTGCAATTGCACGCATCCACAAAACCATTTATGTAGAAGGCCAGAGTACATCAAGTTCAATATAAAAAGTAGGCCTATGGCCTACTTAGAAACTTAAAATTAAAAGGAAAATGTTCACCAGGCCTAAACTTATATTCACTGTGTTTCTCATAATTTAATTCTAACTTGACTAACTACCAATCATCAACTTCATTGATGTAAATGTAGGCGCGGGTTCTCGTCACATTCTACTAATAAACGAATACAATAGGCCTAATAATCAAATGGCTAAGCAACACTAAATGTAATAAGTTACCTACCTTGTTCAGCATCACTCAGTTGAGCAGAAGCCTGTGCATCAGCAGTCACCGGCTGAACGACGGTGGGAGTCGGAGGGACCGACGGTGCATCAGCAGTCACCGGCTGAACGACGGTGGGAGTCGGAGGGACCGACGGTGCATCAGCAGTCACCGGCTGAACGACGGTGGGAGTCGGAGGGACCGACGGTGCATCAGCAGTCACCGGCTGAACGACGGTGGGAGTCGGAGGGACCGACGGTGCATCAGCAGTCACCGGCTGAACGACGGTGGGAGTCGGAGGGACCGGCAGTGCCTCTTCGGTAACTGTTGCTGCCTGGAAGTCGTCGTCAGTGAACACCTCTGGATCGAATGGCCACAGTCCACTGCACTTAAATCCATTGACGGCCTTTTCGGGTGTAGCCGTTCGCAAATATGCAGTGCCAAATATGCCTGCCATGTCGTAGAATGAAATACGTTTTCCCGGATGGGAGACCATCCAGGAATCGGCAGCAACATTGTAACCGCTCTTGAGCGACTTGAAATAGCTTCTATCAAGCGGCTGCATCTTGTGGGTGGAGTGCGGTGGAAGAGTGAGAAGATGCAGACCATTCTCACGTGAAAAAGTGATAGCGCTCAGAGTCTTGTGGCTGTGATGACCATCAAGTATTATAATTTGCGGATTGTCTGTGGATGCACGAGTGAAACCGACAAAATGCTGAAGCCATTTAATGAATAGCTCTGAATCTGTCCATCCGCTTGTACTTGTGTATCCCACAGATTGTGGTGGTGCACCATTGAGCAGAGCTGGAATCATCCTTTTTCGTGGATAGATGAACATTGGTGGCAAAAATGCACCAATCGCACTCATTGCGCATATCACTGTAACGGTTGCGCCTCGCTCGCCACTTGTCACTTTACCAACGGTTCTCTGCCCCTTAGTAGCGATGATTTTCCCTGGACGTTGCACGTTGGTGATTCCAGTTTCATCCATGTTCCAGATTCTTGATGGTGTGCATGGAACATCAACAAGTAGTTGCCTGTAGACGTCAAAGAATTGCTTGACTTTAGGTCTGTTGAAAGCCACTGCACGCGATAGATTTGTTCCCTGTGGCGCACGTATTGAAAGATCTGGATATCTTGAGAAGAACCCAGAGAGCCAGTCCTTCCCAGCCATCTGACTTTTCCTACAGAACCTATGATTGATGCCTGCTGCCTCGGCCATGTCAAAAGCAAGACGTCTGACATCTCTTGGAGTGAGACCGTACAAAGCCTTTTCCATATATTTTATATGATTGCAAAGTTCAGATTCAAGGGCAACAGATAGTACTGGCGTATGGCATCCCAACTTCAACACACCTGGCATCGTGGTATGGTGGTCACGATGTCGGCGCAAGGTTCGCGCGGGTATGCCCATCTCCCTACTCGCTTGAATGAGAGGCATGCCCTGACTAAGGGCTTCCAATGCTGTAGCAAGTCTCTCTTCACCATACTCTCCTCTTTCCGACTTTCGCTTGTAGACACGTACCATGATGTAATCTAAAAACAATTCATTGCAGACTCATTTACCATACCCTACCAAAACGATTATCACAATAGCAAGCAAGCGAACAAGAATTTAGCAACAAGCCTACTTTACACGTGGGTCGTTGCGGGGTAAAACGCCCACCATGGGCGTTTCACCCCATATAGAGGGTGGGCGTGTTACCCCAAAACCCCCGATTTATCGAAAATATTTACAGTGTCGTTATCCTGCAATATCGCTAATACATCAAGATATAATTGAAAACGTCGTTGCGAGCTCTGTCTGTCTGCCCATAACTATATCGAATCGCATACCACTTGCTTTCGCAAATCGTCAAACTGTGAGGTCACAACATTTAGCAAAAGTGTCCAAATAATTAAGAAATGAAATATTTTCACTTACCGCGAAACGAAATACACAAACTCGATATCAGAAGGTAACTTCAGATGGCGCCAGCATATTATGTATAATTTTATAGCGCTTAAATACTGCAGAGGCTCTACGAAGGCCCTAGGCGTTTCACCCCACCTAGGCCTTTTGCCCCACTCCACCCTAGGTCCTGTGACAGAGAAGGAACAGTTGCCAAACTTCATAGAAGACCGCGGGACCTGTAGCAGATTTTTTTATGAGGATCGTAGCCGACTTCTGTTCCGGTTGTCTGCTACCCGAATGCAGAAGTCAGATGTAGTCTGGCATACAGTCATTCAATGATTTGTAGGCTATCAAGCACAGCTTGTAGGTGATCCGCTGGGGAACACGCAGCCAGTGTAGATTGTCGCGCAGCAGGTCTGTGACATGATCAGATGGTGTCCGGCCGTATATGACACGTGCAGTAGAGTTAAGCACTGATTGTATCCGGTTTAGCTGACAAGTCGGCAGACCCGCCAGGAGGCTGTTGCAGTAGTCAACCCTGGAGACAATGAAGCTGTTGACCAATAGGATGGCGGTTGAGGTTGGAATGAACCTTTAGATGGTTTTAATTCGACGCAGTTGGTAGAAACAATCTCGAACGAGTTGACTCGCATGGGCCGTCATGGTCATACAGCTGTCAAAGTGGACACCAAAAAAGATGGGGAGGGGTCAGACCGTGATTCGTGTGGAGTTGGGGTGTGAAATGAAGACAACAGTGGGGTACTATGAAAGACTGGGGGTTGAACCCCCAACCCTCTGGCAATTCTGCCCATCCTAAGCGTGTTGAAAAGACTTTGAAAAATCATCCGGTGGGCCGCACGCCTGCGGGCAACACATTGTCCAGCATGGCAACAAGTCCATTCCCAACAAATGGTCCCTTTTCTTGGCCGAGGTCACATTTAAAAGGTATATGTAAATATTCATATGGTGCTTTGCTGACTTGAATGTAAAGTGCTTTGTTGACAGTCTTTGTTGTGATGTTCCATGGGTCCCATGGTCGGTCCTCTGTTGACATTATGCACAACACATCTAGGAGTATTGCTTGACAAATCATTCACTAGGATATTTCTGTGCTGATGTTACCGAAATCTACATTTCATTTGTAGTGCATTCTGAAGCCCAGGCATGTAACCGAGTCACAGACAGTCCATCAGTGTTTTTTTGTGCAAAATAGAATTCCCATAAGCAATTCAATGTTCAAAGACTAAGAACAACTCAATTTGGTACAGAGTACTGTGCCATGGTAAAGGTGCCGCTTAGCCTACACCCGTCTTGTTGGCCCCATACCAAAATATGGCCATATCTCTGGATACATGCTCGACGTTCTCCACTGGCTCCCCTCTGAGCAGCGGATTGCGTACAGAACAGCTGCCCTAGTCTGGCGCTGCTTACTAGGTTTCGCTCCTGCCTATCTTCGTGAGCTCTGCTGCCCTGTCCTTAGTGCTAGGGGCTCTCGATCCCTCCGCTCATCTGAACAGGGACTCCTACTTGTCCCTTTTGCTCGAACCTCCACTATGCAGAATCGTGCTTTCTCGGTGGGGGGCCCCTCGACCTGGAATGGCCTTCCTCTGGAGCTTCGCCTTGTCCCTAGGACCTTCTCTCCCACGTTCTTTTCTCACCTTAAAACTGTTCTTTTTGGCCGTGCTGGAGTCGGGAGCGCCTCTGAGTAGTTTCCTTGAAGGGGCGTTATACAAATGTTCGGTATGAATGAATGAATGAATAAACTGGTCAGCGTTCCACTACATTTGTCTGATCACATCAACTCAGAAATGTACTGCACCCAGCAACCATGACTGTCTTCAGTAAAGGAGGCCACAAGAAAGCTGCTGCTGAATATTTAAACAATAACTGCACCATTCTATATTCATACCTTCAAGACACTCAGTTAGATTGGACATCTTATCGGAGGATATAACAGCTATTTTGGTATTGGAAGAATGGCAAACATTGCAACTACTGGTAATTTCCTTACTGCCAAGCAGCTGTCCTTGAGGCTTCAACGAGCCTTGACAACTCTAGTCCGCACTAGATCAATAATAGACAAGCCATTGTCGCTGAACTTACAACTTTGTCAAGCAAGACCAGGGCACTGATCCAAGAATGACAGTGCACACCATTATGTACAGGAACGCAACTAGTGTTGGCTTGGGAATTAAGCCTCCCCCCAAACAAAGCTGAAGCCCCCACAATAAATCAAATTCCCGGCCCCACTACATGCTTGTGCTACCGAACTCGCCATGCTCAAGGCTTAACACTTTGACCGCGGGCACAATTATAGGCCAGGCGCGGCTAATATAGGCCAAAAGCCCAAAAATGTAGAAAATTTTTATGTAATGATTTTTGACATCCTTTTGTTTAAAGTATCAAAATAACTGTTCCTTTTGCCTGTTTTCCTTACTGTCACACTGCAGGGGCCATCGAAATTGTGTTCAGTGTGAAACAGTTTGAAACATTTTAGACCTACTACGCACAGTAGGCCTACAGGCTCTAAAGGGCCAGTTTCACAAAAATAACGCGTTTCCTTGCGTCTTCCCTGCTTGCTGTAAACAACACCTTTCTTGCAAGGTCCTGCTTTGGTAGCAGTTGCTGGGATAACCTCCAGATAATGCTGTCCACCGAGTCTAGATAGGTCCGAAGCCTGAAGGCCACCGATGGGGCGGCTGTCTCTGGCCGATCTTGGCTTCCGAGGAGAGACCGAATAACATTATTTTGTAATGAACCAAATCTGGCTCTTAGTTCCTCCAAACCTCGTGTACACTATCAACAAAAGATTCATCGTCTAATTCGCACGACATCTTCACAGGCTGCTGTATACTAAACCTTTTCTGTTTCATATAAATTTATTATGTTTACCGCAAACCTACACCAAGATGGCGGACACACCAACAGAAGCTTCATATGTTCCATTTTTTAGTCACTACACATTGCCAAAGAAAATCTTATATGCATTCAGTAGGTAGCAGCACATGTCCATTATTATTTATACGCGGCAGGAAATATTACTGGGACACTGAGCAACCTCTGAACGGCTGATACATAAGGGACGTGTATACACGTTCCTAACGTCTGAACCATCCCAATTTGCGATGTGTTAACACGACCCTATCGGCCAACGTGTTAAGCCCCCAAACGAATAGTCCTAATTACGTTACTGATTATGTATATAGTTAAGGACTGTCCATTTCAAGATCATTAAGACAAACTCCGTTAATGACAAGAATCATTTTGGCAATATTAGAGTTGCTTGACCTCCCTGTGAGAATATGATGTGAGGGTAGAACTCAAACAGAAGTTGAACATTGCAAATTGTGGAGGGAATTGCAAGAACAGAAAGACCTTAAAGATAATGGCTCACAAACTTAGAACTAGTGTTCAGTGAAAATTCACAGCTTGACTATTAGTACAGAACACAAACAAAGGTATGTGGAAGAAAGAGCTTAGATATGCAGTGAAACAAGGCTTCCTACTCAACAGATGATGAAGTAGTGCAAATTCCTTCACAACCTGCCCAGATGTGTTTATCTTTTAGCAGTTTCATTCCATCAAATCCCACAAGCGCTAGTCATTTAAAAACTTTTCATGAACAATATTGGAGATGCTGCTAATGTTCTTCATCTTCAATTTCTGACTTCACAAGACAGACCACCTCATTCACCGTTTCTGGGGAAAATAATTCAACCCCTGTGTCTGAATCTGACAAATCCTAAAACAGAGAAACAATCCTCAACTTCAGTGATAAAATTAATAAATATTTATATATCACTGCTCAAACAACTGCTTAATCTTAAAAGTTGGCTGATTTTATTGATTCTCAGTGACAAAATATGGGCAGTGTATGGACAAGTACCAAAATTCCTTTCACTCCTGTATTTAGAGAGCCTTCGTAAATAGGCCTACTGTCTGAAACTGACAACCTTTTTGAGTATACTATTTAGTTAGAAGCACAGTCATTAACAGGTATTTAGATAGAAGTTCTCAATAAAGAAGATATACAGCATATTACATTTCCAGCACAACTGGAATTAAACAGGAGCTGATGATGAATAAAGCCTCTTGCAATTCAAGCTGCTGACTCTTTCAAATCTACAGTAAACTCCAAACTCACTTATCTTGCAATGCCTACCCTGCTATCTGCTAATTGCATGTGAGATGCCATTATAATGACATGGTTGTATTATGGTGCCATATAAATTGTCATCATTAGGGGTCGTCCATAAAGGACGTCTGCAGAAAATGACTCGCTTTGGACCCCTCCCTACCCCTTGTCCCCCCTCATTGCGGACGTCCTTTATGGATGCTCCCTTATCATTAATTATTATTAAAGAGCAGCTTTTAAACAGATAAAGAAACGGAAGAACACGATCGAATGTCCAGTTGGAAACTACAATCAAAAGCAGTTGTCAGCACGTAATTGGGATGGCATCACATGCTTGCTAGATGCTTGGTCTTTCCCAAAAATTTGAACTTGTTCACCATATCATCTGGCAAGTAATGAAAATGACGACACATTGGTGAAAAAAATGCTAATGAGACTAATTTCCCTTTGGGTTTATAAGTTTTTGCAGCAGAGATTGTCAAATGCAATATCGTGTATTATTACAAAACAAACAGAACTTGGTGTAGAACACTGATTGTGTGCATAACTAGTTAATTCATTTGTGAGCAATTCTGTAGCTCATTTACAACAAAAACAAACCAAAATAACAGAAACAAGGACATTGCAATAGCATGTAATAGTGATCACAACTGCCAATAATATGGCTTTTGAGGCCTACCATAACCTGTCTGCCATTCAGTACTCTGATGTTTAACTGTGAAAGTTGTTCTGGAGTGGCATTTATCAGCTGGATTTTTTGACTTCCTGTTTCCATCATCATCAGCTGAGATATATTCACATCCTGAAACCAAGGCACTTGCTAAAGTCGACCAGCAGAACAACACAGAATAGGCAACACAACACACATTCAGTTATAATTAGAACTGTCAAAATTTAGTAAAATGCAACCTGGATGCCCAAGTCCAATCTGAATGGGTAGCCGAAAGCCCGTCACTGGGTAAATACTTTAATAAAACCACACAATAGTTGCACCTATTATGCACTGAATGTACAACTGTGGTAAATACTTTAATAAGACCACACAATAGTTGCACTTATTATGTACTGAATGTACAACTGTGGGAACATTCAATGCAACCTGACTCAACTGCTAAGCCTGCACAAACTAGTTTAAACTGCAAGAGTGAGATCACTGGCAATATCTCAAACACCTGTGACAATGAGAGTGAGTTCACTGGCATATATCTCAAACACCTCTGGCAATGAGAGTGAAATAACTGGCATATTTTTCAAACACCTGTGGCAATGAGAGTGAGATTACTGGCATATATCTCAAACACCTGATATGATATGATAGAAGCCACGTGTCAGATAGCTCAGACCACGGCATCTGAAATTATATTTACCTCCTGATTCATTACATCCAAGTCAGCATTTTGGAAGGATTCATCAGAAGGAATGAACTCGACGGTTGATGCTTCAGAACCTGAATTTATCACAGATGGCACCTTGCCACGGAAAGCTTTGACGGTTAGCGGCATACCGAGCATCTTGCGACGGAAGGCAGTCCTACATTTAGAATCCATGTTCAGTTTAACGTGCTTCCAGTCATCCTCTGTTATTCTGAATCGATGGATAAGGTGACCTGGAATTCACAGAAATTTTATCATGGGGTTGTCCATAAAGGAAGTCTGCAGTGAGGGGGAGGGAGGTGTTATCCTAATGCGGACAAGGAGGAGGGGTGCGGACCAGTCTAAATTTCATACAGTTTGTTCAGTACAACCTGTGCCTTAAACATCAACTTCAGTCAGATGGCAGACAGTCTGTACTGAATTGGTTCATCATTAGTAATGTTCGGTTGCAGACAGCTCAAAAACCATTTCATCAGCGTGCACAGGGGCTGTGGAAAATAGTACACAGAACGATGATGACATTAAAAAGTGGTAATTTGAGTTTGGCATGCAAAAGCAGCAGAAAGGAAAATTCAGTTGATGGGTATGTGAGCCTGTGCTGCCATGCTGTAGGAGTGTTGTAACAAGTCCAAAGTACATGTAGGTCATTTTCTGTGGACATCTTTTATGGACGACCCCTAACAGACCTATATAAACAACTGCTACTGATAAACCTTAAATGACTGTTAAATCACTGATAACTCATTAGAATACACTTATCACAACTCTTAATAATTGCAAAGGACCTAAACTGTTTGACTTCAAAGAATAGCACACAAACGTCTCATGTCAAACAGGGGTGGGTGGGGTGCCTCTGGTTGGATACATTGATACACTTCACGTAAATAATTTGAGTGAATTAATAACTTATTGCAAACTGTCCTGTAAAGTCAACCCAGATATGAACCATCACCATTTTTCTCTTTATTTTTTTACTATTCTATTCTAGTTTTTATGGCCAAAATATACACAGCTATTCATCGGTCTCGTGTTCATCCAAACATTAAGATCCCACGTATGGAGTCAAGGTATCCACCCCAATGCACTGTTACTGCCCATGTTGGTTCAGCTTGTATAGCCCTTTCTATACGTGGTATCTCAACCATCAACAGATGGCTGAGGCTCCCACTCAGCTCTACACCTACCTCCATGTTTAAGTGTAATAAAGTTTTGAAGCTAGTGTTTATGATGTAACGCGTATTTATCCCAATGTGAACAACTATTGTTACCATCGGCATATATATATTCATGCACTTAGGGCTTTACGTCTGTCTTTCTGCGAATATCAATAGGAACAGACAAAGAGAATGCCAGACACTAACACCCAAGAGAACAGACAAAGAGAATGCCAGACACTAACACCTAATTCCGTAGATAAGCAGAGGATCTAGCTGTTTCTTTCCATGTTTACTGTGACCACTCAGATTGGATGAGGCCAACGTGTCGCGATCAAAAAGGTAATCTAACAGCGTCAGTGCCATCTTCATTGGCGTCTGGCAGTTGGAATTTATGTGCAGCAGATCTCTGAAAAACAAAATTTCTTCAGTCAGTCTACTAAGTTTCAAACAAATGATATTCACAGACAACAGTTAAACAATTGTAAGCTAAAACTGAATTGTTTGTAGAGCTACACTATGGCAGCTTGGCAGTGGCTTCTATCCCCCCTAAACAGCCGGGCTCAATCCCTACCCTCCCCCCATGGACCGGGCCTCCCCTCCCAGACAGTGTTTAATCTACTCCCCTTGCTATGGGGGGAATCAAGCGTTCTCGGGGGGTACCCAACATATTTGAAAAGTTCAAAAGTAGTGAGTGTTTTCCAAGACTTTTCTCGACCAAAAAACTTTCGAAGGGGGGGTAGTAACGACAGTTTTTCAACAACAGTTTTCCCCCTCACCACAGGAAAAGCACGATAAATCCTGCAATTATCCATAAATTTCACACTTTCTATACATAATTTCATCTGTTTAATTTTTCTGGGGGGGAAACTCAATCCTGGGGGGAACTTTACCCCCCAGAGACGTCTAGATTAAACACTGCCTCCCAGATCCCATATTGCCGACGTAAATTTTAGCTCATTTCTGATTAGAAAATGTCTCTGTAATTCATAGGTTTCGTCTGCTAAAATATCATAAATCCAACTTCTATTTATGGGAAGAAAGTGTGATAAAAATTGAAAAATCTTTCCCCCCCTGATTTTCACTGGGCTCAACTTGCGCCCGCCCTGTATAGGGATAGAAGCCCCTGCAGCTTGGTCACTGGTCAGTATGATATATGCCAGGGCCGGCCCTAGCCAAAATGGCGCCCCAGGCAAAGCATAGTCTACATTTGACGCCCTCTGATCTCCACTCAAGGGTCCACCCCACGTCGCAACCCAATGATGAACCAGCCAGAACATTGCACTCAACTGAGTTATTTATTATTATGTTTTGTTAGTACACTCAACCCTGGATAATTTGAATTTTGGGGTATGGTAAAAATCAAAATCACTTTGAATTACAGCAAAAATTCGAATGACCGAAAAAAGAAAAAATATTTATTACAAAAAATATTTGTTGAAGTAATCATAAATCTTTTTCTGCGAGTAGTTTTCTCCACCATCATCATCATCATCATCAGGATCCATGGGCCGAAAGCCCGTAGGTGTCCAATGCAAATTTCGTCATCCGTTTCCATAATCCTCTGTCTTGCGCCAATACACTCAAACTGTGTAGGTCTTGTTTGCACCAATCCCTGATGTCATCAGTCCATTCCCTGTTAGGTCTTCCTCTTCGTCCACTTCCATCCATCATACCCATCATGACAGTTTTTATTTTTCTATTATTGTCCATTCTGCATATATGTCCAAACAGACCCAATTTCCTTCTCATTACTGACTGTATTAGATCTTCCTTTATGTGTAATCTTCTTCGGACCTCCTTATTTGTCACTTTCATTGTCCAATTCAGATGCAATATTCTTCTATAGCAGTACATTTCAAAAGCCAGGATTTTATCATGATCAGTCTTTTTAATTGTCCAGGCCTCACACGCATAAAGAGCTGTACTAAACACGCATGTTTTCAAGACATTCAGCTTTGTCTTATAACTAATTTGCTTATCGAAACACAATAAAGCTGATGGCAATTTGAGCAAATACCTGCAATATTAGTAGGCCTATATTACAAACGAATTACTAGCTCATGACTTGGCACTAACACTAACAGCTAAAGCAGTTTTGTTGAAATTGAAAATTGAAAATGTAATTGAAAAATGTGTAAAAAAGTGAAAGACCTGAAACTGTTAAAACACATTTTTTTGAAAATGGCGCCCCCTAGATTTTGGCGCCCCAGACAACTGCCTGCTTTGCCTGTGCCTAAGGCCGGCCCTGATATATGCAGTATATGATTCGAATGCTAGACATGGCAGATATATACTCATAACTCCAAATTTTCTGTAGCATCCTTCAAGGTGACAAGGAGTCATGCATTGGGTTTGTGCTGCCAATGATGCAGAAGTTGAAAATCAAGTTAAATGCAGTGCCAATTAGAATGATGTTAGAGGATGCTCATGTACGTTGGGTGACATTGCTAGGTGGCCAGAGGAGGAGTGAGTGACGCTCCTTCTGGTATGTGTACGTGGGTGTGACTGTAGTGTGGATGTTACTTGGAGTGGTGTTGCTATGACTCTTTGGTAAGTTTGCCTATGTCTGGATGGTGGTGTAGGAAGGAGTGTGAGTGTCTGGCTGGATCTGTGTGATGGTAGTCTTAATACGTTTTTAGTTTGTCTTGTTGTATCCTTACTGTTATGTCTAAAGATATCTGACCCGTCTATTTAAGCCTCTGGAAAGGGGGCGTAAGAGACTTGTTCGGTTGTGCGTTTATAGCAGACAGTTTTGTTGTGAATAAATTCTTTTAATGAAAACGAACTGTCGTCTTCACTGTGGGTTTGGACACCTCAGGACAATGCACACGGACGAGTTCTTACAATGACTAAACCTCTTAACGCTACACTTCTGACGAGCTTCGATAAACGATTTGGATGTCTTTCTGACGATACTCGATAGTGAATTCCTCATAGCAGTAGTTTGTCTTCCAAAATTCAAACTCAATTGAATTGTAAACCCATAAGTGAAAGTAAGATGCTCCATGCTTCTGCAGAAAGCAACAAAGAGTGTGAATGATGAGTGTGACACCACTGTTCATAGCGACAAAGCAGTGCCATTCAATTCGGTTTGATACAGTCATAACTTCTTTGATGATTTATCCACTATAGGCAGAGGATCTTCATTTGAACTATCAGAATAATACGTCACGTGAACTAGAAATTTTGGACAATCATCCACGAATCAATTCAGTGTTTCTGCACTTCAACACAAGCATTCCATCCAGTGCTCAAGTAGAGAGACTATTAATTTTAGTAATGCAGCACTAATTCTCACCACGAAATGATGTTGTTTATCTGCTCTTATTAAAAGTTAACCAGCACTACTAACTGAATGTTAACACAGTAGCAAATTGCAAGCTTTCTAACAATTATCTGTAGCTGAAACCTATAAAAGCTAAATATTTTAATTTAAAATAGCAAATAGTATTTAAAAAATTTAGGGCCTATATACAATTTCAATAGTTTCCTACAGGTGCTATTTACTATTCTATTTAAATATTCACCTGCCTATTTATCCCAACATTACAAACATGTAAATGTGAACCAGGACAAACCAGAAAACTCCTCAGCCTTTTACTTTGGCCTAAAGTTACATTTTGTAACTCGTAAGCACAAACTAATCGATAAATGTCTTGATCTTGGTTTGTCCATTTAATTTAATCGAGTTCTCCAACTCTCTTGCAAATTGGCAAACCATGTTTAATAAATACATTACAGAACAATTAGTTTGTCCAATAATTACGAGTTCTGGTCCGTTTAATTCCTTAATGGTAAAACGTTAAATCTCATAAAATACCAAAGATAGTCGTAATGTCTCTAACGATCTTGAGCGGCCTCAAAAGTGGGAATGCTGTCTGGAGTCATTTCAAGCACGAATCAGTCACAAGTTCTGGTCCGAGAAATAAAAGTTCGTGTATCATCAGTGGTGTTGGTGTTAATGAGGGAAGCTATGTGGCCAGCTCATACCCGGTAAAATCATTCATGACTAATCTACTCAATCATCTCAAGTATATACCATCCACCTACATACAAAGAAGTCTGCGCTGCAGGGAGTGATAGAAAGAGGTGCATTAAAATAGGAATTCAGCGAAGACATTTAAAACTGGTTAAATCAGGTCAGATGGTCAGTTGGGTGGGTAACTGTTATTAATCGCACAAAATGTGCATGGAATATTCATGAAACCAGATTTCTTTTGCCTTCACCTGTCTCAATCCCACTGGCTAATGCTGTGGTCTCCAACACACTTCACTACTATAACTCACTTCTCATTGGCATTAATAAAGCAACTCTACATAAACTACAAATGGTTCTAAGCCTTCTTGCCAGGAATATAACAAAGACCACTAAATATACGTGTATTATGTCATATTTCATGCATTGCACTGGCTGCCTATTGAATAAGGAATACATTTTCACCTCTGCTTTGCAGTTCACAAAGTACATCTTAAACAACCGACCTATCTCCATGCTCACCCCCACACACAAATACTGTTCTCGGTCATTGGATGCTGCAACTCTTGATGAGCCCCATACATGAACAGTATTGGGCACTCTGGCTTTCTCTGTCGCTGGTCCAAAGCTTTGCAATTTGCTGTCCAATTCAGTTTGTTCATTCAATTCTTTGATGTCTTTCAAACTTAAAGACTAATGCTAAAGTCTAAACTTAAGACTAATCTCTTTCAACATGCACAACCATGTAACAACCTGGCTTCTAATTACTCTGATCTATCTGATTTTGACCTGGCTCCTCTTCCACTTGATTATGATATTTTCATTTCAATCTCCTCACTCATAGTGACCATCGACTGTGATCTCTTGGACATTATATGAAAATAGTGCTGCACAAGTCATCAGATTATATTAGAAAATACAAGGAAAGCCTAAAAAGAAAATCATTAAACAACCACCCTATTTTGAAGAGAACAAATAGTTACTTGACCAACAACCAGAATCTGAACACTGACTGAATCAAGGTTTCTGAATTTCACCAACCAAAAGACGCAGCAGAAACAGATACAAAGACAACCCACAAAGATGCTCTACACAGACCTGCACTAAACACAGGACTGAAAATATTGTAACTGGCAGCAGACCATAAGAATTAACCAAAACATCAGCACTAGGAACCAGGTAAAATGAAAAATCATTCATTCAGCCAGGATAGACTGACACTATCATAGATCAAGGGTACTTTTGGAGGAGAAGATACCAGAAGCAATTTCAGATCCTAACCATTCACCATTTCGAACTGATTCAGGTGTCAGTGCTGACAAGTACATGGTGTTCATGATCCTCTCTGGAAAATGATGAAAACTCTGCAATGCTCATGAGTCGGCTATCACATTTTTTCCATGTATTCCTCGTCCAAAGTCACAGTCAACCCAGTTGCATTACACAGCCTGCTCATTGCTTTGTGCAGTCTAACTGTTAAGTGGCCAGTCTGACTTGCTGAGAACATGGCTGCCATAGGCAGTTTACAGAAGATCTTTCTCAATGCACGTTTCATCATCTGACTGTCACGGTTGAACAACTTAAGTGCCTCCTAATAGTGGAATTGTAGGAGCCTGCTAAAAAACTTTAATATAAAGTTATTCCATGAGCAATGGAAACTCATAATATTAATGCTATCTTTCAAATTTGTGTAACAACAGGCCATTTCCTAATGCTGAACTAAATTTGCAATCCATAGCTCTGACCATATATCAGAATTAGTGTGTAGTGGAGCATGTTATAAAGAGTTTCTGGTGTACCTCGATGACAGCAAATGAGAGCATCAAGATAAATAGATCTCCATTTTGCCTTAGTGTGATTTGTATCCCCAACCAAGAAACTACTCAAGAGTCCTAAAGATTGTGTGCAACTGCCTTAGCACAAAGATCATCCAGATACAAAGAACAGCTGAAATGCACTTACTGTGGTGATATTGCCACTCGGACTCGCATCTCAGGTTTGTTTTCATCCCCAAGCCATGAACCATGAAGGTAATCCTCTGTCACCAAATCAAAAGAAGCAGCAGAAACAGATACAAATCAAGAAATACCAGAATTAAATATACACAAACGTTCGACTTCATGAAAGCATTGCCATCCAGCTAACAAACTAGATAATGAAATTCGTAATTTTGACTAACAGCAACAGTTAATGATAACATCAGTTGTTTATTGCCATTTGCAGACATGGACATTTTTCAATATAGAAAACAATGAACTTGATTGAGAAAATGCAGCAACTGATCGATCAACTGCCTTCTGTCCTTCTGGTTATGACAAATATTGGTTGCAGATGACCATTTCAGTCCTTTCAGTGAAAGGAGCAATGTTAAGCTATCTTCACATATACATGTAGGACTCAAGAGTTATCTACTGACCTTCTCGGTTCAAGGTGATGAAATTGAACTTCCGCATATCACCCGACATGTTTATAAAATCTGTTAAGAAATGACAGTTAATTAGATGGCACAAATAATATAGTTAATAATAAAAATAACAATCAATTTTCTATATTAGCCGATTTTCGTCTGAATCCAGTGCAACTGCAACAATTGAAAGGTACATTCTCTGATGTAACAGAGGCCAGGTTCTCCTCATATTTTTAAGCGCTCTTGACAACCTTTTTGACTGCATTAATAACCAGTAATGAACCGTGCAGTCGCACAGGGCCCGCAACATGGGGGTCCGAAAATGTCATAGAAAGTTAACATGAAGAAGACACCTTAATAATAATATTATGGTTTCATTCAAATCTTCTCTTTTGTCAACAAATAAAATGGTACCAACAGTGTAGTTGGTTTCAAAAATATATTAGTGCTATAATATTTTAGCTTCCTCTATATCCCAGAATCTTTGTGACGATTAGCAATTTGACTTGTGTCATGGGGTCCATAAAGTATACTCTGCACAGGGCCTGAAATATCCTAAGGCCAGCACTGCTGATAACATAGTCTTCCCTCAAACACTCAACAAAATAGCTATTAAAACTGAAAAATTGTAAACCAAAGCCAAAAGATTAGAACTCAAAATCACCAACTGAGGTTAAAACAGCCTCTAGCAAATTCATTCTTTCCACATTAACAATTCATAAGAGCCAGTCATAAAGAGAAATCACTAACTTTTAAATATTAATGTTATTATTAAATATACAGCACAGACATGTGTGTACCCTCAGTTTCTTAATAAAGAATATGACAACTAACCAATCATTTTCATCTCCTGTTTTGCAATATCAGAAGATTGTGACTCACAGTCAACTTCGAACCTAAAGCATTCATTGCACAACCACTTCATATACAGGTAATATGTTCATCAATATAAAAATAACAAAAACAAAATAGTTTAGAATTACTTATTGAATTAATTTATTTAATCTTAGTAATAATAATAATACGATTTGTATAGCACTGTAGATCAGCTGAGGCCGAAGAAAAGGGCACAGTACATGTGGTCAACAAATCAACGATAGTCATATGATTGCTTAAAAATATAAGCTTTGAGCTGTTATTTAAATGGCTCCAGAGATGGCACATTCTTTACATGGTCAGGAAGACTGTTCCATGCAGTGGATCCTGCGACAGAGAGGGAACAGTCGTCAAACCTTGTAGACAACCGTGGGACCTGCAGCAGATATGATGAGAATCGTAGCCAACATCTGTTTCGGTTGTCTGCTACCCGAATGCAGTAGTCTGAGATGTAGTCTAGCAATGTAATGTCGATCTTCTAAATTCCTCAGCCCCACACAAAACCCATGTCAGAGAGACCAGCTTATTCATCGGCACCATATCAAATCAAGTCTGCAGGTCGCCGTCTGCGAACGAGATGGCAAGGACGGCCGATAATCGGCTGTTGTCGGCGGTTATATGGAATGAGGACCACGTCCTGCGCAGACTATTTCCACCAACAATCAAACGACATTATAGCCTAAGGCCGCGCCGTCATGACTTCATTTTGCCAACAAAGGATGACAAAAACTTTATCCCTAGAGCCCTTTATCAAAACTTAACTTAATCGGTGATCCTAATGCCTAGGTCTTTTCAACCTCTTTTCTTTTCCTATATTAATGTATTTAACCTGTTTGTACTGAGCTGCGGTTTGCCAGCCTGATTGGTTATAATAAACGAAGATATATATATATATATAGTCTATTTCTTACATTGTGCAAACCTAAATTTCCATTAAATCTGAGCAAAGGCTTGTCAACAAGTGTAGAAAAACACACAAGGTACATCCATTGTATACCAGAGGTAAGTACTATGTAAAGGTAAGAACCACAATATGCAGGATAATGTAACATTCCAGAGAAATGGGCCGGCCACTCAATCGTGAAATATGGGTATTATTCATTGTTTCCACTACCTTTAACCACTTTGATTTTTTAGCAGACAGTCGAGATGGCCAACCCAAACTCAATTATGCATTGTTGTCTTTGTTGTATTCATAAGCCTGAAGCCATGCACAGACTGGTTGCAGAATATAAGCCTTAAAGATGCACATGGCTTTTTGGTTATTCAGAATAACAGTTTGATGGCACGCACATCTACAAACTGTGCAAACTCATTGGATTCTTCATAATCCAGAATATAAGACACTGTAATGTCAAATGTCTTAATCCTTCCTTTTTAATTTCTTGATTGCGATAAACTCACAACCAGTAATTCCGATAGTGTGCGTCTACCAATGTTTGTCTGAAGTTCGAACTCTTTCTCTTCTTTTAGCACGTTAACGACGAGAGTGTACTGAAACTGACTGGGAAACCAATGCAGCTCATCATTAAAGTGTTAAGAAATACCTAAAAACTCACTATTTCTCATTGGTTTTCAAGAATTTGGAGATATAACAGCTTTTCACCTGGCGACTGACTGACTGATTCGCATCTCTGTGTGCACATTAAAAATGTTTGTAATAATAATAATAATAATAATGATCCCAACCAAGACGAAGTATATGTACATGTAGTGACGTCAGTCTTTGTAAAGTGGGGCTGCAGAACTCTGAAGTCGCTTATACGGGTCACATTGTACAGATATGCTATCACAGAAGTCAATTGTGACGCTGGGGTCAAAACCCGTCACATGTCGGTTTCTGACCTTTCTATTCAGTCATATTCTACAATTAATCTGCTTCAAAATACTTTTTACAGAATGAAAATATCTTTTTTCTAACTGAAGTTATGCATGTTTGATTCTTTATTAGTATAGAGTGAAAAACTCTAATAAAAAGTTTCGGGATATTAGTGTCATCAAAGTCCTCAGCAACCATTACTTGATTATTCTGCAATTTCGCTCTGCAATAGAGGGCTATATTCTGCATCAAAATCGGACTACTACTTTGAAAATTATAGCAAATTCACAGGCAACTGCTGAATTGAAGAATATTCTACATTTTGACCCGTCACGTCTATTTCAGCTTCTAGCTCAGTAACTAGGAAGCGACAAGCGACGGGTTTTGAGCCCTGGCGTCACAATTTGTAGCACAATGATTACGCGAAAATGGGGAAACATAAATAAGCTTGTATTGCAGCAATTAAAGGAGATATCAGTCATAAGCATGAAAACACAGCGATCACAGAAGTCACAAGTAAGCTTATAATCAGACATAAAAAATGACACATACGAGTGATTATGGAAAGTCAGTAGTAAACTGTGAGCACATACTGCTTCATATTACAAGCTTTATTATTTTTATTTATAAAGTTTGCAACACATGCAGTCTTATGTGCCAAAGTCAGTAACGAAACCAAGCAGGTCCTTCGGTGCATGTCAGTTGCCATGACAATTCGTAGATTTGCCCTTTGTGTCATTTTTGCAGATTATTTAGTCTAAATGCAGAATTTTCTCTCAGCTCCTTGCAGCTCAAAAATGCTTTGCTTGACAGTTACCCAGCAGCTAAATAAAAAATCGAGTAAAAACCCTGTATTCATTAATGCTTTACTTTCACAACACCTGAGAAGCAAGCACATACACATTCTTTTGGATGTTGTTAGGGAATGAGTTTTGATATCTAGATCCTTTCTGAATCATTTGCTCCAACTTGTCCTCAAGGTATTTGCTGTTGATGCATATGCCTTCCAGTTTCTCTTCCACGACATCCAAACGATTGCAAACCACTCTTCCAATGCTTGTCACCAATTGCTGTTAAACACATTACATTCATCCTCCTTGTCAACATCATCATCATGGTCATAAAATCATCCCACTAGTCATTGTTCTCATCATCACCATCACTACCATAATTATTATCTACTTCAACACAGTCACCATCTTAATCACCATCACAGCTTCTTCATCATTATGGTCACTTTCATTCATTGTGATGGTCATCATTACAAATAACAGGGCCAATTAATGCATCCTGGTTCTGTTTCAATATCCTTTAGTCAACGGTCCACTGAATATCATACAGACGATTATGACCAAACCTTTACAGCTAGCAAAGAAAGCCTCTCTCCCTCTCTACAGCTTACAATCTGATTGGACTCTACTGTTCTCCTGATCCTTGAAATCTGTCTTAGTTCACAAAAACTAAAGAGTTAGTCACAAAAACTGAGTTAAACAGGAAATTTGGCAGGTAGAATTAAACTATGTAGGCCTGTAGGGCTGTCAATGGGCCTTCGAAATCCATTTGAAGGGCTGTACTCTTTGGCACTGCACTGGCTCCCCAGGGTCCACTCTCCATTCTTTTTATGCTTGCCTCAAATCTCTTCTTTTCAGCTGTGCTGGGGTCAGGAGTGCTCCTGAGTAGTAGCCTTGAAGAAGCGCTATATAAATCTTCATAATGAATGAATGAATGAATGAGTAAACACTGCTTAATATTGAGAGTATTACCATCATCACCATCTACATGCCTGTTGTTTCCTTATTTCCGTTTGCCATTTACCGGTATTAAAAGTGCTCAATGCAGTCAATCTGTTTCCTTACTCGGACAATCAAGGCTTCTCTTGGAGACAACAGCCGGTCTGTGTCACTCTTTATCCTCTTAACAGATGGTGGCTCTGTAAACACTTCTGTAGACATCTCACATTGAGGAACCTCTGAAACAGCAAAATGGTTCACTTAAAACTTTTACTTATTATTTATTAACAACAGTAATCAAAATCCTACATGTAATACTAGTAGCCATTTCTGTCCGTTATCAATCTCTGTAATTTGCTATAGTATGCCTCATACAATATATAGAATAGAACTTATTTTCTCTCAGGTAAAAGGTCAGATGAAAGCCAGGCAAATCCTGTCTTATGTACTTCCATCAATAGTATCAATACTCAACAGCTGCAAAGTAAGTCATAAAAATAGTCATCTACTCTCGTATTCTTGAACTACAAATACTTGAAAGTTAGTAAACCAATCACTGCAAGAGAAAGACAGTTTTCTGCCAATAATATGTAGCATAGATGTCTATCAGTCTCTAAGGGAACTGAAGTCATCTAAAGCTTCTAATACTGCAAAGTCTACAAATAAGTTTTTGGGGCATAATAATGGTCTTTGTGTCAAAAATAATTTGGTGATGAAAATGGTCTGCAAAACTCTGCATGCTAAACACCTCAAAGGCAGTAGCATAGACAACAGATGCACAGACAAGATATCCCAGTTAAGCATCGTCAAGCATTGCTCCTAGTGGAGTGGTAATAGTAACTGTAACATGGCATTTATAAAGCGCCACTTCAAAACAACACTCATCAGAGGGAATCCCAGCCTGAAGTCCCAGAACTAGCGGGAAATAATGCTGTCTCTAAGCATTTGCAGTAGAGGAGACAGACAGAGAGGCTCCCATCGGAGACCAGCAGGGAGGGCTTCCGAGAGGCACAGCCAACAACTGCAAAGCTGTGCAGTGGAAGTTCAGGTTTTGGAGACGACCAGGTCTCTGTGTGCCTCCGATCACAGAGAACAGCAGCCAGGGACAGCGGAAATTAGGACACAGAGTTCCTTTAAGTAGATCGGGGTGCAACCAGTAACAAAGTTCTGCACTGAATATGATGCACTCTCAAATTGAAAGCCAGTGGAGCTGCTCCAGCATGAATCAGGAGATAAGGCCAAACTTGGGCATACCGCCAATCAAATGAGCGGTGGCATTTAAGACTGACTGTAAGTGGGAGATTCAGAAGGATCCACAGCCACAAAGCTCATGTTGCCGAAGACAACTCTGGAACAGATCAGAGAATGGACCAGAGTAATGCAGGTCTGAGGCGACAGGAAACAGTGCAGTCAAAGCAGATCAAGAGAGGCATATATGGTCAGTATAAGGGGGAAAGTCAAACCTGATTTAGTAGGGAAGTTCTGCAAGTCATTATTATCTTCCTTCTCTGGCAAAATGACTTCATCGATGCAAGATGACCCAACATCCTGCATCTCTTCCAAGATGACATCCATCACGCAATCCAGTTCAACAGAATGACTGCAAGAAACAAAACAAAACAGCACTTTCTCTACAATTCATCAAAGCCAGGCTAATGTTTTCCAGTGTTTCATGCAATGAGATGTTGTTACAGTGGAGACCTGTTTACATGTGACCTGTTTTACATATGAATCAGCCAATTGCATGGTTACACCATGGTTCCTGATGATACCTGTTTGACATGAGAGGCGCATTAACATGCAGTACAGGAACTTGCTTATAGTGTTTACAAATTGCTTACCAACTCACCAACATAGAATCTGTTGGAAGACCGGAGTGGAAACGATACGTGTTATGGTTACTGGTGCTTCTTCTTCGGTAAGTTCTTCCTTTTCGACTGATGACATCACTCAGTTTAGATATGACACATAGTAAAACTTTTGAAGAGTAATATAAATGTACATAACATATACAAAATTTATTAACTTAGTATAATGGCAGAGGGGAGCATCAAAGTTCTTACAGTGTAGTTCTTGTGTAGAATATCTAGCAGCAATAAACAAGTATACAATGAAAAAACCCAGGCCAATGTTTCAAGACAGTGGTGATGCCTTTTCAGTTTTATTCATTTTGACTGTAAGTTTAAATCAAACATGCGTCATAATTCAATGGTCTAAAGTGGCCCTTTAAACGCTTAGCAATTATTGATACTTTTCACTCTTAACCCTTTCGTTACTGGACTCGTCGTGCCGACGGGTTACCAAACCCATCTGCTGTACTGCACCCGTCGCCGCGACGGGGATACAACCTGTAGCTTATAGTCAGGCCCAGTATGCTGCGTGGGTGATATAACCGTATATTACGATGGTCTGAACATTATTCTCTTGTAAAAATATTTGTCTATGGAAATTTTTCACGTAGACCACATTTGCAAGCGTCGATTGTTCATGGTAAAAATGGCGAAAAGACATATGACTGGTGAAGACGTTTTGAAGGAAATTTTTAACGATAAAGACAGTGATGAAGACGATTTAGAGTTAGATTTAGGTGTAGATGAGTTAGAAGTTAGAAGTTGACAACATAGCTCGTCTGACTGGCAAAAATAATTTTCCTTCCAAACGTGAATACGAAGGAACTGGACAAAAACGAAAAGCGAAGGCAAAGCAATGCCGAGTTTGCTATGCTCGTGGCGTGCGAACTGAAAGTGGAGGTATTGTGGAGACAACATGGGTTTGCACCACCTGCCCATCAACACCTGGTCTTTGTGTCGAAAAGGGATGTTTCGCACTGTATCACACAAAACTTGACTACACTGCTGGGTGAACTAAACATTTGTTCCGGCTTACGTTCGGTTACTGACGATATGCAATCTAAGAGTGATGCATCAATAATTGGTTTGAAACAAACGTTAACGTTTTGTTGCTTATTTCGTTTTTCTTGGTGATCACACACATACAGACATACGGACATACATACCATAGGAAAAACTCATTGAAAAATGTAAAAAACAATAATTCCAACTTAGTTTAACTGAATAGCTAAAATAATGTAATTTTCACATAATCTCATATTTTCCCTAGAATTCCCCCGTACGGCGCCTGGGAACGTGCGCAGTAACGAAAGGGTTAAACATAGATGTTGCCCATCGACCTGATGTTGCCCCACTTCAAATTTTGCTTCTAAAGTTAAATATGATGTTTTAAATTTCCATCGGCAATTATATTTTGCAAGCATAATTATTCGTCAGTTTGCCTTTTTAAAGATTGAGAACGAAAGACAGGCCCGGGTTAGTGATAGAGTGAGAGCAGAAAACAGACAGACAGAAAATGAAAAAGGCAGAGAAAGAAAGATGCAGAAAGAGAGAGAGAGAGAAAGAGAGAGAGAGAGAGAGAGAGAGAGAGAGAAAGACAGACAGACAGACAGACAGACAGACAGACAGACAGACATAGATGATAAATGGATAAATAGATAACTAGATAGATAGATACATGAATGGATGGATGGATGGATGGATGGATGGATGGAATGGATGGATGGATGGATGGATAGTTAGGCAGATAGGCAGGCAGACAGACAGACAGAGACAGACAGAGACAGACAGAGACAGACAGAGACAGACAGAGACAGACAGAGATGGGTGGATGGATGGATGGATGGATGGATGGATGGATGGATGGATGGATGGATGGATGGATGGATGGATGGAGATACAGACAGAAATATAGGTAGACAGAGAGATTGATTAAAAGTGCGATGACGAAAAAGTGCAATTAGGTTGAGAAAAAGTGCAGCTGTATAGGTTGAGAAAAAGTTAAATGAGCACGAGACTAAAAGTAAGTGAGTCTGAAAGCGAACGCACATGGTGGCAGCAGAGAAAGTACGTGAGAGTGAGATTTACGGTAAAGTGAGCGAGAGACGGAGAGTATACACGAGGCAGAGATTCAGATTCTCTGCTTATTCAGCTTTGCTTTAAACGTCTAATAACGTTTAATCAAAGACAACTATATAGGCCAGCTTAAAGAATACTACGTCAAAATGGAAAACAAAACTGCTTGAGAGACTGCAGTGAATGGACTACCCAAATGTCTAACTTGCAATGCTAAAGCCCTACAGAGAAAATGTGATGCATTTGGCCCATCACATTTCTCAAGTAAGCAGTTGAAAGACAGTTGTGTGTGTTAACATCCAACTATCTTCGAACTCCTTAATCTCCCCCCTTTAAGTCCGAGAATGTAACAGATTCATTCAACAGTATCAGCAGGTCTTGCTGTTCATAATGACATCATGTACCTGTACAGAAAACGGACATCACTCACCCTTAAAGAGTTTGCAACAGTTTGCTACCTCGATGCAATTAAATGGTTACATTGTTGACGTGTGGACAATTGACAGAAACCAAGGAGGATTCACGTATCTTAAACTTTACCTTCACCGCAATCGCCGAATGCGACCTAAAGTAAAGCAACAGTAAGACATAAAAAAGACAAAGACTGAGCGAAAGAGACAGAAAAAAAGTTTTAGAATAATTCTGTGAGGGAAAGACAGCGAGACGGAAGGGAAAAATACAGAGAATACACCAGTGGTGTAGTGGGGGGAACGTGGGGGAACGCCGTTCCCCCACTTTTTTTCTCACACTATGCAAAATTCTTGCAATATTGCACTTTTTGCTTACCGGTACTTCAATATGCAGGCGTTCCCCCACTTCATTTTTTAGGACAACCCTACTGGAATACACTGAAAACGGAGATAGAAAGTATTAAATTCATTCAACCGAATCTAACTCAAAGAATTATTTATTTATTATTTATTAATTAATTAATTATTTATTTAGACCCGTTATAACTAGGCCTATTATTGCAAGACATCAATCGACGTACGTCGCTTCAAGTCAGATCACCGTCAATTTCATTATGTAATGTAATGTAAATGAACATTTATATAGCGCCTCTTCAAGATATCTACTCAGAGGCACTCTCTTTGCTAGCCTATATGACGTTAGCCGAAATGTCATTATACGAACAAATATTATTATTACATCAGTTAGCAAAATAATGCACAGTAGGCCCAAACATTATGCAATGGAAACGCCAGGATGATTCCATATAGACCGGAGCAGGGGCTTCTATCCCTATACAGGGCGGGCGTAAGTTGAGCACAGTGAAAAACAGGGTGTGTGTTTCTTTTCAATTTTATCACACTTTCTTCAAGTTACCGAGTCTTCACTCACAGTCCTGTGAAAGACCCACTTTTTTGTATGAATTGTTGTGAACCCACTGAACCGGGATTCAACTTCACCGGTATACGCTCTAATCCTCCATTATAGGTGCTTTAATTATTTTTGCAATGTAATCCATTGTATATGGTCAATTTAAAATGGAAGCTGGATTGATGAAAATTATTGTTTACCTAAATGGAGGCTGGATTGATGAAAGAAATCTTCGCATAAATAGAAGTTGGATTATGATATTTTAGCAAATGAAACCTATGACTTACAGACACATTTATCTAATCAGAAATGAGCTAAAGCTCACGTGGGCAATATTGGATCTGGGAGAGAGGGGAGGCCCGGCCCAGCAGGTTGGGGAGGAATTGAGCCCGGTTGCTTAGAGGGATAGAAGGCACTGGACCGGAGAAACCAGAAGCCAGATGACGGTGGGAACCAAGTTGAAAGAGACGAATCTAAGTTAAAACTTACTTAATTAGTACTTATAGTCCTTCCCGGAGAAAGGGTCTGTGTGCAGGTCTGCACATCGGGCAAAGCCGCGTCTCCTCCACTCGTCTCTGTACAACGCCAGCTCCTTGGCCTCATTCCACGACATCTCCAGGGATCTCAAGTCGTCTCTGGTGGTTTCCGCCTGTTCAAACAGTTCAAACAGTGACGTATAGAGTCGTACAGCAAGAGAGTGAGACAGACACAGCCGACAGCAGGAAGAGAAAGACACGACCGGAAGAGCATAGATTGAAATAGAGAAAATAAGACGCAATTTTAAAAAGATTGCTAGGAGAAAATAAGACTGCGATTAATAACACTAAAAAGTAAAAACGAAGAATATCCCAAAGAGTATGACAAATATGAAGACGGAAAACACAGGGGCACGAAGGCCTATAGAGTAGGAGACAGTGCTACAACCAAAGTACAGAGACAAGGACCTAAGAAATGAAGAAAAGAACACAGACAGCCAGCGAGACCTGTGACAAGAGGACGAGGTAAGACAGTGAGGCAGACAGACTGACCTAGGACAAGAGATAGAGGAAAACATAGAGGCAGACAGATCTAAGGCAAGAGAAGGACACAAAAAAGAGTCGGGAGACTTAAGAAGAGGAAGCAAGAGAGAAAATGGAGAGGTAGAAAGACCTAAGACAAGAGGAAAAGAAATAGCCTAACAAAGAGGCAGAAAGACCTACGACATAAATCGTCCTACGTCTCATCTAGGCTATCTTGATCTACATTCCGCTACTTACTACTTAGCACCTTCCAAATGCCCTGAAGATTTCATCAGCAACCAATCTATCAGATTCGTCGCAAACCGTCATAAAAACTCAAGCTAACCTATAGCTGCTTCCTCGAGAGTCGGCGAACTGGATCGTCTTAGTCGCTGCTGTCCGGAATTCTGATTCTTCGAGTAAGGAGCTTCATCCTGCCATTGGTTGTCGGCATCAGAGGTCAACAGCTAGCTCGCCATGTCAGATGTCAGAATAGCACTGTCGCGTCGGTGCCAAGCCTTACCGTATTTATAAATTTATAACCGTCAAGTAGTATACCGTATATATTTACTTAACGGTTATAAATTTATAAATACAATAAATACAATACAATGACCCGAAGAGCTGACATAAATACAA
This sequence comes from Aporrectodea caliginosa, assembly GCA_020284085.1. Taxonomy (NCBI): domain Eukaryota; kingdom Metazoa; phylum Annelida; class Clitellata; order Crassiclitellata; family Lumbricidae; genus Aporrectodea; species Aporrectodea caliginosa. Next base: position 1,010,494 of record JACEVL010005070.1, read on the forward strand.
TGCAATACAAGGACCCGACGGTAACAGAACTGACAGACTGCCATGCCGGACAGTTCCAAAACTTCCCACAGATCTCTAGCCTATGAAACTCATGCTGACGGTGCCATAGCGGCACACGTGTCAGGGATTGACAGTGCCACAGCTGACAGAGCTGACACGGCTGCCAGGACGGATGGTGCCAAAACTGCCGGTTTTCTCTGGTCTGTGTAATTCAAGCCAGGACGGACGGTGACAAAACTGCCGGAATTCTCTGACCTCTGTAATTTATCAACATGCAGATGCTGTATACATTAAATTTTACATAGTGCCTTACTTGAGTAGCATATAATAAAATTATGCGCCAACTCTCTGGGAGCCTTGGATGCGAATGCACCCAGAGAGAAAGTTCAGTTGGTGCGTCGCACCCAGAAGAATTCGGACATACTGTGCAATAAATTTGCAAATGTCTCAATTAAGACAGGCCACATACACAGTGGCGGCACTACACCAGGGCAAATGCCCTGGTAAAAAAGCCTTTGCCCTGGTCGTTGCCCTGCCAGAATTTTTGCCCTGCGGCCCAGGGCCTGATTAAGACTTTCGGGGGCCCTAAGCCAAGGGCCGGGTTAAGACATCCGGGGGCCCTAACCGGAAAGCCATTCAAAATTTTTTTTCCCAGATTTGGAGAAAAACCATGTTTATTACTTTGAAAAATTTCTGATGACCTTTTTTTTGCTTTTCCGTCTTTTTTCCAGAAGAAAATTGTCAAATAGGACCTTTGTACCATCTGATTTATTTTTTCCTGACAGTTGGGGCCCCTCAAAACGTTGTGGGGCCCTAAGCCATGTCAAATAGGACCTTTGTACCATCTGATTTTATATTTCCTGACAGTTGGGGCCCTCAAAACGTTGTGGGGCCCTAAGCCATGGCTTATTTCGCTTATAGGTTAATCCGGCTCTGGCCCTGCACATAATTTGCGGCTCGCCATTAATCACCCCTCCTCTGGTTACTTGTATGACTGCCCTGGTTATCCCCTATAGTCGTAAAAATGTCTGGCTCCGCCACTGCACATACGCACATTTCGGATTATGAAAGCAGTAACGTTGCATAACATGCATGTCGGTCGCCGTCACCTGAGTTTGACATACTTCTTTCCAACCACGTAACCTTGACAATAAAACAATTTTCTTTCTCCGAATTCCGAAAATGCGCTAAAACTCACCCACGGCAATAAAGAATATAAAAAACTTTCCAGGGTATAGGGCCTAATCCATGCACCCAGAGACAAAAGCAGTAGGCCTATACTGTAAAGGCGCTTTACAAATTTTTTAATAGAATACGATACAATGCAAAGTCTAATTAGACCTTTAGGCATTTAATTCTTGTCTATTAATTATTAGCAGTACACTATCGGTCCATCTAGAAAGTCGTTATTCAGACGTGGAGCCGCTGCTCAATCCAGAAGCTCTGCTTTGTCGGCCCCTCCATGCAGTTGGAGCCATCTTCCGCATGAATTGCGTCTTGAGCTCCTCAGCCTTTCTCTTCCTGTTTCGGAAACGCCTGAAGACTATCTTATTTGTTAGAGACAGCACTGACCTGGGTCGGGAGGGCCTCTGAATCTCTGAGTGGCGCTATATAAATGTTCAATTACATTTACAATTTCGATAGCTTTCTAGATATTCTTACGCTTGCTTTTCAGTTACGGAGAGGCACACAGTCATGTCGATAGGTGTCGTTTCAGCCGCGAAAGCCGCCATCTGCCGATAGAAGTCGATTCTGTTGAAGGACCTTAGCGACTCCCGACGACGATTGTAAACGGAAACATTCCACCGACAACGAAAAAGAACAGACAGTTTAACATAGCAATAGTGTCATAGAAATCACAAAGTCTTATTATACTTAATTCGTGTCTACTATAACATCATCAGTTCACTCCATCTAGGAAGTCGTTATGCACATTTCCGTAACAACTTTCTAGATATTCTTACGCTTGTGTTTCAATTACGCAGATGCACACTTGTCGATAGGTGTCGTTCCATCCGCGAGAAGAGCCATCTACCGATTGATGTCGATTCGCCAAACGGTTCCTTGTGACTCCCTGTAGGGAAATGGTTGACCGACAATGGAAAGCATCAAAGAGGTTAACAGGGCTGTGGTGGCTACTGTTCTACAAGAGTAGCCACCACATCTAATTAACAGACGGCGAGGCATCTAATTCGTGTCTATTAATTATCAGGTGAACGCCATCAGTCCATCTAGAAAGTTATCATTTAAAGTTATGCACATTTTCACAGCAACTGTCAAGACAATTCTTACGTACGCTTGTGTTTCAATTGCTCAGATATACAGTTGTCGACACGTAGGCCTAGTGTCGTTGTTCCAGCCACGAGAACCGCCATCAAACGATCTTTGCGACTCGTTACGACGATTGTACAGGAAACTGTTTTTGCGATCGCTCCACTGAAAGTGAAAAACAGCAGACAGTTCTATAAAAGCCACTGAGTCTCAACAAGTTACTCAGATAAATTTTAAAAATGTTCAAATTTAAAAATAATAAACAAAATGTAAAAAATATATTGTGGGGTTATAGAAATCCACTGAGTTTCACTAACTTGTTCAGATATAGGTCTATTAAACAATTAAATGAACTAAAAATATTAGAAATTGCAGTTACATTTGATGAATGTAAATGTTTTGCGGAGCTATAGAAATCACAGTCTCACTAGCTTACTCAAATACAATTAAGATGTATTTTTTAAATTAAAAAACTGAAAAATTAAAAAAATACCAAAAAAATAAATTTATTGTGGAGCTACAGAAGTTATTGAGTCTAATCGAAAGTCAATTTGCTTCAAAATTTGTAGCTTAGGGCCTACAGAGCGCTAACTCAATCTCTAAATTGCAAATTAAGATGAAAAATCGTTGTTTTGTAATTATTTTGGGTTTACCTGATGTCATTCGACGAAGGTAGTTCGAAACAGGAGTTGGCGCAGCAGAATTATGACGAACTTAGATGAATTACAGCAGAAAATTTCGGAAAATGTTGGAACGCTCTGCCTTGTTCGAGATCTGAGCTACGACTGGCGATTCTAAAATGGCGACAATACGATGACGTAATCATGTCATTTTGGCTTTTATTACATAAATTATTATCTGTCTATCTGTGTGTAGGCTAATGTAATGTAATGTAACTGAACAATCGTAATCGTGATCGAGCGTTTATATAGCGCCACTCTAAAAACAGAGGCGCTCCCGAACCGGGCCAGTGTCTTAACTGGTAAAGAGAGGTTTTCAGGCGCTGGCGGAACTGGTCAAACGAAATAGTCAAAGGTCAGTCCTGATGGACTGAGGTAACTGGTTCCAGCTATTGGGACCAACAATAGCGAAACTCCTAGACTGGGCTGTAGAAGTAGGCACCCGCGGGACAACCAAGTAACCACGGGCCGAGGACCGAAGAGAGGAACGACTGTGCAGAGAAGATACTGGGGTACAGAAAGCCATAATTAAGATAGTGAGGAGCAGAGCCAGCAAGACAGCTTCTGATGAGGGAACAGACCTTGAGTAATATTGGATGCCATGTATAGCGCCGCTTCGTTATCTACTCAGGCGCTCTCTGCACCAGCCTATAGGCCTATGCTGGTAGATGTAATTACGAACGAATATAATAATAATAATTATTACATCAGTTAGTTATGCTTTTAGGCCTAGAGATCTGCTTGTCTGTTTGTTTGATACATAGGCTAGACACACCGCCTACATGTATAAGCTTACAGATAGCCTATATAAAAGGCAGGCATGCAAACAGACGTAGGCCTATCCATTCACCATTTTGGTTCAAGTTGGCAAAGTTTAAACGATCGTAATGAATTATTATTAACCTGCAGCCGACAACGAATTCAATCTGTATGTCTGCTTGTCTTTCTGTCTGCATGTACACGTACACAGACAGACAGACAGACAGACGGACAGACAGACAGACACGGAGAGAGTGAGACGGACATAGAGACTATACACAGTCGTGTATCTGTTAATAAAGACGGTCATAGAGTAGGCCACTATAGGCCTATTATATATGAGACCATGGGCGTCGAGAGCCAAATCGGGCCCCGGGGCCAGGGGCTTCTATCCCTATACAGGGCGGGCGCAAGTTGAGCCCAGTGAAAAACAGGGGGGAACTGTTACTTTTCAATTTTTATCACACTTTCTACCTTCTAGATTTTCTAAACAGACGAGTCTGTTTTAGCTTGAACCTTACGATGCTTATCGTATTGTGAGCGACTCTCCTCTCCATGCCATAGGGTCTAATGGATTAATGCTCGACTAAAGTTGAGTAGATTGATGAATTTGTTGCATTTCGGCGATTGCGAATGCGAGATTTTAATCTACTTAACCCGTTGACTCGCATGCTTATACAATAGGCCTACATTGAACAACTTTACCATTGCATTGGTATCCTTGTACATGGTCAATTTACAATGGAAGCTGGATTGATGAAAGTAATTCACTGTAACTGTTTGCCTAAATGGAAGCTGGATTGATGAAAGAAATCTTCGCATAAAATTTAATAGAAGTTGTATTGATGATATTTTATCAGACGAAACCTATGAATATTACAGACACATTTTATCTAATCAGAAATGAGCTAAAACATCGACAATATTGAATCTCGGAGAGAGGGGAAGAGGGGAGGCCTGGCCGTGGAGGGGGGAAGAGGAGGGATTGAACCCGGTTGCTTAGGGGGGGATAGAAGCCACTGCCCGGGGCAGACATCCATCAGGGCCCCTCGTTTTCATTATTAAGCCCATGTCTAGTGTAAGCCTGAAAAAACGCTGTCAAACTATATTTAACGAATAGTAATAAGGGGCCGTTCACATTATCATATAACGCTCAAGGGGTAGGTAGGTGGGTTCCTGTTTTGTTAGCATTATAGGTTTATGATGGGTGGGGTAGGTTCAAGGTTTCGTTATATAACAAACTTTTTCAGCTTATGCTATTTTGCTTTTTTGTCTGACCATTGGACTTTCACTGTAATATTTTAATAAATATTCTTCATTACTAATAACTCAAATTTCAATTCATAAATTTACATCCAGTACAAATTGTATGCCTCCCAAAACGAATAATCAATTCTAGGCCGACTGCTGATAACTCCCAAAATAGGCCCACTGACAAGCAGTGTTTTTCAAATTCAAGTTATTCAACTATAACGTGGCCTAGAACTTTGCATTACGCACCCCGTAATGCAAAGTTCTTGACCACGCATACGATTCTGGTGGAGTATAGAATTCAGTCAGAAATCGAAATTTGTCTGCATCAGTTAACTTAATTACATCAGCAGATAGTCCAAAATCATTCTGATGAGTGATGACCAACTTCTGTTACTGTGCAGTCTGTGCTCACTCCTAAATCCTCTGACTGAGCAACTGAGACTGTTAAGTTTCACAGTTATTAAATCGTTTTCGTTAACAACAATGCTAACCTTTTCAGTCCCATTTCCACTGTCACATTCGTTATTGGCTTACATTTTGGTAAAGAAATTCAATAGAGACATTTCATTTACATCATTACCTAGCTATTAAATTGAAGCAATTAGACTGCATTAGGCCAAACCCACAGGTTTCTTCAGTTTGAAGGAAGTTTTAGACATTTTTGGGCCCCTGCCAGGGCCCCTGCCATAGAACTGGGCCCCGGGGCAGCAACCCCACCTGACCCCCCTCTCATCGGCCCTGTATGAGACACGATAGGACGAAATGTCCGTCGGACTACGTCCATCAATTCGATTGAATTCAGCCGATAAATGTAACTGCAAGTTATTCTATAGCGACCCTGCATTGCCTCGACCCAGGTCAGTTTTCATTACATGGATGACCTCCTTCACCACTGCTGCCCGTCTGAGAGGGTGCAAACCCTTTAAGTCCCCGTGCATCATAGACCGTTGTAATAGGCCTATACCCGACAGACGAGGTGAATAATTCTCCATGTCTTGGGCTTTAATTAGTCGATTATTCGTACTCGTCATCTCGAAATTTCTAAAAGCGGAGTCGCGGGAACCATGCACTTGATTCACAGGCGCTTAATCAAAACAGAATCGATAGGGTTAAGGTCCAAAAGGTGAGGCAAGCAGACAGTCAGACGGCTAAGGGGCCGTCCATAAATGACGTCACGCACCTTGGGGGGAGGGGTCGGAAATTTGTGACGATGTGTGACATGGGGGTGGGTGGGGGTCTGAGAGGTGTGACGTCACACCAGGTCTATGTAATTAAATTTAACAATTAACAACAATTTAATTTTAACAATAGCCTCACTAATTGTGAGTATTAAATTTTCATTATTTTTTATTATTTTAATGTATATGGGCACCATTATTAATAATTTTCTAATTATTTCATTATTTGGTCACCGTTAGATTTTAAAATATGCATGCTCTCCCTATTTGTTCCACGAGGGAGTATTTTGCTTCGCCATGGAAATTTGGTTTTAGGGGTCAGAGCTTTGTGACGTAATTTTTCAAGGGGTGTTACTTTTTGTGACGAAGTGTGACAAGGAGGGGGGAGGGGGTTCAAAATCGGCAAAAATTGCGTGACGTCATTTATGGACGGCCCCTAAGGTAGATGATGTTTAGAGTCGAAATGAGGGAGGTGAGAGGAAGAAGAGGAATCGGGATAGGATTTGTGAAAAAGCAGTGTTGTCAGTTTTGAGTGGACGACTTGTGGAGAGATAGCAAAGTGTAAGGTTTTGGTGAGTTCGTAGGATGGATCAAATATTTGTCGTAATACTCGAGGGAGTAGGCTATATAAACCTTATGGCATTATGCACCTCGGTCTCTTCACTCCATGGTCGCTTCGCTCTCCGCTCGGCCGCCAGAGGCCTTCTGGTTGTTCCCAGCGCGGGCGCTGCAACTAGGCCTACGCAATCCAGATATAAGTTTTGCTTATAGGCCTACATGTCGCCCTCTACAGTAGCTGGAATTATCTTCCGCAGCAATTGAGGCTTGAGCTCCTCAGCCTTCTTCTTTCCCTTTTTGGGACACGCCTAGGCCTACTGTATAGTAAGCAAACAAGCTTGCGACAACAACGAACAAGCATGAAAAAGGAAACAGTTTTGCAGTGCAATAAACATGCCGTCAGTCAGTTACTAAGCCTGCATCTAGAATCCACGACAGTCTGCTTGTTGACGATGCAAGTGATGTTGGCGGACATCCATTTCTCACATTAGTTGCATTGCCACCAACAAACGGAGGATTCGTTATGCGGAATCTCGCAAAACAGACAGGGAGTTGTGTGGACGGTACTGCTAACAGTTCTGTGACTCGATGTAAGCTTGAGCTTGGACTTGTTATTGTCTTTCACAGCTGCTTCCGCTGCTGCAGAATTACGCTTCTTTATCTTGATCGCCTTCTCAGCGTTCTGGACGTTCGTTGAATTTTCTTCTTTGCAGTCTCTTCTGTCACCAAATGTCTTTTGAAAGGTGAACTTGTAAAGACTTCTGCATGCCATTCATTGCTTTTCCTTTTGTCAGGATCACTAGCTCATCAAAGTTGATCCTCTCCGTGGGACGAACTGCAGACAGGGTTTTGTCATAGTTCTGACGAGATCGAGCATCAGACATAGTAGTGTGAACAAGAAGCTTTTTGAAGTGACAGTTCTGGGACTGATGAATTATCAGCGTCAATTATTGACGGCAGCGAATTTCAGGTCAGAAGCACTGGTGGTCGGTTATACGGTCATAGTAGGGTGTGAAAAAGAAGTGATTTGATGAAAAAGCTTTCTCACTGTCGTTAGATCGGTGCTCAATTCCAATAATTTCGCAATAACTAAACGCTGGTTCTCTGACGATCTTCGATGACAGACTGTTTAGTTTGTTGGACATGAAAATCAAACTTCCGACAGCTCTTTTTCCAGATCATCAGTGAAAATGGTTGGTCAACCCGCAGAACACTTTGTCACACCTCCGTCCACGCAAGCTCTTTTCACATTGTTCCGAAGAGTTTGGAGTGGAATCCCACTGTTTAGCGATTGTTTATTTGGACGCCCATCAACAAGCGCAGCCTTTACTGCTAACCTGATGACATTGTAATCGTTCGACCACTGAGCATATCGTCCACGTTAGGGCTTGGCTCAGTTATCCAACCCGAATAATCCACTTTGAATGTACAGACTCTCATGCGTTTTAACTAGGCCTACGCTTTGGATGCTTGCAGAATTAAGTAGGATTTAAAACCTGGCTAGTTCAAGCAAGACAAAGGGGTAACTTCGGCACTATACCCTAGAGCAAATTTCGGCACTGCCGGAATTAGACAAGATTTGAGTGCCGAATTTACTTCATATTTACTTCATATGTACTTCATATGTATATATATTCTGACCGTACATAGAAAATTAATCGGCTGCTATACACATTAATAACGCTCAGGGTTCTGCACTACAATATTTATACATGGAAAAAAACATAGCATTTACTTATATGATCGATACCAAAGTTTTAGCAACGCTGTGTCTGAATTGATATACAGTTAAGAAAATGCATCAAAATGAAAATGACTTACCAAGGGTGCTAAAAATACGATTCTTACAATGTTTTCTAACTTTACTAAGACTGTAAGGTCCAGGACCTATGACGTCACACCATAGAGCTTTATTGCTGCACGGTATTTCTCGGTTACCCGAGGGTGCCGAAATTACCTCTATGCCGAAATTACCCCATTTTACCCTATATATCGCTTTAAATGGCGTCCTGCTTCGATATAAAAATCACGTAGGCCCTGCTGTCTTAACTGGTTGAGACGAAATTCAGTCGTGAGGTGCACTATCGATGGCCTATGCCAGTTAAGTCAATAAAAATCGGTTCCAGGTCGAGGTCCAGTCGTCCAGACATCAGGCAAGCCGACGGCTACGATGGATGGTGATTAGAACTGGTTACAGAAGGAGAAGGAATCAGGATAGGATTTGTGAAAAAGAAATATTTTCAGCTTTGAGTACTTAAAAGACCTGCGAATTAAGATATTACAAAAGGAAGAGGCAATTTTGGTGAATTCGCGTATAACATACAGAATTAAAGCAGATGGATAAGGTAGCCGAATAATTATTTTTTTGTAATTCTGGCGGGCGTTTATTCCAGACTCCAGAGTGGCGAATCGGGCACGCGATCGACTAGGCCTATAATAGAGGGCAAGAGGGACGGAGCAGCTGTATGTGCAATTATTTGAAATAAGTCACCTTTATTCTATTTGGACTCGATGCCCTTGCTACCAGTTAAAACGAGTTGCGGGCTACTCGTAGCAGTCAATTCCCGGACGTTTTGATTGGTCTATACTCTGCTAGAATTTTCATTGACATTAGACGGGACCCACATGAACTCCATACGAGTCCCTTATAATATGGGTTAATGGGGATATGGGTCCTACATGGGTTTCATGTGAGCCTGCTGGCAGTGGAGGCGCCAGGATTTCAGGTTGGGGGGGTTGGTTAAAGCTCGAAGCCCTTCCATTTTGCCCCCTCCTCCCTGTGATTTGCAGTGATTTCCCACTTTTTTGGGGAGGGGCTGAGCCGCAGTTATGGGGAGCTAAGCCCCCTATCCCCCCTCTGGTGCCGCCACTGTCTGCAGGCAGAGTAAACACATTTCAATGTAATACAACAAATTGTACGGTAATCGCGAACTAAGCGTAGGGCACTATGGAGCTTATTTACGAGCGCTGAATATAAAATACAACTGAATAGGGCGGATAGCTTGATAGATATACTATAGTCAGTTTTAGCCTATTTCTTGTTTACACTGTTCGTCCAGCATTATACAAAACTGAATTGAAGATAGAAATTAAACATTTTAATCCGTTCTGTAGCTTAAATGCCGTGAGCACTTTGCTACCTAACTCAATAATCTATTTCAGAACCGCTCTTCTGTTTCAAGTTGGCACATACCATAATAAATTAATTATTAATAGAACCACTGAACCACAGACTATAAATTAAAAGCGCTGCTCTAAATCTCTAATATATAATAATATAATATATAATATATATATATATGTATGTATATATAGGCCTACATAAATCTTAGAGTGTCTAAATGTTCGACTTTCGAGCAATTTATGGCCATTGTCGCATATAAGAGGTCATTGATAGGTTATAGGCCTATTACTAAACAATCGTTTTTCAATAGAGGCTGTTGAATAGAGGCAACCATGTGGTGAAGGATCTCACCAGCACGCAATTCATTGAAAAATGAGCAAGGTCGAGGCCATACAGTCACTATCGAGAAAAACGTGTGCATTTACATTTATATTTAAGATCTGAAGTAGGCTAGAATATCGAACGTCTAAAAATCATTGAAGCAAAGACATACTGTGTCTGGGCCTTATCATTATTATGAAAAGGCCCAGGTATAAGAGCAAAGATCTTAGAGTCTAGGCTAGACTCTAAGATCTTTGATAATAGGTCCTTGTATTGGCTTTTAAGGACCCTTGATACGAAGGAATCTATGCTTAATATACGATCTTTGTATGGCGTTTCTAGCCGATGGTACAACGTCTATGGAGCAGTGATTCGCCATTTATATGTAAGGTCTTTGATTCGCCCTAAGTGCGACCAGTCCTTGGGATTTCTTGGTACACTTTTGGCCAATATTGGGATTTTTCTGGCAAGATCTTGGGATTTCGGAAACTGGAGAGTGATCGCACTGTACGCCCTCATTTCGCTGCAGTTTTCTGACGTAAAGTTATGGAAGAAGAAATCGATTTTTATGAATGTCATTTTTGATGTAGTTTCCGGCAATTTATGTGAATTCATCAGCGGCCGAATAGTTTCCGTCGCCTTGTATATAGATGTCGTCCCATCTAAGTCTTCTGACGCAAAATGACGAGTTCTGTTGCGGTGGCGGCGTCTACGCTGTCGACGGACCCTTTGGTCGGCGGCGGCAAGTATGGTCGCAGTCCCCGGTTGCACGACAGCGGGGTTGGGTCATTCGGCAGCGAGTCTGACACTAGTCCCATCGCCGTCCACTCCACAATGGCCCCGGTTGTCGGTCACGCCCGTAGTGCGGACTACGACAACGATCGGTCCCTCTCGTCGGTCTCGGGTGTCCCACCGGATTCGTTCACGGTTCACTATCTTGGGGAGTATACCCTTGATCGACGGTACACCCAGTCGATGCTGCCATGGGTGATGGCCGAAGTGCGGCGAAGGGGATCGGGCCAGATGGTAAGCCTTGTCGTGGAGCAGACCCTACTTAGGGCAAGATCGTTGAACTTAAACCAAGTTCTGTTTGAACATAAACTTCAAACGATGACGAGATTTGCAAAGACCCTGCGAGATGTGAGGTGCTTCTCGTACCTGACGAGGCCGAATGTTGATGCTGCTTTTACATGCCATGTGTATCAGGCCGAGGACGAAGGAACGGTGAGTGAGAATTTAACATCACGAGATCACGGTGTGTGTTGCAGATTAACAGACGGCTGATGCTTTTTAGAGGTTTTTAAATGCACCTTATATATATTCAGATGTGGACTGGCTTTTTTATTTCTACATACACAAACATGTCTCTAATTAAAAAAACATATCCTGTTCTTGGTTTGCTACATAGTTGACTTTTAGGTAAACATTTAGAATCGAGATGCGTATGATTTCTTGCGTCCATATTGTCGGTTAGAGTCAGGTTAGGTGGCGTGAGAGTCGGTTAGGGTAAGGTTTGGCATCATGAGGGTCGGTTAGGGTTATGGTTATGGTTAGAGTTTTTATTAGAAACATGGTACCTTCCGCGCATCTTGCCAAAAGATACCATAAAACGTCGGTAAACTTATGCACCCGATACTAAATGTTTGCCGACTTTTAAGTCTGGTTTATCCCTTGACCTGGAAACCATGTGTCTAAGTAGTTGCTTGAACCCCATGTAGACTAGTGTGCAGTGTTTCTGTTAATGCCCAAATGGCCGTTTTTACATGGATTTTAACAAATGTCCAAAAGTCCAAATTTTTCGGGCAATGCGTTTACAAGTAAAATGCCAGTGGTGAGTTGCATACGTCCATTTGTTTATCGTTGGACGTATGCGCACCAAGCACTAAGGCTAATGAGATAATTATTATTTTGTTGTTTTGTGGATTGGTCTATCGGTTAAATGTTATTACATTTTCCTGTTTGTTATGCTTTAGGACTGTATATATTATTTATTGTCGTATACAAACTCGTTGGAACTTGAAAATGCTGTCTTAAATATTGATTGTAAAGTTTGTGATTGTGTAATCTGTTATGTCATATGCTACCGCTGTGATAGCCGAAAGTAATGAGCTACGTCCAAAAAAATTCTAGGTCAGGATGTAAAATATGTCCTCTTTTTGGATTGTAACGGAAACATTGCTAGTGTATTACTTTTGCGTTATACTTCTGAGGAGTTGCTGTAGAGTTCTGTAAACGTGTATTTTACCTTTACCATTTTGCATTTGCTTACTCAAATTTAAACAGTTCGGAATTTCTGAAAGTTGCACTATGGCTGTCCAAGCATATTACTTTACATTACATTACAAACACACTTGGGCTAATCACCATGCTTCCAAAAATATATGTTGAGGTTTTCTGGTTTAATTGGCTCACAATCACTAGTTAAATTCAGTTGAACAAATGTTAATGATTTTCCAGAAAGTTGTGTTGGTGCAATGCATTTTTAAGAAAGTGTGATTTAACCAAAGGAAAACAGACAATTCTAATTATATTATGCGATTTACATGCCAGACTTCAACTGTGAGTCAGAGGCAAAGCAAAAATGGCATGACTGTTCTTGCAAGTGCAAGAACCTTGACTCACAAGATCGCTTTATATGCCATTGTTGAACTGTGTCTTTCTAAATTCCTCTGTATCCACCAACTGCTAGGACAGGGCTTATTTTATATGCTTTTATGACTAACTGTGTCTGACTGATAAGATGGTCTCCCCTATCAGAGTTGCAAAGAAAACAACATTGGGTTAAATACAGACTCAGAAATCGGAGAACAGCCTGAGTCAGTGGCATCTCAAGCCAGACATCTCTGGTTACCATCTCATGTTCTGCTGAAGTCTGGTTAATGTCTGGTTAAGGCAGACTCTTTCCATGTCTCTGATCTTTTCAATGTTGAATGCTGCTGCTTGTCTGACTGTGGTACACATTGCTAGATTGCATTCTGCATTTGAGTAAGACGAATAACATTCCCTGGAACAAAACCCAAGAGGTTGCCTTGAGTAAAGCATGCTTGTGAAACTTTAACAACTTTACTTTCGTAGACTCTGTGCCCGAGGATCGGTGGCCACTGGCCAGTGTGACGAAAATACACAGTTCGGACAATTCGGTCTGAGCAAAGGAGACAACTCCCTACGGGTCTTTGCAAAGATCCGCTGATTTTATCACTGAGTTGGCATTGGCATAAACTAGTCCTGAATATTGGAAGTGAGGGGAGGCAGTTGTACCTCCCTCCATTCTTATCCTTATAGCTTCTGCAGGCATGCCTACTCTCTTTGCCCTGCTTAACACTTTAACAACGAGCTGCATTGGTTTCCCAATCACTTTTAGTACACTGTTATCATTAAAGTGTTAAATTACTCGGGGAAGCAAGAGCCGCGTTGCATTCTTTTTTGAGACTAGGCTGTCTTGTTAGCTAGTATGAATTAGTACCTTGGGCTTGCAAAGAAGAATAAGTTTGCAGTTATGTGAAATCAAGATTTTGCCATTTCCAAAGTTATAAGAATAAAATGTCATCAATATCATCAAAAGTTGCAAGACAAAATATTGGGAGAAATTAAATTAAGTTTCTAGTTTGCATTCAAGCGAAAATAAGATATTGCTGTTTCCAGAGTTTCAAAAATGAAATGTCAGTTATAAATGTGTGAAGTTGAGAAAATTAAATACCACACATCTTTGAATTCTGAGGGCAAAGTCAGAACTCAGAAGCTGCCTCACTGTGGGTATTTCCTAAATCTAGATGGTTATTTATTATAATATTATATGGCAAGTAGCTTTGTCAAGATGTCTAGATAATTGTGATTATCTTGTCTCACACTTGAACAGCCATGTTCTTGTGCATTTGTACTTCATTTTATCTGGTTACTGTTTGAAGAGAATCACTTCATTTATTTGCAAGCACACACCCTCCTCTTATAGATACGTTTATGTGGATAACACTTGGAGCAAGGCATATTGAAACCATGTGATATTAACAATAACAATGGTGCTCATAATAAGAATATTTGTAAGGTTTGAAACAAGTTTTTTATCATGTGCTCTGGTGTTACGTCTTCATCTATAAACAGTAGTAAACATACTACTGTTTCTTATTATTATTTTATTTATTTATTTTTTAATTTTTAGAGTAGGTAGCAATGTTCCTTTAGGAGTTAAAATCTCTGAAGATTATGAAATTATAATTATATTATCAGTAGCAGTAGTACTACTACTTTAAGCTTAAGTTATATGATTCTGCAGGATTAAAGATATTTTATCAGAACATTGTTCTGAAATGGCTATTATTGTTACCCATCCTCTTTGTTCAATCATTACCTTTAATACCATTTATGGGGTTGCCTATCTTTGTTTTGCAACATTCATTATATGGCTTGCCTTATATATTCGGATGTCAAGTTATGTCTCGTGTCGTACATTTCATGGTCTTCCGTTATATCTGGTTGTCCATCCTTGTTTTGCAACCTCATTGGCATTGCAAATTTCCTCGATTCACTCCTCTATCCCTCTATTGATTGATTTGAGCTTTTTACTAATCGCGACACCGTGACGCCAACCCTACACAAATTGACTTGCAAAAACTTTGACTTCCACGCGATAGCGATGATGCTCACATGCATATGCACGCAGCTTTGCCATAAAATGTGGGCTTATGATCGAAAATTGGTTTTGCCGCCAATACATGTTTTCCAACAACATGAACAAATTCCATTTCGTGTAGTAATTTGCTTTGTGTGTGTGAGAGAGAATTGACTGTGTATGGGAAAATAGAAGCATTAGAACTTTGTAGGTTGATGTACGGTAGGTTTGTGGTTAGATATTTTTATGGCCGTTTTTCAGGACTGTGGTAGAGATGTAGCTATCTAAACATCTGAAAAAGCTGACTTTGAAGAGAAGCTGATGTTTTGGTTGTGTTGTGATGGAACATGTCCATTCTTTCATTCGTTCATTTAGCAGTGTGTTTGTTCTTTCTCCATTCAATCCTCAGTTTATTCATCCATCTTTTTATTCCTTCCTTGCGTCATCCATCCATCCACCCACTCAACCATCCGCCTCCATTGATCGATTTATTTATCCATCCAAGTATCCATCCAACCACCAAACCAACCATCCATTCAAGTATCCAATCCATCCAACCACCAAACCAACCATCCATTCAAGTATCCAATCCATCCAACCACCAAACCATCCATCCATCCATCCATCCATCCATCCATCCATCCATCCATCCATCCATCCATCCAACCACCAAGCCATCCGTCCATCCATCCATCCAACAACCATCTATCTACCCACCTGCCTATCCTACCAGTCCCAGTTAAACAGAACATTGCAGTTTTCAGGCTTTGATAGAATGCTCCAGTGTTATTTTGTATTGATGTAAAGAAGACACAAGTACCTGAAAATATTCTGGCCTAGTTCAGTAGTTCCTGCTGCTGTCTGGCATTAATTCAATGGCCCTTGTGGATCATTGTTTACAACCAGTAGGGAGTGTTTACATTATACAGTCTCCTCCATTATTTAAATATATACAGTATATATATATATACAGATATATATATATATATATACATGCACTTCTACATCGACAGTAATGACTAATTGGCTTAGTCATATTGAAACTTTGTGTACTGGTCGGTGTAGTGTACTTTGTCTTGTACTTGTACTGACTGTTGCAGTGTACAGAGACAGAGCAGAACCAATTTTTGATAAATTTATTCATTTCTGATCATTTGTTAAGCATTGACCTGTCACCTGTTCAGTGGTTGTTGTCTGATCTAATTTAATCTTACGACTTCTGAAGCGCCATTGTCAAGGAATCAATCGATCAATTCAAGTGAAACTCTTGTCTAAAAGTACAGGAAGTTTTTAGGATCTATTGTCTAGCTGTCAGATGTTTTGGATGACCATCTGCCATCGTACAAAATTTTCATGACTTTTGTTCAATCGTTATAGTTTTTATTAATAAAATATTTCATTTGTGAAGGTCAGAAATATGCTATTTATGACTACTTAGACTACTGGTAGTTGTAAAATATGCCTCACGTATATCTTTAGATCATAGTCTTATATTCACCTCTTGAAATATGTGTGCTAGGCATTCTCCCAAACTGCTATTCTTCCCCAAAATTGTGCATTTTCCCCCATTTAGACACCTCGGTCATTCTCCCTAGGTAGTGTAGATACCCGTCTTCCTAGCTACTGTTAATTCTTGTCATAGCAAACATCATTATGCAGGTTTTGCTGTTGCAAGGTTTAACTAAGTCATGATTTTCATTTTACAATGTACTTGTAATTTTGTAATAAATTTTATAGATGTAATAAATTTCATCAATTATGCAATTGTCTTCTCTGAAGTGGCAATGATTTGTGTTGAAGTATATCTTGATATTAATATAGCACCTCTTCAAAATGTTTGTATATGGAAATTTCCATGGTAGCTCTTAAGAATGCTTATATGTTATTTCACCTTTCAGGAATGTTTGTGCTTCGTTACTCTCTGCCATATAGTGATTTAATATGCACGCATATTTTAATGAACAAACATTGAATGAATTATAGTTCTTGTTAGTTAAGCTTTTTAGTGAACTAGTTCTCAATACAGTTGTGTTAAAGTATTGTAAGACTATCATGTTTATCACTCGTCATTTCAAAGCAATTTGTTGTGATGAAGGTGACCCTAATAAGTGGGACTTCGGTCCCTTCTGGGTCTGTCCTTTGTATCCCTGAAACATATTTGAACACTGCATTTTGTAATGTTTGTTTTTTATAACGATAAATGAAGTGACTTTGATTACATTACATTGTGCTCCAGATGACAAGGTCTGATGCTGTTAAATGTTGACTGTAGGTCCAGCTCTTGTTTGATTCCATCCGAAAGGCTTCCCTAAGCGCAGTTCGATCTCAGAGCCAGTCAAGTGATGACGTGGTTCCACCACTTCCAGCAGCCAGTCAATCCTTTGAAGTCCTCTATGTCGGCAAGGTCGTCGTCTCAACAAAGAAGGCTCCGCCGACGTTCATCGACGACGCAGTTCGGAAATTCGATGAATATGCGAAAATCCAGCAGGACGAAGAAGAGGAACAGCGCATGAGGCACGAAAGCGGTACAAGCGTCCAGAGTCTTCCTACGAATGTTGAGAAGACGGTGACTATTGGGGAGAATGAGTTGCTTGAGCAGGCTTCGAAGGAGCATGGGTCAAGCGTAGAGGAGGCAATGAGCAGCGGGTCAGAAGATGCTTTCGCAGAATCAAGTGACACCGTTCCATCACTAGGTGTCAGCAGCAGTAGTGGATCGTCAGGCAGTTGTAACAGTGGGTTGTCGTCGGCACTTGATGCAAAGAGCTTGGATCCAGTCGCAAGTGTAGAGGGAGATCGAGTGACCAGGCAGCGTACGATCTCCACCGGAAGCGAAGATTCTTCGGAAGTGGCAAGAAGAAGTCGGGATGGCACAGAAAGTCTCCAGAAGCAAGTGCTCCAATCATACGGATCAAAGATCCGGACGATGCTGATCCAGATCGGACAGAGCGAACTGTCGCTCTTTAGTCTGGATCGTAAGAGCATGATCTTTGAGCGACAGTTCAAAGACATCTCCTTCTGCTCTCAGGTAATAGGTCTTTCTTCTGTATGGTTGGTCTAATGGCCCTCTGCGGCTGTAATTTTTTACCTTCCCTGCACAGTGCATAACTCAGATACTATTTAAGTAAATTATTATTATCATAAACTTCCTTTGTCAAGCGTTGTGGACTGACTGCAGCATTTTCTTTCTTTGGTATCTGGTTCATCATGGGTCTTGACTGGTTCTGTCCAAAGGATATTGTGATTTGCTCCAAAGCAATTGATGCCTTGTTCTTTAGGTAAGGATGCTACAAGGTTTTCAGATGAAATCAATCAATCAATCAGGGCTTTTTTTAGCGTGCAGTTCTACACAAAATGTGCAATTCTAAATCAATTTGTGCAACTGTAAAAGCATTTTTGTGCAGTGAAAAATTGCTAAAAAAAGGTCATTGTCATCCAATTGGGTTTTTGAAAGAGAGAGAAGAGATTGTGCAGTTCTAAAATTTCATTAATAAAAGCCCTGCAATCAATCCATTAATCATTTATTTCTGTAACCATCAGAAGAGAAAAAACAAATGAAAACAATATAAGGCCCTTTAAAATTCTAATAAAGAAAATTAATATTTCTTAAGGCTGCTTACAAACTCCTAGCATGGCTGCCTTTTTAAATCTGTCAAATAGTGCTTTTCTGTGCCATTGAGAGATTTAAACAGACACTATATAAACATCCAGATGCACGCGCACCGCACAGAATTGCTTTATTAAGCAGCTGATTAGAATTTTATTTTGTACGTATGTGTGTATGTATATTCATATGAATTCTGATGAGCATCAGGTCAAAGGTCATGTAAAGGATGTTGCTGCTGCTGATGATGATGAAGGTGATGTGAAGTTATGACGAGGTTCTAAATGAGCACAGAACTTGACTTTTCAATTTTTCCAAGGTCTGTTTTCTTCAACGTCTGACAGGGCATCACTCATCCAGAGCATTTTGGCTTCATATCACGAGCCCCAGAATCCGGAAACTTCACCTGCTACGTCTTTCGATGTGCATCCGAGTCCGTCGTGAGTAATCCTATCTGTACCATAATCACTGCAACATGCATTCAAATGACTCTTATGGCGCTGTTGTCTGAAATCATGAGGCATCAGTTGATGGTCACTTCAACTGAAACCTTAGTAAAAAATCGTAATTTGTGGGATAAGCCCTGTTGGAACCTGATTAGGTAAGGGAAACCAGAAATCAGGCTGTGGTGGGCAACACATTGAGACAACGAACCTTAGTTAAGACCTGAATGACGTTATAGAAAAGCTGGATTATATGGTGTCACTTTCATTAAACTCAACCCCTCAGTCTGATTTGAATGAGTATAGAGAACCAGTGTAAGTGAAAGACACTGTTATGTGAGACATTGGCTGATTGGTTAGAGCACTTACCCTGTAATGCAGAGACTGCATGTTCGAATCTCCCATGAATGATAGTACTGTGTAGGGACCTTGAGCAAGACCTTACGTTGCGATTGCTCAGTGCCATCAATTGATGCTTGGTCATTAGATAAGGGCGCATAGTAAATACATAATAATAATAATAGTTATAACCTTAAAACTTTCCGGATGTACGTAGCTATGCATGGGACAATTTTCCCATTGTTTTAAATGCATATCCAGGTGGAAGAAGTGATGCTGACCCTGAAGCAAGCCTTCCAATCGGCCTTTGAACAGAGCGGAAAGAGTCTCGTCATCTGTGAACTTTGCCCAATGCACCAACTGCACAAGCTCTGTCACGACATTGATCGTAAGTCTACTATTGCTAAAACAAATAGATACATTTATACATAAGTACAGAGTATTGATAATTAACAGATATAATCGGAGATGATAAGCAGTGGTTCAATTAAATTATTGGAAATAATCAGTAAATGTTAAGAATGGTTAAAACATGGTCAAAATAGGATTTTAAGAAAGGATGAGGAATTATAAGAAATAGTTTAAAGCAATAGGGAATTGTTAAGAAATGTTAAGAAGCGAAGGAAATAGTTAAAAATAGTTAGATGGCTAATAAATGTTAAGTGGTTAGAAACAGTAAGTAATTGTTAAAGAAGAAATGTTTAGATAAGAAATAGTTTAAAATTGATTGAAGTGGTGAAAAAATGAGGAAAGGTTGGTAACCAAAATAGTAATGTGGCTAAAATTAAGTAGAATTTCTAAGAGAAGGAAGAAGTCAAGTATGTGTTGAGTTCCAGAATGTGTGATCGTCGTTTTCTATTGCTTGCAGGAATGAGCACCGAACAGATGTACATTACGCTTCAACAACGCATTAGCCAGCTCAGTGATCATGATCAGAACAGGATCATGTCACAGATTGAGGTAAGATCGACTACAATCTTCAGGATCTTAGATTTCAGTTATCAAAATTTATCATTTGATTTTGCAATTAAATCTGTGGGCATGATGCAGTCAAATATGACCCATCAGAAAAGCAACATAAACTAGCAATGCAATTCTAGAAGTAACTAAATATTAGAGACTTGTTTTGTTTATTTGCAGAGGAATAGTCTGCAGTCGGGTCTGGGAACAGTGGAAGTCATAATGACGACCTTTCTAAAGCTGAGTGAAGAAAAGCAGCGAACTCATGTTCATATAAATGACACCGGTCACAGACAGGACAAGAACGATGTAAGTCATCCTATATTGATAACCCAATCGCTTCTTATTTATTACACACTTATTATTGCTGCACGGTCGGTCGGTCAGTCTGAATCTGAAGTGTGGGACAAGTGTACACAAACAAGTTGTCCAAAGTCGTTAGAGTCCATGGGGCTGCCAATAAATGTCACATCCAAGTGGGGAGGGGTTAGATTTGTGTGACACTGATTATGCAGCAGTTAACTGCTTAGTGCTTAATTCTTAAGCTGTGACGAGAGTTTTTTTTTGTTTTTTCCCAAAATAGTTCGATGTCATTTATGGATGGCCCCGTGCCACAATGTTAGTCTGTTTATGAGAATGACAAAAATCATCCTGATCTCTTGATATGAGTGATATAAATCATCCTAGTCATGTGACTGTTATTAACTTTTAAACTCATGCACAGTGCCCTTTTCTTGGACCTTGCTTGGCCTTTTGTATGGACTATATAAATCATTTTATTTTTACCATTATTATTATTACTAGCATTTTTTACCCGGCTTTGCCCGGGGTTTCCCCATGCGTAATTTTATCTCTACCTTATATAGGCCTATTTTTGTTCCCCGGGCTAAATAGCGCCCACGCTCACATAACCGTGTTCTCCCTAGATTTGATTCCCTTACCAGGCGTGGCTTCTTAGCTAGGATGTTGTACAGTTAGACATGTTTTCTATATGTTTTAAATAAATAATATAATAGTAAACGAAGCTCGATCGTGTTCCATTACAGCGCTCGTAATTTTTCGGAACGGTGCCCGTGTTTTATTTCGATTGCGCCTCGCGTGACGTAAGACAACATTTCTCTTACGTCACGCCCCTCAATCGAGGTTAAAATATGCATATTAATGGCCTCCGTTATTGGTATTAAGGTAGGCTAATAATTTTGAAGTTTAAAATGTCTATATGTCAGCGTTTAAATAAAATTGCGAGCTGAAAATAGTCGCGTTGATATAGACGTGGCGTAATAACGTTTCGTGCGATTTTTCAAATCGCTAAAGCGTTCCGTTTCGGAGCCTTTAGACAACAGACAAACAAACATAAGGAAGGACAACATAAACAGACTGAGACTTATATTATAAGATTGTTAATCTACGTAATCTTTTGTTACAGTTTGTACTTACCGCTGATGCCAGAAACAAGCCATCAAAGTTCGAAAGCTTTCGAAACCTGGCCAGGAAATCGATCACAAACTCCTTAGAACACTTCCTTGGAGTAATCAACTAATCCACTGTCTCCTGTAGCCCCCATATAACTGTCACATGGTATCAGTTGATGGTTGCTTCAAGTGACACCTTATTTGGAGGGACCATTCCTCTGAAATTCTGATTGATTTGATTGATTGATTGATTGATTGACAGATTGATTGACTGATTGATTGACTGATTGATTGGAGAAGTGAAATTCAAATTGAACAGATCAAGAAAGCAGAAGTGGCTACAGAGGTTAAACCATTTGAAACAGATGACTAGCTGTTCACTACTATTTGTTTATGTGTGAAGTGCATTTAAAAACAGTCTAATTATGTAGCTACAACTAATATGGCCATGTGAAATGCTTCTAATGGTATGGTTTCAGCCATGCACCTGTTTATTGAGCCTTTAGTTTTGGCCTATTGACAACAGCAACAGAAACCTCTATTGTTGAATCAGTAAACGGTTTCAGATATGTTAGCATATTGTTGAATGATCTTTCAGATGTTGCACGTACCAGACAAATGATAGACAACCGATCTGTGTAGCTTGAAAAACTATGAGAAACTGCACAATTCATTTAATGCATGAGTTTTGAATGTGAGAGGCAAGTGTGGTGAAAGGCAAATGCTGTAGGTGTTGAAGTGATCTCATTGTTTAACACAGGCACAAGTTCTTAAAGAAGAGTCGTCTTCCAGAAGGATGACTCAAGAGAGCGGTCGTAAAATCTTCGGTCAATCAGAGGTAGAATTTTCTGATGACATCATTAGGTTAAAATTGGATATTTATTAGCCATGTGGAGAGGTTTCTAAACTGTGCTGGGTTCTTTATGTTGCCGTGGTTGAAACTGCAGCTTCTACAGATTCAAATCGTAGACAGTTCCCCATTGACTCCATGGATGCATTTTGAAGTTGGTGTTGCAACCCAGCATGCTGCCTACTGGACTATAAGGATCCTGAGTGGCCGAGTGGGTTGGTGCCCGCTCGCCGCGCGCCGGGTTCGCTTCCCGGTCGGGTCGGATTATCAGAGATTAATTTCTCGGATCTTTACTGCGGGTGGCTCGGTCGCATTATAAACGTGGAGTACAATACAACACACAATACAACACATCACAATACAACTGGGGCGCGGTGGTTTGGGGGTATGTTCGGTGCCTTGCAGCTGGAGGGTTGCGGGTTCGAATCCACCTCAAAGTCGCCGCGTAGGGACCCTGGGCAAGTCCTTCACTCGCAATTGCTCATGCGCTTCGGCGTGAAACTCCGATTCAGCGTTCGCGCAGTAGTCGGGAGCGCCTCTGAATGGGAAATCTGGTTGGGGCGCTATAACAAGTGTTCAAATACAATACAATACAATATTGCACACCAATCATGATATTTAAAACCACAAATACTTATTGTATCTAATTGACGAAAACCAAGTGAATAAGTAATTACTAGAAATATGTTTTTGCTTTCTGTATGAAGGATTCTCGAGGATCATCTTCAAAACCAATGATTGTGGAAGATCTTCTTAGCGATGATCTTGGGTCATCGAGGATCCAAGCAGAAGTGCAGCTGAGGGATGTTCGTCAGAGACGCCATTCCACTCCTCACAACGTGGCCACTGTCAGTCCAAAGTTTCGCTCTGGTGCCAGTCAAAGTAACCAGCCGGAAACAGGCAACCATGGCCGAAAATACATTCCAAACGACAGTCCAATAAGATCGATGTGTGTATCAACCTGATTTGATCTAACCTATTCTATCAGATTTAGTTTAATTAGTCAAATTTAATCTAATAATGTCATATCTAATCTCTCAAGTCTAATCTTATACCATCAAATTAATCTAATCTATATCCAGTCTGATTGTTCTATCTAATATACGATTGCTGACTGAATACAATTTAATCCAAAAGTCTTCCATAGTATGGCGAGATAAGGTAGTCACACAATTTATGCAAATATGAATACCCATTTTATATCAAATGTCGATCGATTTTTTTTGCCGAAGTGCATTTGTGGTGGCTCGGCAATCCAGCAACTGGAAGAGGACCTTTTTGAGAAGTTCTCTTGAATTTGTCCAAAATAAGTTACATTGCACTAGTTCGAATAACTTCCGAGTATAAATGTTTCTGATACATTACTTCATGTCAGCAAAAACCTCAAATATAAAATTTGTAAAATTTGCTTTGAGTCACTGTAATTGGACTCGGCCGGTGTCGAATGCACAATGAATCAACCGATGTTGCACCAAAAACCAAGCTGGAATCAGGTTTATATCCTAAGTTCAGTCCGTAAGACAGAAAGGCAGCCTATAGAGAATTAGCAATTTAAATTGGTAAATCATGGAAATTCCTGCTATGGTATGGGTATTTTATTATGCTTTTTCTTCTGTTTTTAATTGGATACTGCTGCATCATTTTTAGTACTTTGGTGCTATTTCTATAATCTTACTTATTCCTGAAATTCATTAGCAGGTGCAGTTAATAATGAACCAAATTTTTATGTTTTCAAAATAAAGTTAAAAGAATCGATATTATTAAAATCAATTCTAGCGTTAAAATATTATTTGAGAGACATTTATATCTATTGGTTACGGTACTGCAATTTGTACTGTTTATATATATTTTCTTTTGCGTAAATTCCATTCTCTCCCACTCGGCTTTTCATGGTCCCTTCTGTCTTTGGCTTGTCTCTTTCCTCCTTTCACCCTTCTACACTGAATTTTGTTTTGCTTAAATAGTTTGTAAGCATACTTTTGTAATTATATATTAGAAATTGTTTGTAAATGATTCATTTCGGTGCAGTAAAGCAGTATTTAATTTGAACCTGAATACTGCCAGCATTTGACCTATAGATAATATTTTATTTCTCCAAGGTTTGTCAAGGTCGGCAATAATGTCGATGCAAGAAGGCGCCGGACCGGTCTTACAGTGCCAAGTTCTGGTGCCTTTCGCAATTACTCGACTGTTGCTGTGCCACCTGCCATGCTGCAGCGTCAGAGCAGATCATGGCGCCTGAGCATCCTCAGTCGTGTTGTTTCCACATCACAGAACGACAGCATCGACTTCACAGGTGGGATTTCATACAGGTGTGATGAATCTGTACAGGTGTGATATCAGTCACTATTTTCGGTAATAATTCATTTATATAATATAATATTTGTAATATTATTTCATTTAATATTGAGTTATTGTATGTTTTTCTTATGCTATGTTTATTTATTTTATGTAATATTTAAAAAATTTTATTTCCTGATTTTGTATGAGGGATATATATATATATCCAGCTGTTTTTCGTCTTTAGATGGCGACCTGGAAACGAGCAGCCGTTCGAAGAATCTGGCATTGGCAGCGAAGGAGCGTATGAAGGAGCTTTGGCAGAAGGCAATCTTTGATACGATACTTCTCATCCGAATGGACAAGGAGAACAAACTCATTGAAGAAGGTCTCCCATCAGCATTCATGATTCTTCTTAACAATATTGTGATGACAACCACGATCGAATTTTCACCAGGTTTCTTAAACTGGTTTACCCATCAGATTTCGAATGGACCTCTCCAACTAATAGCATTTTATTATATGGTCTCACTTGCCAACTAATAGCATTTTATTATATGGTCTCACTTGAAGCAACCATCGATTGATAGAGTGTGTATTATGATAACGGCACTATAGAAGTCTTTAATCGAATATGACAAATATGATGGGGAAGATGATGCTATGATGATGGTGCTGCTTGAGATGGTGATGGTTCTGGCATTGGTCTACTGTCAACTGTGGATGGAAGTTTGTTCGTTGCATCTACTTGTCTGTGTTACATTCTCTTGCTACACGAGTGATGTCATTCATGTACAGACGAATATGTAATTCGTATAAACTCTGGCATCAATAATGCTAGCAAGATATGCTCTTGTGAGGTATGTTGAAAGTGCTCTAAAATTTTCCTGATCAATACTACATATTTACATATAAATAATTATATATTATGTACGTGATGGTGGTAATGATGGTGATGCATTCTTGAATGTGATGATGCTGATGGTGATGAGGGGATTAAATTTATTGCGTTTTTGATGGTGAAGAGTGTGATGGTAATTGTGACAATGATTAAGATGGTGACGATTAACAGTAGTGATGATGATTATGTCATTGATGATAAGTAAAAGCAAATTATATGAAATTAGCAATTTCATTGTCAAGCCGTGTATACCATAAAGGAACGTTGTCCAGGTAATGGGTTGTTATTGTTAAACCTCGAAGACAATGTATCTGAGGACTAATGTTGAAAGGGGGATGCAATAAATGAGCAGTTTTGTCACTTTAGATTAGGACTAAGGGTTGCTAAAGGCATGTGACAATTTAAGAATTAACCTTTGCTGTAAGTCCTTCTGTTGAACGCTGCAGCCCAGAAGTTGGAGAGGGTGGATGTGAGAGAATCAAAACTTGACTATGAAGAGATTACACCCTGCCTCAAGGAAGTCACCAAGGTCTGGGAGCAGATGCTCTTCTGTGAAAATCGGAGCACAACCAAGTTCAGTCTTGAACTGCTGACAAAAGCTGTCAACGATGGTAAGCTGCTTTGCAATTCCTACCTTGATCCACAGCTGTTTGAGTAAATCTACCGGATGACTCCTTTTAGCTGAGCTAATTAATAACTGGAGTGTGATTTGTATGTATGAATGTATGTATGAGCACTTGTTATAGCGCCCCTTCAAGATTTCTACTCAGAGGCGCTACCAACTACAGCGGACACTGAATCGGAGTTTCACGCCGAAGCGCATGAGCAATTGCGAGTGAAGGACTTGCCCAGGGTCCCTAAGCAGCGTCTTGAGGTAGATTTGAACCCGCAACCCTCCGGCTGCAAGGCACCGAACATACCCCTACACCACCATGCCCCGCTGGGTGGGGGTGGGGTTTTCCTCTCCTTTGTAAGAGGAGAGGAAAACTCTCCCCACTGGGTCAGATTTCTGTACCTACACTGAAGACATATACCAGTATATGGATCGTACATTTTCTGCTGCCACTAGATCTGTGTGTTGCACTGCTGGCAACCACAAAATGCACAATGCCTGATACACTGAACCATTCCTAATGTGATACTCTCGTGAGCCATATCAGCTACTGTAATTGTAACTTTGCATATTGCCTGTGGACCTTTTTAATAGATTATGGCACCTCGTGTACATGTCTTATTGAGCTCTGATTACACCAGATGAAATCCTTTTTGTTGGATGTTTTCCAATGCTTCAGGAATTCCACGAACGAAACGAGGTGAAATCTGGCTGCTTCTCATCGAGCAACACCGGTTACACCATCGGAATTCTGCAAGAGAGAAGTGCGTCGAACCATTTCCCGTCCAGTACTCTGACCTTCTCAAACAGCTGACTATTCACCAACACGCAATTCTGATCGACCTTGGTAAGCTGTTATATACATTTGTTAAGTAAATTTAGCATAATCCGCATTTTACTGTAATGTATGTGGCATTATTCACTGAAAAGAAAGGGCAGTTAGTGTAAAGTAAATGGTAGATAACAGTAAGATAGAGGTGAATAATGAAGTAATGATAATACCAATTTAAGAGTCATTTGTATTGTTACTATTCGTTTCGGTTAACAATGTTAATAGTTCGTGTTAAAAAACACAGCTATGGCTGATCCCTTGTTCATTATGTTAAAATTCTATATATGTTTGGCCAGTAGCCAAATGAGGTTAGATTAACCCTTTAGTGACGAGCTGCATTGGTTTTCCATACATTTTAGTACATGCTTGTCACTAGGAGGTTAAATAACGTGAAATCAAATGACCTGTCCCTTATTTATGGAGAAGGGCTGGAACATTTGATTTCTTCTTCTCAACGACTTGAAAAATATCTGAATTCAAAAATAAAAAAATATTACAACTTATATTTATTAATATGGACTAATAAGTTTACTGTCAGTTGTAATGTGTTTATTTTATGGTCTACTTTGAAATGAGCATTTCTTGGTTGAGGGCAGTGTTATTTTTGCACTGTACATGTATGAAATTAAGTGAACTTGTGTAGTCGTGACATACTAACAATGAAAATAGGGCAAGTTGAGCTCCATTTGAGTCTTCTGGACCCTTATGGTTGACCTCTTGAACTCTATGTCAACATATGTTTTAGTTTTGATGTTGACAAGTCAGTAAGTGGCTATTCAATTCAGATTTATATTTGAATTCGTATTGTGCTACTTGATAATTTAAAACAAGGTACACAAATATCTGGTTATTTATATAGTAGTGCCTTTTAATAACCTGTGAGTGGCTATAAATACTGCTAGTGAAAAGCAGTATTGCTCGTCTACTGTAGGCAGCTTTAAATATGTTAGTCCTCAGATGCATAGTTGTTGAGGTTGAAGGATCCTTTGGTTGAAGTGCGTGCCAGACAAACGGCACTTTGCCACTTGCGGTATAGTTTAACAACAACTTGTCAATATCATATGACAAGCCAGGATTTGAACACCAGACATTGAGCTAAAGGCAAACTCATTAGCTATCTGCCACTCTATGACCCTTCGTAGAATTATATATATTATGTAATTGTCTACATGCACATATGTCTAATATTGAATACTTGTATTATTTAACATTCAGAAGTCCTTCGCCTCCATCTGTATTGCTATTAATAGATGACCCGACCTAATTGGGACCAGATGTCTTTTGGGCGACTCAGTTGCATTGTCTTTGAGGTTCTTAAAAGCTGCTGTATTAATTTCCAGGCGATGTAGATACATATCTTGCCATACAGATTGTACACTGTAATATAGTCATGTGGTAATTTTTAAATTTACGATTCTATCTCTTGTGCCTGACATTTGACTGCGCTTTAAGTGGCAGTTTGCTTCATTTGACCATGTGTTTACAATTTTAAAATTGATATGTGTAAATTGTTTTAAATTCCAGGTCGAACCTTTCCAGGCCACCCGTACTTCTCAGCCCCACTGGGTCAGGGCCAGCTGTCTCTCTTCAACCTCCTCAAGGCCTACTCACTGTTGGACCAGGAAGTTGGATACTGCCAGGGACTGAGCTTTGTTGCAGGAATTCTCCTCATGCATGTGAGTTGCTACGATTCACCGGGAGGAGCAGCACCACATTGAAAAGGGTTTCAAAGGGTCCAGTCCCCAAACTTTTCTGATTTTCACGGTTATTATGCAAAACAAGATAAATTCTGGAATCCCTCCAGAATCTTTTCTGCATTGAACATGCAGAGGAGTTTCTGATATTCAGTAATGGCTCTGGTCTTTTCCATATCTGTCCGCTGCCTGAAGACGTTTTTATTTCCCCGAGTTCCCACGCTGAGAGTGTCTCTGAATAGTGGACACAGTAAGAGGTGCTTTACAAATGTGAAAGTAAGAGGTGCTTTACAAATGTCCAACTACAATACAATACAACACCTCATAATGAAGGCTTCAGAACCTGATCTGTCTGAAAACAATGCTCTCAGTCACCTCTCTGTAAGTGTTGTTGATGGTAGTGAATCATTTCTTAATCATTTCACAAAAACTTGTAGGCACATAGAAGGTAAGACGTGTTTGAATCACTTCCTGCGAATGACACGCTGTTCTGATTTTCTTAAGTTGAGATTTTAAGATAGAATTTTTAGGTTAGAATTTAAAGTTAAAATTTTAGTCAAATTTTGTTAAGTTGGAATCTGAGGTTAGCATTTTAAGTTAGGAGTTTAAGTTAAAAATTTGAAATTTAAGCTGGAACGTACTTTAGATATTTTGTATGTGTTTTCTGTAGATGCCTGAAGAGAAAGCTTTTGATATCCTGAAGTACATGATGTTCAACCTGGGATTTCGACGCCAGTATCTGCCTGATATGGTTCCTTTGCAAGTAGGTCAAAGGTTAATTGTCCTTGTTCCAACACTTACCATATACCTTACTTTACCATACCTTACCCGTGGTTGGATTACTATCAGGTTTGTACTTAAGGTGAAACATGCAAACAAGAAACTTAAATTACCTTGTATACCCTTACTTAAATTAAAACTTACCTTAAGTAACTTTTCCTAACCATGTCTTACCATACCACATTTCCTCTTATCTTAGATTAACTTACCTTGACTTCTTTGTTTTATCTTACCATACCACAGACCGCCTTATCTTACCTGCATTACCTTGCTTCGTAAGACTGTCTAACCTTTTATTACCTAAACTTGTTTCACCTTACGGTAGCTTACCGGTTTTGCATCCATTTGCCAGATCCAGATGTACCAGTTGACTCGCCTGTTGCACGATCTCCACCGAGATCTGTACGATCATTTTGAAATGTATGAGATTGCGCCAACGCTGTATGCTGCTCCATGGTTCCTCACAATCTTTGCCTCACAGTTTCCACTTGGATTTGTTGGCCGAGTTTTCGGTAAGCATAGGCTCCTTCAATGAATGAATGGATGAACAAATGAGTGAATGATTGACTAAGTTAATCAATGAATGGGTGAATAAATGTATAAAACAAATGACAAAAGAATGATTGAACAAAACAAATGAGTGATTGAATTAATAAGTTAATGAATGGATGAATTAATTAATTAAAACGAACAGAGACAATGACAGCAAGTGATTGAACAAACAACTGAATGAGTGATTGAATGGATGAATAAACGAAACAGTTGTGAGGAAGCCTAATTGTGATATGTTCTTCCTGGATTTCAGACTTAGTCTTCCTTCAAGGCACCAGCATTGTCTTGAAGGTGGGGCTCGTGTTGCTTGGCAACCACAAAGAGCTGATAAAGCAGTGCGACAGCTTTGAGTCGGTTGTGGAGTTCCTTAAGACAACGCTGCCAGAAATGGGAATCATTCAGATGGAACGCATTATCAATCAGGTGAGCTGCTATTCACTTGTAGACATTCATTCGTTTATTCATTCATTCTGAGAATTTATGTAGCGCCCCTTCAAGGAGCCAACTCAGAGGCACTACCAGCCCAGCCATGGCTAAGCAGAGAAGACTTAATCAGTTGGCAGAAAGCAGGCATGTTGTTGCGGGGAGCAAGTGCCGCTCAAGTGGGAGCCCATTCCAGATGGAGGGCCCAACAATCATGAATGCTTAGCACTGCCTGAGAGATGAACGAGCCCGGGGGCCAAGAAGCTCTCCATTGGCAGAGGAATGCAGAGCACAATATGGAGGCCAAATCAGAAACTGGACATCAGAGGTCAGAAAGGTAGGACGGAATACAACCAGCAAAACACAGTCAGACTAGTGCTGCTATCCTGTAAGAGATGCACTGCAAGGCAGGGAGCCACAGAGGTCAGAGGTCAGAAAGGTAAGACGGAATACAACCAGCAAGACACAGTCAAACTAGCACTGCTATCCTGTCAGAGATGCACTGCAGTGTAAAACATACAGGTGAGACAATCATGTAAGACAATCGGAAGTAAGGTAATGAAGGAATTAAAGAAGCATGAAGACGAAAATGATGGTGAAGAGGAGGACATTCGTGATGATGTTGACTGCACATAACAGTTTGTATTTCATTATTATTTATGGATAGAGAACATTGCCTTCAGTGTTTTGTTGTACGTAGGTCTTCACAATCGACATATCAAAGCAACTGGAGGCTTATGAGGTTGAATACCACGTGCTTCAAGAGGAAATGACGTCACTGCACACTGGTTCCTACGACAACGTCGATGCAAGCGACCGAATTGCCCGCCTTCAAGTTGCCAATGATGGCCTACGACGACAGAAGATGGAGCTACTGGAACAACTCCAGGTACAACGGACAGAAGGCATAGGGATGGTCCACCATTTAAAATCAACGAGGAAATGGTGGTGGTGGTGAAGAGGTGGAGGAAAGGAAGAGGATGGAGTGGAGGAGAAGGAGTAAACTATGAAGAAGAAGAGAATTGTAATGAGGAGCAGGATGATGAGGAGGAGGGGATTATGCTGAGGAGGATAATGAGGAGCAGGAGGTGGATGAATATGATTATTATTATTATTATTATTATTAGACCATCATTTATAGTGTGCCTAACCAAATGGGAATGTTGCACAAAAGCTTGTAACAGAAAAATCAGTCATGGTAAATCTTAAACAAATAAGTTTACAGATAAGTTTTGAAAATCGATAATGCTGAGGATTTGCGGATAAAGTCCGGGAGTTTGTTCCATTCAGCCAGGCCGGCTAGCACAAATGCTCTGTTACCAAGATTTTGAGTGATCGTGTCAACAAAATCATCTTGAGACGATGAACATAGCCCTTTGATGATGATGATGATGATTAGAATGTAGAGGAAGTTGAGGCGGCTAATGACCATGAGGGTGACGATGATAATATCTACTTTAAACGGTAATACTAATCCCGAGTTTTTATTCTTGATGGGCGCACTAGTTTAAAAAACAATGCTAAACATTCTAGTTGGTCACAGTAGTAATATTGACACATCTTATGTTGGATTTGTTAAACATGCGCAGATAACACGTCGCCAGATACACGACCTTGAGGATCAGAACAACATTCTTCTGTCGAGCAAGCACAAGCTGGAATCGCAGAACCAGGCCCTCGAACTTGAGCGCAAGGCTCTGCTGAACGCCATCACCAAGTTCCGTCAGTTTGTCCCAGATGAAATCCTTTCGTCTGAGGAGTTCGGCGTCTTTGCTTCACTGAACGCACGCTCCACTGATGCAGGTCCAGACAGAAGCGATAACTGCTGTCACAGAACGACGGTGACATCTGTTTCAGAGGTCACTAAGGACGTTTCTGATCTGGCAATCCATCCAACGTCAGATGGAAGACCAGTCTGAATGACGTCTACTTTGGTTTATGTCTGTGTATAGTGTATACAAGTCTGCTGTATCCGACTACTTGTTAGTTCCTCGTTGTTTTGGTTTCAATATGTGCTGCTATAAACAATGGAGCTATACAAATGCGGAAATAGTGATAATGCTGATGATGATGAGGTTAAAACTTGTGAAGCCGTTTGTCTTGTGAGGAAAGGTCTGGTAGTTGAATTGCTGTTGTTGTGTTTGCGCTTCAGCCAAAAGGATCGGTAAACCAGGACCACAACTTACATAATTATGCTCCTGGGGGTTGAAGGATAGTGGTGTGTTACAAGTGAGCAATTACCTTACCTTACCGTTTCATTTGGAATTCGAGTCTTTGAGCAAGTGATACATTTTGATCGATTTAAATTAGTAGTTTTGAAAATTGGTCTCCGTTATTTGGTTGGCTGTTTTTGTGTAGTGTTTTACTGCTGAATTTGTAGTTGAGCTGTAGTGTCAGGGTGTTGTTTTAGACTCATAGTCCATGTAATGTTTAGATCAGTCATCTACAGGTAGTTGGTCATATGGTTTGGGGAAGAATTGGGGAGAGTGTGTAGTTAATTGTCTCCATTTTTTTTATCTATCTCTTTTGAAAATCGAAATCCAGTCTCTGACGATGAAAGCTTTTCCTCAATGCAGTTGAGAAATGTTCACGCACCATGTTTTAAGGGAACCGTTTGGATTTTCGTTTGGATGCCGTGTTTAGTTTCTTCTGACTCTGCATAAATTCATATGCATACTGCAGCTTGGATGTTGGTGACTTATTGGAAGTTCATACTGGTAGCTCGAATTCTTGACTTGTTAGTCAAAGTATGTTGTACAGTATCTGATTGTAAACATCTTTTAACTTCCCGATGAGTTTATTAATATTTTGTTTTAGTCCTTGCGAACTTTTTGGTTGTAAACTGTTTAAAATTTCTTGTGATCTCTCTACTGTAATTTCTTCATATTGCTTGGTATTTATATTCTGCAGAGGATGGAAAACTGCATACAGCCTGAAGAGCTATATATATATATTTATTTATATATATATAATGTATATATAGCTGAAATCCTAGTCAAGTAGCCTGACCTGCTGATGAACTTTTGGATTTCAACTTATCTACTTCTGAGGTGTATATTTGGCAATTGACTTGACCCTATTTTGCAAATCTGATCTCAGTTTTTGAACTGACCTACTTTTAAGACCTAAATTTGACATATAATCTGGCCCTTTTTATGAGCTTTATCTGACTGTGTCAGCTTAAGTCAGATGAATCTTGATGAATTAATAAATTCTGGAACTGATGAATCAGTGGTCGATACTTTTACGTTTAAGATGACTTTATCAATGAAAGATTGCATTCCTGATTTTGACCAACAACGTTTTCAGTTTATTCGAGTACGGTAATAAAACTGCCTATAGCACGATATTTTGTTGTGTCAATACCATGGTATTGTATTGTATTGTATCTAAAGATTTATATAGCACCTCTCTCAGAACTATTCAGAAGCGCTCTAAACAAGTTTCTGTTGAATCTAGAGCTGAACTGTATGAGAATTTGGTTGGTATCGGTGCACACTGCAAAATTGTGCTCGACAGTTCTTGGGTGGCAGACAAAAGATGAATCACTGAAACCCATTTTAAATCAATCCATAAAATGTACTTATCAATTCTTTTCTTCCTAGTTTTTCTTTAATTGTGAATGTTATTCATTGTCGAAATGATACTACCTTTAATTGACGCATTTTATCGCATGGGTTTGGGAAGTGGAAGCATTTCTCTAATCATGCATTTATAAGTGAAATTGTTTACAGTGTAATAATGTTAAAACTGCACTTAATTGTGAATTCTAACAGCCGAGTATGTTCAATGATGTTGCAAAACAAGGCCATGGATCTGTGCAGTTTTATAAGTATTTGATTTCATTGTCCTAACTCCTTCAGTTTTTGTATTTATCTGTTCAAAGTTTTAGTTTAAAGTTTTAAGTTCCTGTTCGTTTTGTTCTGATTTGTTTTAAGTCATTGCTCTCATTTGTTCTGATCATGTATGGAGTGTAGTTTGGTTTTGCCTAACTTCAAATAATGGCTTTCAAACAGAGTTAAAAAATTATTCAGAGACCGAAAAACTGTATCCTGTATATTTGGTCCCGAAACCCTGCAAAGTTTCTTTGGTGAACTGGAGCTATATAAATGCCAGACTGTTATGCTGTGAATTAAAGGTACTAAGTACAAAATGGGAACTGTGATTGAAATTCAATTACATTTTCTCTTCAAGTTCATCTGGTCTATTATTTTGTGCTCTTCAGTGATGAGATTGAGAAACTCGTTATCACAGTGTTTGTGTTTATCATCAAATGAGTAATATTGTTACATACTGCAACTGCAGAATTTCCGAAGTAACCAATTCATTCTAATTTATTTGTCAATTTTACTGTTGTAACAAATGCTTTATTTCAATTCTGTTATTTTTATTCTTGGAGATTAAAGAGACATTTTTTCCTGCATATTGTCCACAATAAGCACCAAAATCTTGTTCCTTTTCACAACAACCCCAAAACGAAGTATGCTTCTGTACGTTAGATTAACTTATTCTTCATTTAGTGCGGGTCAGTTGAGCTCATACAGTGTTTTGCTACTGTACTATTATTATTATTGTTTTCACCCGATGTAAAAGTAGTCCCTCGGGCTCTAAGAAACTGTCCGAAGAGCTTTATTGAAGAGCTTTAATTATTATTATTGTTATTATTAATATATTACTGTTATAATTACAATATTTTACTTCTGGATGGAGAATAATTAGTATCGATAATATTAATGATACAGTTGCTTATGTATTTATTACTGTTGTCATAATTACTTGACTTGTTGTGTTATTATGCAGAGCAAAGGATGAAATCCAAGTGGGTTTGGAAAACCTGTTGTATAAGTGGGAGTGCAGCTCTTGAATTATTATTAATTGCAGTTATTATTATTATTGTATAGTATTATGTTAAACCTGCTAGTCTTTGTTGTAATTTCTTTATTCAGTATTATGTAGTCATGAATAGTCTTATTTAATCTTTTAAAGTTTCTGCTTATGTTGTGGGGCAGCCCTTGGGCCTATGAAATAAAGGTTGCAACCGGGTATCTTTCAATTCTATAAATATGTTATAGTTGCGTTTGTGTTTAGTTACGTTTAATTTATATAAGTCAGTCCGGTTCTGTGTAGTGCAAAACTTGTATCAATGAGCAAAGTAAAATGAATGATTTATGTTTTGTTGTGTTTTGTAGTAAGGTGGCTTGACTTTATTGACCTCTTCAGATTTTTACCTGGCACCAAAACCGTCTCTGTAGGATATGATTTGATTCTGTATGATCTGAATGATTCTGCATCAGTGATTAGGCTGATCTCCTTGACGGAGTTTGAGTGTGCATTGAGAATTTTTTTCAATATACATCTACATTACATATCAGGCATACAAAGAAGAGGTTCAATTCGTACAGAATGGTCTTGAAATCCAGTTCACAAAGTTCAACATCTTTTGCAATATCTGTTGTTTTGCAACAGACCTGTCAATTACAAAAACATCAATACAATATGAACCACCAAATGGCAAAAATACATACACCAATAAACATAATGAAAAAAAATAAACAAGAAATAAATATCCTAATAAATAAACATATAGATTTTTTTAATGCATCCAAGAGTAACATGATTAGGTAGATTTTAAAGGTGTTTTCATTGAACAAATCTTGAATTTCCATTTTCGGTCACTACAACAGACAAAAACCAAAATTAGGTTATCTTAATCTAAGCTGAAGTTTGCCCAGTAGAGATAAGTGCTATCTTTGTACGAAGACAGTATGCGCATGTAATAGAAGTCTTCTGGTATAGAGTCCAGTGTAAAGAAGAAACTGCAGTCCAATTAAGTAACTGTGAGAGGCAGCTACGGTTGTGAAGTGTTGGCGACTTCATTTTCTTAGCTTCAGCATATGAGAGTGGGTGAGCAGTCCTCTCACTGTCCAACCTTCCCATCAACAGTGTATGGTCTTATTCATTTTATACCTAAGTTTATCCAGGGGTGCTAGAGGATTAGAAATCGTGTAGGGCTGCGGATTTTAACAAACCATATATCAGTTAAATTTTAATCAATTAATTTCGGCTTGTTCGATTAATATGTTTACTTATTTCATGATGTCGAGCGGCCCATTTCCGTAGTAAACAATATAGTGAACAATGACAATGTGAAGCCTTTCAGTGGAAATTAAGTCATCATTTTGCATTTAAGGCTGATGGAAAAGTCGAAGATGGTGACAAAATTAACAGTCTTCATTGCAATAAACAGTTCACTTACTGTGGTTCAAACACAAAGCTGACGTATCACCTTCAGCATTTATTTTATTTATTTATTTATTTATTGCGTCAGAAACAGAACAAATAACAGTACTCATCATGACAGAAACAGATCAGTCACTGCGCAACAGGAAGCCAGGAAAAAGCTTATACCACCCTGGCCCCTAGTACCTGGTTAACATTTCAGTCAACGTTTAGTGTCACACAGATCCAGAACAAATTATGAGAACAAATTATGCTAACAGGCAGCTGAGTCCAAATAGTTTTAGTACTATACATTAGACATTTTACACATTAAACAAATCATTAGCAAGTTCATAGAGCAAACAAATCAAAACCAAAGTAAACAGAGGCAAATTTTATGACAAGATTATGAAAAATGAAATAAAATAGAACAAAACAAAGATGAAATGAAATAAAACTAAGTAAAGCACTATTTAAAATAATACTACATAACTAAGGAATCCTTCATGCGGAATGATTGAAGGTTTTTAATAGAAAGAAAGCAGTAACTCATTCCGTGACTACATTTTTAACAGCTTTTCATTCTTTATGTAGCAGATACCAAATTAATCGAATTTAATCGATTAATTGGAAGTTATATTTTGGAGATTAATCGATTAATTTTTTAATCAGTACAAACCCTGAAATCCTTCAATCTTTATGCCATGGTCACAGCGATTTGAACCCCAACCTTCTGCAATGAAGTCCAGTGCCCTAGCCACTAGACTACCACACATTACTTTTGGCATCATTCATAAACCATGTATAAATATCTTATCAATAATTATAATAGTAATATTAATAATAATAATAATCATGAATAAATCTTGCCTTTTGCTGGTGTTGCGAACACTTGTGAGCCCGTGGAGAGCAAAGTTGGGCAGAAGACGGAAATTCATCGCACCTCCGAAGGAGTTCATCCATTCCGAATCAGCACATGACGTCGGTGTTAAATCTGTTACAAATAACAGCATAATGTCGTGTAAGGGCAACAGTTACACAATGTCTATACTGCTTTTCAGAGACCTTGCAAAAGTAATACACACAGGGTTGTCTTGCCAATGTGAACAGGTGGACTTACAGAACCAGTAAGTATGTATACTGAGCCAAATCCTCTGAAACTGAAAGTTAATATACAATGCACTATTGTTCCAAGAGGTCGGTCCCAACACAGAATACGTCTGTGTACTTAGCACAGCGAGATTCAGTACAGGTTCTATTAAAGCACAAGTCGGCACTGAGGTGTCTATCTGCCCAGAACCTAATGATGCATTCTCCCTGCTCACAGAAAGTATTGTTCATTGAAAATACTGTACATGGAAAAACAATGCGTATGGAAGTACGACTCATGGAAAAGTACTGCTCACTGCAAAGCAATGTCACAGAAATGTCATCAGAATACTGAACAACCGTTGCCTGTCGTAAAAATTTCTGAAGATCTACTTCTATTGATTAACACTTATTTACATTCATCATAAGTTGGAAATTTATAATACTTACGGTACTCAAATTGTTCATTATCCATATGTATCAATATTAAGGGCAGTTTACCTTTCAGAGTCTTGGATTTTGGTTCCCATAAAATTCAAATCTGTGCAGGAATATCAGAGGATAAAAAATCATTTCCTCCTCAGTTTAGTCACCTTTGATTACCCTACTTTGCAGTACTTTATCCAACAGTTGTGGAAAATAACTAGGGACACCAACTTCGACTGTTGCAACATTCGATTCTCCAGACGCGATCTGCGGCTGAGCTGCTGAAGTCGCTGTAGAGTCCTGCAATATAGGAGTCATTTTCACACTGGAACTTGAACTTCTCTTCCAATCGGTTGACATAGTCATCTGGAAAAGATTTGTCATTATTGTTTTATAGCTAGTCAAGTAAAATTCGGATCTGTGAGCTGTACATGTGCATCGTAGTCTAGTGGTTAGTTTCAACTCAGAGTTTGGGTTTCAAATCCTACCCTACCTTACCATACCATAGTCATTTTATGCACTGTTTGCTAAAAGATGACCCTATTGTTCTTATGAACTTTAACACCACTTAGGCTAGCAAAGGCAGTGCTTTTGTGAGGTATTTAAAAGGCACTATACTAAGTGTCGTATCGTATCATACCGTATCTAACAACTTTCTAAGTGCCTATCGAAATACAACCTATTGAGAGGCGCTCCCAGTGTGCAAGCCCCATGAGAAAAGAAAAGTCATGACTACATACATGCAAGCATAAATGAATACATACATACATACATATAAATATACATATTCTTATATATGCCATTTAACCGCCATTTATTGTATATTCATTTAATGAAATCTCCAGCTGACATACCGCAGCTAGTTACAATCTAATGAGTTCAGTGTGTCATTCGTCTGTAAACAAGCAGCTGCCGAACAAAACAGCGTCGAATCTTATATCCACGACAGATAATCGTTAAGACATTACACAATAGGCTATTTCTCATAAAACGAAGAACTGTCTGAGGCCGACATCGAGTCCCTCAAAGTCCCTTGTTGGAAGGGTACGGTGAGAAGAGTGAAGACTGGAGAGAGAGACTTGAATTGGTTCGGCGAACACAAGGCACCAGCGAAAGGAGAAGGCCGGGTGTCACAAGGGATAACAGCCGACGATACTGCTGACGTCGAAGGCCCTGCGATCTCCGCACACCCCCGTGGCAGCTCACGAATGCTCCAGCGAAGAGTCCGGTCTGGTCGTTCGTCACGCTCCGTCAGAGCGAGAAGGCTTGACTCCCAGACTTCAGAGCTGTGAAGTCGACGGTCAGGTGGTCTTCCCGTCCACGCCTCTCGGCTCCGCTGCGCAGCGAAAGTGGCTCAGACGATGGTACCATGACGTCGTAGGTTGGGAACACCCGGCAGGAGACACCGGGAAAGCCCGTAACTGAGTTCCCGGCTATAAAGTCGAGCCATGCGACACGCTCCACTGGAACGTAACGCTGGTAGCAATAATCAAAACGAAAATCGTCAAAAAACTATCCAAAATTGATTAAGTTGTCTCCAAACGAAAGCATGACCGCGTGCAGACTGGTGAGTTGGTTCAGCAGCTGCAAGTACGACGCTTAACTCCACCGAAAAGTCTGTTAAAACGTGCTAACATAGCGCAACTAGTGCGGTACGCGTGGCAGCCAGTTGGGCGCCTGGTGATGAGAGATTTTACCACAAAATACCTACCATAGTGTACCTAACCTTACCTTTTCAGTCCTTAAATCAGAACTATAGCTTACAGGTCCATCGACATGAGCTTGACCCTTCAAAACTCATTCGTGAGCAGGTAACTCTCCATAGTCGATCTTTTGAAGCCTTCACATAATCGCTTTGCATGCCAGTTATGCCAAATCCAATGATACATGATCTACAAGATAACAATTTCTAATAACTGCTTTTCTACGCTTTTAAATGCTCTGACACTTAACAGAAAATAATGTGTGAAATTTTATATAGCGCCTTACCATAACCTCTTAACAATGTAGATTTTATCCAAATAAAACAAGAGGCCACATTATTATCTGCTTATAAATTGCAGTGACTTTATATTGTTACTAGATATGGTCAATGGTAAAGCAACTGCATTTGTTCTTCTTGACGTACCTGTTGCAAAAGGTTGTATGTATACATGCATAATAACCTATTCCAAATGGAAATCCAATCTAACTTGAGAACTTCTGTGGCTCCAATATAACATTCACAAGGCACAAATCAAAAGTTCACCAATGTCAACTGCCTAATTGCAATTGAAGATATCAGCAGGTAAAATTATATGTGATTACCTGGAAAACATTCCTCCAAGGTCGTTAGCGACCACACCTTCTTGAGCATTCATTGCCTTGTACTGCTTTGCCTGAGATGACCACCACAAGGATGAAAACACAAGCAACAGATCAAGGCATCTAAAAAGAAACAAAACGACCCCTATATCATTATTAGTCATGTTTAGTATATGCAAGTACGTATACAGACGTATACCTACTGAAATGTCATAAAAAGCAAAACTGACAAATGTACATGGCGCTGGACAATATTGATACTTATACTGTGAAGACGTCATACTAGAATACATGAAGTTATTTCAGGTAGGTCTATGCTCGAGTGTATAGTTTTCAGGAGTTCTTAAATAATTTACCTATTTTTGACCCAGCTCATAATTTGTTATTCGTCTTCTAATTATTTATCGCACTGAGTTACGGCTGCTACAAACGACGATTTTAGAGAAGAATGACTGAGGACCGTTATTATAATTTATAAGAGAAAGAGTTTAACAGGTTGTTGGCTAAGATCAACGGCTAAGATGGCATCGGTCGGTTGCCGTGGTGAGGCGCCATTTTGTCATATCTTATAGCGCCTTAATTATAACCAGGACTGCATCAACTGAACTTCATTACATGAAAATAATAATAATTTTTGGCAAACTCAGCAGAAATCAACATAAATTTTAAAGTGGCTGTTATCATCTATCAACTACTTCACACTCAGCAACCTGCTTACCTCCGATCCACAACTGACTATGATGTCCCTCCCCGTATTTTATATAATACGATATCCAAACTTCGTCAACCTTTTGTCGGTGTTCAGATTCATCCACTGTCTAGAATAAAATACCTTTACTTATAAGTTCAGTTACAGCAATAACATCCTTCAAGAAACTCTTAAAACTTTCTATTTCGTTAAGCCCCCAGTCACTTAGCTGAGCTGCAACCCTCAGCTGCCCATTTTGCAGTTCTGCAGTCTGCACCCCTTGGAGACTGACAGAACACCGTGCCTCTGATTCAAGTAGGCCTATTGACGTCTGGCACGAAGTCTCTCATCGTTTTATTCATTTATTCACAAAGAAATCCAAGGCTAATGTCTTTTCAAATAGTAAACCTAGACAGAATCTTGTAGATACTTATTATGCTAGACAATTCTACTAAAATGTCTTACAACTGCGCTTTAAGCGACACGTTCTGACATTTAATACATGTGTGTACTTGACATTGTCTTTAATAGCGGCACATTTTGTGGATATATTCTAAAATATTCAGTAAAATCGTTAAAATTCTGCTGTTTTAAACGAAAGTTCTATTTACACATAAATTTACTTAGTTACTCGTCTATTCGGTTACTTATAGGTAGCACTTTTCGCCCACCCCTTGGTCGTCATCATTCATCAAACTGGAAAATGGACTTTTTAACGTGACGCCAAAATTAGTATTTTATGTGAATTAAGTAACAAATTTAGCATTTAAAGAGTTTAATGACTTAGGTTCTTGCACAGTAATAAAAGTCTTATACTTTGTTTCACTTCTTATAAAGTCAAAATGGAATTTTCGTGTAAAACGACGAAAGGACGGTGGAGAGCTACTACTACGTGTCCCTCCTCTGTGTTGCTGTTGTGGGGCCTTGTGCTGTTGATCCTCTGCTTCGCTAGTGTTGGTCGTGCCGAACAGGATTCGCGTTTACGAGAAGTAGAGGAACTTGTTAAAAGATCGAGTGAACAATTTAAAGAGTCAGACGAAAATATCATGAAGTCAATCAAGCCGTTGAAAAATCCCGTGGTAAACGTTTTACACTGTTTTATTGTAACCGTAATTTTAATTATAATAATGAGTACATTTTCAAATGGCATTAAATGGATCATCGACGTATATTGGGTGGACACAGCATTAGCCATTCAAGCTAAAGCCTAGCCATTTGCATGCCTGTAACGTCGTCTATTGGATGGACACAGCACCTATTATGTTAATGAGTTCTGTATGTATGGCAGAAAGCTTAATAGGCACAAGCTTCCCTTCACAGTACAACTTTAGCTGTGCTATGCTGTGTCCAATATACGTCGATGAAATGGATACACAGAGCACTGTATAGGATTTTGTAACACTGAATCAGAGATTATGATTAATCTGATTTATAATGTTGTCTAGATGTACAGGTATGATATGTAAACATACAGGTATGATACGTAAACAGTAACATAGCATAATCTGAAATTGTAACAAAACCATAGTGATTTTGTGAAATCCCTGAAGTTTAAACAGTTTCTGATCTCTTGAAGTAATTAAATTACAAGAACTTGATAATATTTACTGCTTTCTGATTTTAGGAAGTTAAGTCTGAGTCGATGAGATCAGATCCTTACCAGTCGCTAGTGAAAGGCAAAAACCTTGTGGAAATTGACTTCGGATTCATGCACGCTTTTCTCGCTTCGCTGTCTGTGATCATTGTGTCCGAACTTGGAGACAAAACATTCTTCATTGCAGCTATCATGGCAATGCGACATCCAAGACTTACTGTATTTGCAGGAGCCATGTTGGCACTCGGCCTGATGACTATTCTTTCCGGCAAGTTGTCTCACTTTGCTTAAATTCATCTAGTCTTGATCTGTATTGAGATGGCTCTGAAAATCTTCCTATCTTGTGCTGTGGGAACTGCTTTTAAACTCACCCTTTGGTCTAGAATTGTAGGTAAAGTTAAATGATAGTAATATAGTGCAACATCTAAGCCAGTGTTTATGCTGTTATGTGAAATTGGCATATCGTAATCTGTGTGCAGAGGTTGGATTGCTGTTGTCAATTATGCACTTCAGCCAAGCTGTCCTTCTCACACCTAGGATCATACCCTCTGAGGAATAATGTTGAAAGCAGGATTGTATATGTATGTATGTATGAGCACTTGTTATAGCGCCCCTTCAAGATTTCTACTCAGAGGCGCTCCCGACTACAGCAGCGGACACTGAATCGGAGTTTCACGCCAAAGCACATGAGCAATTGCGAGTGAAGGACTTGCCCAGAGTCCCTACGCGGCGGCTTGAGGTGGATTCGAACCCGCAACCCTCCGGCTGCAAGGCACCGAACATACCCCCTACACCACCGCGCCCCACTAAGGAGCTATATGGCCTTACCTTGTGTTACCTTACCTTACTTTAACCAGGACCATGTGTCTGATGACTAGAGTTGATAGGGTCTTGTAAT
The DNA here is from genome assembly GCA_020284085.1 of Aporrectodea caliginosa. Classification (NCBI taxonomy): domain Eukaryota; kingdom Metazoa; phylum Annelida; class Clitellata; order Crassiclitellata; family Lumbricidae; genus Aporrectodea; species Aporrectodea caliginosa. Next base: position 1,054,143 of record JACEVL010005070.1, read on the forward strand.
TATCTTGCCCTACTGCCAAGTTTCAAGCTCAATTCCAGCTTGACGTAATAACCTACTCACCTTTCTGGCAAGTTAAAGTGCTGTCAGCTCTTATCAATTGTGATAAAAGGGTTTGTGGCAATCTAATGGTTACTGTGAATGACTGCACACTTACAGAGATAAGAGTTCTGATTCTCAACAAGGACCAGAAAACAAATCAAAATTTCTGCTAAACTAGGCCCCTCAAGTGAACTGAACTCAGATACAAAAGTAGTGCACTGGAGAGGTCAGGTGGTAACGGCTTAATACAGTGAAGACTCGTTATGCGCGGCCTATTTATGCGTGAATCCACTTAATGCTTTATTATACCAAGGCTCTCAATAACACCTATTTGGCATGTGAGATCCATTAACATGCAGTACAGGAACTTGCTGTGCAGCAGTCTGTATAAGCTGTGCACAGCTGCTTGAATACAGGTCCTGGGAAACACTTGTTAATGGGAGTTGAACTTAAAGCCTGCAGAGTGCAGTACATTTTCCACAGCAGGTGAACTTAATATTCAGTGCATATCTCCCCACACCTAGTTGCAGCTGTAACTGAGATAAATTATGATATCTGACTCTTCCATCCCACTGCCAGTTTACTTAATTATCCCCAGAGGATACTTGTGAATCATCTCAGCTGAGGTGACAATTGCTGTTTACCCATTTAACAGGCATTTAAATCCAGGCCCTTTCATACTTTGAAATAAATATGGAACCAATAGATATAATGTGGCCAGAAACATAAATTGTCTTGTATTAAATCACTGTCGCTTTTGCTCTTTAACAGACAGCAGTGTGTCCTTTCAAACTGTTTGGACAGATTCATCTGATAACAGGCTACACCGCTAGTCCGCTACAGTACAAGAAGCATTACATCAGATAGAAATTTTATGTATTCTGTGGTTAATAGAATTTTATTAAGCATTATAAAATATTCTTCATTTGTTGATTTATATTTTTGTTGAACTCTTTCAGCCTTACTTGGTTATGCGACAACAATCATCCCACGATGGATTACCTACTACACATCTTGCTTGCTGTTTGCCATTTTTGGCATTAAGATGTTAAGAGAAGGTAAAGTTACTGTGACCACATTGATCTATTTGTGTCTGGTAAATGTGAAAGGGACAAAATTGAGCAAGCAGCTGTAGAACACATCAGCAATATAGAACTTTGGCAAGATAGAGAAGAGAAGACAGTTCTCTTAGCTCACCCAATTGGTAGCCACAGGCATGAAGAAGTATTAGCAACCTTATTATTTAGCTTTGGTATAGACCAGGGCTGTTAAAGGCTTGGTTTTTTGGTTGTTGGTTTTTTTTGTTTAAAAAAACCCCCAAAAACCAACTTTTCATTTTGAAAAAAGTTTTGTTTTTTGCACCCCTGCTATAAACTAATATGATAATGCTGTCCTTACAAAGTTTAAAAGTGCCCACTGAAACCAGGCAAAACATTGTTAATGGCATGAATAGATTGGAAGACGCAAGTTTTCAGGTTAGAGCGAATGACAGTAGAGTTGCGAACAAAAGGAGGTAGAGAGTTCCAAGTGGAAGGACAGGCAACTGTGAATGAATACTGGCCAAAGACAAGATGTGCTATAAGCAACATACCGTATTTAGTTGCAGCAAATGCTCATCAAAGATGGGATTGACCTTTAAAGAAGTTACAGGGTGGAACCATGGAAGATAGGTAGGATGGCAAATGATTTGCACATGCTTTGTGCATGAGGACTGCCAGCTTAAAGCAGATATACTCATGTACAGGAAGCCAGTTTAGGGAGCAAAGAGCAAGTGTAATATGGTTTCGGTATGAGGGTCTAAGACATAGTCTTGCAGCCTCGTACACTATTCTAGTTAGAAGAAGCAGTGTGCTTTCAGAGGACTACCAAAGTTCAAGTAGCCAGTCCTCTCCCTCACTGTCTGGTATGACTGGTGATGTATGGTCAGTGTATAATAATTTGTAGCGGTAGGAGGCGTAAGTGGATTGTGAGTTTCGAAACATCTTTCTACCCTGGCGGAGATTCTAGACCCATAACATCTGAGTTGACAGTCCAGGATGCTAACGACTAACCTGTCATGCATCTCCAAGGGTGATGCTCTGTTTAGTACAGAAAGTTGTCATGGTGATTGATCGTTATAAATGCCTGTATATCGGTTTCCTCTTTCATCTATGTCTGTGGATTGATTTAGTTAACCCTTTAACGACGAGCTGCCTATGGTTTCCCATACATTTTAGTACACGCTCGTCGTTAAAGGGTTAAACAATGGTCTGAATTAAAGAAACCCTTATTTCTTTTCAGCATACACAATGGATGTCAATGAAGCACAAGAGGAGTACGAGGAAGTACAGACCGAGCTGAGAAAGAAAGACGAAGAGGTAGTGAAAAAGATTGTGTTTAAATTTCAAATGATTGAGCAATTTAATTAACAGGTTATTTACTTTTGTAAACTTCCTAGCAGTGCTTTACGTTACCTTAGCTAAGCTAACCCAGCTTAGTATTACCCTAAAATGATCATTTGATACTACCATTCTAAATTTAATTGACGTTTCTTTACATGACCATTCCTGAGTTAACTATTCTATAGTTTACTATTCTAAACTTATTTGCTTTACTTTATCCTGAGCTAACCATGCCTACTTTACATGACTGAACTTGATTAACCTTTCATTACCTAACAAACCTGGGCTAACAATGTCATATATTGCTTTTCTGAACTTGCTTATTCCTTATTTACTAAGACTGGGCATTTAACGCGATTAATGCATTAATTAATTAACGCGATTAAATTTTTTAACGCAGTTAACCCGATTGTCACTGCGCCCAATTATTTTTAGAAATTCGCTAAAACAATTCTTGATAAAACCGCTGAGTTTAAACTTTAAACTTAAAAGTAAAAACTAAAAAGTAAAAACAAGTAAGTAGTAAAAGCATGTGTGCTTTTTGTTTATTGTCTGCAATCATTTATATAGCGCATATTAAAGTAACTACTCAGAGTCGGTAGAGTAGTTGTACTTGTTATCTGTTGTGACATGCATTAAAAATTAATCGCGTCGTTAAAAATTTTAATCGTGCAATTAATTTCGATTAAAACTTTTAATCGTTGCCCACTCCTATTATTTACCTTACCATACCTGAGCTAACCTTGTCTTTACTTTATGAACTTATCCTACCTTTATTACCCAACCCATCCTGAGCTAACTATGTCTACTTTTGTAAACTAACTTGACAACTTTTCATTACGGTATGTTACCACACCTTTCTTTTACCATTTTTTCAGTTGGAAAATCAGAGTACTACTGATGTGGAAACGGGAATCATTCGAACTCCTCAACGGCGCATCCTCTACTCACTGTTCTCGCGAATATTTCTCCAGTCATTCACTCTTACATTCCTCGCTGAGTGGGGCGACCGATCGCAGATCGCCACAATCATCCTTGCAGCTCGTGACGTAAGTCATACTTCACCGATTGCAACCATTTATAAAAAAATTTAGCATACAATTTTACTGTTACTAAATGCCGTAAATATGATACAGCAGTGCAGCTCAAAATAAATGTCCAGTTTTATTACCATTTTCCTTTTCAAGGAAATAAGTACTACTAAATGTGTTGTGATGCATTATAGCACTATTTAAATGAATGCTTTCTGTTTTGCTTTTGAACAAAATGATTCCAAAACTATTTTTTGGATCGTGCTGGAGTCAGGAGCACCTCTGAGTACCAGTAGTTGTCTTGAAGAGATGGCATATAAATCCCTGAACGAATAAATGAATGAAAAACGCTGTGCAATACTGTACTGCTCACTGAAACATTGTGATGTGTTGTTTGTGCACATTGCAGTATGGTCATAATTGTATGTAGTGTACATTAATTGTAGGAGGTGATTGGAGTCATCATTGGAGGCACCCTGGGTCATGCCCTCTGTACCAGTCTCGCAGTTTTGGGAGGGCGGTGCATCGCGCAGCACATATCCATCAAAACTGGTAAATGCAAAAAATTTACTTCTTCGACTTACCTCATGTAGCAATGTGATCCTTGTGTAAATACCTTGTGCATACTCAATTTATGTACAACTGCCTCTACTATATTAACCTTTGAAACTGGTAAGTGTGAACAAGACGAAAAAGAAGTCTTCTGAACAGTCTCAGGTTACAGATGCTGGCACAAACTGTTAGCAAAGATCTTCTTAGCCTTGATGGCAAGTGCACAGTCTTCTCCTTTGCCACCTTCCCATTTCCAAGATGCAGTTACTTTAGAGCTGAGTTAATTTGGGTATGGTAGTGGAACAGAAATCATACAATGGTCATTCTGGAGGGCATTTGAACCCACAACGTGTGGTTTGACGTTCCAGCACACTTATCTTGAGACTATCACGCACCTCTTATATTAGTAAATAAAACATAAATAAGAAATAAATAAGAAATTAGGAAAATTTGAGAATAGTAAATATGTATGTAAACAGAATGTAAATTAGTGAATGACCAAGTTTATGTTTGGTGTTTCAGTTCATCTTGTTGGCGGAATCGTTTTTCTGATATTCGCGCTTTCTGCACTGTTTATTGAACCAGACGACCATGAATAATGGATCTCACGATTGAATTATCAAAACAAATGAGCGATTGATTTATCGATTGACGACACAGTTTATATCAGGAAGATCGGTGCTCTTGTTAACAACTCACTGGGCCCTACTAAACTTCCAGATGTTAGACTGAGTCTTTGGATTGTCCCACCCTAAAATATGATTCTCTCTTATCTGTAATGCTCTGTTTTATGAAAGTACTTCTTGAAAATGAATTTTAATGTTCCAGCAATTATGTCTTCATTTACAACTGGAAATATATGCTGACACACTACAAGAAAACTAGACTCTTGTGTTCACCCGGAAAAATTACGGTTCTGTACACAGCGCCAAATTACACTGTCCATACACCAGGCAAATTAAACTCTTCATGCATCCAGTCAAATTGCACTTCTTATATTGATGCTGACAAATCACTGGTAAAGAAATTACACGGTTTTTGCCCAGAATTTTCCTGTTCAATCTGCAGATTATGCTCGATATATATATGAGGGTGATGTCTTGACATCCTCTGGACCAACCAGTAGTGTATAAATTAGCGAACTAGTTTTCTTTAATTGCAGATTCTGCAGTATTTAAATACAGTATTTAAATACAATTTTTTCACTTAGATAAGAATCTGTGTGTAATAGTTCATATAATGTTATGTTGATATGATAACTTTTGGGGCCAGCGAAAACATCGTGTGTGTGTGTGACATGGTGGCAATTGGTTGAGACTGCTACCTTGTAACGCTGAGGTTGTTGCGTCGAGCAGTAATCACCTTGTAGGGCCCCTGAGCAAATGCTAGTATTGATTTATGCTTTTCATACGAATGGGGCTATATACTGGTAAATGAAATTAATAAAAGAATTTGCAAAATAATTGATCACTGTGTAGGAACCTTGGGCAAGTCCTTGCACAGTTGCTTAGTCCTTAAAATCGAGTAGCGCTATATAAATTCAGTAACTACTATTTGAATTCAGTGTCTTGACATTTTAATAGTTTTTTGTTCAGTAACATATGGTCCCTCATTATTTAAAAAATGCTTTGGAAGTGTATGGATTGGCTAAACCTTATTATTATCATATTATTGATTTTAACCATTCCAGATCTAATAACTTCATTTCCAGACATTTTTAAATCCCAAGGGAGAAAATCTAATTGACCAATGAACTAAATGAATAATAAATTGTTATCAATGTAACTTCCCATTGTGACTGATTGTCTGCCTGTTCCCTTCAAAACTTTACTCTTGTAAGCTGTAAGGAAAGAATTTCTTGCTGTTGGATCGATACAATGTCAGTTTTGTGCTTTGGCCAAAGGATTCTTTCTGTGAGCTTGTTAGCAGGTGTGGCCTGAAGTGCCTGGCCATGATGTAACATACCTCGTCGTGTATTACCTTACACGACGTAGAAATTGGTGGTGGTGGTGGTGCATTCTCGTTTAAATGTTTCATTGGTCATTTGAAATGAGTTGCAAGTTGATATAAAAAACTTTGTGGCTGTGTCTACATTACATGTGCTAAGTTATTCAGATTCTTATGAGGAATATATCTGCTAAGTGACGTTTTGAGACTTGGTGCTTGATGCCTGCTCTGTTACTGCTATGTGGCTAGAAGTTTCTGGATTTAATTAGATCCATGATTTTTATCTGTGTCCTATAAGACACTGATGACAGCTGTAGTGTCTGCTATGATGAGCAACACATGGCTTTAATTGGTTCATGCAAAGTTATGGTTGTTTCAGCAGATAGTCTTGGATACTGCATAAGAAACATTGCCTAATTTTATCTGTTTGCTTATGTATGTATAACTGGCATGTATGTAAGTATGTTGGAATGTACTGTGTTTGTCTGTACCTGTGTATATGTACCTGTAACTATATATGGGTGTATGTATATACCAGTATATTTGTACGGAACTAAATATGGTTGTATGGTGTATGTATGTACCAGTATATTTGTATGTATATGTGTTTTGCTCATTATCTCTGCTTATAGGCCTATGCTTGAAGTTGTGTACTGACTACTGACTTCTTATTACTGCATGCATCCACTACAAGATCCTCTTTCTGGTCTCTCAACTGTAGTTTGGAAATTCCCCTAAATACCTCTCGATTATATGCGAAAGCCGTTTTCCACATCCTCATTTCGCTCCTTGCGCTCTGCTGATTGGCTTGATTGTTTTGTTCGTAGGACTAGACTGCTCTGGCCCAACACTGGGCATTGGCTGTGGTAGGTCCATCCATCTTCTCATCAGTCCGTCATTCTTTATGCGTTTCTTTTCCCCAGGGCTTCCGTGCTGAGAGCACCTCTGTATAGTTATTCAGCGAGAGGCGCTTTTTAAATGTTTAGATATAATACGATGTATAAGTAGGTTTCATTGTAATACAATGTAGAATCAATGCAAAGAAACTATGAAGTGAAAGTATATTTTATTATTAAATGCTATGTACAATAGCGCTGAAACGATTCAGTTACCAGAGCATGCAGCTAAATTAATTTAAATCTGTTGGAAATTTCTATGTAAAAACTGTGGATCGTAATTGAAGGGAGATTTAACAAATTTTTACAGCAGTCTGTAAATAATGTTTTCAAACATATTGCCATTTGTAGTTTGGTCTTTGGTTTTGAAGAGCAATAAAGAGAAGGAGAGAAAGGGTGGGAGAAGACAGAGTGAGAGGAAGAAGTGAAAAGGGAGAGGAAAGAAGAAAGAAAGACTGATAGAATGATGAAAGGATAAAGTTGTTGTTTCAAATTGGCATTAGTGTTAGTGTCCATTTACCGTGATGTTTCCATGTTGCTGATGGTGATTGTCCTCAATTTCATCAATAATTCATTGTGTTTTGTTGATCATGTTTTGATTCTGATTACCACATTAACTGATTATAGTTATGAGTATGGTAGTTGGCCAAATATAAGTTGAACTTTGGTTTCAAATTAAGTCATTAACTTTACCCAGTTCACCATATAAACAATCCATTACCTAGTAATACCTAGTATTACCTACATTAGATGCATCTACAGTAGTTTGCTGTTCTCTGAAAAGATGTAAATGTTTGGATGGATACATACATGCAATGTCGCTTACACATTGGTTACGGTATGCGAAGAGCTAAGATTTTTGTTTTCATGTTTTACAATAAAATCGTATTGCATGTTCACATCACAAGCAAAAACCAGTTAAATGGAAAAACTAGTTTTGCTCATTTACATTAAACACTAAAACCAATGCTAACACTGTTTTAGTGCCTTTGTGTTTAAACTTAAAAACAGGCTCATTGCATATAGCTTCAAACACTAAAACCAGTTTTCCAAGTTTATGGTAGAAAGTAAAACCAGTTTCTCTTGTTGACATTATACAATTAAACTAGTTTGGCACATTTGCCTGAAATACAAAAGCCAGTCTAGCTTCTTTACATTAAACACTAAAACCGTTTGTCAATTTTACATTATACATGTACAACATAAAATAAAACACTTGCCGTGCTTACTTTAAGCACTAAAACCTGTTTATCATATTTACGATAAACGTTAAGCCCCATTTGTCATGTTTTCAGTCAACACTAAAACCAGTTTGTCATGTTTACGTAAAACAACGAGGCCAACTTTGTTGTGTTCACAATAGACATTTACCTACTGTTGTGTTTACAATGCAGCCCAAGCCAGTTTGTCATGTTTACATAAAACACAAACACCGTTGGTCATGTTTACGACAAACATTGACCCCACTGTCATGTTCACATCAAACACTACAACCAATTGGTCGAGTTTATGATAAACACAGTTTGTTGTGTTCACGATAAACAACTAATACCCAATTGTGGTGTTTATATTAAACACGTAAACCAGCAGTTCATCCCCGAAACTGTACGTCATATTTAGTAACTGCATATGTTAATTATTGTTTGTAAGCGTTTCTCGTGCGAGCGATGGCGGACAGTTCTTGCGACCGGGATTGTTCAGTGGGAGATGTCTCGGCCGAGACATGTGCATGACCTGACGGTTGTCTCCGCGACGATTCTTTGGCTCTCGCTGGCGACGGTTTCTCCACTGGCACTTGAGGATCCGCCAGTATGTCTGACGGAAGTTGGCGTTGCAGAGCGCATAACAGACTGGGTTTACTGTACTGTTTAGGTAGCAAAGCCAGTAACCTGAAACATTTGACGGTCATAGCAAGTAAGATGACATTGAACATCGACCTATTATAGGTCGATGACATTGAAGGTGGCAATAGGGTAACCAAGAGTATCGTAAGATAAGGTAAGGTAAGACGAGCAAGGTTGAAGGTAGGCTAGGTAGCAATCGGCACATTATGGTAATACATTGTATGGTAACCAAAATCGTAGATCCGCCACCTCTGGATGCGCATTTTAACCAATGCCCTTTACGGGTTCAAAAAGACGCTATATAAATGTCTATCTGTATGATAGGCAAATTAAGATAGCGAAGTATAAGTGAAGAAGCCCTGAAGGGAAGGCAAGGCATATTTAAAACGTTAATGAAAAGTATTTAACGTGTTTTTACAGAAATCTATTCGCCGGATCTCCAACCGAATTTCACATTTTTCGGTGAATTACGCTCGTGGCTCCCCGAGTGTAGGACATTATCCCCCGGACATTATCCCCTCGGACATTATCCCCCCGGACATTATCCCCCCAGGGTAGGACATTATCCCCCCCAGTCTAAGATATAATCGTATAATATTCTTGCCGAAATGCTGCCAATCAACGCTGCCTCTTGTAATGATAGCTCACATTTCGAGTCTGGCCCTGGCTTGTCGACGCTTTTCGACAGGGCTGACGCGTGTCAAATTTACGCCAGGAATGCCTCGTGTCAAATTTACAATAGGGCTGTCGGGATTAAAATGTTCTAGAGGGCTATGTGGCGTACTGCTAATAAATGGTCTGGCGGTCAAAGTGTTTCGTACTGCTTATGAACTGAGCGACATTAACAAGTCTTAAGTTATATACATATATACATATAGGCCTATAATATATCCATATATATCTATATATATATAGGATAACATATGTACATGTATATATAAATACATATATACAAACATACGTATAAATATGTACATATACATATATTTACACAGAGGGGGGATAATGTCCGGGGGGATAATGTCCTACGCAAAATCGGGGGGATAATGTCCGGGGGATAATGTCCGGGGGATAATGTCCGGGGGGATAATGTCCGTTCCCCGGCTCCCCAACTCCTGCCAACTACAACTCGCGCCCAAATACAACTGCACCCCACCCACTTAGACGTCCGGCAAAAGGAGGACATGTCCTCCTTCTTGGCCTCATGTCCTCTGTCCGGCAGTTAACAGCCTAGAGAATATGATATCCGGCGTTTTGTATGTTTGTTGTATCGGGCTATTGGCTATTAGGCTATTTCTGGCAGTTTTAACAACTTTACAAGTTTACACGCGCATTTTGTCCCTATGAGTTCCCCTTGGAGTTGGCTCCTCAGAGAAATACTGTGCATAATCAATAAGGTACAATTGATTGCTTAAATAAATACTTGGCAACATTATGATAAAAAGCCTCAATTGACTTTATTCATACAGCTTTCCAAAGTGACTTCGTTTCTTGGTTAGGCTACTTAGGAGGCTTCTGACTCCGGAGTGAAACATTCCGCGCGTCGATCCTCCTTTCCGGCTTTCTGTGTCCTCCTTAGGCTACCCATGTAGGCCTATCTGGCAACCCTACTCATGCATAACCCATAATAGGATCAGCAGGGATCCAACGGGCCCCCCTTCCCGTCAAAAACAGCTGGGGAGTCAACTCTCGCACCATCTCTTCTCACCACATACGTGTTTCACGAAGCACAGCGCCTACTTACTTATTCACACGATAGGTGGCTTGAAGCGCGTGTGGACTCGGTGCCTCGGACATGTAAACATTCATTTAGCGCCATCATTTGTGGCGCTAAATAGTTGCTTGAAGCAACTTGCTTCAGCGAAATCTCGCTGACAGCGTTGGTCGTCAGCGCTGGACTCAACGCCCTATGAATTATTAAAAGCCCGTTTTTCTTGTCAGCTTTGTTCGTTGGACACGTAAACCCAAGGGCCTCGAGGAACGGAGTAAACGAACTGCTTTGTAATAGTATTGGACCGAAAACTCAGCAGACAGTCGATCTGCTCTGTAAAAATAGTTGAATAATTGAACCGATAATTCAGCATTTGATAAGATTCTTTAAATTTATATAAACGGACGGAAAACTGAGCATATTAGATAAAGATACAGAGATTGAGAAAATGACAGCGGCAGCAGGTAATTATATACAGTGACAGATAGGGATCGGCTGCAGCCCACTGACAGTTGAAGAGTCTGTTCTGCCAAGAGCCAAACACAGACTGCAGAACAACCAAATGAGTAAACACAGACACAAAGCAATCACTTCTTTTTCTTTAATATATACAAGAAAAGAAAGTAGGCCAATAAGAAAATTAACGAGAGAGAGAGAGAGAGAGAGAGAGAGAGAGAGAGAGAGAGAGAGAGAGAGAGAGAGAGAGAGAGAGAGAGTCAGACAGACAGACAGACACAGACAGACAGAGAGAGACAGAGACAGAGAGAGACACACACACAGACAGAGACAGACAGACACAGACAGACACAGAGACAGACAGAGACACAGAGACAGAGACAGAGAGCGCGCGCGAGAGAGAGAGTCGAGCTACGCAATATAAATGACGAGTACTGATAATATATATATAATAGCATAGCCTATATATAATTGCTTGTATGTCTCTATTGTATATATTTTATAGGCATGTATACGGAGGTGTTGCTAGGATACGGCCCAGAAACAAAGAAGCAGTGAAGCACACAGGGAAAAACATTGGCTGGAATCGACGGAACCAGTTCAGTCCTCATCATCATCGTCATCTTCATCTTCCTAGTCCTATATATAGGCCTATATAATTATATACATCCTACTCTGCTTTCACTCCCACTATCATACACTTCTTCCACTACCTCTATTTCTCTTCCTCTTAATCTTCGTCTCTCACTCCGCTCTCCTCGTCCTCCTTCTCCCCTTCTCCTCTCTTCTTCTTCTTCCTCCTCCTGCTCCTGCTCCTCCTGCTCCTGATCCTTCTCCTCTTCCTTCTCCTCCCTTTTCCTCCTCCTCCTCCTGCTCCTTCTCCCCTCCTCCTCTTCCTCCTCCTCCTCCTGCTCCTTCTCCCCTCCTCCCTCCTCCTCCTCCTCCTGCTCCTTCTCCTCTTCCACAGAACGGACACTCGTAGCTACTCCGTGAGCAGCTGCTGCTGCTGCTGCTGATGATGATGATGATGCTCAGGTTCCTCAATTACTCAATGCTCTGGATGTATACATCTCGGTAGAAAGCTGGAGTTGGGAATACACGTTCAGGGAGAGAAACACAAAACAGTCTTTGTTACACGTGTATGCTTTATTTATTTTTTCCCTGTACGTGTGTTTCCATCTCTCGATTTTTACCGAGGCGCACATCCAGAGCATTGAGTAGTTGAGGAACCTGAGCGTCGTCGTCGTCATCATCATCATCATCGTCATCGTCGTCGTCGTCGTCATCATCATCATCATCATCATCATCATCATCATCATCATCATCATCATCATCATCATCATCATTCATCATCAATTCATCATCATCATCATCATCATCATCATCATCATCATCATCATCATCATCATCATCATCATCAATATTTCACGGAGCAACTCTGTCTGTCCGTCATTGACGGACGGACGGACGGACGAACGAACAGACAGACAGACAGCCATACAGACAGACAGACAGACAGACAGATCATTAATAAAGGAAGGATCAATTGGCGGAAGACAGAGGAAGAGAAGGAAGGAGATAGAAGGACATAGCTGTGGCGTACCGCAGAGGGAGGACAGAGGGGCGAGTCGCCCCGAGCGGCACTTGTGCAGGGGCAGCAAAATAGGGTTGAAGAAAAACATAAAAGAGTGAATATTGGATAAAACATGAAAATGTAGGAGAGAAAGAAAGAAAGATAGAAAAAGAAGGAAGGAAAGAAAGAAACCACCACTTTGGTCAAGTCGATTTGACTTCCGTTGATCGTTACCCTAAGCCTCCGTTAGGGACGGCATCACTCTAAGAGGTTAATCGTAATCGTAATCGTAAACGCGAAACTTCTACAGCGCCCACAAAAGCGAAGTCGCGGGAACCAGCTTATTCACAGGCGCTCAATAAAATCAAAATCGATAGGCAGGGGTCAAAATCCAGAGAGTCAGGCAGGCAGACAGACAGGCGGCTAAGGTGGATGGTGTTTGGTGTTCAGACGGCGAGGTAGGCAGGGAGAAGTGTTGGATTCAGGATAGGATTTGTCAAAAGCAGTGTTTTCAGTTTCGAGTGAAAGACCTGTGGAGAGATAGCGAGAGGTGGAGTTTTGGTGACTTCGTAGGATGGGTCAGATATTTGTCGTAGTGCTGGCGGAAGTTTGTTCCAAAGAGGTGGAACAGCTATGGCTATGGAGCGATTGGAACATTTTAATGATGAGGTGACGGAAGGGCGGAGCAGTGTTATAGAGGAGGAGGAGCGGGTTGGACGAAGTGGCTGGATCGTGACCAACTGACGGAGATAGGAGGGCTGGGAGGTTTGAAGTGTGTTGTACGTGAGTGAGATGATTTTGTATTCTATTCGTTCAGGAATTTTGAGCCAGTGATTCGAGGACAGGAGTGATGTGATGGTATTTGGGGGTTTTGGTGACAGCACGGGTAGGGCATTCTGAATTGCTTGGAGGCGATTTATTTGAGTGATATCTATGTTGAGGAAAAGAGAATTGCAGTAGTCTAATTTAGCGTGAACTATAGATGTAGCTATTGTGGATGCAGTTTTGAAGTCAAGCATAGGGCGGATTCTACGGAGGTCACGGATATGCATGAAGCAAGAGCGAGAAAGATGGGTGATGTGATCGGCGAAGCTGAGGTTTTGGTCAAAAATCACACCAAGGTTGCGGACAGGAGAATTTGCAGTGAATGTGTGGGTAGGTGCGGAGTCAAGGTTGATGGAAATAGATGGATCTGTCTGTTGAATAATATTACTATTATTGTATTAATTAATTCATTATTATTATTATATTATATTTATTATTATTATTATTATTATAGAGAAAATTATTATTGTATTAATTAATTCAATAACGTTGAATAATAAACAGAACTGCACAAAAGGGAGTTACTGTAGTTTACAATGTTTGCTAAATATGAGCATTTTATAAGTTTGATTGTAATCCATAATCCAGATAATCCAGTAAATAAAATACATTATTTAATTTGACTGTTGAACACATAATATTTATATGACTAACTAATGTAACAAGCTGCGTTCTGTCAGCCTGGTGTTCGGAATAAACGAAAATTGATTGATTGATTGATTGTTATTAAGCTGAAACTTCAACTGCTCACAGTAAGTCGTGTTTGCGTCATTACTGTACATCGGGATAACGAACGGTCAGTTTATTAATGGTATGTGACCGATTCTTGAGTCGGAAATCGGTTTGCGCCGATTTTTGCCCCAGACCGATTAATGCATGGAATCGGCGAATCCCAGGACTACTGATCCAAATTCCGACAGAAGTAGCCTAATAGACTATTTTTCATCCAAAACAATTCCTTTTTTAATTAATACAATAATAGTAACCTGTTTTGGGGACCTCCTGCGGTAATCTGTGATCTTTATAATTGAAAGTCAGTGTAAAATAGTAAAATAGTGGGTCGAGTCGACGCATTAACAAAATAGCTTTTGAGAACAAACAATGCCTAGAACCAAATAAAATGTAATCGGATCTTAATCGGAAATAGGCAAAAAATGCCAATCGGTCATTCCCTAGTTATTAATTATCTTTTTATAATGCAGCAGCGTTAAGTTTGTGTGTGTGTGTGTGTGTGTGTGTGTGTGTGTGTGTGTTTGAGAGAGAGAGAGAGAGAGAGAGAGAGAGAGAGAGAGAGAGAGAGAGAGAGAGAGAGAGAGAGAGAGAGAGAGAGAGAGAGAGAGAGAGAGAGAGAGAGAGAGAGAGAGAGAGAGAGAGAGAGAGAGAGAGAGAGAGAGAGAGAGAGAGAGAGAGAGAGAGAGATAGAGAGAGAGATAGAGAGAGAGAGAGAGAGAGAGAGAGAGAGAGAGAGAGAGATTATAGAGAGAGAGAGAGAGAGAGAGAGAGAGAGAGAGAGAGAGAGAGAGAGAGAGAGAGAGAGAGAGAGAGAGAGAGAGAGAGAGAGAGAGAGAGAGAGAGAGAGAGAGAGAGAGAGAGAGAGAGAGAGAGAGAGAGAGAGAGAGAGAGAGAGAGAGAGAGAGAGAGAGAGAGAGAGAGAGAGAGAGAGAGAGAGAGAGAGAGAGAGAGAGAGAGAGAGAGAGAGAGAGAGAGAGAGAGAGAGAGAGAGAGAGAGAGAGAGAGAGAGAGAGAGAGAGAGAGAGAGAGAGAGAGAGAGAGAGAGAGAGAGAGAGAGAAGAGAGAGAGAGAGACAGAGACAGAGACAAAGACAAAGAGACAGAGACAAAGAGACAGAGAAAGACAGACAGACAGACACAGACAGACACAGACAGACAGACACAGACAGACAGACACAGACGGACAGACACAGACAGACAGATACAGACAGAGAGACAGACACAGACAGACAGAGAGACAGAGAATAAGGTACAGAATAAATGGGTGGAGTGGGATGGATGGATAGATTGATCGATGGAGGGAGTGAAGATGCAAATAGACAAAGAGCGTCCTATAGTGAGAGATAATGTTTTTCCTGCGGTTGGCTTCATTTGTTCGTTTCAATATCTAATGGACTCTGGCGGTGGTGGTGGTAATGGTGGTGGCGGTGGTCGTGATGGCGGTGGTGGTGGTGGTGGCGGCGGCGGCGTGTACTCCAATCCAAACCACGGGGTGGGGGAGGGGGTTCGCTAACATCGCTAACACACGAAACGGATTAAGCGATGTTTGTCCGTATATACAGCAGACAAAAAGTCGGCACCATCGTCCCCTACCCATCCCATCCCACCATATCCTCCATCTATTTCCCTTCCTATTCTCTTACAACGCCCATTTTACCCCATCTCTCTGTGTCTGTTTCCAGTCTTTCTACCGTCTCCCTCCAACTTCGCGAGAGACAGAGACACAGACAGACAGACAGACAGAAAGACACAGACAGTCAGAGATACAGAGACAGGCACACAGAGGCAGACATACAGGCAGAGAAACAACAGCAGACAAATAGACAGGTTAACAGGCAGGCAGAAAGACAAGCAGGCACCCATATACAAGTACACAGACAATCAGACAGACAACGATAGACACACACATACAGACAGACAGATGAACAGGAAGGCAGGCAGATATGATCGAAGAAAAACGGAGCCTGAGCCGGAAACCGGAAGGTCAAGGTCAAACCTCGATGGGTAAAATCCCTGGCACAAGATGGCGCCACTTATAATATCAGTCACAGTCCATTCCGTAAATCATAAGCGCCGACAGAAGAACATTTATATAGCGCCGTAAACAGGATCTGCCGGAAATGCGCTGTCCAAAGTAATGAATGTAATTGGACAGTTATTTATAAAGCGTCCTAATATATATATTCAACAGATTTTCTGATGGATCACCGCTTGACACGTTGTATACTAACCTAAAAACTGTTCTTTTTGGCCGTGCTGGAGTCGAGAGTAGGCCTACCTCTAGCAGCCAGTAACCTCTCTTCCAGCTTTGCTTTTCTCAAAACCTTTTTCTTCCCTTTTTGGCCTTGCCCACTGGCAGCGCCTCTGAATGGTTCACCCTATGAGAGGCGCTTTATAAATGTTTGAATACAATACAATACAAAATGAGTAGTTCCTTTGAAAAGGTGCTATACAAATTCCCTGAATGAATGAATGAATTCGCATACACGCACAACTATGAGGCCGCGCTAATAAAGCCACATCAAGAAGACTGCAATTCCAAGGACACAATAATAAGGTCACAAATCGAAGGCCACATTTCAAGGTCCACTTTCCAAAAAAAGCATGACTGTAATGACGCTGACCAAGAAAACGATAACGATGATGATGATGAAGATAACGACGACGATAAGGGTGACGATGATGATGACGACAACAGCAGCAATAAGACTGACGAAGACAACGTCGGTGATGACATTATAATTGTAATTACGACAATTTATCACTAGGATTTAACTTTTTACACATTACTATAATTAATATTATTACTTCGATGTTTCATCATTATCATTATATAACTGTTGTCTCATTGTGCGTTTTGTAATTGTAATTGTAATTACGACCATTTATATAGCGTCGTTGGTAGCAAGCTACTTCTAGGACGCTTCACAAAACAGTCTACTGTCAGCGTAAATGTTAGTGCTCGTGGTTACGTAATAGATGCATTTTAACTGTTTTTTAAAAGTCGGTAAACTTTTGGTTTCCTGAATGGGTGCAGGAAGACTGTTCCAGGCACGTGGACCAGCGACCCGAAAGGCTCGATCACCCGCTTTGGTTTTAGTGGCTGGCACAAAAACATCGGCGGACTTTGATGATTGCAAATGGTGCATTAAAGACCATACTTACTTAATTACTTACTTACTTACTTACTTACTTACTTATTTATATAGTGTCTTCAGTAGCAATTCATCTACTTCTAGGATGCTTTACACTGTCAACTGTCCGTGCAAATGATAAGAGTTACATAGCAAGTATATTTTAACTGGTTTTTTAAATGTGAAGGCTTCCTGCAATAGTGCAGGAGGACTGTTCCAGGGAATCCAGGCACGTGGGCCAGCGACCCAAAAGGCCCCTCTTATTTTTAGCGAACGATAACGACAGCGACAGAGAACGAAAACGAAATGATGATGATGATGACGACGACGACGATGATGATGATAATGATGATTGTGATAATATCATGATGATGATGATAATGATGACTGTGATGATGATGATGATGATTATAGTCGGATAGATATACAACATGACCCCAAAAAAATTGCAAGAAAACGTTTTATGTTGATTTTCTGCTGTATTTGGTCTGGGGAAGAACATACCGAAAGTTGGACAAAATCGGAACACGGCAACACCCCCAAAAATGCATTTTAACCAAGATGGCGGCCAATAATGGCGCCAAAACAAAAAACAGTATATATCAGGTCATAGGTCAGCTACAATAACAAATGAAGTATCAAATTTAACATTATCAAGGTCAAGGAATCGATTTATCATAGCGGCAATCCTTTTGGAATGTAACTATCCAAGATGGCGGCCAATATGGCCGCCAAAACACAAAAATATGTATATATCACTTCAGAGGTAACCTACAATAACAAATGACGTGTCGGATATAATGTTTTCATGGTCAAGAAATCGATTTAGCGTAGTGGCAATAGTATCGGAATGTAACTATCCAAGATGGCGGCCAATATGGCCGCCAAAACAGAAAAATGTGCATATATCAGGTCATTGATAAGCTACAATAACAAATGAAGTATCAAATTTAACATTATCAAGGTCAAGGAATCGATTTATCATAGTGGCAATACTGTTGGAATGCTACTATTCAAGATGGCGGCCAATATCGCCGCCAAAACACAAAAATATGTATACTTCTTGAAAACTATTGTAGCGCTCACAACAGCAGAAGCAGATCCTAGGGTTTTGACTTTGAAGTTCTCTTTGTGCTTTCTTGGACTGTAGCATACCTGCACTATTGCCAGCATGGGAATAAATGATAAAATTTTACCACACATCTTAAAATTAAGCAATTTTCATTAGTTTACCTTTGAAAGTAGCTGATAACATTAATTACATTTAACATCTATTAGAAATAGGACATAGTTTGGTCCAAGTAAAGTTTCACAGTGAGCCCTCAAAGTTCTCTTCATCTGAAACTGGCTCTTGAGTCGTATTTTCGCAGTAGCTATGCTGACATTGTCCAAAAGCTGTGGTGCATTCCAGCCCATGTTTTTTGCAGCTACACTGCAGTGTGCTGCATCGTGCAGAGCAACTACATCGGATCATTTTTAGCAGTTTGTCTGGTGCCGGTCTGATATCCATTATGACTGGAACAAATTTTCCATCTTGTATAATCCAGCCCCACTTAGTTGGATTCATATCGACACTCTTGCCCAACCACTGCATCACTTGTAAGTAAACTCACCGAGAGTGAAGTTTTATGGCCGAGGGTGTTGGAGGCAGTCTTTCGGGCTTCACAAAGGTCTTTGCAGTGGACACCTTCCTACAAAGGATTCTGTAGCGTAGTGACTGTAGAGATTCAGACTGGATCCCCTTAAACATGGATACCATTGCTGTGTCTCTACTGTAGCTGGATCGGTTTTGCCCACGGTGAAAAGATCTTGGACAGTTACATACTTATCAGCATTGATCCCTGTGATAATGTTTCGTAAGGTCGTCTCCTCCGAGAATGCAGAATATTGTTCAAGTGTAGTGGCAAGTTTTGCCAAGTCTGCCCTGTCCCTCTCCATCCTTGAAGCAGTCGCTTCCTTGTGTTGTTCACTTGTTGTGTACACTGTACTGTTGAAGTCCTGCATGGCGTAGCCGTAGTTGTATGACGAACAAATGGGAGCAGACATTGTCCAAACGGCTCTTTCATGCTCAGTCAGGCCACTTCCTCTGGTTAAACCACCTGCAGTCTTAAGTGATCGCATAAGAGTCTGCTCAATCACCAAGTCGGATCCAAGACCAGTCCAGTACTGGTTTGTTCGCCTTATGACGTGGAATCCTTCCTGGAATTTATGGAACACTACAGGATTTTCAGTTTCTAAGAACTTTATGTTCTGCAGGTACAGATAAGCAGATTTCAGATAATTATCGTGCGCTGCAGCAGCAAATATGGGTAGACACTCAGATACAGCGTGGAGAGGCAAAGATTGTCAAAGCCTGGCTCGCTTTGACTGACTTTAGCTGCAATCTGCTGCGTAAGACACTGACTTACAAGCAGATGTCCACGAATTGATCGTTGGACAGCTTTCCCGCTCATCATGTGTACCACTGCGTTTTCACCATATATCGTCTCTAATATATATGTGAGGCCACTTCCGTCCATTAAAGTACCTATAGCGCCCAACAAGTACATCAGTGTGTGGAAACTCCCAAAGAACAACACAACATCTCGTATCGGACTATCTTCAGGAACCTCATTTATGATCTCCGACGCTTTCCAGAAGAGTGGCTGGTCAAAGGTGACAACTGCGAAAACGTTGTATTTCGCCGACAGTCCAAGAAAGCACAAAGAGAACTTCAAAGTCAAAACCCTAGGATCTGCTTCTGCTGTTGTGAGCGCTACAATAGTTTTCAAGAAGTATACATATTTTTGTGTTTTGGCGGCGATATTGGCCGCCATCTTGAATAGTAGCATTCCAACAGTATTGCCACTATGATAAATCGATTCCTTGACCTTGATAATGTTAAATTTGATACTTCATTTGTTATTGTAGCTTATCAATGACCTGATATATGCACATTTTTCTGTTTTGGCGGCCATATTGGCCGCCATCTTGGATAGTTACATTCCGATACTATTGCCACTACGCTAAATCGATTTCTAGACCATGAAAACATTATATTCGACACGTCATTTGTTATTGTAGGTTACCTCTGAAGTGATATATACATATTTTTGTGTTTTGGCGGCCATATTGGCCGCCATCTTGGATAGTTACATTCCAACAGTATTGCCACTATGATAAATCGATTCCTTGACCTCGATAATGTTAAATTTGATACTTCATTTGTTATTGTAGCTGACCTATGACCTGATATATACTGTTTTTTGTTTTGGCGCCATTATTGGCCGCCATCTTGGTTAAAATGCATTTTTGGGGGTGATGCCGTGTTCCGATTTTGTCCAACTTTCGGTATGTTCTTCCCCAGACCAAATACAGCAGAAAATCAACATAAAACGTTTTCTTGCAATTTTTTTAGGGTTCACCGTATTTATTTCGTACTTTGACCCTACTATTATGACGATGACGACGACGATGACGATGATGATCATGTTGAAGATGATGATAACGAATCAATGGAGCTGATGATGACATCTTACCGAAGTCGTAGAGGTGTTGTGGAACGCAGTTGTTACAGAAGGCGTTGATGACGGTGAAGATGTTATAGGGCGTCCAGGTGATGATGAAGGCGAGGAGGATGGCGCTCAGGGTCTTCGCTGCCTTCTGCTCCTGTCTCTTCTCCTGCTTCTTCCGGCGGTCCTTCAACGCCTTCGTCCGCTCCGTCACCCGGGTCGCTATCCGCGCCTGCATGCCCAGACGAAGGGCTTCCGTCGTTATCGTCAGACGGCGCCCCACCGAAGGAAGCGTTTCCGACGTCCCCTGACTTACTTCCGGTTTAACGCCATCCACTTCCGGTTTCACTAGACTCACTTCCGATTCAGCTCTAATAGCTTCCGGTTTCTCGAGATCAATTTCCTGTTCCATTGGACTTACTTCCGGTTTAGCGCGTTCAACTTCCGGTGCCGCGTGATTCACTTCCGGTGTGCTTCTGCTGACGTCGGCTTTCGCCAGATGGACCCTGGAAGACGACTTAGAAGATTTAGTGAAGTGAATGGCGCTCGCTACGTCAGCTTCCGGTTTAATTGTTTCGTGTTCTTTCGTCGTTTCGAGAAGTCGTCTGCCGCGTTCGTTGACGTCAGATCTGAGATCGAACGCTCTGCATTCGGAGTTCGGCCGCTTTCTCGCGGTTCTCCTGTCCGAGTTAACTCCTCGGTCGTGACGTAGAAGGGCAAAGAACTCTGACCTTCTGTCAAGGTCAGAAGACATCGGAGAATAGATGCGATGGTTACTTCGAACCATGCTACCAGAGCCTTGAACGTAAAAGCATAACGGAAGTTTTTTTTATTAAGTGCTTTGAGATGTTTGAATTTTGAAAGGAGCTAATTAAATATTCAGGAGCATACCTATAGAATAGATGCACACACATATAGGCCCACATACATACAAAAGCCACTGGTGACTCTTCTAGTTTACTATTTTACTCTGCGTGGTTTTACTAACTGCTGTGTTAATGTGCAGACGAGCATACTCAGCATAGGCTATAATATAGAGTTAATGTTTTCGCCAAATGACAGGTTTGATACGACGCCCAAATTGTGGGCTAAACAGCTGCATTGTATGACGGAAGTGCGCACTTGGATAGAAATTAAAAGAATTTTAATTTGGTTAGTTGTTGTGAAGTTCCAAAAAGTAGAAACTTAAGTTTCATTGTGTTTAAGAGCATTCCTTTTTCTGCCATCCATGACTGAACTAGGTTAAAGGTGTTAGATTTTAGAGTTAAAGAGCTGGATGAGAAGGAATTTGCGAAGGAAATGTAGAGTTGAGTATCACTGGCATAAAAAGCACTTAGGTGCATCTGGTCTGACTTTCTCTGACTCAGTAAAACACTTACACATAGTGGAGTGGTATTAGAGGTCTGCGGGTAGAGCATTTTTGCTACCCGTACCCGTAATACAAGACCGTTACCCGTACCCGTACCCGACCCGTACTCGAAATTACTACCCAACCCGACCCGTACCCGCGGGTATACCCGTACCCGTACCGTACCCACCACGTAATTAATAGGACTTCCTATGATCCCAGTCCCTACCAGTCCAATGGTCTTACAAAGCATGTGGTATAATAATAATAGTCTGATGATCACAGTGATGATCACAGCAATAATAATAATAATAATAATAATAATACTAATAATAATAATAATAATACTAATAATAATAATAATAATATATAAAAATAATAATAATAATAATAATAATAATAGTAATAATAATGATGATAATAACCTGTTTCGGGGACCCGCAAGAGACAGCACGCCTCTTTCAGCGTATTTCAATTTGCATACAACGGTTCTTTGCTGTTGCTTTTCGTTGACCACTGAAGATGACCGTTAACTCCAGAACGACAAAACTCTTCAGATAGTTTCGTAGAGCCTGAGGGATTGCACTCACCTCGGGCGATTTTAAAATATATTAATAATAACTTTTATGCAGCCAGCCATAACATGGCAGTTTGCAACAAAATGCCGCTATTTGAATAGTTTAAGTATGTCTCAGAGGAAAAGGGGTGACAGTCTTGGTGTTTTAACTATGCCTAGCCTCAACTACCGTAACTGCAACAACCTGTTTTAAAGAAAACACGGCTGCTGAACTGCCAGGCTAAGCGTCAGCAACCTCCGACACAGGCTGTCAGGACTGAAACTCAGATGAGACATATGCAAAAACACTACGATCGGATTGTGCTAATGGATGCAAGCTATTTTGTAACTTTAAATTGAGCATCTATAAATGAATGCCAAGCTCACTAAGGCGCATGGATATGGTACTTAGACAGGATACCGCCAGTTATAGTAAGTATCTGAAGGTGAAAGACTCATTATTACATGTAAACCCAAAACTTCAGTTCGTTACGGGTAAAACCGGGTATACCCGTACCCGTAATGCTCCTACCCGTACCCGACCCGACCCGTAAAATGTCTACCCGACCCGTACCCGACCCGCGGGTACGGGTCGGGTACGGGTAAACCCGCGGGTACGGGTATACCCGCAGACCCCTAAGTGGTATACAAAGAAAATAGTAAGGGACCGAGAAAAGAGCCTTGAGGGACGCCACAGCTAGATGATTGGTCCCATATTGCTCCATTTATGAAGACAGACTGCTTGTGGGAAGTAAGATATGATTGGATGAGTGAAGAAGAGTAAGTGCATTTACTTTATCAGTGGCAATAGAACAGTTACAACTTACATGTAATGGCATTATGGACAGAGTGACGGAGGAGTGGAATGTGTGCTTTGCTGACATACATACATACATGCATGCATACATCCACACACACGTACATACTGGGGGGGGGGCCCGTGGCGCATTGGATAACATCTGGCAAACAGACCGAGAGGTACCGAGTTCGAGCCCCCGTTGGGGGGATATGTTTGTAGGCTGCTATTAGCGCCGTTGTATTGCAGGCTGTCTGTTCTGTTAGTAGTTAAGATTTGAATTGCATAACATGTAAATATACAGCGCAGTGCGTTTGTCAGGCGCTTATTAAAGAAAAGATATTATTATTATTATTATTATTACATGCATGTGTACGTATGTGCATACATAAATACATTCATACATATATGCATACATGCATGCATGCATGCATACATACATACATGCATACATTCATACATACATACATACATACATACATACATACATACATACATACATACATACATACATACATACATACATACATACATACATACATACATACATACATACATACATACATACATACATGCATACATACATACATACATACATACATACATACATACATACATACATACATACATACATACATACATACATACATACATACATACATACATACATACATCCATATATACGCACACATACATACGATGGTATACTGCTGCTAAGGTGACTGACCGTAGTGTATGTCGTCGTTGTCTATGTGTTGTTGTGAAGACATTGGGGTCTCTGAGTCGTTCTCCTCTTCGGAGATCGTTCTCTGGTTGATCAGTCTGCTTCTGCTCGTTTGGCTGAAGTTGTTCTCCCTCGACCGAACGACCTCATTTCGAGTCATGACCTTGAACCGAATCTGCATGTCCTCTTCCTCCTCCTCGTCCTCGTCCTCGTCCTCCGCGCTCCCCCCGCCTCGAAGTTCCAGCAGAGCCCTCTGCACATCGCTTACCTCTTCTGCCCTGTGTTGTTTGCCAAACGGGTCCGTGGGGTTGGTTTGCCCAACCCTCGAGGGGCAAGCGCTGGCCTGTGGGGTGTCCCTTCCTGTGTTCGTCGGACTGAGGGAAATGGGGGTCGCCTGAAGGTCACTTCCGCTGCTCTGGTCCTTACTCAGTTCGACGGACGAGGTGTCGAAGTGGAGCAGAGTCCGACATCGAGCCCAGCAAGATGAGCACGAGGGCCTCGTCGTCTGGTTCTGAAGGGCTGACTCGTAGATCATTTCGAGCTGTTCGAGGTCTGGACTGGCGCACGTCCCTTCCGATGGAGCAGTGCGCTTAGCAGACAAGTGGAGGCTGAGCTGAAGGTCAGAGAAAGAAAGAAAGAAATTATTAATGTAATGTAAGAAGACATTTATAAAGCGCCACTTAAGAGAATCTCCGAAGCGCTCAACAATTGGCCATCAAACAGCTGAAAAATGCGTCTTTAAGAGTCTATAGAAAACCATATAGCCACACGCAGCATTAGTGGCACAAACAGAAGGCGGAAGAGCACTCCAGATCACTGGCGCCGCAATCGAGAAACCCGACGAGTACGGATGGTGTTCGACAGCGGGGTACAATCAAGTCATTTCGCGAGGCAGACCGATGAGCCCACCGACCAGTTTGAGTGACAATTGGAAGGCACAGTTCGGCAATGTAGTCCGGTTCAGTGCCAGTCATATATCCCTCCAAACCAGCGTAGCAATCTTGAATTGCTCCCGATCAGCAACTGGAAGCCAGTGGAGCTCACGTCGCAGGTAGTCGGATATATGTGAATATTTCAGCAGGTAAGCCAGAAGTCTGGCTGTTGCATTCTGAGCGATGAAGACGGATCTCAGGAAAGCCCAGGAGGAGCCTATGTGGCACGGTGGCCGACTGGTTAGAGCGGTTAACCTGTAACGCGGAGAGTACGGGTTCGATCCTCGTCCGGGGCGATTGCTGTGTAGGGACCATGAGCTAGTCCTTCACGCACAATTGCTCTGCAATATAATTGCTTCTGCGCCGCCGAGGCGTGTGCACTTCTGAGCTTTGGGCCACCTTTGGAAGAAGGGCGATATCAACTGCAGTTGTATTGTATTGTATTAAGAACTTATTAGCAGCTGAACCCGAGCTGATAGCTAAAGCAAGAATGGAATTATTAAGAACCTATCAGCAGCTGAAAGTTTAGCTGAAAGCAAAATAAAAGAATTTTTAAGAACTTATTAGTAGCTGAAAGCATATCTGAAAGCTAAAGATAGATGGGAATTATTAAGAACTTATTAGCAGCTTAAGCTTAGCAACGCAATGGAGAACAGTAGTAAGAAGTTGAAGGGTAGATGCAGGAAGACCGTAAAGGACCGAGTTGCAGTACTGTAGTCAATTCTAGAAATGACAAGGGCCTGATACGTATAGGCAGATATGGAATAGAGAAATATAGACCTACAGATTAAGTACGTAAGAGAGAAGGGAAGCTGGCAATGCACGTATACTGTAGGTATACGTATGTATAACCGTATAGCCATCATTTTTATTGAACCAGCCAAACATTCCGTATAGCAAGTATTAATCAGCTGACGTTTCACACATGAATGTTCGAACGGTTGCAATAGGGAAACCAGAAGAGATGTATGTATGTATTATGTGCGTGTATGTATGTATATATGTACATGTATACGTATGTATGTATGTATGTGTGCAGGCGCGTAACTGCAATTATGCAATTATGCAACTGCGTAAAGATTTTAATGAGCTGATCCTTTTTACGATAATTACGTTGATGGCGGGAGCAACCCTGCATGGTTCTATGCATGTGGTAAAAAGAGCAATCATTATTATAACAACACTCGACACCATTGGCGAACTATTGCGACACTCGTCAAGCAGCAGCTTTCTGAGGTCGGTCTCAATGCATGTGTCATGGTAGGGGAAGGGTAACATAGGGTATAATGGGGTTGCTAATATGAACGGCCATAGGCCTACACAAGGGGTGTTCAGGCACGAATGAAGGATTTTTTATACAACATAATTATGTACACTGCAAAAGTCATGATCTCAGTCTAGAAATATGTGACACGTAGGCTACACAATACTGCAGTTCGCATTATGTAGGTCTACGCAACTGCCAGCCAATTTCTTACATATCACTCAATCATGAATCATCCCCAAGTATACATCGCACACAGCGGCAAGGCACGGTTGAAGAAATTCTGTCCAACGCACTGAACTGATCATAGCGAGAGTATACACGTCCTATTTGACAACTTTGGAGCCAGTCTGGAGACGTTCGACGCGTTGAAATTGGACCATGACACTAACACGAAGAAAGACGCCATGTCGCTCAGTAGAGTCAGTACGTGCCGCATTGGTATTGGTTGAGGCACCAAATTTAAAGACCAAGTAACGAACTTATATAATTTGCCAAAGAACTTATGTAAAATGCTATTACTTTAGAGCAAAACGATGGTCTAATAAAATACAGCCCGTAAAAACAAAGTTTTTTACTATATCCATCTAGTATCCTATAATGGGTCTTATGAAGCAGTTACTTCTACAAATATATAGTCCGCGTTCATATTACGACATAGCGTGCGTTTAATGAGGCAGCGCACCCGTTTCTGTTGCGGCCAATGGCAACGCTGGCCAATGGCAACGCTGGCCAATGGCAACGCTGCGTATCGGAAAAGGGGATTCCCCGATTCGAAAAGTTGAGTCCCCGATTCTATAAGCTAGCCTTTTTGGGGAGCTGAAATTTTTATAGAATGAAGTGTCTGCGAGGTCGAGTCTATCTGCCAAGTTTCACGACGATTGAATGATTGTAAGTGATCGAATTAGTCGTCGCAAGATTTGACTTTTTAGCCTGTGGCTCAAACATTCAAGCAAGCAAGATTTCCGCAAGTTAAACTAGATGGATAAAAATGCGCCATTACCCCAAATACATTTTTTTATACAGCTCCTCCCCCAGACGCCTCTCCTCAGAGGGGTTGAAAACTGCGTAATTTTTGTAAAGCCTTGGTTAGGCCACTGTATGTGTGTGTATGTTTGTAAGTGTGTATGTATGTGTGTATCTATGTATGTATGTGTGTATCTATGTATGTATGTATGTATGTATGTATGTATGTATGTATGTATGTATGTATGTATGTATGTATGTATGTATGTATGTATGTATGTATGTATGTATGTATGTATGTATGTATGTATGTATGTATGTATGTATGTATCTGGCCATTAATATAACGTATTTTGAAATTCCCGGTATACGATGTAACTTTAAAAAAGAAAAGTATCGGAGAATTCATTATCTCTGAGCATTTACATAGCGCCTATTTAGAACAACGACCTCATGAGCAGAACCTACCTCTCCGTCGCTCGAATCCTCGTCTCTCCTCGATCCTGCTCCTGCGATCTGCCTGGAAGCGGAGATCCTCGCCAGGCAGGCCCTCCTCTTCTGCGTCTCTCGGAAGATGAGATAGTAGAGAACGCACATGATACAGACCGGAAGATAGAAGGCAACGACCGCCGTTCCTATGGTTATGTAGATATTGCTGAAGAACTGGATGTAGCAGTCGCACGGCGGAACTGTACGTTCGCCTTCGAAGTAGGGCCAGGCGAAGATCCACGGAGTCCAGAGAAAGACGGATACCAGCCAGGCACCGGAGATCATGGCCGCTGCTTTGGCCGGGGTGCGATGCGCCCGGTAGGTCAGGGGCTTCGTGACGGACAGGAACCGGTCGAAGCTGATGAGGAGGAGGTTGGCGACGGAGGCGTTGCTCATCGTGTAGTCGAGGGAGAGCCATGAGTCGCAGATGAAGGGACCGAGGGGCCACCGTTTGAGCAGGATGTACATCGAGTAGAGGGGCATCGAGACGATCCCGATGGCGAAGTCGGCGACGGCCAGGCTCAACAGGAAGTAGTTGCTGATCGTCTGCAGCTGTGGATCGATCTTGAACGAGATGAGGACTAACAGGTTGCCGCCGGCCGTCACCGTTGACAACACCGCGAAGACGGTCGCTAAGGCAACGGTCACGCCGATCGAGTACGGGGATTCGTCGCTAGGGGCGCAGCTGTCAATGGATGCGTTGAAGGTCGTCGAATTGGCCACTGAGTCGTTGTGGAGGGTGTAGGGAGTGGCGCTTGTGAAGGAGGAGGAGGACGTCGGGTGAAATAAGGTCATCGTTATGGCAACTCGTCGTCCACAACATCTGAGGATTAAGAGGAGCTAACGACGTCAGAACGCATCTCAGAATGCGACGTCCATTCTGGTGGAGTTCAACTGAAACACAAACGGTTCACGAAACTTTATTCGACTTAGTAGCAAGGCAGTAACTTTGTTTCAAAAGGTGGTGGTGACCAATCTCCTCCTTTCCCCCATTCCTTCTTCACTTCCCTTCTCCTTCCCCCTCCCTCCTCCTTGCGTCCTCTTCCCTTGTATACGAATTTAATATGCCTCTCTAAGGTCATTCACAGATGACATATACCGGTACATGCTTACATTCTGTTTCACAACTATTAATATGTTGCCGACACTGATAGTTAAGCATGCAACAATACTATTATAATTGTCGTTGCTTCAACTTGATTCATACCAACATAACGCCGTCATGTCGCAAAACATATCTCATCACAGGCTGGTCTACAATAATACGAGACTATGCGTGGATCTCAAAATGTGTGTATATAGCCTTTCCTAGAGGCCTTCGTATAGTGCGCGTCATGCAGACTTACGGGACTTTACATTTTGGGTGACCGTTCTCTGACACAAAAATTTATAGATACATTAACACACAACTAGTTTCCAATTAAATCCACGAGTTAACTCCAATGAGATATTATTATCATCGCTAGAGGGAACATGACGTATCTTCCCTTCGCTAATTTTTGAAGCCACAACCATAGATATAATAACACCTTATCGAGAGCTCCGCAGTTAATTTAAATTGATATGACGCGTTTTGATTGGTTGAAATTCATGGACGCAGTCAAGCTTAAGCGAGACTTTAATTTCTTTTCGAAGCTTACGCCTTGCAAAAAGTACAACAGACACAAAATAACGACTTATCCATTAAATAATATTCCAGCGGCCTCGTTTTCGGACTTTAATAAGTTGCTACATCCACACACTACACAATTTAACTTCGATCGTTTCCGCCATTTTGTATACCCCAAGGGTCAAGGCCTTTTGAATCGGCGGCGTCAAAAATAACACCAGATCAGGCCTCTAGTGATATATTTATATATTAGGCTATACATCTCTATGGTTAACTCATTAATAGAAAGAACAGAATCATGGATAAGTATACAATATATTATAATACAATGCAATGCGACAGAATAAAGTTATTTGATATAGAACAGTACTACTCAAATCCTGAACACCCTGTATAAGCGGTAGGCCTACCAGTCCACGAGTGGTATAGTTACCGGGTCTCGGAATGATAACCGGAATCATAATTTTGATCGTCGTAGGCCTATATAGGCTACATGTATACTGAAATAAAATATTAAACTCAAAATCGTTTTGACGCTAACTTAAAACAATATCCTTCAATGATACCTAGTACATTATAATCAGTTTTAAAAATGCAACAGTGAAAACATTGCAGTTGTAATAAACAGAGACAATATTTAATACCATGAAATCTAGATTATAATATAACACGTCGTTACGAGTAAGCTGATATTGAAAAATCACCGGTCCACGGTGAAGCTGGTAAAAGAATTAACGGTCCGCAGCATCAGAAAGTTTGAGAAGCACTAGATTAGAATACATACATTAGAACAGAGTATATTGGAACAGAATATAGGGCTTACTAGGTATCTCAACATAAAAATTTATCAGAATTGAATAGATTACATTACATTACAACATGTCCGATTAGGTTACACTGTGTTATAAGATCATCAGTTTAGATAATTTCACATCAGCCATAATTATAAGACTACAATATTCAAACATGCAAAAGCGTTTAAAATGAAACCTTTAACCTGTAGATTAACCTTAGATTAGGATCCAGTAAGATTATATTATATTAAAATCCAAAACCGTTTCAGCGACATTATCCCAAAGTCAAAAGTTCAGCTGCACTGGCTTCCATTACAACGCGCTCTCCTGTCGGATGTATCGATGCCTTGTCATCCAACATCTCCGCGTTAACTGCATCACCACCTTGAGCAGCAGCAGCAGCAGCAGCAGCAGCAGCAGCAGCAGCAGCAGCAGCAGCAGCAGCAGTAGCAGCAGCAGAAGCAGCAGCAGCGCTTCGTCACGCCAAACTCAAGCGCATCCGAACTCCGCTCACTCTACCCTAAGTGATGTCTGGCGATAGCAGCTACTAATGTGGACGACGGCCCTAGAGATCGCATCTCACCTGATATATGGGTCCATACTCTTGAAAGTAATGTCTCGAAAGAGCGGAGACTATCGTGTGTTCAGAACGAACGCTCAAATAGGTCTACATATTAAGAAGAAGAGCAGTCCCTGAAGCTAACCATGCATGGGGCAGCCATGGGTATGAATTACTATCCACTTCATCTTCTTATAGCATCGGGAAAAAGAAGGCGGGTGGCAAATCCTCTCCATCGTCGTCCCTTCCCAACGACTGCTTGTAAGGTCAGTATACTCATTGTAGCTGAGTTGGCTACGAAGCGCAGGTGGCGCAGAAAGCTCGAGGCAAATTTCTTCCCTGACGGGGATTTGAACCCCAAACCTCTCGGTTGATGGTCCAGCAAGCGAACCACTAGAATATCGCGCATCCCATAATCTCTTGTAATTGAAAACAGTAAATTTAGTAAAACTCGCCTGAAGTGGTTTTCCTGTTTCATAGTTCCTTCCTTTCACCAACAGTGCTTCACAATGTCGTATGTTGACGATATACATTTCCACCATGGATTCTATTCCTTTTCCACAGCTATTTTGCATGTATACTTTTGGTTCAGATCACTGCGCAGTGAATGCATCTTGGCCACACAATTAGCTCCTATATAGCAACATCTGATCACATCTCAGAGAGCACAAAACACATCGGATGTCTGATGTGGCCACACTGGATCCTTCGATTCCCATCTGCATGGAAGCGAGTGAATGAAAGTCGACACGTATATAGTCTAAGTTGATCGTAGGGAATAAATCGTCCCTGGCCCCTCTGCCCCCTCTCCACCAACAGACACCGGTCCGGAGTCGCTCCTCGCAAATGAACACTCCAGTTCCCTGCCTCTCTATCTCCGTGTCTGTCTGTCTGTCTCTCTGTCAGTGTCTACGTATGTCTCTGTGCTCCTGTACGCATCCGTCACTCTATTTGTTGTTTCTCTTTCTCTCTTTTTGCGTTATCTCAATGACTCTCTCCTTTCTTTCTGTCTATGTTTCTCAGTCATTTCATCTGTCTGTCTCTGTCTCTAACTCACTCACTGGCTATGTGTCTCTGTCTATCTGTCCCTCTGAATTTCGTTATCTCTCTGTCTCCCTCTGTCTCTCTCTGTCTTCCTACCTCTACTGCTGTCTGTCTGTCTGTCTGTCTAACTGTCTCTGTTGCTGTCTCTCTGTCTCTCCGCGGTCTATTAGATCCTGAAACACAGTCAGTTCGAAGACGCTTATCATCAGCAGCGAAGTACGTGGCCCCTTGAAAAAAGGCGCATGCGCTTTAAGTGCAGGTAAATGACACCGCGTCTGGTCAGAACCGGTGCTAAAAGACGCAGTACGAAACTGTACGATATTGTATCAGTACAATGTTTTATAATGCAATTAAGTGCGAAGCGGATTGATAAAATGTACTTGTCAGACTTGCAGAAGAAATCATGAGAAATTTCTTTCCTGGCGGGGATTCGAACCCCGATCGACCTCTGTGGCTGATACTGAAGTTTAGTTAATTTATCGTTTTAGCGTTCTTTATTACGTACGCATGATAACATATCGTTTCTCCGTTTTATATAAACAGTTTCTTTTTTTCTATATAAACAGTATCTTAATACCAATGTTCATGACAACTGTCATCAATCAAACGTCCATTTACGCAGGTATTATTTTTAGCAATCCAACTTTTAGTTTAACAAGAAACTATTTTCAGCAATCCAACTTCAACTTCACAAAAATTTATTTTCATCAATCCAACTTCTGTTTAAGCAAGAATTATTCTTATCAATCCAACTTTAAGCAAGAATTATGCTCATCAATCCAACTTCTATTCAAGCAAGAATTACAATGGGCGAATAATTTAGAACACTAAAACGATAAATTAGGCTACTTTCGTTTCTTCGCGATCTTTTTCAGTTTTTCGTATCTAGTTTAAGGTATCAACATGTTCAATAACTGTTTAACACGACCATTCTTATCTTCAACAGTGGTACCCTAAACCCACAGCCAGACGTAACTTTTTTATGGCGCTGGGAAATTTGGAGATTTACGTTTTGGGAGTGGCAAGTTCAATGGAGCCCTGCACTTCGAAAAATCAACTAGAGCCATGGTCTTACTGCCCCACCCAGATTATCCTCAGTCCTACTTCTGGGTTTACAGTCCAGAACTAACCCTTATCCACTAGGCTATAGCGCACCCCTTTAACGCGTATCTTACCTTAATATTGACCCTGAACCTGTTCTTACCGCACTAGTTACGATCGTCTCTGTTTTCAAGTACCTGTTCTTCGGCGCGTTCGCCATAGCATAGATATATGCACTATGGATGAACCAGAGCATAGATATGTGCATTGAACTGCAATTCGTGGCTGTCCGACCGATCGGAATTCCTTGCTAAGTGCTCGTGCAGACGCTGCGTGGCGCACGGAGTCTATGCGCTGTGTCTCTATAGTGCAAGCTGCTTTTTGATCGTCTCATCTTATTCTGTCTGTCTATTTGTCTGTCTTTCGATCACTTGTTTGTCTGTCTGTCTGTCTTTTGATCGGTTTGTCTTTCTGTCTGTCTGTCCGTTATCGGAAAAGGGGCAGGAGGGAGAGCGGAAACTCATCCGATCATGAACATATGTGGCGAACTGACCTCCTTCGGCATCAGATAAGCCACCTGCAGCCCTCAATCCATCCAGATTCATCTTTGAATATCAAGATTTTAGACACACACAAACACGCAGAAGCACAAACACACACATCCGCACACTTAGCCTACGTATATAACAAATATAAAGCGAACATGTGTGTAAATGTGCAATTGTGCATGGATGAAAAATAGCTTCAGGCCTACATAACATAGGCCCATATAACAACACAATCAATGAAAAAAATGCAAATAAATCTCCATGTATACGCGCATTTATGAAAATATCGGATGTGGACAGATATATATATATAGTTATATATATATATGTGTGTGTGTATATATATGTATATATATATAATATTATATATATTTCGGACTATCGTTGTAACAGGCGTCGATATAATGCGAATTCGGATATGACGAAGCGGTCGTGGATCCGACCGATAGTTTAATTATGCACGATCTACGGAACAAAATGTATACAGCGCATTATGGTCTCTCTGCGTTGCTCTCTTCTCTCGTCATTCGATGAGCCCATAGCTCGTCAGGCGTCCGTATAGATCAACCAGTTAACTGCAACAACACGTCGACGTCCTACCTGTAAACAATTTTTGCTGGCAGAGAACTCTACAAAAGATTTATACCATGTATCGTCGTCGCCGTTAGCATAGATACGTCGCCGAAATAATTTATTCAATTCTGCGGAACTATTGCTAGAATTAAACCGCTATAGATAGTGTAAGAGAGGAACGTCGGTCGCATTTACTAAGCAGAAGTAGGCCTACTGAGACAGCACTCACCGACGTCTTTACAGAAAACTAATTAGTCTATGTGCTTCAAATTAAGCAGAAATTTCTATATTGTTTATTGCTTCTTGCAACGAAAAGCTGTAGTGCCTAACTGCACGTAGACCTCTATGAACTTGATTGATTTAAAAAAAATAATGCTATAAAATTTAGTTACGGCTCATGTGTAGCCGGAAGTTGATGGCTCCGAAAACGGAAAATCAAAGCAAAGAACAGAAAACGATTAATCCCATTTATTTAAAATTTTCTGTAATTCCAAAATGCAATTTACAATTAAGCAGAATTTTGTGGCTGCCTTTACAAGTCCAATGATGCCACGTGAGAATGTTGTGG
This sequence comes from Aporrectodea caliginosa, assembly GCA_020284085.1. NCBI lineage: Eukaryota > Metazoa > Annelida > Clitellata > Crassiclitellata > Lumbricidae > Aporrectodea > Aporrectodea caliginosa. The sequence goes on from JACEVL010005070.1 coordinate 1,088,565, forward strand.
ACAAGTTTTTTTGTGACCATAGCGAATTATTGTTGTCGTTAGCCCACTAGAACCTACAAATGCACAGCTGCATACACATGTACATGGTCGCAAATTACCATTTCAGTATAACGCACCCCTCGCTATATCGCGGCATAGTTGACATGAATCCAAAATCCCGCGTAATAGCGAGGATGCGGTGTATTATATTATATATATATAAAGCCTGCATGCATGGGTACCTCCTTTTCGAACCGTCATCCTGTGAACATTCGTACCATATATTTCTTTAAACTTGACCCAATTTACATTCTCTTCGCTTTTTAAGGTTTAAATCCCTTAGACAGCCATATTCACAGCAGCGCCATTGAGAGCTTCTTAAAATGCGCTCTATAAAAGCCCAGAAACATACACACATAGCCTACATATTTAATATTAGATCAACATTCTACATGTACATGTATACTATGTGATATAGGCCTACCCGTCAATGAAAAATAATGCGTCGATGTATAGAAGCATTCCTTCAAAGCAAGCACCGAATGCGAGACGAAATAGAGCGGGCAGGCGATGACGTGTCCGTCTATTTAATAAAAGCCTGTGTTTGTTACAGTAGGCGGAAGCGATTAAAGAACAGAAGCCATAAACAACAGACTGGGTCGGAAAAACAGTCCGTAAACTCAGTCTCGCTTTGTAGCAGCAATTTAATTCCGTAGGCTATGGTACGCCGCGGATCAAATAAACCTCCGACGCTGAAACTGATATCTAATTATGGCATAGCGATGATAGGAGAAGAAATTTATACTGCACAAATTTCTACTTCACGGTCGTCGTATAATAATTAGAGGAACCTAACGTATGGATCGCATTTGCGGCTGAAGAGGAAATGTTACACTCATTCATTCATGCAGCACAGTCATGTACTATAAAAAAATGGAATTCCGATTATGCTAATAGTGACGTTAGTAGTGGTGGTGGTGGTAGTAGTGGTAGGTAGTAGTAGTAGTAGTAGCAGTAGCAGTAGCAGTAGCAGTAGCAGTATAGCAGTAGCAATTAACAGTAGCAGTAGTAGTAGTATTAGTATTGGAAATAGTAGGCCTAGTTGCAGTATTAAGCTGGGGCAAATATTTCTAATTTGTTGTTATTTTTGGATCAGCCCTAGTGAAAACGTGAAGAATACCATCTAGCGAATGATTTGGTGTAAAATCGTCACAAAATTAATCGATTCGTCAGTTTTATCAACAAAAGAAGTTTTTTTATGTTATGAGGCATTGAGGCACAGTACCGTCTTAAGGCATGGGCGAGAAGGGCAGTCGCCAGGGGCCTCACGATTCTAGGGGGCCCAAATTTAAAAGACCAAAAAAAATTAGACCACACAAAATTACTGCGTGCGTGACCTCCACGCGCAGAAGAATTGAACTTCTTAGCAATGAGTGCAGAGATGTCAGAGATTTTTTAGGAATGACTCGCCGTTGTCCAATTTATTCAATAAATTCCTCACTTGTAAATGTTTGCTGAGAGTCAACAAAACAAGTAAAGTCTTGAAGTCAAAAGATCTGGACATTCTTGTAGCCATGAATCTTCTTGAGTCTCTGAGGCTATGCTATGCTTAGCAAATCTTGCAAAATGCCTTCATGTAAATACCAGTACAAGTGTATTGGTCAACTTTTTCATTCGTCGCTGTAGAACATTTTGCTAGATTTAGCCTACTATGTTTAAAAAACAACAGTAGGATAATAATTTGTTTCATTCCTAGTTTTTATAACGCTTCCATATTTATTATTGTTATGCTATCTTCTCTCCCAGATAAGTCGCGATTTTCAAGGACGCGGTTTTGTAAATTTATATACGGGCGCGGTTATTAACAGTGCGGTACTGTGCGCGCGGTTTTTAACGGCGCGGTACCCGTATTGTGGGCGCGGATATTGATGTATACCATCCTGCCCATGCTTATCCCTCAACTGAGAATATTACATGCACCAGTGTGAATTATCCATGGAGAATTTCGCTATTGGTTGAGCATCAGAGTGGTTGGACGGATGGAGCGCTGTTAGTGACTGGTTGTACCACTTTGTGGATGTGGTTAAGCCGAGCAAGGAGAACTGACCTATTCTTCTTCTAGTCAGATACCTGAGCTGCAAAACTTCGAAGGGGTCTGAAAGTTTTGCTCGTGACAGTGGAATCAAGATGATGACTTTTCCGCCACGCTGTGTACATAAGCTGAAGCTGCTTGACAGAACTGTTTTCCAGTCATTTTGTACATTTCAGTTAATTTTTATTAGCTATGTTGCATAATAGTAGGTCTAGTTTTCTTGTTAGACAGTGAACGTTAGCACAATTGTAGAACGTTGGCACAATTTTTAGGCTACTGATTTTGCTATCTGGAATTATGTATAGGCCTATGTATTACAACACATCATTAGCCTGTGTTAGTAAACTAGGAACAAATATATGGGATTTTGTAAGAGTTAAATAAAAGAAAGTGCCTGAAATACTAGTGTGGTGTTATTCTGTTGATGCGATATTGGTTTTAATATTTCTAATGCAAATGGGGCAAAAGGCCCAGATGAGGGCCTTTTACCCCAAAATTTTCTTCAGTGTGAGGTAGTCGGAAACTGTTGGAGGATAGACCTACAGTATGGCAGAGGAAAATGTAATGAACAGAAGTGTATGAGGTAAATGTATATTCAGTGGAAGATATTTTGAACCAGTTGGGAAGGTTGTATGGTGATGGTCTGATGGAGGAAATATACGTGGAAATTTATCTTCAGTGTGATATATTATGTGGACTATAGTATAAGAAAGAGTTATGACTGAAAGCACTATAGATACAGGGCACACGTAGCCTCAGTACTTGGGAAGGGGTAGTCTAAACCAGCGGAAGAGAAAACCCATATTATGAGGAGGAGCAAAATGAACCGTTGGGAAGGGTATGTTGAAGTATGTACCCCAGTACCCCACCCATTTACAAATCGTATTGACAGCCCGCAGGAAACATAGCGGACCTTCATAATATTCACTCGTCGGTGTAGCATTCCCAATTAAGCGTCTCTCTCTCCTCTTCCATTGCATAGCAGCGGAAAGCCGGAAACCGACAAAATGTTGTTAGTTTCCGCCAAGAATTCGAGAGGTCGCGACACGCGATGATACCACATTTCGACGATCAACAGACTCGTTTCGCTGTGGTATCAAATATCTAGTCCGTCCTCGCAATTATCTCTTACAGGATATATATATATATATATATATAATATATATATATAATATCATTATACATTATATTCCGAATGTTCATACATTACACAGTTATGTACATGATATAAGTTATATATTATATATTATATATTATTTATTATACATATGGCCTCCTTCTTCTCCTCCTCTCCTCTTCCTTCTTCTCCTCTTCCTTCTTCTTCTTCTCCTCCCCTTCTCCTCCTCCTCGTTCTCCTCCTCCTCTTCTTCCTCCTCTTCCTCCTCCTCCTCCTTCTCCTACTCCTATATAATAATATATGTCATTATACATAATGTTCTAAATATTCATATATACACTACACCGTTATGTATATTATCATAGGGTTTGCTATACATTATTTATTATATACAATGACCTAAATGAAAGCATATAATATATAGTTGCAGTAATGATATAATTATGTTTTTCTGATTATCTTCTTCCTCGTTCTTCTCTTTTCGTTCGTTCCATTGTCCTCCTCTTCTACCTTTCCATTCATATTTTTTTCCTCCACTCTCCATCCTTCTTTCTCTTGCTCCTCTTGCTTCAAACTTCCCCCACCTCTTGATTGTTCTCTGGTCCTTCTTCTGGCGCTTCTTCTGCGTCCTCCTCCTTCTTCTCCTCCTTGTTCTGTTCCTCTAATTCCTTCAAATACTTCTCTCGCTTTGTCTTCCTACTATTGCTCGTCCAATTATTTCTTTTATTCTCTTTCCTATTCATCTCCCTTTCTCCTTCTTGACCCTCCTTTGTCACCCTTCCTCCTCGTATAGGCCTACGTTTCCTATAATGCTAGTCCTCGTATTTTCCTCGACCCATATTCTCATGATGTTCTCTTTTTCTACTTCCTGCTCCTCCTTCTCCTCAAACCGCCTTCCTTCTGATTCTTGTTGTCCTCCTCCATCCTCTGCCTTGGTCTGCATCTCCCTCATCTTCCGTTTCTAACAATTCTTAATTTCACGCTTTTTGTTTTGAGCAGTTGCGTCGCTACAGCTGAGCAAGCCACAGCCAATGCCCTGGTAATAAAGCCTTTGTCCTGGTCGTTGCCCTGCCACAAGGCTGCCACAATTTTTGCCTTGCTAAGAATTTATTTGTGGCATAAATCGCCTGTGCACTGGATACTTGTGTGTCTGCCCTGGCTATGCCCTCTTGTTTAAAAAATGTCTGACGCCGCCGCTGATTTTGAGGAATATATTATCGTTCTTGACTTTCATCAAGTGTCTGCTTCATTTCCTCATATGCTGTTGCGCTATATAAATTCGTCCGTTCCTCCTTCTCCTTCTTCCTTCTTCTCCTCCTCTTCCTCCTCCTCCTCCTCCTCCTCCTCCTCCTCCTCCTCTCCTCCCTCTCCTTCTCCTCCTCTTCTCCTTCTCCTCCTCCTCCTCTCCTCCTCCTTCTTCTCCTCTTCCTTCTTCTCCTTCTCCTTCTCCTCTCCTTCTCCTCCTCCTCTTCTCCTCCTCCTCCTCCTCCTCATCCTCCTCCTCCTCCATCTCCTCCTCCTCCACCTTCTCCTCCTCCACTTCCTCCTCCTTCTCCTTCTCCTGCTCCTCCTCCTCCTTCCTCCTCCTCCTCCTCCTCCTCTTCCTCCTCTTCCTCCTCCTCCTTCTCCTTCTCCTTCTTCTCCTTCTCCTCCTCCTCCTCCTTCTCCTCCTCTCCTCCTCCACCTCCTCCTCTCCTCCTCCTCCTCCTCCTCCCCTTCTCCTCCTCCTCCTCCTCCTTCTCCTCTTCCTCCTCCTCCTTCTCCTCGTCGTCGTCGTCGTCGTCGTCGTCCTCCTCCTCCTCCTCCTCCTCCTCATTAACTAAGATTGAAACTTACGGTCCACGTGACGTTCGCATCATTATAAACTATTGCTCAAAGGACAATTATATAATACCGAAAATTACATATTAGGCCTAATAACTACAGTGATGTCAATTGGCAAAGTTTCTATTTTGAGGAAAAATAATTGTGAATTTGGTTGATTATTTCCTAGAACATTGTAATATAGGAATAATATAAATTAAAGCCAGGTTAGAAATAAAACATATAAATTTATGGAAATAAACTCATAAATGAAATAATGAAAAAACAGGAACAAATAAGACTTACGCATGCATTCAATCACTTAGTGAACATCTCGACTAAACAAGAACTTTCCTTTCCTGGCTTTCAAAGCTGCGAACGTGTCAATCACTTCATCGAAATCAATGCCTTTCGCCAACTCACTTTCAATAATTGATAATATCGCAAGATCGGAATGATAGATCGCAAATAGTTCTTATAAGTTTCAACTTTGAAAAGCTTCACTCACATGAAGCCGCAGAAACACAGATCGCCAGAAATAATTTTAGGCTTAGTGAAAGGGTTGGGAGATATTCTATGAAGTCCCATTCAGCCATGAATGTCAAAGCGTCTAATATTGCCCAATCTTTGGCTTCTTCCAGATTAATCTCTGTTGCTTTCAAATGCCTTCTCAGCCTTGGTATTTCTATTAAAAGTGCACTCTCAGACACTTTATCATAGAAAGTGCTTGTGTTGTTATTATATGCTATTGTTAATTTAAAAATAATAAATTACTGCTGAAACTCTGCACACATTTTTTAGAAAGTCTTTTGTCATTTTTGGTGTTACCCTCTGAAGGTGTCACCCGGTGCAGCCCGCACCTCTCGCTCCCCTGGTGACGCCGCTGGAGTGCGTCGTAGATATCTATAATATTATAAGTCTTAGTCTGTTTACGTTATCCTTCCGTTTGTTTGTATGTTTGTATGTTTGTTTGTATGTATGTCTGTTGTCTAAAGGCTCCGAAACGGAACGCTTTAGCGATTTACAAAATTTTACAAAACATTATTACGCCGCGTCTAGGTCAACGCGACTATTTTCAGCTCGCAATTTTATTTAAACGCCGATATATGGACATTTTAAATTTCCAACTGCTTCGACGAGGCTATCTTATAATAGCATGGCCATTTGTCCACGTCACACTGGCTAAATATGCAATCTTAAATTACGTCACGCGGGCTAATTATGCAATCTTACGTCACGCGGGCTAACGGCAGAACTTCGTCTATTATTTAGCAAATAATACGCCTATTATAATTTAGAGATAACCCGTGTAGTACGGGGAACAAATAATACGCCTATTTAAGGTAGAGATAACCCGTGTAGTACGGGGAACAAATAATATTGCCTATATATAAATTTGCTTTGCCCGTGCAGTACACGGGCAAAGCAACTATGTTCACCTCTAAATATCGTTTCCATTCAGATATATGCCATTATATGGACATTTTTTAAATATTTGAAGCCCATCAGCAAATATAGTAAGTAAGTAGCCGTTAAAAATTACGCCTGGGCAAAACCCGGGCGAACGCCGGGTAAAAAATGCTAGTAGGGCCTACGTTATAATATAGACTCGGTATTTAATTTTTTCAGGTGTTTAAAGCCAGTGGAGCGATTTGAGAGCAGTAATCATGCGACGGTGTTTGGGGTTTCTAGTGCCAGCACGAGCGAGACCAATATACACAGCTTTAAGGCGGTTTATTTGGGTAGTGTGTCTGTAGAAAAATGAATTGCAGTAGAGGCCTAGTCTAGTTTAACATGCATGAACTATCGGTGTAACGATAGAAGATGAGGTTTTAAATGCAGCACAGAACGGATTCTGCGAAGGTCACGGATTTGAATGAACCAAAAAGGAGAATCAAATATTTTTCTGTCTGTCTGTCTGTCTGTCTGTCTGTCTGTCTGTCTATGAACGTGTTCGGTGAGTTTTCCAGGGTCTCAAGTAGCCCACTAACTCTTTCCATTCTTTCATCCTCTTCCGCTAGCAACATAATTTTCGAGATGCTGCATGGTTGGCTCTGTTAGCGGAAACAAGCATATGTGATTACCACTCGGTTGCTCCCTCATATCTGCGTCCCTTATTCTGTATGTCTCTCAATGTCTGTCTAGCTGTGTCTCTGTCTGTCTTCATCCTCTGTGGGCCTTTGTATCTGTCTTTATATCTGTCTGTCTGCCTTTATGTGTGTCTACCTCTATTATGTGTCTGCCTTTACGTACGTCTATGCGTCTGTCTGTATTTCTGTGTCTGTGTATCTGTCTGCTTATGTGTCTGCCTTAAGACACCAAATTTCCGGATGCCAACGAAGAGGGTGGGGTAGACACATCCTCCTTCTATATATCACCCTAAAGATCCCTTGGAACAAACTTATACTTGATTATAATATCCGCTAACCCCGACCTCAGTCAGATCTAGCTGGTTCAAGTGTCATCGCTATAGAACGGAAAGATTTCCCATTGACCTCTGACTTCTGATTGAGTCACGGTTTCCTTTCTCTGTCTTTTACTATGTCTCTGCTTACGTCTCTTTCTCTCTCTCTCTCTTCTCTCTCTCTCTCTCTCTCTCTCTCTCTCTCGCTCTCTCTCTCTCTCTCTTCTCTCTCTCTACCTCTTTCTCCGACCTTCTCCTTTTCTCTTTACCTCCTTTCCGCCCTATCTATATGATTATATCCTGTCACTGCATCTGTCACTGTCTTTGTTTCTACCTCTGTCTCTGCATGTGTTTCTAGCGCGAATTATCATAGCTTACAACATTATCAGATCCGATTTAAGTAATACGAGTTAGGGCAAATCTTAAAATAATGTGCTAACCAGCGTAACATATATGTAAGTTATCTTAAATTTGTTAACGTTACTGGAGTTGTTTATCTAAGTTATCTCATGGGAATTACCTTGGCCAGCATTTCTGAGTTATCTTTTGAGAGTTAATTTGTCTAATTGATCCTGTTTCAGTTAACTTGTCTCTGTTAACTTAGGTCTATACGAGTTAATTCATCTGAGTTTAGCAATATTCGGCACTTAGACATATAGGAAACGATTTATATGGCTCTCTTATTATCTTACAAAATAGATAATCACAATCAACCTCCTCATCCGGAAATGACATCGACAGACAGACAAACAGAGAGGCAGACAGATAGGTAGACACAGGCAGACAAATTGACAAGAGGCCGGTATATATATATATATATATATATATATATATATATATATATATATATATATATATATCGAGATTCGAGACACGCATGTATGGATATAATATTAACGCCTACACAAAATTATTCATACAATAACTATGTTTAATAATATCATGAAGGTACCTATAGGCAACCAAGATTCCTCACCTATAGCAAACCCAAATTCACCTGACTAATCAAGGAAACAAACGGCTGATGTCTGCTCAATAAAGATTCAACTTAAGATTCTAAATATACACTATGAAGAACGTTAAGTCTAAAAGGCTACTATCATGCTATTTAGACACATGTGGAATATGATCGTTCAATCAGAGCGTCTGTAATTCTTATTCGTTTCACTATATAGAGCGTCTATATTCAGCGAAAATTCTCGATACACGTCAACAGGAAATGATTTCAATACATACAAATCATTTCGAGGTCATCCAAAATCTTAAGTCATTTAGTAACCACATGCAAATCGCTACTAACAGGAGACTAAAGATAAAATAGTATACATACCAATGATCTAATCCATTCACGTCCTTGAGTCATTTAGCAAATAAGCACCTGCAAATCTTAATCTCTTCTGAAAAAGACTGATTCACTTTGGATAAAGATAAACAAGCGTCTCGCGGGCGTGTATAGCCTACTCGCGCGTGCCACTCGTTCGCAACAATGCCGACAAAGATTGCAACCTGTTGTATATATTTATAGATTCAGCTTCGACTCGCTGTGCGAACCCTCTTGATGCGCGTATAATTATTCTTACAAGAAATGGTAGTAGACATTTCTTCCGGCGAATTTAGGACGTTTTAACTGCCGTATTAGCCACAGATAAAGACGGAAAATTCCAGGTTTTATTGCCAGTAAAATGGCGCCTATGGACCATTTCCGTATTATAGCTGTGAGTAGTTCCGAATGAGGGCCTGCGAGCGATGACCTTGCACGTAAGCTTCATCATGAAGTCACAAATGCACGCATTAAATGCGATGATGACTTACTGTAATGAAATGTATACATGTAACATGTGTATGTACTGTGGATTTATGTGTGTGTGTGTGCATGTGATTTATGAGGCTATAAATAGTTTGGGATACAGATATATATGTCAGCGCCTTTGTGGAGTGCTAAATGCGCTATATTAAATGTCCTGATACATACATATATTTATATGCATACGTACGTACATTAATACATGTTTCATGCATACATAAGATAAATGCATGCACACATACATACAAACAAATAAACATACATACATACATACAAACGAATATTCCAACAATCATTCCTCAACCCCCACCAATCTGGCTTCACTAAACACCACTCCACAGAAACTCTATAATTATATTTGTCTCTCTGTACAATAACTCGTATCTGCCGTCAGCCATCAGCAATTAAGTCTTCTGCCTCTGTCTCCTCGACATCTCCGCCGCATTCGACACCATCGATCCCAGCCGTCTATATACTTCATCGGTTATCTTCTTGGTCTGGTGTCTCTGGCAACTGCTCTCTCTGGTTCCAGTCCTACCTGTCTTCCAGATCATTCTCTGTCATCCCATCCCACTCTCCTGTGGTGTCCTTCAAGGGAGTCAAGGCCCCGTCCTGGGTCCACTGCTCTTCATTCTGAATAACACACCATTAAGCCATCTTATAGGATCCTCCTCTGTTGACCACCATCTCTACGCAGACGACACCCAACTCTACACATTCTTCTCTCAAGCTCTTTTTCCACTGCAAAACTACTCAATGTGGTTAACCTATAGTCTCTCAATGGATGTCGTCCAACCTCCTCTGCCTCAATCTTTCCAAAACAGAATTCATCATCCTGGGCCTTCCTGACCAAATCATGAAAGTCCCTGACCCCTTCTATACACCTATCCACTAACTCTTCATCTCTAGACCTTCACTCCGATTCCTCTGGTCGCAATCTTGGCATTACTTTTGATCCACATCTCTCCTTATCTCAGAGTTATCTGGCCACATCTCCAACCTCTATCGCTCCTGCTTCATGCACATTCGTGACATCCGCCGCATTTGACCCATGCTAGATTTTAAAACTGCCTTAACCGTTGCTACCTTCATCGTTCACTCAAAGGTCGACTACTGCAATTCCATTTGCCTCAATATCGATTCCACACTACTCAAGCGTCTGCAACTCATCCAAAACTCACTAGCCAGAGCTGTCACCAGAACGCCCAAGCATCCTCATATCACTCCCATCCTCGTATCACTCCCTCCTCATCACTCCCATCCTCATATCACTCCCATCCTCGTATCACTCCCATCCTCATATCACTCCCATCCTCATAATATCATTCCCATCCTCATATCATTCCATTGGCTAAAAATCACAGAGCGAATAAACTTCAAAGTCCTATATATCAACCTACAACTCCTTACAATACTCCCAGCCCAAATATCTTCGCGAGCTCTACCCGATCATCTTCCTGTCTCAGTCTTTCTCGACCCCCGATCAGTATACTCATCTCAAGTTCTCCAGCGTTCGTGAATAAGCTGAAGCCTTGTGCTTAGCTTTTAAGTAACGCTTTTGAAGCCTTGTGCTTAGCTTTTAAGTTACGCTTTTGAAGCCTTGTGCTTAGCTTTTAAGTAACGCTTTTGAAGCCTTGTGCTTAGCTTTTAAGTAACGCTTTTGAAGCCTTGTGCTTAGCTTTTAAGTAACGCTTTTGAAGCCTTGTGCTTAGCTTTTAAGTAACGCTTTTGAAGCCTTGTGCTTAGCTTTTAAGTAACGCTTTAGAAATTTCGGGATTACGATTAGGAAGTGCTATTTGTGGTTTGTTCAACCTTGATAAGCTGATTCTCAGCTTCCTCTCCTCGTGTTTCGCTTGTGATACAGTGACAGGTTTATCAGTAAATTCAAAACATGTGTTGACTGATACGACATAATAGGATAGGGATGTTTTTTCATTGTTTTTCTATACCAGGATTCTATATTAAAGGATTGGTTACTCGTGAAAATATCGTGTACTTCCGGTTTAAGGCTACGAGCCTGGCGCCACCTGGCGATGCGGGTGTAAGAAGGGTGTATGGACATAAAAAAGCATTGACGACCAGATGTGTTGTTCAGCGATTAGCCTAATTGCGCGAATTTGAGGAAAATCAAATCAGGATTATTTTTCTTTCAGTTTCTAAGGATCAAAGAAAGGTTAATAATAATAAATGTAAAACTATTTTTAATGACGTTCAGTTAAATAATCTAAACTACGGAGATAGGCGTTTAGCATGGTAAACACGAGGTTCTACACCTTTGTCGCTAGGTGGCCAGGCTCCATGGGCCGCCATTTTCTGTCCAACGCGCTTACATAAGGAGATTCCAGTCCTGTGTATAATAGGTCCTTGTTTTTATATATAATTGAATATTTGATACTGGTCATCATGTACTTCTTACTTTTCAAAAATAAATTCTAAATCCAATCAGATAACTTTAATAGCGCCTCATGAAGAGATGCCTATTCAGAAGCGAATGTCGATGAAAGTTGTATGCAGCGTCGCTAGTTAGAAGAATGCGAAGAAGAATGCGAAGAAGAATGCGAAGAAGAATGCGAAGAAGAATGCGAAGAAGAATGCGAAGAAGAATGAATGCGAAGAAGAATGCGAAGAACAATGCGAAGAAGAAGAATGCGAAGAAGAAGGATGCGAAGAATGGGAAGAAGAACAAGAAGAAGAAATGCGAAGAACAAGAAGAACAAGAACAAGAAGAACAAGAAGAACAAGGACAAGAACAAGAAGAACAAAAACAAGAACAAGAAAAGTAGAAGAAGAAGCAGTTCCTTTAAGCTAGCCTTAGAGGCAGCCATGGGTATGCAGTGTTAGCGCTTTCATTTTCGTAGCCTCGGCATATAAGGGCGGGTGGCCAGTCCTCTTCCTCGCCGTCTGATCTTCCCACTCATAGTGTACGGTCAGTGTACTCATCATAGTTGAGTTTACTAGGGGCACAGATCGAGCAGAAATCTTTAGAGAAATTTCTACAACGGGCGGGGATTTGAACTCCCGATCTCTCGGTTGACAGTCCAGCACACCAACCATCACTAACCTTTTGCGCTTTGCCAGTTAGAAGGCATGAATATTGAGAGGGAAGCTGTTTCAGATAGATGGCCCACACACTGAAACTGTACACTTTCGAACTGCGCCCAAAAGGAGCAACAAGTTCACTTATTGTCGTGGATCGAAGTTGGCAGGATTGTGGGAAAGTGATCCAGTGGCAGAAGGGATGTGAATAACTTAATACACTTTACTAACTACTGATGCGGCAACTGTATCGTATCTTCAGTTGCGACTGGTTCAGATCATCAGATGATCTCAGACTGCTCCGTAGCTTGAAGACCACCGCGAGGTCTTCCATGAAGTTCCGTTTGTACAGGAAGAAGGTTTGCTAGGGTCTATGAAGGTAAATGTACACGGCCTGATGTAATGTAATCGCTCATTTATTAAAGACCTCTCTGTGAGCATTGGTCCTTGGAGGTGTGGTCATGTGGATTGAAGGATATTTCAGCTGAAGTGCAGACACCACAACAGTAAATCTAAGCAATTAGGGACATTCATCGTTAAATCTTCGTAGCTCACCTGCCTATGTTCATAACTGCGATGGCCAACACATCGGATCTTATCAGATCAATCTACCTCATGTGCACATTACTGGCATTGTTAAAGAGTTAAATCATTAGCAGAAAAACCAATCAGGTATACAGTCTGGCAAACGCCTGTAAAGTGGCTACAATGGTCACTGTCACTGAGCTCTAGCTTCACTTAGCTTCTGTTCCATTCTGGAGCGCGGTGGAAGGTCTCGGATTTGCCGTTCATGATGATGAACTGGTAATGAAAGACCATATATGTGACCTCTCTGTACGTATATATCAGTCATCCTATACTAAATGTACATACCATCTGCGCCACCTGCGAAGAATACGATTGACTCCGACTCTGCCGCAGTTAGTATACGACGTTTTAACGACGTCTGATGGCAGACAGAGCCCTGGACGTCTTCAATAAAATCAGGTATTTATTTTCTCCTCTTCTGCTCTCTTCTCTGCTTCATCGTTGCCACGTTGCGTGTTGCTTTCAATCGTTCGTGTCGTTTTCAGTATTACCAGTTGCTTCTCTGGTCTTTTCTTTTATGTCTTAAGTCGTTTCGAGGCTGCTTTGCTGTCGCCGACTTTGATCTTACAATGTGTTTTTTTAAATTTGTAATAATTTTCATAGATTTTGTCTTCTGCTTGCAGGATGTGTTTTGAGCTTTCTTATTTTGTTGACGCTTGCTTAGTTTGTGTGTTATTTCTTTAATCGTTGTTCACTGTTGTCCCAGTTGTTGTGGGCGGTTGTGTACATACTTCCAGTCCCACTATCGTTTCATAAGCCTGTGATCCACGTCTTTCTTTCTTTCGGTTGAGATGATAACGTTTTTCCTCCTCTCTCGTAACGGATGTGCGAGTGCCAACCACAAAACACCTCCTACATGTATACAGGTTTTCGTGATGGTCACCATGACGCATTTCCCGTTTTGTACCCATACCGTCGACCAACTGGCACAAAGATTACGAAGGCCAATGCTATCCTGTGCATTGGGAGTTCCTTGTACAAGAGTTGGCCGTCTGTTTTTCCAAAGCAGGTCGATCGCTCTGCATTGGAGAACGGTTGGCTGTTCTTCCCCGGCGCCAAATGCTTTTCAGGCAGGGCTTCCGTCTGCACACAATCGTCCTTGAATGCATCGCTAGTTCGCTACACACACACTTCCCTTCCCGCAAAAGACAGGGTGTAGGAGAACGCAGCGGTCAGATTCATATCCGACGCATAGAAATTGGATCACAATATACACCATGTGTTCTAAAGTATGCACAGGCAGCTCATGGACCTACGTAAGAGGATTGTTGTTAAGTTGACCACTCTGGTTTACAACAAGTGTCTCAAGTCTTAACGGACTCGTACCAGCATAACTTGGAGATGATTGAGTGCTGGCTGTCAGCTGCGTTCTGTCACAAATAATAATATTGCTAATGTTTTGGCAGGAAAAACCAGCGAATTTGCAGTTCCTGACCTAACAGTAGGCCTATAATACGCAGTGATCTACCGGTTGTGTTTTGGATCCTGAGAGATAGTTGGAGGGCTTTCGAACGATGCTCTGAAGCCTTATCTGTTTCTGTCGTCTTAGTACTAAGGTTGTAGTAGGTATATCTTAGCGTGTTTGCGGTGTCTTTAGTTTATTATCTTGCGCTTTACACAGCCGCTTATAAAAAAGGAAACTTGTCAAATGAAACTCTCAGAAAATCTAATTTTCATCTCTTGAACGAAGAAAGCAAACATAGATTGCTCTCGAGTCTGAGGTAAATTAAATTTTTATTTTCCGTCGGCTTAGCTGAGCTGAAATGAGAGGAAACTGTTTCCTCACAACACGTATATATGTTTAGGCGTATATGTGTATGGTTAATGGTTATGTATTATATGTGGTTATGTATATGACTATGATCATGATCATAACTATAATTATAATCATGATTATGACTATGTATAGCTATAACTACAAAGCATATTATGAACACTCTGCTCAGTGCAGACGACTGAAACTGATCGAGGAATCGCTGTGAACTATAATAATATTGTAAGTGTAGGCCTATGCACAGGTAGACGTTGGTTTTGTTCATAATATGACATCTAGTCCGTCGGCAAATGTAAAGAATTTAGAGTTTGTAAAAATTTTGGGTATAATCTTGGCAAATGCATTTAAAATGTTCAGAAGAGTGTTGTGCATCCAAAAAACCATGTTGCCAGTTTTTTAATTTGGTCCCGAGTGCACATTTTTGGACAAATGTACGGAAATGAACTAGCTTGCGTTGTACTGAATATAAAACTAGGCTTGGAATCTCAAAATGACATTGTTAAAAAGGAAATCATGTAACAATTTGCTACCCGGTGTTTCTAGACTAATTTGAACCTGCTGAAAACGAAAATCGCGGATAGCAAGCTGGATTTTTAGCGGTTGCATGGGAAAACAAGATGGCGACCAAAATGGCGGCCAGTATCTTCAAATGGCTATTAGTGAAGTCATTTATGTGATGGAAACGTGATTTTAGTGTCAAAATTAACATATTCGGGGACAAGGAATGCGATGGAACTAAAGACACATATATAGCACTGCCAGGAAATCAAAATGGCGGTCAAAATGGCGGCCAGTTTCTTCAAATGGCTATAAGTGAAGTATTGTCTGTGATGGAAACATGATTTTAGAGTCTAAATTAACATGTTTGGGGTTAAGGAATGCGGTGAAACTGAAGACACATATGCAGCTCTACCAGGAAACCAAAAACAAGATGGCGGCCAAAATGGCGGCCAATATCTTCAAATGGCTATAAGTGAAGTCATTTATGTGATGGAAACGTGATTTTAGTGTCAAAATTAACATATTCGGGGACAAGGAATGCGCTGGAACTAAAAGTACGTACGTAGCACTGCATGAAAACAAAAATGGCTGTCAAAATGGCGGCCAGTATCTTCAAATGGCTATAAGTGAAGTCATTTATGTGATGGTAGCATGATTTTAGTCTCAAAATTAACATTTTTGGGGTCAAGGAATGCGCTGGAACTAAAAACACGTATGTAGCACTGCCAATAAATAGAAATGGCAGTTTAACCATCATTATTTATTCAACATTTTCAGGAGGCTGTGATTGCTGTTTAACCATTTTATACATTACGTATGCAATATTCGTGTTTCATGACTTGACTACTTCAAGCATTTGTTGCAGCCAATGCAATTGCACATAGGTGTACATGGACAGTTCGCACTTCGACAGAAGCAGCACTTGGTGCTACACTTATCAACTTTGCGTGATTTACAGCTACGAGAACACCTTCTTCATCCACAATCCATCCTCATGAGGCTGGTGTCGGAGCATCAATATGTGGAAGCAACACTAGATTATATTCCAAGAGATAATTACAAGGAAGTCATGGAATTGTGTCTACTGATTTTAGGAGAGACGGTCGGTGACAGGACGTATTGTTTCAGACAGCCAGATGCATTTGGGCACATGGATGACAAAGGTTATCTATTGCGTTGAGGCCAATCTTTTTAGAGATTAATCTGAATTGAGAGAAGAAATGTCACTACATTGATTATTTGCATATCATATAAACGTGAGAGCATGGATAGCTGGTTGGTGGCATCTGATGCACCAGTAAACGACTTGCACTTGAACAAGCAGATCAGGCAGTGGAGAATTTGAATATGGCAGACGTGCTTGCAGAGGGGACTTTCTGTCTAGCGACATCAGGTACCACACGATGCACTGGCATTGGACCAGGAAGCACACTCGTGGCAAGCATGGACATGGACCTGTACAAGAGAGCAAGAAAACTACACCTAGATCCACAATACAAAACAGGTGGGTGTTATGCCCTGGTGCATTCCACACTGTGCTTTGCAATGCTTGGGCAGAGCGATTGAAGGGAGTGATCTTGAGGAGGCATGGCAGGAAGCCAATATGTACAGCAGCTTCACCCTGTTACAGATAGAATGGCAACCATTACAAAAGAGCTCTTCAAGCTCAACAAAATAGCACTGCAAGCACGGTTTGACCTATGGCTGACTGCATTCCAGGAAGATCACACTGCCATACACAACTCCATGCAGTCAGCAGCAAAGAATCCGGCTGAGGGAAAACCTGGATGTACAGTTGTACACACAGCACACCAAGAATTTGTGATGAAGCTGGAGTCCCTGAATCTGGAAAAGCAGCTGCAACAGTATGATGCGCTGCTAGAGCAAGATGTACTTTTGGCAGAGAATTACTTGGTACATGTCTGGGCAGGAGCCAGGTCAACTACAACTTGTGAGACGTTCAAACAGCTGAGAGTAGAAAACTATATCATATCCTCTGTTGGAATTGACGCTCTCCCTTCTACAAGCAGTGAGATCAGAGGCCACATCCAACGAGGAGCCTTCCTGGTGCACAGGGCATGCCAACTACTTGCGACAGCCAACGAACGCGAGGCAAGACTACAACCATTACAGCACGGATGGGAACAACACTTCGGGCCGGTGCTTCCATCAAACTGTCTGAATCCCTTGCCACTGAGTCTGCTCACAATATGCAAGTGTGCAGGCAAGTGCAACATTCGACGCTGTGATTGCCGTTCTGCTGCAAGTTTGTGCTTCATATTCTGTCATGGTAAGGCAGAAAACTCGTCCTGTAAAAACCTGCAACTGAAACTTGCTTGCCCACATCCAAAACGATCTTAATTGACATTTTTCAGGACAATCTTAACTGATGCATTGAAAAATAGCATTATACAATATCCGTATCGAATTTAAGATGTCATAATTTGCTGACTTAATTAGTTGAATTACAGATATTAGGCCTACACATGTTTCTACTGCTACATTCGGTGAGGTTATAAACTTTTAATCCAAATCGTTGATATATCAAAATGTCTTGACCATGACCTTTCAAACTAAAGACGACCCCGAATGTCGAAAACAGTATCAGAAATGAATTCTACATACCTAAATCAGTACTATTAGAGGTATAACATGTGCAGAATCCATATACTATAAAAACAAGCAAAATAAATGTTCCAACACGGCCGACGGCGTCCATATTGGCGGCCATATTGGATTTTGACCCCCGAATGACGAAAACCATATCAGAAATGAATTCTACATACCAAAATCAGTAGCATTAGAGGTATTACACGTGCAGATACTGTAAGAAACAAGAAAGGTGAATTTTCCAATATGGCCGACGGCGGCCATATTGGATTTTGACCCAGAATGACGAAAACAACATGAAAAATGAATTCTACATATCTAAATCAGTAACATTAGAGGTATTACACGTGCAGATACTGTAAGAAACAAGAAAGGTGAATTTTCCAATATGGCCGACGGCGGCCATATTGAATTTGGCGATTACGTCATTCGTGGCGTCATGGCAGACAAGCATCTCGGTGATTTTTCATGCCTAGGGACCCACTGACTAAGTGGAAGTGAGAAACTCCCCCAACACCATTTTGCAAACGGGACCTCAGGCGAGGTACTGGATTAGGCTATGCGTTTTCATACAACTTTTGCACCTATTCAAAACTACCCGAGACCACTCAGAAAAACTGGCAACATCATTTTTCATGATGAGTGAGGTATTTATATGTAAAACAGCAGTTGCCAAGTTTATTCTGCCTATTTTAAGTCGCCATTTGGCAAAGTTTTTAGAACGACAAACCATATGATTAAAATTTCCATGCATTTTTCACACAAGTTTTGCATCTATTCAAAACTATCCCGGGACCAAAAAGAAAAACTGGCAACATCATTTTTCATGACCAGTGAGGTATGTAGATGTAAAAAAACATAGTTGCCAAGATTATACCCAAAAAAATATCTTTTTTACATTTGCCGGTGGACTAATCGGCAGGCACACTGGAGTCAACACAAATGGAGCTATAGATTGATTGATTGATTGATTGATTGATTGATTGATTGATTGATTGATTGATTGATTGATTGATTGATTGATTGATTGATTGATGGATGGACGAACGGCAGAAAACATTAGCTCATAATATTATTTCTCTACAGACAGACAGATATAATTGAATATTCTTTATTGAAACCAATTGCATTATGCATTCTTGTGTACAGAAGCTTAAGCATACAAAGAACACTATAAGCCGAACAGTGCCATATCAGTATCTAGACTGATCCCATCGGTGGAATATACAACGTACGCCCCTTGGCGCCCACACAGCCCTCCATCCTTATCGGTAAATGAGTTCCAATGAAAGTTGGGATATTCGAACGGTTCCCTGTCGTTGGATTGCTGTATACGGTCGTTGGTTTTGCTCCATAGTTGAACGATTTTCGACCTTATGGCTTATGGTCATCGCTTAATGTAAATAATTATTATGTTTCCATGAAGAGAAAGGCGCGTAAACAAGGAAGTTACTACCTTCGCTAAGACCTAGGCACCTATAGGCACTTTGGAGGAATTTCTCTACAGGCGCATAAAGTGCGCATAACCTTTTCCTTTTAGCCTTTCCCTGTAAAAAAAACTGCAATTCATTCGACCTGTTTTGGTAACAGGAGACGCCAGCTATCGGTCTGATGAATGTTTTATTAATCGTCGTGATGAAGTGCATACGACTTTCGTGACCTACGTGTACTCAATGACCTTCCTCTCTCGCTCCCTCCCTTCTTCATTCACTCCTCCTCCGTTCTCTCACTCATTGCTTTTTCCCTACATTCTTTCCTTCCTGGCGTCCATCTTTCCGTCCGTCAGTCCATCCATCCATCCATCCATCCATTATTATTATTATTAAATAAATTTGTAACGCGCGCAGGGTCACACCGAAATGTGAATCTGAGGCGCGAATAGTCAGCCGCCAGGTGAAGATGCACTTAGATTTCCAAATCCTCGAAAGCCAAGGAGAAATAGTGAGTTCTGAGTCGCTTTTTGAAGGAAGGAAGTGAATTTGAGCTACGAAGAGAGTGGTAGTCGATTCCATTCCTTTGGAGCAGAGGCGTGGAATGTACGAGAGCCCATAACTGTTCTGCATCGTGGCTCAGCTAGAAGACCTGTACTTGATGATCGCAGGCAACGAGGAGGGATGTAAGGAGTTAGTAGTGCATGAATATAGGTAGGTGTGCTGGTGCTGAGGGCTTTGTAGGTCAAACAGGCCAATTGAAATTTTATTCTGAATTCAACAGGAAGCCAATGCAGCTCATGGAGTAAGACTGAGGAGCATGTTCGTAGTGGGACACGCATCACTACACGAGCTATGGAGTTTTGGATTCGTTGTAGCCTTTTGAGTTCAAGGTCTGAGACACCCACAAAAAGGGAATTAGCATTATCAAGACGAGAGGTTACAAGTGAACAGACATATTCTTACTTAGAGCCGACCTGATGTGACGTATTGCCCTGATGTGATAGAAACAAGATTTCCATCCATCCATCCATCCATCCATCCATCCATCCATCCATCCATCCATCCATCCATCCATCCATCCATCCATCCATCCATCCATCCATCCATCCATCCATCCATCCATCCATCCATCCATCCATCCATCCTTCCTTCCTTCCTTCCTTCCTTCCTTACTTTCTCCCTCCCTTCCTCCTTCCTTCCCTCTTGTGACTTTCTCACAGTGGCTGTAATCCTCTGCCTCACGCCATCTAAACCGTGACCGATAACTCGACTAAACCGTCTACACCGTGGGCTGATAAAAGGCTCCCTAACACCGTCAGAAGCTGCGATGGAACGGCCTGTAATCTGCAGAGATAGGAAGACTACTTTGTGTGAAGTATATATGATATCCGGCCTCTTCTGAACAGACTCTTCAGACTATAGTTATGTCTCGTAGCAGCGTAGAGTCTAATGTGTCCAGCACAAAGCGGCAAAAAATATGAAAGCTAACAGGAATCTGGCAAAACACTCCAATTGGGGTTCAGTCCTTATAACTTACAGAAAAACAACTCAGTATACCCAATACCCTTGACGCGAATCTTACCCACAACAAAACAACCTATAGCTGTGCCCTAACCCTGACCCTTAGGCCTACCCAGTAGTACCCACAACAAAATACCACACTAGTCTTGTGCTGTGCCCTAAGCCCCTAACCTGTAGCTCTGCATGGAAACTATACAGGGTTTGCCTAAAATTGTAAAGCAAAGAAATGTCGACATCAACGGCAGCCATAAGACGTCGTTAAACACAGGATGCCAGTATTAACCATAACCCAAGACAAAACACGCGATAACTGTGTCCTTTCCATTATCCCAGTAGGCTACCCTTTCCACAGCAGAACACACTATACTCTAAAGTTAGACGTTGACAAGCAGAGGCTGATTTAACTATCTCCCGCCCAGTGGGCAAATTTTCCCACCCTACTTTTTCTCCCGCCCATTGGGTAAGTTTTTCCGCCATACTTTTTCTCCCCACCCATTGTCCAAGTTTTCCGCCCCGCTTTTTCATTTATACTTCAGAAAACACCAGACAACTCAGAATTAGAGACCAATAAGACCAACAACTCAACTTTAAAACGTCTAAACATTATAGACTACTGTCATTATTCTAATCTCAGCATAATTATCTTCATTTATTGTAATCTCGCTCGCAGTTTTATATTATATTTAATGCTGAATTTTTTAATTATTTTTTATTTTTAAGTTTTGCCGTTCTCTGAAAAAGTTTTAGATTAAACTAAGTGCTCAATTTTTATTTATTTATTTTATTTTTAAGT
Source organism: Aporrectodea caliginosa (assembly GCA_020284085.1). Lineage (NCBI taxonomy): Eukaryota > Metazoa > Annelida > Clitellata > Crassiclitellata > Lumbricidae > Aporrectodea > Aporrectodea caliginosa. The sequence goes on from JACEVL010005070.1 coordinate 1,110,020, forward strand.
CTTGCCGTTCTCTGAAAAAGTTTTAGATTAAACTAAGCGATCAATTTTTTTATTTTATATTTTATTTTTAAGTTTGTCGTCCTCTGAAATGTGCTGAGACCTCGTTTGTTCCTGCAGTAGCCTAATCGGCCACTGGCGGAAGCTCGCTCCATCGTCGGATCGTAAAATTTGCAATTGTACCGGTACGCCTAATTGTACTTGTTATTACGGCAATTTATATAGCATCATCAGTATGAACAAAAACTACTTCTATAGGTGCTTGAAACTGTCAACTGCCAGGGCAAGTGCTAAGAGTTACATAGTAGGCTAAACAGGAAATTACAGTCTAGAATTTGCAAGCAAGAACTCTTTATCACGTGATGCAATGGACGGCAAACCTGGCTGAAACTGCTTCTATTTTATCTTGGCAGGTTTGATAAACAGAACTATTTCGAATTTCGGTTCGTTTTCCTTGAAGGACGTTTTTAGTTCTCCAGTCCAGTAATATAGGGCATAGCTCTAACCCTATATTACTCTAGGCCTAACCCTAAGTCCTAACCCTAACATCCAACTCTAGCCAAAATTCTAAACTTAACGCTTACTCTAACTTAAATCCAGCTGTAACCTTAACCCTTAACCACATACATACATGCATACATACATACAAACATACATACATACATACATACATACATACATACATACATACATACATACATACATACATACATACATACATACATACACACATACATACATATACACACATATACATACAGTACATGCACACATACATACATACATACATACATACTTACATACTTTAACCCCAAACCTTACTCAAATCGTGACTCTAATTCTAACTAGCTCTAACTCAGCCCTCTTGCACCTATAACTCTAACTCTAACTTAACCCAAACGATTTAGACAATCTTAATCCTAGGCAGGTCTCATGAACCATTGCCTAGCGCCATCGACCGAAACTTTGCTCCTTTGCTCTTTTAAACAAGCGCTGTATAAATACACCCAATATACAGCACTGCAGCAGCTAATTAAAGTGGCTGATTGTGCACTACACACGCCACTTTGGTTGCGCTGCCTATCGACCGCGCCATACCTGGCTGTGGTAATGTCTGCTGCTACCAGGCATTAGTTCTGAGCGCAGATGTGAAATACTTACTTACTAACTTAAGTGCTGGCAAAAAACGTCGATAGAGGACTTCTGCCTCTGCAGAATGCTACAATGTCGTTCCTATTCTCAATGGTCCTGATCAGGCCTGCGTGGTTTGACCTGCTAAAAAGACCCAATCATACACTATCGAACACTCTGAAACCCGTTCGATCACGTGCAGTAATTAGCGCCACCTACGGAACGTGGCGTAAGTAGATGATTCCTACTTCACCCATTAATCAAAATACAAAAATAGGGATACTAAGGTTACTTTCTATAGTAGGCCTATAAACTACTAGTTAGGCCTATAGACAAATCTCTTTTAAAGGATCTGTACACTACAGACCAGGGCTGTTAAAGGCTTGGTTTTTTGGTTTTTGTTTTTTTTGGTTTTTAAAAAACCAAAAAAAAAAAAAATCCAAATTTTGGTTTTTTGGTTTTTTACAAATTTAGAAATTATAAATGCCAAAAATTGCGTCTCTTCAACTCTCTTGGCAATTGTTGTATGGTCTCTCTTATAACTTCGTTTTATGACATTGTACGGTTCTACTGTTCTAGTTAATTTCATTTATATGCATCTGATTAATTTGAATGGTATTAATCCATTTTATGAGTTTTATGATCGAAATAGAAAAATCTTTAAATCAAAAAACCACTACAAAAACCAACTTTTCATTTTGAAAAAAGTTTGGTTTTTTGCACCCCTGCTACAGACAGATATCTTTTCGAGGCGCTATATGAACGAAAGAATGATCGAATGAATAACCGAGCGAACGAACGAATGAAATGAATGAACGCATGAATAAATAAATGAATTGAATGATGAACGCATGAATGAACGAATGAATGAATGAACTAATGCGCGAATGAACGTAGGCCTATGAATAAAAGAATGAATAAACGAATGAATGAATTGGCGTAGGCTATGAATGAATGAATGAACGAACGGACGAATGAATATATGAACGAACGGAAGAATGAGCCAACCAGTTATTGGCAGTTAATGAATGAATGAACGAACGAACGAACGAACGAATGAATATTATAATGCAGTGTTTCTTAACCAGTGTTCGACCGAACCCCTGGGGTTCGGTGAGCCAGTGCCAGAAGGTTCGGCAGAGGTCCCCTGAAATATATACATAATCAGGGTCAGTGAGTATGAGTGAAAAATCATTTGTTATTTTTTTTATTTTCGACTTTTATTTAATAAATATTGTTTGAAATAGATTGCCTACCATTGAATGTATTAATATTGTATCACATTTTGGTACAATTTTTTATTTCCTTTTGTTCCCATTAGTTAAAAAATTATTGTTCAAACTTGAGGGGTTCGGTGAGTGGTCATGGATTTCTCTTGGGGTTCGGCCCCCTTGAAAAGGTTAAGAACCACTGTTCTAATGCATCTGAAGCCTAAGGCGTACAGGCCTACACTGAGGGCTAGGCGAAATCAGTGTGATTCTCCTTACAGATTTTATTTTAGTTATAGTTACAGTTATAGTTAATGATTTTTATTTTAGTTATAGTTATAGTTAGTATTATTTTTTAGTTATAGTTATAGTTATAGTTAATGGATTTTTTATTTTAGTTAATTTTAGTTACTACTTAGTTACAATAATTAAGGCTATAAGCAAAATTGTGCGTATTAACACGCTGTTTCACAATTTGCTCAGAACTTTGAAAGCCTTTGAAGCATGGGTGCATTCAGCTTCATGAATACACGAGTTTCCAAAGTAACTGACAAATTGCATAATAAAAATATCGCATTTTTCGTTCTCATTTATGTCGAATCGTCCATACTGCACTTCCTATTTTTATTTTTTGCATTAACGAAAATAAAGATGAATTTTCGTTAGTGTTATTTTCGTTATAGTTATAGTTATAGTTAATGATATTTTTTAGTTATAGTTATAGTTATCGTTAACGAAATCATTTTATTTTCGTTAACGAACATTTTCGTTATCGTTAACGAGAATCACACTGGGTGAAATGAATGAGGGATACTGAATCTTCCATGGAAGATAGTCTAACATGTATATCAGTGAGGGGGGAGGCAGGACTGAAGAATACAGGGAAACGCATCTTCAAGTGGAGGTCCATATCTATGGTCCACCCCATCTATGGTCCACCCCATCTATGGTCCACCCTATCAAATCGTATCCTATTCATAACTGGGTAATGGCAGTTCACATCCCAGACAACACAGAATTTTAGTCTCAGTCGCGTCCTCTGGTGAATCAAAGTGCGAAACATAGTCCAAGCTGATAAGCAACAATAATAATAATTATTTATTCTTTAATGAAGCGCCTGAAAAATGCACTGCGCTGTACATGTAGGCTAGGCCTACATGTATTGACGATTAAACAATACACAAGAACACAAATTACAGAAGATATAAATCAACAACAATTAATGAGAACTGTTTTTCACCTATTGAGTATGAAAACCATTAGGCCTACTCATATCCAGCCCACATAGGCTATGCATTATTTCTTATCAATTTAGAATATCTTAAGCAGGTTGTTTAAACTATTCTCTGTTAGCTACTACTTAAAAGATAAGTGTAATTAATATTAGTGGATCATAAGCCGGATACTAGGCTACACACTGAAGACACCCCCAAGGCCCAACCGCCCAGGGCAGGCCTATAATGGCTGAAACCTTTAAACCTAATTTGGGGACGCTAATTGAGCTTATACTACTGCCTCCTATAAAGAATGTTAAGTATTCTCTCCGTCCTCGTTCACATAACCGTGAGATCCCACATGCTCATTAACTAGATGTGGTTTTATTACGCGTATGTTATTTTATTGATTTTATTGCATATATGCATAGATGTCTGTTTTATTGTATTTTATGATATTTTTGACATTTGTGATTTTTGTGATTCATTCTGATGTTCCCGCAGTGCGTTTGCAGGCGGTTCAATAAAGCACGTACTTACTTACTTACTTTATGTCATAACGCTAGCGGCTAACGCGAGAACCAGTAAGAGCTGCTTTCTAACTGTAAAGTTTAATCGGAAGTGTTATAGTCCATAGAAGGCTTAGTTCGTAGTTCTACTAATTGATTATCTTATGTAATGAGGCTAAACGAACATCAGATGCTGTTGATAAGGACAGTCGATAGCGCTTAGCCTTGCGGAGCACTCTGAGCGCTTTCATAGACATTCCGTTAAGCGCTTTTTCGCAGCGTGATAACAAATAATAGGCAAGTGAATTAAAATTAATGAATTAATAAAGTTAAGAATACCGATCTATGAAAGTTATGCTCGTAACGGAAAGTGATTCTGAAATTCTGAATTTATGAGGTTAGCAGTTGTATAAAAAGACAGCCGCGCGGTTTAAATGGAACTCGGTGCTTAGCAGTTGTTGTAACTTGTATTATCGCCTCACGGAGTCTCGGAAAACCTTTCGTTGTTGTGATTACGTGAGAAAAGTCGTGGAACTGTGGAAGTAAGACCGTAATTTGGTTGCAACGTTGTTAATTTAACTGATATACTTGTGTAGATCAGATAGTTTGAGTTGAAAGTCAAGAACGCTACCCACTAGATTATTGCATCATAGTGGCGGCGTTACCATGGGTTGTGGTAGGTCATTTGACCTGCCTATTTTACTCTTGACCTGCCTTATGACCTGCCTACTGATGTGTAAAATTCTTAGGAATTGTTATTATTTTTTTTACATTTAAAATTTCAACATCTGTCCCATGAGATCATACGTGCAATTATTAGATCTAAACGAATTTTTACGTTTTATCTAGTATGCCAACAGAAGTCTATGTTGTAAACTCTAAAATTGAAATGCTTAAGTATTCTTTGCTGCCGTTGCATCAGAAATTTGTGGAAATAAAGATAATAGGGTTATCCCGTAGTTTAGGTTGGTAAATTATTTGAATATCTGAAATGCCGTACTTCACGTTGGTAAGTAAGCAGTCTACCTATGTCCATGATAACTATCATCAATCCCGATTTCATTTCATCGAGAAATTTTTTTAATCGATCCAGCTTCCATTTCGTGAAAAAAATTATCCAACTTCTATTTAATCCTCCAAAAACGTTCATCAATGGAACTTTTATTTAAGCAAAGAACTATTCTCGTGGGTCCAGCTTCTACTTAAGGAAACAATTATTTTCATCATTCCAGCTTCTATTGCATCAAAAACTTAGTTTCATCAATCCAGCTTCTATTTACGGTAAAAATTATTTTGATTAATCCAACTTCTATTTGAAGACAGAAATGGTTTCATCAATCCCACTTCCAGTTAGTGAAACAATTTTTTTCCTTAATCCAGCTTCCATTTTAATTTGACGATATAAAATAATTTACCAACCTAAACTACGGGATTACCGATAATAGTGTGTCGTCGATTACTCAAACATTTATTTCTTCGACCTGCTGAATAACTGCCAAGACCCTGATGTGACCTGCTGAAATTGTATAGCTGTCACCGCCACTGGATTTCATATTATGTTAAATTAGATGCTCTTATTGACAACGATGCCTCCAAAATTACACAAAGTTCACCGATCGATGTGAATAATGCCAAGTTCACATTTATGAGCTGCAGATTTAAACTCAAGTTGCAGAGGTGAGAAAGACGACGTGGCCACCTTGCCACCACTGTATGTACGTATATATGTATGTAAACTATGTTTGGACGTATGTATCTATGTAGATCCCTATATATGTATGTTTGTATGTATATACGTGAACACTTAATATAGTCTGTTTTAGCTATCGAAGTGCTGCCAATTCTAGCCTAAATGGTTTTAAAATTGTTAAGAAAAGAATTCATCCGTGAACAAACAGTGCTCAGAGAGAGCTCTAGAAAAGTGACCATTGAGGCGAGCTGCAGACCAATTCTCATCCAAAATTTACAGTTTACGCCAATTTCAGAGTTTCTTGACTGCTTTACAGTGGCAGCCAATTGAGTCCTTATCACATGATTACACTCACCATCTGGCCCTCCACTGTAGTTGATAACAGATTCATTTTGTTATGCAAATCATTGTTGCTGTTTGCAGGAATAATTCTGTGAATCAACACTGAGTGTCTAGACAATCCCAAATGGGTTTAACAACCTCTGGAATGCATCACCAGGCGCAGGTGCATTCAGAACCAATTCTGAAGATGTTCACCCCAATTGTTCAAAGTCCAACGATGTCTGGTGATGCCGGCTCATCCATCGACAAGAACGACTCCAGTGGTTACATTTCGGAAGGAACACCGTCACCAAACTCCAACAAAGATGGCGATATACTTGATAACATGGACTGGACTATGGTGATTTTTAAATATGTTTATTTTGTTATAAGTTAAATTCGTTTTAAATTTAAATATATCAGTTACTAACTAGTTCCTACAACATTTCGGAATACTACAGCTCATGTTTATGTTGCCTTGTCTTGTCATTCTGTACCTCGACTTTACTCTAGTAAGGTAAGGTTAGGTGAAGAGACTTATTTTGCATTACCAGGTTCATAACTTGCTTTGCTTTTTCTTGTGACACCTTGCCTTATTTTTTCTTGCCTTACCTCACTTCAACTTACCTATGCATCCCTTAACATGACCCTGGCATCAGTTAGGCAAGCATAGAGATAGTATGTTTTGTATGTTTTTAAGAGGTGATATGCAGGATGGGAGTGCCATGTCTGGCTGCTCATATGTGTGCGTCATGTTTGCTACATGATTTTCTAGTTATTACATTTAGTGTATAGGTATGACTAACTAACTAACCTCCACATGATCTATCTTACTTTACCTTTACTCGCCTTAGCGTAACTTACTTTACATTGTATTACCATTACAGCATAGATCACCATTTCGTTGTAGCATAATTTGCCTGAAGATGAGGTTATGCAAAAATCCTGTGACACTGAATCGTCGACAAAACAAACACCTGTGGTTTTTCGGTGGCCTGGTCTTGCTGAAACGGTTTATGTTTCGGGAAGCTATGACGGATGGAAGCAGAAAACACCTCTAACGAAAAGGTCATTCATAAATCATTTACTGGAGCTGCCACTGGGTTTACTGTGTAAATTATCTTTGCAATTGCACCCATGGTTACAGTAGGGTTACAGATATTGTTATGATTAACATTTACAATTATGAGCATACCATGCATGCAATAAAACTGAAATTCTAAGATGCCAAATTGCTAACTTCAGAAGTGCACAGTTGCAAAGTTCAGTTGTGTTTATGGTAACAATTACAATTATGGTTATTGTTATGGTTAAAATTACAGTTATGGTTATTGCTATGGTTACAATTGCAATTATGGTTATTGTTATGGTTACAATTGCAATTATGGTTATAGTTATAAATGGTTAAAATTACAATGTTACAATTGCAATTATGGTATTGTTAGGATCATAGTTGCAGTTATGGTTACCCATTTACAATTACAGTTATGGTTACAATATGATTGCAGGTATGGTTAGTTACACTAAAGGTTACAGTGTTGGGATTACAATTTTAGTTAACGTTATGTTATGGCTGCAATTGTTTTGTATGACATTTCTCTCTCTGAAACTGTATTAGAACTGTCTGTCTTTTGTATTCTGCCTGTCGTAATTGCAGTCTGTTGATTTGTGTTTGTAGTTCGTCAGATTTTTACACGATTGTCGAAGTTCCTCTTGGAACACACCAGTACAAGTTTCTCGTTGATGGTCAATGGCACTGTAGTCCAAAGGAGGTCAGTTGACCACCCTCAAAATCAGCCCTGCTTTATATGAGGCATATTTGTACATTACATCATTACATGTATTTTCTATGCTGATGATCCCTCAGGACTAAAAACTTATTATTTTTACTATTGTTATTTTATTTATGATAATTAAACTTGTTATTGTTATTTTTATTAACAGTGTTATTATTTATGATAAATATATTTTTTCAATATAGGAATGATATCTCAAAAACTGAAAATTGCTTTAAGTAGTGGAAATGTTGTTTCTGAAAAATCTGGCCTTGTCACCATACCATCGGGGAAGTGCTTCAGATGGGTATTGCATTGTGGTGCTCTAACACAGATGGAAAGATGCTGGAAGAGATAGTTTGTCTTGTTTCTGTCTCCTGAGAATACCATGCTATATGAAGATATACATATTACATGTACTTGGTATTGATGTGTGTTGTAAGGAGTCTTTGGCATGTACCTGTAATCAAAGATTTAACCTCTGCATTTACAATTTTACATGTACAATTACAAATATATGAATATAATAAATCATTATGTTTCTAATCTAGGAACGTCTACAGTGCCGATGTAGAGGTACAGTCAGTGCTGACTGTCAAGTTAGACTGCAGTTAAAACTACAAGTCACAAGTTACTAATTTGTTTTCTGTTGTGTTAGTATTACTACGAGCTTATTATAATTATAGTGCCACTATTTTTCTGTTGTCTTTCAGCCTAAAATATGCCATGAATCTGGAGCTTCGAATAACGTGATCACGATTAAACCATCTGACTGTGATGTGTTTGAAGCTCTTGATTTTGACTCGATTGGACATAGCTCAGGTAAATACAAGGAATGGCTGGAGGGAGAGATTGATACCGTATCATGTGTAGTACCTTACCATCAAGCAGTTGTTTAGAACAGCAGATGGGAGCCTCTTTGCAGCTGTCCTGGTTGAGCAGGGCCATGTGTTGAACCAATTCCTTCCACAATTGAGACCACAGTCCTACTCCACGAGGAGGAGTCTGCACGACCGAATTATCCCTAGGGCGGATAGCCTAATGAGGAAAAGTTTTTGACAATGATGTTGTATCTCTTTTAAATGTCATGTCAACCAAAGTGAAGTATAAGCAGTTGGTCGTAATAAAGAATATGATTACTTATCTGCTGCCTTAACTTGTATTATATTCTGTTACCTGACCTTGTAGTACTACCATATATTACCTGACCTCATAATACCTTACCTTTTAGTACTGTATCTTGACATACCATAGCCTGGCTTCTGTGACACTAGATTTTAACTGGGCTTTCTGAAGGATTGTGAGTTTAACTATGATTTTAGTTGAAGCATATTGATTTATACCTTGTGTATTATTTTTATGGCACTATAGAAGTCATTAGATTAAATTAGATTGGAATAGTTACATTGCAGTTTTCACTTGCTTACAGGACTAAGCAATAGCATTCCTGCTGGCAAATGGTCGCAAGACATTCCGCCAAAGACAGCGCCTAACTCTGGACTGCTTCAGACGAGGCCACCATTGCTACCACCTCAACTCCTTGATACAATACTAAACAAGGAAACACCTTCACACGTAAGTTACCTCACCATAGCTTTATATATGTTATCCTTACTTTTCCTTACCTGATCAAACCTTAGGGTATATTAACTCATCTTTTGTCTTAAATTACCTTATGTTACCTGATCTTATTACTATATTCTGTTATTTTTTTGACTGACTGACTATTTCTTGGTTTTAGTTATTTGTTTCATTTATTTAGTGCTTCTGATTTTTAGGTAGCAGTCTGATTTACCATTCTGAGTCTGCCTGACTGACTGATCTGTAAAAGTTGTGTTAATTGTCTTTGACAGTGTGAGCCAAATATGTTGCCTGAGCCAACTCATGTTGTCCTCAATCACCTCTACACAAGATCAATCAAGGTTAGACTCCTGGAAGCTTTGATAACGTTAAAACTTAACATAACAACATCTGTTCTAAGTGTGTCAGAAGATTGTTCTACTGTGTTAGACTGCAAAACACAGCTAATCCTTCCTAGCTTCATCTGAAAAGCTATGGCAGTGTCCACTGGAATCCAAACTACAGGTAGTCGTAAAGTCTACGAATCTTGCACTGAAGAACTTCTGCTTTCTGCTAGGTCCCGTCATTTTTGCTAATTTATTTCTATGGCCTCTGATCGCTTTGTTTGATGCTAATTCAGAGACTAAAACTTGATGTAAGAGATGTTTTTGTGTTGCCAGGATGGCGTGGTGGTTCTTGGGGTGACTCATCGGTATCGCAAGAAGTACATTACGACACTTCTCTACAGACCCACTTAACATTTACAAGGACTTACATTCCGAGAGATTCTACGATCAATATCTGCTGTTCTTTCGGCTGGAAATGGGAAGAACCTTGGTTCTCTGAGATTTCAGTTAGTTTGGTTCATGGGTTTCATTCGGTTCGAGAACCAATGCAAGTTGGGAGCTGCAAAAGGTGACCTATCACTGGATCGCTGTAGTTGTGTGTGCACCTTATCTGAACAGTTCTTCAACCTTATGACTATGCCTCCGAGGAGTTTCTGTAGGGGAATGGTTCCTCAGAGGAGTTTCTATATGGGAATGGTTCCTCAGAGGCGGTTGCTTTTTGATTTGGTCAGAGGTCTTCCATTTGTAGTAAAATTGTGGCATTCGTAGTTTGTCCTCAGTTTAGATAGTTTTGACATGTGAACAGAAATCTTGAGCCCAGTTCAGTTATGAAAAACAGGTTCAGTTTGATTCCCATCTGTACTTTTCCTACTGTCTCTGAGCTCAATGTTTTCTTGGATACAAGGTTATCCATAAACCGAGCAAGTAGTTAATTTGCATTAGCCTAGGTTCAGAACAATTGGGAAATACTGACTTTTGATTGCTATGCACCTCATATTTGGAATTGTCTAGCACAAAAGGTGTGACTTGCAGCAGGCTATTGTTATTTAATCCTTTAACGACGAGTTGCATTAGTTTCCCAGTCACTTTTAGTACACGCTCGTTGTGAAAGGGTTAACCTCTTGTCAAGACCCATTTTTTAACTGCATGACTCTTTACCGGCCTCTCGAATGTTCTTCATTGTCTTGGATTCAGATTTACTGACTTTGACATAGTATTTGATTTAAAGTAAATGAAGCATTGGTGAAAGTTAGTACCTGTATGAGGTCATAGTCTTGAATACGAGAGCCCTGCTTAGAAGCTTTGCTGGAAATTAATACCATACTGCCTGTGACCCTTTTGCAATGAATTAGCAATTACAATACTTTATGTTACATTACCTTCTTACACTATATTACATTACCTTATGTTACCTTTTGTTGTTTTCCTTGAGTTGCTTTGCTTATGTAAGTCATCGACAGTCTTGTGACTTCATGCTAAGAAACATGTTGAGAAGCATGCTTTCAGTGAATATTTAGCAGTGGTTGGATTCATGCAGGATGTTTTGAGCTTTTAGGAAATGCACCTACATTGTGTATTTAATGAAACATGAAATATTAAAACTGTATACATGTAAGGATGTTTCAGGGAGCTGTAATTTTCGGCTCAACAAGAGCACTAGTTCTCTGATTAGTTTTCGCATAGTTGTGCTACACTATGAAACACTAGCCTTAATAAAGCACCACCATATCAACCTGTTGTGTTTGTTGGTTTGCTGTTGTCATATGTTTGTGCCGCAGTTGAACTAATCATTTAACCTCAGGGCCACTCCTCAGAGACGGTGAGGAGTTTCTGTAGAGGCATAAACATCTACCTTATACCTTTACACTTCTGAGAAGCTTTTGTAGAAGTATGTAAACTGTTACCTCTACCTCTGTTACGCTTTTGGGGAGCTTCTGTAGAGTTGTGTTAACAGGTGTGGTACTTTTGTCTACAGACTTTTGTGGGTCTTCTGTATAGGCCTGTACAAATGTAATGCCTCTACCTCTGTGCTTCTGGGAAGTATCTATTGAAGAATGGGGCATGCAGATGGTTGAATGGTAACACAATGGCATGAAGATCAGAAGGATACAGGTTGGATACCAGCTAGCCCCATAAGGGTGACTCAGCCTTTCACTCTCTAGGGACGACTGTAAAATTAGCAGTAGAACAGATGGGCACCATGCAGGCTACCATACAGTTAAATTAGACTCCTGTTAAACTTGTTTAATATCATCTGTTACTACTATATCATGTAATCTTACTGTGTACTTATTAGTTTGAATTAATAAATGAATATTATTATGTAAACACTTGTGTTATCTTTATCCATTTTTATGTGTTACCAAATCAAAAATTGAGGTTGTGTTGTAATGAACATTGTTCTAAAGCTTTATCCATTTTATAATTACATATGGGATCCACAAAGTCTGTGACCGTATTACAATCAGGGTTGTTGTTGTACTTCTGTGCATTATAAGGCAGTTGTAAAAAACGTTTTTCGTTTTTATTATTTTCCAAAAAACGTCGTTTTTTCGTTTTTATTTCTCATCTCGTTTTTCTCCATTTTTTTTATTTTTTATGTAACTTTATTTATTTATTTACTGTCTGTTATTATTTGTTTACTTTCATTCTTGTCTGATATCCCTTACGTTGTCTCCGTCCTTTCAAAGATTCTTCTAATTTACGTCTATTTAGTGTCATCAGTTGAGAAATAAAATAGCACAGAACAGGAAATAAAATTTATAAAAGTTATTTGAATTTCTAAGTAATCCAAAATCCGAAATGTTGTCTTTATAAACAGTAATCTTAGATTGACTAATAAACTGACTCCATAATATATTATTACGTTCTTATATAAGTCAAAATCTAGGCCTATAGTTACAAAATTTAGTTTTTAATTGTTTATGTCAGCATGGACTTATGTGGACTTGTGTATGCAATTTAAATTTGAAAAGATTTCAGTATTTTTAATAACTCAATTTCTTATTAAACCAAACTTATGAAAAAGAAAATAATTGTTGTAGATTAATGTTACTTGGTGTTTACTTATAAAGTTATGTTATTTGCTGATTAAAATTAAATTGTGTAAACAAGGTTTTTAATTTAAAAATGCAGTAAAAATGTAACAAAGTCAAATTATTTTCTTTTCCGTTTTTTTCTCGTTTTTTTCCGTTTTTTATTTTTTTGAAAAAAACGACGTTTTATTTCGTTTTTTATTTTCTTTCTACCGTTTTTTACAACTATGTTATAAGGAGGTGATGTTTATATTCAAAATATTTGTGTTCTACATATATGACTATTTGTAATTACGCATGATGTATGGAGTTGCTGGTGTATAGGTGTACTTTTATATTTTTTTTATATTATTTTCTGAACATGTAAGAAAGTTTTGCACATGAACCGGTGATTTTTCTGTCTTGTCGCTACAATGAGTCAAGCTAATATTGTCGAATATGGATTTTATTTTTTGTTTGCATGTATATATGAGTTTTCCAAATTTTTCCATAGAAACTCTTGAGTAGTATGTGATTAAAAAAGTTTAACACTTTAACGACGAGCTGCATTGGTTTCTCAGTCACTTTTAGTACACTCTCGTCGTTGAAGTGTTAAATGCTGTCTTGCAAGATCAGGTTAAAGGGGCAAAATGGTCTTTACTTTTGTAAGGGCACACCATTGAATTGGTAGAAAGTCTGAAAGAGAAGAAAGATCCTCAAAGCATGTATGAGAATGCTTATATTTGCACCCACTCTCTTGGTAAACTTCAGGATGCATAACAGTGGAGGTGCCAGGATTTCAGGTTTGGGGGGCTAAAGCTCCAAGCCCTTCCATTTGTCCCCTCCTCCCTGTGATTGGCAGTGATTTCCCACTTTTTTGAGGGGGCTGAGCCGCTGTTTGGGGACAAGTGAGTCGATAGTAATAAGAGTTTTAATGAACAATAGGCCTAATCAGTTTTACTGACAAGAAACAAGATGTAATTTCAATGCATGCTTTTAAGTGCCTTGCTTTCTGTACAATAAATATGCACTAAAAATTCCATTGCTGTGATTTATTAAAATAAGTAAATAAATTGATGTTGATACAGCGCAAGCTTTTCTATAATATTGCTCACCTTCACGTTCCATGTTACAGAGAAAAGTTACGAGATGTATGCAGTATTCTGATGGCCCTTGTAGGCCTAAAACCAGCGGGCGGTGTGTAGGCGGGTTATACAAGGACGGGTATCCACACCTATTGTCTGTTGTTAGCTGGCGATGCTTTCTAGAATATACTGTGTGCTGTCTTCAGGCATGTGGGGATACTAAAAATAAATCTCTGCTGTCTGCTACAGAATTGACCTTGTCAGCTGCTTTAATAAGAAAGTGTTTAAATTGCAGTGTGTGTTTTAAGTCTTGTTCTGTTTTCAGCCAGTGAGAATCTAATCTAATTAGATGGCACCCCGTTTAAATTCTTACACTTAATATTAGCCTAAATGTGATGTTTTAAATCTCAACAGGCAATTTTTACTTCACATAGGCTACAATTTAATATTCGTCCATTACTTTCATACATATAATTAGGCCTAACTGAGTGCATTTCTTATGTAAACAAGACACGAAATTCTCTACCCCCCCCAACCCCACCCCAGATCATCGTCCCAAAACTAGTGGCATGACATTAACCCCTAAAGAGTTTCCACTTCTGTGTTATAGGTCATTGATCCATACATAGAGGTCTAAAAACTTCAAAGCTACAACTTGGAAAGATTTACTTTTGTGCGTTGGCCTATATATACAGGGTGCTACGAAAGAGTCGACATTTAACTCGATTTCTTGATAACAGACAATTTGTGTCTAATTTCCTTTTCGTTTGCTTGGCGATAGCGTATAGCCTATCTACAAAATATATTTAAGGACGGATTCGAAGTTAAAATGAGGCCCTCAGTATTCTTCGGATACAAACATTTCTCCAGAATTGTAAGTGGTTAATTTAATTTATTTTCATGAGCCATGAGCAAACTTCCTTAATTGCCAATATAGATTAGATTAGATTAAATTTTCACATGCAGCCACAGCATAATTGTATGAATGCATACAAGTACTATATATATATACTATAATATATATATATATATTATAATATATATATATATGTATTAATGTGGGCCAATAAAAAGCAGACTTTCTAGTTAATTTTTTAGGCCTGGCGTTTTGCAATGTTCTCTTATCGGAGACGCCTATCACGTATACGATTTCGCCTTACACCGACCTCAGACATTCGATAGGCTCTATAGCCTATGTCTGTCTTTGTGTAAGTATACATGTATATGTGTGTATATGTGCGTGTCTGCTTACACGAAACTCAAGACTTTATGGAAATGGCCTATATAAAATGCATTTAAAATTAAAGTAATCGACTTTAAATGTCCACACCAGTTAGGCTATTAGAAATTGTTTGTTTATTATCGAGGACTGTATGGACTTTGATTTGATGGTCTGATAAGCTTAGGTTACGTTTCCAAGCGATGGAATTCCTGGACGATAACGATATCGTAAACGTAATAAAAGTAAGAAGTATTATCGGGCCTATACTGCAGAGGGCAAGAAATCAGATGACTTTAAACAGTGGCCAGAAGAGCAGAGGGAAGAGGAGGACAGAAAAGCTAAGACCGAGAGAGCAGATGGAAGAGGAAGATAGAGAAGCCGAGGTCAGTAATGGAAAGGGAAGAAGAGGACAAACGCAGAGGCCAGGATAGCAGAGGGAAGGGAAGGACAAAAACCGAGACCAGGAGAGCAGATGGCACAGGACAGAAAACAAGCAGAGGCCAGGCGAGCAGAGAGAAGAGAAGGAAAGAAAAAGCAGAGGCCTGCAGGAGAACAGAGGGAAGAAAAAGGACAGAAAAGCAGAGGCCAGCAGAACAAATGGCAAAACAGAGACCAAGAGAGCAGAGGGGACAGACGGACAAAAAAGCAAAGGCCAGAAAAGCGGAGGAGAGTAGTTGGCAGAAAAGCAGAGGCCAGGAGAGCAGAGGACAGCGCAGAACAATCCGAGACCACGAGAGCAAAGCGGAGCAGAGCAGAGGGGAAGAGGTGGAACAAGCGAGGAGATAATGGACTATGGACTAGTATGGAGATGCAAGAAGAGGAATGAGAACACAGAAGTGGAGAGCAGAGAAGAGGTGTGGATTATATCTTTTGGAGCACTGTCTCATTTGTTTGGGTATCGTTGCTGAGGCATCGACATTTCTCACGGGGGTTGACCAGCGGGTAGCGATGGAGATATTGGTGGTTGTGGTGATGGGGAAAATGGCGGCAGTGGTGGTGGTGGTGTAGAAGGTAGGCGTGGTGGTGGTGGTGGGGCACCAGGTCCGTCCTAAACGCATTCTCACCAGCGGCAAAAGCAACGCACTGGTAAGAGACCGGAAAAACCTTTCCACTAACATCACCACCCCCTTTTCCACACCCCATTAGTCGATCACTCTTCCCACCCTTCCCTCCCACTTTCCTCCCTCCCTCCTCTTCATCCTCGCAACAACAACAGCTACGGTCCATTTCCGCTTCCGGTCCAATCACGTGACACCGAACGCGTTCATCGGGGTACAGACTCAGGTCTGTACCCTCGATCATGTCCCCCGATTTGTTCGACCTTGACCTTGACCCTGGCGGGCCGCGTCGACGCTGGTTAACGACTAGAATCTTGACGGTGACCAGGAGCAGGAAGAGAAGAACGACTGTTCCAATCAGAGACACGGCTATGACGAGCGCCTGAAACCAAACATGGCGGTCTGCGGACGACGCCCTCTCGTGATCACCAGGCGAATGATGCACAAAATGGCTGCCTGAATAATAAAAAGATAAATACATTAATTTTATTGTTTGAGTCTTTGGTTGCTTGTATTTGCTTAACGACACTTTTTCAGAATGATTATGTCGGAGGCATACGCTCTTATAGAATCGAACCCGGGGCGCCGGCGTGGCGAGCGGGCACCACCCATCGGCCACTCAGGATCTCTGTGAGTCTTTGGCAGAAATTATACGCTCTTATAGCATCGCGAGACTGGATGAACCATGGGCGTGTGTGGGGCGCGGTGTGGGGCGTGTGTGGGGCGCGGTGGTGTAGGGGTATGTTCGGTGCCTTGCAGCTGGAGGGTTGCGGGTTCGAATCCACCTCAAAGCCGCCGCGTTGGGACCCTGGGCAAGTCCTTCACTCGCAATTGCTCATGCGCTTCGGCGTGAAACTCCGATTCAGTGTCCGCGCTGTAGTCGGGAGCGCCTCTGAGTAGAAATCTTGAAGAGGCGCTATAACAAGTGCTCATACATACATACATTTAGGGAGTGGTTTACGGGTTCAAACCTCCCTCTCCCGAAATAAATTGCCGAAATTTTGTATGTGCTTTTATATATGAAATGCAAAAAAATTAACTTTGCGACCATTTCCAATGGAACCCCCGAAAGCTAAAACCCCTCCGAAATTTTTTCTGGCAACGCCCCTGGGATGAACTTTCGTAGTGTTACTCTTTTGTTTACCACAGACCTGTGTATGGTATGGTGTCCGAAGGCCCTTCATGTGTAATATCTCGTCGCTCGGTCTCCATCATATATAGGCCTAGTTATAAATTAGGCCTATATATCGATGTTCTCAATATCTTGGGATATAGGCCTAGCGTCGAGTAACATTAGAGGCGCTCTCTTCTTGAGCGTTTGGCCTGAAGCGATGACCGGCATCTCTTTGATCTTGAGGCATCCCTTTGATCTAGCGGCGCTTTAAGTGTAATAAATTACTGGACGAGTGTTGTAAACTGAAGGACTCCGTCAGGAAATTGAATTAATAAATCAGCAAATATTAGAAACAAACGAAAACGATATGTGCATGTGTGTTTGTGTGTGTGTGTGTGTGACTGTGTGTGTGTGTGTGTGTGTGCGTCGTGCATGTGTGTGTGTGTGTGTGTGTGTGTGTGTGTGTGTGTGTGTGTGTATGTGAGACTGTGTGTGTGTGAAGAAGTTGAGTAGACGAAACTACACTTTGGGCAGCCGCCAGCCGCACACAGATTCAGTTCGACATATATTACATATATTATACATGTGTGTGGGTATACACCGTGTCTCAAAATAAACTGTGCTAAATTGTTTCTGTCAGAACTTCGTCAAATTTCAACCAATTTTAATAAATTTTGGTAGGTAGATGGCAAAATGGCTGAAATTTTATGCTATACATAAATTTTCCACCTCACCTGACTCATATCATCGCACTACCTTGTTAAACACAGATGTACCATTTTTTCACATAACGCTTACATTTGAACAATTGTCGAGCCGGGTGTCAAAGTGAATGGGGCATACTATCGCGACAACCTTCTTGCCCATAAGCTACTGCCAGACATACGCCGGATATCCCAGGGTGAGTTTTTCTTTCTTTCAACAAGATAGCGCCCCGGCGCATCGAGGACGCGACACTGTCTCTTTCCTGGAGCGAGAAACGCCCGATTTCATACCTCCAACACCGTGGCCGCCGAATTCACTGGCTCTTGACCCAGTCGACAATAACATATGGAGTGTGCTGCAGGAGAAGGTTTACCGCTCCAGTATAGCCAACGTCGACGAACTCAAAACGCGTCTGATCGACGAGTGGGCGCGCTTTTGACCAGTCGATCGTTGATGTTGCTATCGGCCAGTGGGGTCGCCGTCTAAGCGCTTGTGTCCATGTAAGGGCACAGTTCGAGCACCAATTCTAACACTTTTAAGCAGATCTGTCATAACAATTAAAAACTCTGCTAAGTAAACCATATTTTACTTTACTGCGTGCTAATTAAGTCGTCAGATATTTTGTTGTATGTAATAAAATTTAAGCGTTATGTGAAAAAATGGTACATCTGTGTTTAACAAGGTAGTGCGGTGGTATGAGTCAGGTGAGGTGGAAAATTTATGTATAGCATAAAATTTCAGCCATTTTGCCATCTGCCTACCAAGCATTATTAAAATTGGTGGAAATTTGACGAAGTTCTGACAGAAACAATTTAGCACAGTTTATTTTGAGACACGGTGTATATATAATATATATGTTACAGGCAATGTGTAAAATCAGGGATTTTGTAAAATGCCTGAAATTTTTAGGCA
Source organism: Aporrectodea caliginosa (assembly GCA_020284085.1). Taxonomy (NCBI): domain Eukaryota; kingdom Metazoa; phylum Annelida; class Clitellata; order Crassiclitellata; family Lumbricidae; genus Aporrectodea; species Aporrectodea caliginosa. The sequence goes on from JACEVL010005070.1 coordinate 1,128,882, forward strand.
ATTTGTAAAATCCCAAATTCACTCGGGCACTTTACAAAATCCCTGAAAAAACCAGGGATTTTGTAAATTCCCTGAAATCTGATGATGAAAATTTGACAGATTGCCTGAAAGTGACATTATCGAAGTTTTACAAAATACCTGAAAAAACCAGGGATTTTGTAAAATCCCTTAAATCTGATGATTACAGGCAATGTGTAAAATCAGGGATTTTGTGAAATTTTTAGGCAATTTGTAAAATCCCCAATTCACTCGGGCACTTTATAAAATCCCGGGATATAAAAACCAGGGATTTGGCTGCGTGTCCGACATGTCTGCCGGTGTCACGTTACTTGTATTTGTAATTGTAAGTTAAGATTTATTATAGCGCCACCGAAAATTCCAACTAATCAGAGGCACCCTGTGCTAGGGATGGGCCGATTAATTGTTTGGTAATCGGTTCGGCCGAATTTTGCACTAATCGGTATTAATCGGAATCGGCGATCCCAGGCCTTAAAATTCGAATAACAAAAAGTAATATTTTTGGCCAAAAGCAATTTCTTCTTTCATTAGTACAGAAAATAGTAACCTGTTTTGACATACCTTGCCAAATGGCAAATGCCAGTATCATTTAATAATTAAGATTGGATTTTCTTATGCTTTATATTATACAATATAATAATAATAATAATAGGCCTATTCTTTATTGAAACAATCCGGTTGACAAACTACTTAGCAACCGGTTACAGTGTACAGTTATGCAATTGAAACAATTTACGAGAACACAAATGACAGAAGACATAAATCTTAACTACTAACAGAACAGACAGCCTGCATTACACGGCGCTAATAGCAGCCTACAAAGCATGTCCGCTATACGGAATCGATCTCGGTACCTCTCGCTCTCTATGCCAGTGTGTTATCCAATGCGCTATCGGGCAATATACGTTACATTTCCTTGGCTTGGTTTTATAGTTTATCTTTAATTAAATATAATTAATTATATATATATATATAATATATATCTGCAGATAAAAATGAATATTGCCGATTACGCGGATCGGAATCGGCGAAAAAGCAGGCCAACTAATCGGAATCGGAAATCAGCCAAAAATGCCAATCGGCTGAATGCTGATCCCTACCCTGTGCTATCCTATAATTATGTTGTCAATGTCGTTGAGAACTGTAATGTAATGTCATCAGCACGAAAAACAATACACAGAGAACTAAGAGTCAACAGTGAACGGGATAATTAATAATATTAATAGGAATCTATAAGCTGCGTCATAATCTTGTGACGTCAGTCACGTCACGAGTTGCCGCTATAGAAGCAGGTCGCTAACTCGCTATGTCACGCGATTATATGACGTCGCTCTAATAAACACATATTATGTATTTATTAGATACGACGTCATAATAAATACATATTATGTATTTATTAATTATAATCGCGACCTCCTTCTAGCGGCAACTCGTGAAGTCACAAGATTATGACGCAGCTTATAGATTCCTATCCGATCAGAAAATATTCAGATTGACACCGATTGTTCCAGACTGAATTTTTCCCCTATCATATACACCGATCGGATCCGATCCCACTGGATACATCGAATTGGATGGGATCGGTTTGCAGAGCAGCCTACGTGAATCAAATTTGCCGAGTAATTTACAACACGCGCGTCCCACACTTCAGAGGTGGACGAGAGTATACGAGAGCAATTAATAGATACGCGCGCAGAGGCTTTCGGGTGAAGTGTGGCTCCCTCTCGAGACGACGCTCGAAGCAGACGACATTTGCTGCAGACGCCGAGAATTCGCGCCGCCATCGTAGAGCAGACGGCCGGAAGTAGGCGCGGAGCATGCGCCGCGCGGAAGATAACCAATGAGAGGCGCCCGTCGTCGTTAATCTCGCGCCAACAAAAGCAGACGACCGCGCGACGTCCGGTAAAATCAAACATTACTTATACTCTCGAAGACTCCGTTCGTAAATATTTCGAAAGCTTCAAGAACTCCGTTCGGCGCCAGTCAAGTATACTACAGTGTATATATTTATATTCTTTATATAAGACGTGTTAAATATATAATATTTATAACATGTGCATATATTAACACCAATATATATATATATATATATATATATATACACGACAATAGGCTTATGCAGGCCTATAGCGGCGTATACACAACTTTCCAGATGTATTTACAACGGTATCCCATCCCCGGACATTTCCCCCGGACATTTCCCTGTTTGACATTCCCCCCGGACATTTCCCCCTAGGACATTTCCCCCCGGACATTTCCCCCCTGATCACTTACCCGGCATTAATATTCATGAGAAAGTGCATTTTACTGGCTGTACTAAGAACCTGTTTTAATTATCAAGCAATATTAACGTACATTAATATTTAAAGTTTTTTCTTATACACGCAAATAAGATGGACTTCATATCTAGTGTCTCAATTGTGTATGTTTATAAGATGCACTCTCTCGTGAATATTTATGCTGGGTAAGTGACCATATGTCCGGGGGGATATGTCCTAGGGGGAAATGTCCTAGGGGAAATATCCGGGGGAATGTCCGGGAAGGGAAATGTCCGGGGGGAAATGTCCGGGGGAAATGTCCTAGACCCATTTACAACATCCCATGTAAATATACGTGGGTAGGTCAATGTTTCATATATTGTTCAGCTCGTGCACGAATATTAGGCTATACTAAACGATTTATTTTGCGCATTTTCTTATAGACCTATACAGTGTGCAGCGAAAAGGACAGCCTGCATGGGAAGTTAATAGAAAGGTATACTTTGGCCGATGCACATATATATTATACGCAAAACATTCTCTCCTCCCCATTTTACTGGGACCATAATCTTTTCCACAACAGAGTTGTTGAAATTCATGAAAAACTTACCTTTCCCAGAACACCACCACCTTATCCAACTTACAGTAATTTACCCTATCTTACCTTAGTTTACCTCATCTTACCTTACCTACTATACTTTGAGTTACCTTACGTCTACTTATTGCACTGACCTTCATCAGTCTGAGGGTTGTTGTTGTTCGTAGAGGGGGGTCGGACCAGATCACCCTGGCTCCTTCCCTCCCTGTAGTTGCACATATCCGTTGAACAGCAAACGATCTGCACACGGTCGTCCATTCCGACCTCTGACCTTGTCGTTACCCTTGACCCGACCTCGATCCCTCCGGCGCATGCGTTCACGTGGTTGTCCGGTAGCATTTCTGCGCATGCGTGGTAGAACCGGAAGCGGGTGGCGCCATCGTTCGTCGTTTGTGAGAAACAGAATCCAAGCGACGATTTACACATGTAACCGGTTGTAACGCATGAGACGTCATTGCAGTAACATCGCCTCTCGCCTACAAACAAGAGATTAGATCAGATTAGGTTAGATTGTAAATACATTCCAGAAGATTAGATTACAGTATATCAGATTAAGTTAGAGTATGGGCTAAATGATGATGATGAATACGACCATTTCTACAGCGCCGTAACACGGCTCATGCCGTTACAAGGGCGCTTAAATATATTCCACAAAATTAGATTAGATCAGATTAGGCTGGGTAAATCTAATCCAATGACTTTTATAGCGCCGTTATCATAATGTCCAAGACATCAATCGATAATGATGATCCACAGGATAAGCCAGGTTGAATCCGATAGATCTCACTAGATAGCTACAACGCAGCAGCGTGCTTTTCCGTGATTGGCCCGGAATTCATTCATTCATTCCGGGAATTTATATAGACTCTCGACTCCAACGCGCCCAAAAAGAACAGTTTTTAGTTTAGTAAGGAAAGTTTCAGGCAGACTCCCAGGGTGTAGACGCAGCTCTAGAGGAAGACCATTCCAAATCATTGAGCCTTCCACAGAAAAAGCTCGGTTCTGCATTGTTGCAGTACGAGCAAAAGGAACCATAAGAACTCCTTTTTCTGCGGAGCGTAGGAGGCGACGCCCTGGGACAACCGAATGGGCTTCCTCCGGAGGTACGCCGCCTCCCTCTGGTCCTTCCATCACCGTTCTATCGGATCTTTAAGACTGCTTTCATACCCGCTGGGCCTGGGTCGGGAACCCCTTTGAGTAGAGAACTTGAAGGAGCGCTATATAAATTTCAATTTGATTGACTGAATAATTGAGATCAGAGACTGGACTGGATTATTTATTATTATTATTATATATTCGTCAAATTCGTTTATTAGAACCAATCAGGCTGGCAAACCGTAGCTCAGTACACACAGGATAAATGCATTAGCATGATTAAAAGAAGAGGGTGAAAACGCCTATAGGCATTTGGATCACCAGTTATAGGGCTATAAGTTCTCAAGTTATGTTTGGACAAGAGCTCTTGATATACATTTTTTAATCGTCCATGGATAAGGTGAAATAAAATTTAAAAAAATTAAATTACATTAGGTCTAATAAGAAAATAATAAAGTTTTACATTGATTAGATTTGATTAAATTCGGTTGGATCAGAACATATTAATCGGACAAAATCCGATTGGATTCCACTTAATTGTATTAGGATAGATTTAAAACACTATGCAATACGACAAGAGGACCAACTTAAGATAGATAGGCGTAAAGAAAACAAACGAAAAGAAACGAACAGATAAGACTAAATCACTAAAACGATAAGGCCAGAATGATAAGGCCAGAAGATAAGACCAGAAGGATGATGCAAAAATGATAAGGCCAGAAAGACAAGCCAGATAAGACGACCGCGGAAGACAACAACGGTTTTTAGACGATCATATCAGATAAGGGACGAAATCGATGTTGGAGCCAATAGCGAGCAGCAGCAGAGACCGATTTATGCGAACAGATAAGATCTGTCGAATTCATCAATCAATTACTTCGGTCGAAATGTTTTTCCCTGCCGTCCAATCGACATTTTTTATAATGATACACAGTCGGCCACCGTTGCCCTTCGAACCCCCTGGAGCCGACCGAGTTCCCGTCGAAAAAGGCAACCGATTGGGCGCATTTATTGTTCAATTCCGCCACGAAAATCAATCTCCTCTATCGGCAATCAGTGACCCGGTCGGTCGATCGCCCAAGTCTGACCCCCTGACGGACGGACGGTCGCTAGGCCGACTGGCGCCCCCAAGTGGTAGGCGGACTGGCGCCCCCAAGCGGTCGGCCGACGACTCTACAGATCTGATTTTCTGACGTGTGGCGCCTTCGGGATTTGATCGACAACGATAAGAATCGCAAAGCAACAGTCGCGACGTGCGCCCACCGTTACCGCGCATGCGCAGTTGACGGAGGGTGTGTTCGAGTGGAGTAACTTGGGAAAAAGTTGTTCCGGATGTGGCGGATTACGCTGCCGAAAGGAAAAAGTTTACCGGGCGAAGTAGAATGTACGCGACCGAGTATTAATTTCACAGAGTAGTCTGCATGGGTAACGGAAAGTTTTCTGTACATACGTGTACAAACATACGCAAATATCCATCCATCCATCCATCCATTTATCCATCCATCCATCCATCCATCCATCCATCCATCCATCCATCCATCCATCCATCCATCCATTTCATTCATTCATCCATCCATCCATCCATCCATCCATCCATCCATCCATCCATCCATCCATCCATCCATCCATCCATCCATCCATCCATCCATCCATCCATCCATCCATCCATCCATATTGTTTTTGTAATATGACGACATTTATAAAGCCCCACTTCAAGAAAAACCGCATACGTGGCGCATACGTGGCGCTTATACGTATACAGGGGCCTACATGTACATGCATACCGTATTAAGCATTTTGTGAAAGAAAATATCACGCTGCAGTATAGTCTTTAAGAGCGCACACCGCTTCCTATCCTGCTTGGGCCCAGAAACAGTGCGCAGATTAAAGTCGTTCTATATCTGTTCACATATCGACCTCCCATTGCTGAGGCGGTATACAAATGGAATGGATTTTCCAAGCGACTGGTGGATAATATTTCTGATCTTTTCCAGAGACTCGAAGGAGCGGAAAGTAACGAGAAGTGAAAAACTATTTAATCGGATTGATGTTCTACTCTTGGCCGCCGCTGCCGACGCCCGATCTGAGCCGACGGTGAAGGAAGGAAGGAAGAAAGGAGGCTATATGGGATGGAGGCCGCCCCGGTGACGATGGACGAGCAGGGAAGACGGAAGGGGGAGACTAGGAAGGTTGGATGTGGTTAACGCACCGTCTCATTCCGTCCACCGGAATATGTATCATCTGTTTCTGCGGCCCCGGAGTTGTTTCATATAGGAGAGTCCGATGCCAATATGTATGCATGTATACAATACATGTATGTATGTATGTATGTATGTATGTATGTATGTATGTATGCACGTGTATATGTATCATGACATTTAATATATATATATCGCCTTTTAAGTACCTAACACGTGGTTGGCTATCTGCCTGATCTAAACTGACTTAGAACTACATATAGACTTTTTTATATATATATATATATATATATATATATATATATATATATATATATATATATATATATATATATATATATATATAATATGCCTACATAATTATTAGCACATTTTAGTGCATGAGCTCATATGGGATAATCCAAAGTGTGTATATATATATACATATATACGAGATATATATATATATATATATACTAAAATGGGCACAATAGTGTCTCATGAAGATGGTGGGGGCCTTATTTAATTTCGCAGATGAACGGTATTCCAACAGAACTGACCAATCGAGACGAATGTCTGGAGATAGCATAATGATACTGCGCTCTACGGCAATGTCTCGTATGAACAGACACCAACTGGCCAGAATTCCCATTGACATTGTTGCACAAGCTAACAGCCAAACAATATAAACAGGTGTCCGTGACATAGTGTATTACGGCGGTTAGCGAATAGCATGGATTCAATCGAGAGGTTGGGGTTCAATCCCCTCCTGGGCAGAATTTTCAAGGTTGCATCGTTTGCGCCCCTCACACAGGGCTGTTAAAGGCTTGGTTTTATTGGTTTTTTTTTTACAAATTTAGAAATTATAAATGCCAAAAATGTCATCTCTTCAACTCACTTGGCAATTGTTGTATGGTCATTGTTAATTTCGTTATATGACATTCTAAGGTTCAACTGTTCTAGTTAATTTCATTTATATGAATCTGATTAATTTGAACGGTATTATGCCATTTTTATCCATCTAGTTTAACTTACGGAAATCTTGAATGTTTGAATGTTTGAGCCACAGGCTAAAAAGTCAAATCTTGCGACGACTCATTCGATCACTTACAATCATTCAATCGTCCTGAAACTTGGCAGATAGACTCGCCCTCGCAGACACTTCATTCTATAAAAATTTCAGCTCCCCAAAAAGGCTAGCTTATAGAATCGGGGACTCAACTTTTCGAATCGGGGACTCAACTTTTCCGATACGCAGCGTTGCCATTGGCCGCAACAAAAACGGGCGCGCTGCCTGATTAAACGCACGCTATGACGTAAAATGAACGCGGACTATATATTTGTAGAGGTAACTGCTTCATAAGACGCAGGCAGCTCAGGAAACATTTTCGAAACTTCTTAAGTCGCATCTGTTTAGATCTGTTGGGTAGTCACGTTTAGCGCCTTCGTGAGTTACTTATAAGGCGCTATATAAATGGCCATATACATACATACATACATTATAGGATACTAGATGGATATAGTAAAAAACTTTGTTTTTACGGGCTGTATTTTATTATGAGTTTTATGATCTGAAATAGGAAAATCTGAAAAACCAAAAACCAAAACAAACAAAAAACAACTTTTCATTTTGAAAAAAGGTTGGTTTTTTGCACCCCTGGCCTCACAGTCACTTATTAAATGAGTACACAGGTCGTAAACTGTCCTCGCGTGTCGAGACTAAGAAAAACGAGTCGCTAACATTTTATACCCACAGCTGCCTTTCGGGCTTGTATACCTTCAGGCACGGCAATTCTTGTTCTTGTTCTTCTCCTCTTTCTTGTTCTTGTTCTTCTCCTCCTTCTTGTTCTTCTTCTTCTCCTCTTTCTTGTTCTTCTTCTCCTCCTTCTTGTTCTTCTTGTTCTCCTCCTTCTTGTTCTTGTTCTCCTCCTTCTTGTTCTTCTTCTTCTCCTGCTTCTTGTTCTTCTTCTTCTCCTGCTTCTTGTTCTTCTTCTTCTCCTCCTTCTTGTTCTTCTTCTCCTCCTTCTTGTTCTTCTTCTTCTCAAACCTCCTTCTCCTCTTCTTCCTTTTCCTCATTCCCTCCTCTTTGTCTTCCTCTTTACCTTGTCATATATTTGTATTTTTATTCTCATTGTTCGTCCTCTTCCTGTTCTATATGTTAACTCGCCAGATGTTCCATGTATAATTGTATATACTATAGCAACGTGCTCGGCGCGTAGCCTCGACTGACAAGATATTCGCCCAGAAGTGATGAGTCACTGTAATTCACTCATATAATATATTATAATATGTACCTGATAGCCTACAGGTCTATAAAACATGTCGAATAAATCGTTTTGTCTAAACTGCATTGCTGACAAATAAGACTCCGAAAATTGTAAAAATCTTGACATCTATCATCCGGTCGCAGAAGTCCAAAACCGATTAAGACTTCGACGTTTCATTGCAAACTAATCGAAAACTCCAAGTGCATCGGACCATATGGCGCACTGTACGCCTATATCAGGGTGTCCCAAAAAACACTGAAATTTTCAAAAGTTTACGTAATTTGATGGATCAACTCTAAAAAGTTTCTGTAGAACTAGTTTTATATTGTATGAAGTTACAACCAATTAGATCAACATTTAGCGTTCAGGGGTCCCTCAAGCGATTCTGAGTTAAGCTTTGTATAATTGAATCATAAGCGCACGATCGATAAACAATCTGAGGAGTATTTCTTGAAGTGGCGCTATATAAATTTACGATTACGAATAGACCTTACATGAATGAAACCATCATGGGGCTCGCAAGAAAAGACATTGATATATATATAGGCCTATATACATATATATCTTTATATAATATACTAGATGTGTGCCCGTCCTAATAAGACGGTTAAAAAACAATTTGCAAATAATGTCAAGAGCTGAATCGTCACGTGGTATGTGATTGACATAAGTCCTCCCTCCCTCCCTCCCTCCCTCACTCTCTTCCGTTCGCACATAGACCTATAGACCCTATACGAAATAGTCTACGAAAGCCTAGAACACTTTTCGGAAATAATTACAAGGCTGCGTGGTCTAGGCAACGTTGTGCGAAGCGACAATTAGTACAGGTGTGCAACTAATACAGCTGTATACTGTTGCTTTTAATGAAACAACAGCTGTTACTGACCGTGCCAGACATTCCGTTTAGAAACGATGTAGGCCTACATGTAAATAGTTAGTATTTTTGCTTTCATTTACGCAACTACTAGACACTTAATGTAGCGCCTTTTGTACGTCACATAACGTAAACATATGCGTGTCCGTGTGTGTGCGCGTGCGTGTCTGTGTGTATTCATACATATGTAGGCCTGTAGGGCCTATAAGTGTGTGAATATAACGAGAAACCTTATCTAAATCTCGGAAGAGCAACTGCAGTACGGGACCAACACACAGACAATAGATTCGACAGCAACGTCAGTAAGAAGACGGATCGTTAATTATATATTTTAGTTATAGGATAATAAATAATAGGTAGACCGAAAGAAACAAAATAACAAACATATGACATGTCTGCAGACAGACGGGCAGACACAAACACACACACACACACAAACACACACACACACACACACACAAACACACACATACACAAGCATTTTGAAACAAATATTACAAAACTAAACGCTGACTGACTATATTATTATAAAGTCAGTCAGCGTTTAGTTTTGAGAGACAGCTGGACAAAACAGACAGACAGATTATTACCTGTCAACGCCGACAAAAGTCTCATACAAAAGACTTAGAACGAATAGACTAGAACAGAACAAAATAGAACAGAACACGTTAGAACAGAACAGAACAAAATGGAATGGAATAGAACAGAACATATTAGAACAGAATAGAACCTAATAAAATCTAATAGAATATAGAATAAATATTGTCGAAAACTATACCGTAATGCAGTTTCCAACAGCAATCACGTGGGCACGTAAACACAGATACAGAAACACATCCACAAAGACAAATACACGCACACACACACATTCTGTCACCATTTAACTCTCTGTCAGTGTCTGTCTGTCTGTCTGTCTGTCTGTCTGTCTGTCTGTCTGTCTGTCTGTCTGTCTGTCTGTCTGTCTGTCTGTCTGTCTGTCTCTCGCTGTCTCTTTCACTGTCCCCACCATGGAATCGTCCACAGCAGAAGGACTTGTCACCGAGCGTCGCCTTGCTCATGGACTGTCCATCCGTCCATCCATCCGTCCGTCCGTTCGTTCGTCCGTCCGTCCGTCCGTTCGTTCGTCCGTCCGTCCGTCCATCCGTTCGTCTGACAACTGGCGCCTCTGGTGACAGTTTATTGCTTATCTACGGTCGCCCTCTGGCGACGAATAACACATCCAGACACAGCGACATACGGACATACATATTGCATACATAATCTGAAGGATAGGAATGTATATAAACATACGTATATATACACACAGAGACAGACAGACAGAGACAGAGAGCCAGAGACAGATACAGAAAGAGAGAGACAGACAGACAGAGACAGAGAGCCAGAGACAGATACAGAAAGAGAGAGACAGACAGACAGAGACAGACAAAACACAGAGATCAATTTATAAGCATGCATGATAAACAACTAATTTATATGCATACAATTTGCATTAATTAAGTATTTTATTATTATAGATATCTATCTGCATAATCTGCTTCGAGCTTTCATTTTTACCATTAATTAATATGTCCACCCGTCCATCCACCAATCCAGTGATCAGTCCATCCGTCCGTCCATCCACCCATTCACCCTTCTTTCCTTCTAACCATCCATCCATCCATCCATCCATCCATCCATCCATCCATCCATCCATCCATCCATCCATCCATCCATCCATCCATCCATCCATCCATCCATCCATCCATCCATCCATCCATCCATCCATCCATCCAGCCAGCCAGCCAGCCATCCAGCCAGCCATCCATCCATCCATCCATCCATCCATCCATCCATCCATCCATCGTCCATCCATCCATCCATCCATCCGTCCATCCATCCATCCATCCATCCATCCATCCATCCATCCATCCATCCATCCATCCATCCATCCATCCATCCATCCAAATGAATCATGGATCTTACTCTGAACAATCTGTATCGTCCAATGCGCCATTAGAATCCGCATCCAGAGTTGAAGGAGGATGCTGACCGTTCCCGCGTATTCTGGTGCCACTCCCATCCTCAGCTTCACGTACATCGACGGCGCAGAACCCCCGGCCAGTTCGCAGAAACTGTGTACCAAGGAAACCAGTACAAAACATGTACCAAAGCGTACCTATAATGAGAAACCCATGGCACGAAATACGTACCACAACCCATCTATCCAGCGTAAAATACGTGCAAAAACATACCTAGAATAACCAGCATAAAATACGTACTAAAGTATACCTAGGAAACCATGTATACGAACTATACGTATCGCAGCCTACCTATAGGAAACTATGTACGTAAACATTGCAGAGTACCTCGTATGCGCGTTCCAAGTACGCTGGATTGCTGGCAATGAGAGACAGTTACCCACACGATTAGAAGTCAGTCGTGTCTGTTAACACCAGAAATTACTGTGATACATGTAGAACGTTCCTGAAATTCGTGTTTTCAAAGACGTGGTCTTCCGCCAGATACCGTGACGCCTTCTCTCTTTGCGTGGCCACACTAAAAGTGAAGCAATCAGGCTTCATCCACTGTCCTCTGTCCATACAGACATTATTACGTTAACAAACTTTGTGTTTGCTTATCAAGCCGTGTTCTTCCGCTAGACATCCAACCTCTGTGTTCGCGTCTAATACTACATGCTTAAGTAATCAGAAGACTTCCTCCACTGCGATGCATCCAACCAGACATTTCGTGGGACTCACCGAACGAGACAAAAAAGTGTGTCGAACGCCAATGTAGCACAGCGAAAGACCTGCACATATATACACACGCCTACACAAGGTATACCAGACAGTGTGAAAGGAAGTCCATGCCACTCCCTCCTCCCTCTCTTCTAAGGCGTATCCAAAGCAGGATTTCTAGTTAATCGGAAGCAGGCTTTTCTTAGACTTTGCGAAGTCCTTTGACGCTGTTACGTCCGAACGCTAATCACACGGCTCTTGGTCGGTCGGTCGGTCGGCCGACCGCATACGGAGCGCCTTTGCCCGGTTCTCTAAGTTGCGCAAAAACGGATGACTAGGTCAATATATACTTCGACAAATACATACATAAATCTAACATAATATACATATGAAATATAAATTATTATATGTAGGACTATATATATATATATATATATATATATATATAGGTGTCCGGTGTGTACTCATATACATATATAATAGGCTCCATGAATATATCAATACACAGGCATATAATATCGAACGCCAAAATATGCATGTGCATATATATCGTAAGCGGTTATGCATTTAGTCACATATATACAGACACACACATATATATGTATGCGTCCAATGTATATATCGATGTACATAGACGTTGTATATACATATATATCGGCTTTCGATTTATATATATTGATATACACAGGGCAGCAACGAAACGATCTTCATCGCACGATTACTGCGGCGCCTGGCTGACTCCTCTTATTCAGCGTTCTCTCGCTGTCGTCGTCCGACCGCTTCGTGGACTTCTGGATAACAGCAAGGAACAGAAACTGCACCCTTTGCAAAACCCAATCAACTATTACCGTATTACGTGTATAGTCTCTTCTTAGTCTTCTATAAGATATTGTATACGAACTTTAACAAAATAGAAGACGACAACGACAGATCCAGAAGTTTACAAAACGCCGAGGACTTAATTTTTAAGTTCTTTCTCACTCATCTAAATTTTGAGTTTTGTCTTTATTAGGCCCTATCCCAGTTTTTATAAGTTATAAAAACTGGGAAAATAAATAAGATCATCAAAGAATATAAATTCTAACCTTTGATGATCTTTATTTTCCTCCTTATATATAGGCTTACCTACTCAGTTTTATCATGACGCGTTTTACTTTCCTAATTAGGCAACCAACCTTAACCATCTTTGGACGTCAACCCGTTGGCTTTGCCCCAAACTGCAGTTGTCGGCAAGGTCGGTCGTACCTCTGGATCTGCCTTCGAAGACGACTTTTAACTGGCAAATGACAACTATATAGGGTCTGCGTAGTTTCCCAAATACTCGTTTGTATGTTTTTTGAATATTAAATTGCGCCTATATGCAATTGTAGGGCATCATTTGTCGGTAGTCTGACCTTTGGATCTTGGCCTGGAACAGATCTGGCCCTACGTGTCCACGGATTTCGTTTTCACTGAGCCCCTGTGAATAAGCTGGATCCCTCTCCTACATGTATGTGGCGTTGTCGAAAGCTCGAGATTGCAATTACGGCTTGCTGCTAAACTCTACTCAGTGTCCCGGGAAGTGTTTAAAAGTTATATGAGCCAACCTCAGCCAAGTACAAACATACATAACGTGGATAAAATTATGCATTATATTCAGCGCGCTTTTTCTCTAGAAAAAAGGTTCCGGAACTGAACAAATTCGGAACAATTATGAAGTACGATATATCGATGGACGGTGGACCAGAGGGGCATATTTTATGCATATGTTTTTATTTTATAAGCTTATATATAAATTCAATTTTATCAATAAACACTGAAAACACTTATATTAAATTAAAGTAACTAAATAATTTTTTTATCAAAAATTTAAATTAACAAAATTACTTTTTAATAGCTGATAACAGGTCCCGGAACGCCGTTTGGAGAGTTCCGTCTGCAAATGCACTGATTATATCCGATAGCCTATAATCTATAAGAATATTTTTTCATTTTTATAACCACTGGAAAAGTTTCAAATACAAGATACTGATGAAATGAAAAGCGTCGATATATCACAATTAGTTTATAAATACTTTAGCAAGCATCAATTACATATAAAAGCGCTAGCCAAAAGCTTATGTGAGCATACTCCCGTCTGAGCTGATTTTAGGCTTAGCCTACTTTTTAGAATGTCCTAGGCCTACATACCTTTCTATGAATGTCTACTCTAACCTGATCTCATTATCATAAGACATCAATCGTCAACGATAGCTTTAAGTGACATCAAATTAAGCATCACCATTCACCATGTACATCACTAAAATTTGCAAATCGCTCCATAGCGATAGCTGTTCCGCCTCTCTGGAACAAACTCCCGACGGTTTACGACAAATATCTGATCCATCCTACGAACGCACCTTCCCCTCACCTCCCTCGCCGTTTCTACTCTAAACACCACCCACCTTAGCCGTCTGTCTGGTGTCTGCCTGCCTGACCACCTCTGGATCTTGACCTGGAACCGATTTCACCCCGCCTATCGATTATGTTTTGACTAAGCGCCTGTAAATAAGCTGGTTCCCGCGACTTCGAGATTTTTTGGGTGCGGTAGAAATCTCGAGATTACTAAAAGCGAGATTACGTATTACGATATATTATATATCGTAATCGTAATCTAGATTACTACCGGCGCTAGATCACGACACCCAGAATTCAAAAGACCAGTCTAAAGTAAAACCTTAATGAAAATAGCATAGCCTATAGGCCTACATGTCCAGATAAACATTCCTGCCAGGAGAGAGATATTTCAAGATTTCTGATCTTGTGCACCATGGCGCTAGATCACGAACCAACACGGCCAAAAAAATAGCCGTCATCGACCGGAAAACGATCGGAAGATCAGGCGCCGAGGGAGAATAGACAGGTCCCCTCCCTCGTATGTCAAGGCTAAAGAAAATGACAGCCCAATCCCTCGTATGCCGAGGCTAAAGAAAATGACTGGCCCCATGTATGCCAAGGCTAAAGAAAATGACCGGCCCAATCCCTCGTATGCCAAGGCTAAAGAAAATGACTGGCCCCAACCCCCGTGTATGCCGAGGCTAAAAAATGACTTGCCCAATCCCTCGTATGCCGAGGCTAAAGAAAATGACTAGCCCAATCCCTCGTATTGAACGGGTTTCGGAGCGGGTTAGCGCCCTTACTTACTTTCGCGCTATTGTCAGGGTAAAACCCCTGATCATCATTAGGCCGGGTGGCTATTCCGACCGGGCCCGGGTCCCGCTCCCGGGCCCCCTCCAGTAAACCGCGGCTTAGTTCAACAGATGACATTGGGCAGACAGTGTTCCTATTCCCTTCTGATGTCAACCCGGGTAGGGAGGGTTCAGCCGAATCCAAGTATCGGGCCAATGGTGGTTGTCTTCCCCGAATCCTCTCACTCCGCCTAAGTGGGAATTTGGACCCCTGGATCCCTGAGGCTAACCCTACTCTACCCCCATCAGGCTCTACATTAGACGAGGTGGTGCCGGAGTAAGGCGCGAGTTCCGATCTGGAACTAACCATGGGTTGGGTATGGTCAGGGTCCGGTGGCGCGGTTACTGCCTTTGGGTTCAAACCCGAATCTTCCATATGGTTCAACCGTTCAGTCAAATTAATTAATAATTCTGTCTGTCTCCTTCTTTCTTCATCTTGCCATTTGTCTCTCTCTTCTTGATATTTGTCACGTTCTAATTGTCTCCTTCTTTCTTCATCTTGCCATTTATCCCTCTCTTCCTGTCTCTGATCTCTTTCGATCTGTCTCCGTCTTTCTTCTTCCTGCCTTTGATCTCTTTCCGCCAACGTAGAAGTCAACACCTCTAACCTATCCCAAAGGCGATCAATTACGGGCAAGGGTATCTCGGCCCTAGGGTCCCCTCTAGGCGAAAGTAATTCCTCAATTCCTCCTTCATCCTCCTCTTCATGTCTGGATCTAATATCGAAGGATTTCAACGACATCGTTCTTTAATAGTCTATTTCTACCAAGCAGATTATACTGTTCACACGCTAACAACTAACAAGTCAATATCTAATTAATATGCAATCAAGTATTCGCAATTCCATCAGCATTCACACATTCAAGAGTTAGACCAATCCTCCTTCCGGGAGCAATTACTCTAGAATCGGTGTTTTACTTCCTACTGAACATCAGAATTCATCCTTATCTGACAACCCTATTTTATACATTAATTCTCTTATTAAGGTGGGCCTTATGCTACCCCCAATTTTATGCCTATCAACGTACCTTGTTTCAGAGCGTTTAGTTCGACGAGTTCCACGATCGATACGAGCTCTTATCGTCGACTAAGCCTCGTCTTTCCTCGTTCAACAATAAACAACTAAAATCTTTGTCATCGTGACCGCTATCTCTCTTTTCCAGACTGTCGTGCATCTCTTTATTCTGTCGTTCTCTCCTCTCCCTTCATCATTCGCTATTTGTGCAACGCTTCATTTGGCTCAGCTCGTCTTCCTGTGTTTTACGTCGAATTTGACTCCTCATACTTGCATTTCACCACTGTTTCCTTTGTCTCAGCGCCGTTTGCGCGGTCCGTCTGCGTTTCAGACTCGACGTGTCTTTCGCGTTGCAAATATCTCAGAACTGGCCCTGGTTTGCGGTCCGTCCAACGATTATATCAACCACGGTTTAGGCGTTGGCCTGACGCGCTCCTCGGTCCAAAGTTCCTTTCTTCTTCGGTTGAGATCCAGCGCTCCGATTGGTCAAATCCTGTGCTCCCATTGGTGGATCCTCCACAGAAGCCTCGTGGCTGTTCGACTGGTTCCTTCTTTTAATCTGGTTCCATGCTTCGCGTATACTGATCCCCTGCTTTCCATGCACAGTACTTAGGCTTGCCATAACTCTATGTAGTTAAAATATAAGGTCCTTCCCAAAAACCTTACAATTTCCACCTCTTACGACTAATTTCGTCCCCGAAATTGAACAGGGAACCCTCTAATCAATGCATCAATAGGTAAGCGTACATCATTAACAATCCAAGTTTATGCAAACAATCCTTCTACACAGTATCAACTCACTTGCATACAAGCAACCAATTAACCATTTCAATCTCTCCTAGCAAGGGTCATTCAGTTCCTCATAATTCCTTACATACAATGTAATCATTTAAAATTCAATTAGCAATAATACACAGACTCAGGTAATCTTCACTTAAACAAGTCACAGTAGCTGCAATAACTTCCAAGCTTCCATATCTCTGCTTTCCATAATAAACCTATTAACACATTCCTGGCCTTACGATAAACACTGCCATTTCTCAACTAAACCATAATCTCAATGAACTCTTCAATCGCACTTCAACTGCCCCGGTTTCTAAACCGCAGTTTCATCTCTACTTAAAACACAACATCATCTACTACATCTTCAACAGCAGTAGGCATCCGTCTCTTAATCAATTCGCATTACTTCGCTTAATCAAAACTCCACACGCTTCTACTTTAACTCAATACAATCCACCGAAATCCATCTGTGATCATTCACAGACTTAGGCATCACTAGGCCTATACTCTTTCACATAACGCAGCATAACTATGCTTAGTACATTAAGTCACTGTTTCAGTAAATCATCTTCAGGTCCAACAAAACTAATTCTAGTGCAACAACATAATCCTTTAACAGTAATGCAATCATAATATCCATAGGCTTCAAACATCCGTTTCATTTCAATTCATGCACTCTTCTCAACAACATCAACTGTCACATACAATAAAGCATGATTAACCATAGCACAATATAACACGAATAACGACATGCACATATTATAGTTAACACTTCTTACATGTCTAGTATTTTAGACAACCTCCAATCACCATTACATGCTACAATTTCATAATTCTAAACGCGATATGCTTAAATTCTTTTCGGCTACTACACTTCGTATCGGTGCTCATCGGCAATCCGATTACTTTGCACTAACTACAGACAGACATTGTACGAACTAGCGGCAGAGTTTCCATCTTTCAGAACACAGAATTTCCGTGAATAAGTAGCAGTCACCCAGCACAAGGTCGATTGGGAGACAGGTCTCGATTTAGAAAGATTTTGTTGGGACTGAATCCGGTAGAGCTGTGTTTTGTTGCTCTATACGCCGACATGACCATTGGTAGACGTGAGGGCCAAGCATGGAGTTCAGCGTCTTGTGGAACCTCAGTTCCGTGAATCAGAATCAGTTCCTTTGGTTCCTTCCTTAGTCAGAATCACGGAATCGTTCCGGCAAGCGGATCTCTCGTTTTGGACGCGGCGCCATTAACACTGACTCGTCGTCGTCGTCTCCCTGTATGGCGGAGCGTTGTCCATTTGTTCCCATCCGGTATCGATCCCAGGTCGTTGTCCATGGTTACGACCAAGGTTACCTTCGTCTCGAGGGAAAACCGGTTGATCTCCCATCAGCTTCGTTCGTGGCTTCTTCCGGTCGTCTATCGGAGCATTTGTGTTGGTGGCCCCTGCCAGTGATTTCACAACGGTCTCTGTCTCTCCTCCTTGCGATGTCTGTGACGGCGAATGTTTGAACACTTAGCCGCGTGTTCAACCGAATGTTCACCCCAGGTTGCGATTTTCTTTAGTGACCTGAATATCGTACATTGGTATGCTAATTTCTCTGCAGGACGGTCCAGCAGTTACACGGGCAGTCTCTCGGTATCGGTCCGGCGCAGAACTGGTATGCCCCAGCATTGGAATTTCCATCCCTCGTATACGCACAGTTCCCTTTCCAAAGCTCAATACAGCTTCCGTCTTACTTGGGTCCGTGGAAAGTCCTTCAGAACTTACAACGTGCCCTAGGAACAAGACACTCTTCCTTAAGAGGAAACATTTCGACGGCTTCAACTTGAGATTCACACTTTCCAGTCGCTTCAGTACCTGTTCCAGGCGTTGCAAATGCGTTCAGATCTGACGCAAAAATTATTATGTCGTCTAAATAGATTAAACACAGTCAGTTTCGTTCTGATTGGTAGTTTCGGAATTGTTCTGGTTCGTCGGTCGAAGGTCTTTCTCGGAAACTAGACGGAATTAAATTCTTTTCACGCTTGTCCAAGAATCTGTTCTGGTTAATAGTTTCGTAGTCTCGTCATTAGCGGTCAGTTTCCTGTTGGTAGTTGTTCTTCAGGCGGCGTTTTGCAGGTTGTGAGCATTTGCGGTAAGGACACCATTTAACTAGATGTGCTTCACTTTGGCAATTGTGGCAACGGCGTCTTTCGTAGGTTTGTCTCTGGTTGTTCCCGTAATTTGGTCGATAAGCTGGTCTCTGAAATCGGCGAGAGTTCGGATAAGGCTTGAGGAAACCTAGGTGAACCATCATCAGTTCGTCTTCGGTTCCAGGATGGACTCGGTTGTTCATAATGACCCGTTCTCTGTACGAATCGTGGCTGATTTCCAAACTGTGTCTCGTTATTACTGACCATCCTCACTCTAGCTGTAGCATCCTCGGTTCGTCTTCGGTTCCAGGATGGACTCGGCGCTCTATCATGTTGTGGATGAGACGCTGCCTCCGAAAGCTTATGAGATTCAAGACGAAGAGCTGTCTTGACGGCTGCCTGCAGATTAACTGGCTCCGTCTCTCTGGTGCGAGACGCCACCTGTCGGTCACTCAACGCGTCTAAAAAGCTCTTAATTCCTAATAATTCACCTGGTCCACTATTTTGACTTCCTGGGAAAGCACGTCCTAGAAGATTCTGTATGTCTGCTGCCAAAGCGGATATTGACTCATTGGCTCCCTGGCGTCTGGTCATTAACCTAACCTGGAATAACGAGGTTTGCCCTTCCGTGCCGTAACGGAGTTGTAATTTAGCGATCAGTTTTTCAGTTGTCAAATCTTCGATTCCATCTTGTTCTCCGATTAAATGTCCTGCATTCCCGACAAGGGCACAGATCAGTTGTTGTGCACTAGCAGTTTCCGTCCAACCGTGTTGGGCTTTACAAATTGCGAAACGTCTCAAGAACAGATGCAGTTCTGAAGTTCCATCGTAGGTACCCAGTTTGACAAAACCATGACTCTTTTCTTTCGTATTGTTCACTGGTACACTTGTTGCAGAAGCAGACGAATTTACTTGAGTCTCTCGGTACTCATTCGCATCAACTCCTCTATCTGGTGTGTTCACTAGCGTTGCTGATCTGTCGGAGAGCGTCGCTATCTGTCGATTAGATTTCTGTAGATCTAAACCTGCTGACTTTACAGGTTGCCTCTCTGCAAAATTATCTACTGGATTTGCCTGGTGGTTACCATTTGTCCACCTCGCAAATGGATCTGCAATTACTTCTGCGTCTCTTCCAATTGACAGCTCTTTCCTAGGATTATTTCTCAAAGAAATCACAGCAGATCCTGGTATATACGAACGGTTGTTCAGAATGTTCTCGTATTGTTCCTGTTCGGCTCTTTCATTTTGCATTTCTAGTCGTCTATAGTCTCTCGACATGACAGGCGGATTAGACGAATGCGTGACGCCTGTAGCTTCTGTTTGCGTAGACTGCGTGACAGACTTTCTCAATTGGACAGCATTTCTGTCTCTACTCATTCTTTGCGTTGACTCTTGTCTTTCAGACATGACTTGTCTTCCTAAATCTCTCGTTAGATTTCTCGGCTCAGATATGGCCCTAGCATTAGTTTCAAGTGGACCCCTTTGGACCCAAACCGGCAGGTTTTGTGTATTCTCTATGGACGTGTATGCATGTTGTGGGTGCCAGCTATCTGTTTCGTGATAGGATTCTTTGTGAATCCCGTGTTGGCGTGTGTTCTTTGAATTGAGGCCATTTGGATTAGACAGGATTGGCATATCTCTTTCATTTGCCTCATCAACATCCTCAACATTTCTAATTTCATGCACATCATAGATTTCATTCATTTTGTCCACATTCATTCTTTGCATAGCACTGGCATAATCGCTTTTACGGATTCCGCCAATGCAATTGTTCATTTCAAATTCATCAGAGTTCACGTCATACAATTGGACTCTATGACTGTATTGGCCAAAACGAGAACCACTTTCTTTTGCGGGTTTCGCTTGTCCAATACCTAAATCTATAAAGTCGGTTCGCATTTGATGGTTTGAGTGGATTATACCACCGACTTGATTTTCGTCACTAGAAGTGCCACAGATCAAGAAAGAATTTCCAGCATTTTCTTTTGTTGCCAAAAATCTCTCTGATCCTACTCTGCTAGAGATGGCTTTTACTTGTGATAGTGTATCGCCAAACTCATTCGTATTTTCTACGCCTACAGATTTAAAAGTCACAATTCCATCATTCCTATCTGTATCGTTAACTCTATTTCTGCCTGTGTCATCTGTTGAAATATCATAAAAATATTCCATCCTCGTGTCGCCATTGAACGGGTTTCGGAGCGGGTTAGCGCCCTTACTTACTTTCGCGCTATTGTCAGGGTAAAACCCCTGATCATCATTAGGCCGGGTGGCTATTCCGACCGGGCCCGGGTCCCGCTCCCGGGCCCCCTCCAGTAAACCGCGGCTTAGTTCAACAGATGACATTGGGCAGACAGTGTTCCTATTCCCTTCTGATGTCAACCCGGGTAGGGAGGGTTCAGCCGAATCCAAGTATCGGGCCAATGGTGGTTGTCTTCCCCGAATCCTCTCACTCCGCCTAAGTGGGAATTTGGACCCCTGGATCCCTGAGGCTAACCCTACTCTACCCCCATCAGGCTCTACATTAGACGAGGTGGTGCCGGAGTAAGGCGCGAGTTCCGATCTGGAACTAACCATGGGTTGGGTATGGTCAGGGTCCGGTGGCGCGGTTACTGCCTTTGGGTTCAAACCCGAATCTTCCATATGGTTCAACCGTTCAGTCAAATTAATTAATAATTCTGTCTGTCTCCTTCTTTCTTCATCTTGCCATTTGTCTCTCTCTTCTTGATATTTGTCACGTTCTAATTGTCTCCTTCTTTCTTCATCTTGCCATTTATCCCTCTCTTCCTGTCTCTGATCTCTTTCGATCTGTCTCCGTCTTTCTTCTTCCTGCCTTTGATCTCTTTCCGCCAACGTAGAAGTCAACACCTCTAACCTATCCCAAAGGCGATCAATTACGGGCAAGGGTATCTCGGCCCTAGGGTCCCCTCTAGGCGAAAGTAATTCCTCAATTCCTCCTTCATCCTCCTCTTCATGTCTGGATCTAATATCGAAGGATTTCAACGACATCGTTCTTTAATAGTCTATTTCTACCAAGCAGATTATACTGTTCACACGCTAACAACTAACAAGTCAATATCTAATTAATATGCAATCAAGTATTCGCAATTCCATCAGCATTCACACATTCAAGAGTTAGACCAATCCTCCTTCCGGGAGCAATTACTCTAGAATCGGTGTTTTACTTCCTACTGAACATCAGAATTCATCCTTATCTGACAACATTATTTTATACCTTAATTCCTTAACTAGGAGGGCCTTATGCTACCCCCAATTTTATGCCTATCAACGTACCTTGTTTCAGAGCGTTTAGTTCGACAAGTTCCACGATCGATACGAGCTCTTATCGTCGACTAAGCCTCGTCTTTCCTCGTTCAACAATAAACAACTAAAATCTTTGTCATCGTGACCGCTATCTCTCTTTTCCAGACTGTCGTGCATCTCTTTATTCTGTCGTTCTCTCCTCTCCCTTCATCATTCGCTATTTGTGCAACGCTTCATTTGGCTCAGCTCGTCTTCCTGTGTTTTACGTCGAATTTGACTCCTCATACTTGCATTTCACCACTGTTTCCTTTGTCTCAGCGCCGTTTGCGCGGTCCGTCTGCGTTTCAGACTCGACGTGTCTTTCGCGTTGCAAATATCTCAGAACTGGCCCTGGTTTGCGGTCCGTCCAACGATTATATCAACCACGGTTTAGGCGTTGGCCTGACGCGCTCCTCGGTCCAAAGTTCCTTTCTTCTTCGGTTGAGATCCAGCGCTCCGATTGGTCAAATCCTGTGCTCCCATTGGTGGATCCTCCACAGAAGCCTCGTGGCTGTTCGACTGGTTCCTTCTTTAATCTGGTTCCATGCTTCGCGTATACTGATCCCCTGCTTTCCATGCACAGTACTTAGGCTTGCCATAACTCTATGTAGTATACAGCGACATTATGCGTCAGCCTAATTCTTTATCAGTCAACCGACTCTGACTTAAAAGGCAAGCGCTAAGCTGAAGTCATCATTGGAACTAATTGAAACGTGAATCTTCTTCATAATACTGGCATTACCCATACTGAGTGAGGAGACTGCAGAGAGATACAGAAACAGACAGACGGACAAAGACTGAGTGAGGTGACTGTGAGAGTGTGAGTGTGTGTGTGTGTGTGTGTGTGTGTGTGTGAGAGAGAGAGAGAGAGAGAGAGAGAGAGAGAGAGAGAGAGAGAGACTGATTCGGGTCAGATCATTTGCCCTCAGCTTGGCTTAGAACATTATACACAAGGTGTCTCATTCCCTTGGTTCTGTCTCACAAAGGCTATATTGTTATGCATGAAACAGTTTAGCGCGCAAATGATAATTTTTATTGTATTAATGTTACAACAAAGCCAAAACTTGTGTGAGATTCGTGGCCGTTGGCTCTAGGCCTATACTATAGATTCCCGGGCCTCTGGTCATGGTCGGCTATTTTTTACAGAGTACCTCAAGGGAAAGGGTAAGATTTGGCTAAGCGTACCAGCTTACGGACCACAGCAATTAGTATAGCGCCGCATAACCACTGCACATGTTCTTAATTAGTAGTCTTAAATAAGTTCGTAACCAAAATGAAAACAGTGACGTCATCAACGAATATTTACGAATATTTACGAATATTAAAAATAACCTAATATTCACGAATATTTACGAATATTAAAGCCTGTAGTCACGAATTCTCGTTGTATGCTAGTAATGACAGTTCTTGCTTGAAGAATTTTTCGAGGGGGGGTAGTAACGAGTGTTTTCCACCAAAAATTTTCCCCTCCTCCTCAATCCACCCTCACTCTCTACGTACGGGTACATAATAGACACAATTTCCCCCCCTTGTACACCACTGACTAGTGGGACAAAGTCTCCTACTGTAATTCCAATGTTATGAAATTAGAGTATTACCTAGGACAAATCACCAAAACTACTGGGACATATCCTAAAACTGCTGGGACATATCCTAAAACTACTGGGACATTTGTCCCAGTAGTTAAACAGTTAAAATATGCACTGCTGGAATCTCCTTATGCAAGCGCGTTGGACAGAAAATGGCGGCCCATAGAATCCTTGGCTACGGCCGAAAGACGGGCGCATCCCACATTATCTCCGAGTAAGTACAGGTGTCACGACTGCTGCATGCTCCAGGCCAGGGTTGATTATTGTAAAGCCATTTATGCAGGGCTTATTTCTTCTCGTATTAATAGGCTGCAATCTGTTCTAAATGCTGCTGCTCACCTGATCGGTGGCACTACTAGGTTTCCGCATAGGCCTATATCAAATTTCACGTGGAACTGCACTGGTTACCGATGCTAAAGCGCAGTGAATTTAAGATCTTGATGCTTCTGCGTAATTGCCTATACCATGTGCTCCAGCTTACCTTAACGATTATTGTGTTTCAGTATCTTGCTTCCCGCGCAGCAACGCATGGCGACTTGGTTGCTAAACGGACTCGAACTAGCACGGTCCAGCATAGAAGTTTTGCTGTGGTTGGCTGATTCTCCTGGAACAAGCTGCCTCAGAACCAGAGACATGAGCTTCTCAGTCTCTTTGCCTCTTTTCCGCAAAACACTTGAAGACCATTTTGTTCGATTGTGGTTTCATTGTGTTACGTCGGGAGCTCCTCTGACAAGTCTCCATTGAAGCGGCGCTATATAAATGTGGAATTACAATCGTGAATGAAGGACGCTCACAAAGACTTACTTTGTACCCTTCCCTTGTCCCCATTTCGCATTACATTCCGCATTCCGTCTACAGATTTCCATTCCAGCGGAGTAGGCCTACTAAAGCCTAAATTAAGGTTTATACTGCTGATCTTGCTGGGCTAACCGTGCTATGGGGTGGAGTACTTTGATACTGCCGCTTTACTCCAAGGGACTAATATACTATCTGTAATTAAATTCATGCAATATCGACTATCTGCTCTCTGACTGAAATCGGGGTTTATAATAAAACAAAACAGTTAATCCCTATTAGGCCAACCCCTTTCCTGGGGTCCGCATTTGGGTAACCCCTCTATGTGCGGACGTTCTTAACGGATGATCCGGAACCAATCTATCATATGATATAGCCGAGGTTGGCCGAGTATTGGTTGTTCAGAACATCTACGTTCTAGACAACGGCGTCAGGCATCATAATTATTTGCGTATAATTGCGACTGCATGTGTTATGAGTGTTTTGGGATATTGCGAATCGATTTTCGCGTTCAACTGCTGTTACACAGAATGCCATAGTCTCGCACACGCTGGCGCCATCTGGCCAAGGGAAACGTGCAGCTCGAGTGTAGGGCCTACTTCACTAGCGCCATCTATTTGCTGGAGATGGAGATAACGGTTAACGAGCACGGAAGGACGGATGGGAACAAGAGGGAAGAACGGAAAGAAAGTCTAGAGGAAGGAGACGGAAGGTAGGAATAAGCAAAGGATGGCGCGAATGAAGGACGGGCAGAAGGAAGCCAGCTGTGCAGGGCGTAACTTTGGCCTAGAAAGGGGGGGCCAAATTTGGCATCGTTTGCCCCTCACGACTTTTAAATAATTGTAACATAGAATATTGCGCGCCATGCCTAATGAGTAGGCCTATAATGAAGATGACGATGATCAGGATGATGACGATATGCTTGGAAATTGTTTTGAATCTTGGTGGCGCAGATGAAAGCCTTCCTTCAAGAAAATATTATACATGTAATGGGCATTGTTTCTTCTGAATATAAAAAGATTAACGTACAATACCCTCCAGATTCCGTAATAGTGAGGGTGCGGATCACCCCTCAGACTGAAGTCGAAAATTACGCCTATACAGCCGTGTCTAGAAATATATTTGTTTTCTCGAAGTTTGACCCAAAGTTTTGACCCAGATAATCTAATTTAATGCAATGACTTCTATAGCGCCACTATCATAATGCTGAAGACATCAACTGATGTTGGCTTTTAGTGAAATATCAGTAAAAAAGATCATAAGCCATTGGAAAAGCCAATTCGAATTCCGATTGATCAGAGAAACCAGAAGAAGTCAGACTATATAGAGAGATGCAATTAGTTGAAAGAGACGAGTCCTAAGTTTAGACCTGAACTGGATCAAAAGAATTGATCAAACGAACTGAATTGAAATTCCACAGCTAAGGACCAGCCACCGAATGCTTTGGCCGACGCACAAAGCAGTCCGACCACACAACGTCTAATTGAATATCCCAATGTTTAAAACCGTCAGCTTTCTCCCTACAACCTTTTCTCCTTTCAACCTGCCAACTGTTTAACCGAACTTGCTAACCTCCCAAAGTTTCAACATCCCAAGCTCTTAACCTCTCAACTTCCAACCTCCAAGTCCTTCCACCTGCATGGTTTCTACCCTAACAACAAGTAGTGCAGCTGGTTCTCGTTTCATGAGTGGTCACTCATCCAAGTACTAACCACGCTCGTCATATTGCTTAATGCCCAGGCAGAGTCATATCCACACAGTCAAGCATCTACTCTTGTGAATCAGCAGCAGCCTCTGCTAATGCACTCCCTGACCAACAGGTCCTGCACTAGGCGACCTGACCCGGATTCCAGCAATAGTGTCGGTCAACATTTAATTTTTCCAATGCGATCATCTGGTCTGATGTCAGACTGAAGTCGAATATATTTATGTTTTCACGAATACGTTGTTGATTCACAGATTTCGGAATAACTCCTGAAAGAGAAAGAATTTTAATCACAGAAAAATATTTATTTATTCGTCTATTTGAAGTGTTCATTATGTGCACAACATCGGTAAATCTTATTGGAAGGCGATTAAACAACAGATCTGCTGAGCATCGATTAAAAGTTTGTGACATGTACGTAAATGTAGTACATTGTACACACATAATGTTCTTTGTCTACAGAGTTGAAAAGAGAGAAATGATAATTACATTGTACATACACAAGATTGAATAATTTTCTAGCTTCTAGCTTCTAGTTTCTAGCTTAGGTACTAAAAGTGCCTCGGAAATGCAGCTCAAATGCAGCTCACAGAAAGTTTACTGTAAGCAGAAAATGTTTGATCGGCTGGACAAATCACCACTGCTGGGCTCCCGCGCACATGTAGAACCAAACTAATGAAGTTCTATCCAGGGTTGACAGCTGAGACTGTGATCAAAGTTTTTGGACCATGTTGCCCTGAGTTCAAGATATAGCTTTTGAATGTTCTGAAACCTCCTCACAACGTGGCACACGTGCAGCATCATAACATAAACTATGTCTGTGACACACATCCCAAATTAGAATTGGCTTTAACCCTCACTGTCTATTTAGTTTATCTGCTTATTTATTGCATTTATCTTGGGTTCAAGTTCCTTAAATCTGGATCTCAGACACAGGCAATAATAATGATGACGACGACGATGATGATTTGTATAGAGCCGTAGTACAGCCGAGGCAGAAGGAAAGGACGCTGTACATGAGTTTAAAGTTTCAGTGGAAAGTATATGGAGTCCGCTCAGCTAGTGCAAATCGACAATTGTTGGAATACAGACCGGAGCACACCATCAGAGACCAGCGTTTCACACACGAAGTCTCTAACCTACACGCATCTCAATAAACTGTTCACCACCTTACAATTGTTTAAAGTTTGGAGGCGCTATATAAGTCTTGAATGAATGAATGAATGAATGAATGAATAAAAGGAGAAAACTGTCATTTGAAACTTGCCGATGTCTTGCTGAACTGCCCAGCGCAGCAAAACTTGAGCTTCCGTCCTGTTGCACTCTTTTGCAATTCTTCTTACTTCAGTGTTTGTCAGAAGCTAAAATTTACAGCAGCTGCAAAACTAGCTGTCTTTTCTCTTCACAGCACAGTTTTTAGACTTTCACAAAAATCTGAAGCTGTTTCATAAGGCAGCTTTTAATAGGCGGTATCTTGCAAGACAAGTGTATTTCAAGATGTTATAACAATATCAAAATCTTATTATTTTTATCATCATCATCATCATCATCATCATCATCATCATCATCATCATCATCACCATCATCATTATTATGAGTCAAATTATTACCGTATTTTATTCTTATGAGTCAAATTTAACTACTCAGGAGCTCAAAAGTGTCTGGATATTGATGAAACATTGCTATTATTGTTATTATTATTATTACTATTGTTATTATTATTATTATTATTATTATTATTATTATTATTATTATTATTATTATAGGAAGATAAAGCACATCTGGTAAATCCACTCACCTCATTTTCTGTGGAAGAGCTGCCAAGTGAAGAATAAGCCTGGAAATGAATAGAATTCTGGCGACAAAGGTCGCGAAGGGTCGTCTGAATGAGCTGCGGATGGCATTCGACCTATAGAAAAACACGCCACAGCTGTCACCAAAAAGTGGAGACAGGACCTGGAGCCGCAGTCGACAAATCCCAAGTTCCTGGTTTGAACACTGGGATGTGCATAGCAAGACTTGTCATTTATTTCCCAGTGAAAGTCTCTGCCAAATTCTATAGAAAATTGTTTCAAAACTTATCAAGGGTCATTTAACAAAATTTTATTAGCATGCTGTAAATTACAATCGTTAGATTATAGAAAATGTGCACTACCGGATAAACATGAAGTCACACCAGGTAGGAATCTAATATTCACAACAAAACAACTAACAGCTCTAAACGAATCTGTCCAGATTGGTAAAATAATTACAAAAGCAGCGCTATGGATAGATACATGAACAGTATGTATTTTTGATACATATTATGTATGTATGTAGGTACGTATGTATGTATGTATGCATGTAAGTATGCATGCATGTATGTAAGCATTTATAAATTTATGTAAGTAGGTATGCATCTATTTATGTATGTATGTATTTATGTACAGTACATATGTATTTATGTATAATTGTATATGTGTATGTACGTAAGGTTTGTACACATCTGGCTACTTGTAAATCGCCCTTTAAGACCCTCACATCTTAACAAGGCAATATAACAGATCTAGCAAGGTGAATAATAGGATGGCTTTGAAAATGCTTCTTGAGCTAACACAGAGATACATACACACATACATACGAAATACTGACTGCCAGTAATGAGCCTCATATCCTTGCAGATGAACTTGTTCTTCTTCATGAACTTCAGCACCACTCTGACTAGTAAGCAGTGTTTTTGACATGTATTGAAAAGGCACTATATTAAGTGTCTATAAAAAAGTACATCAATACATGCATATGTATAAAGATATACATGCACATACGCGTACATGTATACACGCATGTATACATGACACATACAACTACATATTACCAATGCTGACCTGTAGCACAGATGGCCTGATTCGACTGGCATGCAACAGTTTCTGCATGTGGGCTTCTGTATAATTGGAGATCCCAATTGCTTTAACAACACCTGTAAGGATGATAAAAACATACATCTTCAACATTAATTACGGAAGATGAAAGTGAAGGCAACAAACAACTCAGTTAAAAGTCAGTTAGTTATTTAACATGAACTCAGCTGGACCAAAGATAGTTTATTTAATGTCAGTACTTTAAGATTTCAACAGCAAACTAAATTACATTTTCCTTCTTTAGCTGGCTTTGATCTTGGTTTTGGCGCCCTCGGTTGACACCTTGCACAGTAGACACCGGCATTACAGAAGTTGCTGATTCATAACAAAATGAAATATATTGCATTGTGATATATAAATTACACTGAAAATGTCATTGTATTGCATTACATAACATTAAGTTACATTACCAATGTGACTACGTAATGCTTCAACCATCGAGAGACACAGAGTGGCATTTTAGAAGTCATTATCGGTAGATTAGATTCAGAACGATTTGATTCAATTAAATTAGATTAGAAAGGATTTGATGAAACACACAGATCTATATGCATACCTTCATCATATAGCTGCTCCAAGTCACGCCAGCTTTCCATTCTCAGCGTTTCATGCCTTGTATCCTCTGGCTTCATTCCGGATGCTCCTGGCCAGTGGATCAAGTACAGATCCAAGTAATCCAGTCCAAGCATTCTGAGAGACTTCAGACAGGCTTCACGACATTTTCCAGAACCCTGGTCCATTGGCGCTACATGTAGAAAGCAAGACAAGTTCAATGTAAGACCGTAAGTGAATTGAAGCATAAGGTAAAAAAAGCGAACATATAATTATATAGCCCATTTAAGAGGTTCTTAGACTATTAAGTTCTTTTGATAATGGCTTGTTGCTATATCCTAGGTCAGCACAATTATTATCGAAGCACATGCTATCAGTTCCTATATCCTTCATACTCACATTTGGAGTCTAAGTGATTTAAATGAAATGCATTAATGAATAGATACATACACACACACATACATTCAATTACGATAAATGCACACATACCAAGCTTGCTTGTAACAAACAGATCGTTTCTCTCCAGTGAATACTTCTGCATGAGTTCTGGTAAGACAGACCCAATATCCTCTTCATTCTTGTAAACACTGGCGGTGTCTGAAAAGAAGAAGTAGGGCCTACTGCAAAACTTTATTCGTCTACAGTTGCTGCAACACTTCCCCGTTAGGGCTCTGTGCTAAAAGAAGCTGGATTGAAAATTGATCTACATGAGGTCTCCAAGATGGTAGGGCAGGCAATGGCGAGGTGGTAGGACATGCTACAGAGGATAAACAACTCAAAAAAACATGAAAGAGACAGGACTTGTCCTGGTGGGTAGTGCTTACATTGAGAGAAATCAGAATTGTTATCGGATTGGCTTGATGAGGGTAACATTTCTTGAAAAGATACGATAAGAAGATACGAATATTCTTCAATTGATCAATTGCTACTACTGCAAAATGTGGGACTTGAGTTTTGAATGGAAAACTTGAGGAGTCACAGATCGAGGGTCCTGAGACAGAAGATGATGGGTGAATGTCAGGAAGGCTGGAGTGAATTTGTGAAATTCTGGTGAGAGATCGTTCAGGAGTTGAGGTGCAGTTTGGTGTATGCATCGGTTAAAGAAAAGAATTACTTAATGCAGGATACTTATTGGGGACAGACAAGAGTGAGATTGGGTAGTGCAGGGTGACTTCTGGAAGATGAAGAGTTTGTAACAGTACTTAAGCTGGAAGTATTGCAGAGAGTTAAAGGGTAGAGAAAGAACTTTGAAGTGAATGCATTTCAGAATCATTAGCCAGTGAAGTGATTAAAAGATAGGAGTCATATGGTGATGCTTAGTGGAAGTCCTGGTGACATCTTGGGCAAGAGAATCTTATATGAGTTGAAGATCTTTAATTTGAGAGAATCCAGTGTTAGCTGCATAAGCTACTCAGCTCACCGATGGAGCGATATCCGGCTTCTAGGGCGGCAGATAAGGCGACCTGAATCACATCTCTTCCCACGACTTTATACGTTCCAACTGGAGTCCAAACACAGAAGACAAATTGAATAAAATACAATTCGAGCTTCTTCTGATGCTTACTTGTAAAGAATTAATCAAAGATAATTTGTTTTAATTAAATGAACATTCGATAAAAGATTACCGTCTTATAAAATGGCCACCTCACTAACCTACAATGACCACATCACTGACCTACAACTCCTAACAATATTCCCGCCCAATTATCTTTCGAGATCTCTTCTCCACCCAACCACCCAACTCTATGTGATCATCCTCCTACCTCGGTCTTTCCCGACCCCCAGTCACTACCCATCTCAAGTTCTCCAACCGAGACATATACCAGAGTGCACCTCGACTCTGGAACCATCTTGTTTCACAATTCCACAAATGTTCATTCCCTCTATCAGTATTGTCACTCGAAACCCACCATCATCTGCCTCAGGCTCCTCTATAACCCTTCAGGTTATACAATCAAAGCTAAAGTCTTCCCCTTCAAGAATTCCTATCATGACTCATCTGCTCTTCCGCCTTCCAAATCTTCTCGACCTAAACGACAACCGCCTTAGCAGCTCCCCAGCTCTCCTCTCTCTGGACTATCTGGCAACCGGACTGGATCTCCTCTTTGACTACCCTCTGAACAGTCTGACTCGACACAGTGCTCGTGAATAAGCTGGTGCACTGTGCTTAGCTTTTAAGGGCGTTTTGGGAATTTAGAATAATCTTCTACCATCACATTCTTACTAAGCTATAAAAAAGCGCTACAAAAGTTGCATACTCATAACTTACGTCCTATAATGGGCATCGATCTTCCATTATTCAGAACCACAGACATGCTTTTCGCTGTCGTTCTCGCGCAATCGATAAAAATCTCTTAAAAAATTTACTTTCAAACTGTAGAGATTTACGATCGAGAATCTCACACAGAAGCAAAACATTTTTATAACACGTGCAAGTCACAGACTACGTATCTGAGATTCCGCATTATCGATGACGTAGTGAAGTCTGTGCCGCAGTGGCTGCCCAGTGCCGATGCGGCGATGCGGCATGCATGCCTTACGACGGCACTGGAGTGAAGTAGGCTACTAAGTCTTATAGTCCTAATTTTGAAATTTCTGGCGGAGCAGCGGTTTAGTTTTTTTATATAGGCCTAGTCAACATGCGCACGTGGAGCCCGTATGGGACCCATATTTCCATATGGAACATGGAACCAGTACAAATATCCGATCCACCCTACGAATTCAGAAGAAAGTAGTTCCGCTCACCTCTATTATCTCTCCACAGGTCTTAGGCCTACGTCTCACAAACTTAACGGGCAAACACTGCTATTTTTCACAAATCCTATCCCATGATTCCTTGCTCCTCCCTTTCATCCAGGCTTCCTCGCCAGTTCAACTACACCATAAGCATCATCCAGCTTAGCCGTCTGACTGTCTGCCCCGAGGCGACGGCCCAAAATGCCGCCTTGGCGCGTATTTTGGGACTATGGAAAATTTTCTTTATTACTTCCGCCAAAATTTCGATCCTTCACTCTTCGCAATTGCTCATGCGCTTCGGCGTGCAAGACTCATACCGATTCAGTGTCCGCGCTGTCGGGTAGTCGGGAGCGCCCCCACCCCTCTGAGAAGAAATCTTGAAGGGGCGCTATCTTCCTTTCCTTCCTTCAGTGTCTACATACTTTTCTTATACTTTTACATACATACATACATGCATGCATGCATGCACGCATGCATGCATGCATGCATGCATGCACTGCATGCATGCCCCCCATACATACATGCATACATACATACATACAAAAACCTTTGCCCTACATGCCATGCCAGAATTTTTGCTCTGCCGAGCATTTATGCATGCATGCCATGCATGCATGCACTGGTTAGGCATACATACATATGATTGCCATACATGCTCTACATACATACATGGCGCATACATACTGGCATACCCATACATACATACATACATACAGTTGTGGTGACATACATGGCGTACATACATAGGATGCCCATCGCTCCCGCAGCCCTACTGTAGAAGAAAGTAGCGACGTGTGGGGCCGGTTTTATCCAGGCTTATGTTCGGTGCCTTGCAGCAGTGAGGGTTGGTTCGAATCCACCTCTACCCGTCCATGGGGAGGTCCATAGAGTTGTGGTGACATCACTGGCGTGCGTGAAGAGCAGTAGGAAGCGGGTTCAGTGTCCGCGCAACCCTAGTACCAAAGGTCGACTCAGCGTATCATTCGCAAGATGGCGCGTTGGTAAAATTAGATGTGGGACGTGATGGGCGCCTTGCATGGCTGTCGTATTGGCCTACGTACAGTTAAATTCGGCTCCTGCAATAACTTGTGATCATCCGTTCATACTGAATTTGTAATCATATACTGCTTTTGTCGGTTTGAAATAATAAAGATTGTGATTATGATTAATAATGACTACCAGAGTACACGGAGCAGTGATTCAAGCAATCATTATTCGTAGATTTAGCTATTTATACAGGCTGCCCTTGTGATAATTTATATCGTGGAGAGCCTGACAGGGTGCGTTTTATATAGTTTTAGTGTTGTTGATGGTCGATAGGTGGCGAGCGGTGTACAGCCGTCGAGCTTCTGAACTGCAGCTCGCCTTGGCTAACCGTGGATCGAGTGAGCCTCAGCCGATAGAAGAATGGTTGCTGTAGGGCGTTTGGGCGTCTTCCAGGACGAAAGATATCGACGGAGAATTGCTGGCTGCTGTTGGCGGACTCCTAGCAGACTTAGGCGGATTGCGTATAGAGCGAAGTTTGAGCCGATTTTGCGGATAGGGGCAGCCTACGTACGCTACTTCTTTGTACTTAGAGCGCACGGAACTTTACGAACATGTTGATTTGTAGTTTGTCTGACCTGCCGGATTTCGACCGCGCTTCTCCAACATACTTTAGGCTTAGGCTATATGCTACGTTTTCTTATTACGGCTTCTTCATTTAGAACGACTATTCATTGATGCCTTGTGCTTTGTAAAAAGGAGATAGACTATAAGTCTATAACAGATGTTTTCTATAGGCCTATTAGGTCAACTCGCTGTGTTTCTGTTGAAAGCTACGTCATGTGATTTAAAGTTTTCGTCCTACTGATTACAATGGTCTGTTAAGAATTATTCTCAGACGTCGCAGAAAGAGCGCAGGTATGATATGTTTTGACGCTATAGAAGTCTACATGTGATTGAGTCTGATAAAAAAAACCACGCATATATCATGTGATTCTTATATATATATAGCGACTATTCATTAGGCTATATATTTACTAGCCCAAACATAAACAATGAATGTGCAATTATACCAGACAATAGTGGCAGTGTATAGCAACGTATTTTTGTCCGTATATAGGCCGAAGTCCAGATGCATATATATATATATGTATATATATAGGGCCTATACATATGCCTATATACGTACTTTGCACTAACATGCATATATACATGCATACGATGTCTAGATCTCCATATATATGGGCTAGTAAATTTCTATATATATACATGTATATACCAGTACACTGTACACACGTACGAAATACTTAGGCCTACATACAAGTACATATATACAAATACCCAACAGAGTCCTAACCATAGTATACTCTGACACTAGTCTCCGCTTCTAGCAGCCATTACTACTAAGAATATAGGAATAGATTTTGTTTACTTCAGTTGTTTATTTTCAGAGTGATCCTGTTAACACATGTAAGATTGCAGAATCCAAACACGTACTGCATTAGGGATGGTGGATTTGCAGACTGTTTTCGTTCTTTCGACCATATGATATCCAGCCAGTCTGCACTGAGGTTTTCTGATAAGGGGCTGATGAGAGAAGACAGGAGCTTTGGGGAGAAAGCACTAAGAATTTAAGTTCATGGCCAATTCCATTAGTACATTAGCAGAGTAAATGGCTGATTGGTGAAGTGAAGATTGTAAAATAATTAGGGACCATGGACAGATCCCTGTGGGACACCACCAGTGCTGAAAGAGGGATCAGACCGAGCAGTACCAGTTCACATAATTATTGAGACCAGGGGCGTAGCTAGGAAACAATTTTGGGGGTTCCATTAAACATGGTCGCAAAAGACAAAAGTTACATTTTTTCTGTTTTTCGCATCTAAAAGCATATAAAAAATTTCGGCTATTTATTTGTAGGGTGGGGGGTTGAACCCGTAAATCCCCCTAAATACGCCCAAGACTGAAACTGATTGCAGAAGTAAGCAGCCAAAGGCAGTTCCAGAGTCACCAAACCTTTTACTGAGTCTAGAAAATTGTAGCTGGTGGTCAACCGTGTCAAAAGGCCTTCTCTAATTAGAAAGACTACACCAAAGCCTTTACATATATAGTCCTGAATTCATATATAGACCTAAGTTGATAGAATGGATACTATAGTTACAGTTTTGGCGATGGCAGTTCCAATATAGGTCTTGGAATCAAAATGCTATTGGAGGCTTCAACAGGAGAATCCCAATCTCGACTGTAATGACCAGAGATTCCCAGGGCTGTTAACAATACTGGAAAAAAGTATTGGCAATACCAATACCAATACCTCATAATAAAAGTATTGCAATACCAATACCAATACTATTTCTTAAAAGTATTGCAATAGCGATACCAATACTTTTACCAATACTTTTCGAGAAGTAAGTTTACGTTTAATCACGTAAAATAGATTCTTTCCATTCACATCAACGATCATAGATGGCAGAGAGAGGCTATTTTCGAAGAAAGAGGCAATTTTCGAAGCGTAAAGAATTATTTCTCACTATTTCTTGATCGCGACTTACTCAAGCGGACGAGAAAATATATAAATTATAGTGGAAAAAAGTATTGGTAGGCCTATCGAGTATCGCCGAAAGGCTAAAAAAAAGTATCGGCGATACACATGCGATACCAACAAAATAAAACTATCGCGATACTCGCTGCGATACTGAAAAAGTATCGGCGATACCAAGTATTGCGATACTTTATCGCGATATTAACAGCCCTGGAGATTCCTTTTGAACAGTTCCACCAACTTCCATCTGGAAGAGACTGGACCTGGATAATTTTAGTTTTCATTAGCCTCTAATCCTTCATTGGCATATATACCGTGCTCATTATGCTGTAGAAATTGTTGTAATTACATTACACTACATTGCTAAATAGAAGATAGTGCACCGTACCGCATTACCTGTAGTCCAAGTAACCATTGCAAGCATAAGAGACCAATTCAACCGTGGATGATATCTGCGTTGTGAAAGTCCTGCATCAATTAATCAATTAATTCAAATCATATAGAATATTTTGAAAGGATCGCCTGAATTAAATAATCTAAGTTTTAAGGTATATAAAGAAATTTTAGTTAATTAGAATTGAGCCAAACTACTGTACTTAGTTTTCTGAAAATTATGCTGGATGTGGGTAAGATATTAAGAAAATTTGGAATGTTGTCTGAACACTTTGTGGAACACTGATTCCAATGCACTCTATTGATTGCCTCTTCCAATGCAGCCTACAGACTGCATGCATTTATATTGATGGAGTTATAGTTATTATGATGTGGTACCCAAGAATGTATATAACTTTTCCCTACAAAGTGGTGTCAACCAATTGATAACACTAGGCTATACAACAAATAATGGAAAGGAAGTTCAAATTCTTTGGACGTATCTGTAGGATGGAAATACCAGACTGAATCAAACAGGTCGTGTTCTGAATGATTGACGGCAAAAGGATTAGAGGTATACCGAACAGAGAATGGCTTGATAAGGTCAGGATTGATGCAAACTGGATGTTCAATTAAAAGCCGAGTCTGGTCGCACAAGATTTTGAAACGAGTGGAGAAGGACAGTGAGACATGTGATCAATACCGACGGGTGATGAGCCGATGGACAGAAAGTTAGATGGTATGGAATTTAGTCTACTTGAATTTGAATAAAGCTGTATTCGTTTGTTTTATAGTTTCATTTTTTGCAAGATTTTGCAACAGATTGCTTCGTTTGACCAGATTTTTGTTATACATTGCGGTATGCTAGGCGAAGGTTTTGGGAGATGGTAACCGTTACATGGGCCAGAAATTCCAGGACCAGGCACTTTTTTACTTATCAATATATTAATACGTCTGTTTGCGTTGCATAGGATTGCCTTTTATGACTGGTGCATCAGAGGTAAATTTGGCTGTTGCCGCTTCCACTGTGGTTTGCCTTGGGCTTGACCCACGCAATCCCAAACTTAATCTACTCTCCCTGACCCTCCCTCAGTGCTGTGTGTTTGTGCGTGTTTACGTGGTTATGCGTGCATGTGTGTGTGCACTGTGCAGGTATCTATACCTATGCATGAATGTGTTTGTTTGTGTGTATTGTATGCATGTATTGTATATACAGTAGGTGTATCAATCATATCAATCAATCATAGAATTTATATAGCGCCTCTTCAAGGGCTCTACTAAGAAGGGTTGGTCCCAAGCCAGGCCTGTATGCTGTAGGGATGTATGTATGTATTGTGTATATGTATTGTGAGTATGTATGTGTTTTATATAGTTATGTATGTACAAATATTTACCTAGTAGTATGCATGCATGTATGCACACATGCATATATGTATTGATCTGTGCATGCATGTGTATATGTATGTATGTATGTATGTATGTATGTATGTATTGCATATGTATGTACGTACCTCGGTACGTATGTATGTATGTACGTATGTATTCATGTTTTTGTTTGTTTTTATCTGTGATGGTCCAACTTGAGGAATTCACTTAGCCTGAATTGCAGATGCTATGAGGAGAGACTCCCTCTTGAGCATAAGCAGCAGGACCAGCATCAGCAGCAGCTGGCCTCCATCTTCTCGGCAGCCGTGGTATATTGGTCCTGGCACTGAAAGATACGCACAGCTGTTGGTCTTGCAGCTGCTGTCTGTATACCTGGCTCTAAAGACGATTTAAGGTCACAATCACAAGGAGTAATGACTAGAAACGGCAGAGACTCTTGTGTAGCGCTGTAGTCTTTTCGGAAGTGTCTCGGGTCTGTGATCCAAAAGATTACCTGTTTGAGCCCACTGAGCCGACTCGTGGAATGACCCTGGACAAGTTGTTTGTGCACACTCATTTCATACTTCAGATTCAGATTAATTGACGTTTTATATGAAATATGTGCAATAAACAAATTAATGAATGAATAAATTACATGTAATGAGAATACTTAATATATCCATCAACAGTAATAAGTAAATGAATAAATTAATGAATTAATTTAGATGTAATGAGAATACTTATGTACATCACCTGTTCCAATTCCAATTAATTAAATGTAATGAGAATACTTATATACATCAACAGACATTAGCAGCTGTGGCTTCTTGAAGGAATCAAGCAAAACAAGTGTCACTTTATACCAGACTATGTAGGTTTGTGAGCCATCTCTAGCCACATTAGCGTGTGCTGTCTACTGCTGAGCATGTGGCCTCTGCTGCTGCTTTCAACGCACTGGTTTTCATCACTCGTGCTGTGCTGTCGACCACAATTCCTAGAAGCGTAGTTGTGTAGTGTAGTCTGTCAGTCGATCCGTGTTTTTATAACTTATGCAACTGTTTATTATCATGAGGGCGGTTATTAGAATCACGGTGGAGCCAGTTAGTCTCCTTATTCTGGTTGTGTACTCCACAGCCTGGTTTCTATTTGGCAAAGCAGACTTCGCTTGCTCTACATCTGCAATCTTCGTGTCTCAAGTTTAGTGTGACTTGGCTGGAAACCTAATCTAGTCGGATTTAATATGAGCTAATCTAATCAAATCTACCGTAATCTAATCTACTCTCAGCTGATCTATTCTAATCTAAGGTAATCTGTGCTTTCGTTATCAGTTTTTCATTGATTAGAGTCTGATGCGATAGTCTACATATATGTATTGGCTGGTCTGAGAAATTACTTATATGAGTTAGCGTTGGTTGGAATACTTTTTAGTGGCTCTATAGAAATTTAGCTTTCGTTACATTAAATCACATTGCTTTGCATTACATTACATTGCCATCTATTGCCTCGGCTACAGTGACATGGCATTGCATTACTTTCCAATGTATTCTCACTTCTGGTTGTTTGTTTTAGAGACTTTTTGAGTGAAAAAAACAGGAAACCAGTCTTTCTGGCACATCTGAGAGGATCTCAAGAGATATGCGCAAATGGTCTTTTACAGTTACAATGACAATTAGAATGACAATTATAATTACATGCTGATGCTTCATTCGTCAACTGGGGCACCATAGAAGTTCTTGTCTTACACAGATGACTACCTCATTGCTTCATCTGATCTTATGACCCTATATGCTTGGATATGACCCCACATGGTGCTGGTCATCCATTCCAGATGTCCGACAATACGGAAATCGAGGTTCCAGATGACTGGATGGCTTTGTCATCCTGGCAGAGCACCATGACCAGTGCCAAGATGCCAAGAGATACAGTGACAGGAACAGGTAGTAAAGATAAACTTGGCATACGACCTGGGTCGAAAGAACAAGGTCGCTGGACAGTGCGCGCTCCAACAAATACTCGTGCTATTGGAAATCTTGTGATGGTGGAACTTAGGAAAGGTGTGTATGTATTTACGTGTATTATGTTTTTATATGTATGTATACACTTATTATGTATGTATGTGTGTATGTATATGTGTATGAATGTGCATGTATGTATGTTTGTATGTATGTATTTGTGTTTGTATGTATGTGTGCATGTAAGTATGTATGTGCATATGTATGTATGTATGTATGTATGTATGTATGTATCATATGTATGTATGTATGTATGTATGTATGTATGTATGTATGTATGTATATGCCTGAATGTTTATATAGCACATTTGCAGAACTTCCAAAGAAGCTGATATATGGTACACCATGTACCGTGTATGACCTTGAACTCTACAAATGATGGTGATGATGACAATTAATGCTGCTGTTAATGCTGCTGCTGATTATGGTGCTGAGGAAGAGGAGTATGTGTTTGAAGAGAGGTTGGTCATGATGATGAAGCATGTAATGAAATGATGATGGAGGCAGGGTATAGAGATGATAGTAATGATGAGAAGGGAAGCAATGGTGGAGGAGAAGTGTCATGATGATGAGGTTGATAGTGCTGTTGATTAGGATGATGTTGCTGCAGCTGCTAATTATGATGATGAGAAAGAGGAGGATATAGGGAATGAAGAAAATGATGATAGCAGTGATAATGATAACTGATGATCATGATGATGATGACAATGATGATGTTGCTGCTGATGATGATGCTAGTGCTAATGATGATGAAGAGGAGGCAGAGGAGGAGAAACAGAAGGATGGTGGTGATGATGCGGATGATAAGTGTTTTGACTTTTGAGGTGTTTTACAACTATCTGAATGTAGCACTTTACTTTGCAAATTACATTAATAGTATTTGTTTAAGGTGGTTCAAATTGAAGACTTGTGATTTTCCATCTCTCGTTTTCTTTTTGCATCATTAATTTCCAGGAGCCATTTTTTAACCTCTTCGTAAACAGAACCTCTTGTAGATTAGATGCAGTTACTCGGTGCAGAGGCACAAGTGAAAATGCAGCCTGGAATTAATCGACAAATTGGCTTTTGGTAGAAAGGAATCCCAATCATCAACAAGACATTCAGTATTTGGACCTGGTGGGGTGGTAATGGAATGCACTCCCTAAATGCTTACATAGCCCTACAAAACCTCTAATGCAGATACTTTAGTTGTTTTATTTCTAATTTTGCTTGAAAATGCAAACAGTTACACAGGCATCTGCACATGTTTATAATTTGTAAAAAAATCAAGAAGTAGGCTACACATTTGAGCAAATTTCATTGATACAATTCTGTTTGTTGAATTTCTTTTGGCGATGGAAAGGTTCGAGTGGGGGCCTCGGATTCAGCATCACGACGCGAGATAACCTCGAGGGACCAAACTCTCCGATCTACATTAAGCACATCTTGCCAGATGGCGCTGCTATTAAAGATGGCCGCTTACGACCCGGAGATCGTC
Source organism: Aporrectodea caliginosa (assembly GCA_020284085.1). Classification (NCBI taxonomy): domain Eukaryota; kingdom Metazoa; phylum Annelida; class Clitellata; order Crassiclitellata; family Lumbricidae; genus Aporrectodea; species Aporrectodea caliginosa. Next base: position 1,170,352 of record JACEVL010005070.1, read on the forward strand.
TGCTTGAGGTATATCACGTCACGTGTCTCGATTTAACGTACTATGTCTGTTTCAACTGGCTTCCACACTTGAGCAAGACATCTGGTTGCTATGCCTTAAAGGACTTTGACTGGATGTTACCGTCGGTTTTAAGATTCTTGACTACGGTTTTATTTGAAGCACCCATCGGTCAATGCCTTGCATTGTGATAGAGGCGCTATAGAAGTTATTGTAAATGAAATGATCATTGCTGCCTGTTACTCCATATTCTGTAGTTGGCCAGTTTAAGGAGATGAACTGTGACCATCTGTTCAGGCCAAACAAAAGAACATACCTGACAGTCATGCTCCATTGTTGTTGAAGACAACTTTATTGAAACTTGCTCTATATAAATGTTTAATTACTGTGCTTTAATTGTAATATTATGCCTTGGAAATGGATGTTGACTTGAAAGTTTGTGTGTGCGTACGTGCGTGCTTGCGGTCTGACCCGATAAGGCAATCAAGGCATAAAGCATTAGTCACTTCGTTTCATTTGCCTCCAGTTCCTTGCGCAACAGTCTGATCTTCCGACCAACAATGCACAGTTGTTTCGCTCATTTTATATAACTGAGGCTGCTAGAGGGCAGAAGTGGAACATAGCTTTTTTAACATCTGTCTGACCTGGAGAGGATTCTGACCTTCTGGTTGACATTACAGCGTCCTAAGTACCAGTCTGTCTTGCATAGCATACTGCCTCAGAATGATCTCTCAAATATGCTGAATAATAACTTACAACGTTTTGTGTTTTTTGTAGGTTAATGACGTAATGATGACCGGAAAGTGCCTTAGTGACGTCACGGCTATTTTAAGAAACATAGAAATCGATGCTTTGACTCGTATTGCTGTCAGCAGACAGATGGCAGCACCGAACGAGACAAAGGCCTTGCCGCAAATTGTGAGATCAGTTTCTGGCTACATGTAAATGTAAACTGTGCAAAGACTGCATTACATATAGCATTTGTTGGCATATCTAAATTTAGCCTACTCTTTCCAACCAGACATGGCATTGCAAGAAAAACGGTCTGTAAACTGTTAATGTGAGAGGGTAATCCAGGCTGTAGCGGGACCTTTTTAGTTTTTATCTGTTGGATTGCCCTTTTGATGCCCTTTTGAGACAGCACTTGAAATGCTATAGGTAGAACTGTGGTAAGAAGACAGACAGACAGACAGAGACAGAGAGAGAGACAGACAGAGAGACAGACATACAGACAGACAGACAGAGACAGACGCAGACAAACAGACGGACAGAGAGAGACAGACAGACAGAGACAGACAGCCAGAGACAGAGAATTATGCCAAAGAAATGAAGGTGTGAACACTTCATACCAATGGCTGCCTCTTGGCACTATAGCTTAGTGTGAATGATTTTCTCTTTCTTCTGGTGAAGTGCTCTAAAGTTGCTACATAAATGTATGTTTACATGACATTCCATCACACTTTTCTTAAGTCTATCTGAAAAAACGCTTATTTGTTGATAACTTAATGAGGTCATGAACTTGAAGTGTGCTGTATAAATAGATGTTTACACCTTCCTCAGGTGATCGATAGAGGTGATAGCTCGGAGGATGTTGGTTTGAAAGAAGATGCTCCTGTCTGTCTTCGTTCTGCCTCCGAATCCACTTCATCAATTTCTATCTCTCGGATCAGCTGTGATGATCGAATGCAGGAGACTCTATTGTTGAGAGTGGCACACGATGGATCAGCTGGATCCAACCAGTTGGGACTTAAGGTCAAGAGGTCAAGGAGGCATAACCTCTGTGGCCTACGTGTCAGATCTGTGATAACAGGAGGATTGGCTGATAAGGTAGAGCCAGCTGATTGATTTGGTTTATGTATTGATTGATTAACTGATTGAGTGACTGCTTTAATTAGCTGATTGGTCAACTGATTGACTGGTTACTATTTGATTGTTTTGCGTATTGATTGATCATTTATTTGATTGATTGTTTGATTGATTGATTGATTGATTGATCACCTGATGAATGTGGAATACAGGAATATATTATACTTAAATAATTAAACCTGATGAAGAAGAAAAAGGAGACAGAGAAGTAGGAGAAGGACAACAGGAAAGAGAAGGAGGAGAAGAAGTAAAAGAAAGAGGAGAAAGAGGAAAAGGAGAATTATAAGAAGAAGGAGAAACAGAAGGAGGATAAGGAAAAGAAAAAAGGAGAAGAAGGTAAAGGTTAACAAGAATAACAATTAGAAAGAGAAGGAGAAGAAGTAACAGGAGAATGAGGATGAAGAGAAGGAGAACAAGAACAAGAAAAGGAGAAAAAGGAGAAGAAATGGAAGAAGAAGGAGAGTCAGGAGACAGATGAAGATTAGTGCCTTTAATCTTCTAGCCGAAGAGGAAGTTAGCCATGTCGTTTAACCTTACCACGACTGCATTTAGACTTAGGCCCTAGTAGTCGGTCACATTCACATCCAAGATTATGCATACCGGTATAGTTAGATAATGCCATCTACTTCGATTTCACGTAGTGGGACAGGGATTCGAACCCGTGTTACATAGATGAGAACCGGTATGCCATAGTAGCTGACTGTGCCATTCCTCACCACGAGTGGGGTGAACGATAGTCTAGTGGTTGGGGTGCTGAACTGTAAACCAAGGGTTGGGTATTCAAATGCCAGCAAATCCAGAAGGTGTCTTCATATTCATGCCCCACTTGCAACTCTTAGCGAACTCGGGTTTAAATGAGCATGCTGGCGGTACGCAGTTGGTGTAATGGTGTGAGCTGTTTGATGACATGTTTCTCTCACAGGATGGTCAACTTCAGGCCAACGACCATCTCATCGAGGTCAACGGAATTTCACTGGCCGATGTTGACAGGTCAACCGCCGTCGACATATTTCGCTCGGTTCTACAGAGAAGCGTCGAGAACCTCAGTGCAATCGCCATCACGATCATTCGATGGAAAGCTGCACCAGAAACATATACTTCGAAGTTAGAACTGATGATCTGTGATGAAAACATCGAATGTCTGACTCTGAATACGGTCTTGGAAGAAGCCGACGATTGTGATAAGCGGATTATTCCGTTTTCGAACATAACTAGAGAGGCAGATGTGGTGGAGTGTGTTTCTGTGAATTGTCTGGCGTTGGTGGATCATGTGGTCGTGTTTTCCAGTGGAAAGCATTCCTGTGATATCTTCCCAGATGACAATGTCATTCCCAAAGTGGAAGGGCAAGCTCCAGCTTTTCGTGAGGTGAAGGACACAACATATTGGATGAGAGACAAAGGATTTTGGAGGACATTACGGTTTGGTGGTGGTGATGATGATGATGATGATGATGATGATGATGATGATGATGATGATGATGATGATGATGATAGTGATGATGATGATGATGATGATGATGATGAGTTTGTAATGATGGTAGTTATGCTGACAATGATGGTGGTGTTGGTGATGATGATGGTAACTTGACGACACTGATGATAATGTTTTAGCAATGCTGATAACGATGACGAACATTGACGATAATGACGATTCTGGGGATAATTCTTCCGCAACAAGCGCCACAATTTTATTTTTTTGAGGCACTGTGTTTAACAGACTGTAGGATTTGGATGAGGTTCTATCTGGAAACGTTTTCTCTTTTCGTTGAGGTCATGCCTTCTTGCAACAAATATTTCATCTGATGTATTTTGTGTTTCTGACACAGAATGAATTCTGCACAGACGGCATAAAATGTAGCTCACATGATGACAACTCTGCTTCTGCAACTTCATCTGTAGAATCTTCTGATGCAGCAGTTGTCCAAGAAAAGGAAGAGGTGTAAGTGTTTACTGAAGTGTATTTTGTAATCTACCTCAAAGTTCTTGGTATGTACTGCAAAGTAAAAATATAAGTATTGTGAACTACTACCACGTGTGATAGTCCACAGCACATAAGAGTCCGTACTCGACAAGTCAGACAACAACTTGTGAGCGACTGCTTTATTATTAACACTCAAATAACAAGATAATGTGTACACAAAATCGACTCTTCCAATACATTGTGATTGGTCTAAATGTTCACTTCTAAATATACAGTCCAATCAGAAGTATAATACTTGAAGTAAATTATTAAGATAAAAACACAGTTATCCAATATATTCCAAAGTCCCTCACAGTTAATAATGTAGTAAGATGAAGCAGATCGTGTAATCTTGTTATAATGGTAAGCATTTCCAGGGCCGTAGCGAGGAGTGTTCCTCTGTTCCAGGGACGCAACTCAAGAGGGGTGCAACTTTTTAGACGGAATGATTTAATTCTTTGAACTAATAGGCCTAATCTTATCTTTGGGACACGGGGGTGGGGCTAGATTTACGCTTGGCACATGGCACAATTATAGCCTGCTATACGGCCCTGAGCATTTCTGCAACAGAAACTTGACACAGGTGCTCATGACCTAACAACAAGCACCTTCAGTGAGAAAGAATGGTTTGCAAGCACTTTCTTAGGCACGTTTTTGCATGACATTCTGCTGTTATAAATGTATAGCTGTTCTGCAGAGACTTGAAGGTCACGTGTTTCGAGAGACAAGGCTTCGGTCGGAAAAGTATCTCAGAGAAGCGCAGCAGCAAAGAACTCCTCTCAGACTCTGAAGTTTATCGCAGCATCAAAGAGAATCGAAAGCGCAAGGATCAGATGAAGCCTGGTAATGCCGATCTCCTTGGAAGAATAATGCATGTTCTGTTTAATTTCTTCCCAGGGGCCGTCCATAAATGACGTCACGCACCTAGGGGGGGGGAAAATTTGTGATGAGGGGGAGGGGGTTCAAAATCGGCCAAAATTGCGTGACGTCATTTATGGACGCCCCCCCCAATAGATATGACATATTGATTATTATTCAGACCGCTTGGTATGTTTCTTTCTGTAAATTGTTATGCCATTTTCTTATGGATACTATTGATACTATGAGATTTGTTATGCCTGTTTGGGTTATAATTTCTGGATATTTCAGGGACCATTTTCTTTCAATGTGGTATGCCGCTTCTGATAGCTTGCAATTTCTGCATATTTTGGATTGCATTTTTCCAATTTTTAAAACCAATTTCTGCCAATTTGGCATACTATTGTCTCATTGTCCGCGTGGTGATGGCAACAGTAAGTAGGGGAGTGCCTGCTGAGGCTATGCCATCAGTGGTGAAGGTCTTGGCTGAAGTACCATGCCGCGAGGTGGACAGGCTTTGGCAAACGTGGGCGGCATCGCCGCCTCTGATACCACAAGATAGTGGATATCAGAGCCAGTCCTAAGCCTGGAACTCTCTTTAAGGGAGAAGTGCGAAGGTCGAACGGATGGGTGCAGATACTCCGTTCGTAAAGAAAAAATACGTATGAAATCCAATGCAAGCATTGGACTCCAAACGGGCCTCGGCCCATGGATTGATGCAAGCGTTGGACACCTACGGGCCTTCGGCCCATGGATCCTGATGATGATGATGATGATTGTCTCATCATTTAGAATGCCCTCTTTCTTGGGTATGCAAATTCTTAATCATGTTAAATTTATTTCAAAAGCTTTAGGCCCCTAATGTGAGTACTACTGTACATAATTTTTATGATGTATAGTCCTGGTGTTCATTTAAGTCTTGGAATTCGTGACAATATGTTTTTTATCTTTCTTGTGTTTCGTCAAAAGAAATTAGTGCTGGATTTCACGAGGCAACAACTTTCGACAGAGTGGAATTGGAATTACGAGAGGATTTTGAACCAGCAACACTTGGATCCGATCCACAAGTATCTATCTCGAATGGATCTGATCCACAAGGACCTCTTCCCGGTGCATCCACAACTCTAAAACTTGTCTCTATTTCGGACGAATCTTTTGCACTTGGATTGCTTCCAGGTGAATCTAATCAACAAGGATCTCTTCCAAATCAATCCAATGCTCATCCAGCTCTATGTAATCCTCTGGAATCTGTTAGGGTAGGAAATGTTCCAACAAGGCCCATTCCACATGGACCTGCATCACACATATCAGATCCTCATGGATCTACTCTTGGACCCATTCTACACAGATCTGTACCACTTCGATTTGTTCCACCTGGATCTGCATCGCGTGGATCCATTCGACATGGATCTGTTCCACTTGGATCTTTTCCAGTTGGATCTGTTCCATGTGAATCTCTTCCACAGCAATCCGTTCCTCCTGTTCCACATGGATCTGTTTCACATAAATTCGTTCCATGTGAATCTGTTCCACATGGTTTCATTCCATCTGGATCTGTTCCTGGAGAACCTGTTCCACTTGAATCAACACCCGATGTCCTAATGAATGCTTGCGTATCAAATGATCTCCATGTCAAACGATCAACAGATGTTTCAACGGCAGCTACGGTGATTGGACCAAGTAAGTACTTCTTCCATTCTAGTTATTACTCACCTTGACTGATTACATTATTTCAGGGGTTCCCAAACTGGGGTGCACGGACCCAGTGGCGTAAATCATGGGGGGGACAGAGGGGGACTGTCCCCCCCAAAGTTTTGACTGGGGGGACAGCAGTGTTGACTGTCCCCCCCAAAGTTAAACATTTTTTCTAACAATTCTCAAAGAAAACCTTGTCTGTAATGTGGGTCGGAAGGCCTCTGTGCATTACAAAGAGGACCAGCATCGTGCTCATCCATCATCTAGGGTGCACAGATTACATCAATCAGCTCCAAGGCTCGTTTGTCGGTTGTCGCTTGAAACATGATCTCGTGTAGCAAATTGTTGGGCCACAAAATTCCTCGTGCCTGGGGATTCTATCTTAGTCATCTTTTGTCGAGCTATAGCTGGCCTCTGCATCATATGCCTCCTCCGTGTCTGTCTCTGTCTGTCTGTCTCTCTGTCTGTCTGTCTATCTCTTCACATTTCTGTCTATGTGTCTCTCTCTGTATTTAGTCTAGCACTGCATGGCGGCAGACATGCACACAAGACCAACGGTTTAATATCGTTTTAATATTGTTCTTGATATCAAATTTGGTCTCAGACCAAAGGCTCAAATCGAGAGCAAGATCAAGTCACTGTTCACTGTCTTGAGACCCCATTATTGACGAAACATGGCTTCTACTTCTAATGCATCGTCAATCAAACGTCTCAGTCATTGTTGAGTTTCAGTTCCAGCAAAAAGAAAAAACCGGGTATGTATTACAATATAATTATATCAGTTCCAATAAAGCTCGATGACAGCGTTGTAGCTGGCCAGGAGAGGGATTCGTGGGATCTGGACTTCGAGTCCGTACCCTCTGAACTTGGAACCATCGATATTGCTCAGATTCATTGAGAGTTTACAGAAACCTCATCCTTACCCCTTATGGAAAAATATAACTTTTAGTTCCGATCCATTGAAAATAGCCTGAGCCTCCCTACAGTATATAAATAATAAATGTATATTATGTGATGTCTATTTTGGATTTTTCAGTTGAATGTGTGTTGGAATAATGTATACGGAAAGATATTTAACATGCATCAATGGGAATCTGTTAAATTTAAGACAGTCAATTTTATTCTGGTCATATACATAGACCTCGTACATAAACTAAACCTGCTTAAACTAATTTTTGGTCGATTGTTGTGTGAAAGTCATAATAACAGCTACTGTCCTCATTGTTTGTGGCACAGGATATAATTATATAGTTACAATATTGAACTTGTACCACTTTGTGATAAGTATGCTATTGATATACATCTACAATGTAGCTACGTTAGATCCATTGCATCATCGAGTTCATCAAAGCCTTCAAAGAAATTCACTGCCTCTTTACTAAGAAAATTCTTCAAGAAGGGATTTTCCGATCTCTTCAGGTCAGGATCTGTCTTTGTTTATCTATTTAATGCATTTTGTTAAATGTGCATGCTCAATTTGTATTTTTTGCAGCCTTTATAAAGGTCAAATATTTTCTGTCTCGGCAGAGGAGTACCGACGCGGGTCTTTGCCATGAATTTCAATAAAGTCTGGACCTCGACCGTTAGTCACTAGAGACGCATGGGTTAGGCCTACTATCGCAGTTTTGACGAATAGGGCCTGCGTGCAAATGCAACGACTCTAGAGATATATTCGGACGTGCGTCATCTACCATCAATGAACGACCACTGGGCGGTGGCGTTATCATATGCCGCGGACGCTAGGCTACTGCCAGCTGTCGCTCCACACTGTCGACGCAGACACGCAGTTTGGTCCAGAGACCCTGAACATGATGCTATCTGTCAACTTTAGATGGGAATGCGCTTGACTGGTTCCATGTGTGTGCACGAGACTTCCACTGGTGACGCTTATAGTTTTATGTGCATTTGTTTTGCTTACTGATGAAAGTTCTGCTAGCGTGTGAACAGTCAAGCACCTCTGATTGGTGCGAGGCATAGAAAAGATTGGAACCCCTGCATTATTTAATCATTGTATCCGGTTTATAAATTCTCCCTCAGATTTAAAGAAAATAAAATGTAATTTTTATTACAATAATTATTACTAATTATTATTATTGCTATTATTGTATGTTGTTTAGAAAAATTTAATAGCTCTGTACATTTTTTGCAGATGATTCTGTTCATTCAAATTCTTCTTCATCGACGTCATCACATATTCCATTGGAAACAGTATCCATTGCATCATCGAGTTCAACAAAGCCTTCAAAGAAATTCACTGCCTCTTTACTAAGAAAATTCTTCAAGAAGGGATTTTCCGATCTCTTCAGGTCAGGATCTGTCTTTGTTTATCTATTTAATGCATTTTGTTAAATTTGCATGCTCAATGTGTATTTTTTGCAGCCGGGTTTTTTCTGTCTCGGCAGATGAGTACCGACGGGGGTCTTTGCCATGAATTTAAGTGACCTCGACCGTTAGTCACTAGAGACGCTGGGTTACTATCGCAGGTGACGAATAGGGCCTGCGTGCAAATGACGACTCTAGGGATATATTCGGACGTGCGTCATCTACCATCAATGAACGACCACTGGGCGGTGGCGTTATCGTATGCCGCGGACGCTACTGCCAGTTGTCGCTCCACACTGTCGACGCAGACACGCAGTTTGGTCCAGAGACCCTGAACATTATGCTATCTGTCAACTTTAGATGGGAATGCGCTTGACTGGTTCCATGTGTGTGCACGAGACTTCCACTGGTGTCGTTTGTAGTTTTCTGTGCATTTGTTTTGCTTAGTGATGAAAGTTCTGCTAGCGTCAAGAGCACCTCTGATTGTTTTTGATCTTGAAGTGGTGCTATATCAATTTCTAATTACAATTGCAATATAGCCATCATAGGTGTTATTAATGGTTTATGTACTGATAGTCTGATGAGCTGTGCAGACCATGGGTAAAAAATTATAATAAAAGAATAGTAAAATGACATTACCTCACATTGACCTATAGGAATGAACAGAGCAGCCTGGCTATTGCGGGCCTGATAATCCCTGATTTGACATAGCGCCGGTGAAGAAGCTGGTCTCCCTGATGTTGCTTTTGTGGACGCTGATAAATTTACGAAGATTTATATTTATTTTACCTTTTTGTATTACATCTCGTTGCATTGTATCTGGTCAATACAGGTCTGAAACACAGACAGGAAGTCGTCGACAGTTTGACGAAGACAGGAATGAAGGCATCGTCAAACAATCGACTCCTAACAACACCCTGATTAGGAAAGACTTTTCACTTCCAAGGCAGGAGAACTCATGCAATTTTACACAATTCTTCTAATGTGTTAATTTGTAGATTTATAGGCTCATCATTCATTCCTGATTGATATGCCTGCTACAGTGCTGCTATCAGTTGTTTGGTTGTTAAATGAATACCAAGATTATTATAGGCTAATGGAGAATTATTATAATCTTTATCTACCAGGTATTCTAATCGAGACTTCTATAGCGCCGTTATTTTAATGGTCATTGCCTCACATAAACAGGAGATACATATTACCTTCAACTTTACTCTTTGCCTTTACGTGTGCCATAATAGTCAACTGCTGTTCTCTTTTCTGGTTAGGCTCCGAAGCGGTCGCGTCGACAGTGACGTCATTTCCTCCAGCTACAGTCATCCAGATCTCCAGCAAAGCTCTCCGAATGCATTACGGACAGTTAATCCGCCCAATTTCTATAACCCCCGACAGTTTCTACACCCTCCACCTAGATTCCGGGCTCCAATATGCCCCACAAGAAACTCTTTTCCTGTGCAATTCTATCGTCCAAATCCATATCCGTTCTCGACGGTCCTAGTGAGGTCACACGGTCCTGCAATTCCGACTGGCTTTGCGATCTGTCCGACCTACGTTCCGCTTCAGCGGGCTGCCATCCAAGCGTATCCAATACAGGGAGATCGTTTTCTTGGTCCATCCGTCCGTCCTGCTCAGTTGTCATGGGTCGGATTTGGACAGAAGTTTGTGAACGTTCAACACATTGCGTCACAAGAACCACGAATGACCAACCAGTAGGATAGGGTATACGCCTGTGGTAGGCTAGGGTAAATTTAAATTTAGGCTAATGTAGGCCTAAACGTTTTTTTACCGCGACGGTTTAATATGGCCTCGACCCAGGTCATAATTCAATGAACTGTTCAGGTGAAAACCTTCGCTCTAATCCATCGACGTATAATTGTAAGCTTGTTGCACGTCGTTGCTCTAACCAATCTATAGCTAACCGGGTAGAGTAGGTTGGGGTAGGTGTTTTATCAGGGTGCACTGTAGTCTAAGGGCTAGCAATTAAGTAACTGCATGTGGACTCTAAACCCGGAGGTTAGGCATTAAAATAACAGTGCATTAAGATGTTTTGCAATTTTTTTTCCATTGCCGCTCTCTTGCGAACTCGCTTATCAAGAGAATAGCGACTGACGAGGAAAAGTAAAATTGGTAATTACTAATTAATCCTCATAAAATTTACATAGCCTAAGAAAATGGAGTTGTTAAATTGTTGCTTACTGCGTCACTCCCTAATCTAACTGACCTCTTTGTCTCTGCCTCTGTCTGACACTTTGTGTGTGTCTGTCTGTCTGTCTCTGTCTGTCTTCTGTCTGCTCTCTCTTTCTCTCTCTCTGTCTGTCTGTATGTCTCTCTCTGTCTCTGTCTGAGTCTCTGGACATGGGCGTATTTAGGGAGTAGTTTTACTGGTTCAAATCCCCAAATAAATGCATTACTGTTATTAAAAACTAAAATTGCAAAATACGACCATTTCCAGTGTAACTTAAACACCCTCCGAAATTTTTTTCCTGGCTCTCGAATGAGTTAATTACATAATTTAGTAGGCCTAACGCTCACCTAACTGCCTGGTGTAGCACACATTCTTATTCTGTAAATTAATAAATTATTATTAAATAAAATTGCCCTATTATTCTAACTTCCAATCCAAGAGAATTGCGTGTTATGTCATGTAAATTTCAAAGCACAAAATGGAAAACACAAGAAATAAGAGAAACAGATTATATTCATCACAACATCAGACCTGCATGTAGGGGCATTGGCCTATAGTCTCTTGCGAAGTGAGTAGGGGCCGTCCATAAATGACGTCACGCTATTTTGGCCGATTTTTGACCCCCCCCTTCCCCATGTCACACTTCGTCACAAAAAGTCACACCCCCTGAAAAATGACGTCACAAAGCTCTGACCCCCTAAAACCAAATTTCCACTTGATAATAAAACATGTTTCAAATCCCATTTATTGTCATTGTAATAAGTATTTAAAAATCTGATGGTGAAAAATATTTAAATAATTAGAAAATTATTAATAATGGTGCCCGTATACATTAAAATAATCAAAAAATTATGAAAATTTTAATACTCAAAATTAGTGCTGTTATTTTAAACTTAAAATGTTGTTAATTATTAAATTTAATTACACAGACCTGATGTGACGTCACACTTCGCTGACCCCCTCCCCCATGTCACACATCGTCACAAATTTCCGACCCCCCTCCCCTAGGTGCGTGACGTCATAATCATTTATGGACGGCCCCGTAGGCCTATAATACTAAGTCGTAATTGTAGGCCTAAACTCTAAACTTCTAAGGCGCCACTCGAAAGGCAATTGATATTTTAACGAAGACGTGGCAAAAAGCTTATAATAATAATATATTCTTTATTAATTCAAACTGACAGAAACGCAGGATAATTACAAATCAGTATGAACGGATGATCACAAGTTATTACAGGAGTTGAATTTAACTGTATACGGCAGCCATGCAAAGCGCCAATCACGTCTTACATCTCATTTTATCAATGGGGCGCGCCATCTCGCAAATGATAGGCTGAGTGGACCTTTGGGAGGGTGCGGGAAGCGATCCCGCTACCTATATACTGCTCTTCACGCCAGTGATGTTACCACTACACTATGGACCCCCCTACGAATTCTCTAACTTTCTCTACCAGATTTGCACTATAGCCCTGTCCATAATTTGCAACAACGACCTCTTTATATATATATATATATATATATATATATATATATATATATATATATATATATATATATATATATATATATATATATATATATATATATATATATATATATATATATATATATATGAAATATGAAATGCGTTTTAACTTTTAACAATCACAATTATTCACAAAAATGCCTAGTTAGGTACTCGCAAAGAAAAAACCGGAGCATAATATTGAATTAACAATGTTTACAGGTTACAATAATACTAAACGTCTTCAAACTGAGCGAGTTTTTCTAATCTGATTCGCTGCCACAGTTGCAAAGTACGGTAAAAACTAGTCTGGAGACCTTAGAAAATATCCCAAGATTGCTAGGCAAAATCCCCAGATCCCAAGTCGGACCCCAAAATCCCAAGATCTTGGGAAATTTCCCAAGCAGTGGTCGCACTGTTCGTCAATCTTCTCAGAAGATGGCCGCCAGCGTAAACCAAAGATTTTAACAGGGAGGAAGATGACCTACTAAAAGATAATTGGCTTGCGCAGTGCGATTGTAGGGCGCGTGGTGCATTCTGGTCTACCCAGAGGTAAAATCACGAAGGTTCCTATCTCTGCAATGTTAAACTCCAGCAGTTAAAAGTCGTTTTACACGAAAAGTATCGTAATATCAAAATCATATAAACATTTTATTGGTAGTACTTTATTCCAGCTTTAGATATTTGAACATTACCATTTTTGTTGAGTCATATAGAGCTTGATGTAAATATCCAGCTTATTTTGAACTAAAGATATACTGGACTGTTAATGATGGTCCTGCTACATACTTAATTAAAATGCATTGTGATAGCACACATGAAAATGTTCAATAATAATGATCATGATGATATTCTAATACTGGTGTGGAAACCGTTTGTAACATACTTTCAACAGCAACAGACCAATCACCACTCCAACAACAGAACAGTAATATCAGCCTTGGAATAACAACCTTAAATGTGGATGTTTACGTGAAAAGGGACCAGACTGTCGGTTTGGAGTTACTGACATTTTTAAAATGTCCACAATGCGAGTGAAATAGAGAGTAAATCTGTATACTATCCAGCATATGTCTGGTATTGTAGAGACTAGTAAACACAATAATCTGGACCCTTTTCAGGCAAATGTCCACAAATGTGCTACATTAATAACTTTAAATAAAATGACTCACATTAAATAACGTGGGTATTGCATTCCAGTTGAGTCTGTTGTGTACCAGATTTGTGAACTGGCTTTCTTCAAAGTGTGCACTACACAAAACATAATTCTTGTGTAATTCAGCTGGATCTGTCTTATCGAGGTCTCCACGTCTGGTGTTGATGATCCACTTCTTGCACCTAACACATAGAATTTTAGGAAACTTAATACAGGTTAGGGGTGCTCGATAGTGTAGTGGTTAACATGCTGGACTGTCAACCGAGAAGTCAGAGGCTCAAATCCCTTCATACCAATGGCTGTCTCAGGGCTAGCTTAAGGGACTGCTCTTCTCTCTTCTTCTAATACAAGTTATGTTCAGTTAATGAATCTTTATTATGTGGCCCTACCACTGTTCATATATTTACTAGTAAACACAATAAACTCTCATCAATATTACAAAAATTATCTCATCCACTGTACAGATTTTTACCAAAATACAACAACTCTCACAACCCCATATAAGTATATCTCTCACTCACCACTTAAATATCTTTTCCATAAATTTTTTATTCTATTTTCTTCCTATCAACTCTGTAGATGATCTAATTCTATACACCACCCAGCGTTACTGACTGCCTGACCTTTAGTTATGGACCTGAAGCCTAACCTGTCTATCAATTTTATTTTGACAGAACGACTGTGAATAAACTTCTTTCTGTGACTTTACTTAGCATTTTGGGGACTGTAGATGCCTCGAGATCACATTAACACATAATACGAGGCTCAGAAGTTTTTCGTTGAACACCATACGATGAGATTCCCTTTTGAAAAATGACACGAAATTGATCAATTAAAATGTCGAATTTAATAACTATAAATTGTGGCGAAGGCATTGGTAAGCACCTAAGCATTCATCTGTAATGATGATGCTGTACGCCTACCTTGTAGCTTCTCTTGGGAAGCGGAAAAACGAAGTTCCATGTCCATGATTTTTTGCGCTGGCATTAATACAGTTAAAGGCCGCACAATAGTTCGGCATGTTACCTAACTTTCTACTTGGCTAAAATTCTAATTCCTATTAAAATCTTCGATTAAAACGACTTTTAACTGGTCGATTTTAACATCGTAGAGCTAGGGACTTCGTGTGTTTTACCTCTGGTTAGACCAGAAGCCCTTGCGCGCCCTCTTTCGCAGTGTTGTCATTGGTAGTTCATCTTCCTCCCTGTTAAAATCTTTGGCAGGCACGCCCGAGGCTTCAGCAAAAATCACGTGATCTCACTGGCCTGCTTGCAACGACTTGGTTGTAAGCATAGATATAATAACACGTTATTATATCTATGGTTGTAAGCCGCATGGTGTGTTTATTGTATTAGAAGAAAAGGAAGATTTTAACAAAACGCGTTTAGGAAGCACTTTATAAAGGGTTGGATTAAATTTATAGTATTACTGGTAAATAAATATGGCCTTTTATTGGCTTTACATATGAATTCTGAAGTGAAATTGTACCAATTTTGAGTGCAGTAAGCGAATAAGTGGTTCTTGATTATCGCTCAGGAGAGTTAGTTATCTTAACATAACTTGTAAAGTGCGTAGCGAACCCCAAACGGGTATTTCTGCCGGATCCCCGAAACTATTTTGTAAATAAAAACTGTATTTCGGAAAATGCTGTCGTGTGCCGGATCCCCGAAATTAAACTAATCTGAAAATAACGCGAACTTTCCTGAAAGTCATAAATGTTGTCCAAATTTTAGAGATGTCTTAAGGATAAATCATCTGCGGCGGAATCTTCCGCCGCACTACAAAGGAAAATGTTACTTATGCGGCGGAAACCTTCATGCATGCGCAACGCTTCGACGCGCATGCGCATTGTTCAAAACATGCTTAAAATGGATGAATTTTTCAAAGGTTAGGGCTAACCTTTGATAGCTTTGGCAACGTGATGGTCTGGTTGGGTCAGGATAGGCATCACGAGGGTTGGTTAGGGTTAAGGCTAGTGTTGCCATTAGAATAGTCTTTGCGTTTTTTTATTAGTTACTGCGACTTTCTAGATGCATATGAAGGCTGAAACTTTGCCGCAGATGCAAAAATTTCGTTCAGTATTCATTTTGTGGAGGAATCTTCCGCAGCAGAAACACCACGCATGTCTTAATAGGTATTAGAGTAGTATAGAAATGCATGTAATGCCATATACATCCTGGTACTTTCTGTTAACAGATGCTTTTGCATAGCAACTCCTCGATAGAGGCCTCTATATACTTCTGGAGATGCCTCATCTAGTCTACCTTCTATTCACTGTTGGGGATTCAGGTTTCAGGGGATCCGCTCGAGTTCACGAACATTTGTTGAAAACTGCTTTCAGGGATTTCTACTTTGCATTGTAATCGCTTTTGGGGAATCAGGATTTGTGGATTTAGGTAGATCCCAACTTATAACATGGGCTTAAATTGTAATCATTAAATAGGTAAATGTGAGGTGTACACTCTCATGTTATGACTGATTTATGAAGAACTTAAACTTGAGATTGTCAGTGAAAAGCATTGTAGGAAATGGTCATTTCGGGTTTATTGAAGAAATGTTTTGGCCAGTATCTCCAGTCCTATCACAGTCATGAACCTGAAAAATAGGAAACAGATCATCACCCTAAACACTTTGCAGATACTTGATTTAGGTAAAGTTTTCAAAATAAATTGGAACCGCGGGTGCAATAGTTTACAGATTTGTGTTGTTATTCAAAGCTTGTTCAGGTTGGATTAAAATCATGCCTCAAAAGGCAGGCTATATGCCGGGTGATGTGGCAAGTTTCCTGGCAAAGCAGTCCTCAGGAACAGCAGCCATTAAAGAGCAGAGTCAACTTCGTGCACTTTTCGATAAACCAGTGACAGCGAAACCAATGCAAAAGAAGAAAGAAACTGTGAGTTATTGCGTTTATGTATAACTGTTAGTTTACATTGTATATGTATCATGTCACTTTATATATATATATGTGTGACTTTGGTGCAGAGAAGGGACCATATGCAAATGTGAAATAATTTTTCATTCTTGGTTTAAGGATTCTGAAAATGAATTTTAAATGTGCGTTTGTGTAAAACATGTTCATTTAGAGCATGAATGTAGAGCTCTTTCAATATTTTAAGACTATCTCTCAGAAGTGTTAACCAAACAGTCGGAAGATAAACAAATTGTTATTAATAATGACCAATAACGTTATGCAATTTTTGTGACAGGCAGCAGCCATGGGATCTATTGTTAAAGCCCTGAAGGAGGCAAAGACAGTACCTTCAACTGTAGGACCAAAATCGAAGAAGCGGTCAGCATCACAGCTGGAAGGTACCTCTCAAAGGCAAGTTCGTTAGGCCCAAATTTCTAGCATTCCTTCAGGATATACAATACAATACAACTGTAATTTAATAATGCCTACTGTACAAAGTTCACGACTGCACAAAAAAAGTTCAGAAGTGTACAGGATATGTACTCAGAGGAGGCACAAATGAGACTGTTTCCTTTATCTCAACAATTGATTTCAGGATACAGTTGTTACCATTTCATATCTCCATCAGCTGAGTGCAAAGCATAATTATAGGACAAGACTATGGTAGAAAACATTACATTTAGGGAAAAGAACAGATTAAGCCTTGATTAAGATCAGACAGCAGCAAAAACCTGCACCTTTTTACTGGTGGTTAGAGCTACATTTAAAATTTTGGTGAACAGAGTAAAATGATATGGTACATAAAAACACTGGAAGACTTCCAAGAACTAATGTTTATGCGATCTCATATTTACAGGATAGACAAATCAGAACAGCCATCAAAGCGCCTGAAAAAGGATCCTGTAATCGCTCCAGAAAGTCCTGAGCCAAGTACCTCTGATGAAACAGAGCCGACGGTGAAAAACGTTGAACGAAAGCTAAGCCAGAACGAACTCAACGCTAAACGACGCCTGGAGGCGAAACAGAAGGAGAAGATTTCCAAGGATGATGCAGTTAAGAACAAGAGAACCGTCTTCGTAGGAAACGTGGCTCTGACCGCCAGCAAAAAGGTACATTTTTTTGCTGCCTGTCTGATCTTTATCTAATCTTAATTGTGGCTTATTCTGTTCTTTTCCCTAAGTGTAATGTTTTTCTAACATAGTCTTGTCCTATAATTCCTTGTTAAGCGCGACTATGTTTACACTCAGCTGATGGACATATGCAATGGTAACAACTTTCTTACTTGTGTGAGTTGTGTCATCTAATCTTGATCTAATCAGTTAAAGTTTCTTAATCTAATTTCATCTTAATCTTATGCTAATGTAATCCTACCTGATATACATATACTTAATATGGTAAAACCATGATCTGATTTTTGCCTGGTTTTGGTGCACCATCAGTTGGTTCATTGTGCATCAGTTACCAACTACCTAACTAAATCTGACTCTGTCTTAATTTAATACCAGCCTAATCTAATCATAACATAATCATCTTACCTCAATGTAATCCAATCTTAATCTGATCCAATATTAATCAAATCTCAGTTTGCTCTCATTTTCATCTGATAATAATCTAATCTTTGGACTTATGTCAAATTCGAGTTACATCTCTGGGATTGAACCCTCGACTCGGAGAAGCAAAAGGAACTTCATAGTCTGCCACTGTGCCATCCAAGGAGTAAATGCACTGATAAGAAACTATTTATTTAGCTCCAGTTAGAGCATTCACAGGCAGTTCAAGGTTTTGTATCATGTATCTGTTGTGCTTCTATCATCTGTAGACTATAACAAAGCTGTTCAAGCCATTCGGAAAAGTAGAAGCCGTTAGAATTCGTTCAGTGGTATGTTATTACAATTATTTTTTATTGTTATTTTTTTTATCATTTACCACATCTAGACACTTATCGTTATTGTTTTAATAATGATATTTTATATTAATATTCTTATTAGTATTAGCACCTCAAATGACTTGAAAACTGTATCTTAAGTCAAAATCCATTGGAGAAACTGGTAAAAATCTATTAGGTAAGAGGAACCTGTTGTAATATAATATTAGTACAGTGTAATAGTATTTGTTTTATAACAGCCAATGAGGAAGGTATGGCGTACAGGTGTTATGATTTATTCTCCAGCTCTGATTTTGTTTTCTCTCTGACTCTTTTCTGAATTGCTACAGAATCTCTTTGTAACATTTGTCGTTTTAATACAGTTCTAGTTTATATGTTAATATTGCTGTTTTAATATTTTGGTCTGACATGTTTTGCAAATCTCTTACTCAGTAGACTGAGTTTTTGACCTTCGGTTGAAACTTGTCTTCTCCACTTTTGGTTCCTGACGTGTTTCCGGTAGCCCAGCTCCAAGTTACTTTTCTGAACTGTTGTATGAGAAGGAGCATTGTCAGGTTATCTTATTGTGTTGTATTGTATCGTATTGTGTCATAGTAAATTGTATTATGTTGTATCATACTGTATATGTATTTCTTTTTAGCCAGTTGCTGCCCAAAAGAAGCCCAAGAAAGCTCTTGTTATTAAGTAAGTTACTTTTATTGAGTCTGTGAAATAATATTGCTCTTAATTTTTTTGAATTTGTCTTTTGCAAAACATATTGATAAACCAAGTGCTCTGATATGCCCATTTACTGTTGATTATGAATTGGATGAACTGAATTTGAGCCTTTATTCACACTGTAAGTTGTCAACTTCGGTGCCTTTCTGGGTCTTTTTAGAAGGTGCTATATAAATATTTACATACGTACTTACATATGTACCTTGAACATACGTACTTGCCCTGTATGACATACGTATGTACTATGTACATACATACATACCTGCATACATTCACACTTGCACTAGAGCCTTCATTTGACGTGTGTCTTATAACTTGGATTCTGATATAATGTGGTGGGGCATATGGATCCCAGATTTGGTTCAGCTTTAGAAAATGACGGACGTGCATGGCAGTCTAGTGCTTGCATATAATGTTATGTTTGAATAGAGTATCATTTAAAAATCACCTTTACCTTTATCTCCAAAATGTCTGTTGCTTGCTTTTTGTCGATAATAGGAAAGAATTTGATCCCGATCGTCACAGCATGAATGCTTACGTTGTCTTCGCAACCGAAGAAGAAGCTGAGCAGTCGCTGCAGTTGTATGTGTTGAGTCATTTGTTTCATTTATTTATTACACAAGGTTGGACTGTTCTTTATTGTAATTAAGGTGTAAACTTGAAACTACGGTAGTCTGTTTCAACTTGTTTGCCCACTTCTGGTTTCCAACATATTGGATTTCGACAGAGCTGCTCCCACGAAGAATGATTTCTGATTGATGCAAGCAATGCTTAATGCCTTATGTATTATGATCAAGTGCTATAGAATTGATTGGATTAGATTAGAGGAATGAAAGAACTGAAGTTAGGGTAGAAATGTTATGTCTGAAAAATCCGACCTCATTTGCCATCTGACATCATTTTATCTTGTATGATGTCATTTTATCAGATTTAACAAAATTTTTATTGACAGAGTTGCATAGTTAAAGTTTCATCCCATTGTGGAATCCCGAAGTTTACAAGCGCTGTAAGATTCTCTTAACCACTTCTGAACTTTGGGATTCACCACAAGATTTAATCATTGCTCACATCATAGTCGGTGGCTGCAAGGTCTCAGCATTAGCTTTGATGCCATGAGCGCATTGAGCGCTTGGATGTCCTTTTTCACCTTCCCAGATTTCTCTTTTTTGTGACGTTTTTAGAGTTTCAGTCATTTACAGCATATTTGTATATTTCAAGTTTAGTACTAAGCAACCTAAATAGTTTTGAGGTCAACCGGCTTGCTTGGAGCCCTCCTTTTAGCTCATATGGGGGTCAGTGGCTGTACTGCCTCTCATGGATCCATCGTTGATAGAACTTGTTCCTTACCTTTAATGGTGAATTGTTTTTCTTTTAGAAATGGCACAGAACTTGAAGGTCTTCACATACGCGTAGATTTGGCATGCGCTACTAAAAAGGTTTTATTTTCAGAGATATTTGTTTGTAATTCTGAACTGTCTTCATATGATCTGTCATTAGTTTATACCTTCCAATGGCTTTAATTAACGAATTTGTCTATTTGAAATCATACACAAGGTTGTCAATGTCAACTGGAGTTCAGATGGACTGCTTAGCCCCTGAAGTCGTGCTTCTGGTCTGTGGGACCTTGTGGATCTCCTCTGATTTAGTCCAAAGTATTGTGATTTTCAGGATGCTGTTATGCTCAAAAGCAACCATCAATTGATAGCTTGTCTATTATGTTAATAGCACTGTAGAAATTTCCATATTAGATTAGATTAAATTTGTTTGGTGAACAAATGAATGAATATGTCAATAAATAATTCAAAGCATGAATAGGTAGATAAACAGATGGATGAGTGAATGCATTATTGGTGAATTAGCGAATGCATGAATGAAATGATGCATTAAGGAATTGACTGATGTATCAAGCGATTGATGTACAGTCATAATGTTTACAGTTTGATCATTGTGTTTATATCTCTTCTTGTCTTTTTAGCACGATCACAAATCAACGATCTTTGTTGGCAACATGCCCTTCAGTGAGTATATCAACAGACCCATTTAGTGTATTATCCTACTACATTTTCTGTGTAGTGTCATTTTACTCAAATTTATATAGCGCCGTGAATATGTTTTAGTTTCGGAAGTGAGAGCCCTGTAGATTTCCTCTGGCAGCTGAGAGAAGTGATTGAAGACCTGATTGGGTACCAACTGGCACAGACAACTCTCATATGTATGTGTATCAGACGAAGCCAACTGACGAGTGGTGCTCTATGAGAGGTTTCACTCCATTGACCAAATCTGATGCAGGCATAACCCATAACCTGAACAACAAGTTCTTTCTTTCTTTCTCATCCGTCAAGTATTCGCTGACGATGAGGCTCTAACAAAACTTCTCCATTTCGGTCGGTCTACTGCCCTTCTTAAGTCCCATCCTCTGTCTTCTATGTCCTCCAGTACGTTATCTATCCATCTCTTCTTCTGACGTCCTCAGAACAACAAGTTAATGACTGTCAATTGTTTAGAAAGATTAAATTAAACATTAATTTATTCGTTGCATTGTTGTACAGATGTAGAAGAGGAAACTGCACGGAAGCACTTCGACGTCTGTGGTGAGATCGAAAACGTTAGAATCATCCGCAACAAGTTGGATGGATCAGGCAAAGGATTCGGATATGTGAAATTTGCTGTAGGTTTACAAAGAGTCTGATTTGTGTTCTTTCTGGCTGTCTTTATATCAGTCTGTCTGTCTGCTTGAGTTTCTCTGTGTGATTGCTGGTGGTATGTTTTTGTGGTGTGCATCTGTCTGTATTTCTGTGTGTGCTTCTGTCTGTCTGTATGCATGCATGTTTGTTATTGTGAATATTTCTGACTGTGTGTATCTGTCTGTCCCATATATTTTGAATTAGACTTCTGAATGTTGTTTGTGCCCTGCTGATTGACATTGACATAAAGTCTTATCTGCTTGCAAGTGCTTCCCAGCTCCAGCTCTGCACATATCATCCGACTGCAAACTAACAGGAATTCTGCTAATTGGAATATTAAAGCTATTTAATATTACATGTAAAGTGCTCTTGTATTAGTGACCAAGGAGGACTCTCATTTTAAACTTTATTTTGGCCATGTGCAAATCATAGTTTAGAGCTTCTAAATAAAAGACACTGTGTTTACTTTTGGCTCTATTAAACTATGTTCAGGATCAGACATAGCTTTATGTAAACGTTTTGGCTATGTTAAATTCCATGCTGCAAACGTAATTTTATTAACTGCACGTGTCATAATAAGTGCTACAGTATTCGTAATAAATTAAATTATGCGATTGTAATTACTGCAATAAATGAATGAATGAACTGTTTTCAGGACCAGTCGTCTGTCAGTCTGGCTCTGAAGATGGACGGACAGGAGCTTCTGGGCCGAGCGCTTCGAGTGAAGAAGGCGGCCAAAAAGCCAAAGAAGAAGAAGTTGTCCCAAGCTGAAGATGTAACGATGAAGCAGAATAAAAAGCAGACGAAAGCAAGGAATGAAACAACGAAGCCAAAAATGATGACAACAAAGCCGGCTGTAAAAGCAGGGCAGACAAAGCCGGCTGTAAAAGCGGGGCAGACAAAGCCGGCTGTAAAAGCGGGACAGACAAAGCCGGCTGTAAAAGCGGGACAGACAAAGCCAGCTGTAAAAGCGGGACAGGCCGAGGTCAGGGGAAAGGACGAATCCAACAAAATAGGGACGAAACCAAAGAAACCGCTGCGAAAGGTACCATGCTTTGTACTTTGTGGTAGATATGGCTATGATGATTTTATGTAATGTGATAGTCTCTGGTATATTTCTAAGCACTGCACTAAGCTAAGTCAGGGACACCAGCTAATAGTATTGTATCATTTAACTTGAGATATATAGCACCTTTCATTGCTTACAGTAGACTGGCACAATACGAGATAAAGGATTATTTGTAATGTAAAGTTTAAAAATAGATTGGTTAGTTTAATTTAGAAGAAGGAACTTTTAAATGTCAATTGGTCCATAATTTTAAAAGAAGAAACTTTTAAACATAATTTTGTCAATTTATTTTAATGAAAGAAATTTTTTAAAGTAAATTGGTCAGTTTTTTTTAAAAGCAGGAAATAAATTTGATTAATTCAGTGGTTTATTAATTTTAAAAGAACAAACATAAGACATATATTGGTCAATTTATTTTCTATATGGTAATTTTTTCAGCAAATGAGTCAGTTTATTTTCAGAGGACAGTTTTTAAATCAATTGGTCAAATTGTTTTAGTTGTTTAGATTTCCTTTATTTTTATTTGACGTTGGTTTTCCTTGTAGTTTGGTGATTTGAAGAATCGTTTGAAATCCATGAACAGTTCGTCAGTGACTAGTAGAAAGGAAAAGCACGGTATAAAAAAAGCGATGCGTGAAATGGTTCGTGAACGAAAGAAGTTGGCGTTGGGAAAACTTCTAACAGGAGGAAAGAAAAACTAAAATCGTAAACTGGTCTAGGAGCACTGTATAAATATTTTTTTGCATTTCAATGTGCTATATTATGTGTGGAATTTCTGGGGTGAAAGTATGATCAGCAAATGATTGCAGTTTTTTATTTTGTTTTAAAGCTCATTCAGGCACACTTAATTGTTTTAAAATTTAACATAGTAAAGGAGAAGTGTCTAACCTAAAGGGGCGTCCATAAAGGACGTCCGCAGAAAAATGACCTGCTTTGGACCGCTCCCTCCCCTTGTCCGCATTTAGCCTTACCCCTCCCTGTACCCTTTTGCGGACGTCTGCGCCAAACCAATGAACAAAATAAGACAACATTGTGAATAACGTCACTAATATTAAACCTACTAGCCAGATTTCCAATCTGCCTATCCACAAGGCAGCATGTGGTCTGATTTTGAACACACTAGGGTATCAAATGAAGAATTTTAACTCCATCTTTCAAGGAGTGTGATATTCCTGTTTACATAGTTAAATTCGGGAAGGTTGAAACATGAAATCATGAAGTGTTTATTCAGCTGTCCAAGACTGCAACAGAACATTACAAATGACAAACCAATGCAATACAGAGTAACAGAACGGACTGCCTTAGTACCATCTGACTGAAGTCAATGGTAGTTGGTGCTTTATGCGGCCCACAGTTTGTGACCTGAAATGGTTGTATGTATCATATGTATCTGCGGACGTCCACTATGGTCGTAACCCCCTCCCCTTGTGCGCTTCTGTCAATCGTCTCACCCAGTATTGAACTGATAGAGTGATCCAATAGAATCGCCAGTTTCGTCATAGGCCAATAATTATGTCCTTATACGTCGTTGGTTTACAATTTATACATGTGCTTATACATGTATGTAAACATACACGGTTTTCTATAGCGACCGTATGGCTTCGACCTGCTCATTTTCAATGAATTGATCTGGTTAGATCCTTCACCACCGCTCGCCCGTTTGAATGGACGCCACGCCATTTAAGGTCCCCATGCACGTACCGTGCTAGCCCGAGATTTAATTCTCTTAAGCCACCATCGGGAGGCGAACCGCATGCACTACAGGACGTACTTTTTTACCGCTGTAGCTAACGGACCATAGGCCTATAAGTAGTCTACGTTCTACCAAAGCTAACCAGGTCAGTGTTAATCAGGTTGCTATATAGCCTACATGTATATATATAGTGTCTGCGTTTACATTTATGAATTATATCTCGGCTTTCGGAATGTCGTGTGTTTGAATGGTGTTTGGTCGCATGTAATCGAAAATTGACTTCGTGGACCTATTCAGAGGATTGACGGATTATCGGATGGACTGTCATGGGCAGTGGCTCGAGAGTCCAGATGGAAAATTATTTGGAATGCCGGAAACCGTCAGCCACGAGAGGTTCTACGACCAATAGTAATCACGAAATTTCTACAGCGCCCAGAACAGCGAAATCGCGGGAACCAGCTCATTCACAGGCGCTCAGTCAAAGCAAGATCGATAGGCAGGCAAGGTCAGAATCGGTTCCAAAATAATGTAGATCCAAAGGCCAGGCAGGCCGGACAAATCGCCCTGCAGCTGCTACCGCTTGCCTGTCCTGCACACGCCTGGAAATCCGAGGAATGATACTCATGCAGATGCTGCGTCTTCTACCATCTTCGAGGGACTGCTTGCCGGTGGCGTGTATTATATTGCATTGTATTGTATTTAGAAATTTATAAAGCGCCTCTCACAGTAATACCCAATGTGTAAGCCTACGTGTGCCGCGGACGTCAACTGCTGTCGTCTTTCCGCATCCTCGATGTAACACGATCCAGAAACTCGATCATGGCATCAAATGTCAACTCTGAATAAGAAAACATCGGGCTCTGTAGCGTTTGTTCGGAAATCTCGCTAACATCAGACTGATCTGTTTTGAGCGTTGTTTCCTGTAGGTCTATTTCCATGACCTTTTTGTTCTTGACTCCAGGCCCGTGCAGAGCTGGTTATGGGCCCGGGCCAGATGGAAAATGTAGGCCCCATTAATTTCAAACTGCTCGTTAAGTATTAATCATTTAGTGCTCATTACATATGATTCTTGTACAATACATGTACTTCACATTAGCATATATGAATATGAAATTATTACAGTTTATCAGTAATAGAGAACAATTGTATTGTATTGTATTGTATCTAAAGATTTATATAGCGCCTCTTTCAGAATAACTATTCAGAAGTGCTCTCAGCACGAAAACCCCGGGGGAAAAGAAACGTCTATAAAGAATGAGAGACCAAAGAGGAAAAATTAGTCATTAGTTTAGCCCTTAATGAGGGGGAAGGTCATTCCAAGTAGAGGGACCAACCACAGCAAAATTAATACCCGGCGTTGAGCCAAGGCAGTCCTAGTCCTAGGAACAAAATGATCTAGCCAATCAGCAGAGCGCAAGGAACGAGATGAGGTCGCAGATAACGGCTTTCGCATATAGTCAGAAAGATACTTTGGGGCACTGCTCAGCTGCGCCTTTTAGACTAGAAAGAGGATCTTATAATGGATGCGCGCAGTGATAGGAAGCCAGTGCAAGACATCAAGCGACTGATTGAAGGGGAGAAAGACGCTGTTTCGGGAGGCCCATAAGAAGTGAGTTGCAGTAGTCAAGTTGGGAACAGATAAAGGCATGAACCAGGGGCGTCCATCCCATGGGGGAATGAAGCAGAAATCTTCATTGCCTTTTCAGGTGGGAAAAGAAATTTTGTGTACATTAAACGTCTGCTCAGTTTTTTCATTTCAGAAATTACTCGATGTGTTTTTCATTTGAAAAATGCTTTTCTTCGCTTTAAGAATAAAAAAATCATTGAGCTGTTCTCGGACCGAGCTGATGATTAGTCTTCAATTTCATAATTTTGGAGTATCGTACATGCATGTATACTCAAGCGATTAGACTTCGAGGTGATTGTAGGCTTGCATACAGTGGCGGCGCTAGCATGGGGCTATAGGGTGGGCTGAAGCCTCCCTATCGGTGGCTCAGCCCCCAAACAAAAGTGGGAAATCACTGTCAATGCCAGAGAGGAGGGGGAGAAAGGGAAGGAATTGGGTTTTAGCCCCCCCCAAACCTGAAATCCTGGTGCCGCTACTGCTTGCATAATGCATTATTAATGTTGCTTGATTAGTGAACTAAAAGTTAAAGAATTCAAACAAGAAGTCAACAGTAAAATCGTGATTCAAATTTTGATCAACGAAATTTTCGCTTTTGTCGACCAATTGTCTGGGGCGATCGTCGTGAGGGGCAATCTGATGACATGAGGGGAATGCTTTATAGGCGTAAGGGGGGATGGACGCCCCTGGCATGAACTATGGTGGTAAAGACAGGGGAGACCGATCGTCTGATGGCTCTGAGACGCCTCAGTTGAAAGAAGCAGGAGCGATAAAAACAATAAAAGAACTACAACGATTTATATTCTGTATTCGTTTTGTCAGAATATCACATCTCAAAATGGTCATCAAAAACTGATCACTTTTTCGCATTCAGAAATGCTTTACGTGCTTTTCTTTGGGCGAATTCATTAATAACATCTGAGAAATCTAGCAACTTTGCCTTGTCACTGTTAATGTTCAAAGTTGCTAAGCCATTCAAACGTTCTTCCATTATTGCGGACAGAAAGTAAGACTGAATTCGTTTTAGGACACTGAAGCTCCTCTCACTGGAAGCCACTGTTGCTGGCAATGAAAGAAAAATGCGCAATGCGATGAGGACATTTAGGAAAACATTGTCCAATCTCAAGTTCAATATTTCACTATAAATGCTCTTTGGTAACGCAGCATCGACTTTGAAATTCACATCAACAATTCTTTTAAGAAGAAGCACTTCACTCTGAATGTCACTTGAAATATGATTGGTGTTTTGCAGCTGAAACTGAGTATATCCTTTTGTAGCAACTCATTCTCATCTAACTGGTTAAAGTCCCACAAGAAATCAAAAAGTCCACAAATGTCCCTGACTGCAGAAAAGCGACGTGAAAGGCCATCTATAACAAAGTCAATTATGTTGAAGAACACATTCACCAGTTAAATTATCAGATTACCAATACCAGTAGAACACTGCAAATGTTAAATAGCCTATGGCGAAAATTGAAGAAATTAGAGTGATTTACTTCACATGAAAGGTATGTAGTAGGCTATAGGTCCTCGGTCCTTGCTTCAAACGCGTGAAACCAGAAATTAATTTTAAAAGGAGTTTAGATCAAAACGGAATCTACACACTGACTGAAACATTATTTTATCTAGCACATGACTCATATTCGTGACAGCTCTAATTTATTCAACTATGATTTATCTATATTAAGTCTCTACAAGTAATGTACTGCATAGAGTATAGTAGCGCTGCATAAAGGAACGAATGTACCGGCGCTCAGTGGAAAGTTTTAGAGATGAGTCACGGCTGGCAAACCCTGGAGGAACGGCAGTTAAGCCAGGACAGTATCGAACGGAAGGAGGAAACATAAAAGGAGGATGGAAAGTCGCGCATTCGCTGCAAGGGAAGGACCTGTTGAGATCGAGATGTGCCGCCGGAAGAGGGAGGAGTCTTGACGAATATGGAGAACAGGCGTTGACAGTGATGGACCTGAGCCAATAGGAATCGTTGGAAGAGGCTACATGCATTTTAGTATACAAAACCAGAGGACGCGGAAAACTCTGGGCAGTCTGGAGAAGTCGCCAAACGGGTGACTAGTCCTAAGAATCTCGATAGCAACGGTTGATTAACGAGACGCAAGCGCAAAGTTACGAACCGCGGGATTTGGGACAGACGGAGTCGATCCAGATGTGCCGGAGGAGAAATACTTCTGCTCCTTAAACGGATGCCTGCAGAGGATACGCAGGAATAGTGTCGTGACGACGGGAATTATGTTCGACTCAGCCAAAGATCACTAAGAGCCGGGGGCCTGGTGTATCGTTGCGATTCGATAGGTAATAAAGCAGAGTAACGGATTACGAATTCACCGAGTCTACGGATCGAATTTGGGTATCGTCTGAATACTGTGGATTATTGGAGACAAAGGGTGACGCTCCGGTCTTGGCGAAGAGATGATGAAGGGAAATTCCCTACGCCGCTGCAGAGCCTGAATGAGGTATAGTACTGTTCACTGCGAGTGCGCGCTGGGAACTTGCAGTTATAAATAGACACGCAGCTGTGGCCGGAATGATAATAATAACAGGAGAGTAAAAATACCTGCATAGAGTATGCAGCCTAGGCCACGCATGACTGTGTATGAATGCTGTGAATGATTAACGATAGGATTGCATCACTGTATTATTGAATTAGCATTGTTCTGTTAAACTTATCTGTACTAGACATTATATTGTTAGTTGCTTAATATAATCTTTAAATGGCCGAACAGAGTGATTTATTTAGAGATAGGTCAGAAGAAGAAGAAGAGGTTACAAGGTCCTCCACCCCAACGGGCGAGGATAGGCCCAATGTATGGACAGACAGACTGTCCAGATTAGAAGAACGACAGAGAGAGGCAGAAGGAAGACAGAGAGAGGCAGAAGATAGGCAGTTTAGCCTGATGAATCGTATGATGGATCGTTTGGAAGAGATAGAGAGAAATGGAAGGGGCGGGACTGCAATAAGAACCACCCACACTCAGCCTAGAGAGCTGGGGTCGTCCGGTCTGGACGGGTCGCCTCCCTCGGAAGTCTATGTGAGACCCACCTCGTCAGTGGAAGAACAAGAAAGAAGATGGGCAGCTTCCCCATTTTGCCCTTCGGTAGCGCCTAGGGAGGTACAAGCAAGAGAGAGAGCCAGAGCAGTAGAGATTACCTACCCTACAATTGGCGACCAGGATAGGGATAATGATTTTTATGGTGCTCCTAATGAAAATAGATTTTTAGAGAGACATTTTAATGTGAATGATGCAAATGATGTGAACTTGGATGAAATAAATACTCGTGATGATTTGCATGATGATGTGTTGAGAAATGAAATGACTGAAGTGAATGGAAGACTCGTTGAAGCCCAGAAAAGCGGCCATAATGAGCTATATAAATCGAATGATGAAAGAATGCCATTACAGTTACAATACACACAGGACAGGGATTTCCTAACGATTGACAATCAAGTCTTTCGAATAACGGACCAGTGGCCGCAAGCACACCATAACATGCCCAGGGATCACACACAGTACTGCCCCGCTGAAAATGTAACAGAAATGGCTAATGCACAAACAAGGCAGACCTCTGAAGCTAGAGGTATGCCAAGAATGCAGAACGGTTTCACGGTGACGGGGCCAAGCGAATACAGGCCACGGAGTACGATTGAACGCACCGCAATGGCCACGCAAAATTCAATGCAACGCGTGGATCTGGATTATTCCAACATCGTCAATCGGCCGATGCAAGGGAATTCTGCTGAACGAGGCGAGGAATTTCTAAAGAGTCGCAGTTATTTGCCAGCCGGTTCAATTCTGCCTTCACAAGGAATTCATTCCAATAATACACCAACCACCGCAACCATGCGCCATCTGACGAATGCATGGCCAACATTGAACCATGTTGCTGCTCAGACTTTCAACCCAATAAATAACAATTCCTATTCACTCGCCAGAGCAAAGGAACCACAATCTAACTTTGTTCAATTACCTACCGCAATAATTCAAAGTTCTGTCGCGACTCAAACCTGTAACACAGTTCTATCTCTAGAAAACGTTGCTGCTGCGTCTACAACTGTCAAAGACAGTGCGATAGAGAAAAATAAATGTAGTTTGCGCCTAGGATCGTACGGCGGATCTTCGTCGGTCGATCAATTTCTGATGCGTCTGGCCATATGCAAACAGACGTATAATTGGACTGATAGGGAAACGAAAAATCAACTAATCTGCGCACTTACTGACTCTGCCGCAATGCTAGTATTAAAAACTGATCTGCAGGCATCAACGTCGTCAGAGGAGTTGATAAAGAGACTAAAAGAAAGGTTTGGGTCAGAACACCTCGTGGCGCTACATCAACTGCAATTAAATACAATTAGGCAAAAGGCTAATGAAGGTCTGCCCCAGTTAGCAGCAGAAGTGCGGCGTTTGAGTTGTCTGGGTTACACGGGACCTCGCAGTCACCACAGCGATTCTATAGAAACGCGTGCGTTTGTGGACGCGATTTCTGATCGATCGTTGGCATTACGTGTTTTGGAGGCATCGCCGGCTAATCTAGACGAGGCAGTAAAACACGCAATCAGGCTGGAAGGGTTTCAACGGGCTGAATTGGATCATGAGAGGCAGTACGGCAGGTTCGGTGCTCGGATAAAAACGGTAAGAGAGGAAGAGGCGCCGTTGCAACAGAGATTGAATAAAATGGAGCAAAAAGTGAATCGTCTGGAATCTACGCAAAATAATAAATCTGACCGTTGGCGGAGTGACGTCAATCGACAGAGCCCTCCGAATAATTGGAACTCTTTCGGACGGCCAAATCGGAACTGGACCGGGCGGGGTCAGCAACAACAATGGAGCGGCTATCGTTATGAGGGTCCAGGCCAGCAGCGACGTCACGACCAATACCGCGACGCGCCACCTGTCCACTGGGAAGGGAACGGAAACCCAGGTCATTATGCTGCTGCAAATAATACAGTGCACCACGTTCAGGGCAGTGAAAGTGCATATGTGAAAATGGCGTTGAACGGAAAAGAGGCGTTCTGTTTGATTGACTCTGGGGCACAGATTTGTTTGGCGCCAGAGCGATTAATACGAAAGAAGGATATAAAACCTACCGATCAGCATATCTACGCGGCCAATCAAACCAGGATTCAGATTTCGGGGGAGACCGAGTTGAAACTGCAACTACACGGAAGAACGATTCGTGTGAGGGCTTTAGTGACTCGACAAATTGAAGAGATTTTACTAGGGTTCTCTTTTATGAGAGAACACGATGTTGTGTGGCGTGCAAAAGAAGAATGGATAGAAATTGACGGCCAAAGGGCGCAGTTGCATTTCCGGCCTAGTGCGTCACATATTCGCCGTGTGGCAGCAGAAAGAGATGTGTTGGTTCCAGCGTACAGCGAGGCTGATGTGGCCGCTTACGCCATCCTGCCAAATTTGAAGGCCGATGACTCGGATTGGGCTACAAAACCCACAATTCTAAGCACAGGACTCGTCATAGCTGCTACGCTCTTACCAAAACGTGAAACAGACTTGACGCTGAGAATTATGAATCCTACGGAACACGCAATTCGTCTAAAGAAGGGAATGAAGTGTGAAATAGCCGCTGTAACTGTGTGCGAATCTGCAGTGAATGAAGGAGATTCAAATGAATGCGCCGCTGTTCGCCAGGTGACAGCACAAGAAGTCGAAGCAGCCTTAAAGCCACTTTGGGAGAACATAGATGCGTCTGTGCCGTCTGAAATAAGAGAAAAATTACGCGTGATTCTGTTAAAGCATAGCAGTGCTTTTTCTGTGAACGAATGGGACTTGGGATACACGGATGTACTGAGGCACACGATTGAAACGGGCGCAGAAGTGCCAGTGAGGCAAGCACTTCGTCGCCAACCGCTGTTAATGATCCCTGTTGTAGATGACCACGTTCAGCAAATGCTTGATTCAGGTCTAATTGAACCGTCGTCTTCTGATTGGAGTAGCAATGTGCTTATGGTCCGAAAGAAAGATGGAACTTTGAGATTTTGTGTGGATTACAGAGCGCTGAACAATAAGACGCGGCAGGAAATCTATCCTCTTCCGCTGATCAACGAATGTCTTGGACTGTTTGGGGGCAGTACCTGGTTTTCAACTTTTGACCTTACGAGTGGGTACCACCAGGTGGCGCTGCATCCTAAAGACGCCCATAAGACTGCCTTCGTAACCCGTAGAGGCAGTTTTCAATTTCGCGTGTTACCGTTCGGACTGAGCGGAGCACCTGGATTCTTTTCGAGGATGATGAATTTGGTCCTGTCTGGTCTCAACTTCGAAACTTGCCTTGTATACTTGGACGATATCGTGATTTTTGCGTCTGACCTTGAGACTCATCTGGAACGTTTGGTGAAGGTGCTAGTGAGGCTGACAGAAGTCAACCTAAAGCTGAAAGTCTCAAAATGTCACGTGCTGCAAAGACAAGTAATGTTCCTAGGCCATTTGGTAAGCGGCCAAGGAATCGAGACGGACCCACAGAAGACGAGCGCTGTGAAAGACTGGCCAACGCCAACCAAGCTAAAAGAATTACGAGCATTCATGGGGCTGTGTTCTTACTATCGAAGGTTTGTTCCGGACTTTGCACGGATAGCACGACCGCTTCACGCAATGACGAAGAAGGACGTCCGGTTCTGCTGGTCAACAGAATGCAGCGCTGCATTTAATCAGTTGAAAGAGAAATTGACGCAAGCGCCAATCTTGGCGTTGCCTACGAATGATGGGGATTACGTGTTAGACACAGACGCGTCGGATTGCGCTATAGGAGCAGTGTTGTCTCAAGTGCAAGAAGGAGTCGAGAGAGTGATTTGTTACGGGAGTAGAGTGTGCACCACGGCGGAACGGAACTATGACGTAACACGACGCGAGCTGCTGGCAATTGTGTACTTTTTAAAGACTTTCCGTCATTATCTGTTAGGCAGGAAATTCTTACTACGGACAGATCACTCCGCGTTACAGTGGCTTCGTCGAATGCCTCTACCAGTTGGACAGCAAGCGAGATGGTTGAATCTGATAGCCGAGTTTGACTTTGAAGTGAAACATCGCGCAGGGAGTTCACACACCAATGCGGATGCTCTATCGAGGAAGCCGCATTTTGTGAGTGTAGTGAAAGGAACGTTGGCGCCCTCTGCTGAACACTTGGAGTTACCAGACGATTGGAGCAGTACAGTTATTGCAGCTGAGCAACAGGCCGATCATGATCTAGGATGGATCATGAGGCGTAAAGTGAACTCTGAAGAAGCACCGCTACCTGATGAAATACGAGGCATGAGTGCAGTGGTCAAGAAATTAGTGTCACAGTGGCCGCAATTGGTTCTGCAAGCAGGGCTATTGACGAGGCAATGGTTAGATGCAGAGGAGGGTAAAGTTCGTTGGCATCAGCTGATTCCACCGATGAATCGACGAGCTACGCTCATCAGATTGGCTCACCAAGGGATGACTGGAGGCCATCTTGGAATTCGGAGGACGATGGCGCAAGTGCAACGGAGAGCTTACTGGCCGGGATGGACTGGAGATGTGCAGCTACAACTGCGCCAATGCGTTCCCTGTGCACGTTATATACGAGGCAAACCGAAGCATCAAGGGCGGCTGCAGAACATGGTCGTTGGAAACGTTGGAGAGGTGATTGGAGCAGATTTGACAGGGCCACACGCTGTGTCGTCTGGAGGGCACAAGTACATACTTACTATTATCGACCATTTCAGCCGTTTTGCTGAAGCCGTTCCACTGCGCAACCAAGAAGCGTTGTCGGTTGCGAGAGCGATTATGGACCATTGGATAACGCGTTACGGTTGCCCGATTCAGATTCTAACCGATCAAGGGCCGTGTTTCGAGGCTGCCTTGTTCAAGGACCTGTGCAAATTGTTGGGGGTCGATAAGATTCGCTCTTCTTGTTACAAAGCATCCACCAACGGTTTATGCGAACGTCTGCATAAAACGATGAATTCCATGATTGGAAAAATGGTAGCTGAAAACCACAGGAATTGGCCGTCTGTTCTGCCCATTGTGATGGCTGCGTACAGGTCGAGTATTTGTCGGAGCACGGGGTTCAGCCCAAACAAATTGTTTCTCGGTAGAGAATTGGTGGCGCCATTGGACTTAGTCTTGGGAGACTGTTACCTCAAGGAAGAAGCTCCAGAGTGCCACGAGTATGTTTACGAGCAAGGGCAGGCAAATGCAAGCCACGTTCGCATTGGCCAGGGAGACAATGCAGAGGCAGGCTGAAGTCCGAGCGCACGGCTATAATATGAGAGTTCGTCCAGCTAAATTTGAAGTAGGCCAGTTCGTTTGGATGTACTATCCGAGACGTCGTCAAGGGTTAACTGAGAAATGGACCAACTACTACATAGGGCCAATGAAAGTAGAGCGCCAAATAAATTCAGTGCTGTATCAGCTCAGGAAGTCTCCGAGAAGTCAAGCTCGTTGTGTTACGTGGACAAGATGAAGCTTTATTTCGGAACAGCCCCGGAAGTATGGAACGGCAAAGCAGCAGAAGTGGACTTGTCGCCGATGGAAAACGAGGAACAAGAGGAGGAAGCAGCTGTTGCAGAACGGCCGAAACGTAACGCGCCGCTGCCAGCTCGATTTCGGGTCGACTGAAACGGAATTCTCTAAATGAAATTAGTATTACGGAACTCTGCCGATTAAATGTACGAAAGAAAGCAGAAACGTCGATTATTCTGTTTATAATTCGTGTAGGCTGTAGTCGAAGATTAATTAGGAATGCCATGAAGTTTAAGTGGCATCACGATAGGATGTAGTGAAAGTAGAATCATTTGATGCTAAGCTGAATACGTATATGCAAATTAATGATGTCATGTAGGATTAACAGGAAATTGTATTGAATTGTATGATTAGGCGGAGAGCTTATGTATTGACGCACAGTTTACTATGTAGCTAAGAGCATTACTGTGCTAGTGGAATTGAATTGAAGATGATTATGAATTGAATGACTTATGAAGCGCTATTATTGTGCCATGAAGATTAAATATTGCTATGTTGATTAAGAATTTACTGTGCCATGAAGCAGAATGAAATTGAGGATTAAGATTTTACTGAGTTAAGATTTGTGTACTAATGATGAATGTGTCAAAAGGGTTTGCTTATTGATGAAACTGAATATTAATTGCATGTAGTAGAACTATTTGAGAATTGTGCTAAGAACTGTTATTGATGTTGGAATGAACTATATGATGATATGAGGCAATGATTAAGAGGATTAAGGTGATGAAGTTGAGAAAGATTAGTAGAGGCGTGAATGATTGCATTTTGAGAAACTTGAGTGGTGAAGATGACGAACGGCTTAAATGATTTGTATGCAGGCTTAACGATGGATAGACATAAGTTGTGATTATATTATATTACTGATTAAGCCGACTACTGAACGAGCAGTTGATTGCATAATGTGGTGATCTAATATTATGATGATGTTGCAGAATGGCAGATGTGCATGATTGCATAAGTGAAAATGATGTAAAATTGTGGTTGCAGTAGGGTATAGAAGACTTAACTGGTAGAACTGTTCTTAAAAAGGATTTTTAAGTTTGTGTTTCTCACGATACGTTAGAAACTAAAGAGGAGCAGTTCGGGATAGTGTAGAAACGCTAAGTCTCTACAAGTAATGTACTGCATAGAGTATAGTAGCGCTGCATAAAGGAACGAATGTACCGGCGCTCAGTGGAAAGTTTTAGAGATGAGTCACGGCTGGCAAACCCTGGAGGAACGGCAGTTAAGCCAGGACAGTATCGAACGGAAGGAGGAAACATAAAAGGAGGATGGAAAGTCGCGCATTCGCTGCAAGGGAAGGACCTGTTGAGATTCAGATGTGCCGGAAGAGGGAGGAGTCTTGACGAATATGGAGAACAGGCGTTGACAGTGATGGACCTCAGCCAATAGGAATCGTTGGAAGAGGCTACGTGCATTTTGGTGATACTAAAACCAGAGGACGCGAAAACTCTGGGCAGTCTGGAGAAGTCGCCAAACGGGTGACTAGTCCTAAGAATCTCGATAGCAACGGTTGATTAACGAGACGCAAGCGCAAAGTTACGAACCGCGGGATTTGGGACAGACGGAGTCGATCCAGATGTGCCGGAGGAGAAATACTTCTGCTCCTTAAACGGATGCCTGCAGAGGATACGCAGGAATAGTGTCGTGACGACGGGAATTATGTTCGACTCAGCCAAAGATCACTAAGAGCCGGGGGCCTGGTGTATCGTTGCGATTCGATAGGTAATAAAGCAGAGTAACGGATTACGAATTCACCGAGTCTACGGATCGAATTTGGGTATCGTCTGAATACTGTGGATTATTGGAGACAAAGGGTGACGCTCCGGTCTTGGCGAAGAGATGATGAAGGGAAATTCCCTACGCCGCTGCAGAGCCTGAATGAGGTATAGTACTGTTCACTGCGAGTGCGCGCTGGGAACATGCAGTTATAAATAGACACGCAGCTGTGGCCGGAATGATAATAATAACAGGAGAGTAAAAATACCTGCATAGAGTATGCAGCCTAGGCCACGCATGACTGTGTATGAATGCTATAAATGATTAACGATAGGATTGCATCACTGTATTATTGAATTAGCATTGTTCTGTTAAACTTATCTGTACTAGACATTATATTGTTAGTTGCTTAATATAATCTTTAAATGGCCGAACAGAGTGATTTATTTAGAGATAGGTCAGAAGAAGAAGAAGAGGTTACAAGGTCCTCCACCCCAACGGGCGAGGATAGGCCCAATGTATGGACAGACAGACTGTCCAGATTCGAGGCAGAAGAAGATCGAGGCAGAAGGAAGACAGAGAGAGGCAGAAGGAAGGCAGAGAGAGGCAGAAGCATAGATAGGCAGTTTAGCCTGATGAATCGTATGATGGATCGTTTGGAAGAGATAGAGAGAAATGGAAGGGGCGGGACTGCAATAAGAACCACCCACACTCAGCCTAGAGAGCTGGGGTCGTCCGGTCTGGACGGGTCGCCTCCCTCGGAAGTCTATGTGAGACCCACCTCGTCAGTGGAAGAACAAGAAAGAAGATGGGCAGCTTCCCCATTTTGCCCTTCGGTAGCGCCTAGGGAGGTACAAGCAAGAGAGAGAGCCAGCCTACACGGTCGACTAGACGCCCGTCTTAGGTAGGAGGGACCATTCGCACTGCAGGCTTTGTCGGCTGCTGCGGCGGCGGTGGAGTGTGCGTCGAGCTAATTAACTGACGGACTCGGTTGTTGTTCGACTTCTGTGTTGCTTTTTGTCTTCTGAGTCAATCCAGCGTCGATAAGGAATTAGTCTCGGCGGAAATTTCGTCCATGCTTTTTGGTCCCGGCCGCAGAAACACAGAGAACGAGAGGGAGAGACGAAAAACGAGCTGAATGATTCCTCTCTTTCTCTGCCGTTCAGCTCAGCTGACGTCGGCGGCTTAGCCTCTGTCTGTGTCTATATATATATCTGTGTGTGTGTGTGTGTGTGTGTCTATATATGTATGTTTCTGTCTGTCTTCAAATGTCAATATGTAGGCCTACCCTCTCTACACATCTGCGTATTTATGTCTGTACTCTTTTCTATACCTCTGTTTCTCTCCCTAGCTCTGATTGTTTCTGTCTTTGTGTGTGCATTTGTCTGTCACTCTCACTACTCTCTATGTGTATATCTCCCTCGCTCGCACTCTCTCTCTCTCTCTCTCTCTCTCTCTCTCTATATATATATATATCCATATATATATATATATATATATGACATCCATCCATCCATCCATCCATCCATCCATCTCACTCCATCCTGTTTGTCTGTCTGTGAATACGTCCGTCCGTCTGTCTGTGTGTCTATATGTCAATGTACACTGTGTGCATTTGTGCGTCGATTTGTGTTTTGCGAAAAGGAGTTTCTGACGGCGTCAGAATGAAAACCGATCGCCAAGGTCCCAGAGGCGACGGTCGTTTAGGTAACTCACGGGTTTTAGCTAATCCCGTTTCATCCGGGGACCTGACGAGCAAGTAAGTAAGCAAGCAAGCAGGAGAACCGAAGGCAGTTTTCTAATCGCTCTGGTGATCAAGCACGTCAGGGAGAGTTTGTTCTGGCGACTAATTCTGTCCATCGATATCGATCTAGATTTCCTCCTCATCGACCTTGTTTAAAAAAAAATCTAGGCTCATTTAGGTTATACTCCTATAACAGGACCGATGCGAAAGTATTTCGCGGGCCTATAGCCTGTAGACGTCTAGTATTCACCAGGGGTGCAAAAAATAAGTTTTTTTGCCAAATTAAAAGGTGTTTTTTTATATTTTCCTATTTTGGATCATAAAACTCTTAAAATGACATGAATACCATGCAAATTAGCCTAATCTGATGCGTAAGCTTAAATGATATTAACTAGAACAGTAGAACCATATAGAATGTCATGTAAAGAAATTAACAAAGACGATAGGCTACAGCAACTGCCAAGAGAGTTGAAGACTGAAGAGATGCCATTTTTGGCATTTATAATTTTATAAATTTATAAAAAACGAAACAACCAAATTTTGTTTGGCTTTTTTAAATAAAAAACAAACAAACAAAAAACAAAATCTTTTGCAGCACTGGTAGGCCTATTCGCTGATGATGGTGACAACGACAATGGAGACGAAAACGGTGATGCTGATGACGACGATGATGATGATGATGATTACTACGACTATGGCAAGGAAGACGAAGAAAACGATGGTGATAATAAAGATGATTGTGTTGGTGATGATGACGACGACCACGATGATGATGATAAACGTTTAAGTCGATCGCATTAAGCGCTCAGTTCCAATGTTACTCATAAGCGTTATTCAGCCGGAAGTTCGTTGCTCGAGGTGGCGCCCCCTGGCGAGAGGAGGTCTCTTGCGTGGCTAACTATGAATAATTATAACCGCCGATGTTCTGAAAGTCGCTACACAAATTACTGCATGCGTTTGGTTCTATTGTCACGGCATGTAATGTAATGTCTCAAAAAAGCGGACACGAGTGCGGCGATGACCACGTCAATTGTCATGATAAGGTGCAGTCGCTGTGGCCTAAACTCTCAAATTGAAGCTCCAGGGTATCCAGTATCAGCTGGTTTATCATTATCTGACTGTGACAAACAGAGCGCACTTATCGTGGCGGCTGTGGCCTCAACGCTGAAAAGAATTGCTTTGAAAGAACAAATGCCAAATGCAGCCAGAACGCTCATATACGCCGTCTACTAATAAAGCAGTCACTGACTCACTGAAAGTAATGGAAATAGCTGGAAGTAGCAAAAATCATCAATGCAACCATGCAGAACGATAATAAAAATATCAATTGTCTATAGGCCTACAGTAATAAAGAACAGTCACTATGACCTGCCCTTTAAGAATAACGTCTTGTAGGCTATTTAATAGTCACATAATCAGCTCCATGGTCAAAGGAAAGGAATAAGATTTCGTTTTGCTTTCTCTATTTTCCGCTTCTGATGCCATCGATTACCCGCCTCGAACAATGGTCTGGCCTTTCTGGTCACACTGTCAGTAGGCCTAGCTTTGCATCTTAGCGTGGAGCATAAGATGCAAGATGGCACCCAATCAGTACGTACCAATAAATTCACTCTGGGCCAAACCAGCATGGTTGTCATCAGACATTAATTTTCAGAGTAAATTTACATACTAGCCGCCGTATAACGAGATGAAATATCGGAGAAATTCATCGCAGCGGATGCGAACAGCCCCAGGGAGTTCTGGTCCTTGTGTAGGCATCGGAAGTGCAGGGCTCCGAGAAAGAGCCTCCTTTATTTTTTGACGCCATTACGGAGACAGTCCACGCCGAATACGAAATTTTCTCGCCTCGCTCAAGTCCGACCGACCGACCGACGGGGTTGGATCGGGTGACCGCACGAGGGAAAATCCGCGTCCCATTCGCTGGATTAGCGGCGAAATTGAAAGCTCCGACGACCGCCGCCGTTGAACGAGGTGCACACCTCTATAAAGAAGCGCAATTTAAAGGGTCGTATCTACCGCTGCTCCGTTTGTGCTCCGAGGTTATTCCATTTCGACGTGGAACAAAAGAGGGCTGAGCCGG
Organism: Aporrectodea caliginosa; assembly: GCA_020284085.1. Classification (NCBI taxonomy): domain Eukaryota; kingdom Metazoa; phylum Annelida; class Clitellata; order Crassiclitellata; family Lumbricidae; genus Aporrectodea; species Aporrectodea caliginosa. Next base: position 1,210,534 of record JACEVL010005070.1, read on the forward strand.
GGCTGAGTAGGTAGGATTTTGTTGTCAGTGTAAAAGATTGGCGGATGAAACTAGATCGTCAGAAGCTGTTGATCTATGCAACAAAAGACTTACTCGCACATACACATTAAACTCTGTTATATGATTCCGGTTCCCTTTCCCACAGTCCTTTTACCTATACTTGCTTACTTTCTACTCAGTCACACAATTATATGATCAGGCCCCTACCCAGAGGGATCCGTCCCTTCAGGTGTGCCTATTGCTCCCATGTAATCTAACTGTAAAAGTCTTGTGTTTTAGCAATTTTGGAATTGTAACTGTTTTGTTTTTACCGGGATCGATAAATGAATTGAATTGAATTGAATAGTAATACCGAAATTTATAAAGCGCTACTATTTATGAAGAGCTACTTAAAGCTAGGCGCAGGGCATAGTTAATGTGGGAGCGCTGCGTCGTGTCTTAAGGACTGTCCAGTGATAGGCCTATAGCCTACCTGGTGGATGAAAGCACGTGATACAATTCCATGTGAAAGAATAACGTTTGCCAATTCACTAAATTAAATCAATTTACTAGATAATAACTTTTAATAAACCCACGGTTGCAGACCCTACCGCTCTATTCAATTCAACTGGCCTGAGGCTGTTTCTGCATAAAGAAAAGAAACAGCGCGTCCACAGTTTACTCCCTCTACTATCCTATAGTCTACGTTCTACACCCACCTTAACATCTGCTGTGCCCACTCTGATCCTCTGGAAACCGGATTCGTACCTCCCTCGGACTACTCTTTTGGACAACCCCTCTGACTAGACGCAGCGCTCGTAAATAAGCTGGTGCCCTGCGCTTGGCTATCGAGTGGCGCTTTAGAAGTTTGGAGATTACGATTACGTCTGAACAAGGCATACTCCGAGCAATCTCCGACCATGCCCGGAGCAGGAGTGGAGCAGACCATACGGAGGAAAGGACGAGAAGAGCTAGATCGTCTGGTAATTAATGGCTGCCTTAGTGCCCGGATGCCCAATGAATTTAATGGAATTATATCAGGCGGTCGCAGCGCAAGTACGATCATAAGACTGGCAGTAAAGCGCTTAATCAAATCGCTGCTGTCGAGCGCTTAATCAAATCGCTCTCCGTCCACGCAGTGTCGTTACGAACATCATTGGCTGCATGGGCGCTGGATGCTTTGAAGGCATTGAGACGGGGTCTACCGTTTCAAAGAATGACGACGGTCCAGGATTCTCAGTCCTGAATAATTGGGATACTGACAGTGGCGTCGACCAATTTGGGGGGATCGATCTCCAACGGTTGCCAGAAGTGGGGCTTAACGTTTTGGATATAACTGGGGGTTGTTGATTTCTGATGATAGGCCTATAACCGCCTGCAATACGAAAATTGAGTGGGGGGGTCTGTTCTCCCATTCCGGGAGGGGGTTAGACGGCACTGTATACATGAGACATTCCTTTTCTTTAAGAGGTGCCGGAACTCTTAAGGAGTCAACTCAGAAGAGGTTCCAGAATAGCCTATCTGCTGGTTAAATTTGTTTACATTTTAGTGATTTTACACAAAAGACGCCTAGAAAGTTGAATAACTATCGTAAATCTCAGAAAATTATCGGAAATTAACTTAAACCATGGCGAAATTTGAAGCTATAGCAGGTGAACGATAAAACTGAAAATGAAATGAAGAGATTTTTCAGTCGGCGAATGTTGCACTATAACTAGAGGTTCCTGCTGACTGGAACATGATTGTCTTAACACTTTATTCAATACAATACATTGAAACTGTTATAGTACCGTCATGTTGCCCTCCTTCCACAGATCAAGAGTGCGCCCACGCCCATGATCATACGACAGAACATCTGCGGCGCTGAGCAATTGACGGATGAAGGACATGCTCAAGGACCTTCCACAGTGACCGCCCGAGTGGAGGCTCGAACCCGTACTGTCCGCGTTTAGAGGCGACCCATCCACCACTGGGCTGTTGGGGAAGGTCTTCTAAATCAAGAAAGGGTCCCTTCTGGTTTTGTACCGGGAGGGGGAGAGGGGTGTCAAAAAAGTAACTGACTAACACTCACGCAATTAGATCCAATTTCGCTCATGCCTCGAGTTGCGGCGTCCTGTGGCCCTAATTGAAGTAACGTGGACCTAAATCGTCCAGGTCCTATAGTGGAACTTGGGAAGCGTTCACTTGCTGCGTTTCGGCCGTTGAGCTGGTATTAAATGAAGAGTCATAGACAGCGGGAAAACGGATTGCAAGACTTGCCATTTACTTCTCAGCTTATATGCCGATATCAACCCTATTGCGTAGTGACAAAAGCCCATCGTCTGCTCGAGCAATATGTCGACGTTCGTTGCACGGTTAGGCCTACAACTCGACAGCGTCGAACCCCTGGCAGTTGCAGTGCAGTATAATTGATAATACCCTCCTTACAAAGTTCATAAGTGCATTGAGACCACATCACACAATCTCTTCAACAACTACACTGACTTCCCATTCGCGCCCGTATCGCTTTCAAAATCTCCCTCCTCATGTATCATATCCATTCTGGAACCTCCCCCTCATATATGACATCCATGATCGTGCCATGCTCTGCTTCAAATCCTAGAGGACTCAGATCGGCCACGCGAGGAGACTTTACCGTTCTTCGCACCAAGAGGAAGTTTGGAAATCGTGCTTTTGTGCTGTCTCCGGACCAGAGTATGGACCAGAGTATGGAACAGTCTCCCAGCTACAATCCGTCAATGTTCATCTGCTACCCAATTTAAATCAAAATTAAAAACTCATCTATTCTCATTACACTATGGCTAAGAACTCATCGCAAACGCGGCAAACGCGCTTTCGTGCAAGACTTGTCTTGTTAAAGCGCGCCATAAATATTTTTTATTTCTAATTGTGTTGTGTGTTGTTGCGTGTCTTCCACTACCAATAGGCTCTACTACTAGAGTTACAGTACAACCACTATAGCCTACTACTGTTAGGCCTACTACTAAGACTTACTATTAATTGTTTATACACCTTCCACTACCAATACTGCTAGAGTACAACAACTATACTACTCTAACTACTACTATTAATTGTTTGTTATTAAGCATTATTATTAAAACTACTTTAAACATAGGACATTTTAACATTTTTTGAGTAAGACTCTAAACTTATTTATTAAGGCGCGTTATAAATACAAGTTGTATTGTATTGCATTGTAACAAATTTTTGACATCGTTTGCGCCGTGATGCCGATGACGTCATCGTCTCATTGTTGATGCCGATGACGTCATCGCCTCATTGTTGATGTCGTCAGTTGCCATGGCGCCCGGTCCGGCGTTCTTTGATGATTGTACGTATGTGGATTAGACGCTGCACGTCATAGTTTTCTTCCTGGTCGATAGGTGGCTAATAATATTGCAATTGCTTCTGGAGGCAAATCAGGGAGTATTAATTAGAGTTTTGATTTCTTTTAATTTTTGATAAGCATCGACAACGAATATAACTGTGCCATATTTTATGTGCCTTGGTAGCTACATGCATTATATGAATAGACTACCATGATACATGGATGGACACAAATATGAATACATACAAAATATGCCTACATACATACAGCAATACGTTCGTACATGCATACATGTATACATCCATACATACATGCATGCATACATACATACATACATACATACATACATACATATATACGTACATACAATACATACATACATACATACATACATTCATACATACATATTTACATACATGCATACATACATACATACATATATATGCGCATGCACGCACAAATATTAACATACTTGCATACATACATACTTATGGATACTCGAGCTGTCTAGAATCACGAGACGACACTTCTTAAAATCCTGGATCCTTCCCAAATACTTTTGTTATTCAAAAGAGGCGCTATATATCAACAAACGTCCACAAATACTCGAGAGGATTATCGCAAGAGACACTCCAGTCGATGCAAACTTTTATGGTCTGTTGGGCGAATTTTTAAGCAGACATGACTGTGTACGCACTGTCTCCTTCATGCAATTGGGTGTCCATCGGAAACGGATTAACCCTCTGTTTACCCTCCGATGCTTTTCTATAGGCACATCACACACGCACTCAGTAGAATGTGTGCAAATCACGTATTTGACTTCAGACAGACAGACAGACAGGCAGACAGACAGACAGGCAGACAGACGGGCAGGCAGGCAAGCAGGCAGGTAGGCAGGCAGGCAGGTAGGTATATAGGCAAGCAGGCAGGCAGCAGGCAGGCAGATACATGTATGTAGTATATACATGTAGGCCTATGTATATGCATTATGCAGTACTTTTTTCTAGAAAAAGGTCCTAGAACTCAACAAATTCAGCAAAGTTCGACCGTACGTACGGAACGTACGCTATTTTTTCTGCTGAAATGCGTACCGTACGCGTACGCTATTTTTTGGCTAAATTAATAAATAGCGTACGCTAATTTTTATATTTTTTTATTATAGAATTAACAAGGAATAACAAAATTACAAATTAAAGAATGGAAAATTATACAAAATAAAAACAAAATAATAATTTACCTCTTCGCTGAAACGGAACTACAAATAAGAACTGTAAAGTGACGTAATAACGACGAGAAAAAAACGACGAGAAAATGAGGAGACAAAATGTGACGTCACGAGAAGCAACTAATATTAAAGGCTGCTCATACGTACGGAATACGAACGTACCGTACGCGTACGCTATTATTTTTAGTAAATTACGTACCGTACGCGTACGCTATTTTCTGCTGTAACGTACGGTCGAACTTTGAAATTCAGAACAACTAGGCCTATAGGGGCATATTTCTATTTCATATGTGTCAATATCAATAAACACTGAAAGCACTGAAATTAAATTAAAGCATCTAAGTAATTTAAAATAAGTTTTTATTACAAATTTAAATTAACTAAATTAAGTAGGCCTACTTTATTTTATAATAGCTGAAAAAAGGTCCCGGAACGCCGCTCCGGCTGAAAAAAGCAGTGTATATGTGAGCGTTTGTTGAGATTAGTTGCATAGCCTTGTGATATACAGTACTGTACAGGCGCTATGTTATTAAGTGACTTAATATATACGCACACACATTCAACATTGTACCCCTACAATTGAAGAGCTGTGTGCCAAAGCAGACGCAGCTCTCTTCTCCGCGGTTTTGTCTGATCCTGGACATGTCCTACACGGATTACTCCTCTATCCGCGAAACCGGATACTCCCTAAGACCTCGTTCGCACAATCGTATCATTCCGCAATCTGACCCCCTTACTAGAAAGGGATTTATCACCAGGATGCTTTACAATTATTAATTATCTTCCACCTGCATATAGCTTGTTACGCATTATTATTATTAATATTATTACTTCGATGTTTTACAATTATCATTGCATAACTGTACGTTGTCCCATTGTGCGTTCGCAAATGGCGTAATAAAGAAATTACTTACTTACTTACTTAGTTACTTTCATGTGCTTCTTTTTGAATATCGGTACATCTGTTTAAGTAATTACGTTCACGTGCGTGGTAATAAGACTTACCTGCAGTGGTAATACCTGTACTATCTGTAGTCTCTCTCTCTCTCTCTCTCTCTCTCTCTCTCTCTCTCTCTCTCTCTCTCTCTCTCTCTCTCACTCTATCTGTTTCGTTCTGTTCAGTCGCTTGTGTTCTTTCGTTTTCAATATGACTTACTTTTTTAAAGATTGCCTATCCATCATAGGCTGCCTCTCTGTCTCTGTCTCCGTCTCCGTCTCTGTCTCTCAGTTTCTGTCTGTCTGCTTGTTTGTCTGTCTGTCTGTCTCTCTCTCTTAGTGGGCTCATCGATATTTACCTAATTAAGGCTTCTGTTTGATGTGCCGTCGATTGATTTCTTGTGCAATACACCTAAATTCCGGCATGATAATAACTTAATGAATAAGGATTAGGCAGCTTTTAAGCCATTACAGTTAATAATGAGATTCCTTAAAATTATTTGGGGAAAAGCCGCATTAGAGCTGTTTCGTGCATGCAGAATTCTGTATGTCAGTCTGTCTGTTAGTGTATCTATCTGTCTTTGTGTGTTCCTGTCTGTCTGTCTACCAATCTATGTATCTATGTTTCTATGTATGTATGTATGTATGTATGTATATTTTGTATGTATGTATGTATGTATGTATGTATGCATGCATGCATGCATGTATGTATGTATGTATGTATGTATGCATGCATGTATGTATGCATGTATGTATGTATGTATGTATGTATGTATGTATGCATGCATATATGTATGTGTGTGTATGTATGTATGTATGTATGTATCTGTCTGTCTGTCTGTCTGTATGTCTGTCTCTCTCTCTACTATATAATATATACTCTACATCTTTGTTTCTGTGTCTGTCTGCTTCCTCTCTCTGAGGTAAAACCACTGTCGTATATATATATATATATATATATATATATATATATATATATTCGCCTCCACCTTATTTCAGTTTCCTCTCTGCAGATAAGACCGGAACACGCACCGCGACGTGCACGTGACTACGTGACTTCCGGCCATTTGCATCTTCGAGCCGAGTCGCACATGTATTCATGGACGAGCGTCGTCTACTGTTGCCCGTTCTTCAGATTAATTGAAGCAAGGACCTTCTATGGGGCCTCGAAACGTCGTCACATAGGAAGGATCTGACACGCACTATAGGCTGATGACCGATCGCTTTCTGCTGTGTGTAGTATCTCTTTCAAGGATATGACTCTGTTGCATACGTCTAATCAACTAATTATATGCATAGGTATGTATGTATGTATGTATGTATGTGTGTATGTATGTATGTATGTATGTATGTATGTATGTATGTATGTATGTGTGTGTATGTATGTATGTATGTATGTATGTATGTATGTATGTATGTATGTATGTATGTATGTATGTATGTATGTATGTGTGTGTAATCTTAATGGAAAAGTTATGTATGTATGTATGTATGTATAATATGTATGTATGCAACATTGTATGTATATATGTATGTATGTATGTACATACATGTATGTATGCATGAATGTATGTATGTATGTATGTATGTATGTGGATACATGTATGTATGTATGTATGTATGTATGTATGTCTTATGAAACATCTTAACAAATGTATGTGTGTGACCTTGTATGTCTGTATGTATGTACTGTGTCATGTGTGTGTGTGTATGTAACCGTGTGTATGTATCGGCTTGTACAGTATGTATGTATGTATGTATCTATGTATGCCATGTATGTATGTCCCGCAAATAGGTATGGATGTATGTATGTATGTATGCAGTGTACCATGTATGTATGTATGTAATGTATGTATGTATGTATGTATGTAAATATGTATGTGTGTGTGTGTATGTATGTATGTATGTATGTATGTATGTATGTCATGTATGTATGTATGTATGTATAAGACGTCCTAGAATGTATTGTTTCCACTGTATGTATGTATAATATAATATATGATGTGTTTTTATATCGATTTCATCAGTGACTGCCCTTTCTGTACTAATAATCTTAATGGAAAAGTTTTTTAAGTGAGAGACACGCATACATAATATCCGCACGCATGCACACATTAGTATGCACATAAATACATACATACATACATACATGTATAGAGCTAGGCATAATTATACATACAGCACCAGTACACAAATGCAGGATACAGCGAAGAAGCATACATACTCACACACATCTTAGAAACATCTTAACAAATACTAGCCACACGGTCCCCCACCCTCCACGACCTTCTCCCTCTGTCAATTGTACTGGTCATGACCTGCGCCCATGCTCACATAACCGTGTCCTCCCTAGTTCGGCTTGCACAGCCTTGGAGAAGGGAGCTGCGTCTCTGAAAGGCCACCGTGGAAAAGCAAAGTTCCCGCAAATAGGGGGGGAAGAGTCAGGCCCTCAATGCAGTGCCGTACCAGTGCAGAAACCCGGTAGGTAATGTAATTAAAATAACAACTGCAAATACGAACCATTGTTCTCTGCATTCTCAAAGAATTATGGGAAATAAATATAAATGACGTCATAGGAACTATTGTCTAGAAACTATAAGACGTCGTAGAAACGATTGTCTTTCCACTGTTCTTCATAACAATGGCTGAACGCAATCGAAATGCGAATGCTAATGACGTCAGGAAGTTCATATGCAGACGTCACGAAATTTACAGAATAGTGTTATCTCGCGAGAGAGTTTCTTAAGATTACCAAAGATTACGAGAAACCACTGAACGTGGTCGGAATGCTCGTAAAAAAGAACGGAGGAGACGGCACCCTCATAAGTATATCCGGATACCTGGTGTTGACTGGAAACAACCGCATTTAGACTTCAAACAGGGTCGTCTTACCTAACATAGCATAACACTTACAATAATTTTTTTCCTATGTCGGACAAATTAAGCTGACTCTCTATAATGTCTTTTCCATACATGACTCTCACTGTAAGAGGCACAAGTATTCGCAGACGCAACACTTTCTTTCTGTCTGAACATTCATTCTTGAGCATAAAGTAAAATTAGAAGGTCATGCTAAAGGCTGCAAAGTCCCAGGTAGTCGCTAGCTGCCCCTCCCGCGATGATCTGTAGAAGCTTCTGTGGGAAGGTTGAATACCTTCACAAAGTTCTCGTTTACATAACTAATCGAGCTTTCGTACGTGCCTCAAAGGTTCGCCGTCTTTTTCAAATTCTATTCAGTTCTATAATTATCAGTCTATGGTAACATCAAACCACATACACCATGTTTGAATGTTTTTTGCGTGCGTCCCAGTCTCTACACCCTCGACTCCACAGGTTCGTGCACCTTTTGTGTGCACTATTGACCTAGATCACTGCACCCTGTTGGTGTGCACCCTTGGCCTTGATTACTGCACCCTTGCCTTGGTCGCTGCACCCGTATAAAGTGCACTCTTGGCCTTTGTCGTTACACTTTTGGTGTGAACCTTTGGTGGTTGCACCTTTGATGTGCACCGTTGACCTAGATCACTGCACCCTGTTGGTGTGCACCCTTGGCCTTGGTCGCTGCACCCGTTATGGTGTGCACCCTTGGCCTTGGTCGCTGCACCCGTATAAAGTGCACTCTTGGCCTTTGGTCGTTACATCTTTGGTGTGTACCTTTGGTCGCTGCACCCTTTATGGGGTGCACCCTTGGCCTTGGTTACCTTTGGTGTTAAACCATGGACTTGTTCGCTGCACCCGTGGTGTTGCACCCTCGGCTTTGGTCGCTGCACCCTTTATGGTGTGCACCCTTAGCCCTGGTTGCTGCACCATTGGTGTGGACCCTTGAGAACATGGTCGCTGCACCTTGGTGTGATTCCTAGGCCAGGTGGAACACCTCAAATGACCAGCCTATGGGTGGAAACCCCACCCTGCCAAATGCACGGATTGTGTGTGCCATTCAATGTATGATTCAAGCCAACTGAGCGCTCGGTCTCATTGACTTGAAATGAGAGCGAGAGTTGCTGCTTTAGGACGACGTCGTGGTCGACTGTGTCGAACGCAGTCGACATATCAAGTAGTGACAAAAGCACCAGTTACATCCTTTCAAAATTGTTTTAACCGTCTTATGACGGGCAAACATCTATTTATTATTATTTATTATTATTATTATCTTCGGCTTCTGCTCTATTATTAATATTATTATTATTATAATTATTATTATTATTATTATTATTATTATCATTATTATTATTATTATTATTATTATTGTTATTATTATTATTATTATTATTATTATTATTATTATTATTATTATTTTTATTATTATTATTATTATCATATCATTATTATTATTATTATTATTATTATTATTATTATTATTATTATTATTATTATTATTATTATTATTATTATTATTATTATTATTATTATTATTATTATTATTATTATTATTATTATTATTATTATTACTACTACTACTACTACTACTACTACTGCTACTGCTTATTATTATTATTATTATTATTATTATTATTATTATTATTATTATTATTATTATTATTATTATTATTATTATTATTATTATTATTATTATCATCATCATCATCATCGTCATCGTCATCGTCGTCATCATCATCATCATCATCATCATCATCATCATCATCATCATCATCATCATCATCATCATCAACAACAACAACAGCAACAACAGCATCATCGGCATTAGGTGATTCCAAAAATGAGATATAACGAGGAAAGAAAGTTGCCAAACTTGGATGTCTGATTCGTTTACGAAAACGTCAGCTGGGGACCAGCTCATGACGATTACCTTGCACAAACTTAGCCCTAGCTCCATTCTATCAACATCTGAATTCGCTGATTGCTGCTGTACACTTAGAAGAGAAAGGCAGCCCTTAAGCTAGCCCTCAGGCAGCCATGGGTATGAAGTGTTCGCGGCTTATTCATTTTCTTAGCCTCGGTATATGAGGGCGGATGGCCAGTCCTCTCCCTCGCCGTCTCATCTTCCCACAGACAGTGTACGGTCAGTGTGTTCATTATAGCTGAGTTGGCTATGAGGCACGGGTGCAGCAGAAATCTCAAGCTAAATTTTAACCCTCGACCTCTCGGTTGACTGTCCAGCACGCTAACCACTATACACTATCGACCCCCACTAAGTGTGTTATTAAACCAGACATGGGTAGTTAGGTATAGCATAGTAACTTCAGTGTGACGGTGTCTCATCCTCCCTCTGTATCGATCAAACCTTGATCTCGTATAATAGGCCTCCGTATACACAACAGGCCCATCATAGCCTATAGACTGTTTGAACGTATGAGTGAGTGAGTGAGTGTGTTATTACGCTCGCCGAGTGTCGACCGATGGCACTCCAAGTGTCAAAGCCGTGTGGGTTGACAGATTGCGCATGCAGGTAACACAGGCCATGATGCATACAGGAGCCATTATCTTAGCTCTCTCTAGTTTAATATACAGTCGCTCTTAGAGATATATATGTAGGGGTGTGCATGATTCACACACAGGAATTTGAGAGAGGAATAGATGGAAGACAGAGACAGACAGACCGACAACTTAGTATACAGACAGACACAGAGACAGCCAGACAGACACATACCCCTGTAGACATGCAGACACAGACAGAGATACAGAGCGAGAGGGAGACGATCAGACAAACGGTCAGACAGACAGCCACGGACAGTCAGACAGATAAAGCTAGAGAGTAAGGAGAGAAGGCAAGGACCTGTGCTATGCGTAGGCGTTGCAGGAATGCACTACGGTGCGTAGCACAGGTAGGGGAATCGTGCTGTGGTTAAGCCTGCACGTGAAGATATGTAGCCAGAGCGACGCCGACCGAAAGGCTACTTAAGTGTAGAGTTTTACTGTAAGAAAAGCTCGGTCAGCAAGCTCAGCTCGGTCGGTCGGTGTCGCTGCTGCAAGATGTCCTCGTGATGCTCGTGAAGAATAAACGACTGAACGTCAACCCAGTGTTCACTTATTCTGTTGGTCGACAACCCCGATCTTCGGGCGAACCAGCAACGCTACAACTTGGTGGAGAACCAAATCGATTCCCTCCTCTCGAGCAGCGACATCTCATCATCATCCGAGACCAGACGACCGATGAGCCAGCCGGAAAATCTGACGAGCGGCCGATACTACCTACGAACTGGTAAGAACATTCAGTCTGCCGTAACATCTACTCCTACTGTACGTTCATCAGTACTGCTACCTTCTTCTCCATCGGGCGCCACCTTCACGACACCTATACTACTTCAACCTACTCCGCTTTTTCGGCCACTATCTCCGACACCCTTCGTTCATCCGGACGCTGCAGCTGGCACCTCCTCCTCCTTACCACCATCACCTTCGCCAGACGTCGCCGCTGATCTGTCATACGATTCAGACTCAGACATGGCCGGCAATTCATTAGTTCCGTCACCCTTCACCGGGCGTCAGCACGAGGACGTGGCAGAGTTTCTGAAAAACTTCGAACTCTGGGCCACGTTCCGCTCCATGACCGAAGAGGCGAAGTTAGCGGCTTTGCCACTCCTCCTGAAGGACGGTGCCGCGGTGTGGTACAACACACAGCCACAAGGCACACGCGACGATTTTGCTGCCCTGAAGGAGGTCCTGATAAACCGCTACGGCCCCAGCATGACAGATGCCTGGAAGCGAGCTGCCGAACTGTGGCAGATGAAGCAGCTGCCACATCAGTCAATAGATGATTTTTTAACGGCAGTGCAACAGGCTGCACAGAAACTGAATGTCGCCGTCGATCAAACTTTCCTCGTAGCTTTAAACGGCCTGCGGTCCAATATACGCCAACACGTCATTCAGCACGACCCAACTACCATCGCTGATATACAAAAATGGGGTCGCCTGACAGAGATGTCGCAAGAGGACCACCACGATGCGGAGCGCCATCTACGCGAGACAGTCCAAGAGCTGGCCGCCGTCAAAGACGAGCTGAAGAAGCTTCAGCTTACGAATCTTGCTGCCGTCAGTTCCACACGACAGCGTTCACGTTCACCAACACCGCATCGAGTGACCTTCGCCAACACCGCATCGAGTGACCTTCAGCGCCATCATCAACCTCCCCAATTTGACGACTACCACCAGCCTACCCGTCATTTCAACGACTACGCTTCCCCTCAATCATCGCATCAATATCAACCACAACGCCAACAACACAACCAATACCCACCGTCTTCTGTCACTCGTCACCAACAACAGAGACGACAACCGACCACCTGGCGACCGATGTCGAACTACTCTGCGCCAGCATGCGGCAGCTGTGGGGGTAAGCACGCCCCTCAGGGGTTTTGTAGGGCAAAGGGACTAACCTGTTACAATTGCTCCAAGAGAGGTCACCTTCAAAGTGTTTGCAGGGCTGGAAGGGGCCACTTTAATTCACGCTAGGGACGCGCCCCCGCCCGTCGTCCTCAGGCGGACGGGATCTATAGCCAATCTGGGCAAACTAAATTAAACAAGAACACAATAGCTGTTCAGATAAAGGACAAGAGTGTGCAGGCATTAGTTGATTCAGGGGCCAGCAGATCCGTCGTTTCTGCAGACTTTGTTAAGAGAATGCAAATTCCTTATCAGAATCTGCAGGACGACGAATCATTGAATGTCACTGTAGCTGATGGTCGTTCAGTCACCGTGCTAGGGAAAGCAGAATTTTGTGTTAAAATCAATGGCTTATCCATGCCTTGTGAAGTGCTGGTTTTACCGCATATTGGCTACAGTTTGATTTTAGGATTGGTCTTCCTTGAGGCCAATAAGGCTCAAGTGGATTTTGCAAACAGAGTGGTGACATTTTTTAACAACCTCACTGCAGCCAACCTTTGTACTTCTAACCAAAGCCGCTTCACCAATTCTGTCTGCACATTGCAACCCACAATCTTACCACCCTTCACTGAAACCATTGTGCCAATTTTGCTACCACCTAAACATAACAGTGATTTATCTCTGTGCGAACCGTTTCCAATCACTAGAGGTCAGAAATTCATTTGTGCTCGCAGCGCCATTGATTTAAGCCAGACCACTGCTGTGTGTAAGATTCTTAATCCCACTAATCAGGTAATCTGGTTGCCACGCCATAAAGCATTGGCCACTTTAGAGCCAATATACCCTCATACTTTGGCGGTATTAACGGATTCTGGACCACAAACCAACGCAAACAAGCACTCAATAACAACAACACAGAACCACTCACCAGATGTTAATCTGAGAAATGCATGTAGCGCTGAAACGAAACCTACCTTGTTAGACGAACTTGGTCTGTGTTATCAGTCTGATAATCTGTCTGCAGACGAAAATGCTCGTCTCCAGGAGCTTCTCCAGACTAATGTAAACATTTTCTCTCGATCTCTATCTGATTTACAGGCTACTACTTACATACAACATTCCATTCACACAGACAGTCCGACGCCAATCAGACAACGCTCTTACAGGCATTCCCCTGCGGCCAAGAACGAGATTGATTCTCAAGTAGACCAGATGCTCGATGCTAAGATAATTGAACCTAGCAGTTCCATGTGGACCTCACCTGTGGTTTTAGTCAGAAAGCGTAATGGACAAGTACGGTTTTGTGTAGACTACCGCAAGCTGAATTCTGTTACTAAACCAATTAGCTTTCCACTACCTCAGCTTACCGATATCTTTGATGCTATGTCTGATGCTAAACCTCAGTACTTTAGCCTTCTTGATCTTCGAAGTGGCTACCACCAGATACCACTCGATCCATTAACGAAAGAAAAGTCCAGCTTTGTTATTCATTCTGGTCAATATCAATATTTACGAATGCCATTTGGCCTAATGAACGCCCCCGCCACATTCCAGTGTCTAATGGCTCGTGTATTCCAGAACATGCACTTTAAAACCGTTCTCTGTTATTTAGATGACATTCTAATATACAGTAAAAGCTTTGATGAACATCTGGAAAATTTACAAGAAGTCTTCCAAAGATTGAAGGACGCTAATCTTAAGCTCAATCCGGAGAAATGTCGATTTGGTCTTGATAAGATCTTGTATCTAGGCCACGTGTTATCATCCAGAGGCATGGAGGTAGACAAGTCTAAGATTGACGTCATTGAGACTTACCCACGCCCCACATCTCATAAAGAGATAAGAGCATTCCTCGGACTGGCAGGATACTATCGGAAATTTATACAAGGCTTCTCCATAATTGCCAACCCATTAAATCGCTTGCTAAGGAAAGACATGGAATTTATCTGGGATGATGAATGTGAGACTGCCTTCACTAAGCTTAAGCAGGCACTAAATTCCACTCCTGTACTTGTCTATCCAGATGTGCGCAAACCATTCGTAATTAATTGCGACGCATGTTCTGTCGGCATCGGATATGTACTGGCTCAAGAAGATGACTCAGGCAAAGAGCATCCAATTTGTTATGGCGGTCGGTCATTAACTGCATGTGAGCGCTCATACTCAATAACCGAATTGGAATGTCTTTCATTGATCGAATCAGTTAAGCAATTTAATGGCTACTTAGCCAACTCATTCTTTACTGTCTACACAGATCACCTGAGCCTTAAATATCTGCAAACTTTAAAAACAACAACAACTGGCCGACTTCTGCGTTGGTCCATTGCATTGCAAGGTTATAACTTTAAAGTTGAGTACAAAAGTGGAAAAACCAACGCTAATGCTGACGCTCTTTCAAGACGCCCTTACCCACCAAACACAGAGGCGCATGATACAGATGAAGAACATATCTTAGCCAATATCACTGATGAAGCAAAGCCAATCGACATAAATGTGATAATGGAAGATGACTTAGAATCGCCACCCGAAGACGAGACCATTCTACAGGAGATAGCTAATCAACAACGACAGTGCCCAGACATCGCTCCAATAATTCATTACCTAGAGCAAGGTGAATTACCTGACAACGACAAAGATGCTCGTCGCATAGTGATTGAATCTACAGAGTATGCGATAGATAATGGCTTGCTTTATCACTATTTCCAGCCACGATCTAAAGGACCATCACGGAGCTACATAAATCAGCTAGTAGTCCCAAAATGTTTACGGCAACGCATACTAAATGGTTTTCATGAGGACTCCTCCCACCCAGGATTCCATCGCTGCTACCTATCGATTCGACGCAAATACTTTTGGAGGAACATGTACGCCGATGTTCAGCGACATATTGCTTCCTGCCAGAATTGCCAACAATGTAAATATCCTGTCAATCTCAGCAAAGCTCCATTAAGGCCTTTGGAACCCAAGCAGATTTTTGGTCGTTGGTCAATGGATATTTTAAAACTCCCACGTAGCAAAGAAGGTTATAATTATATCCTGCTATGCGTTGAGAGTTTGACTCGATGGCCAGAAGCAATACCTTTAAAAGATCAGACTGCACAGACGATTGCTCAAGCATTGTTTCGCGAGATATTTACTCGCTATGGGCCACCTAAAACTTTGTTAAGTGACAGAGGTCCTAATTTCATGAGTAGCATTGTCTCTGAACTATCGCAACTCCTAGGGGTCAAACGAATCCATACAGCTTCATACAACCCGAAATGCAATGGTGCAACGGAACGTTACAATCGATCGATTTGGCAAGCATTAAGGCTTCATTGTAAGCACCAAGAAGACTGGCTAGACTTCATCCCCGCAATCTTGTTTTCTTTCAGAGCAATGACTAGCGCAAATCTAGGCCATAGCCCATATTTTCTTATGCACGGAAAAGAAATGACTTTTCCAGTCGATCTCCAGATGGCGCTACCTGAAGAAAGACATACGACTAGCGAGTACGTGAAACGACTTACCAGTACGCTAGAGTCAGCGAGGAAAACAGCACTAGATAGTACACTTGAGTTACAATCACGCAACAAGCAACACTATGACGTTAACACTAAAATACCAACTTACGCTCCAGGAGACCTTGTATGGGTTTTCAACCCAGTAGTTCCTCGCGGTCAGAAGCCAAAGCTTTACAGGAAATTTACAGGTCCTTATTACATAACATCAAAGGTAGCTGAGCACACGTATAAGCTTCGACACGCACACACTAACAAAGAGTTAAAACACCCTGTAAACGCGGATAGATTGAAACCCTATATTGACCGCCGTGATTATGTGGAACCAGAGACGGATCCTTCTTCTTCTTCAGCTGACAATGATCCACACACTCCTAGTGGATCGACCAACACTGATAATGAGTGGACCGAGGCAGATCGCTTGATTGGCATGAAATTTATAAATAAAAAGCGCCTTTACAAAGTTGTGTGGAAAGATGCTTCCCATCTGCCATCTTGGATACCTGAAACGGACGTCAGCGACTGTCTCAAGCGAGAATACCACATCAACCGAACAATGATGGGTAAACCACGGAAACGTGATACACCACATAGGTTTAAGAAACACCCACAATCACCCGTGGACGGAGCCGATAATTGACCAGCCAGTCTGGTAGCCCACTGAAAGCCACAGAGAGTAAATTAAATTACATTATGAGTAATTGCCTCCCAGAGAAATGATAGCATACTGTAATGCTTTATAGGGAGTATTCACATCTTGTGATAGTCCATTACCAGCCCACTATAGTTCTATGACTGTGGATTATGCTAGGGAATCACAAGAGTGGATAGATATATAGCGCTTGTTTATTTGTTTTATAGGGTCGATTGTCCGGACACTTATTCTTACTCTGTATTGGGTAATGACAATAGCGCTAACTCAAGCGACACCAGAAGTCGTAATCAACCGTGCTGCCTACGGCGTTTATTTCCATCCACTAGGCTCTCTGGAAGTGGGTACTGACCATTGGCTCCATACATTTGATATCGAAGTACCTAAAGTAAACAGTTTGAGGCGCATAACAGAAGACATGCGACCTACCTGTACGGTACAAAATACAACGATCTCAAACAACTGCTTAGAAAACAACAACATTTTAGCAGCAGTAAATGATTTACATCAACGTGCAGAAATGAAAAATAATGATCTCGTGAAACGTATTCACTCTACACTCAGACGTGGACCAAACAGACGACGCAAGCAACGACATGGCAAAAGAGGCTTCATTAATTTCATAGGTGACATTGCTCATTCTTTGTTTGGAGTCGCTAGAGATACAGACATCCAAGCAGCACAAGATCGTATTAAAACTATTCTTGATCGACAGCAACGCATCCTTGGACAATTCGAAGCAGACGTCACTAACTTAGCCAGTGCAACCAGTATCACCAATAAGAGAATGGACGCCATCAGTTCACAAATGGATAGTCAGGATCAAATCCTAACCGACATTTCAAGAGCTGTTAAATTAGATTACCAGACCTCTTTGCAGCTTACCTTTTATATGTCGGAAACACTGTATAATTTTACATGCCTCGAAGCACACATGCAGAGCCTACTAATGTCAGTTGAATCTCTGATTGCAGGCAGGTTAGAAGCCACACTATTACATGAAGATGACATTAGAAGTGCATTACGAAAAATTACTAGACGGCTGAGAACTACAAAGACATCTGTACGCCTCCTAATCTCTGACCCTACATACTTCTATAGAGCTAATACTCACGTGGCCATTAGGCAAGGTAATATGATTTGCATTTCTTTGAAAATACCTATTACTACTTTACCTCACCACCTGGATCTCTACAAAGTTACTGTCACACCCAAAGCCATTAGCACTGACAATCAGCATGCTACACTTATCACCAACCTACCACAGTATTTCGCCATCTCTTCCGACAGCCATATGTATGCCGTCTGGCAAGACTTACCGTCCTTGCAAATTGGAGATTCCTTCCGTATTATCAACAAGGTCGATATCCAGCTACGAACAAATCAACGAGAATGCATAATGGCTTTATTTCTTAATGACCCACACGGCGTTCAGGAAACCTGCGAAACACTTCTCCTGAATCAGAAGCCATCCTCTTTTGTCTACTTGACACCCAATAGCATAGCAATTGAAAATAGTCCTTCAAACTTCACACTTACCTGTCCTAATAAACAACCTAACAAAATTGACGCTTGTAGCTCCTGTCTACTTTCAATTCCAAATGAATGTATGTTGACAACTTCTGGCTATTTCTTTCCTGCATCCTGTCCTCAGACAGACATCATCGCCAACAGCACACATACTGTGGCTCACACTTTTAATTTAGCCATCTTACAGCAATTTTTTACCCCACTTGACTGGGAAAGATTAAAAGCAGATACTACCCTCGCTCAACAAATTACTCTACGCTTACCTTCGTTCATCGCCCGCACAAACTCATCTGCAAATAACAGAGCTTCTGACAAGCTATTAGCAAAAGAATTATCTAGCGCCATGAATGCTGTGAAAAACGGAGAAATTCTTTTTAAAACAAATGCAGACCTTATTCAGGACCAGTTAGACGACTTAAGTAACCCCTCCATCACAACCTACACTGCAGCAAACGCATATATCTTACCCATAGGAGCAACCTTTGTTAGCTTTCTTACCATAGCAAATATATATCTAATGGTCAAAGTTCATCGACTCTCAGCAATCATTATGGCATTACCACGCCTCACAAAAGCCACTCCGATCCCGCCCATATGGATATTCTCAAACCCCTCCCAGATCACTACGACTCCCAAAACCATTCAAGTGCTCTTCTCTGACGATTCTTGGTTTAAACTCACAGTCATTAGTCTTTTAACAATTATAATATTTGCTTGGCTTATTAGGAAACTCTGGAAGCGGTATTCAAAATTATCAGGCTCGCAGGGCGTTCACTTAGCCATTAACATCATGAATGATAATTGCAGCATTGTGGTGCCCTGGTATCACCTTCGGTACGCTGTAGCAGATTACGAAATTTTAGCCTTAAGTGAAATATCGCATGTTCGCATCTCTAGAAGCTGCCTTCGACCTACATTACATTTCAAGTGGGAAATTACTGTACTGCATAAGCCGTCACAAATGCGTATCTCATTACCCCAGGCTATCCGTATCTCTTCCTGCATGGCCACACGAATCAGACATATAATTGGCCCTCATAAGCGTTATTCTGTTAGTCTTAACATATGTGGTCCAGAGTTCAATGTGCCTCTTGCTCTGGATGCCTCGGCCTTAACTGTTCGCCCCCCACCCGAAGCAACAGAGGTTTCATCTTTAATTTATCCAAGTCTGTTACCTACCTTCGCTGCTAAAAGGCAATAACATATACATTACATGAACCGTTCCTAAAATCAAACTGTTTGATTCTGTTTTTACGTATGTGTGGATTGAGTGACCATCCTTACTATTAATATTATTATTAGAAATTTTACCAATTATGAATTTGTTGCCTCTGCTAAATAGGATTCACGTGATTTTAACTATGGTTGCTATTATGTCGTGTTGGTATTATGTGCTCAATTTATGCCTCATGAATTTTGCAAGAGACTTTGTAGTAAAGACAATGCATTAGTTGTCTGAAGCAATTAGCTACAGTAGATTTAACTGTTTGACTATGATTATATTTAAATGTTTGACTATATTAATATGTTCTTTTTGTCTCATGCTATGCCTTATTTTACGTTTGTGTTTTGCTTATGTAGTTATTGATTGACCTATTGTTTAATTGTTTGACATTACGCCTAAGTGGCGCAACACATATTGCCATGTTTACTTAGGCCATTTAAAGGCACGGCTTCATTGATGAAAGCTCCAGATAATAGTATTCCATCCTGATATTCCTACAAGATAATGATAGAATACAATAAGCATTTTGACATTATAATCATAAGAGCTAAATCCTATATCGGTCCTACTTCGTCTATCTACTCTGCCCTACCTTATTAGTGCACGCGATAACATACACGTGTGTATACATATATAATTACGTTATAAACGCTGACCAGTTACTTAGGCCTACATACCACAGGGCAGGGTTAAGTGCACCTTCGATATTCATTAGAGACCGTCCGGCTGCTAAAACCTCCACTTAATTAGCTCTACGTTCTAAGAAACTTTCAGACTCTCTGACCAACGCACATCTGCAGGCGTATGCATTTACAAACACACTAGACAAGGTCTTCACAGATGTAGGCTAGATTTCGGTCTCCACGCCTTCGCCCAGACCCTGCCATCAGGACGGCGTCTACTGAGATAGCATATTCCCTATACACACCAGTATCATTAATATACATACCTGACCCAGCATAATTCGCCAATAGAACAGACCTACTTAACACCCAGTCCTCTATAAAGCCGTTTCTGTGAATATTATAAGACTAATATAAGTTAACAAACAAATACAATGTATAAACGTCTACTGTATAATGTGCTATTTTTCCATTCAAACTGTTATTAACAATTAACTAGTTATTAAAGCAAGCAATGTCTTACCGCATTTTGATGTTCCTCCGTTGAATGATTATGAATCTTTTTATGATGATAATTTCTGTATGTCTACAAGCAACCATAAACATTTCTTGTAGAATATTTGCAAAATTATACTCGTTAGTCTTATGTTAATCGTGCATGCTATATTATTTTTAAATGACCAACTTCGACGTTCAGTGGTGTTGAACGATCTGCAGCGAGGCTAAACGACATTATACTTATTGATTACTCGCTAACGTCTATTGTTTAGTGTTTATTGTATGATTATATTACATACTGTTTAAGATGTTATGTTTAATAAGCAAACTGTCGTGCTATAAGGTCTTAGAAAAACTCTTAGCACTCACAGACTTAACGGTTCTATGTACTCGCATTTCTAGATTTCAAGCCACTATCACGTACCAAGAATGTTATTAATTCGTTCCGTCGCATAGTTACAACCAACTTAACGACCATCGCAAAATTATAATGACATTCGTGCTATATAAACTTTCACGTTGTAAACATGGTTTGCTGTATCATTGCGCACTTGTACTTTTAAGTAACTGGTACTGACGAGTTTTATTTTACATTTGCACTGTTATTATAATTATTGTATTCAGGTATAGTAGTTTATAGTTTAAATTATCGAGTATATAATATATGTTTGCTTACCATAAGTTTAGTCAAATCCATGTTCACAAGAGAATGCGTCCGAAGTCAGCGTGTTCCGTAGCAGAAATGCCTACGAACGAGACCCCAGTTCGAAGACAGGCTGCGACTCCCTGCACCTAATTGACCCAATGCACCCTGGGCCGGGTTAATTACGCCATATATAGATACAGTGGCGCAAGCCCGTTATGGACATTGGGGGTGGCATATTTCCAAAACCTGTTATGTAGGGAAAGATCTTTGCACGACGATTGTCATCGTCATTTCACGCTCCCATTTGTATGTTTTGCTTTTTAAATTTTGTCGCAAGGGAGAGCACCTTAAATTTTCCTTTAAGACGTTAAATTTTTGTGTTTTCTTGGTATTGCTTTGCTGAAATCGCAGGTGCGATTCCTTTTTGCAAAGGAGGAGGAATTGTAGGGGTGTGCATGATTCACACACAGGAATTTGAGAGAGGAATAGATGGAAGACAGAGACAGACAGACCGACAACTTAGTATACAGACAGACACAGAGACAGCCAGACAGACACATACCCCTGTAGACATGCAGACACAGACAGAGATACAGAGCGAGAGGGAGACGATCAGACAAACGGTCAGACAGACAGCCACGGACAGTCAGACAGATAAAGCTAGAGAGTAAGGAGAGAAGGCAAGGACCTGTGCTATGCGTAGGCGTTGCAGGAATGCACTACGGTGCGTAGCACAGGTAGGGGAATCGTGCTGTGGTTAAGCCTGCACGTGAAGATATGTAGCCAGAGCGACGCCGACCGAAAGGCTACTTAAGTGTAGAGTTTTACTGTAAGAAAAGCTCGGTCAGCAAGCTCAGCTCGGTCGGTCGGTGTCGCTGCTGCAAGATGTCCTCGTGATGCTCGTGAAGAATAAACGACTGAACGTCAACCCAGTGTTCACTTATTCTGTTGGTCGACAACCCCGATCTTCGGGCGAACCAGCAACGCTACATATACATACATATAAGCGCAGATGTTGAAATTTGTTACAGCCAGATTGCGTGTGTATAAATGCATGTGTAGGCACATATGTATTCATGCATGTATGCTTGTATATATATATATATATACATATATTTATATATGAATGTGTGCATGTAATACATACCTACATTCATATAATAATATAAATAGGCATACGTGTGTATGTATGTACATATGAATGAATAAGTGTATGTATGTATGTATATATGCATGTATGTATGTACATGTATGTATGTATGCATTTATGCCCTAACATTGTTATTTAAGTTTAATTTTCTATTATCATATTGATCATAAAAATCGTCTAGCCATCTGTAAATGTAACGTGTAAAAGGGGCAGACCTGCAATAGCGGATTATTTTATCCTTCAAGGCTGTCCTATTGACGGCATCAGCAGATTAACTTTGAAAATGACTGATTGTTCAATTATTTCCTGTAAGTCTTGTGCTGTTGTTGAATCAATAAACGGCTGATTGATTGATTGATATGTACATATGCATGTATGTATATATGTATGTATGTATGTATGTATGTATGTATGTGTGTATGTATGTATGTATGTATGTATGTATGTATGTATGTATGTATGTATGTATGTATGTATGTATGTATGTATGTATGTATGTATGTATGTATGTATGTCTGCTTGTCTGTAGGTCTGTAGGTCTGTAGGTCTGTATGTCTGTCTGTCTGTATGTATATATGTATGTATGTATGTATGTATGTATGTATGTATGTATGTATGTATGTATGTATGTATGTATGTATGTCTGCTCAGTCTGTCTGTATGTATGTCTGTATGTATGTATGTATGTATGTATGTATGTATGTATGTATGTATGTATGTATGTATGTATGTATGTATGTATGTATGTACGGATGTATGGATGGATGTATGGATGGATGTGTTTGTATCTATGTATGCTTGTATGTATGTATGTGTGTATGTTACAGTATGTATGTGTATGTATGTAGGTACATGCGTGTGCACGTATACGTACGTATACCTGTGAATACGTCTGCATAAATTATTGTATCTGGCTGCAAGTACGTTTGATTGTCTCCCTTCCTTTCTTCCTCTTCCTCTCTCCCTCACTCTCTCGTTCGCCGGAACCGAAGACAAATAGCGCCTCCTAGCGAGTGTTCGACAAATAGAACCTTCATCTCTTACATCGATTGGCGCCGAGGCTGAACGCGACAGTGGTTCCCTGCTTCTGTTGGCAGCGACGCGTCTCCGTCTCGGCTAATCCACGTAGCCAAGGGAACCATAGTCGCCCAACCTGCGACGTTCTGTGTGCGCGTGGCGCAGCCAAACTAATGGCCCCTCATTGTTTTGCTGTCAGGCCGAACAGATACCTCTCGGAACTGAACCTGGCTACGTCTGTGTCTGTGTGCATGGTGTCAGTGTACGCCCTATTTGAATGGGTTATGTTTTTGAGTAGGTCTGCTTATCTATTCTATGCACGCTTTTGTATGTGTATTTGTAAGTGTGTGTATTTATGTGTACTGTGTACATTTGTTTATGTATGTGCATTCGTACGTGTATATCTATTTGCATATGTATACTGTATGCAAATATTATGAACATAATATGTTCATTGTGTTAACTATTTAATATAATATAAGTCACATAATAATGTATTATTGTTGTTAGGAAAGGTTGTCGATTGTTGTTGGAATTACTGTCGTCGTATGTGCGCCTCAGCCGAAAGGTCCTTCAGCCCGACGCCCACTCCCTGGAGGACTTCTAAAGAAAGAGGCGGACAATAAATGAGCGATTACGCTACCTTACCTCCCGGTGATCAATTCATCTAATTGTCTTACAGTGTGGCGCTATAAAAATGTCATCCAGCGTCCAATCAATCACGTGCTCAGTCCATTTCCGTCTTCCGCTGGCCACGCCCCTCTGCTTCCGGCTCCGGTCGCAGAAGTAACATCCCATTCTGTGCAAATTCCTTCCTTCCGCAGATCGCATGCGCGAAGAATCGCAATTTCCGGGCAGCTGAATAGCGCCCAAAGCATTCTCCGGCACGCCCAAAAGTCGCCACGATCGCATGCTAAGCACACACAGACATCGCACCGATATGCATATATGCATATATATATATATATAAATATATATATATATATATATATATATATATATATATATATATATATAGCACTATATATTGATATAATATTATAGATGCACGCATACATTTTAAGACAGGGAAACCTATACGTGCATATGACGGATAATGACGCATCTATATTTGCACTTATATACCAGGTACGTGTGCATGCTAAGCAACCTTAAATTTTTTTCCCAGAAAAGCGCTTTATACATTTTATTCATTACAGTACAGAGCGTATACGATTTGTCAGGGGAAGCACGTTTCTATCACTCGTTTAGATAATGCCTCAAGTTGAGGTGCAGTTACCTCTGTCACTTATACCTATAGGTCGTACGTTGTAGCCTCTTATCCCCCTCAAGGTAACTCTTCTTACAAAAATACCTTGTAAGAGATATTAAGGCAGATGTGCTAGTTTTTAACGCGTCATCTTTTCCATAGGTGTCGCTCTCTCCCGACTCAACAAAATTGCTTTGACTTGAAACGTTGCCAAGAAATCCCATTGCCCAGTCAGAGCCGAGCACATCGACCTGTCCGCTTTACGGGGCGTAAATTGCAAGTCTTTCTATGAAAAGCATTACAACCTTGTCTTACCCTAAATGTTACACTAAATTTCTGATTCCACATTCAGCCTTCTATATCTAGTGTTATCTAAACAATAAAATACCTAATAAACATTATAATGTCGCGCTTAGAGCAACCTGTCCTACCTAGACGTGTCAAAATGGACTAGTCCACGATGGCTGGTGATCTGCTACGGCTACGCGCTGTGGCGATACTGTCGTTGCTGAGTTGATACGAGCTATAAATGACATCGATATCCAGTCCGCTGTAAAACTTACACTTGATTGCACTATCACGCTTGCTTGTAAAATTCCCGTTGCTTGCCTAGTGCTTTTAAACGCTTTAATAAAGGGGCTGCAAAGATTTCTGAATTTACTACAACTTGAGCGCATCAGCGTGAAAATTGTTTTTGAATTTGATTTGAAGCGGCTACTGAAAAGATTTTACGTCTGGGAGATTTAGTCGGGTGTTTGTGAAGGTATTATTTTGTAAGAGTGAAGCAGAAAGATGTTGTGACGAGCTGAGCGTTTACGTAACTGTGATCAAACCGGTTTTCTTGACTATGGATCCATTCGGACTGAAGTTACTGGCGGATAAGTTGAGGGCACAAAAACTCGAAGACTGCCGTCTGTCAACTCCTCACTGCAAGGTCGGTACTTACCAAACACAGTGCGATTTGTAATAGTGTTATAGGGAACTCGTCCTACTGATTCCGACTACTGTAGGCTATGTCTCTTGAAAGATACATTATACTCCTGCTCAAATAGGTCTTTCCTCCAACTGTTTCAGGCTATCTGTCGCTGAAGATTACATTATCCCCATACACCGCTATTACCCATTGGTTGCCTTACATTGCTTCAGAATACCTACTACTGAAGATTACGTTTACCCCATACATTAACTCCTACCCATTTGTCTCCCATACATTGGTTGAGAATATCTCCAATGGAAGATATATTTCGTCCATGTACAATTGTACATTCATGCATTTGGCTGCTGCTCATAATTCTTGTTTCTCAGCTGCTGCGTGTCAATTGTTTAGCAACAGAGCTTCGTTGCTCTGCGACTTCTTTGCTCTGCGACTTCTTTGCTCGGCGACTTCGTTGCTCTGCGACTTCGTTGCACTGTGACTCCTTTACTCGTAATCGTAATCGTAATATCCAAACTCCTAAAGCGCCACTCGAAAGCCAAGCGCAGGGCACCAGCTTATTCACGAGCGCTATACTCTGAGACTTCTTGCTCTGCGACTTCGTTGCTCTGTAACATCTTTGCATTGCCTGGTAATAGATCATGCAATCCGGTTGTCCAGTTGTTGTCGTGTTTGCGCTTCAGTTGAAAATCCATATGGGTCACTCTTCTCACAAGTATGTATGTATGGACACTTGTTATAGCGCTCCTTCAAGATTTCTGCTCAGAGGCGATCCCGTCTACAGCGCGGACACTGAATCGGTGTTTCACGCCTCAAGGCCAATTAATAATTGCGAGGGAAGGACTTGCCTAAGGTCTCTACGCGGCGGCTTGAGGGTGGATTCGAACCCGCAACCCTCCGGCTGCAAGGCACCGATCATACCCATACACCATCACGCCCCACGACAAGTATTCTTGACAGAGGCATATACCAGAAGATCACCATCGTACCTCATAATAATCAACCGTTCCATACCGTACTCAGTACTGTACCGTATACCCTAGGTCCCTTACCCTGTATAAAATATACCCTACTCCACTCTACCCTACCCTATCATACGGTACCATACCATATCCTACTCTATGGTATACCCTACCCAATTCTACACAACCTTATATACCCTATTCTACCTTACCCTATCATCTCAATAAATCAAGATATCCTACTATACTATGCTACCACTACTATAACAACTACTCTATACATGCATATCACCATATTCTACCGTATACCTTGTCCACTCAACTCTATATCTGTCTACTCTATCTTACCATCTCCTCAGGGCCAACATTATACTCAATGATACTCTGGGCAAACTATAGATTCTGTCGCCCCTCTGTCACATAATCAAAATCATCTCATTAGTTTTTAATTAAGCCACACAAAACACTGCAATCATTGGAAAAATGATTGAAAAAGTGAAATAACAAGAAACACATTTTTTAAATGACGTCTCAAATTGTGTGCCAGAAGACTTTCAGAGTTCTCGAACGATGGGGCCTCGCAATGTGCACTGGCCCGAACACTGTGGTGTAGCGTATCGCAACACACAAAATACACACAGTCTCTAAGCTTCGACTCTTACTATAGAAAGCGAAAAGTTAAACGAAAAGCAGCACCAAAATAGTTGACCAAAACATCTAAACGCCGAATCATCTGACAAACATTGCTAACTCATACCATCAATAAAGTTCGAACAGATCTTCTTTTCACACAGACTAGCATGCATACTGGCGCAACTAGGACAAACATCATCATCGTTGAAACATGCAACTCTCCAGTGAGTCTCCACCACCATCCGACTGCTGCAATGCCCTCGCCACTACGCATGCCCTTCACCCTCCATTGTACCCTGACCGGGAGCCCTCAAGCACCGCACAATTAACAACGCTTACACCAGGAAATTATCTTCATTAAGAAAATGTTATTGTCCTATAAGTCAGTCGGGCGCATCATCTTATGCTGGAAAACTGTGTGAGGTTCGACAAACCAGTTCATACCCGTTGCAATTGTACCGGTAATTGCAATTGTATAATAATAATAATAATAATAATAATAATAATAATAATAATAATAATAATAATAATATGGTCTTTATTACGCCATTTGCAAACGCACAATGGGACAACAGTTATGCAATGATAATTTATTGTAAAACATCGAAGTAATAATATTGATAATAATAATGCGTAACAAGCTAAATGCAGGTGGAAGATAATTAATAATTGTAAAGCATCCTGGTGATAAATCCCTTCCTAGTAAGGGGGTCAGATTGCGGAATGATACGATTGTGCGATCGAGGTCTTAGGGAGTATCCGGTTTCGCGGATAGGAGGGAGTAATCCGTGTAGGACATGTCCAGGATCCGACAAAACCGCGGAGAAGAGAGCTGCGTCTGCTTTGGCGCACAGCTCTTCAATTGTAGGGGTACAAGTTGGTAGATATCCCTGGCGTATAAGCTTCCTGATCAGCGCAGTCATGCGTTCTCTCTCCCCAATAGTTGTAAATCCCCACCAAGAAGGGGAGGCGTACAGAAGTTGAGCAAGTGTGGTGGAGCGCACAACGTCGTGAAGGCGGTTACCAGTGAGACCATGGGCCACAAGAACTCTCAGAGCAAAAAAGGATTGCTTAGCTTTGATACAAATTTTATTGACATGTGATGAGAAGCCAATTCGTTCTGAAAGGGTTACTCCCAGAATCTTAATTTCATTTACACGTTCGATCCCCACAATTGGCGGGATGGTTTCATGTATTTTGGTGCGGGGTCGCCTGATAATAATTTCGCAGGACTTGCCAGGATTAAGGCGTAGGTTGCAGTTTTTAGCCCATTGAGCTATATGGTCAAGTTCTGAGCCGGTGGTAGCTATGTTAGATGCTGGAATGATCAAATAGCAATCATCAGCATATTTGAATAATCGGTTTCCAGGATGAAGGAGTTTTAGGCCAGAGATTGTAGTCAAAAAGTTACCTGGTCCTAGCCCTGACCCTTGGATAATACTTGCATTTATACGTTTATAGCAAGAAATTATTCCACAAAATTGTGTACAATGCACACGATCAAGCAGCATAGCAAGTACCCAATTGTACACAAAGTCTGGCACAGGCATAGAGGCAAGTTGCTCGGCAAGACTGTTATGCCTTACCGTGTCAAATGCCTTGGAAAAGTCCAGTGAAATAAGGCGGACATAAGGCTCAGTTTTGACTGTTTCAAGAACATGATGGGTTATTGCAATAAGCGCTGCAGAAGTTGAGCCCGTAGGCCTGAAGGCATATTGGTCAGAGTACGGGCTATTTTCAGCTGGATTAGTCAAAATAGGATAATAGTAACTATGTACAACAAATTTCTCAAGAATTTTACATAGAACTGGCGTTATAGAAATCGGTCGATAATCAGACTCTGATTCAGGGTTAACTGTCTTAGGTACAGGCGTGATTTTACTCTCTTTCCATCGTGGAGGAATATATGACTCAGATAATGACCGTTTGTAGAGGAAGGATATCGGGGTTGCTAGAAGATGCGCCATGCTAGTCAAGAGCCATGACGGAAGACCATCAGGCCCCTCCGATGAGCCACGGATAGCAACCGCAATTGTAATTGCAATTGTAAATGCAATTGTAAATGCAATTGTAAATGCAATGGTAATGGGACATTTATATAGCGCCGCTCAAGAGTCAAGAGCCAAACATTACAGAGGCGCTCTCAGCCCTAGTTCATATGATGTTGAAAATCATTTAGAACTGGACTATTACTTCAGCTAGCAAAGTAATGCCGGAACAGTCACCAGTGGCGGGCCCACGCACATACGTGGAACCAACCGACAGGTTCCCGCTGTCATTTATTCCTGCAGAGCTTTCTGCATGTGATCGTTATTAGATTGCACCTAAGTATACAGAGGCAATAATTCCATCATGGATATCCTATCACCAGTAGCCTACGTACCCGACAATTTTCTAGTAATGACTGGCTTCACATTCGATTCTCAAGAGCGGATCCGGTGAAGTACACGTTTCCAGATCATCTAGGGCGGATTCAGGCGCATGGACGGGAGAGGGGTGTCCAGAGGGAGCACTCCGTCAATTCCCCGCTGCCTCTGAGCTCAGGTGTGGGCTGCCTGGATCCGCAAGTTATAATTATTAGACGGGTGTCATTTAGAGACGTTTCATTACGCGAATTAGATGTGATTGATGTCGACCTTTGTGTCTCATTTCGCGCTCTGTGACTGACGACCTGTCTTTATGGCTTCGCAATTTGTTTGCTCCTGCCGTGACGCGAGATTTGCCTTTAATGGCGCAACATAAATTCAGGATATTATTCATATTATTGTCATCAGATGCATCCACTCCGACTCGGTATGACACAAATGGCAACGATGATTATCCCTGAATCATCGACAACGGTTGATGACGATATACAGGATCCTCCTGTGTCCAAGTGATGTCTACATAGAGCAGACACTGTTTGTCGCTGCATATATTCGTTCACCACTGTACCAGCTACGTATACGCAAAAAGCATTGAGTATAGTAAGATCTTAATGCTTTTGAGTAACTGAGTTGTTGGCTGCGCTCCATAACAATGTCATCATATCTTAGGAAGTTGTATGTCTCGGACTCAGTCTCACCCGATCCTAACCGCAGATTTCTTCTGCTGCACTAGGTGTATGCATGTTGAGTTTTTTGTTGACCCACCGGTCGGCAAGAATTTCCACGACTCAGAGTAGAAGCTTCGCTAAGATTGTTCCATCTGTCTCGAATGGATTTCCTATAGCAACCAAAGACATAAGCGCCTTGGCCGTTCTTTGGCTCCATACTATAGGAGCTTGAAAACTCATTCTCGTCGTTGTATTGTCCGGTCGGGAAAGCCTCGCTGAGAAGTGTCTCTTGCAAATGTTGCAATGACCGTTGGCAAAGCTCAATTCATGCTTTCCTTTCTCCATAGCGTGCATATTATGATTATTTCAGAGATGTGAACCTCGGGTTAGCACGGTCCTTGCATGGGGACCTTAAATGGCGTACTACCCATTCAAACGGGCAGCGGGACATGATGAAGGATCTCAAATTTACAGAAAACGAGTAGAGTCGACGTCATTCTGACAGAATCTTAAGTGGCGCTTTATAAATGTCGTGTACATTAGGATACTTTACATTCTACATCTTACAATGACCCGAACCCGCTCTACACTTACAAAGTTGGCAGATATGTAGGTTAACGTTATAGGGTGGGAAGGTTACTGAGCCCATGCATCTGGAGATAAACCAGATCCGACCGATATCAATTGCAAGAAGAACGGTTGCTATAATGCAGCATTGCAGCTAGAATGCCCTCCTATACAGGAACTCTGTTTCAGCGCCTGCAGTTCACTGTTATCTATCGCCATCCAGCTTTATCTAAGTGTTTCAAAAGGTCAGGATATGATGCATGGCTGCATAGATCGCAATGACTGCGCTGTTAGCAGACAATTATGAATGTTAGGGCCATATCAGTTTCTGTTGTTTCTATGCATTACTTCTAGGAAATGAGGCAACAAAACGGACAATTTCTAGCACTGAATGTGCCACATCAGAGACTGAGGTATCGAGATTATTCTTTTAAGAACGAATGCCATAATGACCGAGCTTTATTACGAGACAATTGATGTATGTCATAAGAGCGTTGTTATCACAAAAGTGCCCTGCTGTTTCCAGACATCGCTACTCGCAGCGCTGCAGGTCGGACTTTTCTTCAAGTCTTAGTCGTAAAACTCGGGAAAATATTGGAACACGGCTTTTATTCTTCTCTATAGCGTTGCTGGACTTTGTGGAGTCGAAGGAGGAGGAGGAGGAGGAGGAGGAGGAAGAGGAGGAGGAGGAGGAGGAGGAGGAGGAGGAGGATAGCCCCATCCGGTCGTAGATTTCATTCGCACAAAGATACTCTGATGAATGGAATTATTTTCGAATAAGATTGCGCCAACGCGCGCAGAACGTGGCTCGCCAAGTTTTATGGACAATGTATCGATTTGCCCGTCGAGTGCAGTTTGTAACCGGAGAGCCCGGTCGGTCGGTCGACGTCGTTGTACGCCGTTGATCCCCCGGGATTTCGCTTCCACAGTCCGAGTTCAAGGTGTGGCCGAAGATTGCGCCGGAAGTGTTCTTGCTGTGACGTCGAGCGTATTGTACAATGATGTATTTCGGAAATGCGTTTCTATTCCGACAGTGTCACGTGCCGAGCCGAAACTTTTGAATCCCGAGTCGACCAGTGAGTTGAAATATTCGAGTTCCGAGTCGGCCAGTGAGTTGAAATATTCGAGTTCAGAGTCGACCAGTGAGTTGAAGTATTCGAGTTGAGCAACTCGAGTACTGTACAATGGTGTATATCGTGATTTGCGTACTATGTAAAATTGTAAATGTCCTGTGCTGGTTGAAAGTTTTTAGCTCTGAGTACGGCACAGAGTTGACAATGCTGAAATATTTGAATTGAACGACTCGAGTAGGCTACTGTACAGTGTACAATGGTGTATTTCGTGATTTGCGTTACTATTAAGTGAGGATGTCGTGTGCGGAGTTGAAAATTGTTTGCTCTGGGTAGAGCAGTGTGTTGAAACAATCTAATATTCGAATATCATGCGCTTATGGAAGCTCCAGCATCGAACACCTCTGAGAGCCTTTGAGAGGTTTTAACTATATACTTATAGGAAGCATCAGACACACACATAGTACGTATCCATATATAAATACATAAATACATACATACATAGCCTACATACATACATGCATGCATATATACATACATGCATACATAGTACATACATACATACATACATACATACATACATGCATGCATACATACATACATACATACATACATACATGCATGCATACATACATACATACATACATACATACATGCATGCATACATACATACATACATACATGCATGCGTATGTATACACGTTGAAGTGTTTGATTAGTCAAAACAGCTCTGTGACTTTGCATATAGGCCTATTAACGGGTCACTGGCCTGACCCAGTTGATTTAACGATTCGTTTTGACAGCAGGCAAATGTCGTGATTTTTATCATAACTAGGTGTTCGACGAAAGAAAAATGAAATTTTTTGCACTTATATAGCGCAGTTTAATATAAAAAATGTTGCTGAAAAAAGAGTGTTACACGTAGTTCTTTTGACATTTACTTTACCGTACCATGGCATAGCCTACCCCGAAAAACAGGCAGACCTTTACAAATTCCTGTATCGATCTTGTAGTTGTGACAGCCAGCTAGCCATGGAGACATACAGGTAGACAGACAGAGACAGACAGGCAGACAAACAGATCTCTACAAAGTCGTATATCAATCTTTCACGTGCTGGACTTAAGCAATTCGCATCGTTACATTACACTACATCACTACATTCAATTACTTGACCCAGAAAATCGCAGAAACAGGTGTGGCCTAAAGGCAGGCAGGCAGACAGGCAGGCAGGCAGGCAGGCAGGCAGGCAGGCAGGCAGGCAGGCAGGCAGGCAGGCAGGCAGGCAGGCAGGCAGGCAGGCAGGCAGGCAGGCAGGCAGGCAGGCAGGCAGGCAGGCAGGCAGGCAACTACAAGTAGGCAGACAATGACGTATACGGACAAACTTACAGGCAACCAGACAAGGACAGACTGACAATGACACGCAGACAGACAAACAGACGTACCAGTCTGTACAGAGCCGTTTATCGATCTTTTAGTCGCTGGATTTCTGCCACCAGCCACAGTGCTTCGAAGCCGCGACACTTGACACAGCGAACAAAGGTAGGTCTCCCGCAAACATCAGCCTCCAATTAACCTATATCGTCATTGCAGGCAAAGGAAAGCGACGACGCTCAGCCAACCGAAACGTCACGCTTTGCTACTCATCTTCACTCGTCCCTTACTCATTTGGCTCATTTGTTCTGGCTGAAAAGTTATCGTTGTCCGCCCAATTAATGGCCTAATCGTACAACAGCGCACAGTAAATAATGGATTACGCTGTTGCTTTGGTCTAAGGCATAATAATTAGCCTATTGTCTCTCTTTACATAGCTATTACATTAGTTACACTGCTATGGCTGTTTTAGTGCTTAGCATAACATTATCTTATACATCACCCTATGTCATTATGTTCTAGATAATGCATTTAAAAAATAATAATAATATCTTTTCTTTAATAAGCGCCTGACGAACGCACTGCGCTGTACATTTACATGTTATGCAATTGAAATCTTAACTACTAACAGAACAGACAGCTTGCAATACAACGGCGCTAATAGCAGCCTACAAAGCATATCCACCCAACGGGGGCTCGAACTCGGTACCTCTCGGTCTCTGTGCCAGATGTTATCCAAAGCGCCACGGGCCCCCCTCATATATTAATTAATAATATAATTATTAATATTATTTAGATTTACATCGCATTATAATATTGCGTTGCAATTTGCGCTACGTAACTACGTCAGATGACGTTGTATTGAAAACAATGCATTCGACTTTCCTTGCATTTCTACTTGCCTTGCATATCATACCTGCTTTAAACTTGCACCGTTGCCACGCATATTTAGGCCTACTTGTCTTCAGTAGTTCAGTTACGATTATACTTTGAAATTCCACTTGCCTTAGATTTTCACACTTCTCATGCACATAATCGAATTGTCGGACTTTTGAAATTGCCTCGATTTCAATTCTAAAGCTCTGCATTCAACAAAAGAGCGTGACATCCCGTTTTAACGCCATCACTTAACATCACATTACCTGACACTGGACTGCATAAGTTACATGAGTTTAAAATACACCACTTAACATTACAATACATCCAGCGTCATATAGGGTCTCAGAGGCACTCTATAAATATTTGAGAGACTATATAAGAGAGACTCTTTAAATATTCAGCTATACACAAAAACATGAAATCATGTCGTTGTATCGCAAATCGCTTTCTGTTCTTGCTTAGTGAACCGGAACCAAGAGAACACTCAACGAACCGTGACCCTTCCGCAGAGCAGCCGAACCTTCGCTCTTGACTCCTCTCGTCATCCACCTGATAATCTGCCGCTGTCCGCCATTTCCCTCAACCGGAACAGCCATCTACTTCCGGTCAGTCCTTCATCCGGGAACATGTTCCTCTTCGAAACGTCGTCGATTGGGATCGTCTCGTTTGCCTGCGTTGCTCTGAACCTTGATTCAGTTCCTCTGAACAGAGGACATGGTAGACCACGCCTGATCAGGGACCTCGAAATTTCCAGGGGCCTGGACGAAGACCTAGAGGACCTTGATGATCCAAGTGATTTCGAGCAGGACCTTAAGGATCTCGAGAATAACATGGATTTTGAGGAGGACTTCAAGGACTTAGAAGATCCCAGAGACTTTGACGATGGTTTCAAGGACGTAGAAGACCAACAGTGGATCGATATCGAGACTGGATCTTCGAACGTCCTTGACGAAGAAGTGAGCAGTCTGCTGTTGGGTTCAAGGCCAGCGGGGGTCAGGAACCCAGGGTGCGTCAGTCTGCTGAGGACTCGATCGGGCGGGGGTTCAGAGGAGGGTGCATCCGGAATCCTCTCGAAGACCATACACGAATACCATCGACGGGTGAGGAACCCCGGTCGCCCGAGTCAGAATTCTGTGATGCAACGACCAAGTCTGGACTTTGACAAAATGCAGGTGGGTTAATTCGAGACAATGCACATTGCACAATGCAATACAACACAAAACAATACATTTCAATGCACCTGAAATTCATTACAATAGCTCACAGGTAACACTTTAACGCCTCTCACTTCTTACAAGGCTCTATATAGGATAAAATAAACAAACAAGCAAATAAATAAACATAGAATAAACAGACAAGCAAATAAACAAGCATAAAATAAACAGACAAGCAAATAAACAAACATAAAATAAAGAGACAAGCAAATAAACAAACATAGCCTACATACATACAATGCATACAAACATGCATACATTCAATTATATGACGCATTTTTGATCCTCTCAAAACGCTGCGATCTGAAGAAAGAGAACAAGCACTATTTTGCAAAGCCAAACAGTACAATACAAGCGTTACATTAAATCACATTATACCATATGTATATATTAAGTTTACAATACAATACAGTACAGACTTTACATTACAGTATGCGTGCAGCCTACTTCAATAACAATCATCCGATTAGCGTCCTTCAGGCCATCCATCCTTTTAATCAGACGATAGCTGCTGCAATGCTTTCGGCCATGACCTGACCTGACCTGATCTGACCTGACCTGGAATAGAAGCGCTCCGTGCGCATGCACCGGCGTCCTTATTGATCGACGTCATCGCCGCCGGTAACTGATTTTCCGAGCGTTTTTAATTATTAATTTCGCGTTCTTGTTCTCGTTCGGCTTTATCGTTCGTTGTCATTTGTTGTCGGCGATTCCCCCCTCTGTTGTCTAGAAGTGTGACAGACTGTTGTCCCGTTGCGTATTGATCGAATCGTCGACGACTGGCGAATTTTTATATTCACTCTGTCGTAGGAAAGCCTTCGCAACGTATTCAATTCAAATTGCTTTGAAAAACGGTCAATAGCCTGTACGCCATTTTCGTTAACCCTTTACCCTCCGTTCCCCAACCTCCGCCCGATCGTCCCCTTACCTCTCGCTTGCCGGTCGGTCCCCAGTGACATCCGAAGTTCTTTGACCGATCCATTTCGCGTTTACAACTGTTGTCGGTCGTGACAAATTGCCATCGTTGTTTAATTTTTCATTCTGCCGCCACCCATTAGCCGGTGTCATTAAATAGAGTATCCCCCATACATGAGTATCCCCCTTAGCGAAATGGAGTATTCGGTTTAGTTTGCATTTTAGGCGGTTTCTAAATGTATTCAGTCGTACTGTTTGGATTTATTGTACACATAACATTTTTAAATTGCGTATCTTTAGTTTGTACGTCGACCTTAGGCTAAATTAATTTACTTCGTTTTTGGTGATTTTGACTGGATTTTCGTCGAGGCTATCGTGAAGCGCATGACGATGGGGGATAGAATGGTTTATCCCCCCGGATACTCTAAAGCGGTTTATTCCATCCGGGGGGGGGGATAGCTTATGCTTTAGGGGGATAGAATATCTCGGGACACCGGCGCAAGCATTAGCATTGAGAACGGCTCTGGAATTGCGCTATAGAAATCGCTACAGAGAGTTCCTCCATGGCTTGCTCTCTTCCTCCTTCACGCTCTACTTCGTGTCCCGTTTCCTCTGTATTAGGCCCTACCTACTCTCTCTTATTTTTCTTGTTTTAATTTTTTCTGTTTTTGCTACGTTTTTCTCGACCTTTGTTTCTGGCCAGGTGGCGCTTCTTGTGCTTAAGCTAGAAATGAAGCGTTTACGAATTTCAAAACAAATTTTATTTCTAAATAGATGTGTGGTTATTTAATGAACATGATTACATGAATATTAGGCCTATATAAATATGGTTATTTCTTAAATGAATTTGATCCTTAAAAAAATATGACAGTTTCATCCGTAAATCAGATTATCGTATAGGCCTACATAAGTAAAACCTTTAAATGCCGGCCCTAACACAAAAATCAAATAATTTTGTAACTAAACCTAATTATTATTATTGGAAAAATAGAATTATTTCACAAGTAACAATGCTATGTATAAATACGGTAATTTCATTGCGATTTCATGAATAGCCTAAATTTGGCTATTTCATAGGCAAATCTACATATAAATAGCCTATTATCAGAGTTATTCAGTAGACCTATAGGCTATATGTAGGCTATACGTACAAATGTCTGTTAGAACTCCAGGCCTAAATTTCCGTGGGCCTTTTCGTCCACAAAAGAAATGAACCACTTGTCAATCATGTAATTGCTGGTCTGGTCATTTGTTGTTTCAAGCCAGCCTAACACAAAAATCAAATAATTTCGTAACTAAACCTAATTATTATTATTGGAAAAATAGAATTATTTCACAAGTAACAATGCTATGTATAAATACGGTAATTTCATTGCGATTTCATTAATAAATGTGGCTATTTCATAGGCAAATCTACATGCAAATAGCCTATTATCAGAGTTATTCAGTAGACCTATAGGCTATATGTAGGCTATACGTACAAATGTCTGTTAGAACTCCAGGCCTAAATTTCTGTGGGCCTTCGTCCACAAAAGAAATGAACCACTTGTCAATCATGTAATTGATGGTCTGGCCATTTGTTGTTTCAAGCCAACCGGATTACTTTTGTCAATAGATTCCGGATATTTTGGCTGAAGTCATGTGGTTGCTTCCCGTACCGTATTCACGCAATCTGACACTACAGCATAATTCCCGCTGAAACAGTCCGCTCTTCGTTCCTAACGAACACACTGCTGTTTCTTCCTGTTCCTGTTAACTCAACATTCTCGCCGCTTGTTAAGACGCACCCGTTTAAATCCCTTATACACAGCCATGACTGCTTTGGAAAGGTTCTTAAAATGCGCTCTATAAAGCCCAGATACATACACATGTACAAACATACGAACATTCATACCTATAGGCCTACATACAAACAGACATACATACCTATTTACATACATGTACAATTGTACATACGAACGCTCTGTATGCATGAATCCGAAGGCGTCCAAAGTCGCTGTACCTGGCACACTTTTTCATCGATAAAATCGATCGATAACCTTTACATCAGGACACACATTGAACGCTGCTGGTGCTTGACATCTCTTTATCACGCAGATTTAAGTCTTGCATGCTTGACTCTCAACTAACAACTAACCCCACGCCACTCCTGTTATGTCTGCAAAGCATATTAGCAAAGCGCTTGAAATCTATTCTGTTTGAACGGGGGTTCTCCTTGTTGGGTCGGAAGCGCTACTGATGAGCTTTTCTTTGAAGTTTCGCTCATTTGTGTTATGTTTTGTTGGCTCGTATTTCCCTTATAAAAGCGATGAATTCTCCCGTCGTGAATTGAGCAATGACATCGCCTACATCCACCTGCATTGTCTACGTGTTTACTTTGCTACTAACAACATATCGATGTGTGTTCATCAAACGGCTTAAGACCTATTCCTACCGACCGCTATCAGGGGTGCAAAAAACCAAACTTTTTTCAAAATGAAAATTTGGTTTTTTTGTTTTTTTGTTTTTTTATGGTTTTTTGGTTTTTTGGTTTTTTGGTTTTGAGATTTTCCTATTTCAGATCATAAACTCATTAAAATGGCATAATACCGTTCAAATTAATCAGATGCATATAAATGAAATTTACTAGAACAGTAGAACCGTAGAATGTCATAAAACGAAGTCAACAAAGACCATACAACAATTGCCAAGAGAGCTGAAGAGACGCCATTTTTGGCATTTATAATTTCAAAATTTGTAAAAAACCAAAAAACCAAAATTTACGGTTTTTTGTTTTTTTTAAAAAACCAAAAAAACCAAAAACCAAAAAACCAAGCCTTTAACAGCCCTGACCGCTATCACTCACCCACCAATGCTTATAATTCCTCTCTCAGCTGATGGACATATGGCTTGTTAACATATGCATCACTTACTTATTTACTTGCTTGTTTGCTTTTTCTTTGCTCGCGCGTTTCTCACTTACTTAGTTACTCTCTTACTCACTCACTTTCTCGCTTACCTACTTACATGCTTACTTACTTAATTTCTTGCTCGCACGCTTCCTCACTTAGTTACTTACCAGCCTGTATTTCTCGATAGATAGCCTATTCAAGTAATTCAACGCTGATTAGCTAATCGATTCTAATCGATTAGCTCTCGTCTGACCCTAATTCTAATTCTAGCTGTTTAGCAATTTTTTAGCTAATTCTAATCGATTGGATTTTTTGAAATTATGTTAAGAGCGAGTTAACAACTGCTGTGTCAAGCTACTTGATTCAGTAGGCCTAAATGCGATCAATTTCTGAAGTGGAAAAACGAAGGTTTCGTAAATCTAATGAGAGTTGCAGCTCCACGATATCGTTTGCAACAAGGACAACCATGCGAGCGAAAGAGACTATAGACCTGTAGGCCTACAGTAACCTGCTACTGTTACTTGCTTTGCTTTGATTAAAATTTGACAAATTCGTGCAGCTAATAATATGCATGAATTATCGAAATCTAACTTTAACTGCTGATTGATTAGCTGCTGCAGATTCTAATTCTAATCGATTAGCTACAAGATTTTGCTAATTATAATTCTAATCGATTAGCAGTTTAACTAATCGTATCCATCTCTGCTATGAAGACAGTTAATTTTGTCTCCACTTTCAACTTTTCCATTAGCCTAGCATTTACCATAAATGCAAAATGACCGCTTAATTTTCCACTCAAACGTTTCACCTTATCATTGTTCGCCATATTGGAACTCTGGAACTGGGCCGCTTGACATCATGAAATAAATAAAAAAATTAATCGATCAAGCTGAAATTAATCGATTCACATTTTAATTGATCGTTAAAATCCGCAACCCTAATATGTATGCATAAATCTAATTTATTGGAAATACTTTTTCTACAAACGGGTTTGTATATAATTATATGTAATGTACATTTATATATTAAAAATGTGTGTAAGTATAATCGTTTTATATAATCACAGAAGAGTACTTGCATGCACGTTGGCGTTATCTGTTGATATAGGAATAATTATGCGTATATATTTACAATATACGCATAGATATTAGTGAGATTATTAGTGTGTATATAAATATATCACATAGTTAATATCCATACAGATAATCGTTGTATATGAATGTATATATTAGCATAAAGGCCTATCAGTGTATAAATGCGCGTGTTGGCTAACAGAAAGATAAAAGTGGTGGAGATACGTGGATGAACTGGAGCGGAGGAAGGGAGACGGTGGTTGGGGTCATTCCGTCCATTGCATCGTTGGCTGCTGAGCCAGAGAGATGCCACCCGACTCTACCTCCTCTCCTGCTCCTCTTCATCCTCCTCCGTCCAACTCTTCCGCTGCCTCCTTCCCTTTGTCTTCCTTCCTACTTCTACTCTTCCTCCTCTTCCACCTCCTCCTCCTTCTCCTCCTCCTCCTCCGCTTCGTTCCTATGCGTCTGATGGATGTGCTGATTGCTTCCATAATCCATTTTCTCCCCCGGTTCCCAGAAGGGAAAAGGAAGGCCACCGCCCTCACTATATCAGTCGGTACTCGATGGATGGACGGACGGTCGGACGGAGAAACGGAAGGATGGATGGATGAATGGTTGACGAATGGGTGGATGACTGGTTGGATAGATCAATGGATAGATGTATGGGTGGATGGATTGATGGGTGGAAAGATGGATGAATGGGTTGATGGATGGGTAATGGGTAAATGGATTGAAAGAAGGATGGATGGGTGACTGGATGGATCTATGCAAGGATGAATGGACGGAAGGATGGAAGGAAGGATGAATGGTTGGATGCCTTCATGTATGTCCGGTTGGATGGGTGTATGGATGGACTGATGGAATGACTGATAGAATGTATGGATGGGTGTATGGATGGATGGATGGATGGATGGATGGACGGACGGACGGACGGACGGACGGACGGACGGACGGACGGATGGATGGATGGATGGATGGGTGTATGGATGGACTGATGGAATGTATGGGATGGATCATGGATGAATGGATGCATGGATGCATGGATGCATGGATGCATGGATGCATTGACGGACAGATGGATGGATGGACGGACGGATGGACGGATGGATAAATGCAGGGACAGACGGATGTGAGTTTGTGGGTTGATGGCTGACTGAATTGCCAACGCAGAGGCCAACTGCAGAGGCCAGCTACTAAGGCCATCGTGGTCCACTGATCCATTTCTGTCCTCGTAACCGGATCCAGGTTGGGTTTAATTCGATCCAGGTGGCGCGGAAGACGAGATACAGAAGCAGAAGAGACAGTGAGAGGTCGAAATGAATGTAGGATGGAAGGGAGGTAATTAGGGAGGGAGAGATGAGGAGAATGGAGTGGACGACAAGGAGGTCATGGAAGAGGTCACGGAAGAGGTCATGGAAGAGGTCATGGAAGAGGCCACGAAGAGGCGGACGATCCTTTCTTTCGCGCCGTCGTAAATCGTAAGAATAATATTGGCGCAAATTACCCGATGATGTGACAAGCGGAAGAAAGGAAGGAAGGATGGATGGAAAGAAGAAGGAATTAGCGAAGGAGGGAAGGAACGGAGGAAGAAATCCACGACGATGGAACATCAGAGTATATAGTGAGACATTCTTAAGTGATCAGGTATATACATACGTACATACATACATATACATACATACATACATACATACACACATACATACATACACACACATACATACATACATACATACATACATACATACATACATACATACACAGCCATTCACGCATACAGGCATTTATACATGCATTGAAGCGATGAAGAATTGAAGACGACGAGAACGCTGATAACAATGATCGCGATGACGATGATGACGATGACAATGATGACGATAAACACGCAATGGCGTTTATTTGTAGAGAACTTGTTTTGGTCATCGACACACTGAAAACGGCGTCAAGAGACCACGACTCGTCAGAATTCGGGTAAGTGCAGCCAAGCGGACACTAATTTAACAAGGAAGAAGATCTTACCACACCCGATGCGGTGCGCCAGCTCAGTTTAAGCTGGTTGCAGTGCGATTTGCCCTTTAACTGTGGCGCGGCATAATGGGGCTAATAGCAAGGTACGGTAGCAGATTTGGGGGTCGTTTGATGTCTCGGGAATGCATTCTGGGTGTTTTGGGATTGAAGGACAGACCTGGGAAGGGGGATATAGAGCAAGGCAGGGATGGGACGCACCAAGGAACAGATGGACGGATTAATGGGTGGGTGAGGGAGACTGATGACGAATTGACGGACTTATGCATGGGTGGACGGATGGACGGAAGGATGAATATTGTGTATGTGGTGTGCCTGCTTTGCTGCCTTTTCTTCTCCTCCCTTCCTCTTTTTGTACTCTTCTGCTCTTTCTTGACTCTCCTCTCTTGTCTTCTCCTCTTCTGTCTCCCCTCCATTACCTTCTCCTCTATTCTCCCCGGTATCTTATAGGACACTCTTTTTGCA
The DNA here is from genome assembly GCA_020284085.1 of Aporrectodea caliginosa. Lineage (NCBI taxonomy): Eukaryota > Metazoa > Annelida > Clitellata > Crassiclitellata > Lumbricidae > Aporrectodea > Aporrectodea caliginosa. The sequence goes on from JACEVL010005070.1 coordinate 1,253,407, forward strand.
CTTTTATGATCACACTTTCATGTTTGACATTATTTTTCTGGAAAGTAGATTCTGAACCTCGCGAAGTGATTGACTTGTTGGTTGGTTGATTGCTTGATTGATTGACTTGTTGGTTGGTCCGTTGATTGATTGATTGATTGACTGGTTAAACTTAATTCTTAACCAAGTTAACCAAAAGATAAGCTATTTCTTTACGTTACGTTACCGTAACTGAATCGAGGAAGAAAAGCTGCAGACATGAGCATAAAGTGCTCGCGACTTCGTTTTCTTCGCCTCGGTTTATGAGCACGAATGGTCAGCGTGGTCTTTCCACTGCCCGGTTCTCTTAGTGTGGCTGAAGTCGCCAGTGGAACAGAAATCCTTCTTATTCCCCTTCTGCTTTTCCACCTTCTCCTCTTCCTTCTGATAATGAAATTTACGATATAATTTGTAGTCAAAGTGATGTAATGTCTAGGCCTATAATATATGTTCTATACCTAATGCGAGAAACGTACCAAATGGGAATTGATGCAGGGCTCCATAGCTATAACACAGCTTCTACCGGAGCGCATCAACGTCATCTAATGACCTTCTAGCAGTAAACGTAATCGTAAACTTTGCAAAATACCCGAAGTCCTTTACACGAAGCCAGAAATAAATATTATGAAACTAGAATAACGAGAGTGAAAGCGATGTGCGATATGCGTTCAGAACCTAACAGATCGCTTCTGTCATCGTTCAAATCAGGGAGCAATTCCAGACCGCTCTCTGATCAACGCTGTCAAAGGCCAGAGATAAATCAAAGCCGAAGCGAGAGATGTGTTTCTGCCGCCTCAAAAAATCGCAGCAGAGATCAATAAAAAGCGAGTTTTTAGTGCGAAAATAATGTCTGGTGTAAACTCAGACACTATGTGACCGATTACAGAGTAGATTAGAGACTAGATTACAGGCGGTTTTAATATACATGTAGATAATCCCTCTGTTTACATTTGCTTTAGAATTCCTCGTCTTGTTATCGTCTAGTAATCTTGTCCATCATGTTAACTTACCCAACCACATTCACAGACATCATCGCTTGTAGGGTTATCTCCCGATGCCTTTGCATTTTGATACACCATTAATGCGAGCATTGTCCCATCTTCATATGCCTAATCTTCACATGCCTTATCTTCACATGCCGAAGAAGAAGATCAGTCCATTAAGCTAGCCCAGAAAGATAGCCATTCGTATGAAGTGTTAGCGACTTCATTTTCTTAGTCTCGGCATATAAGGGGGGTCTCCATCGCTGTCTCATCTTCCCAGCGGCAGTGTGCTGTCAGGGTACTCATTATCGGCTATGAATGTCTCATTAAGACCAACACAAAACACGGGCACATAATTATATAGCTGAGAGAAGCGCACACTCAGTGAAACGTCTAGTGATGAAGCACAATCAATGATGAAAGTATGCTCGACCTATAACTCACAGGTCCGGGGTTAAATTGCCCCTCCCCTCCTATGTCCCTCGTGGCTGGTACTCGCCGTCGACGGCTGATCGCGTGTCGCCGCCTAGCGAATGACGCAAAATGAAATCATCGTTACACGCTATCACAGACAGAAAGACAGACAGACATTTCTGTTCCGTTTATACTAGTAATTATGTTACAAATTGATTAACCGTTCGCATTACAGTAAAACTCAGGTCGCATTACACTTTCCCTTTAGGGGCCGTCCATAAATGACGTCACGCAATTTTTGGCCGATTTTGAACCCCCCCCCCCCTCGTCACACTTTGTCACAAAAAGTAAGACCCCTTGAAAAATGACGTCACAAAGCTCTGAACCCCCCCTAAAACCCAATTTCCATGGCGAAGCAAAATGCTATTTCGTGGAACAAATAGGGAGAGCATGCATATTTTAAACTCTAACGGTGACCAAATATTGAAATAATTAGAAAATTATTAATAATGGTGCCCGTATACATTAAAATAATAAAACAATAATGAAAATTTAATACTCACAATTAGTGCTGTCATTGTTAAAATTAAATTGTTGTTAATTGTTAAATGTAATTACATAGACCTGGTGTGACGTCACACCGCTCAGACCCCCACCCCCATGTCACACATCGTCACAAATTTCCGACCCCTCCCCCCTAGGTGCGTGACGTCATTTATGGACGGCCCCTTACAGATCCTGTTAACACTGACGCCTGCTGTTCGTCTATTCTCTTTTAGAGTCTCGGTCGGCTTTCGTCCGTCTTCTCTCAACGACATCCAGTGCACCAGTCGACCTCCGTGACCCTTGACCCTTCGGCCTTCACCTTCCGCTCGCTGTCCCTACGACATGGGCTCAAGATCGCCACGCCCACCGACCGACCGTCACGTGCTTTCTGAAGACGCAGCGCTCAACTGTGAAAAGTGACGTTGATGGGGGCGCTACCGTGTTCTGCGAGCGCTTCTTAATTTCTTCTATCTTCAGTGTATAGGCCTACGACGCGGCTCTTCTGTAAGTGTCACGGTCTTCTCCGAAGTCTGCGTCAACCATCGACCGCGGGGAAGGGGCCTCGTCGCTGTATTGGGTGCTACAGGTGAACGTGCGATAGCTGGCGTGGGACATTTACAACAAACTAACTACATGGAGAGTAGGCAACACTCCAAGTGGACACTGGAATTTTCCGGTTAAATTTATTATTATTATTATTATTATTATTATTATTATTATTATTATTATTATTATTATTATTATTATTATTATTACATAATCGAAAATTAATTTTTAGTATGGAAGTGCGGTCCAGAGGAATTAAGTTGATGATCAACTTAATTCCTCTGGACCGCACTTCCATACTAAAAATAACTGTTGATGGCGTTTCCACATTGCATAGATGAAAGACTAGATAAAATGCTATTTACCTTACCTTAATTTGTGGTAACGAGACGTACCTGATTTGAAGGGAATGAACTATCCTTAATTTGGACCATCCTATTTTAATCAGAGATAATTATCGCCTTACGGAGAGCATAGAATGACTGCTGAACGTTATCGAAGATTTGTATCGCGTGCTAAGACAGAGTCCTGATCTACAAATGGCACACCGCTCATTGAAAAGGATCTGTGCTATATACAGGCTCTTCGTGTTAAATCTGTAGTCAAAAATCGCAAAATTGAACTCGATAGCTTTACATACGTTTATGAGCGAAGCGCATTGGCGGCATTGCACCAAATTATTCACAAGCGCTGCATCAAGTTAGGTTGCCAAGAGATGCCGCACGAATATCAACAATATTATTCAACATCTAGATAAACATACAGACACACAGAGAAATTGAGTGTGCAGGACGGTCGACTGTGTTGAGGGAAATGAGGGTTGGACTGATTAGATGGACTTAGAGTTGAAAGGGAACTCTGACCATAGATAGCTAAAGGGTATATGGAAGAATTTATCTAGTCCAAGTATAATGTTTAGCTGATTCCAAATAGGTCTACTAGCCTATGTCAGAGGTGTATGTGCACATTTATCAGAAGCTGAATTAATTTCTTCAAAATCTCATAAATGCAGGAAATTAATAAATGTTTGTTGCACTCAATGAAAGCTGTTTTACTTAAAACTCAGATTTCCCTTAAATGTCACGGTTCGCTGTAACTCTGAGTCATTTAGAAGTTCACAAACGGCGCTACTTAATCACACGCGATTATAATAGTTGCACAAGGTATACATACACGATAGTAGTAATGGTAGTACCGTAGTAGTAGCAACAAGCATACATCAGTTATTTTAATTTTTCTGCGAGTTGATTTAGACTTTGGTGCAGCCGTTTGAAACGTTAACGGTTTATGGACGTTATAGGCAAGTCCTTCTAGCCTTGTAAGTTGCAACGCCATTGATTGATTCTTAATTGTGACGCTGGGCATTTAAAAGACAAATTAGGTCTTGAATATGTAGAACCTATACAAATATTTTACTACAACATACAGACATACTGCTGCTGTCACTACTAGTAGTACTACTGCTCAGTGATGTAGGACTCGAGTCCGGTCAAGGACTCGAGACCGATTTTTTGTGGACTCGGACTCGGACTTGGACTCGGATGGTCATGACTCGGACTTGGACTCGGACTCGAAGGCCCTGGACTCGAATTTGACTCGCTGACTCGGTTTCCGAGTCACAATTTTGTCTCGCGATAAAATATAACTTCTAGGCCTATACTTGCTTACTTACACTTTCAAAATGGGTGTTCTAAACTAAAGAGTGCATTAGATATCAAGGAGCTTTGAACGGGGATCGGGTGATCATACCCCACCCAGCCAGGGACGATATTCTTCGGCGCCTCCAGCCACATCGGAGTTAATGGGTGCAACAGACGGGCCCAAGAGGCCGTGACCCCCCCTTCATTCCCCGTGTATTACCTTGACATCACCACGGCCGTTAAGGAGCTGGTCTCACGCTGCAACATCTGCGCTCCCTATCAAACGGAGACCCTGAAAGAGTCTTTACTGACCCACCCGGCCCCATCCTGCCCATGGAATAAAGTTGGCATCGACATACTCAATTACTCATGCATCAGGCCTATCTGATAACGGTCGACTAGGCCTACCTCTCGGGATCGATTGTCATCCAAGGGTTTAGCCAACATCACATAGGCTCTGCGCCAATAGAATTTCTGGAGTTTGCAGCCACTGGGAATTCCAGCCAAGGCCAGTGAAGGAGAGTTGACCGTTTCCAGATCCCATCCGCGCAACTAGGCCAGCCGAATGGCACCGGACATTAAGCGATACAGTTTAGAAATCAGTTTCTGAAAGCGTATATTCTTCAATTATTCTTATAATTAAAATTATGGCTGAGGTCTACTCTCGACGTTAAAAATTGTAGCGTATGCTTATTATAAAATCTACGTTAGTTTCAACCATCCGAAAACCGGTGTTAAGCAGCATATAGGCCCAGAGGCAACTTGCAGTCATTGCTGTACGACTCCAACTATAGTTGAAAAGTTGACACAACGTCAAACTTTACAAGACAATCTACACCGAATGCACACAACATAATGAGTTGTACTTTTCACTGTTATCGTGCAGATGACAAATTATTAATGACGCTGATTAGGCATTGGTAAACTCCATTAATTCTTTCAGCATAAATTGTGCTGCTACTTTTCTATGCCATTTATATTGCGTGTTTCAGTGTATTTTGGTGTTCAAGGACTCGGACTTGGACTCGATCTTTTGTGACTCGGACTCGGACTCGAGCAGCTCTGGACTCGGACTCGACTCGGACTCGGCTTAGGTGGACTCGGACTTGACTCGGACTCGGCTTAGGTGGACTCGACTACATCACTGCAGTACTGCTGCTACTACCACCACCACCACTGGTACTATAACTACGCATATATAGCAGTGGAAGTAGTAAAGGCTACCAATTCCACTTCTAATAATAGTAGAATGAACGTCAGTCACGTGACTACTAGCTAGTACTATTATACGTGATTATTATTACCGTGAAGTATGCGGATCTCACATATGACCTATATTCCCATCATAGGCGGAGACTTGGTCTTGGGTTTGGGGGGGACCGGCGAAGGAGCGGCCGAAGGACGATCGGCGAGGCGCGCAGCGCCGAGCAGAGGGTTTGGGGAGGGGATGTGCCCCCTCCCCATGTAAATTTTTTTGAATTTCCACACTGTAATGGTAGCATTTTAAGCTGTCATCTGAACAAAATTGCTCTATAATTTGAGTGCTGATAGGAACCAGCTGTCACTCGTAGCTTACATGTAGTTTGACTGTTTGAGTCGTGTTTGAGTTTGGGGAGGGGATGTCACCCCTCCCCTACAGGGACGTCATTTCATTTTTTTCAGGGGGGGGGGCAAGAAAATTATGAAGACTCATATTAAAGAAAAACTTTGGAAGCCTCCACACCACTGTCACAATAAGAATACGATCATGCTTAAACAACTTAATAGGCTTATTTGCTCAACAAAGGAGCATTCCTGGTCCTTTTTTTTCTGCAAAATTTCTTATGACAATTCAAAATAAATCAATTCTTCAGACTCAATTAATGCTCAACAAAGCCAAATCCACAAGACATTAATGAGACATTATAGACCTTAAAAATTCTTAATCACCTTGAGTTGCAGAGGCTACTGTTGATGGAATAATTGTCAACAGTATATGGCAGAGCTCTGACACACACATTTGGAAATTGCCTTGAAGGATTGCACTGCGTTAAAAGTCCAACAGGTCCAGTGGTGCTAAATGGGTACATTCAAAATGTGCCTTATGTACAGAGGGTAAATGATGAATTTCTGTTATTGGGGTCAGCAGGATATTGCTTTGCTGAAGCTACAGCTTTTTCTGCCAACTCACTTGCAGAAGTGGTTAGATATTTTCACAAGAAATGAAACCTTTCTGCCAAATTTGATTAAATATGCATAACATAGGAAAACTTTGACTGTGAAATAAGTTCTATAATGTTAGACTGATGAATAGCAAATTAGCTTACCTTCACAGGTGTCAGTTTATTATTGATATTTACATCTACACCTACATGTAGGCCCTATGTATCATAAGAGTTCTATCCATTAGCCGCATCACCCGATCCAAACAAAACGTGCAGAGAATGACAATCCAAAATGTATATAATATACCAATGGGACAATCTGTGTGACTGAAAGGTTTTGGCTTAGGCAAGGGCTCCTGGCTAGAAATTTGATATAGGTCTACTGCAAAACCTGGTTTCATGCATGAGAGCCAGAATGTGGGTGGGAGGCTAGTTGATGAGAGATATCTTCCTGATGGTGAAGCTGCATGGGAATGTTGGGAAAGGGTCATATAAGGTGAGTATAATGAAAGAAAGCATGAACTTAGCATTGACCTACATCATGTAGAGGCTATCAGGGGCTATCAATCTTACAACTATGCCGTTGACCGGTACCTCTGTAGGCTCTCTCGGCTAGTCGCCTTTGACAGGCAACTCTGTGTGTTCTCTCGGCCAGTCGGTATATGACTCAAAGGCTGGATTGCCTGTTCGTCTCCAGTTACATAGTACTTCTATAGCTAAAGCAGACCTACTACAAATTTCATTTATATAATTATGTACATCTTTCTAACTGTCTCGGTACCTCGGGCTACGTGCAAAGTGCATACGAAGAGGTAGACAAAAATCAATGTACTTAGAAAACCACAAGTGAATATATTAAGGGCTGCTGTCCTAGACTCCTAGTGACGAATTAAGTTATATTATTTCATCAAATGCACTGACATACATATAGTTGATTTTTCAGGGGCGGGGCAAATGCCACACCTCTGCCCCCCCCCAAATTACGTCCCTGCTCCCCTATCTAAAATTTTTGAATTTCCACACTGTAATGGTAGCATTTTAAGCTGTCATCTGAACCAAATTGCTTTATTATTTGAGTGCTGATAAGAACCAGCTGTCACTCTTAGCTAACATAATTATGTAGTTTGAGTCGTGTTTGAGTTTGGGGAGGGGATGTGACCCCTCCCCTATCTAATTTTTTTGAATTTCCACACTGTAATGGTAGCATTTTAAGCTGTCATCTGAACAAAATTGCTTTACTATTTGAGTGCTGATAAGAACCAGCTGTCACTCTTAACTAACATGCAGTTTGAGTCGTGGTTGAGTTTGGGGAGGGTTTGGGGAGGGATGTGACCAGTGGCGTAACCAGGTCTTCCATAAAATTACGCAGTTTTGAAGAACTGTGAGGGGAGGGGTCTGGGGAGGGGGCTGTGCCCTCTCCCCAGGGTAAGAAAAATTTTCATTTAGGGGTTTGTAATGGTGCATTTTGGAGACCAACTTTTGATTCAAAGTAATAACATTTTACATAAGTTCTTTGGAAAATTATAATTATAATTTCATAATTTGATTTTTAAAATGGGTTCAGCTGCAAAGTCCCAGCAACCAACGTAGACTAGAAACAGACAGACTCATCAAAGCAATTAACTAAAGCATATGAAAATAAATTTATTTGTTGGTTTGTATAATGGTCCATTTTGGAGACAATCTTTTTGGGTAAAAGTAATAACATTTTACATCAGCTCTTTGGCAAATTATGATTGATTCATTCATTCATTACAGAGATTTACATAGCGCCCCTTCAAGATTATCTACTTAGGAGCGCATCCGACCCAACTCCGAAGTCCGAACAGTCTTGAAGTTAGAATAGAACGTGATCTGAAGGGCTCTCGGCATTAGGCGTAGTGCCAAAGGAAGCCCATTCCAGATTGCAGGCCAGCAACAGAAAAAGCACGGCGCTGCAGAATAGAAGTCCGCGACCGGGAGACAAGAACCTCAGCCTGCCTAGGCGAACTAACAGGGTCTCCGTGGAGTGGCCCTTACGAAAACCATATTGAAAAGTCGGCAGCAAATTGTCCTTATCAAGATACCTTAACATATACAGAAACCAACTTCATAAAGCTGCTGCTTTACGAGTGTCGCAATAGTTTCGCCAGTGGTGTCAAGCGTTGGGAAAACTTGGGATGACAGTTAGGCCCTATAAATTGGTCTTTTGCCACATGCTGAGAACCGGGTTGTTCACGCTATCAACATATCGTATAAGCTAACCGATATCTGTTCTGTGCTCGCATCAAACAATAAAGTGTACAACCTAGCCGCACGACATTCTGCCACAATAATGTCTCGAACTCACAGGCCACACAGGTGGATCAGCTGATTTTTGAATCAACGGACTTATGTACTGGGTTTTGCGTCGACCAGATGACATTAGCTTACGATGATTTAATCTATAGTGTCGGTCTGTGATCGAAATTTCAGAAGTGCCACGAAATTTGCAGTCTTCACTATGTCGGCGAAGGGAAATGTTTTACTGACTGTACAGTAATAAAGTCTGCACATTAGAAATTCAACGAATAATAGTAATCTAGAATGTCAAAAAGTAATCTAAACGGTTAAAAAAATTTGAGAGCTGCTAAAATCTTTACGCAGTTGCGTAATTGCGTAATGCTAGTTACGCGCCTGGATGTGACCCCTCCCCAGTGCTAAAATTTTTTGAATTTCCACACTGTAATAGTAACATTTTAAGCTGTCATCTGAACAAAATTGCTCTATTATTTGACTGCTGATAAGAACCAGCTGTCACTCGTAGCTATTACTATTATATTCATGAAATATTTCAGAAATATTGGGGGGATATAAGCAGCTCCGTCCCCCCCACCTCAAGTTTTGGGGGGACCGTCCCCCTGTCCCCCCCTAAGTCTCCGCCCCTGATTTCCATATGGTACCGTAGAGATTCCATATTGGTCCGATCTAATGCCTATTGAAATGTTGGCATGGTAGGTCTAGGTATACTCCCTACTATGTGAACAAATCTGAGCCAGTTCGCAAGTGAAAAGTACTGTAGCTAGACATCCAGATGTCTGCTAGCCATGTTGCATTACATTAGCGCATATCTAGAGCACATCACTGAATAGCTAGTACTGTAAGAGGCGCCTTACAAATTCTCAGATACGATACGATACATCGCAATTAACGCTTCTTTTTAATCCATACTGAAGAACATTAACATACTGAAACTGTATAAGCTCTCACTTCTCAGTCACACCGAAGAAGAAGAGTTGATTAGGATAGCTCGAGAGGCAGCCACTCGTATATGAAGTGTTAGTGCAAATATAGCCTACGGTCGTTGTAGAAAAACTTCTACATTTCATTTATTTCGGTAGAAGTCACTACAGTGAAATAATAGCTAGTGTACAGTGTATTGTCATTCGGCAGAAGTCGCTGCTGCAATAGAAAAGTTTCAGCGTGTAATCGGTACGAGTCGCCTTGCAGTAGCTATCCCGATGATGAAGAACGGTCTCTGAAACTAGTCCTAGGACAGCCATCGGTATGAATAGTTAGCGATTTCATTTTTCTTAGCCACGGCATTTGAGGTCAGGTGGCCAGTTCTCTCCCTCGCCGTCTCATCTTCCCACCGACAGTATGCGATCAGTGTACTCATTAAAGCTGTTGGCATGGGGTGCATAAATCTTGAAACAAATTTCGGCCCTGGCGGGGATTTGAACCTCCGACCTCTCGGTTGACAATCCAGCACGCTAACCAACAGTGTTGTTAAAAGTATCGGGGGAAATGTACTCAAGTAAAAGTAAAAGTAAACAGGACTTTTCTTACTTAAGTAAGCTTAAACGTAAAAGTACTCATCGCAAATGATACTTTTGTAAAAGTAAGAAGTATTCTTTGAAATAATACTTTTAAAGTAAAAAGTAAAAGTACGGAGTCTTGTGTCTATAATTCTAATTCGATCAAATTATTTACTTTCAAGATGACTAAATTCTGAAAATTCTTGTCATTCAATCGAGGTTGTTTAGCCTATGGTTTATTGTTATAGCCTACCGGAAAAGCTAAAAAGGCGTTCGACTGCAGGAAGTGGAATGCGAGAATTGGACAATCAGGGACTAATATAAAATAGCTCCTTCAAATCAGACCAGGCTCACCTGCTAAAATATGCATTCTCGCAATTTTTAGTAACGAACATTGTAACGAATATTACGCGAATTGTAACGAAGTAAAAGTACTGAATAATGGGTTAAATTTTACTTCGTTAAAAGTAAAAGTATTTCAGTTTTGTGATACTTCGTTAGGGCCTACCATGGGCGCCCGCACGTTGGGGCAAGGGGGGGCACTTGCCCCCCCCCCTGGATTTTGAATCAATGTATGTAAAATTAAGAATATTAGTAATTTTAAATATTTGAAATAGGTTATTCTAACATTTCGTTGTTTTATTGGTGACTTATACAAATTGCACACTGAGGTAAAGACACCGGATCATCAGTTAAACAGCATGGCATTGATTTATTATAGCATGTCTATAGTGACGGGTGGTTTGACACCGCTGACACATGGCTAGCGAAGTTAATTACGAGTGTATTCGATGTTTCGTCCGTGTAGGGTTGCCCTCCCCCCCCCCCGGTTGCGTGGGAAGGGCGACGGGCGACTGAGAGAACAAAGGCATGAGTATTTAAGCTGCTTGCAAAGAGAACATTTGAACGCATGCCTATATAGATACATAATTTTATGGACATATACAAAATTACATATGTATATATATGAGACACACATCTGTGGGTGAAATCCAACTTAATATTTTGACACTTCAATCGCATGGTATCTTATCTGGACATCTATAAAGCGCCTTGCGTAGTCTGGACTATTCCAGAGGTGCTGTCAGTGAGGAAGCCCCGGGGAAAGAGAAACGACTTCAGGGAACGAGTAGCAGTGGATGAGACCCCAGATATTAGCTTAGGCCGCAGAGTTGGGGGAAGGTCGAAAGGTTCCATGGACTTGGCATTAATGTGCTGATAGGATAGGACAAAATAATGAGGGTGGGGATAGACGTGTCTGTTGGCTATTAGTGGCTGTTGTGACTTCTGAGACTTTGGAACAGGCGCAGAGTTCCATTTGCATTCATGGAATACAACCTGCAAGTAGAACCATAGTACTTAGTCGTCCTGTACCGTGGTACTGGAAGAATAGGCTGTTCACCATACCTGAGACATTTACTTTAAAAAGTACTATTTAACTTAGATTGCTGAAAGTCATCAATTCTGGCCGCAGGTCTCAACATAGCAGGCTTTAGAGACATACTTTGTGGACATCATGCGGACATGCTAGCTTTGTGATATTACAAGTAGGTTATATTTCGGCTACCTTTTGTAAATGGTGAGTGACAATATTATTCTGAATAACGTACTTTACAGTTATCTATATTCATAACTAAGTTTAGTTACAGAAGGAAGTAAATTTTCCTTCGATTTAGTCTTATAGACATAGTAGGCCTAACCCTTTGTTCTCTGTCTAACGAATTTGTGTCAAAAATTCAGTAAAAGAATTCAAACTGACTATGTAGGTTGCTCAGGATGACTAATTGCAATTGTAAGTGCTCATCGATATAAAGCCTTTTAAAGGTGCTCACGACCTGACTTAAGAAGACCACAATCGAATAGAATGTACGTAAATTATGTATGTATATATGATGTATGTATGTATGTATGCGTGTATTTATGTATTTATGTATGTATGTATGCATGTATGTATGTATTTATGTATGTATGTATGTATGTATGTATGTATGTATGTAAGTATGCATGTATGTATGTATGTATGTATATATGCCTTCCAAAATGATTTTTGTGCCACATGGTTTTGCCCCCCGGCAAAAATTCCTGCGGGCGCCCATGGGGCCTACAAGTAAAAGTACTGAAACTTTTACTTAAGTACAGTAACGCGTTACTTTTACTTCGTTACTGTACAACACTGCTAACCAATAGACTATTGCGCATTCCAGTTAGCCCAATGAACCGTCAAAATAAGCGCGAAATTGGGTCATCTCAACGAATTAGGCAAAATTCTACACTATACTGTAAAACGATCTAATCTAAGGACTTCTATTGCGCTGTATAATTTCCAAGAAATCATTCGAGTAAAATAACATTGAAATATCACAATTCACTGTAGACACCCTCGGATCAAAATCCGATAGATCAGAGAAAGATGCTTAAACCATGCAGCAACACTTGTCCAACCATGGGAACACACAGCATCTAAATCAATGAACGTCAGTCACGATTGTGGAAAATTGGACGACTTACAAATGGCATTTACAAGGTCATCGAAGCACATACAAGATGCACATGTTACGATCACATTACAGGCACATCCAATTACTGTGCCATTAACCTGAAGATTACACTGTAGGCTTACGCAGTTTAACATGTCGTTCTGTTTAAGCCGTTGACGTACCGTATACAAATGAGCTGTAATCAACTTGTCTTGGACGGCTTTATTAACATATGTATGCATCTGGGCCTATAATCATATGTATAAAAGTATGAAAACACGGTTTCCCGCTCGTCACGCCGGCGCCCCGGGTTCGCTTCCCGGTCGGGTCGGTTTATCAGAGATTAATTTCTCGGATCTTTACTGCGGGTGGCTCGGTCGCAATTTAAACGTGGAGTACGAGGTTGCTTTCTGCCTCCGACACTAATCATCTTCGATATGAAAAAGTGTCGTTAAGCCGAAACAATTTTTATTTCATGAAAACACGCAACACAGCACCTTTTCAGTACCTCTCATAATATTTCATATATGACCAACTGGCCAAAGGACATATATTTCCAAGGAAAACTGCCAAAAAATTATCAATTCACTTATTTTTTTTGTTTCTTCAAAACTTTTTTTTAAATATAAGGATTCTTCTACAGAGTTTCATGTTAAACGTTTAAGCATTGTTATCCACCTTTCTTGGCTCTAACCACAAGATTCTAATCTAACAGAAAACTTTCAACTGTGCAACATCAGGAACAACCATGAAACATCAGTTGTCCCGTTCACGCATTAACTCGTCCACAATGACACTTGTACCAGGTGCATCAGGCACTTTGACTTTTCCGTCAATTTCAATGTTCTCCGATAGCGATTTCGATGTGATATCAATCTTGTGAAAGCGCATCAAGTGGTATCGAAGGTCGACCTTGTTCTTGTAGCTCTTGCTACAGATTTCGCAAACGAACGGTTTTTCTCCTGTGTGCGTTCGCATGTGGCGGTTCAAATGCTGTGACTGCGCAAATGACATTTCGCACACCGTGCAGACGAATGGCTTAACGCCGGTGTGGGAACGAATATGAATTGTGAGGGTATTTTTGGAGATGAACTGCTTGCTGCAGATATTGCACTTGTACGGCTTCTCACCCGTGTGAATTCTATTGTGAACTATAAGGCTAGCTTTGCTGGTAAACTGGTTGTTGCAGATTCCGCAATTGAACCGTTTTTTGTGGCTGAGTGTCAAGTGTTGTTTCAAATGTTGTTTCAGGTGTTGTTTCAGCTGACCTTTGCTTGGAAACGAATTCGAACAGATGACGCAGTCAAACGGTTTGATTCCCGAATGTGTTGTGAGATGCATCATGAGCGTACACTTTTGAGCGAAGCCTTTCTGGCAGACGCCACAAACGAATGGCCGTTCGCCAGTATGGATATTCATGTGAAGCCGAAGCCCATAGGACTTTGAAAACTTCTTACCACACGTTTCACAGTGGAACGGCTTCTTCCTGTGTCCTTTTAAGTGTTCTCGGAGCGAGGATGCCGAGATACAGTTCTTTCCACACAGATCGCAAAGGTAATTCCTTGGGTTCTTAATAATTGAGTTGAACTCGACGAGCTGACTGATTTGGTGCACTTCAAGAGCATGTTTCTCCATTTCGGCCTTACTTCTCTGCTTGCAGCTGCAGAGATCACACTCGAATTCGTTGTGGTGTTGACTCACGTGGTCCATAAGCCCGGTCTTCCGGGTGAATCCCTTGCCACAGAAATCGCAAAGGAATGGATGATATCCGGTGTGAAGATATTGGTGTCGCTGCATATTTTCCTGCAGCGTGAAACGCTTTCTGCAGACTGGGCACTCATGTGGCTTTTCACCTGTGTGTCGCACCCTGTGGGCTTTCAGGCGCTGAGGCGAGATAAAGCACTTGCCGCAATCATTGCATTTGTGGTTCTTTTTTGGGTAGATTCCAAGGTGACGTTTAATGTGATGCTTCAGGGTCTTTCTTGAACTAAATCCATGGCCGCAGTAGTCACACACATTGCACTGGTTCCTGTGATGCTTTATCTTGTGCCCAAACAGTTCATTTTCATTTGTGAATGTCTCTGCATTTGGCTCCGTGCAGTGCTCACACGTGTATGTTTGGCTGCTGCTGATACAGGCTTTATATGCTATCTCTTCAACACCACTGGGTCCCAGAGTCCCTTCAGTGGGTGATGGATCTACCAAATTCAAAATATCTCCTTTACTTTTGGGATTTAGTTCTCCATTGCCATTGACAATCGCCTCATGTATACCATAACTGTCTGAATCCAAAGTATTAATCTTTCCTACATTCTGATCAAGCAGAAGGCCAACCAGCAAGTTGTTCAGTTCTTGTGAAACAGTGCCAGTAGAATAAATAGCTGGGGCAGGTGTGTTCAGATACACGAGGAGTGGCTCTAGAATCGAGAAAGCTGGTCCCATAACTGGATTTGTCACAATGGTGCCTGTAGGAACCACAAGGGCATTGCTTGGCATTCTTTCCGTTTTGCTGTTCTTGTTTGCGTTTTCCCTGTGCTTTACTTTGTGCTGCTCTTGTTCCTGGTTTCCTTGTCCTTTATGATTTGCTAAAGTGCTCAGTCTGCTCGCCTCCGAATCTCCCCTCGTATGCGATGTTCTACCATCATTTGGCGCAACATCAACGATCATCACTTCGCTAAATGCTTCTACAGATGAAGGCTTTTTGTCCACAGACCATTCACAAGATGCTTGTACCTTCTGTATTGAGTCTTTGAATCTGGTCTTACTGTCTACATCCTCTGCCTTGACAGATTTTGACGAAGTTGGTGTCTGCTTGGCACTCCTGTAATCACAACCAAAATTTCCACTTGGCAATGTCACAGAATTTCACTTTCAATGCACTTGCCTATCACCAGTTGCTAATTAATTTAGGAAAGAATAAAGAACAGAACAGAAAAAGGAATCAAAACAAAAGAGAAGAAAACTTAAATGTTCCAGTAAAGAAAAGAAGAAAAGGACAGTAAATATCTGAAAGCACATTCACATGATTGAACAAGGATATGATGGTGGGCCACGGCTGTAAGGGCCATGAAACTAAATTTTCTGATATAATAACAACAATAATACTAATTATAATAATACAATAGTAATGTGTCGGAGCTGGTCGACCTTTTCTCAACTGTCTTGGTCTTGAGAGACAGACACAAAATTCAGTTTGTTTCCAACGCCTCTCCATCTCCTTCCACTGCCAAACAGCTGTTGCCTGTTAAGGCTACTTTCCAGATAGTCCCAAAACAAAGATCTACTACCATTGAACTCCTAACCAATTTTTTTATTCATATATGTTTTTTACTCCAAAGAATACACTATACGTTTTTTATTCCTAAGAAAACACTATGGAAATATTACTATGACTGTATTCTGAACACGTCTAGAGCATCTCTTTCAAGACCCCTATCTGGGCTGATAAGGCTGAGGCAGGCACATTCGATTAATCTGCCCTGAGCCCAATTCTTTATGGAATGTGTCTAAAACAGTAGTTCTTGACTTTTTAAGCTTAGGAACAGCAAAAACTGCATGATTTTGTTAATTGCAATAATTAATTTTCCAATAAAAAGCCAATTTAACTTCCATGGCACCAATGTAATGCTTCAGCCCTCAGTCATTCGTTGCTACTAAGTGAAGTCGCTGTGCATACCACGTACACATACCAGTCAAATACCTAGAGACACAACTGGGAAGACACTGAAATGCCCCATACAGGGAACGAGTCTAGGAAAAGCTTGGCTTTAAACTCCAAAGGCCAACACAGACTCTGCAGAGTCAACCTTAACCAGAAGAGTTTGATCCAGAGTCTGGGGTCAGCAATGAAAAAGGCATGCTCAAACTTAGAGAACCACTGGTCTACACGGTCTTTCTGAGTAAACAAGAAGTCCAAAGCCATGCCACTGGCCACATCCAGTGTTTGACTTGTATGGTGGGGTGAAACAAATGGTAGCGCATGGATGGGGAATTTGAGGTGACAATACATGAGGTAACACAAACAGTAAGTCTCCTTGTTACGTACTGTATCACGATACATTTGTAAACATCACGGTATATACATTACCCTGCCTGCACGTATGAAAAACCCAACTTGCCTCACAAAAGTCATCTCGCATTCATGCAGCTTGTGTAGACTGAGACCCAAGTCTGACAGTTTATTGAACAGCATTGACAACTGGTCCATCTGAGAGTAGACTGTGGCCAGTAATAGTTTACCCGTGTAGACGAAATGCACAGCAATCTCCAACACATCAAATTCAACTTCCGGAAAGCAGAGATGGTAAGGTCCGGATGAAGGCTTTTCCTCAATGGCCATCAGGAAAACAGGGCTGACCGCAGCCAGTAAGGCACTGTGTGCCTTCAACTCCCTGCCACATTTTGCCACCAGGACAGCATCACACAGGAAGTCATTCTCCTGGTATTTCAGAAGGGTCTCTGCAATGTTCATGAAATGCTCGCTCCTTCCAGCCATTTTTAAGGGAAAGTTACATTTTTCACCTAAAACAACATTAACATCAGACTTAGCAAAGCAAAATTCAAACATCTAAACAAGGTGAAACACCAAATGAAACAGGGTGGATGAAAACCTCTTCTCCATGGAGAAGACAGGCCATTAGTGTCAAGCGTAACAGAGCAACCAGTTATATGACTTCTCCTCTGCACTGTTTTAAAGTAAAACCATGGATTCACATTAAAATAACTTTACAAAATTTTCAGAGTTCAAGACTACCAGCAAACAATCTACTGCAACAGGAATTTTAGGTCCACTTCCACACATGTGCCACCAATACAGAGCAACATTCCCCATTGCTAAGCCACATTTTGTATTAATAAGATACTGACATTGACAAATTTTTAATAACATGCAAATTGTCATCCAAACTATGAAATTAAAACACTTAAATACTTGTATTAGAAAACAATGACCAAGAAAATGAGAAAAAAGATTAACGCATGCGAAATGTGGATATGGAGGAAGATGCAGAGAATATCATGGAAAGAGAAAAGGACCAACGATTGGGTGCGCATGAGTATCGGAATTGAGAAGGAAGACACTACAACAAACAGTGCCAAGAGCAAAGTTGAGGTTCTTTGGTCATGTCATGCGATCAGATGGATTGGAAAAGGAAATGATGTTAGCATATGGAGAAGGAAGGAGAAAACAAGGACGACCAAGGAAAAAGTGGATGGACGAGATACATGAAACAACTGGAATGAATTTGGCAGAACTGAGAGATGCGACGGCGGACAGAAGGAAATGGAGAGGCTTGATCATGACGGTCGCTAGAGTTCAAGGAACTGTCAGCACAAGGTAACAAGGTAATTAGAAAACATCCATTCTCATGTATTCACCCATCCAGTCAAAGATGACACTTTAAAGATTCAGCGTTGGTCCTCTTACTTCTACAACTTTTTCAAAACTCTGTAACCATGTGCCAATTCCTGATATTAAATGAACCAGCTAGCAGTTGCGTACGACAGTCATATTAGTAGCAGTAGAAGTATTAGTAATCATAGTAATAACAGTAGTAGTTGTAGTGGTAGAAGTAGTCTTTTTTATTCAATCGTCATAAACCAGTCATTCAAATAAGTGCTTTAACACTTTAGCGACAGGTGTGTACTAAAGGTGACGGGAAACCAACGCAGTTCATCATTAAAGTGTTAAAGGATGATTTTGACTTGATTTGCACCTCTGTCAAAACAAAGCAACGTCATTACAACCTAAGAACTCAATTTCAAATGCCATCGCATTCTGGTGTCAATACATATTCCCTCGTGAAATGGCCAGGGAAATCTAAAACTCTAATATTAGGGGAGTTGATTGGTTTCAGTGCTCAACTTGTAATGCAGAGGGTGCAGGTTCGAGCCTGTTCTGTGATAGATGGCTAAAGTGTAGGACCTAAAGTGTAGGACCTTGAGCAAGTTCCTCAGACAAATAGACCTGACACTAATGACTGATGCTTAGTCAGGATGCTATGTACTTTTTAACTGTGTTCATAAGATGTCTGTACACCAAAGTGCAATTAACAATTGGTTAATAAAGAATATACTTACTTACTTACTTTTTACTATTAGATAGTAGCATTTGATGATGATGACGATAATAAACAATGCTTGTACACATAATAATAATAATGCTTGTAGTAATAATAATAATAATAAAAGTAGTAGTACTAATAATAATAATAATAATAACAACAACAAACACAACAACAACAACAGAACCCTGTGTAGCAATGTCACCACATGCTCAAACGGTTGGAGGCCGACTGCTTCAGTTATAACAAGTGCCTCAGATTAAGGCTTGCACAAAAATAAAGGTTGACCCATTTACGGTGTTGGTTATATTTGTCTGCAGTATTCCATTGCATAGATATTCAGTGAAAAACTTTTGGTTTGCAGTCCACAGAGATGGTAATGACATTAAATGATCACTTTCAGTAATGCTGCCACTTCCAAGTAACATTCGTATTGTTTGGAAGCAGTTTTGCCATTGGACACATGGCTACTACAGTAGATCCCTGTATTTACTAGCTAGCATTTCGATCATGAAACAAAGTAGTGTTGAAGCTACTGATTGCCGATTCATCAGGAGTCAGTCCTTGCATTTCTCCACTTGTGTACTCAACACGCTGTGCAACGTATATTTCATCAATAATGAGGACTGTCTGTTCATATTCATTTATTGGAATAAATTCTTTGCGAAGATTAGCTCGAACCCATTTTTGGCATAATTCAGGATTGCGAATCGGTAAACATGGAATGTTATTTATATATTCTCATCTTCAAGTACGAACCATTGTCCAGTCCAGTCCCTCAATTCAAACGCCAAGTAACCTTCTTGAGAGTGGTTGTTGAAAGCAATGTTTTGTTTTTGCAGAGCCGCATAGGCAACTGGACTAGCAGCATAGATCATATACATGTGAATAATTACAAGCACAGGTGAATATACATGACTAAATTTACTCAGAGACAGTAACTTTAGCTGTACAATTATAAAACTAATCTAAAGTTCTGTGCTCATGACTCTCATCGCACAATCTATCGATAGAAGTTTTCAGCAGCTGTACTGGCACTCTCAGGATACAATCAATGGACCTGGAATTCGGACTTTCAATCCATGACTTGATATGAGCCATTAGATTAACTTACTGTGATGAATTGAACTATTGACCAGATCGACATACTGTGATGATGGAACAACTTTGTTGTCCACTGTAAGACTTACCGTTAAGTCAGCTTTAATCGTAATGCTGCTAGTAATATGAGGTACATTATCTGTTTTCCAATAAGATATATTAGAAGACCCTGCTGAAAAATACAAGTCCTACTCCTAATTTCCTAAAGCTTTCAGGCAAAGTTGTCTCACCTCTTAGTTGCTCCTCAATTTCTGTTAATGTGAGGTTAGAAATGTCGTCATGCTCCAGAGAGGACTGTTCAAGACTTTCTAGTCCCTTAACTGCTTCTTGAAATCTGTTTGATGATGTGGCTCTAGATGATGCCCTTGAAGCTCCTTGTGCTTTCGAGAGATAAGTGGGTGCATTGAAGAAAACAGAAGGAACAGCATCATCCTTAAGAAACCTTTTTTTTGGTTTATCAGACACTGCAGCATTCTTCTTCTGTCTGGCAACATTTGTGTCATGCCACTCCTGTAGGAAGTCACTTTGTTGGAAATGAAGTGAACAGAGTTTCGAATGTTTACTTGGAATAAATTCTTTGCGAGGATTAGCTTGAACCCATCTTTCACATAATTCAGGATTGCGAATTGGAAAAACATGGAATGTTATTTTCTCTCCATCATCGCCAACACCTGAGCTACTTTGATAACCACTCTTACAGCCAAATCCTGCACACTTATTCACCATTTTGCCTTCGTACACAGTAGTAAACAACAGTTAAGTAATGTAATGATGATAATCCAGTTAAGCAGAATAATGAATAATCCGCCTGAAACCGAAGATAATCCAACTCGTAAAATGAAAATCTGCTGAGTAGAGTACTCAGATAATCCAAATTACAAAAAGATAATCTAATCGTCTGCAACCTATCATTGTAGGCATAAGCAATACGGGGTTAAACCATAGTTTTACGTTGCTAAATTAATACCATGTTTTCAATCCGGTAGTTTATGTTACTAAACTAATACAATGGTTTTTAATTCCGTAAATAGAAGCTGGATTGATGAAAAAATTCTTGATTAAATAGGTTGGATTGATAAAAATAATTCCTAGATAAATAGAAGTTGGATTGATGGAAATAATTTTTTGTGCAAGCAGAAGTTGTACTGATGGAAATAGTTTCTTGTGAAACTAGAAGTTGAGTTGCTTAAAATAAGACTTGCGTATATAGAAGTTGGATTGATGACAAGTTATCATGGACATTGGCATTAAAATGCCACACATATAAATCAATTAAACGACATGCTATAAAGCATATATAATAAAGAACACCAAAACGAAAAATTAAGAATTTTTGCATTAAAATGGAAGTTGGATTGATGAAAATAATTCTTTGCATAAATAGAAGTTGGATTGATGACAGTTATCATGGACATTTATCCACTTTAAAAGCACCAGAACTGTTAAAAGGTTTCTGATATAATAGTTAATAATTTAGCAATGTATTTTCTTGGGAAATAATTTAGCAATTGATGTAAACTACAGTTTAATAGTCTTTGCTTCAACAGAAGCTGGATTGATGAGAATAATTGTTTCTGTAACTTGAAGTTGGATTAATGATAATCTTTGATAATCTTTGCTTAAAACAAGTTGGATTGATGAAAAATATTTGTTGCTTAAATAGATTGATGGAGATTTTTTTCCTTAAATGGAAGCTGGATTGATGAGTTATCATGGACATTGGTAGACTGCTTACTTACCAACGCCAAGAACGGATGAAATTAAGTTTTCGATTCAATAGAAGCTGGATTGATGAAAATAATTGTTTCCGTAATTAGAAGCTGGATCCATGAGAATATATCTTAGCTTAAATAAAAGTTCTATTGATGAAAAGTATTTCTTTCGTCAAATAGAAGTTGGAGTGATAAAAGTAATTTTTCCAATTAAATGGAAGTTGGATTGATGAAAATTTCTTGTTGAAATGGAAGCTGGGTTGATGATAGTTAACATGCACATAGGTAAACTGCTTACTTACCAACGTCAAGAACGGCATTGAAGACATTACAATAATTTAGCAACGTAAACTACGACTTTACCGGAAACATTTATTTCCATCGATCCAGATTCTATTTTAAGTAAAGAATTAGTCTCATCAATCGAACTTCCATTTAGGCAAACAATTATTTAGGCTACATTAATCCAGCTTCCATTTTAAATTGTCAATATAAAATAATTTAGCAACGTAAACTAGTAAACTACGGTTTTACCGGTTAACGTACACTGTTCATCTCGTTTCAGCCCGATTTAGTTGTTAACGCATTCAAACCAAAAATAATTTGCAAAGCTATGTTTAGAAATTAGAGTTCACAGTTCACGCTTCAGACGGCCAAATTTTAAATATGGCGACCACGCACAGGAACCTAGCTACACATACGGTTAAAGATTCAGGTTGTTCCGTAACTTTAGCCAACTAGCGATTTTATTACCGGTAGGCCTATGTGCAAAAATGAATCCAGCTTCCATTTTAAATTTAAATGTGCAAGAAATACTAGGAATTGGACTATGTGGTAACTTAATTTAAAAATCATATAGAAATATGATTTATTTAGGATATATCCCAACCAACATTTCACGCCCCATTTTCTTAGGGTCAGACCACATAAACTTTAACCTTCCTGACAAATTTAATACTCTCGAAATTTTATATCTCGTACGCTATTCCTATAAACTCTTACTAAGCTATTGCTTCATACTAGGCCTATACTATCTAGTTTTTTCTAGCTTGAGCAAAACCCTCACCAACCTCAGATCAGCAACCAATAGGCCTAGATACCATAAACTCATCGCAAAATACTATTCCCCACTCATCCATTCCAGCTCCTCCAAGGCTCCAACCCAAGACACGTCTGATGGGCTGTCAACTATCTTCACCGAAAATCTCTATCCATGGCCTATAGCCTAGCTCCAATTCCCTCCCCTCTATCGCTGATACATAATTATAGCCTATGCAGGGTGAGAATTGTCGGGGGGGTTTGGGGGTTCAACCCCCTAGTCCTTCTTAGGATCCCATAGTAAAGTCTACATTTCACACCCAAGCTGCACATAAATCAACGTCTAACCACCCCAGTTAGTTTTTGAAAATTCCCATACTGCATATAATGTTCATTGCTATCAGACCAAATATCATCCCTTCAATTCACGCACATTACCATCTCTTCTAGATTCTCTCCCCATGCCTCCTCCAGAGCTGACTCGTTCCCTTCTCTCGACCCTACTCCCCTGCATGGGCGTCAGAAGGAATTTTTGTAGGGATGCACACATTTTTTTAAGGGGGCAACCATAAAGTCACCTCTAGAGGCCGAGCGCAGAGATCGGTGACCAGAGAAGGCCGAAGTCAAAGTGAAAAGCTCCAGGAGAAATGCGAATAGTAACCGGCAAAACAGTCGAAATACAGAGAAAACAAACGCTTCAGAACTAAGATATTAGAAGAAATCCAAGACCCGAGTCTAGCGAATGTTTTCACACCGAAGCGCCACCTCGCGTAAGTCAATGAACGTTAGTCACGATTTTGGAAAATTAGATGACATACAAAATAATGTCATTAACAAGATCATTTAAGCACATACAAAATTAAAAAGTTACGAGCACATTATTGTGGGCAAATTTTGTGTGCTCACTTACAGTTCCCCACCAAGATGTAGCCTTACCCAGTATAATAACCGTTGGTCACAGTTGGTGTATCAATGAACAGTAACCAGCAGGTCTTGGACAGATTTATTAGCAGTTGTATGTAACTATGTACAAACGTACATGTATGTATGTATGTATGTATGTATGCAGACATAATTACATGTATAGCACCTATTAAGTACACTACTTCTCAAAAACTTCACATATGACCAACTGGCCGGAACACGTATGTTTTCAAGAACTGCCAAAACATGATCGATTTAACTTAATTCTTTGTTTCTTCAACATTTTAAACTAAAATAAGCATTCTGCCAAAGAGTTTCATGTCAAACTTTTAAGCATCAGTTGTCCAGTGTATGCTTTAACTTGTCCACAGCACAGACACTTGTATCGGGTGCATCAGACACTGACTTTTCCATCGATTTCAATGTTCTCCGATAGGGACTTCGATGCGACATCAATCTTGTGAAAGCGCGTCAAGTGGTATCGAAGGTCGATCTTCTGCTTGTAGCTCTTGCTACAGATTTCGCAAACGAACGGTTTTTCTCCTGTGTGCGTACGCATGTGGCGGGTCAGATGCTGTGACTGCGTGAATGACATTACGCACACCGTGCAGCGGAATGGCTTATCACCGGTGTGGGAACGAATATGAATTGTTAAGCTACTATTCTCCATGAACTGCTTGCTGCAGATTCTGCACTTATACGGCCTCTCACCCGTGTGGATTCTATGGTGAACTATCAGGCTAGCTTTGCTGGTAAATTGGTTGTTGCAGATTCCGCACTTGAACCGTTTTTTGTCGCTGCATGTAATCATATGCTGTTTCAGGTGTTGTTTCAGCTGACATTTACTTGCAAATGAATTTGAACAGATGACGCAGTCAAACGGTTTGATTCCCGAATGTGTTGTGAGGTGCATCATGAGCGTCGACTTTCGAGTAAAGCATTCCTGGCAGGCGTTACAAACGAATGGTCGTTCGCCCGTGTGGAGCCTCATGTGAAGCCGAAGATTATAGGACTTTGAAAACTTCTTTCCACACGTTTCACAGTGGAGCGGCTTCTTCCTGTGTCCTTTTATGTGGATTCGGAGTGAGCATGCCGAGATACAGTTCTTCCCACACAGGTCGCAAAGGTATGTCCTCGGGTTCTTAATAATCCAGTTGAACTTGACGAGTTGGTGTACTTCAAGAGCATGTTTCTCCATGTCAGCCTTGCTTGTCTGCTTGCAGCTGCAAATTGCACATTCGAAATCGTGGTGGAGAGTCACGTGATCCATAAGCCCGGTCTTCCGGGTGAATCCCTTGCCACAGAAATCGCAAAGGAATGGACGATATCCGGTGTGAAGTAATTGGTGTCGCTGCATATTTTCCTGCAGCCTGAAACGCTTTCTGCAGACTGAGCACTCATGTGGCTTTTCACCTGTGTGTCGCAGCCTGTGAACCTGCAGAAGGTGAGGCGTGATAAAGTACAAACCGCAATCGTTGCATTTGTGTTTCTTTTGTGGGTAGATTCCAAGGTGACGTTTTATGTGACACTTCAGGTTCTTTCTCAAATTAAATCTGCGGCCGCAGTAGTCACACACGTTGCACAGGTCCCAGTGATGCTTTATCTTGTGCCATAACAGTTCAATGTCATTTGTGAATGTCTCTGAATTTGGCTCCGTGCAGTGCTCACATTTGTATATCTGGCTGCAGCTGATACAGGCTTTGTCCGCTTCCTTTTCAACAACATTGGGTCTCAGAGCATTTTTCTCCATGTCAGCCTTGCTTGTCTGCTTGTCTCCTTGAAGCTGCAAAGTGGGTGATGGATCTGCCAGATTCAAAATATCTCCCTGAGTTTTGGTTTTGTGGTTTGGTTCTTCACTGTCATTGACAATCGCTTCATGTATACCATAACTGTCTGAATCCAAAGTATTAATCTTCCCCAAATTCTGGTCAAGAAGGCCATCTGGCAAATTGTTCATCTCCCGTGAACAAGTGCCAGTATAATGAAGAGCTGCAGCAGGCGTGTTCAGTTCACTGAGGAGTGGTGTTAGAATCGAGAAAGTTGGTCTCATAACTGGTTTTGTCACAGCGGTTGCTGTATGAACCACAAGGGCATTGCTTGGCAATCTTTCTTTTCTGACGTTCTTGTTCTGCGCTTTCCCATGCTTTCTTTTTTGCCCTTCTTTTCTCCAGTTTCCCTGTCCTTTTTGTTTTCCCAAAGTGCTCTGACAGTTTTCCTCCGAATCTCCCCTCGTATGTGATGTTTTACCATCATTTGGCGCAACGTCAACGATCATCACTTCGCTAAATGCATCTGCAGATGAAGGCTTTTTGTCCACAGGCCATTCACAAGATGCTTGTAGTTTCCGCACTGAATCTTTCAGATTGGTCTTACTGTCTGCATCCTCTTCCTTGACAGCTATTGACGACTTTGGTGGCTGCTTGGCACTCCTGTAATCACAACCCAAATTTTCAATATGGCAGTGTCATAGAGTTTCACTTTTACTGGACTTACCTATCACTGGCTGCTGATTGATGTAGAAAACGATAAAGTACATCACAGAAAAAGAATTCAAAAGAAAAAACTTTAAACCTTCAAGTAAAGAAGAGAAGAAAAAGAAAGAAAAAAATATTGAAGCACATGTATTGTATTTGCAAGGCTGAACAAGGATATGATGGAGGGCCAAGGCTGTTAGAACCATAATACCAAAATTTACTTATAAATGTAATAAATCAATCAATCAAATATTCATTTATTCAAAACCTAGTTGAGAAAAGACGCAACTAGTTAAACCTCCTAAATCCTAATAGAAATAACAACAACAATAATTATAATAATACAGTGTAATAGCAATAATGTGTCTGCACTGGTAACTGGTTCATCTTTTCTAAACCACGAGTTCAGATTGTCTTCCAAAGGATCTCCATCTGCATCCAATGCCAAACAGATTTCCTCTTGAGGCTAATTTCCGAATAAACCCCAAAAGAGCCTCTGATTGGTGTAGCACTGTGAATGGCGCTATATAAATTTACAAATACAATACAATAAGAAATATCTACTACCAACGACCTCCTAACCTATTTTTCCATTACTGAGTATATAGTTTGGGAATACTTATATTACTGTATTCCGGACTTTTCCTGTAGCAACTCTTTCAAGGGCAAACAGCTGATGAGGGCTAAGGCAGGCACGTGGCAGTGGATCTGCCCTGGGCCCAATTCTTTATGGGATGTGGTCTAAAACAGCCGTTCTTAACTGTTTAAGCTAATGATCGGCAACAACTGCATGATTTTGCTCATTCGATTAATTAATAATTATCCAATAATAATCCAAGAACTTTTATAGCAACACTGTAATAATGTTTCAGCCATCATTCATTGGTTGGTAGTTAAGTAAAGTTGCTGTGCATACCACATAAACATACCAGGATATCTCCAGTCAAAAAACCTAGAGGCACATCTGAGAACACACTGAAATGACCCATACAGAGAACAAGTCCAGGAAAAGACTGGTTTTTCTATTCTATTCTATTCTACATGTATTTACGGACTTATAAAGCGCCTCTCGCAGTACAACCTAATCAGAGGCGCTTCCAGTGCGAAGGGCCATTTGAAAAAAGAAAAGTTTTAAGAGAACGAGCAGAAACAGTGGTGCTCCCAGATAACATCACAGCACGAGTTAAAGCAGGGAGGTTATTCCATAGCAAAGGTCCAACAGAGGCGTAGGCACGATGCTGTGCAGTGGTCAAACTTTTTTAGTCAAACTTTAAAGGCCAACACAGACACTGCAGAGTCAAACCTTAACTAGAAGAGTTTGTTCCAGAGTCTGGGTTCAGCAATGTAAAAGGCATGTTCAAACTTGGGAGAATCACTGGTCTACACTATCCTTCTCAGTAAACCTGTCCAGATTCTGAAGTCCAAACTCATGTCACTGGCCACATCCAGTGTTTGACTTGAATGGCGGGGTGACACAAATGGTTGTGCTTGGAAGAGGAGTTTGGAAATGACATAATTATGAGGTTACACAAGCAGTAAGTCTTCTTTA
This sequence comes from Aporrectodea caliginosa, assembly GCA_020284085.1. Classification (NCBI taxonomy): domain Eukaryota; kingdom Metazoa; phylum Annelida; class Clitellata; order Crassiclitellata; family Lumbricidae; genus Aporrectodea; species Aporrectodea caliginosa. The sequence goes on from JACEVL010005070.1 coordinate 1,280,811, forward strand.
TAGATACTGTATCACAATACATTGAATACATTGTAAACGTGACGTTATATGCATTAACCTGCCTGCAAGAATTAACAAAAAGGTCAACTTGCCTCACAAAAGTCATCTTGCATTCATTCAGTTTGTGTAGACTGAGACCCAAGTCTGACAGTTTATTGAACAGCATTGACAACTGGTCCATCTGAGAGTAGACTGTGGGTAGTAATAATTTGCCAGTGTAGACGAAGTGCACAGCAACCTCCAACACATCAAATTCAACTTCCGGAAAGCAGAGATGGTAAGGTCCGGATGAAGGCTTTTCCTCAATGGCCATCAGGAAAACAGGACTGACAGCAGCCAGTATGGCACTGTGTGCTTTCAACTCCCTGCCACATTTCGACACCAGGACAGCATCACACAGGAAACCATTCTCCTGGTATTTCACGAGGGTCTCTGCAATGTTCATGAAGTGCTCGCTCCTTCCAGTCGTTTCTAAGGGAATATCGCATTTTTTAGCTGAAATAACAAGAAGATCAGACTTTAGCAAAGGAACCTTCAAACACTTAATCAAGGTGAAACACCAAATGAAAGGAGGTGGATGAAAACTTTTTCTCCATGGAGAAGATTGACCATTACTGGCATGTGTAACAGAGAGACCAATTACACGACTTCTGCATTGCAATGTGTTAAAGTAAAACAATAGATTCACATGAAAATAACTACACAAAATGTTGAGAGTTTATGACTACTAGTACACAAACTACTGGAACTACAGGTTTAGGTGCACTGTCACACATGTACCACCAATCCAGAGTAACATTCCCATTGCTAAGCCACATTTTCAATTAATAGGATAGTGACATTGAGAAATTTTTAATAACTTGCAAACTGTCTTCCAAAATGTCAATTTACAGCAATTAAAAACTCGCAATAAAAACACTGATCCTCATGTATTCACCCCTCCAGTGAAAGATGACACCATTGATTGATGCTTAGTCATTATTAGTGACATTTGATAATGATAACAATAATACTCGTACATAAAATAATAATAATAAGATGGCAAACGACCAGACGGAGCGACACTTATCCCGTGGTCATGCGGAAGATGTCTCACTTGGGACGTGGCCGTTTCGGACACATTTGCGACTTCACATATGGCAGCAACATCAACTGGAGCAGGTGAGGTTGTAAACCGGGCAGCCGCCGCCAAAAGATCGACGCCAAAAGATCGAAATACGCTACAATCACCCGAACACATGCTTTTGGGGTGGTAGCTTTGGAATCCAGTAGTTCTTGGAGTTCAGGACTGGATTTTGTGCTGGAATTAGGACGAAGGTTAACCGATGCTACCCATGACACACTCGAGACAAGCTACCTGTTTCAAAAACTCTCGGTAGCTGTACAGCGCGGGAATGTTATTTACCAAGCTAGATTATTTACTTTGTTATAATACTAATGATACTTAAAATAAAATAATAATAATAATAATAGCAATAACATCAACAATATAAGCCTATGGTAACAGCAGCAACAACAATAATAATAATAATAGCAGCAACATCAACAATAATATTAATAGCAGCAACATCAACAATAATAAGAAACAATGAAATTTGGATAGCTGTGTCACCAAAGGCTCAAACGTCTGGAGGTCGACTGCTTCAGTAATAAATATTTTTCTGCGGAGTAAAGCTTGGTTCAAAAGACATTATAACTTAATTTTTAAGTATAAAATAAGCAAATCAGACATTTCTGTCGCCCTTATGACTATTGCACAATCATCAACAAATGTCACAAAAAACCAAGGTGTAATCAGATGATCAGACCAAAAAAACAGAGGCAGCCTATGGTAGATATTGCTCACCAAGAACAGTTCTAGCCTTCGGTATGACCAGAGAAAATAATCAGATGACCTGGCTGAATAATGGTATTAAAGTCTGTGGAATAAGAACTGACAAGTACAGTAAAACTTCGTTTAATAAAACTTCAGCACTTCAAACTTCTCGCTATACTGAATAACAGTCGATGGCCTGACCACAACCCATGCAAACACATACAAATATAACTCAATGTCCATGAATATTTTGACTATCAATCCATGACTTGACATGAGTAACTGGATTAACTAAGAGTGCCAAACAATGAACTGAACTCTTGACCAGATCAACATACTGGGCTGATGTTGTGAAGTAATTGTAATTACCAACATCTATTGCGCTGGTGTCTAATGCACAAGGCATCAATCAATAGCACAACAAAACCAAGCCGTATTCAGGTAAACAGCCAGAAGATCAGTCCGTAACACAGAGAGGCAGCCTATGGTGGATAAGCAGGTTGAAAGACATAACTTTTCAGCTGAGAGCGAAATGATACAAGCGACTGAGCACAGCGCAGACACAGGAAGAGAGTTCCAAAAACTAGGCTCACCAATCGAAAAAGCTCGTTCACCAAGAACAGTCCTTGATTTAGGCAAGAAGTCAGTTTAACACTAATGCTGTCAGTAATTTTAGGAACATCATCTGCTATTCCAGTAACATAAGTCCCTGCTCAAGAATAAAAATCTTAAAGCCTTTAGGCGAAGTTGTCTCACCTCTCATTTGCTCCTCAACTTCCGTTAGTGTAAGGCTATAAATCTCCAGAGAAGCTCGTTCAAAACTTTCTAACCTCTTCACTTCTTCTGGATATCTGCTTGACTTAATGGCTGTAGATGATGCCTTTGGAGCAACTTGTGTTTTCGAGAAACAAGTACCGGTAGGTGCATTGGGGAAAACAGAAGGAATAACATCATCCTTGAGGTGCCTTCTTTTTGGTTTCTCTGTAGCTTTATTCTTCTGCCTGGAAACATTTGTGTCTCGGTACTCTTGTATGAAGTCTCTTGGATGGAAATGAAGCGAACAGAGTTTTGAATATTTAGTGGGAATGAAGCCTTTTCGAGGATTAGCTCTAACCCATTTTTCACACAATTCAGGATTGCCAATTGGGAAAGCATGGAACGTTATTTTTTCTCCATCCTCTCCAATACCTGAGCAATCCCGACATCCACTCCTACAGCCGAATCCTGCACACTTATGCACCATTTTGTTCTTGCACAAAATAGTAAGAACCTGTGAAACACAGTAATGAAGATAATCTGGACAGTTAAACGGAATAATTATTATAATTCACACGAAACTGCAGCCAATTATATGCGTAGGCCTAAACTCGCAAATATCTGCTAAATAAAGTAACTCAGATTATAATCCAAATTTTAACAGAGATACTCCCGATGACACAACACAACTTTCACACTGTAACTAGATGTGAGTGTACCACAGACTGCCTGGAGGACACAGATTGGAATCCATAAGCAGTCTTATTGGGTCAGCAGTGAGCCAGCCGGTGTGGTGCAACATACTGTCTGGGAGAGGATGTTCCAACTCTCTCCACTTCTGGTGCCAAGATGGAATGTAGGTGTTTGCATTTACTTGTGGCCAGGCCATCGACTGTCATTCGACATAGTCAGAAGTTTGAATTGCTGAAATCTGATAAAATAAAGTTTTACTGCACTTATCGGTTGTTATTCCACAGACTTATTATTATCATATACATATCTTCGTTTAACAGAACAGACTGACAAGCCGCAGCGAGTAACATTATTCAACCAGGTCACCTGGTTTTTCTCGGGTCATACCGAAGATTATGCTCTGCCTACAGTACGAAAATAACCATCAAATGCTATTGGCAAAACTTGTTACGATAACGAAACATAACTGGCATTATGAACAGCAAGAATTGAGGGTTCTGATTCTGCTGAATGACACTTAAGGTATGCAGGCTGAAATGGGGAGATTAGCGAGTTGATAGGTGAAGATAGGTGAATTTATTAAGTGAACCGAGTTACTTGCTTAGCGACTGGTTTCAACTCGAGGGCTTAACGGGTGCGGTGGGGCCGAGGACTATTCATAACTATCCATTCACGAATATTAGATACAAACTTCAAAGTTGACATGGGTCTGTAAGTACTAGGTATACCGGAAGATAAATGAGTTTGTATACGACTCATAACTATCCGTTCAAGAATGTTAGAAAATTCAAGTTCACATGGGTCTGTAATTACACAGGTTGTCTGTATCAAGTCAAAATTCATTAACAGCTCTAGGACAAACTAGGACATGAGCAAGAGCCCTAAGCCATGGCAAAAATTTAATTGATTTAATCAAAGCACAATTGCAAATTCACCTATTCATGTCCCATGCATTAAGAACTGAATCTGACCTTCATATAGCATGTTGCAAATCATACCACAGTTTGTTTTGTGCCCAAGACGCAGACCAATAACAACATACAAAATATTCATGGTTCTCAGGAGAGGGCACTTTGGAGCTGATCTAGTAGCCAGCAGCCCAGCAAGCAGTTCTTTTCTCCATTTAGGTTGCAAATTTAGACATATACATAGCCTTTAAAAATCCATCTTGCAAATAAGTAATTTACCTTTCAAAATTTTCATCTGAAAACCATTCGGAGTCGCAGTTTCATTTATGATTTCATCACGGATTTCTGACAAACTGCTTTGAGACACATCACAGTCTGCTGCAAAAGTAGGTTCAAGAGCCACAAGCTGCTTTCTTTCCTCTCCTAGCCTATTTTTCGATTTTGATTTGTTGATGGACGTGGTTTATGAGACATGTATGCAGGAACATTTTCGAAAACTGATGGAACTGCATCTTTCTTTAAATATCTTCGACACAGTAGTCTTTCTCCTGTCTGTCTTTTTCTGATCTTATCTTGGCTGTATTCCACAAAATCACTTTCTCTGAAATGCAAGGAGCAAAGACCTGAATTAATTGTTGGTTTAAAGTCTTTTCTGGGATTGGCGGCAAGGACCCACTTCTCACAAAGTTCCTTGTTTTTGATAGGATAACGATGCATTGTGATTAACTGGTCCACAGATATGGGCTGTTGACTGTCATATCCAGTTTTGCATCCATAAGCACAACATTTCCTTCCCATTTTTCTCAGGTAAATCCAAACTTAATATATAAAATATTGATAAGCCACCTTGCCTTGGTTATGACACACGGACATATAATTTATCAAGCCGATATAACTCGTCTCCAACCGCCAAACGTTTCAAGTAACAGCAGCTGATTATAATTTTCCCTATAATATTTAGATTTCCATGAACAGACACACCATAGCCCAACGTCACTGTTTACCTCGTTTTAGCTAAGTTTAGTTGTTAACGCATTCAAAAAATAATAATCTGCAGAGCTAAATGTAGGGTAAACTCACGCGTCAGACGGCAAAATTTTAAATATGGCGGCCGCATAAGGAACCTAGCTATACATTCGGTTACAGATTCAGTTTGTTCCGTAACACTTGCCAACTAGCGATTTCATCTGGTACTATTAATAATAGTCCCAGACTGAAAACGATTTAAATGTACAAGAAATGACAGGGACTGGAGCATTTGGTAACGCAGTACAAAAAGCATGTGCTGCATAAAGAAATCAAATAGAGAAAACATTCGTCCTATAGGAGGGCACTTTAAAAAAATGCTGCATGCCTACCTGATTAATGGAAATTAGCTATAACCTACCCTGCCGGATATTCTTTTTCACTGTTAGTTAAGGTTTTTGGTTGTTTTTTATATTGCCATAGTGTTTTGAATCGAGTTAATCATTTACTGTGTGATATGTACTATACTGTTTGCATTGCTGTACGTAACTTGATGTTACACTGTTTATCAAGAATTTAGCTAAGTCATATTTCTGTAATGTTGTTCTAGGTGTCCCTAGTTAGCGGGATCTTGATCCCTTTTGGGACTCCTCTTGCGGCCAATCCTAATACTTTATGTTGAAATGTTATGTGTTTTCATTTGGCTTCAATAAAAGAGATTTGATTTGATTGATTTGATTTGATAGGCCTACATAGAAAACTCAATCGCACAGATTCGATAACTTCTGGAAAATCTGCCGTTTACAAACTTGCCATAAATTCAAATACAGATTCGTCAAGTTCAAGAATACTGAACTAATAATAATAATAATAATAATAATAATAATAATAATAATAATAATAATAATAATAATAATAATAATAATAATAATAATAATAATAATCATAATAATAATAATAAGTTGCAGATATCCTGTACGGCGGAAGACTAATAACACTTGGCAAAAAGATGGCGGAATAAGACCAATCACGATTGGGTACACGTGGCGACGGCTGGCTGCCAAATGTGTCTGCCATGTTGTTACTCCATACCTATCTCAAAATCTGTCACCACTTCAAATCGGCGTGGGAGTATCAGGAGGTGCCGAGGCTGCTGTCCACGCAACCAGACGTTACTTACAGTCGATGCCTGAAAACCATATCATAGTGAAACTGGACTTCTCGAATGCCTTCAATGCTCTGAGAAGAGACTCAATGTTAGAGGCGGTGGCAGCAAAAGCTCCGGAAATATACAGATACGTATATGACAACTATGCCTACACCCCCCAGCTACAGACCAGTGTGGGAGCCGGGTCTTCCCAGTTTCTGACGTCATTTTGGATGTTATTCCCCTCGACCCATGCTCTCCCGTAGGCACGGTCGTCGGGGTTGACGTCATCCGGTGGTACTAAGTTACGAACAGATTTGAGATCCATGGAAGATATAATCCCAGTATTTGTAATATGCCCGGGTTCCAACCAGTGCGGGGGCCCGCAGTTAGGAGGAAGTGAATGGTATCGATGCTCCTCTAACTTCCGTTCCCGTTCTTCTCTTCCATCCTTCTCCTGTCTGTCTCCGTTCAACTTAAGTACCCTTCCTGACATGTTGCTAATATGCTCAGGATCCCTTATGCTTGACACTAATCGTTTCTCGATCTCGGTTCTCTCATTAGTTTTCCTCGTCGCCGTATTGAAGCTTCTCATGGTTATCTCAGGTCGGAGCGCTGTCGAAGTTCTTACTTTCCCATTAAGGTCAACGAAGGTAGCACAAGTGGAAGGAACGAAGTCGTCCTTTGACTTATCTCTGGACCTCGTAGAGACTGGGTCCGGTTTATGGTTCTCCTCCCTAATTTCTGTAGCTCCTCTCCTCCTCTCACTAAACTGCTCCATTCTCTTACTCTCGTCTCTTTCGTCTGTCATCCATTTAAATAATCGTTCCTCTAGCTCATCCTGTCGGTCTCTTTAAGTTTTGGAATCTAAAGTTTATGCCTTCCGACATAGAACTTAATTCCTGATTTAACTGTTGGTCTAGATTCATTACCGTCGTATTTACCTTTACCAGACCTTCAATCAATCTACAGGAAATCACTTCTAGCTGCTGTGTCAAATCTTGCATCTGAATGTTTCCTAGTCCTTGTGTTTCTTCTCCTTCTAATGGAATCACTTGCTCGGTCACTAATTCTAGTAATTCCTCTGCTTCATTCTCATCATTCAAATCAGTTTCCATCTCAACAATAATGATAAGACGAACGTCTCGTTTCAAGGTTATTCAAGCGATTATATATGGTTACAGATTATACATGAATTACAAGATTATAGGCAAATAACAACTCAATTGCTCATCTCATTCACACACGTAAAACTCAGTTATGATCACGATTAATCTTGATCAGAATTAACCTATCATAAACTATTTTGGGGGGGAGAATAGGGTGGTATGCGTCTCTAAAAGCCTCTACCACCCAAATGCCCACCACGCCACCTTCACGCGGTACCCCTGTTGGAAACAGAGTGCGTGGTGGACGACCGAGCCCTCGCCGGTATATGCGAGCCCAGAGACAAGGAGTCGGAAGGACGGACGATGAAGGACATCGACGCTCGGAGATGGTGTCTCGCTAAAAACACCGAGAGGAAGGCAACGGGAAACCACCTCTCTAATTTCCCAAGAAACACTGACAAAGTGGCGTCATTGGAAGTTGGAACCTGCCGAAGGGCAGAGAACTTAAGAAACTATTTTACGTTTCCCCTGGAATAATAATGATAATAATAATAATAATAATTGTAATCGTAATAATAATAATAATAATTCTTATTATAAAGGTAATGTACTCAACTCTCGCAGTGGCCTTCAGAAGCGCAGATATTTGCTCCACTTTCGTTATCGTCGACGCTGGGAGTTTCCTTTCTAAAACAACCACATCGAATGACCTTTGGAACCGCGATCTCTTCGTTTCCTTAGCTGCGAAGTCTGATTCGAAGCTCAGTCAAAGACAAGACGTTTCTTCTCTCGTCCTTAACTTCTCCTCAACAAAGACGGACTTCCTTTCCTCTTCGTTGAACAATTCTCTTCGGTTGTCTCGTAAATCTTCCCTCATTCACGAAACTCTCACTTATCTTCAGTTGTCTCGTAAATCTTCACTCATTCACGAAACTCTCACTTATCTTCAATTCCTCTTCTCAATTCACTCCTTGGTCTAACGAAATCGAAGGTAGACGTCTCCTGGCTTCGACCGTAAACTCAAGGCATCGGAGATGGACGTCTCCCGTCTCCGACAATACAAACACTAGGCCTTTTTCCACTTCACTCCACCTAGTATAAAACACACCTGTTCTCGCAGGTAACACAGGAGGCATTACTCTTCTCCTAAACTCTTCTCCACCCGAGTCGTCCCATCAGATAGTCCCAGAGCATGCAGGTTCTGTACAGTTTAACAGATCTCTGCATCTCCTGGTGCGGCACCAGTTCTCTCGCCTGACAATGCCTGACTTCTCCTGACTTTCCGAGACCGACTGACTAGCTACTGTATTTCCAATCCTTATATCAAAACGCAACTCACGTTTCAATGTTAGTTTACTGTAATAGGCTGCATCCTTAATTAGGCAACAACCAATCACAGTTTCTTATGATCCTCAAGTCTTGCCTTATTCATTAACATAAGTTAAACCCATGTCGGTGACTTGCATCTACTCCATGTTAATAAAATTATAATAACTTATAATCCCCATAAATATAACTGTCAATCACTGTCACACACAACGTTATCCTTACGAGCTGAATTCTTATGCGTACGCGCTGATTTAGTGCTTACGTGCTGTCTTGGTCTGCGCGCTGTCTGAAACTAAAATTAGCAAGTGGTTATCGGCTGGAAAGTACTGAGATGGCTCGCGGACTGTCGTGGAGCATGGTTAGCCAGCTAGCCATAAGCTCCACAACCAGACAGCATACCATTCTGTCCGAGGAAGGCACACAACAAGGAGACCCCTTAGGACCACTGGAGTTTTGCCTGGCGATACATCCGCTTCTAGAGAGTTTGACAACTCCATTGACTATAGGATATATGGACGATCTTACTCTTGCTGGACCGACTGATGAAATTGAGAACGACATTCGCTTGATAGAGGAACAGGCGCCCACGTATGGTCTACAGCTGAATCGAACAAAATGCGAAGCTTCTGCTAGAAGTTATGACGAAGCACACAAGATTAAGACCTTCGCCGAGTTTGAAAATGTCGCTGTTGAAGATCTGACATTGCTGGGAGCACCGCTACTACCAGGAAAGGCTGTCGATAAATCCATCCAGAAAAAGATCAAAGATCTGGAGGTAGTCATAACAAGGCTGGAGATGCTTCACCCACACGATTCGTTCACCCTGCTGAGGAGTAGCCTAAGTATACCGAAGCTGCTATACACGTTAAGAACGTCAGCCTGCTTCTTAAACGAAGGACTTCTACACGATTTCGACGAAGTCTCGAGAACTGGTCTGTGTAGCCTTCTCAATATCCACATGAGCGACGATCAATGGATACAGGCATCTTTACCTGTGAGAAACGGTGGTCTGGGCATTCGTAGTGCCGTTATGCTGACAACTTCCGCCTTTTTGGCATCAGCCGCTGGCACGCGAAGCCTTCAAGACCGACTGCTACACGAAGTCGCTGTAAAGCTCACAGATCCATTGGTAGAGGAGGCTACTGTTTCGTGGTCATCGAGATCGAACGCACCTCCTCCCGTCGAGCAGAAGGCTCATATACAAAGAGATTGGGACAGCAAACTAATCTCACATGCACTTCAAGCCTTATCAGAAAGAGCGAGTGATTCTGCCGTTAAAGCCAGGTTGTTAGCCGTGCAATCGCCACACTCTGGAGACTGGCTTCATGCACTTCCAATCACGACAGCAGGATTACGGATGTCAGGAGAGGTCCTAAGAATCGCATCTGGTATCCGGCTGGGCACTGCTTTGTGTGAAAAACACACTTGCAAATGTGGTGTCATAGTGGAACCCAACGGTCATCATGGATTCTCGTGCATCAAAGGAGCAGGTAGACAACATCGACATGGCATGCTCAACGACGTTATTTGGCGAGCTTTCACCAGAGCCAAAATACCTGCCATCAAAGAGCCCAATGGCCTCTCCAGATCAGACGGCAAAAGGCCTGACGGAGTCACCAACACTCTATATTATGTGGTTGGTTTTTGGCAAACAAAATGTCCTTAAATAATGAATACACGTTCTACGTGATTTTGACTATAGTAGAAAATCTGCAGATGATGTCACTCTTTCATTTGATAACTGATAATAATTTATTACTCTGTCACGTGTAGCTTACTGTACACACCTCGAAAGAGCTAGGCCTATAATTGAAGTCCGAACAAGTTGGAAAGAACACATTCACCACGTCATGAATAATATCAGAAGATTTATATATATATATATATATAATCTTTTTTACAATAAGAAATTGGTTAAATCGAAATGTCTTTGAAGATTTATCTATTTTTATTCTTTGCTTTAATTTACCCGCATTTTTTTGTAGATTTATTCTAATACAACCTTGCTTGCCTCGTCTATCGTTTGAACAGCTGTACGCTATAAATCACATTCTGCGCGCGCTGCAAAAATATTCCTATTACAACTGTACTTCTTGTTGTGTGACTACAGGCCTATCGAAACTATGAAATGGACCATGCAATGGAATTGCGTGAATTCAAACGGGAGGTGTTGTTTACAAATGTTTGCATCAATACATATTTCATTTATTTTCTAATTCATGTGTTCACTGACATTACACTAAGAACAGTGATAATACATTGATATATAAGTTTTTGCCAACAAGGGTATGAAAACCATTCGTTTCTAATTTGGGTCTAAATGGTGGCATGAAGTACCTTGCCAGATTATAAATACAATATCTGTCGAACACTCGATTTTTAAAGTTACCTGTGATCGCATTTAGATAATTATCTGAAGCTGAAATCTTTTATAATGCTAAATTGGTACTTCCACATGCAGAATAATTGCAGTCATATTTATTTGACAAAACTGCATACTATCTCGTGTTATAATCATAGGCGTAGCCACATGAAGGCAGGAGGAGGCAGTTGCCTCCTCTTGGATTTTCCCGTATTTGCCTCCTCTTGCCCGAACTCCATCGCCATACAAATCTGCATGCAATTTACTTACTTACTGCACTGTTCAAGCGAATGTTGTACCGTACGGCGTATACTATTTCCTGACACACAGACACAGTTTTCGTTTCCGGTAACAAACGCCTAACTTCAGTATTTTTCAAGTAAATTGTACTAATCGAATTATTGTGTATTATCGTCATTCCGACTCATTCGTCAATTCGTCAATAGTCATTATTATGTCTGCGGGGCCGCCAAATAAGAAACTTCGACAGATTGTGCTATCTTTTGCCAGCCAAAAGCCAGCTGAAGAAATACACAGGTAACGACAGGTTATTAGTAATAACGCCTATGGTTATTAGTTATAATTAGTAACGAAGCTTCTCTTGAAGAAAAGACCTAGTTTCATCAATCCAACTTTATATACTTACGGAAACAATTATTTCCATCATCCAGCTTCTATTTAATCAAACTTCCATTTAGGCAAGAAATCATTCTCATCAATCCCTGCAGCTTCCATTTGAAAGCAACAATGTAAAATAATTTAGCAACGTAAACTAGGGTTTAACCGTTATACCGTTAGGATTAGTAAATAGTAATTATGGTAACTTTGTAAGGGGCTTCTATCCCCCCCTAAACAACCGGGCTCAATCCCTCTCCTTCCCCCCTACTGTGAGTGAAGAGATCTGTAACTTGTAAAAGAAACACTCCCCTGTTTTTCACTGGGCTCAACTTGAGCCCACCGTGTATAGGGATAGAAGCCCCTGATTATGGTTCCTTTATCAACTGGTGTTTTTAAATTACTGTCGTAATTTTACTTCATTCTCATAGAGCTCATAAATAATATATTGCCACAGTGTAAAACTAATTTGTACAAAATCTTCTTTTAACTGGTGTCTTTAAAATTACTGAGCATTGTAATTTTGCCTCCTCTTGTTTGCTCCATGGGTACATTTTGCCTCCTCTTGTGCCTCCTCTTGAAAAGAGGTCTGGCTACGCCACTGGTTATAATATGATTATTATCGTACTATAGGAAGTACTAACCCTGCCAACAAGCCCATAATTATATAGTCCATATAGAACCCATGTTGCCATAATTATGTTGACCATATAGAGCCCGTATTGATCGTATCTATAATTAGTGTCCATGAGAATGTTGGTAGGGATGTTCCATTGGGTATGACCACATGATTTCTGCTGTTATCGAAGTGCGTCGCTATGAATCCGACGTGATTGTGTTATGTTATGGCATGCAATATTACCTTGCTTCAGATGACTAATAGGCTACGAAGACTGTCTACAGAGATTGTGATAGATGAGGGCTGTCTTGTAGGCGACATCTTGACTAATACTGTTATGCTCTGCTTATGACATTGACTCAGATAGTGCAAACACGCAACGGTCGAATAATATACCACTGAGCGTTGACTTATAAATAACAAATGGCTTTGGACATGCGGTGCTGTGTGAATAAGTCTACATTCATGGTATACAGACATCTGCTTCCTGTACTAGTTAGGCAACAGATGAAAGGAAGACTACTTGCGCTATACTTATTATACTTGTTTTTCCATATCAACAGCAGCTGCAGCGGAGTTCGTTCTGAAAGTCATCGGTTCATTAATCATTGCATCTGATGCATCAGCATTACTTCCCGTCAACCCAGACATTTATCCGATAGACAATTTAGCTAATATATAAGAGTCAATGACCGAGACGGTCGCGTGACAATCTGACTTTCTATTCGGCTTTCTGCGTCTGACATCAAACCTGACATGATCTGGACATAGTGGGTTATGAGCTCATCGTACTGTTTAGGGAATATAGCCTAAGCTTACATGTATACAGACGCTGTTTTTTTTGCATGCAGTGATTCTTGGTCGGCTGGCTAACCAAGAGCTATTTCCAGTTGTTCTTTCTTAAACCCAGGTGAAAAATGTTGCCATTTGCATTTATATTGGAGTCCCGTTCTCTAACCGTAGAGCAGCCAAACGGTGACTTACTGTGCTGCAAGCGCGTCGACATAACGACTTACATAGTGGATAAGTGACAGTCTACCTAAGACCTAACGTCATCCTCAGTAAGGCCGCTATGCATAAATAACACGTAGATAATAATCTACCGCTTATAAACCGCGTAGCCTATAGCCAATGAGCACCTATTTCTGTATATTGTTAGGCGCCTTGATCGGGTCAGTGATTGGATGGTTGCTCAGTCTTATATTATACGTTTCTGCTAATTCAAAATCAACAGCTGGTCAGATGGCCACTGAAGTTGTACGATCTTTCTACGAAGAAGAATGTGCGACCGAAAGTCATAATTTGTGAAGATTGTTGGCGTTGCACCTAAATCTTTAACGGTTTAATTGTTCTGTCAGGCATTAGCAGTGGTTTACTGCTGCGCTGTCTTTCCCTTTTTATTAGATAATCTTCGTCTCTGTGCTACAGCACAAAAGCACGGAGAGATACAGTGGACAGAAAGAAACAGATGTAGACACATAAAAGACAGAAAGAAGTTAGAGACACAGACAAGGAGAAGACAGAGGTAAAGGCACGGAGACATAGACCAAGAGGAGACAGCATATACGGGCAGACTGCTAGACAGGAACAGAGAGAGAATGGATAATTGAAGGAGGGTGAGACAGTGAGGACAGACACAGGCAGAAAGACAGAGACAGAGACAGAGAGGCAGTTATGGCAGAGCGAGTGAGAAGGATAAAGCAGAAAGCAGATTCATCATTGTGTTGAACGGTTCTAGAATTAGGACTCGTTTGGCCCCACGACACAGGAACCAGAGGACCTCGGTCCGAGCTAATCTCGGACCTATCTGACCAACTGACCAAGCGCGTGAGAACGATAAGCCATGGAATCTTGCCTGTCAAATAACACAAGATAGAAGACGAGGGAAAAGGTGGAGTAGGACGAGAAGGAGGAGGACGACGACGACGAAGATGAGGAGGATCAGGAGGAGGAGCTAAGGATGAGCTGTGCATGGAGGAGGAAGAGGAGGAAGAGGAGGAGGAGGAGGAGGAGGAGATTAAACTGACAGTCCAATGGACAACACAGAGACTCCTTGCAAACAATATAGATTGGGACGCGTTGAAAAGATTAAGCCAATATTCCATCTCCTTGATTACATTATGGAAGCTATCAAAACACAAACTCACATAAGACAGTAGATACGGCGATTGTCGTGTTTGTCATTAACGCCTGCAGCGACGAGAATAGCACTGCATTGTGTTGTCGACAAGCAAGAGCAAACACAGCCGACGAAACGGATGAAGAGTTTTTTCCATCGCTGGATAAGTGATATAAGAATGCAAAAAGACTACCTACAGACGCAACAAAAATTGTTTGTGGCGCCTCCTCCTTCCTCCTCTCCTCCTCCCTCCTCCTCCCTCCTCCTCCTCCTCCTCCTCCTCCTCCTCCTCCTCCTCCTCCTCCTCCTCCTCCTCCTCCTCCTCCTCCTCCTCCTCCTTCACAACCGCCGCAATTGATGTATGCGGCGTTCATATGCCGCCGCCGCCGCCGGCAGATTCTCGTCTGCGCTCTCCATCTGCAATTTATTCAACTAAAAAGTGCGGAGGAGGAAATTGCAATGATAAACCTTGCAATTATGCACCATCGATAGCTCTATCTATAGCTATGACGGTGTGTGTAAGTGTAGCCCAAATCGCCTCTTGTATGATATCTAATCTCCTTCGATAACTAAATTCATACTTCCAGGCCTGCGTGACCAATTCAAAAAATTCCACATACCTCTGTTTCTCTCAACCTAGACTCTACATCCACCCATTCATTCACTGCCAGTGATCCTGTCCGCAACTTAAGGTGTGATTTTCGTCCCAAAACCTTGACTTCTCCGAACATAGCCTATTACTCACCTTTCCCTCTCTTGTTTCATGCACATTCCGCGATCTTCGCAGAATTCCGCTCTATGTTCGACTTCAAACTGCATCTACTGTTGCTACATCCATAGTCCATGCTAAACTTGACTATTGTAACTCGCTTTTGCTGAATATTGACACTGCACAAATAAACCGCCTCAATCTATCGAGAATACTATCGCTTGTGCTGTCACTAAAACCCCGAATCACCACCACATACATCACTCCTGTCCTCAAATCACTCCACTGGCATAAAATACCTGAGCGAATAGAATATAAGTTTTATCACTTATCTACAACACACTTCAATCTTCCCGACCCCTATTGTCTTACTCCTGATTTCGTCAGTTTTTTTATGGTCCAACTACTTCGCCCTAACATTTTCCCGCCCTTCAGCGCTAAAATTGCTTCAAATCGCTCCATAGCCACTGCAGCTGTTTCGCCTCTCTGGAATAAACTCCTGCCAGAATTACACCAAATTATCTGATCCATCCTCCGAACTCACCAAGTCGTCACCTCTTGCTATTTCTCCGCAGGTCTTTCACTCAAAACTGAAAACACCGCTCTTTCGCAAATCCTATCCTGATTCCTCCTCTTTCACCTTACCATGCACCCTCGTCGCTTCAATATGAAACACCAAACACCGTAGCCATCTGACTGTCTACCTCTCTGACCCCTTTGGATCTTGACCTGGAACCGATTTTTACCCTACCTGCCTACCAATTTAGTTTTGACTAAGCGCCGTGAATAGGTTTGCTCCCGGGAATCCGCTTTTTAGGGCACTGTAGAAATCTCGAGATTACGATACGATAAACGGCTGAGCGTCATCTAAGTTTTGCATCTCAGCATCAACCTTTTTCGCATCTGCATATATGTCTTCGTTCGATCGAAAATACTGACCTGATTTCTCCACCAGTCCGGACATTACGATGCAACATAGCAGTCTTTCCGTGGTTGGTACATCAGTCTGGAATGTCTGAGTCATGTAGGCCATAGTACTTGTTTTTCTCTTGCTTGTATTTGTTCAGTGGTTGAAAGCATTTGCCTCTTCGTTTTGTTAGATCGTGATCCCTTCCGAGAAACTTCTCATAATAGAAGCAATGCAGATGTGATCTTGTGATTCAGGTCACGGATACGACGACTATTACCTCCGCAATTGGTCTGAAGATGGAGGTGCCAAAAAGCAGTGAAACACACGTTCGACAGAGGTAGATGGCAAATCCCACACGGTCCGCCTTTTCCCGGTCTCACACGGCGCGCATGTGTCAAAGAATAGAACTGGGCTTTGCCCGAATATATTTCTAAGCCATCCCGCGATCAGTTCGCTATAAAATCCAGAGACCGCCGCTGGCTGGATCCACTCGACAGTCCATCCATAGACAGCCTTCCGAATCCACCGTCTGCAGGGTCTGTCTATCTGTCTGTGTCTGTTTGTTGTTTGTAGGCCTATGTCTGTCTCTATGTTTGCATGTATGTCTGTTCTCTCTGTGTTCATACGTTCCTTTGTCTATGAGTCCATCCATTCATCCTTCTTTTAATCAGTTTCCCCTTTCAGGATTTTATGCAACAGTACTTTTGTTGCGTATAACTGATGGGATCATTTCATAGTTCAGACATTCTATTGATTATTCAATGTAAATATTGCAGCTCTCATCAATCACATCTTGATTTTTGAGTGTCAATGGTCGAACAAAAAGAAACAGTAACGTTTCACTTGCATGGTCCCGGTTTCTACATTAATTTTACGGACCGTAGCATCAGCATTTTTTATCTGTAGTCTAAATATAGGAATAACTGTGAATAGCTGAATGACATTGGTGCTTTTGCAAACAAACAGTATAGTCACATCCACAAACAGTTTACATGAAATTATTTATTGACACACTAATAATATTAAACGCTATTTAAAGTAAGTGAATGTCTACACACTTATTCGATGAACTAGCGTTTACAGTTTGTTTTGAGTCTACGTAGGCCCTAGAGTAGCTAAACTGTAATTTCTGTGCTCATGTCATTCTAGAGAATTGGTCCAACTTTCATATTACATTTTTTAGAGCAGAAAAAACGTTTGCGCAATTTGCTGCAAGACTTCGTGTAATAGATGTGTGACGTCCATATATCTCGTTCGCTGATTTACTGCGCTGGTCATTGAACAGGCAGTGAAGGGCAAATGTAGTCATTGGACCGTGAAATTGCTCCAGAGACTCAACTTAGGTTCATTCTCACCCTGAGAGCATTCCTTAAATTAATGGCCGTGCAACTCTCAGTTTGCAGCGTCTCCAGTGTAGCAGCTAATTTATAGGTTGAAGATAGAGTGGTCTAGAAACTTGATTTTATGAAAGAACAAACGCGTTGAGTCGCTATCATTGGCTGCTGCGACAGTATTAAAGGTGATTTCCTTCATTAAACACAGCAAATGGTATGATGCCCTATCTAAACTCGAAATGCTTGAACCCGATGGACTTAAACTGAATATTAATGGTTTCGTTACAAGGCCATCCAAAGCATGCATTCGCTTGAAGGTTGAAATGACAAAGATAGGTCGTCCTCATAATATCCAGCAAAGTATAGGGTTTATTACTTTTCGGAAATGGATACTTCAGAAATAGATTGAGAAACACCTCATCAAAGTAACTGAAACCGAAAATTCAGCTGCTGCGGCTGGTGGGAAAGATTAAAGGAGACAATAGAATAGATGCTGCACATCTGCTTGCAAATCACGGGTAGAGAAGAACTTTTTTGCACTATGCGCATCTAGTTACTTCTTTATCTTTAACTAAGATGATGAGGTAAACTCATACATGCATGTGAATGATGATGTGATCGTACCTTCCTAATCACCTACTCTAACTATACTTTCCCTATTCTATCCCTAGCTTTAGGTAACTTAACTATGGTAGTGCGTGGCTGTCATTTCCCAATTAACACAGTCCGTAAACTTTTAAAATATCTCTTCTTTCAATGCAACACATAAGAACGCCATTTATACAAATTAACTCTACCTCAGCACAAATCAACTCTGTCTTCTACCTGTGACTAACATTCAACTACCGCCAATATCAGCAACTCCTTTCGCGCGCCACACGTGCGACTGTATTTTTTTATTTTATGTATATATATATATATATTTAAATTGGTAAATTGGAGCAATGTCCTTCCAATGTTTAGTCTAAGTTTGTTTCATTCAATTAGCAGTAGGATTGAAGGAGGAATTTCGCTCATTCGGGCAATGGATGGATTTCTTGCTAACATATTGGCCATGGACTTCGAGGAATTTCATCGATCCCTTCAGCAGAATGAATCGATGAGTTCCTATACATGAAAGCCAAATCCCTCATTTTCTGTTCCACTGCAATTCGACGGAATGCAGCTAAGACGTAAAATCAAAGAATCCAAGTGATATAAAACACTTTCGATTTCTCTCCTGTCTCACACGTAGGCGAATCGTTCCCAGCTGCGATGCATGGGTTGGCATTAGCCCCCTCTTGTCTCTTCCTTAGCAAAATAATCCCAACCATCTCCACAGATCAATGTGTTCTGGGTGGAAGAGGGGTGAGGAACAACGGGGTAACTATTTCGTTGATTTCTTCCTCAGAATAGTTCCTCAGAATACACAGATGATATATTTCTAGAGCCTACACGTATTGTATAACCAAGACATGATTGTGCAGTTACTGAGAAATCGGCCTACTCTGGATAAATAACTATTTCCATAACCACACATAGGGCCTATGCATTTTGTATATCGTAATCGTAAATGTTACTGTAAACTCCAAAATTTCTAAAGCGCCACTTGTAAGCTACTGAGTAGTTACCTTGAAAGAGGTGCTATATAAATTTTTGAATGAATGAGTGAAAAAGGGCAGGACACAAGATTATTCATGAGCGTTGATTTAAATATAGAAAGAAGCGCGTACTTGCACGTAGGCCTACACGTATAAATATCTGTGCATGTATTTCGGCTTCAAAATGTCAACCTTGCAAATTACTAGGCCTATCATTAAGGGAACTGAAAGCTGTTTTAAAGCAGAACGCAATCATATTTTAATTGCATTCTATCATCCTTCTCTCGGTCTCTCCCTTTCCATATTGCTGTCCTCTCTTTCTCTCGGTGTCTCCGTTTCCATGTTGCTGTCCTTCTATCTCTTCCGCTGTTGTTCCTTCTGCTTGGCTGACGCCATCGTCAGTAGTTAACTAAAGGACAGTCCTAGGGACAATTGGCGGCTATGGGTACGAATAATGGGATGACGTCATCCAAACCTAGTGTGGCTATGAGGGACAATTTCTATTATTGGCATAGGTCAAAGGTCAAATGACCGCCTCGGGCAAAAACAAACAGACTGCCATTAAAGCTAGGCAAAGTTCATTTCAAGGGGCGCTCTTCTTAGGGGTGGGGCGTGCGTGTGCCTACCCCTCCCCTTCCAAAATGGCTATTATTTTTGGTTGCACTCAACCAATTGGAGGCCGGCCACAAATCTCCATTCAACAGTGCACAATGTTTATATTTATGGCAATTGGCTGCTTGGCATTAGATTACTGCCTCGGGCAAAACAGACGCACATTAAATTTGGTCAAGGGTTACTCTTCTTGGGTGGGGACGTGCATGTGCCTACCCCCCTCCCCTTTCTTCTTCATTCGCACTACATGGCTTAGCAAAGCTCATTAATTATTCATTATTTGGCGGTTCTCAATTCTATTTGGGTCCATCACACATGGGCACGCTGCCAATTTTTATACACAGGCTGACAATTCTTTCAAGCAATACAATCCGTTCACATACACAAGCACTCTATTTTTTACTCAATATCCTTCATATAGCGCCCATAAATTCCACCCATCTTTGCTCAAGTATTGCAAGGTCACCATTTTGCACTGTTTCTTCATACTATTACAAGCATGTTTTCAATTCTTTTGTACCATACAGCCAGTTTCGCGTAGGCGCGCACCCATTTAAGCTCAATTCAACAACTACAAAGCACTTGCAACTGTGTGCCTTTGTCTGTTTGTGTTTGTATGTTTGGCTGTTTCTGTGTATGTGAGTGTTTGAGGGTTTGGAATGTGTTTGGCTGTTTGACAGTTTGTGAGTATGAGTGTGTTTATGCGTATGAGTGTGTTTGTGTGTTCGGGTGTGTGTGTATGAGTGCGAGGGTGTGAAAGATATTGTGATGCATAGAAGCGTTTGGGAGAGGGGCTTAGAGCATGGGAAGTTGAGAATGAGATAGAGATGCAGAGAAGTGTTTTGGGAGAGGCGCTTAGCGCTTGAGAAGTTGAGAAAGAGAGATGCAGAGAAGTGTTTTGGGAGAGGGTGAATAGCGCTTGAGAAGTTGAGATAGAGATGCAGAGAAGTGTTTTGGAGAGGCGCTTAGCGCTTGAGAAGTTGAGAAAGAGAGATGCAGAGAAGTGTTTTGGGAGAGGGTGAATAGCGCTTGAGAAGTTGAGAAAGAGAGTTGCAGAGAAGAGTTTTGGGCGAGTGGCTTAGCGCTTGAGAAGTTGAGAAAGAGAGTTGCAGAGAAGAGTTTTGGGCGAGTGGCTTAGCGCTTGAGAAGTTGAGAAAGAGAGATGCAGAGAAGCGTTTGGGAGAGGGGCTTAGAGCATGAGAAGTTGAGAATGAGATAGAGATGCAGAGAAGTGTTTTGGGTGAGTGGCTTAGTGCTTGAGAAGTTGAGAAAGAGAGTTGCAGAGAAGTGTTTTGGGAGAGGGGCTTAGCGCTTGAGAAGTTGTGAAAGAGATGCAGAGAAGAGTTTTGGGAGAGGAGCTTAGCGCTTGAGAAGTTGAGAAAGAGAGATGCAGAGAAGCGTTTGGGAGAGGGGCTTAGAGCTTGAGAAGTTGAGAATGAGATAGAGATGCAGAGAAGTGTTTTGGGAGAGGCGCTTAGCGCTTGAGAAATTGAGAAAGAGAGATGCAGAGAAGTGTTTTGGGAGAGGCGCTTAGCGCTTGAGAAGTTGTGAAAGTGATGCAGAGAAGTGTTTTGGGAGAGGGTGAATAGCGCTTGAGAAGTTGAGAAAGAGAGTTGCAGAGAAGAGTTTTGGGCGAGTGGCTTAGCGCTTGAGAAGTTGAGAAAGAGAGATGCAGAGAAGTGTTTTTGGGAGAGGGTGAATAGCGCTTGAGAAGTTGAGAAAGAGAGTTGCAGAGAAGTGTTTTGGGAGAGGCGCTTAGCGCTTGAGAAATTGAGAAAGAGAGATGCAGAGAAGTGTTTTGGGAGAGGCGCTTAGCGCTTGAGAAGTTGTGAAAGAGATGCAGAGAAGTGTTTTGGGAGAGGGTGAATAGCGCTTGAGAAGTTGAGAAAGAGAGATGCAGAGAAGAGTTTTGGGCGAGGGGCTTAGCGCTTGAGAAGTTGAGAAAGAGAGATGCAGAGAAGTGTTTTGGGAGAGGGTGAATAGCGCTTGAGAAGTTGAGAAAGAGAGATGCCGAGAAGTGTTTTGGGAGATGGGCTTAGCGCTTGAGAAGTTGACAAAGAGAGATGCTGAGAAGAGTTTTGGGCGAGGAGCTTAGCGCTTGAGAAGTTGAGAAAGAGAGATGCAGAGAAGAGTTTTGGGCGAGGGGCTTAGCGCTTGAGAAGTTGAGAAAGAGAGATGCAGAGAAGAGTTTTGGGCGAGGGGCTCAGCGCCTGAGAAGTTGAGAAAGAGAGATGCAGAGAAGTGTTTTGGGCGATGGGCTAAGTGGTTGCGAGGTTGTGAAAGAGATGCAGAGAAGTGTTTTGGGCGATGGGCTAAGTGGTTGAGAGTTTGTGAAAGAGATAGAGGTGTGGAGAAGTGTTTTGGGAGAGGGGCTTGGCGTGTGCGATGCTATGGAAGAGATAGAGACGGAGAGAAGCATTTTGGCGTGAGGTGGCTTAGCAATTGCGAAGAAGAGACAGAGAGTGAGAGAGAGCGCTAGAAAGAGGAAGATGAAGCGAAGAATTTTGTGAGAGGGGTGCGGAGGCTGGGAGCCAGCGAGGGTGAGAGAGAGAGAGAGACATACTCTCGGTAATTGTCAATTTTATTCGACCCGATTAAGAGCTGAATCAGTATTTTCGTGTGGCGAGAAGTGCATTAACTAGTTTTCGGAGAGAGAGACGCGTAAAATGATGGAGTGTAACAGAGGAATTTTTAGTATGGTTTAGCAGAAGAGATGGATATTATGAAACCAAATTCTTTAAAGTCGTAAGAACTTTTCAGATTCATGCGAACTTTACAAAACCAAAACGTATGAAACTCTCGTCACTGCTAACCTTTTGTGGAACGTTTCTGAATCTTTGTGAACTTTTAGTAAAACTTAAAGCGTTTTGGATGTACAATGTTTAAAAATCGTTCACAAAACCAAAATCTCCGTGAAACGTTTTGATTCGAATGTATTTGCAACGCTTTCGTGAACGAAGGAATTAAAACGCGACTAGCAACTAATGTAAAGTTAAAATAAACAACTGTTCATGCTTAAAACTGTAATCATTTGAATATAGGCATGAAATTCCAAGTTTGACACCTATAAGTATTTGCAAACAGATTTTTGTTAAGATTTCTCGATGCGTGCACACAGTCGTCCATTGCTAGAAATATGTGTGGTTCTTTAGCAGCAGCTACAGCTGCTGCGCGCTGTCGCAACTGTCCATATACTTTGAATTTAAACGCTTGAAATAAGGTCGCCATGGCTACTTTACACCCATGTCGTTGCCACACTTCTGAGAATAATATCAATCGATGGGTTTTCACAGACGGAAAAACCCAAATCGGTTACACATTGAAAGTTAAAGTTACTCTTTAACAAAAATTCACTACACGAGCTTTACATATCGTGTTTTAGTGCTCAAGAAACTCAACAATTTTAAGGTCCATTGGCTGACTATGTTTATAACATATTCTTTTACACGGCACATGAGGTTCATTGAACAATAGAGGTGTTATTATAAGGAATTGATATTGTATTCAAACACTTGGGAGCACTCAATGAATTGAAAGTTTGGGCAAAGACTCGAAGTCTATGTAATTTCACACCTTTGATACGTGCATCGGCTACAAGCAGTAGGAGCATATAATGATAGTGCAGCGGCAGAGCTGTGATTCAGCCAGCTTGTTAAGTAAATAAGTATGAGTGTTTATAGCGGCTTTTAGCAACCGTTGAGGATTAAGCATTACCATATCTAATGTTATAGCCACACGATCACTTGTTATAAGACCAAGCGAAATGGCATGCGAAAAGAGAGGTTTTTAACATCTCAGCTTTCTCAAATTTTCACCAAATTTTAAGGCTGCGGCTACACCATGTGTGAGAGTTATAGAAACACGTACATTATCAACGGCATGCTTGAGAACTTTGGTTGTCATCTTTCTGATGTGAGAACTTTTGATTAACTTCTTTCTGAGATGAGAACATTTGCTTCACTTCTTTCTGAGATGAGAACTTTTCGTTCCCATCGTTGAGGAGTTGAGAACTTTAGGTTTTCTTCTTTCTGAGATGAGAACGTTTGTTTCAAGTCTCCATCTTTCGTATTTGAGAACTTTTGGTTCTCTTCTTTGTGGAGTTGAGAGCTAAGTTCAAACGGTTGTAAGATGCCGATTTTCAATTTCTGGAGATGCGAGGCACATTCAAAAGCTGCAAACACAGGTTTAACTTTCAATGTGTAACCGATTTGGGTTTTTCCGTCTGTGAAAACCCATCGATTGATATTATTCTCAGAAGTGTGGCAACGACATGGGTGTAAAGTAGCCATGGCGACCTTATTTCAAGCGTTTAAATTCAAAGTATATGGACAGTTGCGACAGCGCGCAGCAGCTGTAGCTGCTGCTAAAGAACCACACATATTTCTAGCAATGGACGACTGTGTGCACGCATCGAGAAATCTTAACAAAAATCTGTTTGCAAATACTTATAGGTGTCAAACTTGGAATTTCATGCCTATATTCAAATGATTACAGTTTTAAGCATGAACAGTTGTTTATTTTAACTTTACATTAGTTGCTAGTCGCGTTTTAATTCCTTCGTTCACGAAAGCGTTGCAAATACATTCGAATCAAAACGTTTCACGGAGATTTTGGTTTTGTGAACGATTTTTAAACATTGTACATCCAAAACGCTTTAAGTTTTACTAAAAGTTCACAAAGATTCAGAAACGTTCCACAAAAGGTTAGCAGTGACGAGAGTTTCATACGTTTTGGTTTTGTAAAGTTCGCATGAATCTGAAAAGTTCTTACGACTTTAAAGAATTTGGTTTCATAATATCCATCTCTTCTGCTAAACCATACTAAAAATTCCTCTGTTACACTCCATCATTTTACGCGTCTCTCTCTCCGAAAACTAGTTAATGCACTTCTCGCCACACGAAAATACTGATTCAGCTCTTAATCGGGTCGAATAAAATTGACAATTACCGAGAGTATGTCTCTCTCTCTCTCTCACCCTCGCTGGCTCCCAGCCTCCGCACCCCTCTCACAAAATTCTTCGCTTCATCTTCCTCTTTCTAGCGCTCTCTCTCACTCTCTGTCTCTTCTTCGCAATTGCTAAGCCACCTCACGCCAAAATGCTTCTCTCCGTCTCTATCTCTTCCATAGCATCGCACACGCCAAGCCCCTCTCCCAAAACACTTCTCCACACCTCTATCTCTTTCACAAACTCTCAACCACTTAGCCCATCGCCCAAAACACTTCTCTGCATCTCTTTCACAACCTCGCAACCACTTAGCCCATCGCCCAAAACACTTCTCTGCATCTCTCTTTCTCAACTTCTCAGGCGCTGAGCCCCTCGCCCAAAACTCTTCTCTGCATCTCTCTTTCTCAACTTCTCAAGCGCTAAGCCCCTCGCCCAAAACTCTTCTCTGCATCTCTCTTTCTCAACTTCTCAAGCGCTAAGCTCCTCGCCCAAAACTCTTCTCAGCATCTCTCTTTGTCAACTTCTCAAGCGCTAAGCCCATCTCCCAAAACACTTCTCGGCATCTCTCTTTCTCAACTTCTCAAGCGCTATTCACCCTCTCCCAAAACACTTCTCTGCATCTCTCTTTCTCAACTTCTCAAGCGCTAAGCCACTCGCCCAAAACTCTTCTCTGCAACTCTCTTTCTCAACTTCTCAAGCGCTATTCACCCTCTCCCAAAACACTTCTCTGCATCACTTTCACAACTTCTCAAGCGCTAAGCGCCTCTCCCAAAACACTTCTCTGCATCTCTCTTTCTCAATTTCTCAAGCGCTAAGCGCCTCTCCCAAAACACTTCTCTGCAACTCTCTTTCTCAACTTCTCAAGCGCTATTCACCCTCTCCCAAAACACTTCTCTGCATCTCTCTTTCTCAACTTCTCAAGCGCTAAGCCACTCGCCCAAAACTCTTCTCTGCAACTCTCTTTCTCAACTTCTCAAGCGCTATTCACCCTCTCCCAAAACACTTCTCTGCATCACTTTCACTCAACTTCTCAAGCGCTAAGCGCCTCTCCCAAAACACTTCTCTGCATCTCTCTTTCTCAACTTCTCAAGCGCTAAGCGCCTCTCCCAAAACACTTCTCTGCATCTCTATCTCATTCTCAACTTCTCATGCTCTAAGCCCCTCTCCCAAACGCTTCTCTGCATCTCTCTTTCTCAACTTCTCAAGCGCTAAGCTCCTCGCCCAAAACTCTTCTCTGCATCTCTTTCACAACTTCTCAAGCGCTAAGCCCCTCTCCCAAAACACTTCTCTGCAACTCTCTTTCTCAACTTCTCAAGCACTAAGCCACTCACCCAAAACACTTCTCTGCATCTCTATCTCATTCTCAACTTCTCATGCTCTAAGCCCCTCTCCCAAACGCTTCTCTGCATCTCTCTTTCTCAACTTCTCAAGCGCTAAGCCCCTCGCCCAAAACTCTTCTCTGCATCTCTTTCACAACTTCTCAAGCGCTAAGCCCCTCTCCCAAAACACTTCTCTGCATCTCTCTTTCTCAACTTCTCAAGCGCTAAGCCACTCGCCCAAAACTCTTCTCTGCAACTCTCTTTCTCAACTTCTCAAGCGCTATTCACCCTCTCCCAAAACACTTCTCTGCATCTCTCTTTCTCAACTTCTCAAGCGCTAAGCCACTCGCCCAAAACTCTTCTCTGCAACTCTCTTTCTCAACTTCTCAAGCGCTAAGCCACTCGCCCAAAACTCTTCTCTGCAACTCTCTTTCTCAACTTCTCAAGCGCTAAGCGCCTCTCCCAAAACACTTCTCTGCATCTCTATCTCATTCTCAACTTCCCATGCTCTAAGCCCCTCTCCCAAACGCTTCTATGCATCACAATATCTTTCACACCCTCGCACTCATACACACACACCCGAACACACAAACACACTCATACGCATAAACACACTCATACTCACAAACTGTCAAACAGCCAAACACATTCCAAACCCTCAAACACTCACATACACAGAAACAGCCAAACATACAAACACAAACAGACAAAGGCACACAGTTGCAAGTGCTTTGTAGTTGTTGAATTGAGCTTAAATGGGTGCGCGCCTACGCGAAACTGGCTGTATGGTACAAAAGAATTGAAAACATGCTTGTAATAGTATGAAGAAACAGTGCAAAATGGTGACCTTGCAATACTTGAGCAAAGATGGGTGGAATTTATGGGCGCTATATGAAGGATATTGAGTAAAAAATAGAGTGCTTGTGTATGTGAACGGATGGTATTGCTTGAAAGAATTGTCAGCCTGTGTATAAAAATTGGCAGCGTGCCCATGTGTGATGGACCCAAATAGAATTGAGAACCGCCAAATAATGAATAATTAATGAGCTTTGCTAAGCCATGTAGTGCGAATGAAGAAGAAAGGGGAGGGGGGTAGGCACATGCACGTCCCCACCCAAGAAGAGTAACCCTTGACCAAATTTAATGTGCGTCTGTTTTGCCCGAGGCAGTAATCTAATGCCAAGCAGCCAATTGCCATAAATATAAACATTGTGCACTGTTGAATGGAGATTTGTGGCCGGCCTCCAATTGGTTGAGTGCAACCAAAAATAATAGCCATTTTGGAAGGGGAGGGGTAGGCACACGCACGCCCCACCCCTAAGAAGAGCGCCCCTTGAAATGAACTTTGCCTAGCTTTAATGGCAGTCTGTTTGTTTTTGCCCGAGGCGGTCATTTGACCTTTGACCTATGCCAATAATAGAAATTGTCCCTCATAGCCACACTAGGTTTGGATGACGTCATCCCATTATTCGTACCCATAGCCGCCAATTGTCCCTAGGACTGTCCTTTAGTTAACTACTATCGTCTCTCCTATCTCTTATCCTATCGTTATCTGGACTTCAGTTATGAAGCCAATAACATACTTCTTCTCCTATAAGACCTGTCTTAGCTAACTGTCGCCGGTGAATCGAGAGGAGGTGGATGTGCATAGATGTGCAATAAAGCATTATTTATCATAGATGTGAGGTGACTGTTAAGAGATCGCTCGAGTAGACGCCAGCAGCAGCAGGACCAGCAGCATCAACTGCAGCATCAACTGCATCAGCATCAACTGCAGCAGCAGCAGCAGAGTAGTCGTAATGGACGGAGGATGCGTGAATGGAGGTCGATGATGATGATGATGGGATGAATGCAAAGTGACCGATGTCTTGACATCCGGGGATTTACTGGAGATGAAGACAGAGCGAAAAAGGAAGACACGTCGTCAAGTGGCTTTTTAAATAAGGACGCTACAGAATGAAGAAGCTCATTTAGACCGTTAATTATTCTGCTATGGCACTATAGCATTGGCTTCTCGAATGCAGAGAGAGAGAGGCAGAGAGAGAGAGAGAGAGAGAGAGAGAGAGAGAGAGAGAGAGAGAGAATGAAGAGAGAGAGAGAGAGAGAGAGAGAGAGAGAGAGAGAGAGAGAGAATGAAGAGAGAGAGAGAGAGAGAGAGAGAGAGAGAGAGAGAGAGAGAGAGAGAGAATGAAGAGAGAGAGGGAGAGAGAGAGAGAGAGAGCGATGGAGAAAGAGAGAAACAAACATAGAGAATCAGAGAGAGGGAGGGAGGGAGAGAGAGAGCGAGAGAGAGAGAGAGAGAGAGAGAGAGAGAGAGAGAGCGATGGAGAAAGAGAGAAACAAACATAGAGAATCAGAGAGAGGGAGGGAGGGAGAGAGAGAGAGAGAGAGAGAGCGATGGAGAGATAGAGAAACAAACATAGAGAATGAGAAAGTACCGTACGTCTATGCACAAAACGAGAAGTTATTGCTACCTTCAAGTAAAATATATCTAGGCATATATCACTGCAAACGTCAGACCAAGGGTTGGTTTTAGAGCGCGAGCACTTGCGTGATAGAAACCGGTGGAAAACGTGGTGGTTCATGACTGACATCTAACCAATAACAATGGTTTAGTGCTATAGAGATGACACCAATCGCAGGCACGTGATAGAGACGCTCTCCGGCCACTCTAACACCTGCAACCAGTCGCTCTTAGACTGCATCACAGTTAAATCACATTCTGACTAATAAATAAATGCGATAATTTTTCTAAATCAGAATTTGATATCTTCCTTTGTCGTGCTCCGTACGCTGACCTCCATGACACTAATCCTTATATAGCACATAAATATTGTATACCATTCACACGTATATGTATCATATACAAATACAAGCCATTACGAATGACTGAGAAATTATGAGTCGACATAGCCAGTAGGAAAACCTTAGATTATCACATACTACAATATGTTAGCTAATTTGGCTAGCGGTGTATGAGGGCGACCGGTCAATGTATGCTTAAGTCAACGATTTTTTAGCTGTTTCATTTAACGTTTCGTCTATATAGTAAGAAATCAAACTCAGAGACGGTTTGTCCTGTTTTGAGTCGCGCTACGCTAGTGATCAGGGAAGCAGGTAGTGAGTAGCCCGATGGTCTAAAAATTTGACATAAGGTATTTGACACAGCTAGTACATCATCCAACTATTCCGTTCTGTAACTTTGCCACTCCGTAACCTTCGTAGAATTTGTCCCAATTGGTCTATAACTGTTATCCACTATTGTCATATCCACAGTTCACATTGTCGCTTACTTCACAAATCAGAACATAGATTCCTGCTAAATCAATTCAATCGTACTGAATGCCACATAATCCGTTCTGTTTTCCTGGAAAACGTCTCTAACACTATCGACGCCATCTTTGGTGGGAACCCTAAGCTGCAGTCACAACTCCCTCGTCCTCGTCATTCCGTCGTGTGACATCCTTTTTATCATTATATGAACGAAAATTGAGGTTTAGTTATTCGTCAAGAAATGAGGTTTTTATGCATTCAATTATCTATCAACTGCTGTCCTTCAGCTGTTGCAGCTTACGTCTGAATTGATCAAATGCAGAGAAGCCTTGAAGCAGACGACATCTGCTGTTTTTCACACGATTTCTGTCAATTCTAGACTGCGAAGAACGAAAACGCTGCTTCTATATATGCTCTATCATATTAAACTTAATTTCAGGAAAATACACTTAAATGGTAAACCTATGCAACATTTAAATCATGTTTAATATGATATGATGTGATGTTCATATCATTTAACAGATATGATTTAAAACTACATTGTACCCCTGCACCAGTTTATTCATATTTCTATTTCCAATAAAGGTTTTTTATGTCACTTGTACGTCGACGTAATAAGTAATCCTTTATTGAGCCGGGGTTTTTGCCGTGTTATAGACGTAGGACTGATTGTGCAGAGAATATTAGTCACTTAAATCAACGATTACAGCTCAGCATTAAACGTTCTCAGTCCAACAGTTGCTGTAACAGAAGGAACATTTTCTCTTGCGGAGGTCTCTTGTTGCCTTCACTTCCGTAGGTTTGTTTATATACTGCAGCGCTGGATTTGTACTTGTGAGAAACATTTCCAGCCCTTTCCTACTTTCTCTGTCTCAGTGCCATGATTAATGAGGACGTTTCATCGAATCTTAGCATATGGAAACACGACGACCAGTGACTGAATGCGGCCAGTCATCCAGTCATTGACTGACTGGGGTTCCAGTCATTGACTGACTGGGGCCAGTCATTGACTGCATGCGGCCAGTCATTGACTGACTGCGGCCAGTCATTGAATGAGTGTGGCCAGTCAATGACCGTATCTAGAAACTCCAGGCCAAAATGGGTTGCAGTCCTTCTAGGAGTTCCACAGGGCTCTGTCTTAGGACCCTTCTTTTTTATTCTTTACACGGCTGATATTACTTCCTTAAATCTTAACTGACTTAAGCCAACTGACTGAAGCCAACTTAACGGTGGTTTTGTACCTCAACTCAGACGTCTTGGTATGAAGCTCCTTTTTAAAGTCACTAAGCAAATATTTCTAAATGCATTGTTCTAGCAAAACGAACGTATCATTCAGTTAGTTTATGTAACTTAATACGACGCCATATCGCCATATTACGGATCAACGGGTGAGCTGATATTTTTCTCTTCGCAATATACAGTAATGTATTGACAATATAACAGGTAGAATCGTTCTGTGAATTGTCTATTGTTTACCCTTTGACGCAATATCGCAGATTGTTTATAGTCCGCCAAATAGTTCGTCGTTTCTCTGACTATTCTGAAAGTAGAAAACAACGCAGATGTCTGTCTGTCTGTGTCTGTCCGTCTGTCTGTCTCTGTCTGTCCGTCTGTCTCTGTCTGTCTGTCTCTGTCTGTCTGTCTGTCTCTGTCTGTCTGTCTCTGTCTGTCTGTCTGTCTCTGTCTGTCTGCCTGTCTGTCTCTGTCTGTCTGTCTGTCTGTCTCTGTCTGTCTGTCTTAATCTGTGCAAGTACGTCAGTCCGTCGATTATGTAGAGCTGTCATAATGTGTTCGTCTGCCTGACTGTTGTCCGACCTTTAATACACCCAGGACTACTGCCTATTTATCCATCCATCCATCCATCCATCCATCCATCCATCATCCATCCATCCATCCATCCATCCATCCATCCATCCATCCATCCATCCATCCATCCATCCATCCATCCATCCATCCATCCATCCATCCATCCATCCATCCATCCATCCATCTATCCATCCATCCATCCATCCATCCATCCATCCATCCATCCATCCATCCATCCATCCATCCATCCATCCATCCATCCATCCATCCATCCATCCATCCATCCATCCATCCATCCATCCATCCATCCATCCATCCATCCATCCATCCATCCATCCATCCATCCATCCATCCATCCATCCATCCATCCATCCATCCATCCATCCATCCATCCATCCATCTATCCATTCGTCCATCTATCCATTCATCGATCTATCCATTCATCCACCTATCCATTCATCCATCGAACCACTCATCTATCCATCCATTCATTCATCCAAATACCTATCCACCCATCTATCCATCCATTCATTCATCAAAATACCAATCCACCGATCTATCCATCCATTCATTCATCCAAATACCTATCCACCCATCTATCCATCCATTCATACATCCAAATACCTATCCACCCATCTATCCATCCATTCATTCATCCAAATACCTATCCACCCATCTATCCATCCATTCATTCATCCAAATACCTATCCACCCATCTATCCATCCATTCATTCATCCAAATACCTATCCACCCATCTATCCATCCATTCATTCATCCATCCAAATACCTATCCACCCATCTATCCATCCATTCATACATCCAAATACCTATCCACCCATCTATCCATCCATTCATACATCCAAATACCTATCCACCCATCTATCCATCCATTCATACATCCAAATACCTATCCACCCATCTATCCATCCATTCATTCATCCAAATACCTATCCACCCATCTATCCATCCATTCATTCATCCAAATACCTATCCACCCATCTATCCATCCATTCATACATCCAAATACCTATCCATCCATCTATCCATCCATTCATTCATCCAAATACCTATCCACCCATCTATCCATCCATTCATTCATCCAAATACCTATCCACCCATCTATCCATCCATTCATACATCCAAATACCTATCCATCCATCTATCCATCCATTCATACATCCAAATACCTATCCATCCATCTATCCATCCATTCATACATCCAAATACCTATCCACCCATCTATCCATCCATTAATTCATCCAAATACCAATCCACCGATCTATCCATCCATTCATTCATCCAAATACCTATCCACCCATCTATCCATCCATTCATACATCCAAATACCTATCCATTCATCTATCCATCCATTCATTCATCCAAATACCTATCCACCCATCTATCCATCCATTCATTCATCCAAATATCTATCCACCCCTCTATCCTTTCATCCGTTCATCCTTCCTTCCGTTCTTCCTAAGACCCTCAATCCATTTCTCCATCTGTCCGTTTGTCCGTTGGTGAATCCGATGCGCTGTAGTTCCTTTTCCTGCGCATCCAGGCATCAAAGGAAATCGAGTGTCGCGTGTTTCCGATCAAAGAAGACCCGCTGTGCCTCCTCTCTCCCTTAATCCCACAGTGGTCATTAGCTCGGATTATCTCGGACGGCACGCAGCTGCCAACGACCTCAGCGCCACCTATCGGCCCTTTGTAGTCCGTCCTTAGATGGCTTCTCAAGATCTCCAACATTTCTCGGCGACCAAAATGCGAGCAAATCTTAGGTTGCAAACTGTGCATAACGCATTTACATCGTTTGCTCTCTATGATGATCTACAGCTGTAAAACTGTCGCGTTCTCGTCTCTCTTTTCTTCGGCGTCTATTATACTTCCGATCCTCCGCAGAGATAACTCTTCTTAAATAGAGAGCCTCAAAAGACATTTGACAGACTGTTTCTCAACCACTGCTTTCGAATTTTTATGGGCGATTTCAGACGCACAATATTCCCGAACAGCTTTGAATAAAAATTGCTCTGGTTATTGATATTAGTCCACAACAAGGAATAACTGAAAAATGGATCATTTGATTACATTATTTTGTATGCAGTAGGCCTATAGTCCGTCCTAAGGACCTGCGACTGCTTAAAAGAATGGTCGAACTACATTTGGCGCTGATTCCTTACTCACGTTGACTTTAAAAAGCTATCACAAAACAACGACAGTCAAAATCGCTATCACAAAAAAAGCGATTTAAAAAACACTCGTGTACAAAATAGCGACACGGCGAATTCACCGATTAAGTATGTAAACTTTCAAATGTATGTATGACGTAGCATACATGTAACAAATGTGTAATGTTAAACTTGAAGACTCAAATTATGTCCAATTCCACGAAGATAGGTCATAGGGGGAAAGGCTTGTAATATGGGCCACTGTGTAATATGGGCCTCGACTGTATTTCCCACCTATCATGTCTGCGGAGAGCTCTTACATTGGGAAACCATCCGTATACTGATTTCAACTTCCTGTTCGGGATGTGTGCCTTTACTAATAACTTCTGCCCGAAAAACATCAACGTTTATGTTTTGGTACATGCTGCTTATAAGACTTATTGAACTTCAACAAGTGTTAAATAGTTTAGGATTTCATCTATGGTATGCCCTGATGTTTCAGAAGATAGACAATTTCTTTATTATATAAACACACAACTTTGTTGATCTATAATACATTCGTCGATCACGCTATAACAGATTTCCCCGAAGCACACCATTTTTGTAATACGGTCCTGTGATCGAATGTGTAATATGGGCCATATCTTTATGGAATGATACAGTAGAAATAGGCCGTTATGGCTATTTTTTCCATGTAACCGGTTCTCAGTGTTGTTTACATTAGGCATAGTCCAAATTGTTTCTTAATGGTTATCCTAGTAAGTTTAATCTCAGAAAATCGGTTATTACTGTTTTAATATTAGTCTGCGGCACGGAAACATTGCAATTCCATCTTTAAAATGGTGGCTCATATTACACACCCGGTCGTGTAATATGAGCCATTTTCCGTATTTTGAAAAAATTCGTTAAAAATTTATTTGCACAGATTAAGGAATAATTCCTTCATATTTGGCAACAATTCATGCCAAGTAATGCATGGAATAAATAAACTACACGTTTAATTGCTTCTGTGCTATGAAATAGGAAAAGTTTCTTAGGGGGCCCATATTAGAAGCCCTTCCCCTATATATCGGTCGATGTTACTTTAATTCTTTCTGCAGTTTATTTTGTAGATTCTTCGAGATGGGTGTGGTAGCCTATTTGCCCTGCTATGTATAGGCCTACTGTTTGATCTCCATCTTGTTCAGATTCTGTTTCGTCTTTAGTGCATCGATGAAGCTCCAGATGGTCAGATGATTGGCTCCAATTAGTTCGCTGAATCCTCAACTGAATTGTTTCTTTGTTCGCAATCAAGACCAATTAAAATTAATGCTGCTCAACTCCAAAAACTTCAAATGATTAATTAAAATAATTGATTGATTGCACAAATTATAAATCTTCAATCAAGAAGGTTCATTTCAGAAGAATATTCTTATTCTCATTATTGTTCAATATCGGTTAGGCCTAATTGCTTCTTTGAACAGAACATTCTAATTAAATCGTTATTTGATGATCGCTATATTTTCACAGTCGCGAATTTGTAAGGCGCTATTTTTGTGATTGCGTTTTTCACGATCGCTGTTTTATGCTCGTTATTGTTATCGTGGACCTGGGAAACTGCTCTGTAAGTATTCTTCAGGAAATTGAAGGAATCTAATAAGTTGCATTCAGAAGCACAAATATGACTGAATATATAATATTATATATATATATATATATATATATATATATATATATATCAAACATTTTAATATTGTCAAAATAGCGTTCAGTGTGAATATCTAGAGTATAGAAAGTGCCGTGAACTTCTAAAATCTTGGCAAGGCTGCAAAGTGCCTTGAACTTTACAAGTAGCAAAAGGGAGCATGGTCAATTACTCCAATTACTCCAACTATAGTATAGGCATTCCACAAATGCGGCGCTATCTATTTAGGCCCCATGTCGCCCTCATACCATATTTCAGGCCACAGTGTTGTCATCGCCGAAGAGAACAGGCAGAGTCCAGGGACAAACTAGGTCAAGAGGAGCATTGGGAAAGGAATGCTGGAAATAGAGGCATGACCGATCTGATGTTGGAAAACAACATGAAGTTTTCCAGCCAATGAGAAGGCGCTGTATCAGCAACTTCTGTTGTCAGTAAAGGAATGCCGTTGACGAGTTTTTTTCTCGAGTGGCGCTATATCAGTCTGCGTTAAATTGTATTACAATATCTCGTTAAGAGGCGAAGGATTTGAGTTTGTGCGAACGACGATGGTCTCTGAGCAGTGCTTCACAAACACTTCGAACCACGTGTTATGGTCGGAAAGTGAATGCAAGAATCGTCATAAATTATAGAGCGCGGTATCCATTAGGAAAACTCCCAACAGATATATTGCTACATTTGTTGATTCAGTCGACGGAATACTTTCCAGTTCCAGTTTGTCTGTATGTGGTTGCTATTCAGCTGGAAAGCGATGCTGTCCACAACCTGCAGCTTTATCGAGGACGAGAGTCACATTTTAGCACCTCTTATCTTTCTACAGGCCTATGCCTAGTGATGCAGCCTACATCCAATGAATGCAATAGTAACCCAAGCAGCTCATATTATACGCAATCGTTTGGAAAACCAGCTTGCTTCTTCTATTTGACCAAATCATGAGGCTATACATACTGAGCGCAGCAGTCTGCTATGCTCTCCAGTTCAATAGGCCTAATGATGCAAAACGAGCTAACAATAAACAGTGATGTTTGCAAGTTCAACGTATAGGCCTATTGCTCGCAAATGCACTGGGTGTAGTGTACTTAAAGCCAAAAAAAAGTCATCAGAAATTTTGGCGGAAATAAGAAATATTTTTTAAGGAAATTCTTGCCCCCGGGCGCGCGAACCCCTAGTTACGCCACTGCAACTGAGGACGGCCCTCAGATCTCTGTGGCCCGCCATGATATTTTAAAAGTAAGACTTTGCCCTCCATCAAAAGAGCTTGGGAACCACTGGTGTACTGTGTTACTGAGGTGTTGGTGACGGCGGAATTTCATGCGAGACTTAAAACTTGGAGACCGAGACAGTGGGACCGAGACACAAGGTCCAAGACAGTTCAACGCAGTCCAACACTGAGGCTTTTCGGCGTTTAGTCCACATGATAGCACAGATTACAGAATAAACAATAAAAACACCTAATTCCCGAATAAAATGTTCTCAACTGTCAACCGATCACCTGAATAGTTTAATAAGAAATTAAATATTTCAGGCATCCTGAAATCTTCTAAACGATTCTAAAATTTAAACCCACAATATTCCATAGATTTACGACATGAGAAACTGCATGTTGTTCCAATCGTTTCTCTTATGGGTGCATTACACCAGCGGCAAACGGCATGCCATTTCTTTTGTTTGTCCATGACTTCAAATTGCGTGAATGCAAATTTGACATTTCAGGTTCTTTATGAGACATTTTACGATTTTTGCACTGATATAAAATCGAAATAAAGTAGAAATTGCTCTTTAACTTCCGACTTATCGGGTACAAGTTATCACATCGGCAGAGGACAATTTTATAGCGCAAGAATTTCAGAACTAAAGACAGTTTGCGCGAGAACTCTACATGTAGAGACCGCTTCTACAAGAGAACAAGACTTTCACTTCAAGACAGTTTCCAAAAAGTCAAGAAATGACGGCGAGACCGAGACAATAGGTTCCGAGACAGAGACCGACACATCACACATCAAAAAACATTATCTCGAGACGTCTCGAGACCGAGACTGAGTCCCGAGAACATACAACTCTGGTTGGTGGTGAGAGTCATATGTAGTAGGCGACGAATAAAGGTGGAACCTGTGTGTAATGTGTCCAGTGCATGCATAAAAGATCCGTTTACACCGTTCCATGATCAGCATTGGGAGCCAGTAATCTACACTGCGAATTAAATTTCAGACGCTGCATAATTCGCTAAAAACTCATTTCGTTTCGAATGCGAATTATTGCATAATATACAGAAAGACGAAGGGTTAACACATGAAAGAGAAAAAACATTCATGCTTCTGCCTCTTAATTTATAGATGATGCACGTGGTCAAGTTGCGTTAGGAGTCTTGTATTCGAATTAGGATGCAGCGCTAGCAGAAGATGCGGATCCAGTGGCACCACCATCAGTATACAACCATTTGAGTTGTTAGGCGATGCTGTGGACTGAGGTGAGCAGACAGAATGAATAGAGATTAGTGGAGAAGAGGCTGCGTTGTCTGATGAGCAGAACTGCACAGGAAGGACGAAGTAATTAGGAAACGAGAAGTTTCATTTGGCATTCAGGGAGATATAGCGATGTCTCGGTTGGGTGTAGAAGAACGAGCTGAGGACACAGCTGTGAATAAGTCATGGATGAGACGAATGAACATGTCAGGATACAACAGTGAATAGGTCAACGTCTGGTGGTGAATTAGACGCCTGGCAATTGCCTTTCATTGTACAGTTGAAACGCGCGACTGGTGCCCCATTCGGGACCTGGATGTCGTAATCTGAGATCGTTCTCTGGGGTTCGACGTCTAAGCATTGGACGCTGTCTTCCAAGGTCATTGAGATCTCGTTGTACTCCAATTCTTTGAATACTTGTCAATAAACGGGTCCTTCAGAAACGCTGTAAACGTAGTAGGCCCCACAGAGAGCATTCGAAAGTTATCGCTTGGTTGATTACTTTCGGCTTTTCACAAAAACCTAACTTCTCTACAATGTCATGGCGACCTACTAGACCAGTGTTTCTTAACCAGTGGTCGACCGAACCCCTGGGGTTCGGTGAGCCAGTGCCAGGGGTTCGGCAGAGGTCCTCTGAAATATATACATATTCAGGGTCAGTGAGTGTGAGTGAAAAATCATTTGCTATTTTATTTTTATTTTTCGACTTTTATTTAATAAATTTTGTTTGAAATAGATTGCCTACCAGGCCCTACTTATGAAATTTAAAGCTGTTCATCTGATGATCCTGTTAACCTTAGTTATGTCTTACTGCACCTCCCGATAATTATAACACCAGCAGAGCCACATTCAACAATTATTGCTCTTTGGTACAACAACATTCTCAAGATTTTGGTGCCGCCAAATGGAAGGATATCCTCGCATTGCTAAAGCTGCCCTTGAAATCCGCACCCCGTTTGTCACATCATATCTCTGTGAGCAAGGATTCTCAAAATTGGTGGAGATTAAATCCAAGAAAAGGAGCAGGCTTGGTTGCGAAAATGACATGAGAGTGAGTCTTTCCAAAACAGAGCCACGCATTTCTCACATTGTTTCCAAACGGCAACAACAAAGGACACATTAAGATGCAATTGGTAGTGTTGGTACGGTTAGTTAACTGTTAGTAGTTCATGTATTGAATGTATTAATATTGCATCACATTTTGGTACAATTTTTTATTTCCTTTTGTTCCCATTAGTTAAAAAATTATTGTTCAAGCTTGAGGGGTTCGGTGAGTGGTCATGGATTTCTCTTGGGGTTCGGCTCCCTTGAAAAGGTTAAGAACCACTGTACTAGACAGATAATTACTTAACAATTATTCTGTAACGGCGCTGGACCTTTGGATGTCTTCTAACCGTCTCCGTCTTAATTCAGACAAAACCCAATTCATCTGGCTTGGCGGTCGAACCCAACTAGCCAGGATTGACATGGAATGTTTCCGTGCTACTTTCCCAGATGTCCACTACTCTGCCTCAGTTCGGGATCTGTGCGTTACCCTGGATCCTGTTCTTTCATCATTTTCAGACCATGTCAATCGCATCTCTCGAACATGTCTTTATCATCTTCGCCAAATTCGCACCAGCCGTCACTCACTCTCTCCCTCACGCGGTCAACACTCTCGTCCATGCACTGATTTGTACTAGGGTTGACTTCGGCCACTCCACCTATGCTGGCCTCTCTTCACTAAACCTCTCCAAGCTCCAGTCAAAACTTAACGCTTCCGCCCGCCTTATTTGTGGTCTCCCGAAGTATTCTCACATATCTTCCTTCATTCGGGAAACTCTACACTGGCTTCCTGTGCCCCAGCGCATTCAGTTCAAAATTCTCACACTTATGCGCAACGCTCTGCTGGGGGTAGCTTCTTCGTACCTTCAGGCCTTATGTAGCCTACATCGGTTTCTACACTCCATGGTCGCTCTTCTCTCTGCTCGGCCACCAGAGGCCTTCTGGATGTCTCTCGCTTTGCTTATGTCGGCCCCTCTAGTTGGAACCACGTTCCGCATGAATTGCATCTTTAGCTCCTCCGCCTTTCTCTTCCTCTGTTTCGGAAACGCGGCAACGCCTGAAGACCATCTTATTTGTTAGAGACAGCACTGACCTGGGTCGGGAGCGCCTCTGAATCTCTGAGTGGCGCTATACAAATGTTCAATTACAATAACAATTACAAGACACTTTCCAAAGTCAAGAAATGACCGCGAGATCGAGACACTAGGTTCCGAGACTGAGTCCGAGACATCAAGAAACATATCTCGAGACGTCTTGAGACGGCGATGAATGACTAAGTCACTTAGACTTGTCGACTGACTTACTGACTTGCTATTGAGTTCTTATGTAATCCGATATGCCTGGTAGTTACCTAGTGATAAAAAGCATTTTACCGCCTACTGTGCTGACAGGCCGATGACTGAGAAATGTTAATGTGAATATATTAAAGAAATTATAGACGCAACGGAATAAAATACAGACATAACTTCGAGGCTGCACTGCAATCCATTCCACATTGATTTATCCAGTGGTTCTCAACCCTTTTCACTTATTGAGAGCAAGGCATCCTTACTAAAATCATTAAGTAAACGGTACCTGACCTTGATCCATTTTTTCTTCAATTGCATTCAACCACCGTTTTGCAACTATTTCTACATGTACACTACTTTTCGTTTAAAAATTAGTAATAGGCCTAATCAGCAGTGACTTTTTTACCCCTTCTGTCATCATCATCATCATCCAGCGACTCCCTATAGGGCAAGTTAACGGCACATATGGGGTGCCGCTGCACTCAGTTTGGGAAACACTGGATTAATCCATTTAATGTAGCAAAGCAGCAGTCTTCACTATAAATAACTGGATAAACGTAAATACTAACAGCAACGAAACCAGTTTCAGTTTCAGAGGACCAGATATTGCCTTCTAGATACTGTCAGTATATCTATAGAAGGAAATGGCCTAGAGAGTTTTAAACACGCTGCAATCGCTTGCTGATGGTAATATTAAAGTACAGTTTATAATTGCTATGGATGAATGAGATTCAATTAGCTCTGCGAGGAGCAAGGGTTAATATCTATCCGTTCAATATCAATACATGAAACGACCACGTGACGTCATGCACTCGGGTAGGTAGAAAGTAAAGAACTGGTGATCTGACATCGACTGAGTGTTAGACTGTTAGTCTATTGCTCCATGACTTGCACCTTAAGTTAAAAGCAAGTTTGCTCCTGTCCTGCTGTTACATCAAAAATCGAAAATCAATAAAACAATACGCAAATATTAAGTGAAAGAAGTAGCCAGCGGTCGGTAGCTTAGCGACTGGGTTCGACTTGAGAGCTTAGCGGCGGCGGCGGATGGCGACGGCTCCGTGGGGCTAACGGGGCTAAGGGGTGCTAAGGCCCTATCGCGTGATACGTCGCATTCATTATAGAAATGGGAGAGAACAACTGGTGATGGTTCCTTTTGTTGCACGTAGACATTTACGAATGACTACTCTCGATGGTCGCAGATGTACATAAGTGACTGAATGAAATGCAGTCGCAACAACCGAAGACAGGACGGAGGAGGAGACAGCTGCAGGAGCTGCTTGGCCAGATGCTATACAGACAGACAGATGAATGCTGGAATGCAACAAAGAATGGCCATCACTACCACCCCAGTCATAGACTAACATACACGATTGTCAATTGTCATCTCCAGTGTACATTTTGGATCCTAGCCAATTGTTGGACAATTATGCTTTCGGTGATTATTTCTGTTATTGCTTCAGCTGGGGCGTTTTGTCTGTTTCTAATATGTTACACTCGGCTACCTGGGTACAAGTGCGCGAGTGAAATTTACTTTTGTGCTGTACACTAAATTGTGGCGCTGTTTATGGACTGTTGTTGTCATGTTGCTAGTATACGCTACCTCGGCCGCAAGATCGGCGTTTGAGGACGGCGTGTCTTAAAGGATGGTTTTTGAGGTGCTTCGTAAATTAACGATTACCTAATGTTCTATTGGCATGGCATTTGTTAGGACACTATGATAACGTGGAATTAATGCATCTGAGACATGATATGTTAAGAAAGTATCATTGCTCGTTTTATGGTTTTTAGCAAAATCCATTACATTTTCGACTTATGGCGTTTCAACCAAACATAAAATTAGACTATATAAAACAGAAGCATACATATTCGTATATATATATATATAATATATATCACGGTTATCCATCCACAGCGCGATATATATATACTTATTATTTACAGTCTCATAGACATGTACGCGGCATATCATCGAAGGCAATCAGACGACGTCCTATAGGCATGAATCCTGTCTGAATGATGGCAGAGCACCGGCAGAAGAGACGGTTGAAGTGGGAAGCGAATTGTGCAGTTTAGAATCCACAAGACAGAAAAAACAGCCTCGCTATAGAATTGAACAAATCGTTCCAAGCTTTCTAAATGGTGGTCGGCTCAGTTGCCGATTGGGACAAGTGCAAAGTTCTGATTAACAGACTGTCAGGGACCATCCGTGGCAATTTGTGGGTTAGACCCGGCAACGAGATTGGCTGAGACCCTCATGAGGATGCTAATAACGCTGCCGTTTGTTATTGGTGACAGCCCCGCCTTGGAATTCTTCGAAGAACTCGTTCAGCCTAAGTGGGATATATAAATGCGACTTAAATGCTTAACTGTCAACCTCGATAGTAAGTACATGTAAGGAGGCCGCATCTGCAAGTCTTCTGTGGTCAGCAGACCTCAATATGCATACACATACATACATATGACACACATACATACACACATGCATACATACATGCATACATGCATGCTGACATACATACATATATACATACATACATATATACATACATGTATACATGCAGACAAACAGATAAAAATTTATGGATGGAGACGAGGTTGACCTATAGAGTAACTGAAAATAACGGTCCTATAGGAGCGGTCAGACAGAAACGAACAAACCCGCTTGAGATAGAGGACGAGCCAAATTGGATGACTAAGGGCAAACACGCATTTAGTGTGACTGAACTCGTCAAACTTAGGTTGTCGTAATAAAGCAGTAAGTCGACAAATTGAGCTGCCTTCAGCTAAAACCCGACATCACTATGATGACATTTCAGATTCTTATTCCATATTTGATTCAAAGTCCAGTAAAAAGTCATTCTGGAGTCAGGCAATTTGTGGCGATGCTCCTGAACAACTTGATGTAGATATTCTGTTTGTTGTTCGTAATTTGTCAGACATTCTTGCTGAGCTCTTCACGGGATGAATGTTGCTTTCTTGTTCAAAATTATAAACTAACACACTCTGGAATTACTCTTTTAATCAGTTGTATCCCTATTGCTCCTGCTTAGCTTCAAATCTACAATGCTGGTAATAACTTCCATCTCTTTTGATATCTCACAGCGTCCATACCCAGAGTTTATCTTACTGACATTGTCTTTGTCAAATTGGCATAATTATAACAATTGAAAGATTAGTCAAGCAGATAGCCTACACAGTGTATGTTAATTTAAATTCAACAAGAATTATAGTGAGCGAGTCATATTTTTCAATAATCAAGAAGAAATATAGGCTACAGGTGACTGAACGATTACAAAGCGACAAACTCGACGAAACTTTCAAGGTCCTGTTCAGCTTCTAAATATTTTCTAATTTGCATCAATTTGCACCTGATTAATTATTTTATTTAATGGATTAATTTCGCACCTTTCAGATTAAAACCCTGCAACTTCATTTTTACCAAATACACTCTAATGCATAAGCCTACATAAATACTACATGTAGGCCTATACAAGTATACATACCCAAATACATACATATATATTTTATTTATATATAAATATTATTATATACATGATACATACATACAAAAATGCCTACATATAGACATACATACATAAATGCCTAGTCTATATACCAGTATTATTTCTATTAATTGAAACTGCAACAGAAGTAGCATAATAACTGAAAAATATTTTGTAGTTAACTGCAACTGAAACTGAAACTAAAAAATGATGAATAATTGAAACTGAAATAGAAACTGAAAAACAAAAACTGTATAACTAAAGAATAACACAAAGTTGACTTGAAAATGGAACGGTCAGTTTCGTATTTTATTGTATTGTATTGTATTTAAAGATTTCTAAAGCGCCTCTCACAGTACGACCTAATCGGAGGCGCTCCCAGTGCGAAAAAACCCCGCGAGAAAAGTCTTGAGAGTACGGGCAGAGACAGAAGTACCCACTGTTAAGATCATAGAGGGAGTCGTAGAGGAAAGATCGTTCTAGAGCAAAGGGCCAACAGACGCATAATCGCTGTATTGGGCAGTAGCAGTCCGAGTCCGAGTCACCAAGAGGTCATGTCGGTCCAACGAACGAAGAGGGCGGCCAGAGGCAGCAGAAAGAGGACGACGAATAAGATCACAAAGATAACATAGAGCCTGACCCAAAAATGCTCTGGAAATCAGGAAAAGAACTGTAACCCGAACACGGGTAGTCGGGTAGTCAGCGGAAGCCAGTGTAAGTGCTCGATCATGAAGGCTGAGATATGTGAGAAGCGAGGAAGGCAGGCAATCCGACGATCTATCATAGTTTCACTTCCGGTTCTTTTTCCTTTCTTTGTGTTGTCGTTGATTGATGTAGGCGCTAAACCGTAAAACAATCGACGACTACGAGAACAATGCTTAAGCCAAGTAGCGGTCGAAAAGTAGAATGTAGTGTGTTGGAATATTTTGTTTAGAAAGCCGCATTCGACAAGAGTCGATGTTGCGTTCGCACTGTTGCTGACAATGACGCTGAAAAACATAATGTGGCACTCTAATGGTCGGAACAAATACGACAAATCCTCGAAATCATTTGCATAGCAAACATAAGGATGTGTATGCGACTCTGCTGCTGAATAAAAACATACACATACATACATGCATACTTGCATACATACATACATACATACATACATTCATGCATACATGCATACATGCATGACATAGGCTAAATACATGCATACCTACATATATGCATACATGTACATGCATGACACAGGCTACATACATACATACATGCATACATGCATGACATAGGCTACATGCATGACATAGGCTAAATACATGCATACCTACATACATACATACATGCATGACATAGGCTAAATACATGCATACCTACATACATGCATACATGTACATGCATGACACAGGCTACATACATACATACATGCATACATGCATGACATAGGCTACATACATACATGCATGACATAGGCTGCATACATGCATACATGCATGATATAGGCTACATACATACGTACATAAATACATACATACATAAAAACGGATTGATTTGTTGCGTAAATATTTCTGGGAATTATTCGGAATACTTGAGATCAGTTAGTCACGATATCTGAAAATAATAACTGAAACTGTAACTGAAAATAAAAAGCTGTAACGGAAACTGAAAATCAGATTGCAGTTAACTGTAACTGTAACTGAAAAATAAAAAATTAGGTAACTGTAACTGAAACTGTATCCGAAAAACCACAACTGAAATAACACTGCTATATGCATGCACATATTATACATGTATACCTACATACATACAT
Source organism: Aporrectodea caliginosa (assembly GCA_020284085.1). NCBI lineage: Eukaryota > Metazoa > Annelida > Clitellata > Crassiclitellata > Lumbricidae > Aporrectodea > Aporrectodea caliginosa. Next base: position 1,325,678 of record JACEVL010005070.1, read on the forward strand.
ACATCCATCCATTCATACATACATGTTGTTACGCGCTAGTCTAGAAGAAGTAAAGCCCCGGTTTCAATTATAACATTTAATGCGAAAAACTATATACAAAGCGTATTTACAAAGCACAATGATACCTTTAAAGCGCGGCAGCAACTCCGCACGACTCTCCAGAACAACACCAAAACCACGTCAGCAGGTCTAACGAAGACCTCTATCGCCGAACACGTGTAGAATACAAAACTGTCGTTCCCGAAGACGACAAAGGGCATACCACCCGAGAACATCGACAAAGGTGCTATGACAAGCACGAAAGACCAAACGATGGTCGGAAGAAGAAGAACCCAACGAGGGTCAGCGACACCAAAACGAGAACCAGAACTGGCCTCCCGACGACTCCTACCACGAGCTTATATAGGCACCACCAGATTACGCGGGAGACCCATCCTACCTTCCCCACACGTGCTAGGCACTACCACCTCGCACCAGTCCATTTATATAGGGCCTATGCCTAACAATGTACATTCATGCGCATCTCTTGGATTTTAAACCGTGTGTCTTGACAAAATGGCAATTTGACATAAAGAAAGATTGCTTGACCGTTGACTGTCGAAAAATCCTCCAGTACCAGAAGTTCCAGAAGTTCCAGACCGGCGCCTCTGAGGTGGTGAAAGGGACGAATAGCTGCAGAAATTCTAATTTTTTTAGATGACTGCAGCGGTCACACTGATTGTCTGGTTGTGGGCCACAAGAGCATAATGTAAAGACTTCCCAACAGATTTAGCCGCCTCCAGATAAGAAGTCGTTTATTTTTTATGAAACTATTAGGCAACTGAAGCATAAAATATCAAAGAGTCGACTGCGGGATTCTGGCGCTACACCTGCATGGGCCAAAGAGATTTTTGCGAGATGACAGGCTGTCTTATTTCTCCGCCTCCAAAGTAAATATAGACAATGGACGCTTCCATAGTAAACAGACAATCGTAATCGTAAACTCCAGACTTCTAAAGCGCCACTAGAAGCAAAGCGCAGGACACCAGCTTATTCACGTGCGCTGCGTCAAGTCAGAGCGGTTTCCAAAGGGTAGTCTATAAGAGGTCCGAGTCCGGTTTCCAGTGGGTCTATCATGAGAGGGGGTATAGCAGCTGCCAAGGCGGGTGTCATTTAGGCCGAGAAGAATTCGAAGATGAAGGATCAAATAAGTCAGGGTAGGAATTCTTGAAATGATGAGACTTTAGTATTTAGTGAAAAGCTGAGGGTGATAGATAGAGGAGCCTGAGGCGGATGATGGAGGTGAGTGGCAATGATGATGGAAGAACCGAGAATTTGCAGAATTCGGAGGGAGTTCGTTCCAGAGCCGTGGTGCAGTGTGTGGTATGGCTTTGTTGGAAAACTTGAGATGAGTAGTGACGGGGTCGAGAAAGATTGAGATAAGAGGAGGATTGGGTGGAGCGAGTTACCTGGATGGTTAAGAGACAATGCCAATAATTAGACATGAACTGTTTTCAAAGACAGAGACACGAAGACAGAACCAAAGAATGAGACAGAGACAGATTTGAAAATACAGACAATGACACAGAAACAAAAACAAGAAATAACGAGTAAGAAAACGAAGAATAAGAGCAGATTAAAGCAGAACTGCGACATAAATCAAATTAAGACACAAACGACGCCATGAATTCGCGACCGAGCGAAAGAAGAGAGAGAAAAATATAATATTATATATTATTTAAACAGAAAACTTGTTTTCGACCTGGCTCTCAGACAGAAACTAATTATTCACTCGTACACAATGGACATCGGTGAATACTTTAACACCTACAGTTGTCATGTCGTATAGAGATTATCGTGCATCAGGTGCATATAATCATAGATGCGTGTAAGCCTATCTAATCCGTTGTGTAATATGTATAGCCTACGTACGTATGAAATTATAATTATGCCCAGGTGCATTTGTATCCTCAGAGGCGAGAAGGAAGTCGCCTATCCGAAGATGTTCTAAACATAGTAGATCTGCCGCATGTAGGCTTAAGTAGCCTATAATGGCTATATTAGGCGTTAGTGGTGTTGTTGTTGTTGATGATGATGATGATGATGATGATGATGATGATGATGATGATGATGATGATGATGATGATGATGATGATGATGATGATGATGATGATGATGATGATGATGATGATGATGATGATGATCATGATGATGATGATCATGATGATCATGATGATCATGATGATGATGATGATGATGATGATGATGATGATGATGATGATGATGATGATGATGATGATGATGATGATGATGATGATGATGATGATGGTGATGATGATCATGATGATGATGATAATGACGCCGACGACGACGACGACGACGACGACGATGATGATGATGATGATGATGATGATGATGATGATGATGATGATGATGATGATGAAAATGATGATGATGATGACGACGACGACGACGACGACGACGATGATGATGATGATGATGATGATCATCATCATCATCATGATCATGACGATGATCATGATGGTGGTGGTGGTGCTGATGCTGATGCTGCTATTGCAGAAGGTATAGAGGCGATTTCTGGTACTTGAGCCTTGTACGCGACATGCGTGAAAGTGTTGATTGGCAGATGAATTCGGCGTTCAGGTGGACTCTTGTCTTTCCTGCACCCACCGTTAGTCAGGTCAATGTCTGTGGCCACCGAATTAACACTACTGAAAATTAGTCGTTTGTCAGAGGAACACAGCAGACAATAATTATGCTTCATCGATTTCTTTCGCGGACAGAAAGCAAACTATCGGAAATAGTAGAATAATTAGCAGATGGAATCAACAGTGCAACAATGGCTGAAATGACAGATAGACAGACATGCAGGCAGACTGAAAGACAGACAGACAGACAAACCGAGAAAGAGATAACAGCCGAGGCATTTTTATATACACCTACATGTATATGTACATGGGCAAGTGGTAACCACTCTCTCTTATGTCTGTCTTTCAATCTATCTTTCGGCCTGCTTGCCCGTCTATGTCTCCGTCTCTGAATCTGTCTAAATCTCTTTATATATAGCAATATATATATGCATGTGTATATACACACATATACACACACATACAGTACATATATAATGCTAAGGTTCCAACTTCATGCATCGCTGAAAATTTTTAAATTTCCTCATCTCGGATTATGAATTCTGGATAAAAATTTGCAATGCCTATTGCAGAAGAAGGCTCACTGATCATCGTTCGTCAATGAGACCTGACTGCAATTTCAGAACACTCTGATACAGATAAGGCTAATCGAGACGCGCGATTTCATTGTTTCCGTGTCAATTTCTTTGCCACGTTAAACGTATTTTAGCTTAACAGCTGTTACGCTGAACACTGCTGCCGTCCAAGAGCTAGATTATAAACTTAAGCTACAAACAGCTTTTAATTTCCACATCGACATTACGAAACGATTTATTGAAGGACTTACCTGGTTTCTATTGCTTTGTCTGTTGTAGATTCAATAGAGGCAATTTTCTTTGTTAGAATCTACGGTCGCTGATCTTTTTGGTCGTTCTGTTGTCTCTGAAGAAATTCGACGATTAGAGATTCACTCGTGCAGCGCATTACAACGAAACCGTGACTTGGAAGCAGACAAGCACTGGTCACTGACTGACCGCTGGTCGGTCGGTCAACTGACCACTCACCGATGATCAGCGTCGTATAGAATGAACCGGAACCTCTATTCAATCAGTCCTCAATGCTAATGGAACTGATGATGGTCGTCATCATCGGTTGATCACCGAATGCTTAGGGGCTGAGTGATGATCGGTCATCGTCCGACGATCGAAGGAGGAGAAGGAGTAGATGGGGATTCTTCCTCCTTCGACCCATCAGGCGCCCGATAGACAGACGCCGCGCCGCGTTCAATGCAGCGCTCCGGCATGCAGGCGAAACCTAAGTAGGCTACATAGGCCTCTACGCATGCACGCAATACACACCTATGCGATGGACTGTAGACAGCTATGCGATTCACAGCCATTCCATATGCCGCGCAGGGATAGCGAACCTTTTTAAGGTGCGTGCCAAAATGCTGCTGAAACATTTTAAAAATACCGTTGCGTGCCCCTCGGAATTTTGCAGTATTATACGCCTAATTGTTTTTCTCATGCAAGCTTTAATTAACAAAGCGTAACAAAAATGAATTAAAAGACATTATTTCAAAGATGGTTTTAGAATGGTGCTACAATAAAGTCCTTCACAAAAGAAAATGCGGATTCCTACAGTGATTTTGTATTTCTGAGTTTGAAATTTTGGCGGACGCTCCAAATTCCGCTTGCCCAAAAAACGTCCGACGTGAGCCTATACACACAGACTAGAATCACGTCCGCTACGCAATTGTTCAATACATGTCACATGATTTTGTGCATGTGAAAGGAGCCTACCGAAAAATACTCACGAATGCGGTGGGCAAGTTAGCCAATAACGTGACGGGCGTGAATGTAGCACTGGGGATCCGCTAGCGTCCGGGGCGTGAACGGATCCACTACGTTTAATTTAACTGAGCAGCCTTCGCTACATGTATGTCTGTGCCATCTTTTTATGCATGGGGGATATAAAATCATCTTCAGAATCATGCTAAACTTAAGGGAGAAATGAAGTTACATGATATGTGTACAAATGCTAGGAGTCTCGACCAGATTCCTTCGATACCAGTGACAGACTGCAACCGATATTGCCTTTCGGTCTAAAACTGTGAAGTTGTTTCCATTCTCAAACAGACTATACGCGTCAAGGGTAATTAGAGTTTCAACATGCTTCGTATGACAATCCTGTTTTGTATAGTTCTGATCTGTGGCCGACTTCTGTAGCATTGTGCTCGACGTTCAATGTTCGTGTGAGATTGGCGCTCGGTCGTTAATTGTCGCGTAGTACAACACACAAGGGAAGATTTTCCCATTGTTTCGGTTTCTGTTGTCGAAATATCTTCAACGGTCGCAGACAGATTCTCTCAGGAATACTGTTGATATATAGGCCTATGAGGATTATACATGTACATGGCCGTCTCTAACTTTGAAAACTTCCCTTTCATGACTTCAGTCCCACTGAGTCCCATAAGCCACTACAAGAATCTCATCTGCGTCTTTTAGACGCCGTTGTCTGTGGCCGGGAAGAACAAATCTGTCTGTCTGGATCCTGGATGTAGACCCTCCCCTTAGTAGGCCTACACCGTTCGTTTTATGTTGGAGCCTCGTCTCTGTGGCTCCTCAACAGACCCATAGAAATGGAAAAACCCATCAAAACGTTCGTGTACGCGGTGGAAGAGTTACGGGAGTTAACGTGTTAAAGCCCACACCTGCTAATCCTCCCCTCCCAAACGAATACGCCAAAATCTACAAGTTTTCTTATACAAATGACTGAAGTTTTCGAAAAAAATTAATTGACTAAACGTGACGCACTCTTGTCATTTTACACTAGGCCTACCTTGGCAATTTAAAAGGCCGTTATTTAAAAAATGTGTTCTCAGTATGCAGGAGTGTCTGTCTAACCTGTTTTAATGGCGAATCAGTGACAATGTTTTTCCAGCATGTGGCTGGTCAGGGTGTCGAAGGCGCCTGAGCAAGATGGGGGTAGATATCTTGGAGGAAACTCGGTCTCCAATTTTTTTTGCAAAACTAAATCTTAAATGGTGCATTTTAGCATACAAACAGTCAAATTATGTTTAAAAATCTAAATTTTTAGCTTCATTATCAGTCACGAACATCACATAAAACTCATTAAGCCTTAAGAATGACAAATTTGAACTTTTATTCTCAAATTGTGTAGTCTTTAGGCAAGGCTCCGTGGGCCAGAAACACATCGTCGGCGGGCCGGCTCTTTGAAGCCTCTGTCATTATGCATACAGTCTTCGCTTCTTATTTCTCTTCCATCAGTTTCCCGACGATGAGGCCCTTATGAAGCCTCTCCAGTGTAATGCATACAGTATAATGTAATAAAACACTGAATATGGGACAGTATGCCTAGACTGGAGAGGAATACTGATAGGCCTAAGTCCAGAGTTCCAAGTTGAGCCAGTGAGTTTACTTAGCAGGTTGTTGCAAACGATATATCCAGGCCAAGTCCTATAGTCATTTGAGGCAAGACGCAAGATATATATATATATTTATATATATGTATATTATATATATATATCGATTGCTCATAGATGTTTCTCATAAAAGCATGTAATTCGTCAACTGGAGTTGAATTAAACATTTCTCTCTTGGAGAACTGCGCGTAGGCCTAGTTGTGGAGCTGATGGAATTAATCCTCTGCAGAATGCTAATTTAAAATTCCATTGATACAATCGCAACCATCTCGCTCCATTATTAATGGGATTTGCCAAGTTACCCTTGAATTGCTACGATAGCTCTCATTTTTAAATCGGAGTAAATAAATAGGAAATATGTCTGTTTACTATAATTACAGAGTGAAATAAATCTTTATAAAAGATTTCATTTTCTGATCTGGTCAACGGATGTCAATTACTATGCCAGTATTCCGTCTGGGCTCTATACGGTCCCATGTGCGAATATGGGTCCTATAAGGGTTCTATTTGGGCATGCTGGCAGGAAAATGGTTGTCCTCTCTTACATAATCATCTTCTGACGATCACGTCTTGATTTGGATCAACTGCCGTTCATTCAACTTCGTTGGAATGAACCATCTGGAATACTTTAGGCCTTTCATTCAATCATTCAGAGGACTTATATAGCGCCCCTCCAAGATAACCTATTCCGGTAGGCCTACCTGAATTTTTCCGTCTTCGCAATTTTCGAAACTCTCGTATCTGCGTTCAGCTGAGCACTTAGCCTATCAGCTGGTTCATAGAGCCCACAGATTCAGGACATTGTTATACGAAAGACCACATAATTATATGCTTTCAACTGTATATTATTTGCTTTACGTGTTTGGAATCGTCTTGCCAACTTGATCCCTACCATTATAATTAAACCCCATCACCTTTTAAGTCCAAGCGCCATTTTACTCTGGCCCTTGCGTGAAGCAGTCTTCGTCCCTACAGAAAGTCGTCTGCCTTTTATGAATCAAGAAATTGCTGTGTGAATAGGTTGCTGCTTTAAGCGCGCATTTAAAAATTAGGCTAAACATAATTGCTCAGTGGATGATGACATAATTATTGTGGTGTTGGTCTATGTCGATACGGATTGGCAGTCTTCATTTTCGGATTTGCCGACTGGCGAATTTCTTTTTCTAGATTATTATTTAGTGCAAAAACGACATCCTATTGATCGGTGCCCTCTTATGATATATAGATATAAGCTTATATCCCTTATTGAAACGTTAAGTTGACAAACCGCAACTTAGTACAGAGAGATAGAAAGAAAAATAAATGACTAATAGACTAATTATCTGCTACGCCCGATCTAGAGGGATAAGGTGACTGATGACCCTAAAGTGTAATTTGGTCGGGAGCTTGCTCTTGGGACCCGTTTATAAAGTACTCGAGGGACAAAATTTTGTTCGTCCTTGGGTGGTAGCTCAAAGTCGTGTGGCCTTGGTCTTAAATCGTATCGCCGCCTCGCTACTGGTGGAAACAGACCTCGAAGCACGTGGTTTGCGTTCCAAACGATTGCTTGTAAAAGGTGATCATCCGCGTCAGATGCTAGATGGAACTAGCAGGAGATCCTAGATGGAACTAGCAGGAGATGCTAGCAGGAACTAGCAGGAGATGCTAGATGGAACTAGCAGGAGATGCTAGATGGAACTAGCAGGAGATGCTAGATGGAACTAGCAGGAGATGCTAGATGGAACTAGCAGGAGATGCTAGATGGAACTAGCAGGAGATGCTAGATGGAACTAGCAGGAGATGCTAGATGGAACTAGCAGGAGATGCTAGATGGAACTAGCAGGAGATGCTAGATGGAACTAGCAGGAGATGCTAGATGGAACTAGCAGGAGATGCTAGCAGGAACTAGCAGAAGATGCTAGATGGAACTAGCAGGAGATGCTAGATGGAACTAGCAGGAGATGCTAGATGGAACTAGCAGGAGATGCTAGCAGGAACTCAAATGTTATCGATACGATCATGTGACAACTGCACAAGTGGCGACTGAACCTCCTCTCTAATTCGGACAGGCCCTAATCTTCGTCAACCTAGAATTAGTTTCGCTTACCAGCAAACACGCGAAATCTCGTAAACACAAGAGTCTGCATGGTAGTAATTCCATTGTGTGGGCCTCATATAGGTCTATAGGCGCGCCAGTTAATGTCGCAAAAACAAAGGGAAATCAAGATTGCGGTCTGTCCCGGCAGATCACATTTGAGTCTGCAGCTCTCTCTTTTCAGATAATTTATGTCTCAATAAACTGGAGACAATAATTATACTTGTTACAGGGTATATATAGTTTGCGCGTTTTTCAGAGGCAGAACATGTGCTGAAGATAAATTAGTCGGCATTTGGGTAAATAGCCAACCCTTTGAAAACGTACGAACTCCATCTGAATAATAGATGGAAAAGTCTACTGCTGTTGCTTCATGCGGACTAAGAGTAGAAGGCAGAAGGCTTCAAAGCAAATGCGCGGACACAGAAAAAACGTGGGTCTAGTAATTTGTAAGCGCTGAACTTGGGTTTCAGCCAAAACAACGACAGTGGCGTACCGAATGGTGGGCAGAGGGACTAGTCGCCCCGGGCGGCACTTGTGCAGGGGCGGCAAAATAGGGTCGAAGAAAAATTAGAAAAAAGTGAATGTTAGATAAAAAATGAAAAAGTAGGAGAGAAAGAAAGAAAGGTAGAAAAGAAGGAAGGAAAGAAAGAAACCGTCAATTTGATCAAGTCGGCTTGGCTTCCGAAGTTCCGATGCCGCCTCTAATCCTCCGTTAGATGCGACAGTCGCAACTCATGCTATAAAATGCTTTATTACCTAATCATACAGATTTCAGTGAGTTGAAAATGTCGGCTGTCGCTAAAACGGATAATTAAAAATGCTGATCCAGACAGGCTATCAACTTTATAAAATGGAATTGTAGGCGTTTAAGTAATGTAATAAGATCGACGATCGTCATGCAAACTGCAATCTCTTAGAGAAAATAGCGTATCCAAAATTAAGCAACCATGCAAGGGTGGCAATTTGGAGCGTCGCCTCGGGCGGCATGTCAGCTCCGTACGCCACTGAACAACGGTTTATCGATGTTTTTCATCTTTTACAGTCGCTTCTTACTTCCGCAGTCATAGACCATTTTTACCGTCCGCGTTTAACGCAGTTCCTAATCGTTTTCTATCAAAAAACCGATCCGTCGAGCTACGAACAAAATAATAGGCCTAAGCTAAGCCATTAACGCAAGATGCATTTCTCTTGCTTATACATGTACACTTGGCCTACATCGTAGGATTCATATATGAAATATTTATCTGTGAAAAATATCCTCAGGCCATGCCTTATTGTTATCATATTTCTCTCCAATCTAAAGTTGTGGTGATGCGTTCGATATTCTGGCCGTTGCTACTGCTAACACAATTTAAATTGCTTTTTAAAGGCAAAACCTTTAAAAAACCACAACGGGCACTCCTGTCTACCGTAAACCACTACGCTCTCCTTACATTCCGTCACTGCTCCTCGTACTCTGGTAGTACCAGTCCCAAGTCTGGAGAAAAGAGGAGGTCGACGTTAATCATCACTGTTCTTTGTTATGACACGGTGTCGTCAAACAGCAACTAACCAAAACGTTCTCTGAGAGAAAGATCAGTGACGTAACAAACTGAAAGAGAGAAAGAGCGGATACCAAGGAGAGATAGCGGGTGAAAGTTACACACACAGACAGACAGACAGACACACAGCCAAAAACAGACAGAGAAAGAGACAGAGGCTGAAAGAGACAGACAGACAGCGAGAGAGAACACAAACGTAAAAACATAAAGAGAGATAGCGGGTGACTAAGAGAGATAGAGAGAGCAGTGACGTACCAAACAAGAGATAGAAAAAGAAGTGACGTAAGAAATATAATGAAAGAAAGCACGTGACGAAAAGAGAGATACAGAGAGAGTAGTGACGTAACAAACATAGAGATAGCGGGTGACTATGGAAGATAGAGAGAGACCAGTGACGTAACAAATAAAAAGAGAGATAGCACGTGACTAAGAGAGATAGAAGGAGCAGAGACATAGAAAAATAGAGATAGCACGTGACTAAGAGAAAAAGAGAGAGCAGTGACGTAACAAACAAGACAAGACGAGAGATATCACGTGGCTAACAAGCAGTGACGTAACAAACATACAGATAGTACGTGTATAAGAGAGATAGAGAGCAGTGACGTAACAAACGTGGAGATAGCACGTGACTAAGAGAGAGAGAGAGAGAGAGAGAGAGAGAGAGAGAGAGAGAGAGAGAGAGAGAGAGAGAGACAGAGAGACAGAGACAGAGACAGAGACAGAGACAGAGACAGAGACAGAGAGAGAGAGAGAGAGAGAGAGAGAGAGAGAGAGAGAGAGAGAGAGAGAGAGAGAGAGAGAGAGAGAGAGAGAGCAGTGACGTAGGAAATATAAAGAGAGATAACATAGACTAAGGCAGATAGAGAGAGCAGTGACGTAACAAACATAGAGATAGTACGTAACTAAAAGAAAAAGAGAGAGCAGTGACGTACCGAACAAGAGGAGAGTTAGCACGTGACTAAGAGAAAAAAAGCAGTGACGTAACAAACAAGAAGAGAAAAAAGAGACAAACAAGAAGAGAGATAGCATGTGACTAAGAGAAAAAGAGATAGAGAGAGCAGTGACGTAACAAACAAGAAACGAGTTAGCAGGACACTTTGAGAGATAGAGATAGCAGTGACGTAACAAACAACAATAGAGATAGCACGTAATAATAATAATAATAATCTTTTCTTTATTGAAGCGCCTGATAAACGCAATGCGCTGTACATTTACATGTTATGCAATTTAAATCTTTACTACTAACAGAACAGACAGCCTGCAATACAACGGCGCTAATAGCTGCCTACAAAGCATATCCGCCCTAAAAGGGCTCGAGAGAGAGAGAGAGAGAGAGAGAGAGAGAGAGAGAGAGAGAGAGAGAGAGAGAGAGAGAGAGAGAGAGCAGTGACGTAGGAAACAAAAAAGAGAGATAGCACGTGACTAAGAGAGATAGAGGAGCAGTGACGTAAGAAATATACAAGGAGTTAGCGGCGGATGACTTAGAGAGATAGAGAGAGCAGTGACGTAACAAACATAGAGATAGCACGTGACTAAGAGAAAGAGATAGAGAGAGCAGTGACGTAGGAAATATAAAGAGAGATAACGGGTGACTAAGTAAGACAGAGGGAGAGCAGTGATGTAGCAAACAAAAAGAGAGATAGCACGTGACAAAGAGAGATAGAGGGAGCAGTGACGTAACAAACAAAAAGAGAGATAGCGCGTGACTACGATAAAAAAAGAGAGCAGTGACGTGACAAACAAAAAGAGAGATAGAACGTGACTAAGAGAAAAAAGGAGAGAGCAGTGACGTAACAAACAAGAATGGAGATAACACGTGACTTAGAGAGATAGAGATAGCAGTGACGTAACAAACAAGAAGAGAGCTAATACGTGACTCTGAGAGATAGAGATAGCAGTGACGTAACAAACCAGAAGAGAGATAGCACGTGACTAAGAGAATAAGAGACAACAGTGACGTAACAAACAAGACGAGAGATAGCACGTGACCAACAAGCAGTGACATAACAAACATAGAGATAGAGAGAGAGAGAGAGAGAGAGAGAGAGAGAGAGAGAGAGAGAGAGAGAGAGAGAGAGAGAGAGAGAGAGAGAGAGAGAGAGAGAGAGAGAGAGAGAGAGAGAGAGAGAGAGAGAGAGAGAGAGAGAGAGAGAGAGAGAGAGAGACGAGAGAGAGAGAGAGAGAGAGAGAGCAGTGACGTGACGTAACAAAGAGATTGCAAGTGACTAAGAGAGGGAGATAGAGAGAGTAGTGACGTAAAAAATATAAAGAGAGATAGCGAGTGACTAAGGCAGTTAGAGAGAGAGAGAGCAGTGACGTAACAAACAAAAAGAGAGATAGCACGTGACAAAGGGAGATAGAGGGACCAGTGACGTAACAAACAAAAAGAGAGATAGCGCGTGACTACGATAAAAAAAGAGAGCAGTGACGTGACAAACAAAAAGAGAGATAGCGCGTGACTACGATAAAAAAACAGAGAGCAGTGACGTGACAAACAAGAAGAGAGATAGCACGTGACTAAGAGAAAAAGAGAGAGCAGTGACGTAACAAACAAGAATGGAGATAACACGTGACTTAGAGAGATAGAGATAGCAGTGACGTAACAAACCAGAAGAGAGATAGCACGTGACTAAGAGAATAAGAGAGAATAGTGACGTAACAAACAAGACGAGAGATAGCACGTGACCAACAAGCAGTGACATAACAAACATAGAGATAGAGAGAGAGAGAGAGAGAGCATTGACGTAACAAAAAAGAGATTGCACGTGACTAAGAGAGAGAGAGATACTCTGAGATAGAGAGAGCAGTGACGTAACAAACAAACAGAGAGATAGCACGTGACCATGGGCGCCCGCAGGATTTTTTACAGGGGGGTCAGTCACGACCTGGAGACAGAGGCGAAAATCTAGACATAACTTTGGGCGGACAGAGTATCTACGAGGACCGGATTTTGGGGCGACAGAAGGACTTAAGTTAAAACTTTGGGGGGGACAGATCCTCTGCCCCCCATGATTTACGCCACTTCCTGGAGAGTTAGTTGCGTTATAATTTGTCATTAAAAACTAAACAACTCACATAAATAACATTGTGCACTGTTTTGCTAACTGATGTAAATAACATTGTCTTAATAATTCATTCATTCATTCTGAGAATTTATATAGCGCCTCTTAAAAGATATCTACTCAGAGACGCTCTTTGCGCTAGCCTATTATGATGACAAGTGTAATTACGAACTAAAATATTACATCAGTTAGCAAAACAGTGCACAGGTAGCACAGCAAGCTAGAAGAGTCACCACTGGCGGGCCGAAGCACACGAGTAGAACCAATCAACTCATTCCGGTCGACAGCTGAAGATGGCATGGATGTTCAGAGTCTCTGAGCCAAGTTGCGTCGATAGAGTAGAGCGGCCACAGGTGACAGCATTCGCAAACATAATGACGCTGCCGACGAGCAGTCACTCCCTGGTGGAAGATGACAGACGTCCTGCTATTCGTAGGGGCACAAAGGAGCGCGCAGAAAAAGGCATTTGTCGCGTGTTGGTCGGTAGGCCCTATATATTGAAGCGCCTCCAGTGACTGAAGGTTGAGGTCGCTCCAAGTCTCCAATGGCCCGCGCGGGTCGTCCTCCACCAAGACGAAAACACTCGGCTACAGGAAGCGTACACGGTCTGGCTGAGGTTCGACGATGGGCCTGATGTAGTCACATGGCGACAAGGCGACTTGTGAGCAAAATACCATCAATCGTACAATATCCTTTGCAAAGCGACGAATAATTAAGTCAGACACGCAAACCTGGCACCAGAAAACTCTAACATGCCCGAAATTACTGAGAAAATTCTGCGTTTAGACGAAATAATCCATCGAAATGACGGCGAAGTCGATAAACGACCGACATTGCCGATAGGCCTAAAATGCGCAGAATCAGAATACCTAATAGCTTGCCTTCCTCGATTCTCTCACATGATCTCTACATTTATGGCTGAACAACTTCATTGGCTACCTCTCTCTGTTCGCATCCAATTTGAAGTTCTCATTTCTGTGCTCAAATCTCAACTGGGTCTTGCTACAAAATATCTTTGTCACAAAATTCTCCGTCCCATCTCTGCTACGTCATTGCGTCCTCTCAGATCCTCTGACCGGCTTGACCTTTACATTCCTCATGTTAGGACCACAATGGCTCAATCCAGGTCCTAGCTTTGCCTGTATAGGTCCCTCTCTGTGGAGTGGACTTTCTCCTTCTTTGCGCTCTATACCATCCTCTCTCTTGTCATCTCTACCTCTTTCTCTCACCTCATGTGATAACGGGCGGGTCTGGTTTTAAGGGGTGCCGAACGCCTGGGAGATGTTCCCGGAACACAACCAGGAGGGGCGCGATGAGGTTCGCCCCAGATCTATGACTAAATTCGCTACTGAGCATTAGGCTAGTATAGTAAATTGTTAGTAAGCAGTCTGAAAGCTAGTATTTAATAAATGTTTTGAACAGAATCCTGTCGCATATTTTAAGCTTCAGTTAAGCGTGATTAAACTTGTCGACATTTTATCTTTCATGTTTTTCCAGGGGGGTCACGCGACCCCCCTTGACCTATGCTGCGGGCGCCCATGCACGTGACAAAGGGAGATAGAGGGAGCAGTGACGTAGCAAACAAAAAGAGAGATAGCGAATGACTAAGAGAAAAAGAAAGAGCAGTGACGTAACAAACAAGAAGAAGATAGCACGTGACTAAGAGAAAAAGAGAAAGCAGTGACGTAACTAAAAAGAAGAGAGATAGCACGTGACTAAGAGAGACAGAGAGAGCAGTGAAGTAACAAACAAGAAGAGTGATAGCACGTGACTATGAGAAAAATAGAGAGCAGTGACGTAAAAAACATAGAGATAGCGGGTGATGAGAAGAGAGAGAGAGAGAGAGAGAGAGAGAGAGAGAGAGAGAGAGAGAGAGAGAGAGAGAGAGAGAGTGAGAGAGAGAGAAGTGACGTAACAAAAAAAAGAGCAGACAGACAGACAGAGAGAGCAGTGACGTAGCAGACATAAAGATAGGTATCGTGTAACTAAGAGAGATAGAGAGCACAATGACGTAACAAGCCAAAGAGAGAAAGATGGTGACAAAGAGAGGGAGAGAGAGCAGTGACAAACGGAAGAAGAGATACGGTGTCGGTTACGGTTTTTGTCTGAGTTATTATATAATATATAATAGGCCTAGCAGTAGAAGTCGAGCTCAGTGATAGCGTACGTAATTGCGTATAGTCATCTCCTGAGGTGTAGTTTCTATAAGCTTATCCGGTGATTGTGTGACCTTCAGTGCATAAAAACCATTCGGCTGATTGACTAGCTAGGCGCGAAATGCTCATCATGGCATTGGGTGGAGTTTGGTAGCGATCAGATCTTTAATTAAGCCATGTATTTAAATCCAACTATTTAATAAAGAAATTAGAGATTAGGAGACTGGAGAAATGGTTTCATCACATGAAAATTGGAATTTACAATGGAATTTCTATTTTCATTTGTTAATTATATGAGATCAATTATTCGATTAATTAATTGAGCAAGCAGATATCTTCGCGAACTCTTCACCATCCAGCCAACCCGCTCTACCCGATTATCCTCCGGTCTCATTCTTTCTCGACCCCGGTCACTACTCATCTCAAGTTCTCCAACTGAGCCAAATTCAGCAATGCACCACGTTTTTGGGACGATCTTCTCTCTGAATTCAGCAAATTTTCAGTTCCTCTACCAACTTTGCCAATTACCCACCATCTTCTGCCTCATGCTCCTGAGCTCCTCTATCCATCACCCCTCGGGCTTTCCACTCAAGACTGAAAGTCTCATCCCTTCAGAAATTCATACCCCGACTCATTTGAGCCTCCACCTCCCAACTTTCGACCTAAACAAACACCGTCTTAAGACCTACTCTATCCCCTCTGAGGCTCTGACCTCTTGGCAACCACACTCGGACTTCCTTCTGACCACCCTCTGACTCGACGTAGCGCTGGTGAATAAGCTGGTGCCCTGAACTTGGCTTTCGAGTGGCGCTTTCGAAGTTTGGAAATTACGATTACGATTATAACCAGTATTATAAGGAATGAAAAAATTTAGTTAGGGTTCGGAGCTATTTTTGAGATTCTGGACTAACCTGAAACGATGCCGTGAACTGCATGTGATTGGTTGAGTTGAAATCTAAGTGGAAGTGTCGTCTGCGAAGTTTGCCGCCTCTACGTCAGAATGCATGAATAGCTTCCGTAGGGTGATGACTATCTGAGGCAAAGGACGTCGTACGGGGACAGGTTCATCTCTCCACATCTGGTCGCTCGACAATATAGCCTACGTAAATTTAGTTCGAAGGTGCGATCAGAAACACTATAGGAATCGTGCACGTGTAAGGGTTGTTAGTTGAATCACTTCATCGATTTTGAGTTGCGAACGATGAGAACTGTAAGGAAATACATCGAACGGAACGATTTCGATGACCTGGGTTGACGTTTAACGTATAAGCCAGAATTGTTTGCAAACTGGGGTCAGTCGATTAACCAAAGTAACATAAGATCAAACTCTAGGGATCCTAAGAGAACCGTTACAACCTGCCAACATATGCACACACAGAGGCCATATGCGATACTCATTTTCCCACATTATAGGCCCCGTATAGAACCCTCATGGATCCCAGCTAATACTCATCAATATGCATGGCATTATATGCTAACGGTGTTTGGTCATTATCTGAGAGTCTTTGGAGTCCCTGTAGGACCTACAGCTATATTTCTCTTTCGCCGGTTTTTCTGAGTGCTATGGTGTTCGGACGATCGCTAATTATTATCATTTTTATTTGTCGAGTATCGCGCGCTCTATGTATTTTGCCCATTAATAAGGGGTTTCACGTTATTATAACTGGACAAAGAGCCTACACGCCAAGCTTTATTTAATTGGAAAGACCATAATGAGACTCCTTGGCTAAGTGCCGACTGTTCTTCTGCAGTGAAGCGCTGCGAACAATTATAATGTATGAGTCTTGAGTAGGAAGTCCTTCACTTGCAATTGTTCAGGGCCATCGATTGATGCTTGCCATGGTCATTACATAGTGGCGCTTAGTCCTAAATGTTTAATAATAAAAATAATATTCGAGGGACTCCTTAATTATTGGTGTTAGGGTATACGCTGTGTAAGTTTGTTGTGCTCCTCGTCGCTCAATCCTCTTCTTCCACGCTTTCGAAATATGAGTGGATTGGAAAGTATAGGAAGAATTGCAGAGAGCTGTAAACTATAGACCTATAGCCTATATATACACATGAAATTGTACCTTGTGTTTTTGTTCCTCAATTTCTTAAAAGCTTTAAACAGCGAATCTGTAATTTAAAGTGTCACCGGTGACCATCTATAGGCCCAGTATGGCTTAAAGAACGGGATTGTAGCCTAATATTGTCACATTATTGTGTTACTTATAGCTGTTAGGCCTATGTCGGGAAATGAGATTAGAAAATAACCTATAGTAATCGATACATATTTAGGAGGTAAAAAATCGCAAAAGTTAATGCACACATACCCACGCACAAATTTTAAGTAGGTCAGTGAGTACCCTAAGCTTATCAAATTTTAGACTCATCTTAATAACATTTCAAGGATTCTTGAACGTCTTTCTTATACGGATCGAGAAACACATTATTTCATCTTCTAATTTCAGTCCTTACCAATCGGTTTACTCTGAGGACCACGCTACTGAAATTGCTCTCTCCTTGAGCTGGACTGCATCGATCTTCTCATCTGTTGATAAACGAAAGGTTTGATAAAGTAAACGTATGCCTCGACCTTATATATATTATAGTGCTGATTACCTTTTCAAGGGGTCTCTACAAGTGGGTGTTGGTACTGCATGCTCGGTCGATTCTTCTTTCTGCACTGCTGGTGTTTCACAGCGATCTATTCTCGGTCCTCTGTAATTTATAATAATAATAATAATAATAATAATAATAATAATAATAATAATAATAATAATAATAATAATAATAATAATAATAATAATAATAATAATAATAATAATATTTATTCTTGAATGAAGCGCCTGACAAACGCACTGCGCTGTACATGTAGGCCTACATGGTATGACGATTAAACAATTCACAAGAACACAAATAACAAAAGACATAAATCAATAAAGTTGCATCCATGCAAGGCGCAAGCTCATTGTACTTTTGGTGCCAACTAGGGAATGAAGGCATGAGTTAAACCCAGGGGTCCTTACGGGAATCGAACCGAGTCCGTGAAAACGTCAAGCAAGAGTCTTATCCATTATACTATCCCCCTCCCCAATTTACAATCTTCATTTCACCAATCAGCCGCATAGGCAATCACTTTGGAGTCCAGTTACAGCAGTATGCCTATGATGCTCAGCTTTACATTGCTCTACCAACGGATCCGTTTGGCAAAGCAATACTTGAAGAGTGCCTCGAAAGATCTCCTCAATGCATGCATGGTTCTTCTTCAATGGTCTTGCTGTAAACGCTGATAAGTCTGAGGCAATCATGTTTGGCTCAGGCCAATGACTGCACTCTTTCCCTTCTCATTCCAGTGTTTTCAGTTTGCTGGCACTGTTGTTCTGCTATCAAAAAGTTACTGTCAAAACATTTGGGATGACTCTGGACAATAATCTCATATTCCAATCCCACACAACGAACCTTTGTTAATCTTAATCTTCATCTTAGTTCTATCATATCAGAGCAATACGTCGCATCAGGTCTGCTCTTATCAAGGAAATGTATGTATGTATGATGTATGTATGAGCACTTCTTATAGCGCCCCTTCAAGATTTCTACTCAGAGGCGCTCCCGACTACAGCGCGGACACTGAATCGGAGTTTCACGCCGAAGCGCATGAGCAATTGCGAGTGAAGGACTTGCCCAACTAGGGTCCCTATGCGGCGGCGTCAGGGTGGATTCGAACCCGAAACCCTCGGGCTGCAAGGCACCGAACATACCCCTACACCACCGCGCCCCACAGAAATGTCACAGACAGTGTATACGTAGTCTGCTCTCTTCTCTGCTCTCGCCTCGAGTCCAGGGGCTTCTATCCCTATACAGGGCGGGCGCAAGTTGAGCCCAGTGAAAAACTGGGGGGGAAAGTGTTTGTTTTCAATTTTTATCACACTTTCTGCAAGTTACAGAGTCTTCACTCACAGTTCTGTGAAAGACCCACTTTTCTTGTATAAATATTATTAGTGTGAACCGGTTACACCCTCCGACTAAGTCCCTGGATTTTGTTAACACACTGTAAGCTTACTTAATGTGTTATGGCATTCTCGCACTTAATCGAGCAACATTATCGGCTGCATAGTTGTGACAAAAATAAACATTTAGGCTACATTGGTTTCAACTTAAAAATATGCGGTATCCGGACATTTCCCCCCGGACATTCACCCCCCCCCCACCCGCCGGACATTTCCCTCGAACAGTAAGTACCCAGCCTAACTGTACCTTTGCTTGAACCTTATGATCAGTTTCGCATTGTGAGCAACTCTCCTCTCCATGCCATAATGCATTAATGCTCGAAAGAAGTTGAGTAAGTTCTTACTTACATTGATGAATTTGTTGCATTTCGGTGATTTCGGTGTATCATTGTCCATGATAACTGTCATTAACCCAACTTCTATTGAAGCAAAGACCTTCTTTCATCAATCTAATTTCTATTTAAGCAAAGACTTTCTTTCATAAATCCAACTTTTATTTAAGCATAGAATTTGTTTCATGAATCCAGCTTCTATTTAAGGAAAAGAATTTTTTCATTAATCCAACTTCTATTAAAGTAAAGAATTTCTTTCATCAATCCAACTTCTATTAAAGTAAAGAATTATTTTCATCAGTCCATCTTCGGAGGGAAACGTCCGGGGGTAAATGTCCGGGGGGAATGTCCTAGACCTAAAATATGCTTTCACTTAAGTATTTCATTAACTAAAAATACTATGCCGCGTGAAAAAACCAAATATAGGCCCTAAATATCGAGGTTGCGAGTTGGCATGCGGCAACATTCAAATGGACAAATCCGACAAATGGACAGAACACTGTCAAAAGTATCACGCCTTCAAGTTTACCCGGTTAACAACTTAATTAGCGGTACCGTGGCGTACTGTACGTACCCAATTAACTGTAACCTTTGCTTGAACCTTATGATCAGTTTCGCATTGTGAGCAACTCTCCTCTCCATGCCATAATGCATTAATGCTCGAAAGAAGTTGAGTAAGTTCTTACTTATTGATGAATTTGTTGCATTTCGGTGATTGTGAATGCGAGATTTTAATCTACTTAATTCACACTGGTTGACTCGCATGGTTAAACACTGAACAACTTTACCAGTAGTCCTCCATTTTAGGTGCTTTAACTAGGCTATTTTGCATTGGTATTCGTTGTTTATGGTGAATTTAAACTGGAAGATGGATTGATGAAAATAATTGTTTGCCTAAATGGAAGCTGGATTGATGAAAGAAATCTTCCCATATATATAGAAGTTGGATCGATGATATTTATAATTACAGACACATTTATCTAATCAGAAATTAGCTAAAACTCACGTCGGCGATATGGGATCTGGGAGAGAGGGAAGGCCCCGCTCGGGAGGGGGAAGGGGAGGTATTGAGCCCGGTTCTTTAGGGGGGATAGAAGCCACTGCTCGAGTCAACTCTGTTTTTGCAGGCATATATCAGATCTTGAAGTCAACAGGCTTCAACGCATCGAAAATTCTATGGCTCGTGCAGTGACGTAACTAGGACTTTTCATTTGAGGGGAGGGGGGCTTTAAGCATTGAGCATGGCGATTGGCGAGTGTGGTAGCACGAGCCTATATAGTGGGAAGGGGGCTTGATTCATTTGGGGTGGAGGCCAGTGTGATTCTCGTTAACGATAACGATAACGAAAATGTTCGTTAACGAAAATAAAATGATTTCGTTAACGATAACTATAACTATAACTAAAAATATCATTAACTATAACTATAACTATAACGAAAATAACTATAACTAAAATTCATCTTTATTTTCGTTAATACAAAGAATAAAAATAGGAAGTGCAATATGGACAATTCGACATAAATGAGAACGAAAAAATGCGATATTTTAATTATGCAATTTGTCAGTTTCTTTGGAAACTCGTGTATTCATGAAGCTGAATGCACCCATGTTTCAAAGGCTTTCAAAGCTCTGAGCAAATTGTGAAACAGCGTGTTAATACGCACAATGTTGCTTATAGCCTTAATTATTGTAACTAAGTAGCAACTAAAATTAACTAAAATAAAAATCCATTAACTATAACTATAACGATAACTAAAAAATAATACTAACTATAACTATAACTATAACTAAAATTTAAAAAACACTAACTATAACTGTAACTATAACTAAAATAAAATCTGTATACGGAGAATCACACTGGTGGGGGCTCTAGCTTCGTTTGAAAATCAATAAAACAAATAGAAAGTAAGTTCTTTTTCGTCTAAAATAAGTCTTAAAAGTCACGGGAAAAGGTAATGGAAAGTCATGGATTTTTGTTTTATTAATCTTGTGGCAACGCTGCTCTTGTGTTATAGGCCTAGGCGAAAAAGAAAAAAACAATTTTTGCGACTAATAGCTAGGCTATCCATTATTGTTTTGAATCAGTTCAAACACAAAGTTTAAGATTTAATTCTCACTGGGATGCCAAATTATCATTCATAAAAATAAGAACTTCATTATTATAGAAGGTATCATCGAATTTGGCGGCCCCAGAATTTGGCGGCCCTGTGTGGTCGCACCGTCGCATAGGAATTAGGCCGTATACTGCCTGAGGTCGGCTCTGTCAAACGCAGTATAGTTCTTCTCGGTCAGAAAAAACATTGCACTTCGCGGACTTAGTGAAAGACACTGCAAATTTCGTGACACTTTTGAAATTTCGATCACAGACAGGCTAAATCATCGTAAGCTAATGTCATCTGGTCCACGCAAAAAGTAGGCCCTACATAAGTCCGTTGATTCAAAATGAGCTGGTCCACCTGCGTGGCCAGCTCTCCTGCAACCGATATAATAAAGAATATGCTTACTTACTTACTTGCTTATTGCCATTATTAATACTAATACTAATACTAATACTAATACTAATAGGGCCTACTAATACTAATACTAATACTAATACAGTAATACTAATACTAATTATACTATTACTAATAATAATTAACAATAATAATTATTATTATTATTATTATTATTATTATTATTATTATTATTATTATTATTATTATTATTATTATTATTATTATTATTATTATTATTATTATCACGTCTAAAGCAGAGCGTTTTATTAAAAGAGATTCAGAACTCTTTCGAGCGATGCGATAATATCGTATTGACGGTATTTCCGTCCGCCTCATTGTTGATGACGTCGTCGTCATTGTCCACCCAAGATGTCTTGTGGTAGGGTCTGAAGATCCCCTGTGAAGAGGCGCTGAAAGATCTCGTCTGTGAAGAGGCGCTGCAAGATCTCGTCTGTGAAGAGGCGCTGAAAGATCTCGTCTGTGAAGAGGCGCTGCAAGATCTCGTCTGTGAAGAGGCGCTGAAAGATCTCGTCTGTGAAGAGGCGCTGGATGATGTCGCCTTCTAAAGGCACTGACAGACCTCGCCTATGAAGAGGCGCTGAAAGATCTCGCCTGCGAAGAGGCGCTGAAAGATCTCGCCTGTGAAGAGGCGCTGAAAGATCTCGTATGTGAAGAGGCGCTGAAAGATCTCGCCTGTGAAGAGGCGCTGAAAGATCTCGCCTGTGAAGAGGCGCTGAAAGATCTCGTCAGTGAAGAGGAGCTGGATGATGTCGCCTTTCTCAAGGCACTGACAGACCTCGCCTACGAAGAGGCACTGAAAGATCTCATCTGTGAAGAGGCACTGAAAGATCCCCTCTATGAAAGAGGCGCTGAAAGATCTCGCCTGTGAAGAGGCGCTGAAAGATCTCGCCTATGAAGAGGCGCTGAAAGATCTCGTCTGTGAAGAGGCGCTGAAAGATCTCGCCTGTGAAGAGGAGCTGAAAGATCTCGCCTGTGAAGAGGCGTTAAAAAGATCTCGCCTGTGAAGAGGCGTTAAAGATTTCGCCTGTGAAGAGGCGCTGAAAGATCTCGTCTGTGAAGAGGCGTTAAAAGATCTCGCCTGTGAAGAGGCGTTAAAAGATCTCGCCTGTGAAGAGGCGTTAAAAGATCTCGACTGTGAAGAGGCGCTGAAAGATCTGGCCTGTTAAGAGGTGCTGGATGATGTCGCCTTTCTTAAGGCACTGACAGACCTCGCCTATGAAGAGGCGCTGAAAGATCTCGCGTATGAAGAGGCGCTGAAAGATCTCGTCTGTGTAGAGGCGCTGAAAGACATCGCCTGTGAAGAGGCGCTGGAAGATCTCGCCTATGAAGAGGCGTTAAAAGATCTCGCCTGTGAAGAGGCGTTAAAGATTCTCGCATGTGAAGAGGCGCTGAAAGGTCTCGTCTGTGAAGAGGCGTTAACAGATCTCGCCTGTGAAGAGGCGTTAAAAGATCTCGCCTGTGAAGAGGCGTTAAAAGATCTCGACTGTGAAGAGGCGCTGAAAGATCTGGCCTGTTAAGAGGTGCTGGATGATGTCGCCTTTCTTAAGGCACTGACAGACCTCGCCTATGGAGAGGCGCTGAAAGATCTCGCCTATGAAGAGTCGCGGAAAGATCTCGCCTGTGAAGAGGCGCTGAAAGATCTCGTCTGTGAAGAGGCGCTTAAAGATCACGTCTGTGAAGAGGCGCTGAAATAATTATCTCGTCTGTAAAGAGGCGCTGAAAGATCTCGTCTGTGAAGAGGCGCTGGAAAGATCTCGCCTGTGAAGAGGCGTTAAAAGATCTCGCCTGTGAAGAGGCGTTAAAAGATCTCGCCTGTGAAGAGGCGTTAAAAGATCTCGCCTGTGAAGAGGCGCTGAAAGATCTCGTCTGTGAAGAGGCGCTGCAAGATCTCGTCTGTGAAGAGGCGCTGAAAGATCTCGTCTGTGAAGAGGCGCTGAAATATCTCGTCTGTGAAGAGGCGCTGAAAGATCTCGTCTGTGAAGAGGCGCTGAAAGATCTCGTCTGTGAAGAGGCGCTGAAAGATCTCGTCTGTGAAGAGGCGTTAAAAGATCTCGCCTGTGAAGAGGCGTTAAAAGATCTCGCCTGTGAAGAGGCGTTAAAAGATCTCGACTGTGAAGAGGCGCTGAAAGATCTGGCCTGTTAAGAGGTGCTGGATGATGTCGCCTTTCTTAAGGCACTGACAGACCTCGCCTATGAAGAGGCGCTGAAAGATCTCGCCTATGAAGAGTCGCGGAAAGATCTCATCTGTGAAGAGGCGCTGAAAGATCTCGCCTGTGAAGAGGCGTTGAAAGATCTCGCCTGTGAAGAGGCGCTGAAAGATCTCGCCTGTGAAGAGGCGCTGAAAGATCTCGTCAGTGAAGAGGCGTTAAAAGTCTCGCCTGAAAGATGCACTATAAGATATCTTTGTTCAATTTCAAGAACACTCTCATTTCCAGAGATTTTTTCATGCGATTTCTTCGTCCATCAGTTAAGATTCCACATACAAAAAAATTCTTTCCACAAAGGCCTGTAAGGCTGGAGCCGACAAAAGATCCTCTGCAATGGTGCAATTTCGCTGTACAAAGTTTGCCTTTCCTTCCCGGAAGCAAGAGGATTCCTAGTATCATTATCCCTAATTATGTCTGCCAAATAACGATCCATCTGAGTTGTTACACAGTCTTGGTTGCTGCTGCTGCTGCTGCTGCTGCTGCTGCTGCTGCTGCTGCTGCTGCTGCTGCTGCTGCTGCTGCTGCTGGACAATGTTGATGTTGTTTGTGACTTTAGTTTCAAGTTGAGAAATTTAAATTTCTGCAGTGCAGGTGAAACTGCTTTGATGTTTACAAGTAATCTCCTATTTTCGGGACCTACAGCGACGCTGGCATATCTGCTGCATTGTTAGACTTACGTTTCACCCGTTGCTTCATCTCAATTTAATGGCCACAAGAAGTAAAATGATTTTACTTCTGAAAATAATTCCTATAATTTCATTCATAATTTTAGTTCTGCAAATAATTCATAATTTAATTCCTAATTTCGTTTTTGAAGCCAAAATAATTCCTACTTTTACTTCTAATTTTCGTTAATGAAATCCTTTATTTTTACTTCTAATTTTAGTTTTCGTTAACGAAAATATCACTGGTGAAGAGGCGCTTAAAGATCACGTCTGTGAAGAAGCGCTGAAAGATCTCGCCTGTGAAGAGGCTCTGGCTGATGTCGCCTTTCTTAGGCACTGACAGGCCTCGAAACTGCGTAATTTTTGGGAAACCCTGGTTACGCCACTGGTCTACACTCTTAGTCACTCTATAGTTACAAAGTTTAGTTTTTAATTATGTTAGTTTATGCTAGTCAGCATGGACTTTATGTGGACTTATGTTTACAATTCAAATTAGAAAAGATTTCAAATTTTTAACTTCTCAATTTCTTATTCAACAAAACATATAAAAATAAAATAATTGTTGTAGCTTAGCCTAATGTTACTTAGTTGGGTTATTTGCTGATTAAAATTAAATTGTTTAAATACGGTTTTTACTTTTAAAATGCAGTAGGCCTACAAGATGTAACAAAGTGAAATTATTTTCTTGTTTCGTTTTTTCCTGTTTTTCAGTTTTTTATTTTGTTGTTGAAAAGACGACGCTTTGACATTTTTTTTATTAGTTTTAACCGTTTTACCAACTATGGTTCTAAATTTACTTAAATAGCACAATTTGCAATTAAGATGAAGGGGATACTTTTTGAATGGGGGTTGATTTCGTACGACTCATGGGGGATACTTTTGCACGAGGGGATAGTCCCTCACGTTCAGGTTCATCCGGCCGGATACTTCATTTCGCTAAGGGGATATAATTCTAATGGGGGATACTCTATTTCGTGACACCGGCCCTATTAGGGGAATTTTGTGTGATCTAATAGTCCTTATTTAAAAGATGTATACATTATACATCTTTAAATAAGGACTAGCCTAAGTGATCTTCTGCTGTCATAGACCCCTAATGACGAATAAAGATATATTATTTCATCCAATGCACTGACATACATATAAAAAGTTGCTTTTTTACATCAAATTCAGATGAAAATGCCTCCCCCCCACAATGACGCCGCTACTGAGGGGCTCTCATGCATTACATTTTGCTGCCCACCACAGTAGGAATGGAACCGACTGCCAATTGTTCGAACACTTCCTTTAAGAAGCGCCTCAAAACCAACTATTTCTGACTGACTTTCAAGAATATCAAACAGGCTACATAACAGCCCTTCAGCTGGCGATTGACTAACTGGGCCTCGGAATCGAAATTCTGTGTGACCTTGCGCGCGTGTACGTCATGCGTGGTTTACGCTACTTCTGATCTGAAATCTGTGGTAGACTGAAACCTCGCATTCGCTCTATGTTTCAAAATGGCGGGAAAAGAGGCGGAGTCTAGACTTTAGTGCAGTTTTCTGACCAATTAGCGCGCTTACAGCCCGATGTTGACTAGGAAAAATGACAGGTTTTGACCTTCGACCTGTGACCTCACTCATGTGACCCCATGTATGTCTGGTCTAGACGTCTAGCGAGAGAGTAATCATTCGATGGCGTTGTCTTCGTTTTTCGCCAACTGTGGCTTATTTTGCGAGTAACATTTGCTACAAATCGATCGATTTCTTCGTCTGGTCGAAGACGCACGTGAGGTAGGATCGGTGTCGTCCGGTTATTCGCTGTCGTTAAAGAAATTTTCTTGATTAGTTGGCGATGCATTGTGTTTTACGGGCCGCGGCGTGTGTCCGTCGGCGGCGGCGGCGGCCGGTCCTTCGGTCGGGCCTTCCTTCGAATCAGACGCCTCCGCATTTTCGCCCGTGGTGAGAGGGGGTGGCCACGGAGGCCTTCGTCTCTCGTTGTCCGGTCGTTCGGAGGGAAGGTCAGCGTGCGACCGACGGCGGCCTTATACTTAATGTAAGTTGATGATTTCTAAACCAGGTAGTCTTAATTAGTGGGTTTCGGAGGCAAAATCTGTTTCCGTTGTTGATGTCACGCTTGAAAAAGCAATTGCTAAGGAACTAGGGTCATGGCGAAATTCGTGAAAATGAACTTTTAAATTAGCCGCTTCCGCACAAAGAAACGCTTCGAAGGCAGTTCTGCATTAGACAACCAGCGAAGATGCTGTATTTTAGAAACTGTACAAATGAGGTCTGTGATCTCCCAGTTCTATAGGCAGCTCTACACAGGGTAGGGCTGCCAACCGTCCCGGATTCGCCGGGACAGTCCCGGAATCGGCCTTGTGTGTCCCGTGTCCCGGATTTATCCCAAATTGTCCCGGAATTTGGTGTAGCCAAAATTTAATATTGTACTTGTTTTCGCACACTTAACTCGACAAGTTGTACGATGAACTTTGCGTTCTGCGTTCTATCAGACCTGACGTTGTTGGCTCAACATCGGATTTTGGACAGCGCTGGGTTTGAAGTCTTCAAAACTTTACAAACCACTGACACTCAGTTACTTAGCATTATATCCTGCGATCTGTCAGTTCCCGTTTCTAACGCTTATTGCGAGAGAGTGTTCAGCATTGGGAGCGACCATTTCTCTGACGACCTGTTGTCTGACATCCGCAATTGTCTGAGCACCGACCTTTCTCAAGCGGAACTACTGACAAAAATAAATTTTAATATGACATGTTACATGCGGAGTTCTACGACTTCAGCTCAGCAGAAGTAGGCCCCTAGGCCTATAAGTTTAAGCGAAGCTCTGCTTTCCCGGCGCAGACCCAATAAATAACATCTGCAATCTGCATGCATGTATAATTGTTTATAATGAACTTCGCTCGTGCATGCTGGGCCCATTAGCCTGGTTACCCTGACAGGTTACTGGAAATAAACGTTTTCTTCATGAAGTCGATTCTAATTTTTGATAAGGACCACTTGTCTTTTGATGACTTGACTGCAATTATTAACAATTATTATTAAGTATTTTTCAGTAGACTATAGATCCTACAGTAGGCCTACATTAGGCTGACGCAACATTCTTTACATAGGCATACAGTGACGTGGACATGGTAAATTGGCAACGGCATATCGAGTAGCTATACGGGCGTCCCGGAATGGCAAAATCAAAAGTTGGCAGCCCTAACACAGGGAAATCCATGGAGATATATGAATTCCTTTTATGAACATTGCTTTAATTTTTGGAAGCCAAAACTGATGCACATATAAAAGTGAGTGCAGAAAACGCAGCCACCTTTTATACAATACAATTAGAAATTTATAACGTGCTTTAACAAGACAAGACATCTCTTGCACGAGAGCGCGCTGCGTTGTGTTCTTAGCCATAGTGTAATGAGAATGAATGAGTTTTTAATTTTGATTTAAATTGAGTAGCAGATGAACATTGACGGATTGTAGCTGGAAGACTGTTCCATTCTCTGGGTCCGGAGACAGCAAAAGCACGATTTCCAAACTTCCTCTTGGTGTGAAGAACGGTAACGTCTCCTTGCATGGCCAATCTGAGTCCTCTAGGATTTGAAGCAGAGCATGGCACGACCATGGCTGTCATATATGAGGGGGAGGTTACAGAATGGCTATGATCATAGAGATGTATAATATATAAATATCGGCCTATCACTAGAGAGGGTATCTGCTATCTATGTATGAGGCCGCCGATTCAAGACGGCCTTGACCCTGTGGCTGCCACAAAATGGCGAAATGATCGAAGTTAAATTGTGTAGCATGTGGAATGTGGATGTAGCAACTTATTAAAGCCTGAAAACAAGGCTACTGGAATATTATTTCATCGATAAGTTGTTATTTTGTGTCTGTTGTACTTTTTGCAAGGAGTAAACTTCTAAAAGAAATTAAACAGTCTCGCTTAAGCTTGACTGCGTCCATGAATTTCAACCAATCAAAACGCGTCATTTCAATTTCCATTAACTGCCGAACTCTTGTTAAGGTGTTATTATATCTATGATTGTGACTTCAAAGCTGTGTGAAGGGAAGATACATCATGCTCCCTCTAGCGCTTATAATATATCTCATTGGATATGATACATGAGGAGGGAGATTTTGGCAGCGATACAGCATGAATGGGAAGCCAGTGTAGTTGTTGAAGAGATTGTGTGATGTGGTCTCTGGGGCCAAGACCTTTTTTTAGGCGAGTGGTGGCGTTCAGAACAGAGGTTAGAGCAGTGTCTCGCAAACTTTTTAAACTCCCGGCACACTCAGCAGACCCAATTGTTTTCGCGGCACACCAATTAACATTTATTAAAATTACAAAACCGATAGGAATATCTTCAGTTTGTCATATTTTAAGCGTGTCATTTTAGTCCAATAATAGCGAACATAAAGCAGATTTTTTAATTGACTAATCATCACTAATGCGATGAATCAGCTTGTTTATGAGAGCATATTAACTCAAGACGCAGTTCCATAGCCGACAAGCAGACACGCAATTCATCATCCACCATTTGTAGTCTCTTTTTATTTACGTTTCGATAAACTGGATGGTTTGGTTATCTGTAACTTTTTCCCTGTAGCCTACTCAGTCTACTGTCGTCCTTTCCATCATTTTTTAGTTTCTTGCTAAGAATTTAAGCATTTTTCGGCCAATAAAAAAATCAAAATAATATATATCCATATGATTTTATAGTTCATTATTAGTTCTATATTTGAGTAATAATAAATGAAAAAGTAGAAGAGCATACCTTAGCCCAGGGGTTTTCAAACTGTGCCGTGTACCCCTGGGGAATACGCCACGTCGCTAAGGGGTGAAAACAATTAAAAATTTAAATTTTCTATAAGTTTATGGACTTCATATCCTTCTTTCTTTCATTAGCTATTCTACGTCCACCGTTCGCTCATTTTCTGCACATTTCTATGAGTTTATGCCATCGGATGTAGTGCTGCCAGCTGATTTTTCAGTCCAGGAAAGAGACCAGTTTGTCGAACTATCATGTTATGGTGGATTGAAGAGCGATCGAATTCAAAGAAAGACATGTTAATTGTGTGATTTTTGGCTGAAACGAAGAGCTGAATATGGATTAATTTCTGACCGAGCTTTAAAATTTTTGATTCCTTTCAGCGCTTCATATCTGTGTGAAACAGATTTTTCAGCTATGCTTGCGATGAAAAACAATACAAATACAGAACATAGCTTGAACTCGAACCAGAGTTGCGTTTGAAATTGACAAATATTAAACCAGATATTGTAAATCTGTGCTTGTCAAAACAAGCTCACTGCTCACATTAATACTTTCTAATAGTGATTTTATTTGTCCTTTTTGTTGATATGACTATGTATACATTCTTAAGTTAAAATTATATTACTTTTAAACTTTTCTACCTATGACTAATACCCGGTTTGCACCAATGCTTAAAAGGAGTTGTTAATTGCAAGGTGATATCACGCTCGAATGTCGTTTTTGATCTGACCTTGTTGGGGGTACGCCAAAATTCAATTTTTTACCTGGGGTACAATGAAAATAAAGTTTGAAAACCCCTGCCTTAGCCCACTCAGCCACAGTTATGCTGGTAGGCCTATTTGCGTAGGCTAATAGTGACGTCGAGAGGAGGGGTGAACACATGAATAATATAAGAATAGATTAATGTCACTAGAGTTTTTACTTTTGTTCACATGACAGCGAATAACTGTGAATGAGAAACTATTCTTAAAAACGAAAACACTGAAAAGCCGAAAATTGTATTTCGGAAATAATTTCTTATAAAGTCAATTAAAGAGACTAGCGAATTTTAGGTTTCTCTCGCGGCACACCTGACATCTCGCACGGCACACTAGTGTGCCGCTTCACACAGTTTGCGATACACCGGGTGAGAGGTTGTAGCGTTGATGTGGGAAGGCCAGACAGTACTGAATTGCAGTAGTCGATGCGCGAGTAATCGATATGAGACGCTGACACGATATGCTGTAATGGGCGAATAATCGGGATGGTAAAAGACAGGTTACCCTATTTTCTGCAGGGTTGGCAAGTTGTTGCCATCGCCGGTTATAACCGGTTATGCCATGGCTATAACCGTCCCGGCAACAACCTCTTGGCAATAATGGCAACAACCTCTTGGCAAAAACCTTTTGGCAAAAATAGAAACTATTAATTATTGTGGTAAAAAAATATGGAATCTTCACAGTTAGCTTCATTTTTTATTTCTTCTGGCTTGCTTTACAGAGTTGATTGATTTAAATTTATCATGCTTTAAATCAATCAAGTTTTTCCAAATAAAAATCACCTGATTTAAATAACCATATAATTTCTTCCTAATAAAAGACATTTACAAGTTTTACATAGTAAGTAGTCAATATCGAATTGTGTAATTATGAATTACAAATTTTGCCAAACCATTGGCTTCTATACACTAAATAAATTGTATACTACCAGGTAAGTATATATAGAAAAGGCAATGACCCTGTTGACCTGAATATTACTACTGCAGTGTAAATGGCAGTTTATTTTGGAGTAGTTGAACTGTAGGTCAGAATTTTTTTTACTAAGCTCATATAGTTGACTTTAACTGCATTTATACTAAGGGGTAAAAATATAGATTTACTACAGTAGTTTTAATTTCCCACAAGAAACATTTATTATAACTATGCAGTCTGTGTAGTGAAATATGATTTTCATTTGCCTTGTCCTTACTTTGGAGAAAATGGGCAACAACTGGCAATAACCGGCCAGCAACAACTGGCAATAACCGGCAATAACCGGTTATTGCCACTGTCCCGGCAACAATAGGTTGTTGCCGGCATTAACCCAACCCTGATTTTCTGTATTTGGTCAGTTGTTTGTTGCATCTGGTGCTTCTGTTCCTAAATCTATAAACAAATTATATAGATGCCAGGAAATTTTTTTAATATCAATAAATAGGCCCACTGGCAGGCAGATACGGCTCACCAATACACAGATAGTCAAATGCATAAAAGTGCATGTGCTGTCGGCGGCCTTAAATATATGGCCATTATTTATAGACGCTTGCTAAAAATTAAATTTTTTTTGAAAATTCAAATTTGTATGCACTTTTGAAATAAATTTTTTTGGACATTTGGTGTTTGTTGTGGTTTTATGGTAATTTTAGTTATTTTGAAATTAAAGATTAAAACCTTTGCTATGATAAGTACTTACTGTAGTTCTATACTTGACATAACTAAATTGATCCAAGGGTAATATATTGATTGATGGAGCTGCAGTTAGATATTACACATTAATCAGTTCAGCACCTTTTTATAAGACGCTACCCACGACTCTCGTGTAAAAAATCGCGACTTACAGTCCAAAGAATATGGTAGTTCATCAATAAAGTTGTTTCAAAGTTGTGCTAGCAACAATTCTTCACTTTTCTGTGATAATACTGATAAGTATACTAAAATGACTGCTCTCAAGCATATCACGTATTTCACCTAAACCGTGACCACATGCTCTATATAACACCTATCTGGCACATGTGTTGTTCCTGTAATTTTTGCGTGAATCGACCAACACATGAATTAATATAATGACTAGCAGAATATAATTGAATTAAAACTACTTAGACATACATCTATTTTCATAGCAAGACTTATAGGTGTGATACACAGAATGTAATACACCTATCTTATGACAGCCTATAATATACAGTGACGCAGAATGTTACTGATTAATATACATGTTTACATACTTTTGGTGTTTGGAAGTCACCGTTTAGCTATAAGATGTGCCAAATGAGCCAATTGTTTAAATTCTGTGGGTAGGTTACTATGTGCTCCTGAATTGTAGTTTCTGTTACCTCTAGATAAAAGAAAGTGTTTTCGGAAGTACATGTTGTTAAATTTAAAGATGCTGTGCCAGATTTTGTGAAATGAATGGATATGAATGTTTAATTTTCTCAGCAATCAAGACTGACTTGGTGCAACAATGGCATCGTCGAATTCATACCACAGACATGGCTTGTTAGGCACAAAACTGGAGTCGAAGTCATATGGCGAAGAAGTCATTGGAAAACTTCGACATCTTCAGGAAAGTGATGAATTGTGTGACTTCACCATAACGGCTGACGGAAGGTCATTCAGGGTCAGTAGATGGAGACAATGGTAAAGCTTCTGAAAAGTGGAAGTGCTGCTTTTGTAGAGATTTGTCGCGTAGAGATGTTTTTGTTTAGAACAGTCTACATAATCTTTCTGCTCCAGTTTCCATAGGGCAGCTGGACGCTTTCGTTCTTTAAAGATAAGGGACACTTTTTTCTCTGATTAATTTTTAGACATTGATTTATTTTATTTATTAATGTTCTTTCTGTGGCGAGAATTGAATTCAGCATTTTGAGCTGTAGAAAATATGCAAATTATCATACCTGTTTAAAATTTTAAAACAGCTTTTAGAAATTGGTTATAGCCTAAGTGCTTATTTAAATGTCTAAGGTTCATATGTGGATATCTTTATTTACGATGAGTTTCCATCTCTCTTACCTATACCAAAGTGGTACGGTCAACAAGCTGATTTGTTTTTAATTTTTATTTTGCGTATTGCATATAAATCCTGTGTGCGAGGTCTGTTTATCTGAACCTGAGACATGAGACATACGTGCATAGAGAACATGTCCTGGATGGTTACTGTAGTTACTCAGTCTCCTCAGAAACTCACAATAATTATTTGAATAGACTGCCATATCACACTATTTTTAAATGTTTGCAAACTTCAGTTTAATAAATTGTATTCACAAAAATAAATTTGTTAATGAAAT
The DNA here is from genome assembly GCA_020284085.1 of Aporrectodea caliginosa. Taxonomy (NCBI): domain Eukaryota; kingdom Metazoa; phylum Annelida; class Clitellata; order Crassiclitellata; family Lumbricidae; genus Aporrectodea; species Aporrectodea caliginosa. The sequence goes on from JACEVL010005070.1 coordinate 1,359,087, forward strand.
TGGGAAACTTGTAAATGTGGAAACATTTTGCATAGTTGTTTAAATGAACATGTAAAATTTTGGAGATGATGTTGTTTGTCATTTTTCGCATGAATGTTTCAGGTTCATAAGGTTTTGCTGGCTGCTACAAGTGAATACTTCCGTGCAATGCTTCGAGGTTACATGAAAGAAAGCAAAGAGGACAGCGTTGATCTTGGTGGTATTAGTGCTGCATCTCTTGAAATGATTGTGGACTTTATCTACAGCGGAGAGATGAACTTGGATTTAGATTGCCTAATCGATGTTTTGAATGCTGCCAACCACCTTCAAATACAAACTGCTCTTGATCTGTGTAGTGATTACATCATATCGTTATTAACGTTTGACAATGCTGAAAATCTCGTCCAGATAACGGACACGTATTCACTTGATCGAGTAAAGGAGTTCTACACAGAGAAACTACTTGCCGAGTTTGAGGAATTCAGTCACAGCAACACTTTTCTCTCACTAACGTCGCTGCAACTGATCGCCTACCTGTCGGACGATCGTTTGAAGGTGAAGTCTGAAGTTGGGTTGCTCGATGTCGTAATGCGATGGTTAAGTAACGACGAGAAACGAGCTGATTTCCTCCCGCAGGTCATTAAGTGCATTCGCTTTGCACTGATGTCAAAGGCTGAGCTCCAGGCGGCTTTACAGCACCCTCTAATTGTCAAGTGCCCACCGATGGTCAGCTGCATACAGGTGGGTCTGCAGTACCACACAGAGTCTGCCACTGGTCATCCGTGGATTAGCGAGTCTGCCCGAATCCGGTCCATCAATCCAGCCCTAGTGCTTGTGCATCAAGGCTCATCACTGAGACCATTCGAAATAACTGCCTACGATCAGAAGAACTCAAGGTTCACGCAGCTCATATCGGGCACGAACGGATGCAGAGACTGCCGCATCGCAACCGTCGACGACTTCATCTACATATGTCGAGTGATTGACAGTGGTGGCGGAACGCTTATCAGCAGCTTACTGCGCTTTGATCCACGCCACCTGACGCTGACGATGTTGACCTCTGGCCGACAGCCGCGCATTGATCCAGCGTTGGTCGCCTGTGGCCCTCGCCTCTACAACTTCGGTGGATGTGTTGATATTCCTCAGGGGTCACGCGGTAATACGATTCTGAACTTGGTCGAGTGCTACGACGTGGGAAGCAACTCGTGGTCTGTGCTCAGCCCTCTTCCACAGAGGACACACTCGCATGCTGCTGTACTTGCCAAGGGTCTGATCTACATAAGTGGTGGTGTCACCGACCCCAGTCGAGTGGTAACGGCAGATGTCCTTGCCTACGATCCCATCACAAATACGTACTCTTACAAGGCGCCGATGAACTGTGCACGGCGCCTGCATGAAATGGCTCTTCTCAGCAGCAGCATTTATGTCTTGGGTGGCATCGGGTCACACTCGTTTCACCAGCAGACTCAGATATCAATTGAATGCTATTCTCTGGACACTGACCAGTGGACAGTGCTAAGTCCAACGCTGGCTGGACGTTCTGTTGGTCATTTCATTGCCTTTCAAGATGGAATACTATCCCTGGGTCGTGAACACCATCAAGCTACGGAGGATGATATCTGGAAGTATGACACGAAATGTGATAAGTGGGAAACGTACATCAAGGCTCCCAATCGGACCTCGCTGTCTTCAACATCTAGCATTTTGATTCACATAAACTTCTGTGACGAAAAAGTTGCCAAAAAGGTGATAATCGAACGGCGTTGAAGTACGATGCATGTTTTGGCAAAGACAGTGTCATCCAAACTTGGAACGTCGAAGAAGTGAGTTTGGGTATAAACAATAGCATCCCTAGTGTTTCCCATCCAGTGACAACTTGGATAAGTTGTTAGCCTTCAGTTTTATAAGCCGTTGTTGTTATATGTGAATTATTTACACTTGGACTTGCTTGGAATTTTACGCAAGGTCGTTTCATCCTAACGTTTGATGTAATTGTGTTTGCTTGCCTGTAAGTGTAGTTGTAACCAATTGATGCTGACACTTGAAACAATTACATGTATGTTTTTTAAGTTATGGACAGATTCAAGATAACCTGTTAATGTTAACGTAAAAGAGTGTTACTTAAACTGGTGTTATAAGACTGTATAGTGTCTGCAGATGCCTCCAAGCATTTAGGGTCTCCCTTTGTTATCTAGAGTCTCCCTTTGTGTTGATTGGCCTTTAACAATGTGTGCTAGTACACCAAATGTTCTGCTTTGTCTGCGTCATAAATGTCCTGGGTTCACATTTCGTTTCTTGCATGCAGTTTGCATTTGGTAGACACTTTTGACACCCATATTTATGAACTCGACCAGCTCTTCAAAATTATCTTTGTGTATGGTGGAAGCTCTTCATTTGACCATTTATTTTTTTTAAGTCAGATCGGAGATTTTCTTGGTTGAACTGACTGCTAAGGTGGCAGATTTTTGCCAAGGGGAATTCTATTTCAAGAAATTGAAATTCAGCAAATAGCTGTATGGACCTTTTGTTATTTTGAACAATCGAAGTTTTATAACTGAAACATCAGAAATGGTTCAATATTGTGGATGTTCTGTATGAATGCATAATCAAGAAATTTTACTTTTGTGTCTGTAATGAAATGTGTTGTGAATTTGTGTTTTGGTTGCATGGAAATTCTTTTTAGGCACCGAAGTCATCAAAGATTGGCTGGAAAAACTTAGTAGACTGTTGTAGTTTGCAGAGCACGTATCGAGGCAGTCAAATTATAGTCAGGGCGGTAAAGTTACTTATCTCAGGTTTTCTGTTTTTAATTGTGAACAAAATAGCTTTACTGGTACTAACTTTTTTACGACTAGAATGTTAGTTAATCTGGATAAAAGAAATATTGATGCAAGAATGAAATTATTAAGAGAATAACTTACTGTGATCACATGTCCTTATTAGTACAAATTGTTTTTTAAAGGTTCTCTAAAGTCACTCCATAAATAAATATCCACATCTGTACATTGTGCTTGCCATGTATGTACATAATAACTGGTGTAATTAAGAGTAATTTGTTTCGGTGGCTGTAATTAAGCTGATCAATTGTTTTATGATAAATTTGAGCATTGGCAGGATTCTTGCAGTTGTACACTCTGCCACATACTTTTTTTTATTCTGCTCCGATACTGTGTACTTTCATTTTTAACTTCTTTTTGACTTTGGCAATGATGCTGGTTGTCAGTCAGTTGCATTGTGGAAAGCAAATATTGTTCAGCATAAAAAATCAGAAGTTATTTAACTATTATCTAGATTTCATCAAAAGCAGTAAATTGAGTTTCATGAAATGTTCTATAAGTAAAGTCAGAGTTTATCAGGCAGTGCCTGTAAATGCGTGGGACATGTTTGATTGGTATCACAAGTTGCAGTGTTGGATGTTTAACAGTTCCTTAGTTTACAGATCAGTTGCAGATCTGTTTCAGCTGACAAAGTTGAGTTGTGTGTTATGTGTATTTGTTTTTTTCCCATTTGCAATGAAGAGAACATTGTCATTGGTAATTTTCATTTGCAATGAAGAGGACTTTGTCATTGGTTTGCTGTTTTTGTCATATACGAGTGTGTGAAGTTACTCACACAAAATGTCTACATATATTTTCAGAAATGTTTAAGTGGAATGAAGAAATGTGATGATTTCACAGAGTTTGAGTCAGTCACGCTCGAATGTAGTCCTATTTAGGATGAAGAGCAACTGAGTAGAAAAAAGGAAGAATTTAGAATAATTTAACTCTGTGTTTAGAAGTGCTGTTTATGTGTGCCAGAAAGCACGAGCGTGACAGCTGTGTCATCATGTATGTAGTTGTTTTGAACATTTTGCTTAGGTGAGCCAAAGGAAGGCAACCTGAGGTGGATATGTTACTGATTGCTGTTAAAAGATGTTTTCGTAGAACTACATTTATTCTGAGACTCGGCTCTTCTGAGACGAGTTTGACTTCTCGGCACAATATCTTCTTTCCAGAATCTGACCCTGGGTAATGTCTGTTCCTTTGAGATTCAACATTAGGAGTTCACTTTTCAGTTAGTTCAATATTGTCTGTAATCATGAGTGATATTTTGCCAATACACTAATGCAATACTTAATTTTGTGATGAAATTCATTTGTCTTTCGTGCATTTTAATAGTTGTTTGTGATTTCTTGGTACTTACTAGCTGTGAATACACATTTTTGCATGATAATTATTTTTTGTGATTTTTAAAAACCCCATTGTGGGAGAGTACTAAGCATTTACAGATTTGACAGATGTGCAATTTAATAAAGTAGTGGCAGAGCCATATTTCATGGCCTAAGATTCTAGAATTAAGTTCTCATTTCAAATATGCATTTGCAGTTTACACTTTATGATTTATATCCTTTTACTGTTTGTATTAGATGAGTCGAGTGTGAGAGTATTTGAGAAGATTCAGGAGTGCATGCACTTGCTATACATTGCAAACTCTTGGTCACTTATTTTTTTTATAGACAGGAAACACTTTTCTACTGTTAAATAATTTCTTACTGACCTGTAGTAGACTTTTTTAGTGTTGCTTTACGTCTTCATTTAAAGATAGCATTCAACATGTTACGTTATACTGACGGAATTTGAATGGACGTAGTTTTGTCTAGTATGGAACCACGGACTCGTGTCTGGTGTGCTTGACTGATCTGTGCTTAAGGTTCCTAGATAGTCACCAGGACCTCTATGACACATATTGGGGTAAATTGGATTTTTTATTACTGGCATGAAATCCAATATGTCAGCTTTTTACAGTTTGCACAGAGAACAATCGACATACACAGAGAGCACAGCAGAGGTTGAGAGACTGAATGCATTGCTGAATGAGTACTAGCTTTTGTGTGTCTTCTTCGTTTGTGTGATTCTGCCGTGTGTGATTGTAGTCGGAACCTATGAACCGTTTTGTAATCTCCTATTTTGCCATGCATTGTCTGTAGTATATATATATGTAATGTGCTTGTTGGTTATCACTTTATTTATTTTTAAGTAAGTAAGTTATGCATGTGTTGCATTTTCAGTGACATATTTTGGTTTAGGTCGTTCTCTTTCTTTAACATTTGGTTCTGTTCAGGTTTGTTTGTTATTCTTGACCTTATTGCCTTTATAAATAAAAGTATCTGTTAAGTTATTGTTGGTTAAGCAGTAAACTAGTTATTTTAAATGTAATAATTTTGCTTGTCTGCACACTTGTTTCTTTAAAAGTTTAAAGCAGTCTGTTTGCTAATTTTGCCTTGATTCTTTGAGCTTGCACTGCTGCAGTTCATTCTTACCAACACTGATGTCCTGAATTCTATCAAATATACTACCATATAAGCAAGATAGGGCTGAAATGAATTACCAATAGTTTCTTCCTGAAAACCTTGTAACAACAATCTTAAAATATTCTGTCTTGCAGCCATGTTACTTTTATTGTAGAAAATGTAATTTACTGTGGTGTCAATTTTAATTTCTCAAAATAAGCAGATTTTGAATAGAAACAGAAAATGAACATTTATTGAGCTACCTTTTGTTTTTTAGAAGTTAGATATGTAGCTGTGTTTAGTAATACATGTAGTTATTTTTATAAGCTTGTTTGTGCTTAGTTTTGTTTTATTTAGTGTAGTGGAGTTTGTTCTGTGTGTCTTAGTTTTTGCTGCTGATCAAACGTTGCGACCATATGTGCACAACTTAATTAAATTAATTAAAGAAATAACTAAATTAGTTGCAGTCACTTTCCAGAGTTTGGCAGATTAGCTGTGAACATGTATGGTAAATTACCAGCTGTGGTTTATGGTAATTTGTGTGCAATTTACCTTCTCCACATTTGGCTGTTGTTTCAAGTAATTATGGTTGGTTTTAATGCTCAGTTGAAAGTCATTCACTGTGAGTCAGATGACTGTTATTATAACTTGAAGTCAACCAGATTTCTGAATATCTACAGCAAAAGACTTCTGTAGAAAATCTCCTGATGCACCTAAATTTCTCTTTCAGGCTAGTATTTGCCACATGTTCGAGTTATTCTGATAAATGACTTGCTTTTGTCAGTTACTTGCACTTGATTATTTGGTGTTGCATGACGTACCGTAGTTTTCTTTAAGCAGCCCAATGTTATTTCTCCTGAGGGGTGACTGTCTGTTGCAACATTAAGCTTCTTGCTAAGAAATAAAGTGTAATCACACTTGACCTGGTGCAATGGTGAATAACTTTATTATTTTGTCTCTGTCTGACCGAGTTTGGTCGGAATTGGTGAGGCACGTCATTCTCAGTCTCTGCTGACAATTTTGTACACATCTGCAACTGTTTAGCTGTGTTTGAGACGAAAGATACTGCATATATCTAGCACATCTAACTAATATTCTTGTTGTTGTAATTTTGCTGGTGTTTCTTCTGTTGGTTTAATATGATCTGGGTAATTGCATCCTTGGTGAAGATGCCATTTTCAGCCTTTGTTTTTGCATTTGTATAAGTTGAGCACTGTCTATGAAGTTTGTGCACGAGTTCACTTTTCATTGGTAAATCCATTCTTTTGTCAGACCTTTTGTTTGTTGTTTGGAAAAGCATTATTCCTGTTTTCAGTCTGGCTGAAATCAGTTATTTATCCAGTAATGTAATTCTGGCAACAATGTATAAGAAAAGATTTTCCTTTGACAATTGCAGCCCGCAAGTCACATATACCGGTAACTTAAAACTCGTTAAGGGCATAAAGTTTGTTTTGCTTTTCACCTCACAAAAGCATTCACCATCTGTCTCTAAAAATTATAGAGTACCGGGTAATGGATTTTTATTAAACTAACTTTGGTGAACATGAGAACTATTGGGTCCATTGGGATGGAATATTTTCGAAGTAGGCATTTGTTAGTCCTAAAGAAATGATTTAGATTCTGCATGTCTTGGATGTGCTTGTTTTGAGTACCACTGGTAGCAATTTTATGGGTTGTCATGCACTGTTACCACTTTAACGACGAGAGTGTACTAAAAATAGTTTTGAAATTACAGGTTTGGAAAATATTTCTCATTGTTTATGTGTCGCTGCTCTTATGTTAACCGCTACTTGGTCAGCTGCATCGGCTTTCGTAGAATTCAGGATAAGATTTAAACTGTCTGGTCTACCTGACTTGTAAAATTCTTGCCATGACCACATCTACCTACCTTCAGTCACTAGTCTCGCCTTACATAGCCTGTAATTTTGTGCCTGGGTCTTATGGTTGAGCCAAGATGCAGAACTGTAATGAGCTTTCCTGCATCATGTCGTGCCACTGATCCCAAGGAATGTAACCTGTGTTTCTCAGCCTCTAAGAAACACGTAAAACAGAGGCTGCTGTCGTATTTCTCACTATATGTCAACATCTGGATACCTAACTGCATTTCACCTGGTGACTGACTAACCTTACCACAGATTCACATTATTTGTGTAACTTTGCACTCATTAAAATAAAGTTTCTGTTTTGCAAGATTGAATTTATAGATTTGAATTTGTTGCTATTGCATGTCCATTAACTAACATGGTTATGTGCAGCACTTATTTAAGTTAACTGATTTATTAATTACGTTAAGATTAAGGAATCAAAGTTTAGAATTAGTGTAAGTTTTCATTATGAATAGCAGATTTGTGTGTATTTATGCTTTGATGTCATTTGATTAAGTTGTGTAAGTCAACTGTAGTTTCTGTGTCTTTTTGCATATTACTGGTGCATTTAATTTAGATTTGATGATCGCTCGAGCCCCTATTTCAGTCATGTGCGAAGTGACACCAGGGATTTCACAGGGATCGGTGTCAGATGAGCAGCGACTAGACATGGTGTCCATGTGGTGAATATTCTGTCGGATAGGACAGTTTTGTAAGCATGTCAATTTCTGTGGTCTACCTAAAGAAACTCACCTTTTCATGTTAATATACAGTCATGTCTGAAAGAATATATAATTGTTTTTATGCATGTAGCACTCAAGATTGTCAGAGAAACGTAAGGCATCTGAATGTTGACCAGTAGCCCATTCAATACAGGAGATCTAACATAGGGTAGGCTTATTTATCGGTGCAAGTGATAGGGTATATGATTGTGCAGTTGGCCGTTCATGAAATTCATGATTGTGTGGTTCAGTGGTTTCACCATGTGGATTATTTCAAGGAATTGACTTTGCAGACTTTAAATTTTGGGTTTTCCTTCAAAAGGTTTTTTAGATGAAATAGGTACCTTTCAGGGTTACTTAGTTGCATTCAATTATTGTGTGCAATTATGAATTGAAACTCTTTTGCACTTTCTATTCAAAAGTAAACAGAAGAGCCTGATGAACATTATATGCAGCACCATAATTGGTTATATTACATGATGAACGGCTTCACTTTGAGAGGACAGCATTTGGTAATACCATGAAATGTTTCCTGCTTTGTGATAGCAGTTGATGCATTTGATAAAAAAATTGCGTTAAAATGTTTTCAGTATAATTGTGACACAACTATGTGAAATAGTTGTGAAGTAGTCTCCCTGTGTGAATCCGTAATTTAAAACAAATCCAAGTTACTTACAATGAAATGTTTTATGATCTACAACAAGGTACATGAGAGTGAAACAAGACTAGTCCAGATTGGGTTTGGAATATCTTTAAACTGCAAATGGAAGAAACTTGTGAACTTCTTGTTCGTGTAAAGTAATTGTAGTGCAGTTTGCTTTCATTCTTCCAGTTTTTCTGTGTGATCATGAGGTAATTTATACTGCTGAAAATGATATAAATTGAATTTTGTCATTGTGGCATTTGAGACCGGAAACATCTGCAAGTCGGGCTGAACAGTGGCATGCTTTTTTGGCTTATGGGGAAGTGAAGCTCATTATCAGTTCTGGGCATGTGTTGTTGCCGTTTAATAAATCAAGAAATTCTGCAGCTCCATTGTTTTAATATTCAGGGCATCAGTTGTTGATGGTAACTACTTTGGGTGCATACTGAATATATTCAAACGACTTGTACATGTAATATGAACTGTGTCCAAGAAAATTTAGAAAGTTGTTGAAGACTTTTAACTGGCCCGGTGAATTTGGTGAAACTTGAGAAATATGTTTGTGTGGTTCTGGTGTGCAATTTTATTCTGAGAGCACCTGAAATTCGTTTTTCTTAAATCATATTTGCGAACCTATAATAGCTCGCTATTCTACAAGTACTAAACTGTACAAAATACCTGTTTTGTTCTTTTTTTCTTGCATAGGATTGCTGTTTTCTGTTGAGTTTGTGATTCGGTTTGCCAAATGCAGTTTTACTCCAGACTAAGATATGCAATTTGTCAATATTTGTTCCTAAACATTTCTGTGCTCCCAGTTGTGGAACAAGCAGAGATTTCAGTTGCAAAGGTGTAACCCTTGAGATATTTTATGATGAAAGTGTCAATGCATTTTTCGGTTTTGGTTTATATTGAACAGTTTTTGATGCCCCTAGTAACCTAGTTAGTTTTTGTATGAGAACTTGCTGTATATTTGCATAGCTAGCATATCAGAAGTTTGTCATTTTTGTTTCTGCTGAGGTGTATGTAGTTAGACTCTTAGTGATAAAATGTTTTTGGGTGAATATTACTTGATCTTTTGCTCGCTGTGTGCTCATGGAAAATCTATCTGTTTCCCACTCAATAAAATCCTTTCAAGAAAGTAATATTGTTTTATTATTTTTCCACAGCTTTATTGATGGAATTTGAAAATATCGCTGAATTATGGGTTAGAACCGTTAGATATTTGTGACCCGTCACCACGAAACCAGTCGCAACTTAAAAATTAATTTTTTTTAGTTTTTTACACCATCTTGTAGGTGGTTTATTTACCTTTTCAAAACTGTTTTCAGTTTTGTTATACCTCACATACAACCGAAGTTACAGAATTTTCAATCTGACGGTCTACATAGATTGTAACGGGAGAAAACTGCGTGTAAAGTTATGTCATATTATTATTTATATTCTCCTTAGTAACGGCGTTATAAAAGTTATTACCGGCTTTACATTTCAGCCGCAACGCGTGACACGCCCGCGAATTTCCATACCACGGCCACATATAAATATTCGTGCCACAACTCGTGAACTTTTGATCAATCCCATCCTTTAGCATTAAATTTGATTAAACTCGCAATAATATCCTCCATTTCGAAAATTAAGTTTTTTAAGCGAAAACTGGAAGAAATAAAGAAAAAATCAGCTTGTTTATCCCGTCCGCTCTATTAACTTGACATTTAACTAGGTCATGCGAATGCGCCTGCTTCAGCCTTCAGCCAACCACGGTGCAAGATTTTGTCACGTGACCAGCGTTGCTATTCAAGTATAGAAATGTTTACATAAGCCGACCTGTTTTGGGCCAATCCCTGTGCACAACAAATAAAAGAAGGTCATATTTTATTAATAGAACGGGAAAAGGGAATTTCCTTCTTCAAAACGAGACCAAACACGTTAGAAAACGAGAATTATAAGCTACTCAAATGCCTCAACAAAAATAGCGAAAAATTGACTTACATTCTGAATTTCCATCTCGAAACAGATATAGGTAGACCTGGGAGTACCCCAATAAGTCGACCCCAGTCGACTTGGGCATCCCAAGTCGAGTCGAGTCGTTTCTGCTTAGCGCAACTGACCCCCAAGTCGAATTTGTCCTGAAAAGTAACCTCAAGTTGTTTTCTACAGGAGTCGACTTAAACCGACTTGGGACACAAACAAATATAAATTTATCTCGCCACACTAATGATCGTGAGGCCACGGCGGCGTTTATGCAGTTGTATAGTGTTTTTAGTGTGAACAAGCGTTTTTAAGACCTATAGTGTGTTAGGGTTGTGTCATGACAATACACCTGTATATAATTATATATGTATAAACATGATCTAGTTGAGCGGGCGGTCAGCGCCGCTTGTCTTATGTAAACATTGACTGAATATAGCTCGTAGGCCTACTGAACACGTGCTAATAGCGCGGGAAAGGTTAGAAATTGCTGATTACAGTCGATTTGAATAATGCAGTTGTCTTAATACAGTAGATAGAGCTGTATATTGAGAGTGAAGTGTTAAGAAATATAGTTGATTTATGTTGACGATATGTATTGAATTGAAGTGAAGAAGATAAAAGTTGATTTTCATCTCATTTGAAAGAGTAAGAAACGCAGAACGGTACTGCGATATTATTTTGTATTATCGACGCCGGTTGCGTCGGTTGGGCTAAGCAGTTTACTTAGGCCTACTTATTTTTTATCGGTGTCGATTTATCTATATCATGATTTATTATATGTTAAAGCGTCACACGTACGTTTAATAAAACTGGTGAATCGAAATGTTAATATAAATGCCAGCACGTCTGCCTTATCAAGAGCTGAACACGCGCAAATCAATGAACTTTTAGTCGCCAGTGAATTCGACCCCAAAAAAATCCTAATCTCATACTAATCAATCGATCGTTTGGCGCTACTTTGGTGCACCGCATTAGTCGTTTGCAGACGGAAAACTGTTGTATTAGACAATGATCGACTATATTGTCGGTGAGAGGTAGTACTGTGGGATGATACGCATGCATTGCTTTTTGGATGACGTTAGTGGCCAAATAATTATGACAACAGAATTAATCTGTGTCATTATAACACGCCATTCAGTGCAACCAGTCCGCGGTCCACTGCAGATTCTTCTGTCAACCCATTAGAGCATTACAAAACTGTTCAAGCACAAATAAAAACAGCTTAAATTACGCCTAATAAGCAATTTTATTCATCAGGACCTGGTGTTGAGATCTCATTACTCATTAGTATAAGAAATTAATGCTTGCCAGGCAAATTGGCATGACATTTTTATATTATTAGCCGTAAAAATCGTAATTACCATGTCAGAAGTCGACTTTAAGTCGAAAGTTGGTTGTTTTTCTGCCAAGTCGGGTCAAGTCGTTTTGACTCCAAGTTGTCGACTTCAAGTCGACCTCAAGTCACTTTAGGGTCAGGTGGGGTCAGATTGGCTGACCAAAGTGACTCCCAGGTCTAGATATAGGGCTCTTAGTAAAAAGTGTTTTATATGCATTTAGATACATCTAACCAAAGATGCTAAGTATTATTTCAGTTAAATATATATTTTTGTAATTGTTTTTGCATTAAAGTCAATTTCGATCGGTTTGAAGTTTCCATCACATTTTGGCCGTTTTCTGCGTGATTACATTTTGCGACAAGCGACTGATTTCGTGATGACTGGTCACATTTGACCTAATTACATTCAGATGAGAAGCTTGAATGTATTGTCAGTTTTAAGACATTTCGTGACATATTGCAAAAATTAGTAACACCAGATCATGGTTTCAAGTCTATGGATGGTTTCATTGCTACACACTTTGTCATTTTAAAAACAATATTTTAGCCTGCAACAACATACAAATGTAACATTCACTAGATCCACATACTTCAAGTGACGTTTTCTTATCTACTAATTGCTGTGTATGGTTCCACTCCTTTATTGTATGCTCCGTTTATGAATAAAATCTGTGGGTCAACTTAAACTGTTGCAAGTCTGGCACTTTACTTATGTAGGGTAGGGAATGTAATCCCGGGATCCCGGAACATTTTCAAATCCCGGGATTGACGAACTTTGAATCCCGGGATTACGGGATTACAAAAATCGGATTTTTTTCGTTAAAATTACATGATGCACAGCCTAATTCTTCCTTGGGCGATAGACGCTAATACGACAGATAATTAGCAGAGGCCCTAGTAAGACTACAGAGTGCAGACGTACCCTTAATTGCTGCCTTAATATCAGGGAGCTGCAGCGGTGCACCCTGCTGCCGTACTGCTGCTAGGCTGGCCTGCTACTGCCTGGGTTCCTCGCGTTGCGGTCGGTCGCACTGACCGTGGCCATCTGGTATTCTCGACCTGATTTCGGGCCGTGGTATCACTATCAACTATTAAGTATCAACACATCCCTGCTGCTGCCAAGTGTCACTACCTAATGAGTCATAGCTCGAGCTCAATTCGCGGTCGAAGTAGACAAGGCGTATTGCATTATACTGTTATTTGACCTACTACTATACTACGTCTAAGACGATGACAGTCATATAGAATAGCGTTTAAAAACTAATTTAGTTAAATATATTTCATAGATTTCATAAATAATAAACGTCAGTTGAGGCGGAACGTGCATTTTCGGCGGTACCACGGTAGGTGTTCTATGCTATAAGATAAGCTCAAGGCTAGGACATTCTACTGTTGACACTTTTACGTTTCTTGCGATCATTGTATCGTAAATAATTTTTAATAATACATGGACATTGAACTTTTAACTTTTCATTTTAAGTAACAAGTTAACAATACAAAGCCACAACGTTCTAAAAATCATTATCTTTAGTACACAACTGCGTTATAGCATTAAATATAGGGACCTATATTATTCTAGTCAAGACGAATTTTCCTTGCAAACGTCAATCCCGGGATCCGGGGATCCGGGATTGATTCATTTCTAATCCCGTAATCAATGAGGGACTTTCGGGTAAATGTTAACAAATAGGTGGCAGCAGCAGCAAGTGCACCTTAGTATATATTATCGCTCATTGCGTTCAGTGTGTGGTCAGAGCGATCTGTACGAAGCGTTATGTTTGTTTTGTATTTGTCTCGAAATGCCTTGCTGTTGTGTACCTCACTGCAGCAGTAATCGTGATGGACATAGATTCCCTAGTGATGATGCACTGAAAAGGCAATGGATTGTTGCAGTTAAACGTCAATCCTGGACCCCTACAAAGGCCAGCGTCGTGTGTAAGAACCACTTCACAGCGGACGACTACATAACAGCAACATACTACGGTTTGGACACTAAAGTGCATTATTACCCAAGTAACCCATGGAATATATTTCGCCCTCCACTCATTTTCTTTCCTCTTGTTCATGACTGTAATATGTGTAACTGTTTTGTAAGACGTAGGGCACTCTATTAGTTCCGGGGTCCCAAATATACACACTGGGCGCAGCTTGTACTACGTGCGCTGCCTGCTTTGGCGTCAAATTTTCAGCCTCAAATTGCCGGCCAAATTACAAACGACAATAAACCCTAACCGACCCTCACAACGCCACTTTCTGACCAGCTGCTGCCGATGGCCCGAGGCTTCTATGGCTGTGTGTATATTTGGGACCCCGGAACTAATAGAGTGCCAGACTTAGTAGCAATATAACATGACTGCCAACTATTCCATTAATTTAAGGATATGTGGAAACACGGACCAATTCTAGTGTTTCTGTAACAAATTCTAACAATCTCATTTCTGTCAATAATGTATTAGCTGAATCACCTTTGTTTGGAATTGTTTTGTGAAATTATTATGCTTTTGGTATGAACTGCTTAGTAATTTCCTAGCTTTAGATGGAAACTCAGCAATGTTTAATGCTGTTTATTTATTTATCTTGTGTAATAGTGTAGTGTCTAATACCATTTATTTGATGATATTAAGAATATATTTATATATATTTATATTCTGTGTAGATGATATTAACTAACTTGCTTACGCAATATTACACAGGTTGAGAGACATATTATACTTGATAGAAGAAACTCCACAGGTGCATGGCTTCAATGATATTGTAAATTTTATTATCCAAATATGTTTTAACTGCTTACTTGATTGAATTATTTGTTATTTCCTTGTAACTTAGAGAAGGTAACTAATTACATTAATTAGCGTACATTTCATGTTTTCCATTCAGGAGATGAACCTCAGATACACCGCCTGAAGAGAAATGCAGTGCCAAGTGTGTTTCCTTGGACCAAAGCTACTGAGATTCCTGAGGCAACAGCATCGAGAGAGCAGCGGGCAAAGAAACGTTCCTCTACTGCTACACTAAAGACTACAAGAAAAGAGAAGCAGAAACGACTCGTGTCGGAACAGGATCTACCCTTTGCTGCAGAGGAGATAGTCGAGTTGCCTGAAGAGACTTTGTGTGAATCTGTCGGTTCGTCTAATGAATTAAATTTGTGTACTGTAGAAGTGCAAACGACAATTAGTATTGTTAATGACATGGTTGATAGTAGTACGCAGTCATACCAAAGTAAGGAGCGTTTTTCTTATTCAGATTTCGTTACTGATGACAAGGGCATCCATTATTTTACTGGTTTGGAAACCTTTGATAAGTTTTTGTTCGTATTGAATACTTTGGGGCCAGCTGCCAATTGTTTACGGTATCTTTACGGTGCTGTAAGTCTTAATGTAACTGACCAGTTTTTCCTTGTATTAATTAAATTGCGCCAGTACATTCCAAATTTTCAGTTGAGCCGCATGTTTGGAATTTCAACAAGTGAAGTTTATAATATTTTTTTCACTTGGGTTAGGTTCATGTCTTTACAATGGAGGGAGATTTCAATCTGGCCTTCACAAGATGTTGTTCGGTTTTATTCACCCACAGATTTCACAAGTAAATTTCCAACGACTAGAGTGATCATTGATGGAACTGAATGTCCCATAAAAAGACCCAAGATGCCAAGTGCACAGCAGTCAACATTTTCTACCTATAAAAATCGAAATACTGTGAAGGCTGTAATCGGGTCAACACCAGGTGGATTGTTATCTTATGTTTCGCCAGCATTTGGTGGTTCAACAAGCGATAGACAAATTGTTGAACGTTCAGGCTTAAATATCATGTGCAATTCAGGAGATTCAGTTATGGCCGATAAAGGTTTTAATGTTGAGGATCTGTTTCTCCCCTATAACATATCATTGAATATTCCAACTTTTTTCAGGAAAAAAAATAGAATGACTAGCGAAACAGTAAGGAAGGATAAGAAAATTTCTTCTAAGAGAATTCACATTGAACGTATAATCGGGTTGGGTAAAACGTATAAAATTCTGAAGAATTGCATGAATTCAACTGAGACTATGCTTTCTGGAGATATAATATTTGTGTGTTACATGTTATGTAACTTCCGTTCAGGGATTGTTTCAAGAAATGCTTAATGAAAGCTTCAAGATCCCATTAGAGTTGTAATGGATGTCAAAAAGTAAATTGCTGTAACTGAATAGTGTGGTAAGTCGATGGTGATCAAGAGTAAATTTTTAATAAGTTTTATAACAGTTGCATTTCAATGACATTGTTTATTAATCGAAATATTGTACACAAAAAACAAAGTACTTTTAACTACTGTTCGCACAAGTTGCAGAACTATACGAACTGCTTACATTTTGTAATTAAATGTGTGCTGTCTGCTGTTTCTGTACAGGTGATAATTTAGAAGTGCCTTCATGAAGTGATTGTCGTAAAAATGTTTCAGTTTATTTGTCATAGTAGATATGAAGATGTCATTTCGTTTAATGCGTACTGTTTTCATGTCTAACTGTGTGTATACAACAAAGTCACAATATTCTCTGCCAGTACACAGTAGCTGACCTTGCACCTGATAATAATAATCATGATTGTCTCTCAAACACAAACTATCATTCTCCATCACAAGATATGGCACAGTAACATCATTAATGACACCATGGCGAGCTGAATATGGACATTTCACTTCTAGCACGATGATATCATTAACCAGTCCATCAGGACTGGCAGCGAGAAATGGCAAAGCTTTGCAAACAAAAATGCCACACTCCCGCACCTGAACATTGTTCTCAGAGTTGTAGGCCATTACAGCAACAGCTTCATACTGAAGTCCATATCTAACTGACGCAGTTGAAAATTGAGCAGGCGTCATCAAATTTTTACACAGCATATCCATATCGGTCCTACTAGTAGCTTTACAAATACGTCCAAAATTGGAAGAATGAATTCTCTTCCGCCTTTCTTCCTTCCATGCTACATTTGAGACTTGTCCCCTTGTTTGGATCTCTAACTGCTCAGCTTCAATGGGTGTTATGGCGTCAACTTTCAGATACTGTAAACACATAGACTCCGGAGAAGTGCAAAAGTAATCATGATCATTGTAGAATGCATAAAGGTTACACGGAGGAACAGTTTGCAAAATGGGCATAGTTGGAGATTTATGTGCAAAGTTGATGCATGTATTACGGAAAAATGCAGGATAGGATTTTAGATTTTTGAAGTCACTTGCGCGTGGATCATAACTTGACTGTGAGAATATGCTGCTGATCAATGAATTGGGACGCAAATTCAGAGCAGTACTTTTTTGTGGAGAGCCTTTAAATCTCTTGCATTTATTAAAGGTTTGTAGTTTCTGTGTACATGTTTCATGCAGCACAACACAGTTACCCATTGATATCTGTGATAAGCCATAAAACAGAGCACATACATGCTTACAATGTGCCGTTGGTCCCATGCCAACAGCACACTCACACTGGCACTCTACTATAACACCTGATATGTCTAAAACTATGTCAACAACATAAATAACAGATTTCTTCATTTCAGCACAAAATCGTGCGCGAAAGTAACAGTTTGTGTTTTCTTCCGCTACACGTAGCGAAAGCAGATGACGATCCTTGTAGAGGTTGACAGCTTTGTCGTCCAGACTTTTGCCGATTGCCTGCAGGTAGCTTGTAGCATGAGCCTCACGAAATGTCACAAACTAGAAACAGACCAAAAAAACCTGACCGTTAGACGGGAGTGTGTAAGCACAATGTTACATGTATCACCCACTATGGCTGATTTGATCCTGCATAATATTATGTTTATATCATACTGCATAGTGATATCATTTATTTCTCATACAGTGCAGATATTAGGCCGTAGTGGTTTGTTGATTAGAATAAAGTAATTTGTTATTTCTCCTAAACGAAGTTTGTTTTTTCTTCCCATTACTATTCTTTAATGGATACAACATACTTTATGAGCCATAGCAGAAGTTCACATCTCTCCGGGACATAAGTCTGTGTGCTCTCAAGATTTTGTGACAAAGTCAAACACAAAGAAAGAATTCATTGCTACAATAATTTCAATTCAATAGAAAGCGACATATTTTCTGCTAAGCAAATGAAATTCAACCTCAGTTGCCTCAGTTACATCCTTGTACAAGCTGACATCAGGTGTCTTGAGTGTGTATTCTGTTACGACATCGGAACATCCAGACATAGCATGGAAGGACTCCAACCTGAGAAACACGAGCAAAGTTTAAGCTCACTTTTCAATAACCAACTGTTTCACTAGTAAATTATTAAATTACCAACAAATGAGCTTATGAAACACAACATTATAAAAAAAATGAAAAGACATCGTAAAACAGATATCAATGGGTAACTGAGTTTCTTATAAAACAACATTTCTGCACATTTCCTCACTTGTGCTCAGTTCAAATAAATTGTCTTTCTCATTATTAAGATCAGTTAATGCATTGACATATCTAGAACATTATATTACACCAATGTAATTGTTTTTAACAAATGTAATATCATTAAATGTTTATATTAACACCATTAAATCTCGCTATTCTATGACGGCAAAATGAAGTCCTCAATAACTGATTTAGATTTATTTAAATACTGTAATGAAATTATGTAATCTACTGTAGGTTTTACTCAATAATTATTGGGGAAAACTTGACGCCGAAGCAGGCAGCGCATGTAGTACAAGCCGCGCTCAGTGTGTATATTTGGGACCCCGGAACTAATAGAGTGCCGGATACGGCAACCAAGAATATGTTACAAAATTGTTACAAACTTACTAACTACATTCTGCAAGAATTCGAGCATAAAAATATGTACATATAAGAAATAATACGAGCAGTTCTGCTTCAATAGCTTGTTTGGTTCGAGTCATATGAAATAAACATCTTTACCTTGCAACTAAATCTTTCTTCCTTCCCCCTAGCCTCAGGTTTCGACGCTTTAATTCAGACCTTAGCTGAACCAGGGACAACGTTCCGTACTGTTTTGAAGAACTTCCTGCTTCTGGTTCCATTTTAAAACGCTATTTATTAATTTTCTTTAATTATTTGTCTCCATTATCTATACGTAAACAATGAGCGATAATAGATACTAAGGTGCACTTGCTCGTGGCGCATCTATCGACAAAATAGAGAACTAGAGCCCTGAAAACTCCTCGCTGGATTGATGAAAAATATTTCTTGCCTAAGTAGAAGTTGGATTGATGACAATTATCCTAGACATTGGTATTGAAATGCCATGCATATAATATTATTAAGTAAGCAAAAACGATAAATTATCCTGACTAGTCCGAAATGTTTTGCTCTACTCACCTGGGATCGGCGAAAATGCTCATTAGAGGGGCCAACATAAGCAAAGCTTCTAGAGTGAGCGATGTGGGGGAATAACCAGAAGGCCCTCTGTTGGCCAAGCGGAGAGTAGAGCAACTAGGGGTGAAGAGACTGGTGTACAAAAGGTCCAGAGATATGGGTTACAGAGATATGGAAGAAGCTACCCCCAACAAGGCAGTTCTCACAAGAGTTAAAATTTTGAACTGGATGCACTGGGCACGGGATTGACGGGAAGACAGTATTGGGAGTCCCAAATGAAAGCAGATAATGTGACCAAACTTTGAGAGACCACCAATAAGGCGGGCAGCCTGTTCGCAATTGACTGGAGTTTCGAAAGGTTTAGTTAAGAGAGACCAGCGTAGATACTAGATAGTGTTGCCAGCATGGGCGTAGGCCTATTTAGAGGGTGGTTTTACGGGTTCAAACCCCCAAAATAAGTTTCAGAAATTTTTTTACATGCAAAATACAAAATAAACTGGACTTTTGCGACGATTTTCAATGGACCCCCCCCCGAAATCTTAAAACCCCTCCGAATTTTTTTTCTGGCTACGCCCATGGTTACCAGAGTCGATAAGACAGATACAGATAAGCGCATGCACAAGATAAATGGGGCATAACCTGTTTGGTTGTTTTTAAAATATATCGAGTTACATGTTGCTTGTTTCAAGATTTTGCTCTGCTTGCGCCCCTAACCAGCTCAGCTATGCGAGTACACCGTCCGCACACTATCAGTGGGGAGATTAGCAAGAAAGGGCCGATCACGCGCCCTCATTTGCAAAGGTCACGAAAAATAATACAAAACAACAGCCAAAATAATATTGTGATGTTAAAACAGCCCAATTAGCTAATCAGACCATGCGTCGCTGCGTGAAACAAGTAAACAGGAAAGTACATGACACAACAACAATATTTGACCTTTCTGTCCTGATGAAACGAAACGTATCGCTTCCTCCAATGAAAACAACAATGAATTTAAAATCGATAGTTAATCGAATGTACATTTCTTGACGAAGTCCGTGCCTGACGGTGCCTCTCTTGGAGTACATCTGCAGCGTTTGCCTGTTGTTAACTCAATAAACGAATAATATTATTATAGTAACGTTAACTATGCTTAGCACATAACAACTAACACGCCCGATCTACTTACTACTCGCATTATGTTCCTGACCCTGAACCGAGGAATACTCGGAGCATACCCCAAGCATTTAACCGACTGCGCTATATAAGATGTTGTTTTGCTTCTGAGAGGAGCGCGTGCGTTTTGCTCAATCGAAGAGATGGCGTTTTCCATGGTTTTTCGAGGATACAAAGTTGTCGAGAGATTATCGGCGGTTATTGGGCCGAAGGTACGATTAATCTGGAATTGATTAACTATACTGAGTTTGATTTCGACAAACCCATACTACAGAAGTGGTATAAATTTGAGTATTTGTGCGTAGTATGACCTCTCGTGCGACGATACAGAAGGTCATTAATAGGCCTGAGTGCAGGCCTGTGTTGGTCAAATGCTAGGCCTATCACTTAACCCGTTCCCGTTTACAAGTTCAAACAGTCACAAGTATTTCATATACATTTTCATGTATCTTGTGAGAGTTTGATGAAATATAGGTACTTAGTAACTACTTATTGACGGCGATCAGCTTCAGATCGTCAATATTACACTGTTTATTAAAATTTGCAAGTATGTATAATTTCCCCACCTTTCTCAGTGGCTGTTGTTGGAACGGACTATGTCCTTCAAGGTGGATGGCTATCAAGCACCTTTTATGGACAGTAGGACTGGGAGAGATTGTCAGCTATGGGTAGGGTGGCAGTTCCCGAAGAGCGGACAGGAGAGTGACATGTGGCCGCCTGTAAGGTAATTGGCATCAGCCCCAAGTGGGCTGCCCTGTTGAGAGCAGGGTGAAACCGGAATCCCTGACCCCAGGGGAGGAAGGTGATGGCTTAACAGCATGCACCGAACTGGTGTTAGACACTGCATCAAGACATTTGGTAGATGGGTGCCTCTGGGCATCTGTTACGCGGTCGCCACTCCTTTAACGGGGCCACTCCTGTAATGGGGACAAGTCTTAACTATGCTGTGCCTTGAATGATGGTATTGCATTGATATTGTATTTGCAAATTTGAAAATAGCACCTCCGAAAACAGTTTTCTAGAAAGCAGCCGAGCTATTCAAAGTTAAAGTAAACATGGCAAAGACCTAGCGTGGCCTTGATGTATATCGATATACTGCTTATTCAATGTTTATTTGTTAATTATGTTCATTCTGGCGGACTTAGAAACAGGGATCCAGCGGAAATTTGTTTCGGGGATTCGGGTTTTGGGGAGCGCACCCGAGACCCCAGCCGATGTTAGAGTGTAAAGTCAAAAGGCTACAAGAGGAAAGACCCACCAAAGCAAAGGTGCAATGGGGCCATAGAAATTCAAACAGCAAAAGTGTAATGACAGTTTTGGATAGTTACGTTTCAAAAGTAACTACTTACTAGTTACTGGAAAGGAAAAGTAACTAGTTACCTACAAATAGTTACTTTAGAAAAAGGTAACTAGTAAAAAGTAACAGTAACTTTGATTACAGTTAACTAAGTATTATTTAGTTACTGTATATAGAAATGTTGACATCAGAGCGAAAATGGCTGAATTGGTTATAAGAATAATGTACAGATTAATAAAGTAATATAAAAATCACTGAAACACATACCACTTTAGAGAACGAGGTCTTTATTGGCTTGCAACAAAAGAAACATCTCAAAATGTTTATTGCTAAGTCTGTTGCCCTAACTGTTAGAGTCTGGCCACCTGCACTAAAGAGTCATTCAACTGGCACACTAGAGGGTATTCCAGTATTAAATTTAATGAAAACTTCTTTACTTCTGTATTGACTCGTGCATGAGGAGGGCTGCCAGAACGTTGCATCTGTCTGGAAATGTGTTTCCCGATGCTAGCTGAATATAGCTCTCAAATCCATCGCATTGGATGTTTCATTGGTAGTCTGAACTGGCAGTCCATTCAAATGAAAACTTGGTATTGATGTAATACAGGCATTACATCTGTTGACAATTTCTAATATGATGTGCCATAAATGAGCCATTATTATTAACAATTGCAGCTAGTCCATGATTTTCAGTGCTCAGTCATTGTCTTCTGTTTAGGTGTTGTCTCCTTTGCCCTGCCTCAGCATAGTCAACCAAAAGCAATGGCAGTGTCAGCCAAGGCGCCATCTGTCCATCCACGAGCACCAGGCAATGGATCTCTTGAAGAAAGCTGGCATTATGGTACCTGAATACAAGGTGGCACTCACTGCCGACGAGGCGTTTAAAATTGCTCAGGATTTCGGTAAGGTTTCCTTCTCCATTTTATGTCTCTTACATTCAGGCTTTTGAGATCTGCTATATGGTGTTTTGTGTGTATTGCATTGTTACAAAATGAAAGAATGTTTATTATTCACTTGAATAAAACACTTCTGATTATCTGGTTGTCAGAATTTGACTAATCATAGGAAAGTTCAGCAAAGCAAATATTCAGCTGATTATTATATCCTGATGAAAATGCTAATGATTAGGGGTGTCAAAATTTAGTAAAATGCAACCCGGGTGCCTAAGCCCATTCTGAATGGGTACCTGAAAGCCCATCAGTCTGTCACTGGGTAAATAAGACAGCCCCGTAATTTGTATTGATTCCAAGAGACTAGTTACATTTCGTAATATGTATGCTGATTGATAATTGTTGCCAGCCAGTGCTGGATGCAGGATAGCTTGCATGGGGAAACACATTTCCAGACAGATGCAACGTTCTGGCAGCCCTCCTCATGCACGGTCTGAAGGTCGATGCAATAGAGCCAAGAAGTATGACGCAGCCAACCCCCTCCGCGCCTCTGGCTAAGCCCTCCACTGTCAGCGGATTGGGCCATAGGCCTCCCACCCAGAGGCTGATTTTGCTATAGGAGTGGAGGGGGCGGCTTCTCCCACGTTGCTCTTAGTTTTATGCTGGTATCCGTCAGACCACATGCTAAAGGTGAGAACTATTCAAAATGATTTCTGCCGACGTCCACCGGCCTTTGTTGCCATTAAGATGTCGTTAAACTTGGAATCGACCACATGCATGCATGGTGGACTGCTACAGCATGGCGCTCCTCTTGAAATACCATTGGCCCCAAGCCATGGACTCAGTCTTGGAACCGCCACTGGGCCAACCACACACATGCCTTGACTTCACAGGAAGCAACAGCCAACTGCCAGTTAATCAGCTGTTAGACCATAATTAAGCAATTGGCATTATGTTTAAAGCCTTTGGCATTATGTTTTAAGCATTATATCTCTTTTGCCGAGTGTCGAGTATTGATTTACCGGCCCGGATGCAATCGTTCGAACGGGTACCCGGGCCTCCAGGTACCCGTTGACAGCCATACTCACTATTGTATTAGAAGCAACTCGTGACACTGTAAAATTGGTCAACTTCAACAAATTATTAACAAGGAAAGGAGCAGAAAGAGCGCCATGAATGTGCAAGATATATTTATCAGTTTTTATGTGTTGGTTTTGTTTTTAAATTTGTTTAAACTTGAATGCCAATAAATTGTTTTCTGACACACCTTTTTTATTACTCCAGTATTTAGTTATATTTATCTCTAGTTTTGCTGATTTGAACTGTTAAATAGTAATCTGAGTTTTACTTAGCTTTTCTAAATTGCATTGTGTCCTTGTGTAAGTAATATTGCAAGTATGTTAATTTTGATGGCAAGTATATTCACTGTACAATTACGGTATATGTGCCAGATATTTCTGTTGTGACTGCTATGCACTATGGATGACTGACTGTTGCTGGGTTAAAGCAATGTTGTATGGCTTCAGTAGCCATAGTGTTTTAAGCTATCACTCTTCACATACTCAAGTTCAAGTTGTGTAACTTGTTAAGCTGAGGAAACTGAACATCCAGTTTCATTATGGTCCTGAGTGTGTTGTTGTCTTCAAAACTAGACTAAGTCATTGCCATGATAATCAAACCTACACAATCTATGTATTTATGTTGGTAACCTAATTGATAGTATTTGTCAGTTTCGTGATTTGACTGAAAGATCTACACTTCAAAGCAACTTCAAAAATTTGCTGGGCTTTAATCTTTGAAACTGGGTGAATCATCTGTTAAGTTGGCTGATACTGAGCACTATTAACCTTGGCATTGTTTTTGAGTCCACTGTATCTTTCACTGACTATATAACTGGTATTTGTAAGGCATCATATATATGAACATTCATGACACACACAGAATTAGGTGTTATGTTCCCATGGCTGGCTTTAAGGATATCTCTAACACATGCATTGGTCTCAAGTCACCTTGATTACTGTAACTAGCTTCTTGTTGTACCACAAAGTCGAACGTGCTAACACTCCAAAGATGTCAGAACTCTTTGGGTTAGAGCCGTAACTATTATTTCAGCATGTCAACTTATAACCACTGTACTTTAAATCTTTGAATTGGCTTTCCGCTCAGCAAAGGAGTTGTGGCAAATTTAGGGCTCAAAGTTGATAAAACACTAAATTTCTGGCCAACCACTGTCCTTAAAATCAGTCCTTGTTCTATAGACTTGTCATTTACCAACAAGGTCATCTGATTGTCTTTCCCTGGTCAAATTGAAGACTAGAACTGTTCTTGGTGAACGAGCTTTGTCAGGCGCTGGACCTAGATTTGGAACTCATTTCCTCTATCTGTCCATTCTGCTCAGTCGCTTATGTCATTTCGTTCTCAACTTAAGACTTACCTTTTTCAAATTGCTTATCCTCAATAGGC
Organism: Aporrectodea caliginosa; assembly: GCA_020284085.1. Lineage (NCBI taxonomy): Eukaryota > Metazoa > Annelida > Clitellata > Crassiclitellata > Lumbricidae > Aporrectodea > Aporrectodea caliginosa. Next base: position 1,383,986 of record JACEVL010005070.1, read on the forward strand.
TGCCTGTCCATCTTAGCTGGCTGATCTTCTGGCTATTGACCTAATTATGGCTTCGTTTTAGTGCACCATTGGTTGATGCTTTGTTCCGTAGGCACCAGTGCAATAGCAGTTACCTGGTACTAATTATTCTACAATGACTTTGTTGGAGTATAATATTTTTCACATTAATGGGCTGGGTTCTTTGGCTGCTTTTTAAGTAAACAGGGCAATATTTAGTATATTACATTATGCAATATTGGCATAATTTCACTATTTATTTAAGGTTATAAGGCAGTATTTTTTTATGTTTCTTGAAGTTTAATCAATGAATTCACTGAACAGATAGTGAAGTTAAAAATGGATTATATGTTAAATGTCACATGGGCACAGTACCTGAAAATATTGGAGTAACAGTCAGAGAAACAAAGGAATTTCATAATTTGTGAAGCTTATAAGTTGCAGGAAGCAATTTTAAGAAGAGCAATGATTGTCTGCTTGTATACTCTGACCACACTTACAAGTTTAAATAAATTTTTTGAGAATGTTTGGAAGATAGCTTCTTAATTATCTGTGGAGTTCGGAAGGGAGCTAATAATTTCGTTTTGAATGCCAATTTTTGTAAATTTTGTAATATTGTTGTCTTTACCTACTCCAAGAAATACTACTGCTCACCTTTGAAATTGAAGGTCCAGAGGGATTTTTTCAAAGCCAAGGCTTTGAGATGTAGATTGTTACTTTCTACATACACAAATCCATGGTGACCCTTTTGTAATATTCCATTCCATTTGAATCCACACGTGTAAGATTCTATTTTAGGACTGCACGCTGAGGAAACATCTGGGTCAGCAGCTGAAACGAAAGGCAAGTGTATGCATTGCATGCAACTGGATGGATTTCTCCCACGTAATATGTGTGCCGTAATTTTATTAATTTTACTATCTCACACTGAATTCAGATGTGGATCTAACTCCGTAAATTATATTAATTCCAGGTGTTCTAACATGATTAAATGTATTGAAGCATCAGCATGAGAAATGCATTACCTGCAAAATCAAATTTTGCAGATTTGCAACCAATGTGATAACCAATGTTTAACATTGCGAGTAGTTTTTATCGTCAGTGTGAGGATTTTTAAAGACTTTTTCCAATTTTTATTAACAAAACTGAGCAATTCCTAGTTAACACAGAACAAATTGTCTATACATTGCCAATGAAAACATACACCTGGTGACACTCTCTCTCCGTCCTTCAGAGAAGGACAGTAGTTACGTTTAGTAGTTAAGGTTCATATGTTTTGAACTTATATTGTTCCCTTAAGTTAAGTTTCTAGTTTTGTTCATAGTTTTGTTCTATTGTTCCCTTTGCAACTTCAGTTTTGTAGTCTGTTTAAGACACCGTTATCCGTCCCTATTTACTCCTTGGTAATTGGGGTCCCTCCTCTTAGCTGGATTCTTATCCCTTCTGGGGCCCCGTTGTTGCCTACGTTCCAATGATTTGTAAACATTTTCTTTGCTGAGTCTATGTTTGTCTATTTATTGTTTGCATATATTGGTTTGCTGTGTCTATGTTTGTATATTGGTTGACAAAGGTTTCAATAAATAAATAAAATTTAAAAAATGAATGAAATGAAAATCTATGAGCCTCTGTTCTTGAAAACTGCCAGCAGGGTGACACATGCACTCATCCCAGACCTCTGATGTGAGGTGAAAACTCGACTGCCCTTGACACATGCACTCATCCCTTCCCTCTGATCTCCAGTACAACTCATCTGAACTGTCACATGCACTGGCCAGCTAATTTACCATCTTACCCAATTGCCCCAGCCGGTGTATAGGTCAGTCACATAAAGTCTTCATTTGAGGTCTAATTCTGATCATGAGTTAATTCCGCACACCAAGTGTGTTATAAGTTTTATGAGGTTATCATAATTTTGTGGAGAGATTTCACTGTTATTGTCTGTTGCGGATGTTTTGCTGGACAGGAATGTTGATAATCTACACTAGTGTGGGAGTTCTTAATAGTTCCATGATCCAGCCTCCGGCCTCTGGTATGCTTCTAAAGCATAGCTCTCTAGCGAACAAGTTAACCTCAATCCCACACATCTTCTTCAGATGCCTTGTATGCTAAACACGGTGTGCTGATCCCTCAGAAGATAAGCGTCTAGGCAAGATCTTTGTTTTCCTTGAACAATGGCTTTTTAAATTCTTGGATTTATTATTTTACTAGGCTGCCCACACTACTGTCACTGTTTGCTGGTTATTATATAGTTTAACTTCGGATCTTATTCTTGTAACCTGATCTGCTTCTACATTGTAACCTTCTTTATTTTAATACACATCTTGTCTTTTCGTGTATTCCAGACTTTCTTGTCATCTTCTATCTTAGGCTTTCTGCTCTTACAGGTCTTTCCAACCTCCTTCACTCTTCCAGGTCGTCCAATTTCTTTCTCTCTTCCTTGACTTCTAATTTCCCGTCCTTGACAAACAAAGCCTCTCAAACCTTCTCCTTCAAATCCCAATTGGCCAATGAATTTTGGTGTTTTATGGTCATTTTGGCTCCAATGACTAATACTTAATTACTCAAATTCTATAGGCCATCTACCAATATGTATTCCTCGGGTGCAGTTTGACCTTAACCTGATGTTGTAAACATCAACAATATCAGTGACATAAATGTTGATGTTGTGAATACTAATCCTGTTACCAAATGATCCACTGTTTGTATTGGCGTTTCTAATGTCTGTTGTGGATTTTAATATTTCAAAGTTCTGAGAAATGGTGATCCTGCTGATTTGCCAGCCTGTAGATGGGCTCTAGCCCTCAGAAACATATGCTTGTAAAATTTAGCATATGATCCCTTCCCTGACAATTCCTCAGATAAATGTGATGACTAGCAATTTTGTGCTTGAATACTTTGAATTTCATTCATAGACTAGAGAAATAAATTATTATATGTGGTCAGTCAAACTCATATTTGCCTGAAAATGTGGATGAATGCTATGCTAGTGTAAGGAGAATTACTGCAGAATTTATTGTTGTGGTTAAGATTGTTGAGGTCTGAATGTTTCTTTTGCTTTGTTATATTAGGGTAAATAACTTTTAGTTTCTAAATTTCTATACTATGAATTGTGGTACAAAGTTCATTCATTCATTCATTTCAGGGATTTATATAGCGCCCCTTCAAGAAGCCTACTCAGAGGCACTCCCAGTCCAACCACGGTGATACAAGTAAGTCTTAAGGAGCCTGTAGAATGTAGATGAATTATCCCTAGTTAACAGGCGTATCTCCAACGGGAGACCATTCCAGATAGAAGGACCTACTATCTGGAAGGACCTACAACAAAGTAGATATTTTTGCTAAGATTTGTTGATCCACAGTGTATATTATCACAGTGTCTTGTGAGATTCTTATATACACCGGTTCGCTCTGCCATCCTTTCTGGTAGTCTCTCCTCATCTTTTTCTAAACTGAAATCCTGCCTTCCCCTCGGATTGCTCGCACTGGGAGCACTTCTGAAAGGCTTCTGCTGTGAGAAGCGCTTTATAAATAGCCAAATACAATACAATACAAATTATACAATATTCCATATAAATGCTAATGTACAATTGTGCATAACATGTTACATTACAAGCACAGTTTATATGCTTTTTAAGTACTTTTGCATGTTTCAGATCATTCCTAATTATCGTATTATTGTGTTTAGGGTTTCGGTATTTCTTTGACTGAAACACCACTTGCAAGACTGTATGTAACTTGTTAAATAAATTTGTAACATTTACTTCTAAAGGCAGTGTTGATTTTTCTGCATTAATTGTGCTTCTTACAATTTAAATCTTGAGCAGTTGGCTTTTTACTCAGTTTTGTTAAGACTAATATGACTTTTCCAATTACTCGCCATCTGTTACGACGAGTACATTTTGCCTGTATACTTATTATTGCATACATGTAGATCTATGAGTGAGCTTTGTTTGTGTTTGTAACATGCAGGTCTAATCTGCATTTTTACCTTGCTGCATAAGTATGTCATCAGCAATCATGTTTTGCATTTATTGATGGCATTTTCACATGTAACAAGCATGATCATTCTTGCCAAATACATGGTCTGTGAATGAGCTGGCAACAAAGCTCCTAGAAGGCGCAGTGAAGCAAAGTGTTGTTGGGTACTATTACACCAGTTGTCCTACTGCACTGATCTGATACATGCATTTGTCAAGGCTGTTGAGTAACAGCTGAAGTCTTGTAGTTCTAAGTTACACCAGAAGCACCAACTGAGAAAGAAGAAGGTAACACAGATTTGCCTTGAACTGAAGCATTCAGTGTGAATGCTTCATTTCAAGCACATCAGAAACGTTAAACAACAGATGGTTTTCATTTCACGCTAGCTGAAACATTTGTCTTTATGTGTGGACCAGAGACCTGGGCAATACAAAAGGAAAAATTTTCATAGCAGAAATGAGTTTTTTATGGAAAATTGCAGGAATTTCAAAAACTACAGAACATTAGCATAACATACATAACATAACATAACATATTTTATTCAGCAACCAACTTAAAATACAGGTCGTAAGTACATGAAACTGTTTTCGAGATTTGTCGGTATGCCCAGGAGACCCAAAAGGGGCCGAAGGTCCCGCAAGCCAGGGCCACCTGAGACAAATTAGTTAACAGAAAGCATTAGGAATGATCACATAAGACAATTTAGGAATCCAAGCAAATCTGCATGACAGAGTCATCAGCGAAGACTTTTATGGTTTGGACACGTGGATTGAAAATGCCAGCTGACTGAATTCCACACAATGCACTACATGTAAGATTTGAAGGAAAGAGAAACAAAGGCAGACCAAGAATGCACTGGATAGACAATATAAACGAGGATTTAATGAGACTTGGACTAAGATTGAGAGGAGCATTGGATTTGACAACACGACAGAGGACAATGGAGGTCATTTGCTTGTTTTAAGTAAGTAAGTAAGTGAGGATATTCTTTATTTGACTACCAGCAAATGCACAGTAGCTTACAGAAGAATAACTAATACAAACGTTTATACAAAGTCATATAACATTCTCATAATAAAACTTCTTTTTGCAAAAGCATCGATTCTAGGTAGGGTGAGATCATCATCATGGGTCGTGTATTGTATGGAGTGACCTTACGGGGAAGGAGGAGGTCTTGAAGGACGTGACAAGGGTTTAAGAGAATTGAACGGAAAAGAGTAGAATCAGCTATAGAACAGAGTTTGTCAAAACTTGGAATATCAGCAGGGAGGAAGCCTGAACGGGTCAATTTTCTCAGAATACCGTTAAGGTGTTTACGTTCCCCTACAGTGGCAAATCCCCACCAAACAGAGGAGGCATAAAGTAGCCGTGCGAGGGTAGTAGCTCTAACAACGTCAAAGAGACGTTGACCATGGACGACCGTGGACGACCAAAACACGTAGCACGAACATGGATTGTTCTTTGCAGCATATTTTGTCAGTGTGTGCCCCAAAGCCAATCCGATCAGAGATGGTGACACCAAAATAACCATCTCCTGGACCCGCTCGATGCCAGGGATGAGGGGAGGGAGGGCAATAGGTTTGGACCTCGGTCGTCTGACAACCATTTCTCTGGTCTTAGTATGGTTTAATTTAAGATTGCTAATGGATGCCCACTTAGAGATATGGTCAAGTTCAGAAAGAGTGCTGTCAAAGCAGGGACCAGCTATCGTCGGCAGATGGCTGGTGTCATAAACTGGTGATGATGTCTGTTAGATACTTATGCTATGCAAAAGGAATTATTTAACTGATAAAAATGTCTGCAGTAGGCTATTATGTTTACCTAATTTAGTCTGTTAATCCCAAGAGTATTTGTGTCCTATTTTTTCAAAACATTTGTTTTTGGTCACTAGGACTAGTACTATAGATGTGTACGTGTCAATTTCAAGGTTGTATGCCAGAGAAACACACACACACACACACACACACACACACACACACACACACACACACACACACATTTTCAGTTGATAATGTTCTATCTACTTCATTTAAGTGCTACATTTGAAGAACAAAGGCAGACATTTTAAGTGGATTGTTCAGCATTTATCAGAGAGACTGTCAATTATTAGTCTATCAGTTTTCTCAAGGTCTTGTTTAATGGTTAAGCGTATCTGGATTGTGAAGAGAGTAGCAATCGAAACCGAGTTATTGAGACTTTGTCATAATCAACTGGGTGATATACAGATAATGTTTGTTTAATATTTTGTTTTATAGTCTGTTATCTAGTGTGTGTGTGTGTGTGTACTTTTACCTTTTTGGACAGTGACAGGAGCTGCAATGAATGCTAATTGCAATTGCCAGAGGCACCACACTGCGATACCTTTGTCTTACTTTTTGAATTTTGTTGTTCTTTTCCCACGTTCTGTTCTTTGAAAGTATTGTGCTGTTTTTCATATTAGTTTGTTTTTCAACATCTTTTTAAAGGTTCTTTATTTTCTGTTAATTCAAATGTCTGTATTCATGAGTAAATAAAATCGGGTGATACAGGACAATGGAAAAACTAATTCTCAGGTAAGTCTTAGTCCTGAAACAATAGGTAATTAAAGAGAATTGATCAGATGAATGAGCACAGCATAAAAAAAATTTTCATGCACAGTTCACCTCTGATACTGTATTCTAAAGCAGCGGTTTTCAAACTTTATTTTTATTGTACCCCCAGGTAAAAAAATTGAATTTTGGCGTACCCCCAACAAGGTCAGATCAAAAACAACATGCGAGCGTGAAGTCCCCTTGCAATTAACAACTCCTTTTAATCATTGGTGCAAACCGGGTATTAGTCATAGGCCTAGGTAGAAAATTTTAAAAGTAATAAGGCCTAATTTCAACTTAAGAATGTAGTCATATGAACAAAAAAGAAAAAGAAAATCACTATTAGAAAGTGTTAATGTGAGCAGCGGGCTTCTTTTCACAAGCACAGATTTACGATATCTGGTTTAGACCTAATATTTTGTCAGTTTCAAACGCAAATCTGGTTCGAGTTCAAGCTTTGCTCTGTATTTGTTTTTACTCGCAAGCATAGCTGAAAAACCTGTTTTACACAGATATGACGTGCTGAAAGGTCAGGAAGGAATCAAACAAATTAAAGCTAGGTCAGAAATGAATCAATATTCAGCTCTTTGTTTCAGCCAAATATCACACAACAGAAGTTCTTCAATCCACCATAACATGATAGTTCAACAAACGGGTCTCTTTCCTGGACTGAAAAATCAGCTGGCAACACTACATCCGATGGCATAAACTCCTAGAAATGTACAGAAAAATAAGCGAACGGTGGACGTCGAATAGCTAATGAAAGAAAGATGGACATGAAGTCCATAAACTTATAGCAAATTTTAATTTTTTGAAATTTTTCGCGTACCCCTTAGCGACACCTCCAGGGGTACGCGTACCACAGTTTGAAAACCCCTGCTCTAAAGGCTGTTCAAACTGACTGACTTGCGTTTTTAAGCATTGTACTCCAGTTTGAAGATGAATCTTTAAATTTTAACTGGTCTTGGCATTTTAATAGGCAAGATGGTTACAAAGCATGAAGATTTGTAATATGAACAGTATATCTTGTAAATGTACTGTACATTTTTTATACATGTATACATGTAATTTACTTTACCATGGCCAATTAGAGAAACATGGTATTATAGAATTATAACTAAAATTTAAGATTAATTCAAACAAATTTGCCCACCAATTTGACCTCAGATTTTGCATCTTAAGTATTTATTTTACCCCTTTTCAGTTGTATAGCGCAAAATATGCCCAGTGGTGCTAGAAACTAATCATTAACTAATATTTTAAACTACTGACTGTTGGAAGTAGAGCAAAAAACTCAAAAATTAGAATTCACTATTTCAATATTATGTTTAAAAATTGTAGAGAACTTAAATGAAAATTTAAACAAAATAAGTTTTAACTCGCCTATAAGCATTTCATAAGTCACCATATTGTTTGGTGATGTATTGCTATTTTGTGTGTGATGTTGAATGAAGAACAAGACTTGTTTTGAATTATTTATAAAATTCTGCAAACTAATCGAATTATCTACCAGTAAAATCCAGTTTTCGGAAAGATACAAATTTGAATACAGGTCAGATATAAAGTCACATGATTAAATCTTGCAGCTTCATTGGTCAGATTGTATGTCCTATACAAAAAAAAATTAATTTCCAGTTCGTCACATCATAGATTTATAAAATTCTATTATTTCTGCAAATACTTGAATATCTCAATATACTATTGCTCATGCGAAAAGGAATTGAATATATGTTACACTTGTATTAATATTGAAAAGTGACAAAAATGTCACTTAAGTTGAGAAATGTTGCTGGCGACTGGGATCTGGTCACTTATAACTCTTTGACTGTGAAGAAATGCATACCGTATTCACTTGTTAACATGGATACCATAAATTGATCCTGTACTGACATTTAGTGCGTTTTATTTCTACTTTTGTGAATCCAGGTGAGTCAACGGGAACTAACGATGTTGTAATAAAAGCTCAGGTTTTGGCTGGTGGTCGAGGAAAGGGTTACTTTGAAAGCGGCCTCAAAGGAGGCGTAAAAATTGTTTTCGAGTAAGTTCTGCTCTTCACTTTTCTGTAGATGTGCAATTTGAAATTTCATTTATGCGCTTTCTTGTGAATAATCTCTGTTTTGATGGAGCACTTAAAGTAGAATATTGGCAAAGAAAAATGTGTTAGAATTGGCCTTAGGTCATCTTCTGTCTGGAATTAAGCGCAGATGGCTGATGTACGTGCCACTCAGTTCATGATGCTGCTTTGGCAATGTGGCAATGTCCTAGCATTTTGCCTCTTTTCTTATCTCCCAAGGACATTGCATGGTAAGTATGCTTTATAAGTTAGTGGTAGTTTATGATTGCTGCAGCTTGGTGTCAATTCTTATTTGCAGTATGTACATTAAACTCTATTTTTAATGTAAGAACTGAATTCTTTTCATTATTGTTTAGTTTCCAAGGTGAAAAATTGTGACATTGAAAACTTTTTGTGCAAGCCACAGGTACAATGTTGTAATTATATTCTGACATTTATAAAGCACCACTTCAAGAAAAAACTCATCAGTGGCGCTCCCGACCCGAACCAGTGAAATCAATGTCAACTAATAGAGACTTCATGTGCTTGCAGAACTGGGACATTTTAAGTGTGCTTGTTAAAGCTGTCGAAAGTAGGGAACAAGCTTTCATCCTATGTAAATAAGTTAACCGTTAATTAGAGTGAAAAATAAGCTATGATTTTCCCATGGATTATTTATTCACATGTGGGATAATTGTGGAGATAAAGTTGGTGGTGTTTAGTTTTATGACTGCAATGGCGAATGAAGATGATATGTTGTGTATGAATTTGGTTGCAGAGTTAACTATTAAAGGATTTAGCACTTTTAAGAGTAGTAGGACCAACTCTACTATGAGTAACTTTCATACTAATTATAGACCTTTTGATCAGGTGACAAAGCATTAACTAGACCAGAGCTTTCACCAGCCTCTAGTGGAAACCGATAATTTTTACTAAAATGATTGGCCCACTTGGCGATACAATAGATTTGTTATTGGCCGATATTATTTTATCATTTTACAATGAAAATCACTGGTTCATAATGCTGGCTCATCGCCACATCTGATCATCGTGCTATAATAAATAGTGCTTCAACATGAAGCTAGTGATGCCCAGGTATAAGGAAAGCTGCATCACACTGCTATTTGCCTTTACTTGTGAGCTATGGAATTGTAGAAATGCCTCTGCAATACAGTTACTGGGCAAAATACTTTACCTGGAGATGCCTGGCTTGAGATCTATCATGCCATGCAAAAATTTGGATCTAATTTTTAAGTCTTTTCTCCTAAATGGCAATATCCCTTCTTTACCTTCTGCTGCTCTGGGACAGAACCATGTGCAAAGTTTGACCACTCCTATCTATTATCACCCACTTCATAACCTGGGTGGTATGCTAACATCCAGTGATCATTGATGTTAGGTGGAAGTGGTCTTTTAGTATCATTTTTCAACCAGCCATTGTCAGAAGCTGGAAAAAGCCCCTGGTCCAGCTAACCCAGTGTTACCTAAATCACTGGTATTACTTTTGTTATCATTTAAAAGTTCTGTAAATCATTAGTATGAATGCTACTGAGAGTAGTGTTGCTCATGCTACTCATAAATGTGTGAAATCCTTCAAAATGAACTTTTTCCAACTCTGATATGCCAAAATTGTATGCCAAATGTAATCTTTGTTCATAATTGCTGTCGTAAAACATGGTTGTAAAATGAAACAGATCTAAAACTTTCAGGTCCAATATATCCACAACTTTCTCACTAGTATGCAAATCACCAGTGGGGAAATTGTAGGTCATTTATCGCCCTAATTAATGGTTAACTTGTGTGCATAATGTTAACTGCTTTCGGCAGTGCACCTATAATATTACAATTCTGCACCAGCAACCAAGCACCTGCATGACAAGTTAGCCATTGCTGCAATGTTGCGCCTGTTTTGTGCGAACGATTAATTAAAATGTCTTAAATGTTAATCAGGAAAAACAGCGTATAGTATAAAGTGTGAAATTTTCACAAAGAAACAGCATCACTTACTGACTATGTAATATAATCAATTTGATTAGCATTATTGATGTCTTATTATGTTGCTTTGAAGTTTTTAAGTCAGTTTCATCTTGCTGTTTGTCATGTTAGCATTAATGAGAAGTCTATGTTGTTTTGATTTGAATACATGTCTGTTGTAATGTTTAGTGCTAATCAGGCTAAAGACACTGCTTCAAAGATGATAAATTCGAGACTCTTTACAAAGCAGACAGGAGAAAGTGGTACAGTGTGTCACAAGGTTATGGTCTGCGAGAGGCTCTACTCCAGACGCGAGTACTACTTTGCCATTGCCTTAGATCGGGCTGCAGCCGTAAGTAGTTCATGGCTTTAACTGACTCGTAAGTAAGTATGTAAAATTCCAATGTCTCGTAGTAGACAGGAGGCACCTAAATCCCAAAGTCTTGGACTGTGAACCGTTGTATCAGAATACTTTCTGTTTACTTCCCAGCTTATGCCATTGCCAAGTTCTGGTGTTTGGTGAAAGGAACAACTGTGCAGGAACAACTTGCCCAGAGTTGTATTATGGAGTCTGCTTAGCTGGCTTGAACATGACTTGGCCGTGTTTAGATTTATCAATAGCAGGACTCGTGCTAATGGAGGTATCTACATACCATCTTTTCAATATGAAATCAGATTGTTCTTAAGGCATAGAATTAATCTCCAATTTCTTTTATCCTGTTTAGCGTTGATCAGTTTTGTATGTGTGCTTGCTTGCATGTATTTATTTTGCTGAACATTTTTATTTCAATTTCTAAGTTCCTTTCTGGGTTACTCCTAGATATCCTAAAATGATGAATATTAAAAGTGGATTGCAAACAGTAGAATTCAACTACATATGAGCAAATGCTGATATGACACAATTGACAGACCTTGGTAGCCTATCATTAAGTAATCTTCCTAGCTGTGATCATTTAAATGTAGAGCCTGAATGTATGACGATAATTGATGATGATGATGATGGGATGCTGTAGGGTCCGGTGATGTTGGCCAGTTCGCAAGGAGGCATAAACATAGAAGAAGTTGCTCGAGATGCTCCAGAGAGCATCATCAGTGAACCGGTCGATCCTCTGCAGGGAATTCGGGAAGAACAGGCCATCAAAGTTGCCAAGTTCATGGGCTTTGAGGGCGATCGCATGAAACAGGCAAGTCACAGCCTGCCAGCTCATTTAAGCTCATTTCAGCCATACCGTTGCACCAGTGGCAAAAGTTTAATGTAATGTTAAGTTTGGCTGGTATATATATGTCATTGTGCCAACTATAATATGTTGCTTTTAATTGTTTCAGTTTATAATATGTTGTTATAATTATGTCTTGTTAGCATTAATTATATTCAACATGTTAAATGTATATTATCATGTTTTAGTTAAGCATTTATGTTTTCATACTGAAAGTTTCATTTTGTTGTCTGATACTTTGGAGTGTTTTTTTCAGGCTACTGACATCATTACTAAGCTATATAACTTGTTCATGCAATACGATTGCACACAAGTCGAAATTAATCCAATGGCAGAAGCAGCCAATGGGAAAGGTTAGAAGCCCTCGTCTTAATTCAGTTGAAGCCAGCCTCTCATAGTTCAGATTATTTTGCAAGCTGTGTCAGAAAGAAAAGATTACATATTTACCTATGCAGCTTATAATGCTAATCATGTTCTGTTTGGTAACATTAGGAGGAAACAGACATGTTAAGAAAAGATTATCTCAATTAGCATGTTGTTGTTGTTGTTGTACCATTAAAACTGACTGCAAAGGAAGATCAGTCCCATGAACCAACCTCAAGGGCATAGGTACAAAGTAGCAGTGACTTCTTAGCCTTGCATATGCCAGCCTTTTGGATAGCAAGTTAGTTAACCCTTTGTAGAAACATGAAAAAATGCACTAATCAGAAATACATGGAACATTTCAACAAGTGTGTGATTAGCCTGAAAGTGATGGCCTTTGGTTGTTTTTGCAATTTTATGACACCTACGTAAACGGACAAGTGTGCAAAAATGTCTGTGATGCAAAATTGCCTTAGGTATTAGACAAGCAGACGGCTTACTATTTATGATGCAGCAGATTTGTGAGAATATTAAAATATGCTATGTAAAAGCAATGCAGTACAACTGTACATACATTCAGAGAGATCTTATACTTTGTATTTGCTATTTGGCAGCTTTAAGCAGCATTCCATGACACATTATATTCTTGGCTAGTGTACTCTAGACTATTATTGTATTAATGATAATATTCAATTGGATACTCTTCAATCTGTATTTACAGTTTAGTTTGTGTATGTTTATAGTCTACTGCATGGATTGCAAACTGAACTTCGACGACAATGCAAGCTATCGCCAGAAGGAGATCTTTGCACTGAAGGATTGGAGCCAGGAAGACGAGCGAGACCGCCAAGCAGCCGAGGCCAATCTCAATTACATTGGACTGGATGGATCCATTGGCTGTCTGGGTAGGCTAACCAGTGGATGACAACAGGAGTGCTATTAGCAGTAGGGCCTACTCAAACAGAATAGTGCCAATACCAATACCAATTCTGCTTTTGAGAATTTTTGGTGATACCAATGCCAAAACTGCTTTTGAAAAGTTTTTGTAATACCAATACTGGTTTCCGAAAGTATTGCTGATACCACTACCAATGCTGTTTAAGAAGTATTGGTGATATCAATTCCAAATCTGACTTTTGATATACTGGTTTTGGTGATATTGACCCCAATGACCAGGATTTTGCCAATGGTCTGTGAAGTTCCATTTCTTGAATGATACTGGCTTTCAAAGGTATGGATGATACCAACACAAATATGCTTTTGACCAGTTTTGGTGATATTAATATCTAATGCTTGTTTTGAAAAATATTCGTGATCTCTCAATATGCGATAATTTGGTGAATATTGTGATCTCAAAATTTGTGCTTTTACGGTTATGAAGAACAAGAATTTCTTCCCCTTATAGGTCCTACAATAACAGTACCGGTAAATAGATCTGCAAGGTGCACTTTGATATCAGCACCAAACAGCTGCACTACATTCTAGTGATTTAATTTCTGATCATAACTGTTAAGTTGAAAATATTCTGAAATCTGGCTGACTGTATTAGCAGTAATAATTAATAATATATGTGTAAAATTTTGCTAGTTGTTATGCATTGCAGAATATTATTGTATTGTTGTAGTCAATGGAGCTGGACTTGCCATGTCTACCATGGATATTATTAAGCTGCATGGAGGCCAACCGGCCAACTTCCTGGATGTTGGTGGCGGTGCCAGCTCTCAACAAGTTACTGAAGCATTTCGGCTTATTACCTCTGATAAACAGGTTTGTGATCTCAGAACTGGAAAAGAATTTAGAAATTAAGAATTTACAGTTTTTTGCTAATTCTACCTGTTTTATTTATTTCTTTCTTTTAGAATTAAATATTCAGACTTAACCATTTATTTTGTCATACTATGAAAAATTACACTGGGTCATAATATGGCCCTATATAAATGTTAGCTGAATGATACAACTGTAATTCAATTACTTTGGTGTAATTCTGTTAGAACTGGAAAAGAATTTAGAAATTTAGAATTTAGAAATATTGGTTTTACTGTATGGTTCAATTGTTCATAGATGAGCACAGTTTTAGAGTATACCCTGTTTTTATTTAAATTGTTCTCAGGTCTTACGCAAGGGGTTGGCAACATTGGTGTTTGCATTGTAGGTCAGAGCAATTCTGGTGAACATTTTTGGAGGAATTATGCGTTGTGACGTCATTGCCAAAGGCATCATCGAGGCAGCTGCTACTCTGAACCTGAGAATTCCAATCGTGGTCCGGCTGCAGGGCACGCAGGTGGATGATGCTAAAGCACTGATTGCTGCCAGCAGTCTCAGGATTCTTGCCTGCGACAGCCTGGAAGATGCTGCAAAAATGGTCAGTGACGTTTGCATTTCATCCATTTATAATTTTTCTAAGTATTGCATTCATTTAACTGGTTCTTTTTCATTATTACTTATGTCTTGAATGTCTTCTTGTTTTAACAAAATCTTCTCTGACATGGGTTTTGCAGACAAGACTTTAAATTTAAAGTCTATTGCTACTGAATAGTACTACTGGAACACCGTAAGGGTGCAATCTGGTCAGTTATGATAACTATGATAAATCCTCATCCCCTTCTATAGCACTCTGCTGTTAAGTCCTCTGATTGTCTTTTGTTTCATTTCTCTAGACTTTCTCTAGACTTCAGAAGTGCCTTTGATTAACATGCGTAACACTTTAACGACGAGCTGCATTGGTTTCCCGGTCACTTTTAGTAAACGCTTGTCGTTAAAATGGTAAATCATAGAGATATGTCTTTGATCTGGATTTATCTATGTGAACTGTATTTGAAAACAGGCTTTATCATCGAGAAGCTGATGCAAGATGAAATTTGTTCTGTAGCCTGTTAGTAATCCACTTAACTGAATGCTATAGAGTATAGATGTATGTATGTACCTCGACATCTATCAAGCACATTTTAGGAATCCTTCAAAACTGCAATGTTCTAACGGATCTGAACATTTTGACATAGCTAGAAAAAGTAACTTGAGCAGTTTAAAGGGACACCTGGAATGTCAGTGGGGAGGATATTGTTCTAAAGGGTTGGACGAATGCACAAGAGAGCACGTTGAGCTCATGTTGACGTATGACAGATGAAGTTGGCAGTGATAATCAACAATGAAACTACCAAAACCCTGAGGTTGCTGTCTCTGAATGTATTTTGTAAAATCTATGGTAGATTAATCCCTGTTTTAAGGTTTTAAGCAAAAGTGTTTTTGTATGTTGTAGGTGGTTAAGCTAGCAGACATTGTAACTCTGGCTCAACAGGTGGCAGTCAACGTTAAGTTTGAGCTTCCATTGTAAACAAGGATTCCGTGCAGTTATCCTGGCGCTCAACTGATTGACTTCCCATGGCCTGTTCTTTTGACAATTACTGCTACTTCCATTGCCACCAGTTCAGTTTGTAGCAGAGTTAATGCAGTTTAATAGTCTTAAGTGGATGCAGTTTGATGGGCTTGAACGTTTCTGTACTTAGTATGTAAACTATTGTGATGTTTCCATACAGTGACAAATTGTTCAAATTCCGTAGATGTAATTTGCAGTAATTACTTACAGCAAGGATTTATTTTTGTATGTAACGTTACAACTGGTTGCTGCTTAATCATGCACAGTCCATAGTTCCGAGTGATAGAACTTGGCATTTAGCTTTTTCACTTCCTTATAATTTATTGCACATCTTGAAAGCTGCTTTGTGGTTTTGTACAGTTGTGTTCATGATTTGATGTTAACTTGTAACTTCAACGGAGCAAATAATTATGTTTGAAAGGAGAAAGTTTGAGTAGGTCTTTAATAGTTATAGTCATAATGACCAGATCTAATTCCATAAATATAAATGATGCAATGAGAAACTTTGCTGTAAATTTTTGAAAGTTGTGTTATATAAGTGGTCACTGAAAAGGACATTGGCCAAAAATTATCTGCTTCAGTCCCGTTTTGCACTCACTCAGTTGACTGCATTTAGCATTACACTCCTCCCCATTCCCTTTTGCAGACATCTGCACTCCTACAGAACAGAGCAGTAACTAATTTGCTCATCTAAATGTGCTACAGGCTGAGGAACTTTGATTTTGTCGTGTCCAGCAAAGGGACTCGAATTGCATCCAAAACAGTACATGTACTGTCTGTCAAAGTTTGACCAAAGTTATTTTAAAGCACAGTTTGTAGTTCAATGACGGTGTGCTAAATTTAGATGAGAATGACCTCATTAGGGTAACCCCTTTCCCTGTCCACATTTGGGTAACCTCTCCTTCCAACTCTGCGGACGACACGACCTTTATGGACGACAGAATAAAGCATAAAAGTTTATGAACAGACGCATGTATTTGTTATTTGGCTGCTGTAAGTTTGTAATGTTCGTTTTTCTTTTGAATAACCATGTGAAAATCAGTTCGTTAAGCCAGCAGATATGTTCGTAAGTGACGTTTGACATACGAGGGTTGGTGACCAGCCCTTTCTTTTACTGTATCATATTCAAAGAGAGCGAGGATCCAACGTAGGCTACTCCTATATAGCTGCGTTAGGGTGACCATTATCCTCCTGCAAAAGTATTCATTCCTTTGACTTCTGAGTTACTAAGCATGTGACTAGTGTATCTCTGTTGCAAGCAGATTTATAAATATATTTAATGGGGCATTATCCATCAGTCAAATATCATTCAGCTGGCACTTGCTCTGAGCACATCTGCAGGATGTCATCATCTCTGAGCATGATTTTTGTGGTCTTTTGCAGTCTCTAGCTGTTTATTTCTGTCTTTCAACTCCATATATATATATATTATGCAGTCAATTTTATCATGTGATCCTTTGCAGTTAGATAATATGCACTCTGCAAATGCTACAGCATGGTTTCGGCTTGTGCAGCTATACTAGTTACTGACCTGTAACTATTAGTGGTTCTTTATTTTTCATGCACTATAACTCAGATGTGTTTCCTAAAGCAACATAAATTTTTTCATAATTATGAAGGTAATTTGCTGACGACTGAGTCACTTCTAAGGTGAGACATTGTGTGGAGTCTTGGATTTAACAGGGTAAAGTTGATAAATAATTTCAGACAAAATAGTGAGAGCCTGTATATTTGCAGCTAGCAGATGTCTCTGTTTTCATTCAGACCACGTTTTATGCCTGTATTCTGTGGTTTCTACTCTTATTATCCGTTCTCACGGACTACATGACTTGTCATTTTAGAGAAGTGTGTGTATTTGGTTTGGTTTTATCGGCCTCGTATAGGCAGACACATCTTTCATTTCATATGTGTAGATGCATATAGTTCATATCTGACTGCTGATTTTATTTAATTTATGGACCAAGTGCAATTATACTTGAGACTGTGACAATTGTCAATATTTTTAATGGTTAAATCATGTTGTCTGTTTCATCATGAAGTTTTCATTGTGTGATTGTCGTGCCTAACTTATAAGCATTAGGTAAGGGAGGTCAACATTTTCTGCCTTAACTGCTTTTGTAATTTATATAATGCCACTTCAGGAAAAAACTAAATGTGCATCCTATCCTAGATGTCATTATGAAAAGAAATTTCCTTAATAAGCAAATCAAAGCACAGAAACCAGAATTGTCACCAGTGGTCGGCCCATGTCCACACATGTGGTCCGACTAATGGATTCTCATCCAGGGTTGACACTTGACAGATAGCATCATGTCCAGAGTCTCTGGATCAAGCGCATCGGTAGCATTGCGGTGATGACCTGTGGTAGCATCCGTGGCACACAATAGCACCACCATCCAGTAGTGCTGGTCGTCAGCATCAGCCTGTTGCCAAAATCTGAGCGTGGCGGTCTATTTAATATTTTTAAATCTAAACTTAAAACTTATCTCTTTTCTAAGTACTATGATTAGTAAATACATTGTAACACGTCCTTTGAGTAAGACTTTGTTTTATTAAGGCGCATTATAAATGCAAGTTGTATTGTATTGTATTTGCCAACACTTAAACACTTGTACATCTTAAGATATTTAGTTGAAACAACTGCAGAGCTGTTAATTGTTTTAAAAATAGCTTTCCAATATGTGCCTTAAATTTTCTTATGTTAAGTGTTCTATGAACAACATTTAGATAAGAGTTGTAAATGTGATTTAAGTAATATTAAGTGAACATTAAAACACAGTGATTGTTGCAGCAGCTGATGACAAAAGTGATTTCATGAACATCAAAAGAAATGGGTAAATTCCGGGAATCCCGGAACCTTTTCAAATCCCGTAATCCCGGGATTGACGAACTTGGAATCCCGTATTTCCAGGATTACAAAAATCGGATTTTTAAAAAAATTACATGATGCACAGCCTAATTCTTTCTTGGGCGATAGACGCTAAAATACGAAAGATAATTAAGCAGAGGCTCTAGTTTCTAGTAAGACTACAGAGTGCAGACCAGGGTTGCCAGATGTTGGAAGTGGTTGGTCGCGAAAAAGTAGCCCAAAAGTCGCGAGAGTCGCGAGCTGAACAGCTTAATGAAAACATAAAAAAATTTTTTTTTTGCTTGTTGCCTTTTTATGCTCCAAAAACCTTCCCTTTTGTCCCCTCCTCGCTGTTTTATCACCAATAACAGTGACCCAGTAACCTACTGCGGTCAATTTATGAGAACTCATAATGTCGCCGTCGCGACCGCGGGACGTTTCAAAAGTAGCCCAAATATCGCGAGGTCGCGAGGACGAAAATTTCAGTCGCGAGCGCATTGAAAAGTAGCCCAACTCGCGCTTTTCGCGACGACCTGGCAACCCTGGTGCAGACGGACCCTTGCTGCCTTAATATCAGGGTGCTGCAGCGGTGCACCCTGCTGCCGTGCTGCTAGGCTAGCCTACTGCCTGGGTTCCTCGCGTTGTGGTCGGTCAGTGCGGTGGTCATCTGGTATTCTCGACCTGATTTCGGGCCGTGGTATCATTATCAACTAGGCTAGTAAGTAATCAACCCATCCCTGCTGCTGCCAAGTGTCACTACCTAATGAGCTCAATTCGCGGTCGAAGTAGACAAAGTGTATTGCATTACTATTATTTGACCTACTACTAGTCTACTATACTACGTCTACGACGATGTCAGTCATAGAATAGCTTAAAAAACTAATTTAGGTAAATATATTTCATATAGATTTCATAAATAATAAACGTCAGTTGAGGCGGAACGTGCATTTTCGGCGGTAGGTGTTCTATGCTATAAGATAAGCTCAAGGCTATGACATTCTACTATTGACACTTTTACGTTTCTTGCGATCATTTTATGATTTTTATCGTAAATAATTTTTAACAATACATGGACATTGAACTTTTAACTTTTAATTTTAAGTAACAAGTTAACAACGTTCTAAAAGTCATTGTCTTTAGTATACAACTGCGTTTAATATAGCATTAAATATAGGGGCCTGTATTTATTCTAGTGAAGACGAATTTTTCCTTACAAAATGTCAATCCCGGGATTGATTCATTTCTAATCCCGTAATCCCGGGATTGGCAAAATGCTCCGGGATTACATTCCCTACTGTAGGCCTACATGCCATCACGTCACATTACCCCTTGAGCCTGATCTCCTCGGTACGTGACGTTTGGGCGCCGCCGTTTGGGCGCCGGCCGTTTGGGCGCGGCCGTTTGGGCGCCGGCCGTTTGGGCGCCGGCCGTTTAGGCGCCGGCCGTTTAATAAATAACAGTTGATAAGAAATGTTAATTTTTTTATTGAAAAGAAATATCAATTTTATGCTGTTTGAAATAAACGTAAAATTAATTATAAACCATGAAACAAATAATTGACAGCAAATAATTTACAATACCTGAATAAGATAGAAAACCACAAAAATTAAGTTTTTCCGCATAAAATGTCACTGCTTCTCAAAAACAAAGAAACAACAACGCAATATCATAGATACTCGATGCCGTCATGAATATTTAAAACCATAGCTAGATGTCACCACTGTAATTCGTATAATAGAGGGGGATCCATCTTACCTCAGGGGTCCGTCTTGCCCCGCCTTCCCCTAATAACTTACCTTGCGCGCTAATGTACCTTATCGGTTTCATTACCGTATATTTGTATGGTGTAACACGTAATTAGTGCCTCTCCGTAAGTAAGCAAAGCCAAGCAGTGCCTTGTTATGAATTCTCTGTGCGGATTAGTGTCACTCGTGGAATAATAACTTGCCTTGCGCGGTAACGTATCTTATCGGTTTCATTACCGTGTATTTAGTGTCACTCGTAATCAAGCCGTATCGTCGAGCCAAAACGGTGTCACCTAAACAGCCGGCGCCTAAACGGCCGGCGCCCAAACGGCCAGCGCCTAAACGGCCGGCGCCGAAACGGCCGCGCCCAAACGGCCGGCGCCCAAACGGCCGCGCCCAAACGTCCTGCTTCGTGATCTCCTAATGAGCACAAATTCATTATTTTTGTTGGAAACATCTTCTGAATTATCCAGACGATAAATCTTCTAATTTTGGGGTGGGTAAGAGTACTAAAGACTTGAACTTTCTTGAATTTCCCATCATGTCATGTGCTGCATTGATTTCCGCTTTTCCACTGAAAAACGAAGTAAAATCCTCATTGTTGAATTTCCCATCATGTGCTGCATTGATTTCCGCATTTCCACTGAAAAACAGTAAAATCCCCATTGTTGAATTTCCCATCATGTGCTTTGATTTCCGCTTCAGTCTACTGGAAACGCCTTTTTTGTTTTTACTTTCGTCCGGTATTGCATGCCTAAATAAAAAATAAAAACGTTAAATATATTACACTATCTGACCCGAATGAATATAATTAACAAATAAACATGAATATCGATGTATACATCTGTAGCGACCGTGCCGCCCTCTAGCGGTCGATCGTGATGTTGCGGAAATTGGTAATCAGGTAAGTTATTTTGGGAAAGGATTCGAACCTGTGTCCGGGCAAAGGAGGAAGTGCGGGGTGCCTCTATTTCCTTATCTGGTTTAGGCACTAGCAATTGTTGCAACCAGGCACTTCGTCTAAGGCCTCCATCTAGCGGTGCTACCGAGTGGTGAGTAGCGGCGCTCTCATCCAATACCAGGGATTCAACATCGGACATATTGTACGCGGATTCTGCTGTCTGCAGACCAATGCATGGTGATGCATCCGGGTTCTTATCCTCCGCAACATCATAATCAGTGTGACCTCTAGTGTCGAGTAAATGTAATTTGGTCACTATTAATTTCAATATGGCCGCCTGTTCATCTTGGCGTCTAACTAGGCTTTGCCATAGTTCATCACTTACTCTACCACTAGGCAAAGAAGATTCATCTTGCGCCATTTCAATGTATTTAATGATGAATAAGATCAATAGCACAATCAGTTCACAATTATAGACCGCGCCCTCTATCGGCGTAAACTATCTATTGTTCAGTGTCCGATCACACAACAATATATATAGTCGTCAACAATAACATATCCAAATTATTAATCAGTATTATTAATTACATAGACAATCATTAGGATTCGAACTAGAGTACAAGTATCTTATACGTCTGACCTCTATACCACAGAAACCTTGAAGATTTTTCCTTCTTCTGTGTCAACAACAGCGCTCATCGGAAGAAAGACTTGTTCAACACCACAGCTTGCAACCTTCGGCATCGAACCCTCGACCGAAACCAAAGAACAGTTGCTCTCCTTGTGTGTCGCTCCGATCTTCCCGCTCTCTGGTCCTTAGTCGCACAGAAACCTTTTCGCGCCAAAACTACACTGTCATAGCTCATAGTACAGGCGAAGGTCCTTCTCTGACCACGGCCAAACTCCAACTGACGCCTACTGCATACAGCGCTCTTCGCCTTATATAGCCGTGCTTTCCCGCCAATCGCTGCCACGGTTCGCGGGCTTGTTTGCATGCAGAATTACGGCGCGTAAGCGGTCCACGAAAATCGATCAATAATTCCCGCCCTTTCTTAACATATCAACAGGAGCATGAAAGGCGCCAACCAGGCAGGAATACCAGCAGGCGAAAAGGCGCCAACCCGTGCCGAGGTTCGGCACACTCTCCCAACCTTCGGGAAAAATTTCCCAAGACACTGGAAATTTTTGTTTTACAATACGCGTAAGGCGCATATACAAATCAACAATACTAGTTGACAAACGTGATTCTGATAACAAAATTAAAGACTAACATGACAAAATTATTTCGTCAGAGCAGAACTGAAAATCACACACCATTAATTAACCACCATTAACACACAAGAGAACAACTCTTGTCAGGTCCATTACACATCCCCAGGTGATCATTATTATCCAAAGACTCCATAACCAAGTAGCTCTTCTTAACCCAAACAGAGTGGCTACCATAATGGGAACTTTCCAACCCTGGGTTCCTGTTGCTCTAATTGTTTATTCGCCATAGTAAACGTTAAGTCAACACTACAAAGTAAAAACATTAACATTAAACAACACCATTTAAACATCACAACGAAACCTAACAGGTTTTTGGATCAAACGCTTTGGACGAACGCTTTCCTGTCCTAACAACGAAGTGTCATCAAGTACATCTTCGGGTTCAACTCCTAGGGACACATTTACATCTTCCTCAATGGGGGAAAAATCACCTTCCACCAACTTTAATTTATCAACATAGACAATCAAAGGTGGGTATTTCGAACTCTTCCGGATCCTATAAAGAACAGGGCTTAATTTGTCAAGCACTTGGTAAGGACCAGTATAGTTTTTATTCCACTTGTCTTTCAGACCCGTCCTTCTTCTCGGATAGAAGTACCACACTAAGTCTCCAGGTTGGAAACTAGTTTCCTGTACACGCAAATCATATCTAAAAGCACGAGTACTAGCTTGGCGCTGCATAAATTCTCTAACACATTGAAAATCAGTTTGCATGCGTTCAAGTTGATCTACAACAAATGCATCAGCTGAAAGACGGTCTGGCAATATTCGGCAGTCTCCTAAAATCAAATCAATTGGCAGACACAACTCTCGGGAAAGGAAGAGCCGGTTCGGTGTGTAGCCAGTACTTTCATTCTCACTTGCTCGATACGCAGCCAGGACGTACGGAAGATGTAGGTCCCAATCTCGTTGGTTCTGGCTGACAACTGTATCGAGCATGCAATTCAGCGTTCTATGAAATCTTTCAATCTGTTCATCAATCAGAGGAAGCAACGTCATCGACTGCCGACGAAGCGATTGCCTCACGGGGTTTTCTTCTCCCGTATCGATCTCATGTTTCAGGATATCCGTGTACCCCAAGTCGAATTCATGTAGCGAGAAGGCACTTTGGTTTTGCAGGATAAGACCAAGTAGATCTTCTTTTATGGATTCAGGCACATCTTCGGCGACTTCATTCCAAAGCGGCGCTAAAGTCTGTTCCACCATTTTCTCGTCTAGTGTTTCATTCGTCTCACACACAGCGTTGCATTCTCCAGGATTTGATTTCATAGGTTTTTCCTCCATAACCTCAACATCTTCAGTCGACCATTGCAGACCTCGGCGTAATTTCACGGTTTGACCAGTGGGATTCATTATGCGTACCACTAAGTCATTGAGTCGGCCGGGCAGCAGCGTTCCGGCAACCCATAATCCGGATTCCAGTTGCTGTGGTTGAGTAGCTCAGGTTCCACGTTCTATATTCAGGCTTGGTAGAACGGCGAATACTTCAATATCCATCTCACTCATCGGAGGCACTTTCACGTCTCTAGCAATGGCTATCCTTCGGCAATTCACAGGCTCTGAGCGATTGTGGATTGGCAGAACGTGATCATTGATGGTGATCCAAGGCTCCCCAAAATGCCATTGTGCTTTTTGTTCTTCAAGCCACGCCAGTCCAAGAATGAGTTCTGAAATCTGTTCTGACACCAGGCAGCGCGCCTCAAAGGTGTATCCTTCTGTTTCGCAG
Organism: Aporrectodea caliginosa; assembly: GCA_020284085.1. Taxonomy (NCBI): domain Eukaryota; kingdom Metazoa; phylum Annelida; class Clitellata; order Crassiclitellata; family Lumbricidae; genus Aporrectodea; species Aporrectodea caliginosa. The sequence goes on from JACEVL010005070.1 coordinate 1,408,003, forward strand.
GACAACAGAGTTTCTCCGACGGCACGGATTTCTGTGCCGTTCGCCGCTCGTAAAAGCTGTCTCGATTTCACCAAGTCTCCCTTTTTCACAAGCGAAGCTGGTGCCAAAGAAAGTTCACAGCCCGTGTCCACGAGACCCCATACATTTCTTCCGTTTATTCGCAGCGCCAGGTAAGCATTATTACTACCAACAATATGATGTAAGTTTGTTACCGTTGGCTGGCTTTCTGTTGTGTCCTCGGGTGGCGCTGTGGCAAAACGATTCGGACAGTGACGTGCCAGGTGACCTGGATGACCACATTCGTAGCATGTTTTGGCGGCTCTCCAATCATTCGATCGATGCACCCGTGGATAAGGTTGAGCCCGGTTAGTTTCTCGTTCCGTTCTCATCTGTTCGCGATCATCAGTTGACGAGTCCATGGCTGGAGATGGCTTCAGATTCTTCCAGTATCTGTGTTTATCAACAAAAGGTTTCTGTCGAGCCAGCGCATCTTCAATCATCTTTTGTATCGTCTCTAGGTTAATGTCTGGTTCTTTAACCGTTTTAACCCGAGCAGGACGACGTTCATATGGATCGATGTCATTCTTTTCTGCTTTACGATACCCTTCGTATCGCATTGCCAGGTTGTAAGCTTTATCGAGGCAGGATGGTTCATTCTCTCGGACTTTCATAGCGACCTCTCGATCTCGAATAGCGTCGATGAAGGATCTGACGGCAATTGATTCACTGTGGACTGTAGTGGGTCCAGGAAATGCAAGACTCATTAATCTGCGAATGTCTTGGACAAGAACTCCCAAGTCCTCACCTTCTTTTTGTCGACGAGTGCTAAGTTGCGTCTGGTAAAGAGTCATTTGATCAGTACCACCGTAGCGTTGTCGGAGGCGTTGAATCAAATCAGACCACGTGACGACGGTAGCAGAATCAAATTCCCACAACAGCTGATTGGCAGGCTCAGTTAGCGCACACATCAACTGGTTAAGTTTTTCATCATCTGTCCAAGAGTTATTTCGGGCACAGACTTCAAATTTCTTAATGAAAGCTTCCACCGCAGTTCTTCCATTGTACGACCCAAGCTTGATCCACTGGCGAGGAGCTCGAGGCGAAGCAGTCTCGAGAGAAGTAGAATTCTTTGCAGCTAGCATCGTTTCTTTGTCTGACGGCCCAGACGGTTCACTGGCTGGCGGAAGTTTCTGATTCGACACCGACATATTCGTTTGTGTAGCCGACGACACCATCACTTTCGTAGACCGGAAGTTGCTCTTACCAGCTTCTGTCTCGATGATCGAAGCAGGCTCCGACGTGGCGGATCTATTCTTATCGTCCGATGGCACCAATTCTTTGGCTCGATACCCTTGTAAGATCTGTTCTGGCCAGGCAGCAGTCTCAGGACGCGGTTGTTGCCATTGGGATGAATGCACATAAGATTTGTTCGCTCTCAGGTTCAGATCAGTCATCAGAGACGTCGCGTCTGTGACTTCTCGTCCGGTAGTGCTTCGAAGAATTGACCCATAGCTCAAAGAAGGACGTGTGGACATCGCATCACGCAGCACTTGATCTTGTTCAGCAGTGGCGTAGGTCAACGTAGCAGGAGACCAGGTCGACATCACGTATCTGGGTCCTGAGGTTATCGGCGCCATTGCGGACATGGGAAGACCCGTCGTTCGACGTTCAGTATCCACGAAGGACCAAGCAGCGTTGTCCGGCGTCTCATGGCAAGATCGCATGTCTTGAACCTGGGCTGCGTATCGAGCAAAGTGAGGCGAAGACTTTTCTTTATAAGACGACTGGCGTCTCAACTCGTCTTCATTCACAGGGTTCCGAGAGGGCAATTTATCTGTAACTAAATACTCAGTATTAGTACTAGTACTTTTATCATAACAAACAGTTTTAGGCCTATCTAATCTTTTCATTGCCATTCTAGTTCCTATTTCTGATTCATTTTCATCATTCATCCGAATTTTCAAAGCATAATCTTCACTCATACATACTTCAGGTTCATCTTCATCAGAATCCAAAGCATGCCAAGAATCAACTCTATTCTTACCTATCGGCTGATTAAGTGACATCTGTGTTTTAAGACATTTATCTTCTCTATTGTTATAATCTTCTTCCCTTATTTCTTCAATCAACTTTTTCTTTCCAAAATATTCCTTACCATAAACCCCACTGGTGGTGCCAAGTGTAGCGACCGTGCCGCCCTCTAGCGGTCGATCGTGATGTTGCGGAAATTGGTAATCAGGTAAGTTATTTTGGGAAAGGATTCGAACCTGTGTCCGGGCAAAGGAGGAAGTGCGGGGTGCCTCTATTTCCTTATCTGGTTTAGGCACTAGCAATTGTTGCAACCGGGCACTTCGTCTAAGGCCTCCATCTAGCGGTGCTACCGAGTGGTGAGTAGCGGCGCTCTCATCCAATACCAGGGATTCAACATCGGACATATTGTACGCGGATTCTGCTGTCTGCAGACCAATGCATGGCGATGCATCCGGGTTCTTATCCTCCGCAACATCATAATCAGTGTGACCTCTAGTGTCGAGTAAATGTAATTTGGTCACTATTAATTTCAATATGGCCGCCTGTTCATCTTGGCGTCTAACTAGGCTTTGCCATAGTTCATCACTTACTCTACCACTAGGCAAAGAAGATTCATCTTGCGCCATTTCAATGTATTTAATGATGAATAAGATCAATAGCACAATCAGTTCACAATTATAGACCGCGCCCTCTATCGGCGTAAACTATCTATTGTTCAGTGTCCGATCACACAACAATATATATAGTCGTCAACAATAACATATCCAAATTATTAATCAGTATTATTAATTACATAGACAATCATTAGGATTCGAACTAGAGTACAAGTATCTTATACGTCTGACCTCTATACCACAGAAACCTTGAAGATTTTTCCTTCTTCTGTGTCAACAACAGCGCTCATCGGAAGAAAGACTTGTTCAACACCACAGCTTGCAACCTTCGGCGTCGAACCCTCGACCGAAACCAAAGAACAGTTGCTCTCCTTGTGTGTCGCTCCGATCTTCCCGCTCTCTGGTCCTTAGTCGCACAGAAACCTTTTCGCGCCAAAACTACACTGTCATAGCTCATAGTACAGGCGAAGGTCCTTCTCTGACCACGGCCAAACTCCAACTGACGCCTACTGCATACAGCGCTCTTCGCCTTATATAGCCGTGCTTTCCCGCCAATCGCTGCCACGGTTCGCGGGCTTGTTTGCATGCAGAATTACGGCGCGTAAGCGGTCCACGAAAATCGATCAATAATTCCCGCCCTTTCTTAACATATCAACAGGAGCATGAAAGGCGCCAACCAGGCAGGAATACCAGCAGGCGAAAAGGCGCCAACCCGTGCCGAGGTTCGGCACACATCAAGGCCACGCTAGGTCTATGTAGGCCCTATGTCATGTTTACAATTTAACTCTGAATAGCTTTCGGGAGTTCGGCCGCTTTCTATAAAACTGTTTTCGGGAAATCGGGCCTCTGTGTATTTTCAAGATCAGAACGAAAACAACATCACGCATTCATAAAAGCGTTCACAATAAAGTTCCCGTGAAAAATTAAATCGATACTTTAACTCTCGTGGATAGTGAGATAATAAGTTTAAACGGATCATAAAATGGCACATGACTAGGCCTACTTACGGTTTATTTACCCTAGTTTTTGAATGTCCATCAAGTTGCGGATCAAATTCGTATTCACTTTCCAACACCATTATTCATATAGCGGGTGAGCGCCCAATTAAAGCACACGCTTCACAGTTTTTGATGTGTCCGTCTGTTAATGAGAATCTGATGACATTTCTCCATAATAGCTCTCGAAGATGATGGACTACCTCCTTTAGTTCATATCGTGCTTTTCCCAGGACCATTTTGACTGTATGAATCAAAGAGATAATAGAAGAACGGTATGAATCAAAGATTTTAACTGTTAAAATCTTTGGTATGAATCACAATGTAAGAAATACGATATGATTGGTGATCGATATTATTTTTAGTGTTCTAGTCTGCTTCATTGTCCCATTGGATTTATTTATCGCAAGAATATGACCGTTGTGACAGAAATTATCGTCACAAAAGGTTTCCGTCACGCTGGGCTAGTAAAATCTTATTAAAAGGAGTAGGCCTAATGGTAATCGTAATATTTTTTCTTATTTTAATCGTAATCTGTATTGACGAATGTCTGACTTGGACTGAACATTATTATTGCTGGCAAAATTTCCAGAAACCTTGGTATAAGCCTACTAGCGAGAATATCTTACCTTATCCCGGTTCATATTCGTAGGAATTTATATTATATACTAACCAATCCCTATTTTTATTATGGTAATAGGCTATTCTCTGGGCTTCGAACTATTCTACTAGGTTAAAATGTCTTCTGGTTCTTCAGAAAAGAGCTATTAGAATTATTGCAAGAGATTCCTTTTATGCTCACACGGCATAGCCTACAGATAGGTAGGCCTACAGAGAATATGATGAACTTTGAAAACATAAATCGCTATCAATTGGGTAATTTCATGTATAAATTTGTCAATAACTTGCTGCCTGAATCATTTTCAAACTATTTTACTAAGGTAGTAGAGATGCATGGTCATTGTACAAGGTCTTCTTCTGGTGCACTGCAGGGTTTATATGTCATATTATAGGCCTAATTAACACGATAAAAGTGAAAATATAAAATAGCCTATAGACTCTTAAACAAGACCTCGTTTTTGCACCTTATTGTTTTATGTTCGCTATATTTAGGAGGTTGTTCGTTGCAGGGAAGAAATTTTTATCTCTATATTAAATCGAAATGTTGAAAACGAAATGTCCGAAGGTAAACACATATAGGCCTACGCGGGAAAAAAACAAAAAGAACAGCGCTGCTAAGTATAGACCGCTATACGCTTTGTCTATGTAGGTATACCAATGTAGTTGAATGTACAGTAGGCCTATACATCCAACAGACACAACACGAACAATCACCCGCGCAGCACAAATCTTGGGCCAAAAGCAGTCTGCAGTCTAAGCCTCTCCAGTATGGGAATTGTTCAAATATAACTGGGGGTTAGACGTTGATTCATGTGCAGTTTAGGTGAAATGTAGACTTTACTATGGGATCTTAAGGACTGGGGGTTGAAACCCCCCCCCTTCCCCGACAATTCTCACCCTGAGCCTCTCCCACAGCCCTTCTTTTCCCCTAAAGTAATTGCCTGCATGATAGCTGAATTACCCACTTGAAGGAAGGCCAATATAGATAAAGTTTCTACCCTATTGTCGAGGTTTCCCCCCCCTCCCCCAGTAGACCCATACGCAAGCATACGGAAGGAGATGCATTTGGGTTACCCTTCCCCTTCTATGAGTACATAGCCTGCTAAATGGATGGCCCATAGGCCTAGGTGATGCCTCTGGCTGAAGAGTCGTAAAATTTGTTTTTCTTGAAGCTAGAAAAGTACGTGTCATGCTTTTATCAGAAGATGAACAATGCACTGCCTTTTTGGACCATATTATATCCACATCACCAATAATATTGTAATAGCATCAAAGTCAGAGAAAATCATCACCCAGATTTAGTGGTGTAAAGTGTGAAGTAGGCCTACGGCAGACAGCAAAACTAATATTATATGAAGCCTACACATTGCATATGTAGACAAGCAAAAGGGTCTGAGCGCCACCTGTGCCTCAGCCTTACCACTTAGAAATTACAAATTTACAGATCCAGAGTTTAGCAATAGCTTGGAGCAAAATGGCCATTGACGTCGGCAAAAATGAATTTTAACAGTTCTCATCAAAGATTATAAAATTTTATTAAAATATTTGGTTCTCACCTTTGGTGTGGCGTAAGCCTAATACAGTTCTTATTTTCGATTATTGTCCGGCTTACAAAGTTACACGTCATCTTGCTTACTACGTATACAGTATATAGGCCTATGTAGACCTACGTACCCTACATATCTCTTCTTATTTCTCTTCCATCAGTTTCCCGACGATGATCGAGGCCCTTATGAGGCCTCTCCAGTGTTCTCTATTCCGTACATCATAAGGGTTTTTTGGTCATTTTGCCAGACGGTGACCAGTCCTCTCCTGGCAGGGTAAGGAGACCGGTGGGTCTTAACCCATTCGATGGGTCATGACCTCCTTCGCTCTAAGATGTCCTTCCAACACCTGCCGCCTGCGTTAGCCAGCTTTTCGGGGTTCCTGGTGAGCCTGTCCACCTCGCGTAGCGCCCTAGGAGGTTCTTCGGCCGGAGCCTTCTCCCCTGATGGCATAGCCTCACCAGGCATTCCCTTACTTGGCTGTTCACCCCCCCCCCACCACGCTGAGGTGCAGGTCGGTCTTTGGGGGGGTTTGTGTGTGTGTGTAGGTGCGTGTGTATTTGATCTTATTCATGCCATTTTCTCATAATAACACGCCTCTTTCCTGGTTCTTGGAGACGTAGTCATCGGGTTGATGGAAACTACGGCTTAAGCGCAAACGTTACAACAGCAATTTCAAAGCCAGACAACTTATCAACCTAGACACTTTATGACTGGACTGAGATCTGCCTGCAGCACCAAAGACACTTGAGGACTATGAAGTGAACGATTCTCAGGCTGAAGGCTATAATTGACCCTACATATAGCTACATGTAAACTAACATGAGCATTGAGCATGCTAGCCTCAAGGATATAGGCCTAAGTAAATTAGGGGCTTATTAGAAAACATTGTGCCAGATCAACGCATTCAATCAATCATGTCCCATCTTCTCTAACGGCAATTGACATTTCAACTGGATTTTATATGTTATACTTTCTCTAAAACACTACCTCAATTTAGTCAATTATAATTGTTCGTAATTTATGCTCTGATCATTAATTAAAACAGCGCAAGTAGGTATTGTATTGTATTGTATTGTATTTGAACACTTGTTATAGCGCCTCTACCAGATTTCCCATTCAGAGGCGCCCTTTAAACCTGCAGTTTAACAGGGTAACAATAATGGATGTATGATCTAATAAAGGCAGCATTGGAGGCACAGCATATAGGCCTATTCAGTCAGACAGATTGTATGCAATTGTATTGTATTGTATGCAAGCAAAGAGCAGTTCATAAATACGACGCTACAAATGAATTGCGTGATTAACAAAACTTTTAGATCTACTTCAAATTACGTCTGATGAGATAACACTTTAACCTGCAGTCTAACAGAGTAACAATAATTATTTGAGCTAATTAACACCGTTGTGTGCGAATTACGGAGGCATGGGCCAGGTTATAATTGTCAGTCTGCAGGCTCTTTATATAGGCCCTATATGCCTACATTATATATATAAGATTATAGTCTATATATAATTATGTAGATTATCTACATATGCATAGATAAATAGGCCTATTATATATCTATATCATAGTTATAATGTGTATAAATAAAAATGTACCTGTAACAATATATTCCGTTAAATAAAACCTGCAGATTCTGGTCTGTCTGGTTTTCCTGCTTTGGCATTCTGAGATTATGAAGTAGGGCTTATAGGCCTATAACCTAGGCTTATAATAACTTGACGATAGGGAATTTGCCATATATCGATCAGTTAACTTTCAAATTTGCCTCGATGCATTAATTATAATTATAATTAATAATTATTAGGCTCGTATACATTGTCTACTAATAGGTCCCTAATATCCACGACGTCTATTTGAGCGGACGAGTGCATTAGGCCTAATTAATGCACTAATCGTGCAAAGTTTGGATGAGTTGGCCCCATAGGCGTAGCTTTGGTCTAGAAAGTGCGGCACCAAATTTAGCATAGTTTCCTGTTACACAATTACAAACGACAATAAATATAATAATGTAGTGGTGGTGGTGGTGGTGGTGGTGGTGGTGGTGGTGGTGGTGGTGGTGGGTGGTGGTGGTGGTGGTGGTGGTGGTGGTGGTGGTGGTGGTGGTGGTGGTGGTGGTGGTGGTGGTGGTGGTGGTGGTGGTGGTGGTGGTGGTGGTGGTGGTGGTGGTGGTGGTGGTGGTGGTAGTAGTAGTAGTAGTAGTAGCAGTAGCAGTAGTAGTAGTAGCAATGATGATGGTGATCACGATGTCGATGATGCTCGGTATAATAGGCCTAATTGTTTTGAGTCTTGAGGGCTCATATGAAGGCCTTCCTCAGAGAAACTTATAATGGGCATTGTTCTTTCTGGATATGAAAAACGGAGGTATACAGTACCCTCCATTCCAAAAAGTGGGATACAGTACCCCAGTCCAAGTAGTGGCGGAATGGGTACCTCTCGTACCCCGAAAATTACGCCTATGGTGGACCCTATATTCCTTAAGCCTTCCTAAACAGACCCCGTGCATGGCTATAATCTACACTAGTTAAACAGTTCGAGGACAGAGAAGAAAAACTATGAGAATTTGTAAACTAATGTAACCATTAAATTGCAGCATTGTAAAGCCCTAAATCAGGGCTTTTAAAAACTAGTAATAATAATTATGTCTATACGGCGTCTAAATGTAGCGGAGGAATAATTCAGACAGCATCGATCGTCTTTTCGGTGTGGCCAATGTATGTGTACAGAATCTGATGTCGATCTTTCTCCTTTCGTCGTCTCGGCTACTTGTTCTTTTTCGTTTCTTCAAGCTTTAAGAAGTTGAGAGGCTGGAGGATGGCTTCCTCGTAGCTCGGCAATTCGTCGAAGGCGTAAGGTGGGAGTCTGGCGCAGCATAAATCGCGTCCAGTGGCTTCGCAGTCGGCTGCATATGGTCGGTAGGCGTGTTCCATGATGAGGCAGTCGTTGACGAAGAGTTGATCGGTGGATGCGGTGACTGCGGCCGGGGGAAGGGCGCTGGGGTAGTAGAGGCCACCGCTCCCGCGTCGGATACATCCATGGTGCAGGGACTCCGTGTTCTTAGCGTAGATGCCGAACTGAACAACTGGACCAGGGAAGTTGTACTCGTCGCTCAACCCGTCCTGCGTAATATTATGATGGTCGTTCAAAACAAAAATCTCGAAACACTCAGGTCTCATCAGACAATATTTCACGACATGGATATAAAAATTATTTGGTATGAATGATAATTAAAATCGAAATTTTCGAGGTCACTTGTAGAAGAAATCAAAACGTGATCTGTCTGAAATAACCAAAATGCATTGCTGGAAATAACTCAGAATTTTCTGTAGAGCGACTCCGACTTAGGCCTACTGGCGCTGGGCGTTCATGACCCCAGACTTCCTAATTAAGGAACTGCAGTTCTGTCCTTATAACCATGCATGCACCAATGTGCAACAATAACGTATAGAATCTTTTTCTGTAGCATTTACCCTTTAAATTCCATCTTATCGTATTGTTTCGCATGAAATGCAGTAGCCTACCGGGTAGGCCTATTCTAGTTACATAAAATATAATTATACTAGTTTCATAAATTTGCCAAATCGTCTAAGTTGGCTTGACCTAAACACTGCAGGCATTTCCTTGTTGGTCCATTAGGAACTCTGGGGCTTCACCCTCCTAAACTTAAGATCACCCTGCCAGGATGTCCACAGCAATCTACATGAGTCCTATAGGACTCAAGTTAATATATGGTACCCTATAGCGCCCATAAGGGTCCCATCAAATGCCGATGGAAATGCTGCACTAGAGCTGACAGGCATAGTGAAGTTAATCACTTCAATTGCTGTCGATCTCACAGTTATCAGATCTGCTTTTATTCAAGAGGTTGATTGACAGGTTCACTAAATAATTCCTTAGTGAAGGACATCTGAATCTATGCCGATCGCGTGATCGAGTATCCGTTTGGGTGAATTGGTGGCGAATGAATACAATAATCGATGGATCGATTGATTGACAGAAGTGTGATGCCTATTATAGATCGACCTACCACTGCTTCTGTTCTGGCTCCATTGCACCAGACTTGGCTGGTGTGCTTGTCGAAGATGACTGTCATTGGTTCCCCGTCCAACTCCCAGTACCAGACCGTCTGACGTTCGTCGGACATCGGAGGCGCCGGAGGGGCCACTGCAGCCCCACAGAATATACCAGCCAACGATCCACCGCCGCCACCAGCCCTTATCAGATACAAAATCCATTCCTTATCATTATCTAGAAATCTCTACAGCGCCCAAAAAGCGAAGTCGCGGAAACCAGCTTATTCAGAGACGCTTAATTAATCAAAGCAAAATCGATAGGCAGAGGGTCACGATCCAAAGGGTCAGGTAGGCAGACAGTCAAACGGTTAACGTGGATGGTGTTTAGAGTTGAAACGGCGAGGGAGGTAAGGGGAAGAGGAAGAGGTATCAGTTTAGAATGATTTTGTGAAAAAACACGTGTTCTCAGTTTTGAGCGAAAGACCTGAGGATAAATAGCAAGAGATGAGGTTTTGGTGAGTTCGTATGATGGATCAGATATTTGTCGTAATACTGGCGGAAGTTTGTTCCAGAGAGGTGGAAAAGCTATGGCTGTAGAACGATTTGCTAATTTTAGTGAAGAGGTAATGGAAGGGCGGAGCAGTGTTAGGGCAGAGGAGGAGTGAGTTGAGCGAATTAAATAATTGGACTGCAAACAACTGATGGAGGTAGGAGGGTTGGGAGGATTAACGTGTGTTGTGGATGAGTGATATATGACTTTATATTCTATTCGTTCAGGTATTTTGAGCCAGTGGAGTGATTTCAGTGGAGGAGTGATGTGGTGGTGTTTTGGGGATTTTGGTGACATCACGGGTGAGATCTCGAGCATTCCTAATAGCTTGGAGGCGTTTTTTTGGGTGATGTCTACGTTTTGGAGAGATAATTCAATAGTCTAATTTTGCGTGATCTATAGCCTACATGTGGCATTTGTATATGCAGTTGTTTTGAAGTCGAGGCGGATTCTGCGAAGGTCGCATTAAGCAAGAGCGGGAAAGACGGGTGATGTGAATCATATCATGTGATCGGAGATTGCGAGATGCTAAGGCCTTTGCTAAGGCCATGTTCGAAAATCACACCAAGGTTGCGCACAGGAGAGTTTGCAGTTAATATGTGGGTGCATGGACGCAGAGTCCACGTTGCTGGTAATCTGTGATTTTCTTGAGCTGGTCACGCAGGCCTATAACTATGAATTCAGTTTGTGAGAAAGGTTCAGGTACAGGAGATTTTATGTCATTCAGAAAGGGATTTGGGTAACCACGTGGAGAAGATGATGTATGGCAGGGGTTCCCAATCTACTTCTATGCCCCGCACCCCTGGGAAAGCAGTTGACCAATGTTCGCACCCCTGCAAAAGTTTTAGCTGACCTTACAGTGTCGAGGCCAGGGAGAGGGCTGGTCAATTACCCTAAAACTTGTCCTAACAAGCCTTAGGCTAGCCTTGTGGGGCGCGGTGGTGTAGGGGGCCGCATGTTCGGTGCCTTGCAGCCGGAGGGTTGTTAGGTTCGAATCCACCTATAATGCCGCCGCTAAGGGAATGGCAAGTCCTTCACTCGCAATTGCTCATGCGCTTCGGCGTGAAACTCTGATTCAGTGTCCGCGCTGTAGTGGAACCTCTGAGTTGCAATTTTGAAGGGGTGCTATAACAATAGTGCTCATACATATATAATAATACATACAGTGCTTACAATGTTACATGGAAATAAACTTCTAATCACACGGTTCTACCCGTACTTATTCTATGACAGCTCAACGATTTATAATGTATTATCGATGTATTCATATAAACCATAATTCCCTCTTTGTCGTGCCCTCTGAAATGACATGTCGCACCCTCTGGGGGTGCGTGCACCCAGTTTGGGAGCCCCTGATATATGGAGTCGGAGAAATTGTTTTGTTAAGAAAGAGATGACGTAGGCCCCTATAAGCATATCAAACAGATTTATTATCATAGTAGGCCTATACAGTATACAACATCCTCTCGTTACGGGCATTCTGGCTATATAGGTAGTTATGAGTTTCGAGATTTCTGCTCCACTTGTATACTATAGGCCCTATACTGCCCAGCCATGCTCAGCTAAAGCGAATATACAGCAGGGCTACAGCGTCAGCTGACCGTACAGTGTCGAGGCCAGGGAGAAGGCTGGTCAATCACCCTCATAATTATGTCGATGGTAAGATATATAAAGTCGTTAACACCTCATACCCATAACCCATGCCCATATCCCTTCCTCATGCAAGCATTAGATTGAAGTATGTTGCATAATTATGTGGTCACAATGAATTAAGAGATTTCTTTGTCTAGCTTTCTTCGGTGCAGAGGTGCAACGCGCGCGCGTTATGAAAGTCGTTAGACAGTGTACGACCATTTTTTAATCCTGGAAAGGTCTTTGAATAAAAGATCGATAGCAGATAAAAAGGCCATTAAGAGCTGGAACAAAAAAGAAGTCATTCAAACTTGACTGTTATATGTCATCCAAATTGTGACAGACTTATAAATAGGTCGTCAGAAACAGATGACATTTTTACGCTTAGGGCCTACTAATAAAACGCCAGCGAAATCAATCGTATGGTCCGGGTGAAGCATGGCAATAAAAAGTTATAAAACGCATTCATATAGGCCTACGCTCATCGCGGGAGAAATGATTTTCCTTCCACTGTCCCCAACTACAAACTGCACTGCAGGCCTAATGAATTAATAATAATTATAGACACCAATGCACTGCAACGTTCACTGACTGACGACCTATGAAAGAAAGATGCAACTATGTTTTCTTTGCACTCGAAGCTACAACAAATTGCAAAGCAAATGCCCGTAAAACAAACACGTCGAGTTGCTGAGAACTTGAGAAGCAGTCAAAGACGAATCTCCTAAGCTGGTGTTCGGTAACCGTTTCTGCAACCCATGTATAGAGCAGAAGCTGCGAATCCAGAATTCATAGAAGGCCTATGCACTGCCTAATAATTATATGCGTTCAATATTTTCCAATCCGATGCAGGCCTTTAGGCCTACAGCATCCATACCAAACGGCGTGAAATGTATAGCCTAGCCCTTATAGGCCTACATGAAAATGAAGCATAGGCCAACACGTCGATCGATTCGGTCTCCTATCTCTGCTTCTCTGCAAAAAATCCACACTTACGATCGAAACACACGCACAGGCAAGCGTATGTAAACATCTCCAACAGCAACGTCATGTGGTACATATGAAGCTGCCCTCGTAGTTGCTAATAGCTGTTGCTTTGCCTGATATACAACAGTAAAATAAACTGTCTACTTTGTAAAATGTGAGAGCACGACATACATTATATACAATACAATACAATTAGATATTTATAGCGAGCTCTAACAAGACAAGTCTTGCACTGTGTTCTCAGCCATAGTGTAATGAGAATAGATGAGTTTTTAATTTTGATTTAAATCGAGTAGCAGTCTAGCAGATGAACATTGACGGATTGTAGCTGGGAGACTGCTCCATTCTCTTGGTCATTAGACAGCAAAAGCACGATTTCCAAATTTCCCCTTGGTGCGAAGAACGGTAAAGTCTCCTCGCGTTGCCGATCTGAGTCCTCTAGGATTTGAAGCAGAGCATTTGAAGCAGAACATGGCACAACCAAACTCCGCCACTGTTCGCTTTCTGACAGTGCCAGTCCCAAGCCTGGATAAAGGTGGAGGGCGACGCTAATGGTCTTTGTTACCACACAACTAGTCGTTAAAAAGGAAATACACACACATGGCACAACCATGGATGTCATATACGAGGGGTAGGTTCCAGAATGGACATGATACATGAGGAGGGAGATTTTTGAAAGCGATAAGGGCGCGAAGCCAGTGTAGTTGTTGAACAGATGGCGTGATGTGATCTATAAAAGGCTACACACTTACTAAAGTTCTTAACATAATGGTTGAGCAGCCACCCGGAGAAATGGAACTAATACTGAACAATGATTGGTTACAAGATGCACTTGATCAACATCGGCACTGTGATTGGATACTGATTGATGACGTCATCTTGTAAAACAAACGCTATTGATGACGTAAAATCCTTGGCCATTGCAAAGCCGACTTCAAAGCTAAGATGTGAAGTGAAGACAGGAGGTATTTAATTTAAGATATTATTTAATTTCGAATACTATTCTTTATACCTCTATGAGAGAACACTTTTAACGCAGAACTGAGAGAACACTTTAAAACACAGAATTGAACAATAGCTTGCATATACTTGACATTTTCAGTGGTTTCGTTCTAATGCTTATTTAAAAGTAGAAGGGGCCACGGGTTTTCAGCAAATCAAAATATGAAAAAGAAATTGACATCGAATATCGACTTCAGTAGCCTATGGCCAACACGAAAGCAAAGCCAACCAACTTCAAAGTCAAGATGTGAAGCGAAGATACGAGGTATTTAAATTCAGACTCTTTATAAGAGAACATTTTAAAAGACAGGACTGAACTTTATCAAAGACAGAACTGAGCATTAACTTGCATATTTAAACTGAACTTTTAATTGGTTTGAACTTATGTAAATTTGAAGTTGACGGGCGGGAGGGTTCAGCAAATAAAAATGAAAATCGAAAGTCAACCGTAGTATGGCCAACATGAAATCAAAGCCAACTTCAAAGTCAAGAAGATGTGAAGTGAAGACACGAGGTATTCTAAATTAGATTCTTCTACTTTATAGTACCCATGTGCAAGAACACTTTAAAACACAGAACTGAACATTTGCTCGTATATTTATTAAACTTAACATTTGCGTGAGAAAGGTGATGACCAAGTGCATCACTGTTTCTCCTTGTGTGTTAGTTTAGACGCATTTGGGTAGTTCATTCATCTACAGTTTTGAGGCCATTTAATTTATTTTACATTTATTTAGGCCTTGTTCTTGGTGTCACCGTTGGTATACGTCTACCTCATTTTGCATGACGTCATACATGTCTTTCACGTGGCACCATTGGTAGGTCTACCTTACTTAGCATGACTTCATACATGTCTTTCACATAAAGGCCTTGTTCCTATAGTGGCCCCATTGGCAGCTCTACCTAATTTAGCATGACTTCATACATATCTTCCGCAGGTTCGAAGGTCATGTTTCTTTCGCATCATGCATTTCTACATACAGTGTTTGCCTTTTCTCTGATAGACTATGTGACAAATAGCTGTTATAAAATTACGCCTGCGTATTGCCCAGTCTTTAATTAAGGTCTCTAATTATGCTTTTACAATACGAGTTAAAGCGTTGCGCGCTTGATTTGGATACTAGGCTATAATAGGTCTAAGTGTCTGACCGATGTTTAACAGCTGACGTAAGCCTATACAAATGCGTGCAAGTCTACTTGGGGGCCTAACTAATTTACATGTAAAGTGCACATTTATATAATTATGTAAAGGTGCAACGCCGGTTGCGGCAGGACGTTTTTTGCGTTGCACAATGCATGAGAGAAGAAGGATTGGAGGAGGAGCTATTGGCCTAGACCTATTGTTCTCCCGAAACTAAAAACCAGTGTCTTGACCTCAAGGTAAGGATGGAAAAGGAAGTCTCTTTTTAACACTTTAACGACGAGCTGCATTGGTTTCCCAGTCACTTTTAGTAGTTAAAGTGTTAATTGGTATGATATGAATAATTGTATATTATTTTAATGACGATTTTTCTGTAGAACTGAATAGGCCTGTATTTGATCTGTTTAAATTGCTATCGTTATTTTCATTGTATTGTATTGTATTCAAACATTTATAAAGCGCCTCTGGTAGGGTGAACCGTTCAGAGGCGCTCCCAGTGCGCAAGGCCACAAGAAAATAAATAGATTTTGAGAAAAGCAAAGGTGGAAGAAAGGTTACCAGCTAGAACTTGAGACAGTACATTCCAAAGAGAGGGACCAACTGAGTTAAAGGACCGGGATTGAGCCATAGCTGTTCTAGTATGAGGAACTAGAAGCTCAAGTCTGTTTGATGAGCGTAGTGGTCGATGCGATGAGGCTGAAAGAGTCCGGAGTAATACATCAGCTAGATATTTTGAGACCAGACCCCTTTGTGCCTTGAAGACCAAAATAAAGATTTTGAATTTAATGCGTGCAGAGAGAGGAAGCCAGTGCAGTTGTTCAAACATGAAGGTGGAAATGTGAGAGTAGCGTGCATGGTAGGCGTGCTATTAATCTGGGGGTAGCATTTAGGACCGACTTTAGAGGTGAAAGACGAACCTTAGGAAGACCAGTGAGAAGGGAATTACAGTAGTCAATTCGGCAGCAAATGAAAGCATGAACCTGTGTGGTGAAAACAGAAGACGAGACAGAACGCCGAACTGCCCTAAGACGTCTTAAATGAAAATAAGAAGAACGTGTTAGGTTACAGATATAGTCTTTAAAAGAAAGGGAGCTATATAGCGTAACACCCAGATCACGTACAGTTGAAGAAAAGGAATAATGCGGGAAAATTTCCAAGAGGAGAACAAAATTAATCTTCAGAAGCTGTTGGGGCGGTGCCAAACCAAATAAACTGGGTCTTGGAGGCATTAAGGCAAAGACGGTTTGATGCCATACAGGAGTGGAGAAACTAGAGAGGGGTTGAATACGCTCAACTAAGTGCAGCTGGGATGAAGTAGACCCGTGGACAAATGCTTGTACACCATCCACAAAGAGATGACCAAGAGCTCCAGAGAGTGGAAAAAGAGAGGGAATGTCAGCTGTATACAGAATGAAGAGCAGGGAACAAATTTGATCGAAACCAACAAAGGGGAAGGCCCTGTAACCCATAAGAAGTCTCAAGACGCAGAAGAAGAATCTTGTGGTGAACCATATAAAAGTTGCAGAAACATCATAAAGAGCCAGAAGAGTGGGTTGAGACATATCAGCAGCAAAATAGATTTCAGAGAGAAGAGAGAGAAGAACAGTTTCCGCGGAGTGATGAACCCTGAAGATTTATTGATTTGGGGGAAGAAGACCAGCTTTTTCAAGATAACGGAAGATCTTGAGGGAAAGAAGGCGCTGTGAGCTAAGACGATAAACTAAGAGCTAAACGAAGAGATACGTTGCGGACGAAAATTACGTCATTGACCGAGATTATGTCTGTGGCTCTGATTTTACACCCGAACTTTTGCAGGTCAGATCAGTTTTAGTCCCGTTTCTTTTGCGGACGATGTCATAACGAAACGAAAACGACTTAATTCAATAAAAATAATTTGCAATGTATGTATCTTGTAAATGACTAAAAACAACGTCGAGAATGATTCATTTCGCTTTGTTTGCGTTTGCTCTGTCGAGAGTTCTTTACCTGCTGAGTGCCCGGATGACAGTGTAATCTAAAACTAGATGGCCACAGACATCGCCCGCGATGTTTCAGAAAAGACGATCTCTGATTGGCTGACACGTTGCCGCAACATATCCCTTTCAGTAATAATAGTCCTAGCTGTGAGTCTTGGATAAAAAAGATTAAAGGATAGATTAGAGATAGGTCGGTAGTTTTGGCAGAGATTAGTAGGCCTATCAAGGTTAGGTTTTTGAGCGAAGGAAAGACAAGAGCACGTTTCTGGGAGGGAGGTATACAGCCTTCAGCGAGTGACCTATTAAAGAGATAAACCCCAAAAAGAGCAAGGTCATCTGAAAATGTCACTGATTACAAAGGGATAGTGGGTCTAGTTCACATGCTTTTAGATTTGCAGACTTTAGAACTAGACGAAGGTCCGATTCCGAGATAGGACGGAACCTATCAAAGACGATAGGAGGTCTATTTTATTTTGCCCAATAAATCTTCAGAATGCAAACATCAATCCTTTTGGCCCAGATAGTAGAGCAGACGTACTCCAAGGCTAAAATATCGTATATGGAATTGGTCGGCCACAAATGACTCGATGACTTCCCAATCGCTGCAATATGCATTAAATCACTTGTCTAAAACGTTACACATTATTTCACTCTTTTATTCGCATGACTGATCCTTGCCTCAGGTTCAGACTCAATGCATGACTGAACGCGTTGCAATTAAGTGCTTTCAACAAATAAACTGAACTCGCCATTAGAATAGTCAGGATGAATCATGAATGTGATATATTTAATGCCAATCTCAATTTCTGCGGCCCCGGGGCTGGACAGGACACTGGTAGGCTATAGCCTATAAGTTCTTAACACAGGTTTAAAACGACAGGCTATCACAAACAGTGTGATTCTCCTTACAGATTTTATTTTAGTTATAGTTACAGTTATAGTTAATGTTTTTTTAATTTAGTTATAGTTATAGTATAATAGTTAGTATTATGTTTTAGTTATAGTTATAGTTAATGAATTTTTATTTTAGTTAATTTTAGTTACTACTTAGTTACAATAGTTAAGGCTATAGGCAAAATTGTGCGTATTAACACGCTATTTCACAATTTGCTCAGAGCTTTGAAAGCCTTTGAAGCATGGGTGCATTCAGCTTCATGAATACACGAGTTTCCAAAGTAATTGCATTATAAAAATATCGCATTTTTCGTTCTCATTTATGTCGAATCGTCCATATTGCACTTCCTATTTTTATTTTCTTATTAACGAAAATAAAGATGAATTTTCGTTATTGTTATTTTCGTTATAGTTATACTTATAGTTAATTATATTTTTTAGTTACAGTTATAGTTATCGTTAACGAAATCATTTTATTTTATTTTCGTTAACGAACATTTTCGTTATCGTTATCGTTAACGAGAATCACACTGATCACAAAGACCTTTGGTGACGAAATTCTTTAAATTCTCTGATTTAGCGATTGTCCTTGCCTGAAGTCCAAGATACTGACTTATTAAGAAAGAGAAGTTTTTTTCAATCAATCCTTTTATTGTTTCCGGAGAATAGTTTACAAGTAGTGATCCGGAATAATCATAATCACCGATCAAAAGTTTGGAAATTTAAAACAGAAAATAGACAGATCACATGATTATCTTATTAACGTTTGAGGGAAACAATCGGGTACCCAGAAGGGACTGAAGTCCCGCTTAGTTAGGGATACCCGTGTACCATGTTCGCAGAGGGATGATGGTTGAGTATACACAAAATTAATAGCATTGTCAGAACAAAATGAGAATAACTGGCTTAACTAACAACACTTAGCCTAACTAGGTCACTTAACTAATCATGGAAGAACAATGAATAACCATATTTAGATAACGCATTGACTATTGTCAAGGAGGTAGGCTCTGACCTATTTTTTTAACTAGGGCAAGATTCGGAAGAGTGCGCAGTGACTTCGGTAGGTTATTCCAGGCAGGAGGACCAGTGCATCTTAAGGTAAAATAACGAGTGTTAGTGCGGGCATAGGTTCCATCAAAGTTATCAAGTTATCGAGAGATCTTGTATAGTGAGAATGAGTATCAGAGATCTTAGAGAAGTAGCGACTGAAGTTCAGATGGTTCAAGCTCACTATTTCTCAATTTCTTCTAAACAAAGGTGTACGATAGTCAAGTGGCTATAGCGTGCTGGATTCTCAACCGAGAGGTCGGGGCTCAAATCCCGCTAGGGCATACATTTGTTTCAAGATTTTTGTTCCACCTGAGCCATAATGAGTACACTGACAGCACACTGTCGGTGTACACACTCAGTGGCGGCACCAGACATTTTTTGTAACCAGGGCAACCAGGGCTATCATACAAGTAACCAGTGCAGGGACAATTTATGTCCCCAATAAATTCTCTGCAGGGCAAAAATTCTGGCAGGGCAACGACCAGGGCAAAGGCTTTTTGACCAGGGCATTTGCCCTTGTTTGCCCTGGTGTAGTGCCGCCACTGTACACACTGTCAGACGGCGATGGAGAGGACTGGCCACCCGCCGTCTTATGCCGAGGCTAAGAAAATGAAGTAGATAGCGCTTCATACCCTATCTTAAGAGACTGCTCTTCTTTTTAAATCACATTGGGAGTAGATCTCCACTACGATCTAACACTGATTTAGATTCTCCCTGCTGGTGACTTCGTACACGCTATAAAAATAATTATGACAAAATGTATGATTTAGTACAAACAGAAGAGGTTGAAGAATAGATCCTTGCTAGCTATCTTCTGGCAATATAATAAAACCCTTAGATATGTACCGTATGTAAACAACTCTATGCCTTATGCAGACTTATGGTCTTTTGGTTTTTAAAATGTCGACATGTGATTAGACTGACCTGGCGGTCTTCTTCTTTGGCTTCGGTTTGGCTGACTTGGGTCTCAGACCACCTTTCTTAGCAGCGGCTGTCATTAGAACGGACATCTTTATATCTTCTCGTAGAAAACGGTCATTGGCCGTCCATGTGATTCAAAGCTCTGTGACCACTGCAGTTCTGCTACTGCTGCTGCTGCTACAGCTGCTGCTGCTGGCCCTACAGCAGCAACTGCTGCTTGTCTCGCTTCACTGATGTCGTCGTTGCCATGGATGCACTATTGAGCACGGCAGCAGGATGGGCGATGTCACAATATAGATTCCGTGAAGCGTGTCAGCCACAATCTCTGTGTGGCACCAATTATAATAATATTGGCGATTTCTACGCACGCGTTTACACAGCACATGTTGCCTGCAGCTGCAAGAACCGAAAAATCTATATAGGCCTACCTACGCTTAGGCCGTGCACCAGCCTAGACATTTCTGCAACGTAGCTAAGCCGATCTTTATGCATGCGTCATGCATAATGCTACTCATTTTCTGTAACGCATAATTATAAGCTTGCTGTCAGTTTCAAGGTAATTGGAAGCTATACAGCCAAGCTGCTATAAGTAAGACCAGCCTGATCGACATACACCGATGGGTTTAATCGTAGACCTAATCTAACCATAGGCTCACCGTTGCCTTTTCACTTCGTCCTATAGGCCTAAGCTTTTGCAGGTTGACCTTTGAAACTCTCTAGAACTGATTAAATTTACAGATATTCCTAAAACCACTTCCATGTTAAAAGCTGATTTGTAAGTCCACAATATTATTTATTATATATATTTCTCGGCGCTGAACAAATAGACAGCCTTCATGCTATCCACTTCAGCTCTCGCTCGTGCTCTCACCATATATCCTTCCAACACCATCACATCACTGTTGTTCTCTGCATACTTCAATGGCTGAAAATGCCCGAAAGATTAGAGTACATGCTCTTATCACTTAGACACGACAATCCTCCTAACACTCTTTTCTTCGTCAGTCATTTGCACTAAATTGCACTCCAATCACGTCAAGCCCTGCAGCTCCTCGTCCGCCCTATAGCACTTCTTCACCTTTCTGTCGCCTCATTCTTAATATTTTGAAATCGCTTCGTAGCCCAAGCAGCTTCGTCCCTCTAGGACCGATTTCCACCAGAATTACAGCAATTAGGCCTATGACCCATACTACGAACTCACCAGCACTGTATCTCTTATAGTCTCTGCTAAAGTCTTTCATTCAAAACGGAAAACACATCTCCTCCGCAACTCATGTATA
This sequence comes from Aporrectodea caliginosa, assembly GCA_020284085.1. Taxonomy (NCBI): domain Eukaryota; kingdom Metazoa; phylum Annelida; class Clitellata; order Crassiclitellata; family Lumbricidae; genus Aporrectodea; species Aporrectodea caliginosa. The sequence continues at coordinate 1,429,261 of JACEVL010005070.1, forward strand.
CCTGTATTCATCCTCCTCCTCCTCCTCTCTATACCTCTCTCGCCGCTCCAGTTCTGCATGTCATCCACCCTATAAGTCTTATACATGTACAGCCATCTGACGTCTGCTTACCTGCCTAACTTATGGAACTTACCTTCAATACCTAACGCTTCTCTTAGCGACTCCGGGGATTAGCTCCCGGCTGTACATTGGCAGCATGATTGGCTCAATGTGGACATGCTGGTAGTGTAAGTTCACTTTATTTTATATTCAACTCGATCGAGCATGAACCAAGACATTTTAATGTAAGTCCTATATTTACTATGCATAATTGCATATTATATAATATTGTAATTGGTACATAGAATTATACAGCGCCTCTTTAAGAGGGACTCTATTGATATGGACTATTATATACCAACTTGGTAATAGAATAGGCCTATATTTTTCTGCTATCCAAGAAATGAATTGTTGGGGTTAGGGGTTGGGAGGGTTCAACCCTCTCAATTCATTTTGCAACCCCTCCAGTTAATTCACAAAAATTACCTTGGAGTTAAGTTACCCCAGCACAGCTTTTGTGATTCAATGTGTCTTATTTGCTTAATAATGAAAACTATTGCTCTTTCTCTGGTTTCATTCATACTTCGGTGTTTGTTAAGTCATAATTTTTTGCTAAAGCTATAAATCTTATGAAAATAAATTAATAAAACTCAAGAGTTCTTCAATAAGTATTCTTTATTGTTCTAATTTGTGACACAGCTAAGGGTGGAGTACACCCGCACCCACTACAAACAATTTAGCACGTATAGGCATATACCAGTTTTAGGTAAGTACAAATGTACAAATATATTCTATGACCTTGTATAGTTTAAATTGGAAAGTAAATTAAATCGAGCTTCGTGTCGCGTTAGTGTTAATTCTAAGACGTTTAACTGAATGACAATGCGATAGATCAGAAGGCAACTCTTAAAGGAGCGTTGCAAATTGGCCAATTACCTCGTTCCCGTTTAGTTCAATTGAATTCCCAGAGGAAAATTCCATGCACGTGGCATCGTATACAGACAACAGCCTACGAGGCCTATGCATCCGTGGCATCCATGATGTAGGCCTATAGGGCAAACTGTTATAAAAGCGGTCGAGTCTTCGTTCCTTCATGCATCTGACGAACTGGAGCGGTGAGACGATAGGAACATCCAAGACAACAGAAGAAAGTTTCAAGTTCCACACAGCTCGGTAAGTACCGTATAGGGCCTACATGTAGGCATAAACGTATTGCAACGTAACCAACCGTGCACTATCTCTGAAGTATAATAATAAGACTCACTGCAAAGGGCTTTCTTAACTTCGCTGTAAGTTTAAGGCAATTGATTCTAATATAGGCGCGCAGTTCATTAACTATATTGACTCTTTTAAGTATTTGAGTGTAGCCGACTATAGGCTAGACAGTTAATGGTTAATCCTAATAGTAGACTCCAAATTTCTAAAGCAATACTCGAAATCTAAGCGCCGATCACTGGTTTATTCACGAGCGGCATTGGACGGAGCAGACTAAATTTTGTATTCTTGCACACATTTTTTAACGATAACTTAGGCTTAATGCGCATCTTTTCTCGTGTCATTGTGTGAGTCAAAGATGTAGGGCCTACTCTGTAGAATTGAATATCAGTCTATGCATGTTTATAACTAATTCTAGGCCTACGAGCCCTGCCGCCATGCTCACACGGAGCCAATATACTATAGGACCCATATTTTCATATGGGACCGTATAGTGCCCATATGGGTTCTATTTAATGCCCAGTGAAAGGCTATTAGCTATTACACTCTGTATAGATTCGATGTTCTGTGTGCAGAGCATCTAATTTATGCAGAAGCAGCAGAATGCCTTGGTTTAATACTTCAATTGCGTTGGCTCCTGTTCTTTCGTCTGCAGAAGATGGTGAAGCCATCACTTGTCGGCTGCTGCTGCTTCGTTCTTCTCGTCCTCTGCCAGATCAGCCAACTGAACGCACAGTTCAGCTTCAGTCTACCTGGAAACTGGGGAACTGGAAAACGATCAGCAGCAGCAGCGACAGCGAATACCTTCGGTTACATGACGCCGAGAAAATGGAACAGTGCCATCTCCGATCGAACCAAGTTCGAAGAGGAATGCTCCAAGTTCGACTACGACACAATGACTCAAATCTACGCTCGTATCCAGGTCAGTCAGCGATCGCTATCTAACGCAGAATAGGGGTAGGGCCTAACCCCTATAACACTGAACAACAAATTTTCATGAAAGTCATGCCTCTGATATTAAATTTGTAATTTCTGATAGGTTTCAGTGTGCTTAACACGAATATGACAATGAAATCAATGAACTGGGTACAATTTCTAAGAAATCAGCAATAGTTTCTATTGTCATAGAACAATAGGTTCGTATGACATGTAGCAGTACAGGTCCGCTTCTACTTCCGACGCTGCTTTGCCCGTCTCTTGTATAGCTGCTAAGGATCATCTCTGGCGAGCGTCCAACAGTAGTCAGCCAACATTGAAGTCGACCAGTTTCCCTGATATCGTGTCTCCATAATTGCAGTGTCTTGGTGAAACGTTCACCGTGGCCATCACTAGCCATGCCGCAGTTGTCGGGGGAAAAACTCCAAGTGGGAATGGAGAAAGTGGATCTTTAAGGACATATTGCAGCCAAGTTTGTGACACATAGACAACATGTCCTCAACCAATTCCTTGTAGTTTTCTGCCCTAATCGAGAGGTTGTGGTTCCCAGGGCGGGAAGTTCATCCGAGATTTATGCTCCGCCTGCGCCCCTAGCCAACGTGCAGCTATAATGAGTGCACTGACCGTACAATGTCGGTGGGACGATCAGAAAGCGAGGGAGATGACTCGCTACCTATCCTCATATACCAAAGTTAAGAAAACGAATCGCTAACACTTCGTACCCATGGCTGCCTCTCATGCTTGCTTAATGAACTGTTAGAAATAGGAATCGTTATGTAAGCAAACACCAGAGCATGGAGAGACTTTGACATGGTTGATAAAGACCTGATCGTTGTTCTGATGATGCGTTGGATGCTGTTCTGTTGTAGGAAGAGGCAACGAAGGTCGGCGACTGTCTTCAGAAACTATCGACGCCAGAGAAGCTCTGAATAGAATTCAGATCAGATTCAGTCGGTCGTCGTTCAGCCAAAAACACTTTAAATATACGATACGAAAATATGCGGTAGAGACAGAAGCCCCAATTATGGTCCGTTACAAAGAATTATGATCTGCTAGTGTAGAATTAGAACAGGAAACCCCGCATGCAAGTCCATAGTGGAATGTAGAGGAAGTGCTCGTTTCCGCTCTTAGGCCGGCATTGGACGAATCCCATTGGTTCATTGACTCGGTGCCAGCGCATCGCAGGTCTTAGCGCTTACTTCCAGCTTAAGCTGCTAACAAATTTCTCATTGAAAAGAAAAATTCTATGAAAAGTCTCTCATCAATTGGATAGAAAGTCAGGCAGGCAAGCAGGTAGGTAGGTATAGTCCTACTTGCATTTCAGGGGAAGGTTATTCGTACAGTGTATGCAGGGCATAGGTCTATTCGTAAGCCTGCTGTATACAGGCGAATCGGTAGGCCCATGGGCGTCCGCAGGAATTTTTCCAGGGGGCGCAAACTTTCAAATAGTTGTCGCAGGGACTAAATAGGCTAGGTACATACTACATAGGGTGTGTCGAAAACAACCGATCACTCGACCTTCGACACTCGCTCCCTCCACGCTGGCTATACATCTCGATCCTCTGGCGCGGATCCCAACATCATTGCAACATGCGAAAATATTCATGAACATTCATTTTCAAAAACTAGTATAATAGACTAATAAAATTTTATATGACTGAAACCTTACCTTATTCTTTAAATAACAACTGCAATCGTTTGGGTTCTTGTCCAAACTCATTTATCACTCTACATGTATCTATGTTGCCTGAAATTTCTGTTCCGTTCCTACCAAGTTTTGCTACCCTCAAAGCAGTCGACCTTCACAGTTCCTACGAAATTGTCCTAATCAAAAGTGTTCGTCTTCTACGTTCCTGTAATACTGCCCGAGTGACTCGCAAAGCGTAGTAGTAGAGGTTCAAGTGTAACCTGTGACCATGCATCATCATCATATCATCATATATTCGTTTAATGTGTAAACAACAGACATAACGCTGTAGGTGTACATAGAAAATAAAATACATCTAGATATTATAGTATGAATTAATAATAGCTTAGTAAGAGTTCAGGAATAACATACGAGATATAAAATTTCGTGAGTCCTTGTCAGGTAGGTTAAAGTTATGTGGTCTGACCCTAAGAAAATAGGGCGTAAAATGCAGTGTTTTTTTCAGCCGGAACGGTCCGGAACGGCGTTCCGGTACCTTTTTCAGCCATTAAGAAATTATTTAGTTAATTTAAATTTTTAATAAAAGTTATATAAAATTATTTAGATACTTTAATTTAATATAAGTGCTTTCAGTGTTTATTGATACTGATATAGGCCTAATGAAACAGAAATATTAGCATAAAATATAGCCCTATGATTGTTCTGAATTTGTTGAGTTCCGGAACATTTTTTCTAGAAAAAAAGCACTGTCTGGGACTATTATTGTCCCTGGTTTAACGACCCGTGTGACAATAAAGATCAATAGATTCGTAATGTCTCCTTCATCCAGGCTTTGGACTGGTTCCGAAGCCAGCGGGGTATGTTTAAAAAGTCTGTCAGAACGTGTGTTAGCTGGCATCTTCAAATTGAAGAAGCTGATTACTTAGTCAGAGACTGTCGCTCCAGCCAGTGTCAATTATATATGTTTAAATATATATTTGTATATATATTTGTGTGTATATATATTATATATATACATATATATAACGTCCTGACTACGCGGTTCACCGGGCCGGACCTGTTATCTCTTTAACGATCGGCCAAAAACAACAGCTATAGAAGAGCCGCTGGTAAAGGGAATACGATACCAATTAGTCGACACGACTGAGTGAAAGCACTTCGCCGTCTCGGGTTTGACAATGTGAATTTTCATATTACCAAGAGAGAACTATATACGCTAAAATTTCAAAAATACGCATAAACAAAGATATAGCGGGAACTTGTAGAGCGTGCCGTATTTTAACGGTCGGTACACTGTATACCTTACAGTCCTTACTAATTAATCTTATGCTTCATGTGTTAATTTTAAATAATTACCTAAAGAATTTAGTGTTTTTCGATAATCAAGTTGAAAATCGTGTTGTAATAACCAAAATAATCAAAATTTCTCTGCAAATATGTGCAAAATCCAGGGGGCGCACATGCGCCCCTTGCGCCCCCCTGCGGACGCCCATGGGTAGGCCCTAGTGTTGTGGTTCAGGACTCTTCATGAGACTACACATCCATCTATCGTTGACTGCATTGTATGTAGGCCAATCTACGAGACTTTGAGGATGAAGTCGTTGCGTCTCAGCCTTCTGGCGTAGCCTTATCATCAGAAGACATGCAGAAATTCGGGCGATAGTCAGTAGGCCTACAGATCTCTCGATATTCTGTCTTATACCATTGCGCATATGTGTGCTATTGCAAATGCAGTTGGTTTTCTAGCATCATAGCCATGTAGGCCTATGGGTCCTATTAATCTGCACTCAAATATTTTGGAAACATTAAAAGAATAATCTGAAACCGTTGTGACTTAAAATAAATTGAATGGCGTTTTGGAATAGTTATAGCGATAGGTTTATAGATGCAGTATCAATGTCACAATGTGTGATGTTATTATCAGACAAAACACCAACAGCAATGCAGACCATTGAGCTTACTCTCATCTGCCGTTCAATTTCCATTCTCCAACCTGCCTATCTCCCATTCCTTCCTCTGTCCACACTAGGGATGTTGTTGTCAGACATTTGACATTTTTGCCGATTTCGATTCCGATTAGTTGGTCTGCTTATTCGTTTGCGATTCCGATCCGATTAATCGGCAATATTTACTTGGTTCTAGACTTCCAGGCACTGTTTGTTACTAAAAAGCCCGAATGTCCGCCATTTTGATGATGCGTCGACTCACAATTTTATTACTTTACATGGACTCTAAACATGATTCAACATATTTCCTCCATTGCCAGAGCCTGCTATCTCCACCTTCGCCGAATTAGACAAGTGAAACGCTGCCTCCGTATTCTTACTCAAGCCCTTGTTATCTCTCGCATCGACTACTGCAATTCCGTCCTATCTGGCCTTCCCACATCGACGCTACAACCTTTAACATCTGTTCTGCACGCCGCCGCTCGCCTAATAAAAGGTCTTGGTCCCAGAGACCACATCACACAATCTCTTCAACAACTACACTGGCTTCCCATTCGCGCCCGTATCGCTTTCAAAATCTCCCTCCTCATGTATCATATCCACTCTGGAACCTCCCCCTCATATACGACATCCATGGTCGTGCCATGCTCTGCTTCAAATCCTAGAGGACTCAGATCGGCCACGCGAGGAGACTTTACCGTTCTTCGCACCAAGAGGAAGTTTGGAGATCGTGCTTTTGCTGTCTCTGGGCCCAGAGAATGGAACAGTCACCCAGCTACAATCTGCCAATGTTCATCTGTTACACAATTTAAATCAAAATTAAAAACTTATCTATTCACATTACACTATGAGTCTATGACTAAGAACACAGCGCAAACGCGCTTTCGTACAAGACTTGCTCTGTTAAAGCGCGCTATAAATTTCTATTGTATTGAACTAGACTAATTATCCTAGTAGGCCTACAGTTCTACCAGAAAATCATGAAGACAGTTGCTAATGCAAACGATGATGCATCGTGCAATGCAATGCAGTTCACTTGACTTGAGTAATAAAACTAGTTACTCATGACAATCATTGCGGAAGATACTTGCATAGTTGCTGATTTTGTTAGTTAAACTTTCTAGCTAATTACTAAAAAATATTAGTTAAACTTTTTAGTTAAGCTAATAACTAAAAAATATTAGTTGAACTTTGGTTTTAACTAATGTAATATTTGGAAGATAAACTTCTGCCTTAACTAAAAAAAATTAGTTAAACTAAAAGTTTGCAACTTTTTAGTTAACTTTTGTTCATCGCTGATTATGACAAATTGTTAACACTTCGAGACGATTCAATTACTGAGAAAAGCGTTAGTAGTTAGATGACTGTCACTTCTTGCCCGGAAGTTAAGTCACGTCACGTGATGGGCGGAACCATGCACCGGTGCCCTACTTTGGTGCATGCAGACTGGCAGAGCATGCGGATTGGTTCCTTGCTTTACACGGTAAAACACATACCGTACCCTGATAGCCTTATTACCCGCACCCACATGCTCTGCCACATACGCAAAAACAATAAATATGGAATATTACTTCCTTACTCACATTTACTTAGGGCCTACTGCTGTAGGCGCAGCCTATTGACTGAAACTATGGGCTTTCGATTGACGGGTTATTGATCCACCAGCCCACATAAGGACCCAGGTACGCCTTATTACCCACATACGCACCCACACACGCACCCACAATAAATAAGGAATTTTACTTACTTACTCATATTTACTTACCGCTGTAAGCTCAGCCTATTGGCTGCGGCTATGGGCTAGTCTAGGTGATTGACAGCTGGCATGTCTATGTGATTGACAGGCCCACACAATGGCTATGGAAATATGAGGAAGGAACGATCCTTCTAGTGGAACAATGCCCTTCATTTTGGGTTTACCCGCAGACATCCATGAACTGCTATAACAAATTGTAAAATGAACTTTTGTTTTGGTGATCATTTAGGCATATAAATTGTTTTAAAAAGTATGGAACCATCTCGCTTGGTCAAATCCAGAGGTCGGCGTTCTGATGGTGCAACCCGTAATTCCTTGGAATGTGAGGCCAACGTCTGAACTGGAATATAAGAGTAGGCCTAAGCATGGACGCCTGTAGGCTACCTATATTAGCTAGCTATTCTAACGACGTCTATATTGTCCTAAGCAACACATGCACTGAGAATTGCCGCTGTTGAGATATCAGAAGAGTGACGATATGCACGCTGACATCCTATCGACACACTGCTTCGTTTCAGTGGTCATCAAAACTCTCGCTAACCTAAAACCAAATATTCGGTGACAAAAGAAAGACTTGCTTCCTGCTACAACGCCTTTCTCTGTCATCCAGCGTTTCAAAGTAATTGCTCTGCACGGCACTTTCGTCGACATAAGCGAAGATTAGCCATCCCAGAATGTCACAAGCCTCTCAATCATACTTTAAGATAAGATCAGATAAGAATATTCTTTAATTCACCCATTTCTATCTGCATATTTCTTGACCTAATCTCTGGGATAACAAATAGGCCTATCATTTTGGTAAAAAAAAGTAACAAAAATATCAATAATAATAAACAATAGAAAGTATTGTTGATAAATATTAATAATCATAAGAAAATTCAGCACTTCACTGTTTATCATAATAATATATAGCCCTTTTATACAATAACTTTTGTGTTAGGCCTAATTATAATTGTAGGGCCTATATATAGGCTAATAGTATTAGCAAATATGATTAAATATTCTTACACGGTATAATGTTGGTGATGATGATGATGATGATGAAGATGATGATGAAGATGATGATGAAGATGATGATAATATGATGTGGGGCGCGGTGGTGTAGGGGTATGTTCGGTGCCTTGCAGCCGGAGGGTTGCGGGTTCGAATCCACCTCAAGCGCCGCGTTGGGACCCTGGGCAAGTCCTTCACTTGCAATTGCTCATGCGCTTCGGCGTGAAACTCCGATTCAGTGTCCGCACTGTAGTCGGGAGCGCCTCTGAGTGGAAATCTTGAAGGGGCGCTGTAACAAGTGCTCATACATACATACATACATACATACATACATACATACATACATACAGCATACATACATACATTACATACATACATACATACATTACATACATACATACATACATACATACATACATACATACATACATACATACATACATACATACACGATGATGATGATGATGATGATGATGATGATGATGATGATGATGATGATGATGATGATGATGATGATGATGATGATGATGATGATGATGATGATGATGATGATGATGATGATGATGATGATGATGATGATGATGATGATGATGATGATGATGATGATGATGATGATGATGATGATGAGTTCTCTGCTCGAAGGCAGGTCCATTGGCTTTTATGCCACCTGGGGATGAGATGAGTGATGTGGCTTCCCGTTGACTTCCTCGCAGACAATTGTGGGTGAGCAACTTGTCCAGGGTCGCTACGCAGTGGTTTGAAGCAGGTTCAAACCTGCGACCATCCGGTTACAAAGCACAAAACATACCTCTACACCACCGCGTCCTAGCGCATAGCACATTTAATAACGTAATTCGTGTAGAAACTGGCTGAACTACTGACGTCTTTTAATTAACGGCTTATGATTTTTCTCTTTGCTTTTGGTTGCATTCGCATTATTTTACTAGTTACTCAATCTGCCTCTTGGTGTAATAAAGGTAGGCCTATATCATTAGGGAATACGACGACAGTGTTAGACGTCACTGTGTGACGTGACAATGTATAGTTGCAAGACGTCATTATTCATGCTTCGAATGCTTCTTTAATTTTTTCCGGTTTAATTTTGCAATCGCGCTTGAGTTTGTTATTCTGGTTGATAGTTTGAGCATTAAACGGACAGTCAGTTAACGATTCTTACAATATTGATGTTGATTTTGGTCAGATGCGACTTCTGTTATTCTGCAGACCCTAGAGCTTTCCTTAGGCCTACGCCATGTGGAAGAAAAGAACATCATCGGAATCCAGTAATGAAGAGCACACGACTGATATCTCAGATTGTATGTTTATTGGGTAAACGTGTGGTTTTGCGTTGTAATTTATTCGCCCATTGTAGCATCATTATTTTTCGTCAATCCATCTTCTGTTTTGGCAAAGAATCCTTTCATCAATCCAGCTTCTATTTAGTCAAGAATTCATTTAATCAATCCAGCTTCTATTTAACTTAATTTAAGCAGGAATTATTTTCATCAATACAACTTTTGTTTAATTAACAGTTATTTTTTCATCAATCCAGCTTCTTCTTAAGTAAGATTCTTTCATCAGTACCACTTCTATTTAAGCAAAAAATTATTTTAATCAATCCCACTTCTATTTAACAAGAATTGTTTTTGTCAATCCAACTTGCATTCGACCATCGCTGAAACCCATGCAATGGCGAATAATTTATTACGTTAAACTACGTTTACCGTTAATAGAAGGATGTTCTTAATAGTATGCTTTATAGTTGTTTGCAAGGGCGTAAGTTTTCCCCAGAAAGTGGTGGTGACCAATCTCCTCCTCCTAATTTTTAACGTAGGCCTACTACTGGAAAGCTAGCTAAGCGCAGGACACCAGCTTATTCACAAGCACTGCGTTAAGTCAGAGGTTGTCCAGAGAGAGTGTTCGATGGTGTTCCAAGTCCAGTTGCGAAGGAGACAAGAGACTATCAGCGTCGAAGCCTCAGAGACACGCTACACATTGTGCGGCTGCTACTGCGGCTTTTAGATGAATATCGTTAGGTTACTACTGTAGCATAGCCTACTACCAATTATCGACGTTATGGTACCAATAGTCATTATCGACGCTAAATGATTATCCCGTAGGGCCGTAGTTTAGGTTGGCTAATTATTTTAATGTCTTCAATGCCCTACTTGACGCTGGTAAGGAAATAGTCTACGAATGTCCATGATAATTGTCAGCAATCCAGCTTCCATTTACGAGGAAAGAAATCATCAATCGAACTTCTGTTTAAGAATTATTGTCATCAATCCAAGTTCTATTTAACCAAAAACTTTCATCAATCGAACTTCTAGGCTATTTAGGCAAGAATTATTTTCGTCAATCCCACTTTTCTATTTAAGTACAGAAAACTTCATCTATCTAGCTTCTGTTGAAGCAGACTTAGTCTGTTTAATCAATCCAGCTTCTATTTAAGGAAACAATTATTTCCATCAATCCAACTTCTATATAAAAAAGAATTAGTTTCATCAATCCAACTTCCATTTAGGCAAACAATTACTTTCATCGATCCAGCTTCCATTTGAAATTGACAATATAAAATAATTTACCAACCTAAACTCCGGTTTTATACTCGCTAAACTGCATAGACTGCAGTTGGAGTTCACAGCCTACCACCGAAACATCTTAGATTGCATGCACGATTGCAATCTTTCGCGTTCTCCTTACAATGAATCGATCCATTTTTCCATATGAATTTGATAATTTAACCTTTTAAAGAAACAAAATTGATAACCTCACCAAAATTATGAAAAAAACATAATTATGTAAGTAAGGTAGTGTAGACACACTGTAGAGGCCTCTATGAGCATTGCCGCCATTGCGATGTTAAGTGTGCATGAATCGCCTAGACGGTAGACAGCCAAATGCTTTCATGTTTAAAAATATATTTCGTTGACAAAAAAGTGGTGGTGACTATCACCACCACCTCTAAAAGTGGTGGTGACCGGACACCACCGTCACAATAGAAAGTTACGCCTATGGTTGTTTGTAGTTTCAATGTCTTGATTAGTTTTATGAGGAACACTTGATAATGCTAGTCAGAACTACGTAGCTAATCATAAGCACAGTTTTTTGGAGTATTTATTAATTGATTATTAACGTACACTCAAACACACCAGTTCCTTGCGTGGCTTTATAACAGCCTCAAAATTTTACTATCCTCAATTTTTGTCTAGAATTCTATGCACTAATTAAGGCAAAGTAACTCTAGTTGGATACAATAATTGCATTTATTTCTATTGCAGCAGCATTCCAAGAAGATGACAATGCAAAACGTGTAAAACTCGCGTCAATGAGTGATACAACGGTAAGCTGCATCGCATTAAAATCAAAGGCAAAAATCCTCTATGAATCTAAATTTATGAATTGCTTCATTAATGTGGTTTATAGGCCAACATTTGCTAGGATTTTCTCTACTTTCAAAGGATTAATTAGCACTTGGAAATAGTGATATTTTACACAAAGACAGCAATTTATCTATAAAATATGTCACAATAATCTGAAAAGAAGATGGCGTTTACACCCTACATGTCTTATCTATCGTGCTATATTAGCGATCCATGATAGTTTTTCTTAGTATAATTATGTTGCCTTCGTCATGTAATTCTGTAATCACGGCTTCCAGCGTGCTGAACGAAATTTGTGTCACTAAGCAATACAAACTTCGGAAGAAGCTGATCGAAATTGTTCTAAAAAGTAATCAGTTGGAACGAATCTTGATAACTAATAAACTTTGTTGCAAAAAGAGGCAGTGTCTATGCTGTTAAAACAAAAGACAGAGTCAGCGAAGATGGACACGGCATTGCTTTCAATCCCCTCTTGCAAAATTCTGGATAGGACATACAACCAATGTCAACTACAAGGTAAGAAAGAAGTCATGTGAAGTTGCGTCCATTTCGTCCTTTTACATCGTTGATCTTATGCAGTGGGGTTCTAATGTGTGTAAACATGTCTGAAAGCCTTTAAATTTTATTTGTAGTTGCAAGATCTACCAATGGAGCTAATTGAGTGCATCCTCGTTAAAGCCGTAGCTATGGAAGTGAAGGATATGAAGCTGGCCAAAAGTGTATGGAAAGAAAAAGCTGATCTTGTGATAAGCCGACTTAGAACTGTCTGTTCGCAATGGAGCTGCATCCTTACGACCAATTTCTTTAGAAATGAACTCCACAGAACGTTAGACGGCACTGGTTAGTTCATTACATGGACAGTCTCCTCATTTCAAGCGTACCTTAACCTACCTGACTTTAGAATTACCTTCAGTGCGTAATATATAGGCAGCATTGAGTGATAGAGATTTTAGTTTCTTCAACATCGGCATATCATGACGTATGGCCAACGCACTGACTTGCTGCCTGATCTTGCTAATGAAGCAAAAACGAGCCGACATTTTAAAACACACTTCTGCTCTAGCGGAAATTTGCACTTCCGTCCTCTCGATTAATAAACCAGTACGGTAGCAACAAAAGACTATCGCACATCTCAATACGAACAGAAACCATGGTCAAGTCTAGACAAGTAGGCCTAACAGATCATACTGACGTCGCACGTCTGCAAATCTGCGCAAAGTGCACTCGATTTCAAATTGTCCATGCATCATCCGAACTGTCAACTCTGAAGGGGACTCTTTTCGGTTGGAACTGCGATAGTTCGTCTGTGACAATTTTTCCAGTCATCTTATCATTTCTGCTTACAGATGAACTTAATTCATAATTATTGCACTCTGACTCCATTTGGGCTAGCAAGTGCGCCGCGCTTTTGTAAGGCATCCAAGGCGCTACTTAAAGTTTCAGCATACAGTACAAACATTTATACATAACCGACATGAGTTCTTGCTATTGCATCGCCGACACCGCCATCTCCATCATAACCACCATCATCACCATTATCATCACCACCACCACTATGCTAATTTTCAATACAGTTTTGTACAGAAAGTCGTCATCAACGAATAGGCTACTAGAATATTACTGCGAAGTGTAGGCCTATGCGGCGGTCTGTCATGTGTTCAATTAATCAATTAATGCAGTTTGATATCATATTTATTCAGAGTGGTCTTATTTACCATTGCACTGATGTTGCTAAATCTGATTTTGAACAACCCCAGGAATGCATTGCCTTGTTGCGTGTTCAATTTTATAGTTCATAGTTTGGTTTTACGCAGAAAACTAGTGTAGTCTACACACGGCATTCACTAATTCATGTTCACTTTTCAGGTTGATTTTAGATTTCAACTTTATTACGCATTCTACTTCACACCTAAAGTTGAATGCACAAAGCCAAATAATAATAATGCGGTCAATTTTCTAATTAGTCCTTATTACACATAGACGCGTGCATGATTGCATGTACAATTTGATAACTTCGCCTTTAGAGATCACGTGTTTAACACATGACAATATTTTGATAAATTTCTATAAGAGAGTACTAATTTTTTTCTTTAGCTCAGGAGACGATTCGTTTGGATATTTCGCATCAGTTACCGTTCCAGTTATACGTCTCAAGTATAACTACAATGAAAGACGAAATATTTCTGCTCTGTTCGCCACACTGTCAAGGCTGTTTTATAAACGTTTACGACCGTAACAATATGGCGGTGGTTAGAAATGTCATCCCGCTATCAGAATTTCGTCCGAAGAGCATCGTAGCATGCAGCGTGTCAAACTGCCTGTATATACTAAACAGAAAACTATATAATCACATATCTGTCTTGCGCGTTACTAGAGATGATGAACACCGGTCTACCGTTTCAACACTGATTAATGAGATGTGCCTGCCGCATTCCACTCTATGCGTAACTGCTAATGGTAGCTTAATCCTTTCAAGGCAGCAAACTAATCAAAATGCTGCAATAAGTGTATGTGATGCGAATGGTTCCTTGCAGCGTAAAATGAAGTTGTCGTCGGATATTTCTTGGTTCTCCAACGTAATTCCAACGTCAAATGGAAACCTTGTCTTGGTTTCAGGCAGTAGTCAAGCAGCATTAACGGAGATCGACCTGGATGGCATTATGATACGCCAATATAAGTCGTCACTTAATGCGTGGATTAGTTATGCAGTCAAGTATGGACGCTTGCTGATTGCCGATCAGACCAACAGAATCGAGCTTTTAGATTCAGAATTAAATCTCATGGATGTTATAACTGGTCCGCAGCTGGGTGGAAGCCAAGTCATTTCCCCCTTTGAATTCCACTACAATAGCGAAAGGAATGAGATGGTAGCCATTGTATTTGATCGGAATTTTCCGAAAGGTCTTCTGACTATATTCCATTTGAAAGAAATCTAAAAGAAACCACTTGAAAGGATTTTGACGAAAGGGACAATTTGTTTTAAATAGTTTTGATATAGGTCTAGTTTAATGGTCGTATCTAGTTACTATTATCTATGGTTTCCAGGAACTGTGCTGAAATAGATCTACCTGTTCTTTTTCTAAATGTACACTGAGAATTTGTTTACACAATTTACATAATTTAAAAATAATTTCGTTCTCATGTTCTTCGTGTGTTTCATTTATAAAATTCTGCTCTTGTGTTTTCTGACATTTTGTAAGATGAGATCGTGTAGGCCTATTATACTCGAATCCGGTGTTCTGTATAGCATCAATTTATACACAACACTTACTCGAGAATTTTAGCTATTTATAGAAAATTAGAAAGTTCAAATGCTGCAATTTAAATTAGTAAGATGCCAACATTAGATGTACACAATATTTCTTAGTCCTAAGCCTGTCGATTGCCGATGCCATAGGCCTAAGTGAGGCTAAGTCTACGAACAATAACCCAATAATTTAATATCATTAAGCTTAATCCAGATGTTTCAACTTATTTGCCTATTGAAGCTTGGTCTATAGTCTCTGACATATTGATTTCGACCTGGCTTCTCAGACGATCGGAACTAGAGAAATACTAGTGACAGAACAAAAGAACAATACAAATTTCATGGTAGGTCTATTGTGACGAGCCCTCTATTTCCTGGGGCCAAAGATGTGACGAACCCGGTCTCAAGGTTCGTCAGGGATCTGTGTGAAAGGTCGGGTCCTTCTCCCTCTTCTCTCTTCTGGTACCTTTGGATGGCGAATTCTGGCCTTCTGGATCTTTCCCTTCTTTTCGTTGCCCGCAGGTTCGGCCCCTCGGGTCTGGCAGGGCACTTAGCGACTCCACCGTTGATCGCCTGAAGAAACTCGGGAGCAACGTGGCTGAACAGGAACTCTTCTTATTTACTCAGCCACGACGAAAGTTACAAAATGTAGACTAGAGTGTGTGACTGTGTACGTATAGTCTGTCCTCACACGTGTCTCTCATTGAACTCCGTCTCATCCGATTCTCTTGTCGTCTCCGTCTGGACTATACATGCAGACCTATTTATACCCTCACGGACATGACTGGTAACATAATCGGCAGACATGTCCGGGCAAGTCGCAAAAGGCGGACATGACTGGAGATAGTCATGGAACATATCCAGGCAGGCCAACAAACCTACTCGGGCAGATCACCTAGGAGACATAATTTGATATCTTACCATACATATATTATAGCTAACACGCACCGTCCGGACATGACTGAAAACATAACAAAAGCGGACATGACTTGATACATAGCCATGCATGATATATCTAACGGACATGACTTAATATACAGTGTGGGCCATTAAAAAGAGAAAATCATGTTCAATCTGAATTATTTATCCTGGCCATTACATAATATTGTAAAGATGACGACTGGAAGTTGACGAAATAACTGACTTTGGCTTGATTTGGTAGGCCTAACTAAGTATATCGCAGAATAATTTAAGTGTTTACGATTTACTCGCAGCATAATTTGATATTGTATAAATCACGATTGTGCTTGATGTTCTCATTTGTAATGGTCCACGCTGTATAGCTATACATATATAGATAGCATGTAGGCCCTATCGTTATAATGCCAAGAAAATTACTGGCACAAAGAACTGTCCAACATAGCAATTTTTGCTACAGTATTTTCAGTTCTACTTTCGTATGCAACATATAAGTTAAACAATAAAGTCAACTGAGTACTTGTCAGATATCAAGTTCTTTGGTTGAGGTTTTGTAATTGTGACAAGCTTCAAACGACCTTTTGAGACAAAGTAGGCTACATATTGCAGTCCATCCCATTCATTCACATTATGTCATCATTTATATAGCACCCCATAAAATTACTATAGCGCTCCATTATGGGTCAAAGGTCAAACGACCGCCTCAGGCAAAACAGAGGTCAAAGGCCATTAAACCTGGGCAAAGTTCTTTTCAAGGGTTGCTCTTCTTTGAGGGGGCGTGCGTAGGGCGTGCGTGTGCCTACCCCTCCCCCTCCATTGCAAAGTGCCCAAGCTCATTCATTATTCATTAACCACAAAGCGGGCAGCATTTTACACTACAGCCTTTAACTTTGTGTGTATGCCACAACATTAGACGTTTGTACTCGCAACCAATGACACGCTGAATTATAGAATAAGGGGCTCATTAGGGTTTGACGTCACACACACAGCGACGTGCTCTAGTAGACATCTCGTATTATAGAGAAATCTGAGTTAAGGGTTCGCACACTTAAAACTAGCTTAACTTCGCTCTCATTATTGCTTGACTGTGCTTTTCTCATAGATTATTGTGCACCACTCAATCACACACGCTATAGGCGGTGTCTCAAAGCCTATACTAATCGATCTACCAAACACGAAAAGACATGAGTTTAATCACACTTTATTAATGAGAAACACAACTTCAGTACATTAAACTGCATTAAGACGAGTTTAAGCCATGTAAATTCGAACTGTTCCGAGAACTCTCGCATCACACAATGGGCAATTATCTAAAATGTCAGCACATTTTTCACAAGTTACAACATGCGTGCAAGGCAACGCCAGAATTTCTACGTTATTCATTTTGCAATTTCGACAAATCACAGAACGCTTAAACATTTCATTCTCGGTCTTAAGACGTGATAGACGAAGCTCTCTCGAGTTTAATTCTTTTCCTTCAGCTTCTGGCCTACAAATTTCACACACACATTGATAATTTCCACAGACATCGAACTGACAGCGCTGAATACGACTCGTTTCTTTCGACGGAGAATGGTTAGATGGCTTTAATATGTGCTCTTCATCCCCATCAATTTCGTCTACACAGCAAGGGCAATCATCTTTCGACGGTTGCTCAAACATCTGAATAAGCTCCTCCTTGACGTGCTTAAAACACATTTTCGTGTACAGCTTGAGAAATGTGATGAATCGTTGAGTGCGACTGCGTTGACCACTCGACGTATAATGACCACAGGCTTATGAAATTTCACATTTAAATGCATCAACGGTTATAAGTCTTATACTGATACGAGTGAGCGGAAGAGCTCAACCTTTAGTTTGTATTTCTCCTTCTGCTTATATAAATTGAACATGTTATAACTTTCTATCAGTTTCTACAATGGACGTCAGTTGGACACATCCTTTCTCGGCTATAGTTAGTGGCCCCTCGGGCTGTGGCAAAACGCAATTTACTCTGCGTTTTATAGATCATTTGCCTCATATGGTGAAGCCGACAATCCATAAAGTAATGTGGTGCTATGGCATCTATCAAGAAATTTTTGATAAGTATCCACAAATTCAGTTTCACGAGGGACTTCCAGACTTGAATATTTTCGATGGAAAAGAGAGCACTCTTCTTGTGCTGGATGATTTAATGGCTGAGACGGACCAGCGTGTAACAATGCTATTCACGAAAATCAGTCACCATAGAAATGTTTCTATATTATACCTGACTCAAAATCTATTTTATAACAACAAACATATGAGAACGATAAGTTTGAATGCTCATTATCTAGTTCTTTTCAAGAATGTTAGAGATTCAACGCAAGTTGCAAATTTGGCCAGACAGATGTTTCCTGGAAAATCACAATTTATGATAGAAGCATTTGCAGATGCGACTATGGTGCCCTTTGGCTATCTTCTAGTCGATCTGACAGCTGCATCAGACGAGAGATGTAGATTGAGAACCAATATATTCCCAGGCGAAACGCATTATGTCTACATGAGGAAATGAATATAAGACCACGTAAATCTTCGTCACGTCATTCACTGCAAAAATGTCAACAAGGCTGATGAAGAATTTTCTAGAGTTGAAGCTGCTTAAAGAAGCTTCGCCCAAAATGAGGAAAAAGATTATGAAGAATTGCAAACAGACTCTCTTGTGTTGTCTTTGCGAATGCGCGCTCAACGTCTTAAAAGGGAATGTTCCGTTGAAGGAAGCTCAGAAGACTAGACTGAGTCGATTCAAACAGAAGCTCAGAAAATTAACTTCTAAGAAAACTCGTCAGAAGATTAAGAGACGAATCGTACAATCTGGTGGTTTCTTAGGTGCGCTGCTAACACCCGTGCTTTCCTTCCTCGGTACGCTGCTAAGCAACAAAATATAGTATGGAGCATACGAAAAAGATGGTTTTAGTAGAACCACGACAAATTGAGAAATGGAAGGAAACTATGTTAGATAAAACTCTATCGAAATTAGACGGAGAAATGTACGAGATACTTCATCGGAACATTGCAGACGATGATAAAGCAAAATTGTACTCGAACAGTTTAAGTCGCTATTTGAATCTGGATAAACCTAACGTTATAACCAAGTTCGAATCTGGGGATGCCGCCGCCGCCGCCGCCCAGGGCGCTAAACCACCAGCAGTCGACTATTCGAGACTTATAGAACACGAAGTGTTGGAATCGGTTCCAAAGAAATGGAAAAGTCTGGCTTCTAGGTTGTTAACTCACATGAATGTCAATCCTGATATTCGTTGGAACTCAAAGGGAGAACTCGTTTTGAAGAATGCGACGATTCCAAAGACGCATGCTGTGGACTTGGTCAACGATCTGCTCAGAAAAAGAACGACGTCTTCGCTTCCAACCGGTTGGAGACAGCTCGCCGACGCTTTGAAAGACTCAAACATCCCTCACGAACTAATCGGTAACCAAGATCGTTGGGCATATATTAATGCTTCCACAGAAGAAACTCCACCAGTTACACCGAGTCGTAAACGAGAAAGGCTAGAAAGTCTACCAAAGTGGATACAGTACTGATGGAATCGTATTTCGATCCTAAGCAAGCTGGTAGTTTCGGCGGAGTTGCGACGTTTCAAAGACACGTTAATGGAGAATTTAAAAATAAGGATATTAAAACTTGGTTGCGCGAGCAAGACGCTTACACCTTACATAAACCTGTAAGATTAAATTTTAGACGACGAAGAACTTTTACCGTTGGTATAGACGACTTGTGGCAGGCTGATCTTGTAGATCTTTCTGCATTGTCAAAACATAATGATGGCAATAAATATATATTAACCTGTATAGATGTTTTTTCCAAGTACGCATGGGCGATTCCGTTGAAAACAAAGGGTGGTACAGAGTTGACGGATGCCTTTAAGTCGTTTCTTGTAGATAGACACCCTGCACATTTACAGACAGATAAAGGAACAGAGTTTCTCAATAGAAATTTTCAATCCATGCTGCGCGATAATGCCATTCGCTTTTACACCAGCGAAAATGACGATATAAAGGCTTCTATAGTTGAAAGATTTAATCGAACGCTTAAAACGAAAATGTGGAAATATTTTACTCACACGAATACGTATCGCTATGTCAGCGTTTTACAAGACTTGCTACTTTCATACAACAACACTTATCACCGTAGCATTGGCATGGCGCCCAGTCGTGTGACTATGGAAAATGAAGCCCTTATAAGAACGCGCTTGTATGGTGAAAAGAAACGACCTGCAAAGTGGAGATATAGCGTGGGTGATAAGGTACGAATTTGTAAAGCTAGAATTGCATTCAAGAAGGGATACTTACCGAGCTGGTCGGAAGAAATTTTCGTAATCATTGCTCGAATACCAACCGATCCCATAACATATGAACTGCGTGATCTTAACGGTGAGACGTTAAAGGGTAAATTCTACGAACCCGAGCTGCAACAGATTTTGAAAAAAGACGACGTTTACAAAATAGAACGAGTTTTAAAGAGTCGCAAGCGCGCCGGCAAAACCGAATATTTCGTAAAGTGGAAGGGTTACGACAACAATTTCAACTCGTGGACATCTGATATATTCGATCTGTAGTCGTTCACGAGTTCAGTTTCGTAAAGTATATCGCGTATATAGGGTCGTTTCTCTCAAGCTATAGAATGGCGCATTTTTACCTTACGTTGCCTAGTAACAGCTCTATGCTTTACTATCCCAATAACACTCTTACACATTATACGACGAGATTAGCGAATGCAATATCGTTGACTGGTGAATGGGAGGTTGGTTTGGTGGAAATTCAATATCAACATAGCTGGTCTAATTTAGAAAAAATGGAAGGTAGATTTACTTATTTACAAATGGGCAAAAGTGTCGATGATAAACCGCGAAGTTCTATGACTAAGACACTGCGTCTATCGCCTGGATATTACGAAACCCCCTCTGATTTAGTAGATTCGATAAATGTCCTTATAAAAGAAGCAGCCTGTGGAGGCAAATATGAATCGTATCCAAGGTTCACGTATAATCCTATAACGAAGCGTCTCAATGCAGATTTATCAGCAATGTCACGTGTAAATTTCTCTCCAACATTATGCTCTATGTTGGGTATCGGCGGTCGTCAGAACCCAATTGAAAACGAAGATGATAGCAATTGGGATTGGAAAGGTACAAACGCATGCGACATCAATCGTGGTTTTTCTTCCATGTACGTCTATTGCAACGTCTTAGAGCACGTTTCAGTCGGTGATACAAAAGCTCCGTTACTTCGCATCGTTCGCGTAACTGAAAAAGGTGGTCAGACTGTGAATACGATATACGAAAAACCTCTATATGTCCCACTACAGCTGAAAACATTTGACTCCTTAGAAATTGATATAAGAAGCGACACTGGCAATCCAATTCCATTTGAATACGGGAAGGTGATTGTGACACTACATTTCAGACGCTGCAAAATACCATATCATCTACAATGAAAAAACAATTTTGTTGCGATGCGAGTAGACTCGACTATGAAGATTATTATTTGAATCAGAGCGGTAACGGAATGTCCGTGTTCCAAGGTGCTCGCATGCAACGCGGACATGGTTTGGGAAGTTTTCTGAGCGGTCTTTTCAGAAACGCTTGGCCACTCATTCAAACCGGTGCTAAGGCTTTTGGAAAACAATTTCTGAGAACGGGTTTGCAGATTGCCAATGATGTTGTAGAGGGACAAGAACTTAAAGAGTCGAGCAAAAGACGTATTCCTGAAGGTATAAAAGCATTCACATCGTCTAGCGATTTCACTAACCAGAGCGGCAGTGGTAGGAAGAGACGAAAAAGATCTCTTAAGAGAATTACTAAAAGAGTAAAGCACGACATATTCGGTGAGATCTAACAACCATGGCTTTCGTTCATCCTCAGTCTTGCGAATGCACAAAGAGTGAATTGGATCTCTTTGTTGTACCACCAACGCAGACCAGTATAGAGAGCGGCACATTTGTAGAATATAACCCAATAGCTACTATTTCTCAAGGAAATCCTATAGAATTTAGTATAACTGGAGCTGGACAAGACTATATAGACTTGTCAAATTCGCAGTTGTATGTTAGAGCTCAGATCGTAAAAGCAAACAACGATGCTGTTGATGCCGGCGACAACGTTGGTCCAGTTAACCTGCTCTTACACAGTCTGTTTTCCGAAGTCGACATTACCTTAAACGACACGCTTGTCACGGACTCGAACAATACGTATGCATATCGCAGCTACTTGGAAACTGTTCTAAGCTATGGAGATGCGGCTAAAAGTTCGCAATTGACATCGGCTTTGTATTACAAAGATGTTGCCACTCATTTTGAAGAAGCCAATCCACACGATGCTAACGGTGTAAATACCGGATTCAGGAAACGCAGCGCATTGGCCAACGAAGGAAACATTGTTGAAATGTTGGGATGTATACATAGTGATCTATTCTTCCAAGATCGCTTCCTTCCTAATGACGTCAATATAAAGATACGTCTCGTCCGAAATAAAGATGCATTTTGCTTGATGTCTTCTGTCCAAGGAGCTGCATTTAAAGTTCGAATTTTGGAATGCAAGTTGTACATTAGAAAAGTTAAACTGAGTCCGTCAGTGTTTCTTGCGCACGCGAAAGCACTCGAAGCCGGCAACGTGAAATTCCCCATTCGCCGAGGCGTTTGTAAAACATTTACCATACCCAGAGGCAATCTCGATGCCACTCAAGAATGTCTCTTCTCTGGCCAATTACCCACTCGACTCGTTATAGGATGTGTTGACAATGACGCGTTTAACGGGAGCTACACAAAGAATCCATTCAACTTTAAACATATGAATCTGTCACAGTTAAAAGTGTACTTGGATGGTCAACAGCAATCAGTGAAGCCCTTGGAATTAAATTTCGCTAATAATCAATTTATAAACGCCTATGCTTCGTTGTTCATGGGAACTGGAAAGTGGATGCGAGACGAAGGCAACCAAATAACAAGAGAGGACTTTCCAGGAGGATACGCTCTTTACGCATTCGATCTAACAGCCGACCTAGCCGAAGGTGGCCATTTCAACCTGCTCAAGCAAGGAAATATTCGATTGGATCTGAAATTTGCGCAAGCTCTGGCGAGTACGATTAATGTCATCGCATTCGCAGAGTTTGAGAATATCTTGGAAATCGACCGCTCGAGAAACGTGCTTTTCGATTACAAGAATTGAAAATGAATGGCAGCAGAATAGAGAAGATACTTCAGAAAGATGCAAAGTGTAGAGCAATGTTCTTGGGCGTGTTTGCGAGCGATAGATTACCTAAAACATTTGACAAAAGCAAACCGGCTCTAATCGTTTGTAATACCGACCCACACGACAAACCTGGACAACATTGGATCGTATTGTACATTGAAGATTCTACATACGGCGAATACTTTGATTCGTTTGGAGAACCACCTGAAGCGCCTTTCAGAACGTTTTTACACAGACATTGCGCTCGTTGGACTTATACGGATAGAAATTTGCAAAGCGTAGTCAGTCGATTCTGCGGACACTATTGTATATTCTATTGCATTCATAGAGCTAGAAACAAAACAGTTAATGCCATTGCAAATATGTTAACTTTGGACACTGGTCTTAACGACTATCTGGTTCATAATTTTGTGTGTAACACTTTAATGTACTGATGTTGTGTTTCGCTTCAATAAAGATTGATTAAATTCATGTCTTTTCGTGTTTGAAAGATAGATTATTATAGAGATTGAAAGAGAGCCGATGTGTGTGTGTGTGTCAAACGTACAAACCCTAATGAGCCCCTTATTCTATAATTCAGCGTGTCATTGGTTGCGAGTACAAACGTCTAATGTTGTGGCATACCCCACACTTAAAGGCTGCAGTGTAAAATGCTGCCCGCTTTGTGGTTAATGAATAATGAATGAGCTTGGGCACTTTGCAATGGAGGGGGAGGGGTAGGCCCCCCCTCAAAGAAGAGCAACCCTTGAAAAGAACTTTGCCCAGCTTTAATGGCCCTCTGTTTACGGCAGAGGAGGTCGTTTGACCTTTGACCTCCAAAACGGATATTACCAGCGCATTTTCGTTTCAGTTTTCAGAAAAACTGATATTAATACCGTATTCCGAAACTGATACCCAAAACGGATACCGGCTGTGGGAGTTCCCTTACTACTATCCAGCTTCCATTTTAAAGTGACAATATCAAATAACTTAGTAGACGAAATGTCGTTCGACGAATTGTCGCTCGACGAAGTGTCGTAGACGAAATGTCGTTCGACGAGTTGTCGTGACACCTCACGGATAGGGTAGGCCTCGTCCAACATTAGGTAGGCCCTATGCGCTATAAAAAATTTCATATAATATATCTAGATTATAAGACTTAATCTAAACATGTGTAAACACTTTTATCAATGTACCGGCAATGTTCTTGCAGTTTAATCGTAAACTCGAAACTTCTACAGCGCACATCAAAGCAAAGTCGTTCGAACTAGATTTTTCACATGCGCGATAATTCAACACACCGTAGAAGCGACAGTCATCTCACTACTAACGTTCCATCAAACTTAACAAGTGATGGTGTAAAAATAGATAACTATCTCGCAGCAATTCGTCTCACGAATTATCCTCCACCTATGTTGTAGGCTAAGAGCTTTGTATAGGCAATAGATACATAATTAGACCTATTATTAGGGCTATCTATGGTACAGGCAGGGATCGGTTGAGACCGGAACGCATAATTATACAATAAAACATATAATTTGCTCCATAAATTTAATTAAATTAATGATTGACGAGCGTCTTTGCCAAACAGAGTCAAAGCTTGTGCCAACGAGAAATTTCAGACTTAGTATACACGGTGTGTAGGCCCTAGGCTATAGTTTTCAGGCCAACCTGGTTACAAAATTAATACTCTGTCTCTATCTCTGTCTCTGTCTGTCTGTCTCTGTCTCTGTCTGTCTGTCTGTCTGTCTCTGTCTCTGTCTCTGTATGTCTCTGTCTGTCTGTCTGTGTCTCTGTCTGTCTGTCTGTCTGTCTGTCTGTCTGTCTGTCTGTCTGTCTGTCTGTCTGTCTGTCTGTCTCTCTGTCTGTCTCTCTGTCTCTGTCTCTCTGTCTCTGTCTCTGTCTGTCTCTGTCTGTCTCTGTCTGTCTGTCTGTCTGTCTGTCTGTCTGTCTGTCTGTCTGTCTGTCTGTCTGTCTGTCTGTCTGTCTGTCTGTCTGTCTGTCTGTCTGTCTCTCTTTCTCTCTCTCTCTCCGATTCGCTCATTTTCTCGTTTTCCCGTTTTCCGATATCTCTATCTCCGATCTCTGAGAGCCCACGCACTGAGTAGGCCGATTATTCATTCATTGCATGGATTTATATAGAATCTGATTTAAACAAATAGGCCTATACGAATGCAGGTCAAAATTTAATGTTTTTTGTGTATGTTGCATTACTTGCATAGAATACGTAACAACAGTTACTATCGACGACTCGTGAGATAGTTTAGCGTCCTGTTTAAATTTCTTTACATATTCATAGGTGCTTAGTCAAAACAAAATCTATAGGCAGGTAACTGGATCCAGGTCAAGATTTAAAGAGGTCAACTCAAGCAAACAAACAGAGAGAGGGCTAAGGAGGTGGGTGCTTAGAATTGACGCAATGAGGCAAGTGTTAGATCGAGGTAGTTCTAGTGGTAGGCCTAGCCTAAACCATAAAGACACATTGAAAGATGAAAGCCGAAATCCGATACTGATATCTAGGGATAGTTATAGAAATTCAAGGCAAAAACTTCAAAATTCACGGCAGCATTTTGTAAAAATGAGCGAAAATCATGGCAAATTCACGGCATGAAATGACGCTTTTACTTTGCTAAGATCCGACCTAACTATGAACGCAAATAAGACAGAAACGTCGTGTTCGCCTATAGCCTAATTGTCGGTGTAGGCTAAACGTCCTGCATCAAATCACTTAGGCCATAATCATATTATCAACTAGACGCATTTACCCGGCTTCGCACGGTTTCTCTCTACCTTTATAATTATATCGTTCCCACTTGATTTGCGTGGTTAACTTTGGCTGTTTTGCCTGGTAGGCCTACTCAGTACTCACCGGGTGCGCCCGTGTACTTGAATTTGCTCTATCCTATAATTATGTCGTTCCCGCTGGATTTGAAAATGTAAAATTTAAAAGTTCGCCTTTTTCTATATAGCGACCGAATAATTATGGCATCGATCAGGCTCATTTTTCAATGAATTGATCGGATGAGTCCCAACCCTTCACCACCGCTCGCCTGTTTGAATGGACGCCACGCCATTTAGGATCCCCGTGCAAGTACTAGCCCAAGATTTAAATAGGCCTATCTGAAATACGCCAGCATCGGGAAGCGAACCGCGATTCTAACGCTCTCTATAATAGCACAGAGGCGCATGATACGCAACATACGCAGCTCTTACCAATGTAGCTAGATGACGTCTTTGGCTTGTCGGAGAAGTCCGGAGATGCCTTGCAAATGCTCAGTTTAGGAGGCCGTGTGTCATAAGACGTTAGGAGAAATCAGAAATGGCGGCGTAATTTTGCAACGGTAGTCACCATTTCGAAATTTAACATGTCCATATTATCGGCATTTAAAGTAAATTGCGAGCTGAAAACAGTCGCGTCGACCTACAAATTCGCGTAAGAACGTTTTGTAAAATTTTCAAAAGTTAAAGAATTCCGTTTGCAAGCCTTTAGTGGGACGGACAAACAAACAAACAAACAAACAAACGGAAGGACAAACTATGAGACTTATTGTATAGGCTAGAAGCCGCTAGATGACATAGATCAAAACAGCGACGCGCTGTCGCTGTGTAATGTCACACTACGTTTCAGAGTTAACGTTCGGCACAAAGTCATGGTTAATTTCCGCAATAACAGTAGATCGACTATCACTACACGTAGCGCCAAGTTTTCGATCGTCCTCATGTCTCACTCTTTCTCGACCCCCGCTCACTACTAATCTCAAGTTCTCCAACCGAGCAATATCCAGCACTGCGTCACGTCTCTGGAACGACATTCATTCATTCATTCTGGAGATTTATATAGCGCCCCTTCAAGAAATCTACTCAGAAGCGCTCCCAGCCCAGCCACGGCAAAAGAAAAAAGACTTGATCAGTGATTTATAAAACCCAGTTTGACTGGTCAAAGGCAGCAAACGCAGCTTCGATGGTAGGTCATTCCCGATGGAGGGGCCTACAACCGACAAAGCTCGGCACTGCCTACCAGTCAAGCGAACCCGTGGAATAAGAAGTTGCCGCATCGTCGCGGAGCGAAGCGCCCGACGCGCTACAACGTCGGACACTGGGCGGCAGAGATCGCGCAGGTAGGAGCTAGGCAGGGATGGGCAGTAATTTAATTGATGTAATTGAAATTACGTAATTTGAATTACAATTGTAATTGGTAATTTGTAATTTGTTGCTCTGGATCAATGTAGCCTAATTTGTAATTTGTAATTGAATTACATTTTTCATGTAATTTGTAATTTCAAATTACATCTGTAAAATCAATTACTTTGAAAAGAAAACTACAACCAGAGACTCCACAACCACAGTTTTGAAAGCATCTTTCCTTATCTTGATCACCATCACTATAGTATCTCTGGAATGAAGCAACACTGAACTCTTTGAATGCTTTCACAAAATTGGAGCCATTGTCAGAAAGGGTAGCAGCAATTTTGTCAAGTGTTAGACCGAACTCATCATGTATTACAGTTGCGCTACTCCATCGTGCATGTATGCTCCAACAAAACATCTGCTTGCTACTTAAGGCAACCGAGATCGCTCAAATGTATTATGTAGATGCATCGATCCAGTGAGAAATAACTCCCATATAGCCTAACTTCTATGTTTTGTAGACCACACATGATAGGCCTAACTGTAAAGATACATGTATTATTTGTACTATTTAATGCTGCAATTCCTTCATCTGCACTGGTAGATAGACTCATTATAGTTTTGCAAGCATGATTGTAAGGTAAAAAGACGCCGGTTATCG
This sequence comes from Aporrectodea caliginosa, assembly GCA_020284085.1. NCBI lineage: Eukaryota > Metazoa > Annelida > Clitellata > Crassiclitellata > Lumbricidae > Aporrectodea > Aporrectodea caliginosa. Next base: position 1,457,336 of record JACEVL010005070.1, read on the forward strand.
ATAACTTGTTCAAACAGTTGCTACTTCTTAGAGAAAATTAAATAAACAGTTTCAAGCAGTGTAATACATATATGAACAATGGAAATAAAGCATGTGTTTCCCGACTGAATTTCTTGATCACAATTATGTATGTAATTTGTAATTTGATGTAATTGAAATTACGTAATTTGTAATTTGTAATTTCCAGCAAATTTCTAAAGTAATTTGTAATTTGTAATTCAATTACATTTTCCCAAGTAATTTGTAATTTGTAATTCAATTACATTTTACCATGTAATTTGCCCATCCCTGGAGCTAGGGAGCACAGCCAAGGAAGCAGCGTGAAACCAAAGCAGCAACCCGGTATGGGATCCGTTGGGCCACAGGTAACCAACGCATGTAGACTAAGACCAAGAACGCATTATTTTGTCGGTCTCGAGACGGTCTCCAGACCAAGACCACGGTCTCGAGACCACATCACTGGACTCGACGCAGCGCTCATGGAAAAAGCTGGTGCCCTACGCTTGGCTTTCGAGTGGCGCTTTAGAGGCTTGGAGTTTACGATTATGATTAGGCCTACGTTCTGTAAAACTGACGCTGGGGCGAAACATATCATTTCCGAACGTCGTGTTGCATTAATTATGAGGCCTATTTTCAAAAAAATTGCCCAAAATCACGACAATTCACGGCAATTTGGGAAATTCACGGCATTCACGCAAATGTCGAAAATCACGGACTTCGTAAATTTCTACTGTTCCTACTGAATACTGATTATAGGCTATCCTGATACGGTGACCAAACTAAAATTTATAGTCTTAATCTAAGACTCAAGATCTTTGCCCGGCCTAGGCCCACCCAGGGTGAGAATTGCCGGGGGTTGGGGGTTCAACCCCCTAGTCTTTCTTAGGCTCCCATAGTAAAGTCTACATTTCACACCCAAACTGCACATAAATCAACGTCTATTATACGCCATATACTATGCCAAACTGTTTACGCAGTTCTTAGTAGCTAAGTCACCATTACCCTTGTTAATTGGCTTTGGGTTAAGAAGGCTTAAGACTGGTAACCAACGCACATGACTTTTTAGGAATTGCCTATGGCAATTTATATAGGAATTGCCTATGGTATTATAGGAATTATATAGGAATTGCCTATGGCAATTTATATAGCACTGTACATGAAATTAATTATTTGCATTTAAGGTACTTTATAGTATCAGTTGTCAGCTCATATGCTTGGATTTAATAACAGGTATAATTTTTATTATTTTTTAGAGCCTCCTGAATCGATATGCGGAATGTTCCATGCATGCAGACTAGCTACCCTTAAGGTCCAGTCAACCCTTTTTAATCTCAGTTCGTGGCTTAGTGGCACAAACACATTGGAAAACTTTGATGATCTAGCTGTAGTCAAACTGCATCAACATGCAATCTGAGGAGAGTCATCAGATAATTATAGCAGGTTGATGCAGCCTACAAGATAGAAAAATCACATCAGATAGTGCATCAGTAGGCTACATCTTTGAACGGTGCACTATCTGATTATGCAGACACTTGCGCTCATGATGTTTAAATTTGGCATTTAGTTGAAAGGGGCTACCTATTTAGAAATGTTTATAATTATGACTTTTAGTTTGGCATATGTAATACCCTGCATGGTATGTCGGCCCAATCTGCAGTGCTGAAAGAGTGAATAAAAAGAAATAATATTCCACTGAGGATGATCGATTTGAATGTTGTTCAATGTAACACTTTTGTTAGTCATAGTTCGGCCAGAATGCTCAAAGACAAAGCCAGTCTGATGTGAGAGTACCTTCACCATAACCTGCTACAAGATGTTGAAGAAGATAGTTTCAAATTACTTTGAAAAACCATGTTGCAATGTAGTTAAGTGACAAAACTCAAATGGTCTGTATCTAGAGGAGTCACAGTCACACGAAAACTGTTAATACCAGTAATACAGCTTTTCTTAAATTCCGGTTTGTTTAGAAATCCGTTCTGCACAGGACAATTATAGAAGTTCAAACAGTTTGCGCGATAACTATGGAGGCCGCTTCTACAAGAGAACAAGACTTTCGCTTCGAGACAGTTTCCAGAAAGTCAAGAAATGACCTAGAGACCGAGACCGAGACAGTGGGGTCCGAGACCGAGGCATCAAAAACCTATCTCGAAACGTCTCGAGACCGAGACAGTGTCTCGAGACAATCCAAGTCTGGTGTGCCGCGGCACAAAGTTTGTGATACACTGGTTTAAATGTGCATTATATTAACTGCGTGTTTCCTGCATCTTTGCAATATGTCAATTATTGTAATCATGAAAATGATCGCCTCTGTCACCAAGTCAATCGGCTGTGAAGCTAAGCAGAAGACCCACTGGCTCTTACTGAGGAGTTTGGTTCCACAATGTTTCCACTGCAGTGTTCTGAACAGGAAGTTGTGGCACTGCAACCAGCCTGATATGGTAATAGTAGAATACTTTGCAGGATAAAGTGTAGTCACTCAATACTCGCTCGTTTATCGCAAACATGAAAATAATTGTAACTTTATCTGTGCAAGGGATTGCTGCTGTTTTTCTGTGTGTTCCTGTTGTGGATGTTGGCCTTCAAACACTTCATCCAATCCTGGTCCATTGTAGGATTGCACAACCCCATTATGATTATGCACAGGGTTTCACTTGATGGCTGTTGGTAAGTAAAGTTGATAGGTAAGCTGCAGTTTAAGTCTGATTTTAAGTAATTTCAGTCTGAATCAATCAAACATGAAATCAATTGTTGTGAACAGCACGTTTAGGTATTTTACCAGATTACTTTACCAGATGGTTGAGGATAATTTGCTAATGGCTGTTTGTTTCTGTAGATAAAGTGTCGAGAAATTGCCCAAAGAGAAGAACTGGAGGAGCAGATGTTTAAACAAAGAATCTCAGAAGACAAAGAACGCAAGATCAACATGGAAATGGAAAGACAGAAACTTGAGCAAACCGTGCAAGACCTAGAAGACCAGTATGTTCCAGTTTAATCTAGAAGATCCTGCAACAACACCATGGACTCCTATCCCACTCCTATCATATCCTCTACTCTAGTCTTTTACTCTATTCTCATAATTTTATGAGCATAAGAACGCGTATGCTCTAGTTATGGGACTATTATGAGTCCCACTTGGATTTGCATCAATAGACTTGTCTGATCTGATCTGTGCAAGACTTGGAGAATCAGTATGCTCCACTTTAGATTGGTAGCATCCATTGCTGTACTATATTCACTCCTGTCTATTCTATTCTGATTTATTCTAATGACTGTATGTTTTGAAGGAAGACTGTGCTCTGGTTATGAGGAGTTCCACTGCATTTCCGTTCGGATCTGATCTAGTGATAGCCTTGGTTGTGTAAGCCTTGTAATATGACAACTTGTTTAAATTTCTGCTGTGGTTTTACTAAGATCTTTGTTAGACAGGCATTTATGTTACACCAAGTAAGTAATTAATCTGGAAAGAGGACAAGAGGATCCAGCAAAGCCAGTGATAATTAATTCCACAGAGATTGATTAGCATGTTTATGGCTAAACAAGTGAACTAGAAAGCGCTGTTGATAATCATAGAGAATGACTCTTGCTCATTGACTGCATTATTATTGACTTTGTTGATGATTGTTGAAAAATAGACTTGAACATGAAGAACAGAAGCGTCAGTGTTTGCATCTGGAGAAACACAAACTTGATTCTAGGGTCAAGAAATTGGAAGAAATGTTGGCTGTGAGTGAAAACTCAAATTCAAAGGTTAGTTGCTTCTTTGGATGCCTTTATACCGGGCATTGAGGATAGGATGAAGTACATCTGCTGTGTTTCACTAACTGATAAGCATGTGAAATTTTATGGTGTCAGTTTTGAAAAGAAAATCCTGTGTGAACACAATTATAAACATACAACTGACACTAAATTAATAGATAATTTGAGCATAGCATAGTTTGTATCAGTCAAAAACATAATTGTCAATGGTCTTCTGACAGGTTAAAGTGGTTGTTAACTTAGATTTTATAAATGAACTGTTATACAGTTGAGTCCACTGAGTCATCCTCAATTTTTAGCTGATACAAGAGAAGAAGTCCTTGGACAATAAAGTGACCGCCTTGCTCTCGCAGTTGGGAGATGAGGAAAAGATTAAAGGTTTGCTGAAGCAGAAGAACAAGTGTGAAGCTGCTGTGGCAGATTTAAAGCAGCAGCAGAACAAAGAAGAGGATGTAAGTTTAACAAATTTACTCAGACATATTGACCACGATTACAAAAGTTTTATTCCAAGTCAAAGCCCAAGTAAACCTAGTTTAATTCGCTGTTGTTTCTTTATCAATTCTGAGCATGTCCATGATCATTAATTTTGGCCCATGGTGAAGACAAAATATTTTAAAAAATGGCTGCAATTAATTGTGAACATGAGGCTTGTTTATTGGCGAATAATGACACTGTTATATGCATATTTTATGACCTTGTCATTATGGTCAAATACCAGGCAGTCGACCTTATTACCAGGTGAACAATAACAGTTCGACCTTATTATTTTCTACACTATAAACAGTCCATTTTCTTCCTGAATATTACTCCCACTGTGAGGCTCAGTTGGCATATAATATACCCTCAAACCTGCAGTTAGTGTATTTTTATATCTGGTGGGCTCTTGGATGACTTTAAACAGGGAATTACATTTAATTACAGTACTATAATAGCAGAATTTTCATAATTAGTTAATTGTTTGTCTCTGTTGTGTTTGTTTACAGTTGAGGCGTGAAATTGAAAAAATGAGTGCTCGATATGCACCTGAACTTGTTTCTCTGAATGAACTTCTTGCTGAGAAAGTGAGGGAACTTGATGATCTAATGGTTCAGCTCAGTAGTTCTGAAAAAAGACTTCAACTAGCTCTGACTCAGTTAGTATTGTATACTCTATATTTTCCTACATGTGAAACTAATTTTCAGTGTTCAACTTTTATCTGCCTATCAATGTTGTTTTGACTGAGCGCCTATTGAATAAGCTGGTTCCCATGACTTAGCATTTTGGTCACTGGAGATTATTCTATATGCGGTGATGCATTTGGTTGTGTAATGGCTTTATGATTGTTTCCATGTCTTCTCGAACTCCCTTCTTGGCTTTCTGGAAATGGCTTTCGACCAGAGTCGCCCTGGAATTTGGCTTGCACAATGATTTTGCATAGTAGTGACTGTTGCCTTGAGCAATGTTACAGTGGTGCTATAGAAGTTTTTGGATTGGATTTATGTCATTTAGAGTCGATGAGGAGTCTGTGAATAATGCAGCGCTGTCCAAAAAGATTCATGAGCTTGAGACGCAGGTCCTTGAGAATGAGGAAGATCTGGAAATGGAGAGGGAAGCAAAGAAGAAAGCAGAACAGAAAAAACGTGATCTTCTTGAGGTATTTTGTGTTACTTAATTAATTGTAAAAGATTTTGAGGAGAGGTCAAAGGTTCGGTTCTTTCACCATCTTTGGACTATCAAATGAAGATAGTAAAAAATAATTCAGCATTGATTTTAGGCTTATATGTATTTCTTTTGTAGCCTACAGAATGTTAGTTATAGATGTAAAATGTTTTATTTCGCTTCAACTAAGAAGCTACTTTGACTCAAAAGGTGATTTTCAAAGGCAGATTCTTTAAATTACAGCATAAAGCCTGGAACTGCCCCACTCCAGTGTGTGTGATCTGAGGGTGAGCTACGACCATGCATTGACCTCACAGCAAAGAGGGAGCTTGGAAGAAAGTTTGGCTGTGGAGAATTCTCAGTACATTGCAGTGGTCCTAACACAGATTACAAGATGTCTTTGGAACCACTTAAAACCCATGTCACATGTGTTATGCTAGTTGAATTAAAGGCTTGTGACTGTTGTGCAGGAACTTGAGTCTCTGAGGAGCGTATTGGAGGACTCCTCAAGCCAGACAGCCAGTGCTCAGCAATTGCGAAATCAAAGGGAGGAGGAGATGGCAGAGATGAGAAAAATGTTTGAAGAGATGAAAGAATCTTACAGCAAGCAGATTCAAGAACAGCAGCAGAAAAGTACAAAACTCTCCAAGGAGTTGGCTGAAAAAGAAGAATTGCAGAAGGTGAGTTGAAATGCGATCAACTGTTCTTCATACACATTGTTGCAGATTATCAATATTCTATATATATATATATATTTATATATATATATATATATATGTCAAGCCTCCTTTCTAGCTAAAAACCAGGTCAGGTCAAGAGTTGGCCTCTGTGGAAGTCAAAATCTGTTTATAATAATCACTGTTTTCAAGTTGATGGATTGATTATCTTATGACTGAAGATGAGTCTGTGAATGATAAAAACAGCAATTGTGGAAGAAATATGCTCTTATAGCCCGTAAAAGTGATTTTTTTTAAAAATTATACTTTAGTAGAATGAAGGCAGGTTATTTAATCGTGCACCTATGGCAGATGGAAGGTTTTATTATGTACCTATGTGGCTTTGCTGTCAGCTAAAAGCCTCAAGTGACAGAGCCAAGCAGAAGCTGGAATCAAGACTTGACGAGTTGTCTTCTGAACTGGAACAGATGACAAACAATCGACTGGAGTTTGAAAAGAAAAAGAAACAAGTGGACCAGAAGTGGTCGGAATCGTCGTCACCACTGTCAGAATTGGAAAAACAAAACGGAGAAAGCACTGCAAAGATTGTAGTGCTTCAAGTTAGTAGTGTTAATACCGTTAGTGTTGCATATTCGTATTAACTTAGTCTGCAATGAACTTGAAAATGAAGGACTGTACTATTTGGCTTAACAGTAAAATAATGGGAATAGCTTTCTGATAGGCTTTGGTCAATAAATTTATTAAAAAAAACATTTTTTAACTTTTTTCAGAGCAGAGTTTTCAAGGCAGATATAACTATATTTATGTGGCTTTCATTAGTGCTTCATCAGCATACTGATGAGCTGCAGCCCCAGAGAGGGAAGAACTTGGTTCATATCAGCAGTGTAGAGGACAAAGATTAGGGGCCTAAAATAGTACCTTCAGGGAGATCAAGTGTGACCATGGACCAGTCAAACCTTTGTGGAACCAAATATCTTCACCTGAGTGCTTCCAGAGAGGAATGGATGCAGCCATGACAGACCCACAACACCAAACAGTTTTTCAAGGTGCTGCAGTAGGATGCCATAGTCAACGGTGTCGAAGGCCGCACTAGCATTGAAAAGGACGAGAAGTGTTATGTGCTCTGGTCAAAGGCCTCAGAAATGTTGACAAGAATGCGTGTGATGTCAGACAGCGGAGTGGAACTTTCTAAACCACGACTGACGCTTTGATAGAAGGAAATCTGCCGTAAGCTATTCTATAAGCTGTTTAGACAGACTTCTCAACCATCTTCAGTAAGAAAGATAGGATGGAAATAGGTCTAATTGGACATGTCATTGACATCAAGACCAGGATGCTTAAGAGATGGCCATATCATAGCTGAACATACCTAGTAGTTATCAATGAACAGCACTGATAATTCGAATCCTTAATGTAGTGGGGAAGAGTAACGCACTGGCTTAAATGTGATAAAGAAAACGGTGGAGTAGATCTGTGAGGTGTTTCTTCCAGTCGGATCTAGATGCGAGTGTCATCCAGTTGGATGAAGCTAAGACGAAGGTCCATTTGCTGAGCAGACAGTTGGCTCTGATGGAAGCTCAGCTGGCTGAGACTTGACAGAAACTGGACGATGAGACAAAGCAGAAACTTCTGATTCAATCTCGTCTCCAAACTGTGGAAGCAACTCATTTTGAAATGCTGTATGGCTGAGGCAAACTATTAAGTCAAAAGGCAAATGATTTTTAGTGTAACACAGATATGTACATTATAGAGTGTATGTATCTAAACATTTAAATGTTAGATATTTGTTGCTGCAAAGATGCATGAGATGCAAAAATAGTCTTGCTGTCTGCTGAGTTTATTTTGAAGGCAACCATCATGTGTTGACTAATGCAGAGTTTGTTTTAAAACAGAATCAGTTGACAGACTGTCAGAGTGAGTTGGCAAAAAGCATCCAAGCAAAAGATGAATTGAATAATACATCAAGGAATAAAGATCAGAAGCTAAAGTCACTGGAGGCAGCTATCTTGGAGCTGAAAGATGAATTGGCATCGTCTGAACGACTGAGAAGGTCACTGGAGTCGGAGATAGATGAACTACAAGAGAAAATGTCGAGAACTACTACTGAGAAGTAAATAGCATTTATTTGCTTTGCTGTGTCTTGTTATCGTAAACGTGTCTCTGTTGTGACTCTTCACTCGGTTAACACAGCATCAAATGCCCTAAGCATCGCTCTAATTCTGCCTTAGCGTTATTATTGATAATGACTGGTGTTTTTAACTCCGCCACTGTTTGTGCTCTGACAGTGCCAGTCCCAAGCCTGGATAAAGGAGAAGGGCGACGATAATGGTCTTTGTTACCACACAGTGGTCGTTAAACAGTAAAAAAGCAAGACTGGTGTTTGATACTTGAAGCTAATTGTCTTCATTTACATTCAGATCTCTATCTGCTATGGATGTTCTGCTTTACTTGCGAGTCTCTTTGTTTTCATTGGGGACCTTTTAGTACCTATTCCTGGTTGTTATTGTAGTTTGATGTATCTTTTCTGACATGTAGAAAGCTGTTATGTCTGTCTTCATCACTGTTGCCTGATGCTGTGTGCTGTTTGGATTTATGTACATAACATGGGGCAATGACATATGTAATTGGCACTGATTAATATTCTCAGTCTGACTTGTCACTGCCTTTAACAGTGACTATACCTACATTAATCTCTGGTTTGGCATCGTTATAATGGTTATTCTGTCATTATGTTATAAATTAAGCATTACAAATATTGCACATTTAAACCTCTGTGGCTTCAAAAAAAACATTGACAATTGAGTGTAATTGCTTATTTCTGTTTGGCATAGCTTTCATATTACCGGTATTAGCAATTTTCAAAGCAACATTTTTTCTTTGTAGAAATTTGTTAATTGAGGAGAAGTGCGAGTTGAAAGCACAGATTTTTTCGCTTGAGGAGAAAATTGAAGACCAGCTGGAAGCCATTGAGTCACAGAAAGAGACACCGAGAAAGATGACTGCTCAGGTTAACATATACACATAATAGGTTTTGGCCACTTACCTGTGGAGACGCTAAAGTTGCAAGTCATAGTGTTGTGATCTTTTAGTTACAGGGACGAGGGTTTTTAAGCTAAAATTGTGTTGCTTGTCATAACTGAACTGGAAATTGAACCCAGAACTCGGGTAAAGAGTTAGAGCCTAAGCAATATGGCCAGTGCGAGACACAGATGTGGGTAACATAGTCACTTGCAGACTTGTATACGAGACATAAAACTCGAGACCGAGACCGAGACAGTGGGGTTCGAGACCGAGACCGAGACCGAGACAGTGGGGTCCGAGACCGAGACCGAGACGAGACACCAGGTCCGAGACAGTTCGAGACAGTTCAAAACGAGTGAAATGCACATTGGACCCAAGTTCCGAAACAATTTTCTCAACTTTTGAAGTCTAATACAAGGGTCAAGTCACTGAAATCAGCCGATCACCTGAATTGTATAAACTATAAAGAAATTAAATATTTCAGCCATTCAGAGATCTTCTAACTGATTCTAAAATGTAAACCAACAAAATTCCATTTAGCGACATAAGTCACATCACTCACCTTGAGAAACTAGATGTTGTTAAAAAAGTTTCGCTTATGTTGGCTTTACACAAACGACGAACGACATGCCATTTAAATTTTGGTTTTCATTGATTTCAAACTGCGTGAATGCATATATCACGATTTCAGGTTCTTTTATGAGACATTTTAAGATATTTGGAAATTTTGGACAGAAAGTGCAAACTTAAGACTGCTTTTTTCAAAAGATTTACTCTTAAATCTTAATACCAGAAACACCGCTTTTTTAAACTTCCTGTCTTTTTGGCACTTTTACAGCGCAATACTGTACGAAGTTCCGAACAAAATACAGTTTGTACGAGAACTTTGGAGACCGCTTCTACAAGAGAACAAGATTTTCGCTTGAGACAGTTTCCAAAAGACAAGACTTTCGATTCGAGACAGTTTCCAAAAAGTCGAGAAATGATCTCGAGACCGAGACCGAGACAGTGAGGTCCGAGACCGAGACCGAGACCGAGACATCGAAAAACCTGTCTCGAGACGTCTCGAGACCGAGACAGTGTCTCGAGACAATACAACTCTGGTCACTTGTGTGGTATTCTTTATTCATTTTTCCTTTGCTTTGCAAATAGTTGCATGCTAGAGCAAACACTTCTTTCCTGGGCTTTGATTCCTGATGCAGCATGTGTATTTATGCTGAGATGAATCTTTGATGAAATTTCCAGTTGAGGGTTGGCAACAACTGTTATATCAGTGATCAGTGTACCTCCAGATTCCTCTGTTCCTTTCATGGTTAAATGTGTATACATATTCATCATGGTTTAACATATTTTCTTTCTGTGAATAATTCTGAAGGCAATTCATATGATTTCAAAATCAGTAGTATGAGCACTTACAGGGGTTTATCTAGATACATTGAGATTGTCATAGCAGAGAAGATGGGCAATATGTTTGTTGTTTGTGAAGGCGCCCTTGTAACGGCGTGGCTGTGTTACGGCGCCTTAGAAATTGTTGCTGTTATTGTTATGTTTTAAACTCCTTGTGGTCAGTGCAAAATTGTGGCATGGCGAGTGTAGTGAAATCACCATGGCCAGTGTAGGGATGGCCAATATAGGAATTTGGGCTTGGGCAGTTTATGGATTCTGTGATTTTCCAATGCCCAAGATGCCTTATTCATCAGTTGCAAAATTGTGTCTTTGATTTTGTTGTGTTTACAAGTAACTAATTATGGTAATTATGTCAGCATACTAACAATAGGCTTGTTATGAATGTTTGTGTCGCTAGATAGAACAACTGACTGCTAAACATGCAGCAATGTGTGAAAGTGCTGAGAAGCTGATTGCTGAACGAACACAGCTTGAGCATTGTTTAAAAGAAATGGAAAGCAAGCTTGCTGACTCGGAAGTGGTTGTAAGACAGCATTCCAGATGTAGTACACAAACATTGGAGAGCAAAATCAAGGACCTGGAGATGCAGCTTGAAGATGAGACCAAGTGATTTTGAGATTTGCTTCTTAGATTTGAATATTTGACTTGGGCTTCTAGGAGTTCTTGATGTTGAGAGGTCTTTCTGAGTATCGGTACCTCGATGTAACAACAGGAAAACTTGTCAGTATGGTTTACCTCACCTCAGTAACCTTTACATTCATTCATTCATTCATTCCGGAGATTTATATAGCACCTCTTCAAGAAGCCTACTCAGAGGCGCTCCCATGATGTAGTTGGATTCAAAATCCCAACTGAAACCATTAATCTTTATACCAAATCATTAACAAATTAAAACCAGTTGCAGCTGGCATTTTTTTAAACCAGTAAAATATGAACAAGAAGCTTTCGGCCCAGATGAGTACATTTTTGAATGTTTGCATGAATCTTGCTATTTTAGAGAGCGTATAAATCTATCAAAGACGAATCGTAAATTGGAGAAGAAAGTAAAGGAGAATTTGTTGCAAATGGAAGAAGAGAAGAAGCAGGCTGAAAAATTCAAAGACCAAGTATGGCAATTCAAAATTACTTTGATATGTTCAAACATTTGGAAATATTGCTTGGTCACAATGAACCTAAATCCTAAATCTGATGTTATGAGTCTTTTAAGTATGCAAACTAGAGAGGGTGGATTCTATGAATTTCTCTAGTTTAGCTGTGTGCCTTGGTTATTAGGAGCTAAACTGTCAAATATTCATTTGTACCTGGGATACATGGTGTATTTTTTGCACAGTTGATTCCTGGTGTAAATAAAATTATATGTAAATAAATGGATAACATCACTTATAAAGGATTTTTAGAGAGCAAGGTCTTGTAATGCAATATCAAGAATTAATTCATTTTTACTGTTATTACTATTTTATATACAAAAATATTTAGCATGTGCAGTCACACAGGTATGCATATCTGAGGTGTGTTAGTCAGGCATCAGATGAGGAGCAATTAAATATCCAGATGTTTGAAATTAAAAAGACATAGCAAGTTTTGAGACACTTTTTAAGAAAGAAAGATAGTTTGATTATCAGAGAAATTTTGGTGGTTGATTCTATTCCTTTGGGACAGCATGAGATGGAATGCACAAGAGCCCTTGACAATGCTGCATCATGGCTCAACCAAAAGACCCATACCCGAAGATCACAGACTGGAGAGGGATGTAAGGAGATGCTAGTGTTTGAAGTAGGTTGGACCTTCATCAGGCCTTCATTTTCTTATGTTACTTTCCAGGAGGAAAAACTGAATGCAAAACTGAAGCAGATGAAACATCATTTCGATGATGTGGAGGAAGAAGTTGCACACGTCAACAGTCAGAAGCGCAAAGTGCAAAGGGAACTGGATGAAGCCATGGAACGCAGTGAAGCACTGGAACATGAAGTGGAGCAGATGAAAAGCAAATTACGAACCCCTGTTGGTGACACGACAAGGTTTAAATGAATTTCTTAGAAATTGTAATGTCTTCACACCAGTGACTTTTATTTGTTAGTTATATGCTGTTTGGTATATTTGTTACAATTATGACTGTGTTATATGTTGCTCGTCGGGCTATTTGGTGAACTGCATTTCGTACACCAACAAACTTGATGACATCTCAGTGGAGCTATTTAAGGAGGGAGGTAAACAGCAGAGCACAGGATGCATAGGATCCGTTTTTGTTGCAGATGCTGTTGTTGGGTTATTTGTTTCTAGTTGGACATAGTCATCTGTCACTGAATGGTTCCTTGTTCACAGTTAAAAATGATTTTTATAAATACTGAACTTTTAAATTAATCATTGCCTTGTCCACTAATTAATCATGTATGTATAATGCGTATCCATGTACAATAACAATGATTAAAGGTGATCCAGACACTTAAATTTCTCCAAAGGATTTTTTAAGCTTGATGAATTGGACCAGGAACTCGGAAACATGGTGTAAGCTGTGAACTCTGGTTGGGAATACTTTGATTACTGGTTATGTGATATCATATACGTATAAGCATAGCCATATCTTATACATAACATTGACATCTGTCTGTTTGCAGGCAAATCCACAACATTTTCACAATTCTGGATGTTGTCATCCGGCTGTCACACTTCTAGTTGTTATCATTTCGTTTTTGGTGCTGCCTATCATATTGATAAATATTTTCACTCTTTATGAGATGATGTTATGTATCAAGTTATCACATACTGTACATACATAAATGCCAGCAAAGTTTACAAGATGTAAATGAGTCTTCGCCCGCTACGCTCACTAAACCGGCATGATCTCTTTGTCCCGCGAGCGAGAACTGCTATGGCTAAAACACGAGCCTTTGCCTTCATTAGCCCTGCACTATGGAACCAGCTTCCTCCTTTGACACGTTCCTGTTTATTAACTGGTGGGCCAAGTGCCTCTTTTCGTTGTCTGAAGACCTCTTATGTACAGCGCCGTGCGTTTGCCAGCGTTTAATAAAGAACACAATTTAGGTGCTTACTTTATGAGATGATGTTATGGATCAAGTTATCACATACTTACATCCAGCGTTTAAGACTTTTCTCTGGGGCTTTCGCACTGGGAGCGCCTCTGATTGGTGATTTGGTGTGCACTGCAAGAGGCGCTATATAAATTGATAGGTATACAAAACAATACAATACAATAGATACAATTGTACAGTGCCACTCAACCATTTGAGTTCTGTGATTTTTTCTTGTTGGCAGTGGTTCTGGGATCACTCAACGGACCAGCAGATCTGCCAAGAGAGAGGAAGAGCAATCTCCTGAAGAGTTTACCGATTATAACTGACTGCTTTTGGCTATGACAAAATCTGATGATGCTACTTCCAGTTTACCAAGTGTGAGACACTTTCTTTATGCAGAATTAATTTTGTTATTTAGTAGAAGTATCTATGGCCGTTTGTTAAGAATTGTGAGATTTTGAAATCGTTGAGTAAATATTTGTTAAGTTTGAACCATGCAGATTTATTTTCACTGTTTGTGTATTATTAAAATATTACATTGATTCTCCTGATGAATCTCTTTAAAACGTTTTTGTCGTTCACTGACTGCACATTTATTTTGAGTATATGATTGCTATACATTGTATCAAGTCTTGAATGTATGTACATGTGTATTGTAAGTATGGTACATGTGTATGAAATGCCTTGATTCTGTTGATTATGTTTGACAAGTGAATGATATGATGTGATGTAAATTGTTTTGACAGTTGTTGATACTATATAAGAGGTGCTTGAGGATACCGGTAATAATCTTAGCAGAAATCATAAACAAACAAAAACTGTTAACAGTCGTTTTTGCTGTAGCCCTGAAGATGATTGTATTTACAGGTATTTTCATGATGTCTAGATGTTGTGTAAAATGATATTTTCATTTGACTGGGATTGTATGATCAGCATATTGGCCTGTGATGGTAACAAGTTGTTCAGTGGTGTAACTTCACATTACTGGCCCCAGTGAATTACTCAAATGGGCCCTTCAGCAGTCTGTTTGTCCTTATCATGCTCTGAACAGCCCTTCTCTTTCTGATTTGTGCCTGGGCCCTCACAGTTGTGGGCCCATATGCTACTGGAGTTGTTATTAGTGTTATTAGGGACCTAGTGTGATCTTGATCATTAATTCTCTGAGTTGTTGAATTGCTAAGTACAGTTTCATTAAAATGACTTGAATCAGAATTTTAATGGGAATTTGGAGTGAGGTGACAACTAACGTAGGCTACTTCCTTTCTTCATAGTCAGTTTTTAGTGATCATGGAACGTATGACTGCTCAACAATTTGCCCTTGTCTGTGATTTTGACCTGATTAATGCAAAACCATAAATGTAAAGTTTTGTTAGTTTGATATACAGACTCGTGTAAGAGAGAAATTTTAATAATTACTGTTGGTATAACATTTTATGAGCAGTTGCTATTTTGCACGTTGAGTCTTTATCTAGGAAGTGACTGCATTTGATTTCTGGAGTCATTAAGCCTCCAAGTTCAGTGACTGCTTCAGTTTGTACTCAAGTGCCACATTTGCAATACCACGTGAGCCTGCTTTGTTTCTTTGTTGAACACAACACACATTTCTGTTATATTGTGTAAAATAAACTGCTCAAATGTGTGCATCCGTATTACATATACATATAGAGCAGCCAATGCTACATTGTAACATGTACAATTGTGCATGCTACATTACACAGTGCCATCATGCGACTATGGGAACCAAGTATTTTATACCCTTGGCTTCAGAGAGCAACATCATCTTTCCTGAGGGATAGGATGATGAAAGTGATGATGATGATGATAATGGTGATGACAATAATTAAAGGTGATCCAGACGTTTTAATTTCTCCTAAACATTTTTTAAGCCTGAGGAATCCGACCACGAACTTGGAAACATGGTGTCGACAAAGTCTGTGAACTCTGGCTGGGAGTGCTGTGATTGGGCTCTCTGTGTGCAAGAGCTCACTAGTAATGTCTGCCAGTTATTTGAGCACCATTTGATTACAGATGAACCTGCTATTTTTAGCGAACATAACAGCTTGGGCTAGAGATGTAGTATCGGTCTTACCAAAATGTCTCGGTATCAAGTATCAACGCGAGGATGGAATCTGCTAGAGGCGCAATGGCTGACATGTCGATCCAAAACGGCTCCCGTCTCGGCGCTTGTCTCGATATGAATGTGTGTGATGTATCTGGGCTGCTATAGCGCATCTAAGCCTCTCAACATTGCGAACGTGGCTGTCCATGGGATCTGAATTGGATTGAATAACTAGTATGTAAATATAGCTAATACATGAAGGCCTTCGCCGACTTCTTCGATCAGAAGGTCTCTGATGTAAGGTCGGCCACCGATGGCGCGCCACCACCGGTGTTCCGTGACATCCAGACGGCTGCTCGATTCCTGTCCTTCGCGCCCGTAACGTCCGACGTCGTATGCCGGATGGTCAACGAAGCCGTCGACAAATACTCCATGAAGGATCTCAAATCCTGCATCGATCTGCTCGCTCCATATATCGCGTCAATTTTCAACTCCTCGCTGTCCTCCGGCGCCTTTCCGACGTGTTATAAGGACGCGTACGTCACTCCTCGCCTGAAGAAAGCGACGCTTTCCCCCTGCGAACTCTCCAGCTACCGACCGATCTCCAACCTCTTATTCCTGTCGAAGCTTCTCGAGCGCGTCGTTAGCGTCCAGCTAACTGAGTACCTGTCTTCGGCCAGCCTTTTGCCAACCGGAGGTATCACTCGACCGACACCGCTCTCCTGGAGTTGGTAACGGATCTCACGGAAGCGATCGTCGCGCGCGTCCACGCTCTGCTTGGTCTGCTTGATCTGTCGGCCGCCTTCGATACGGTAGACCACGATGTTCTGGTCGAGCGCTTGTCGAGGACGTACGGGATCCGCTCGGCCGAGGTTGACTGGCTTCGCACCTATCTCTGCGATCGCCGACAGACGTTGCTCTTCGATGGGGTTCATTCAACCGTCCGTTCTCTGTTCTGCGGCGTCCGTCACGGCTCCGTGCTTGGAGCGCTGCTGTTCCTGCTCTACACCGCCGACGTCGGAGAGCTTGCTGCCAGTCTCGGCCTGTCATCCCACTTTTATGTCGACAACTCTCAACTCTACACGTGGGTACCTCCATCGACAGTCGCACAGCAGCGGTGCCGAATGGAGCTTGGTATTGAGCGGATCGATGAATGGATGCGGTCCAATAGACTGCGGCTCAACCCCTCTGAGAAGACGGACTTTCTATGGTGGGTGACTAGCAGACGGTGTCTTCATCTCGACACTGACGCGCTGAATGTCTGTGGGGCCCCGATACGGCCCTCGACCTCTGTACGTCCTGCTGGAGTCTGATCTGTCCATGAGGCGGCATGTCGCTTGGACCGTCGGCTGATGCTTATGCCAGCTCTGTCTCATCCTTACCTTTTGAGGCTGAGAGAGCGGCCGTTGCGGCCTTCGTCGCTTCCAAAGTGGACCGCTGTAACAGCCTGTTGGCGGGTGCGCCTGCGTGCCTCTTGGACGGACTTCAGTCGGTTCTCATTGCCGCGGCGAGGCTTATCTGCAATAGGACGAAGTAGGCCTACGACTACGTCACACCGCTCCTCCGTGATGTCCTCCATTGGCTGCCTGCTCCATTCCGCATCGAGTTCAAGCTCTGTCTGTTTGTTTTTTAATCACTTCACGGAGCTGCGCCCGAGTACTCATTCCTCCGGGTTCCGGCTCCGATCGCTTAATTGTGTATGCTGAGGATGAGGACGCGCTTCGGCGATCGTGCTTTCTCGGCCGCCGGTCCTCGATGCAGACTTCCTCCTGCCAATCGATTGGCCGACTCAGTGGACTCCTTTAAATCCATGCTAAAATCACGCCTGTTCGTTTTTAATCAATTGGTATTGAGCGCCAGGGCTTATCTCGACTGTTGTTAACTGTTTTGTAAGGCACCCTTGTATCGGCATAGCCGTGTTACGGCGCCATGTAAATTATTGTTGTTGTTGTGGTTATTATTATTATTATTATTATTATTATTATTATTATTATTATTATTATTATTATTATTATTATTATTATTATTATTATTATTATAACGTACGCTATTATTATTATTATTATTATTATTATTATTATTATTTTATTATTATTATTATTATTATTATTATTATTATTAATTATAATTCTGTTTTTCTTAGCCCTGAAGGCTGCAACGTATCCAAAACTCCTTAGCTCGCGTAGTGCTGCAGTATCACAAGTTCCTCCATCAGTTGCATTGGCTTCCTGTTGAGTTCAGGATAAACTTTAAATTGGCCTGTTTGACCTTCAAAGCCCTCGATCAGCACGAACACACCTCCCTACCTTCAGTCACTACTGACAGTCTGACACCTTACATTCCTCTTCGTTGCCTACGATCATCAAGCGCTGATCTTTAGCTGATCCCCGATGCAGAACAGTTATGAGCTCATGTGCATTCCACGCCTCTGTCCCCAAGGAATGGAATCGGCTTCTCTAGCTCAAATTCATTCCTTAAAAAGTGGCTGAAAACTCATTATTTTTTGGTAGCTTTCAAGCACTTGCATATCTAACTGTATCTTCACCTGGCGACTGACTATCCGCGCCTCAGATTCACATTTCGGTGTGACCGTGCGCGCGTTACAAAGTTAATTAATTAATTTTAATAATAATAGGCTAATAATAATAATAATAATAATAATAATAATAATAATAATAATAATAATAATAACAATAATAATGATAATTTTAAAAATGACGAAACTTGGAGGTATCAGTTATTGCGATTGTTCTGTGTGTGAATCAGAACATTCATTTTGCAAACTCCGATAAATTCTATCCACTGCGACGTCCATACGGCGAGGTTTAGTACACGTAGGAGCGCTTCCTGCGTCAGCGAACAGTTCTCGGATAGCTGTAAAGTCATCACTGTAGACGGACTCCTACAACAGACACGCAGAGCCCAACCAACGGATTCCCATCCACTGCTTAAAGGCCTATCGGAGTTCCTGCACTACGTTAATTATAGTGTCGAAGAGGAGCGACGACAGCTGCTGGCGACGAGGTTCGAACTCCAATACCGAACAGTTCCAAGCATCGATCCCTCAGGTACCGACTGCGAAGAACGATGATCGACCGCACAGACAGAAACAGAAGAGGAAGAGAGACACGGAACCTATAGAAATGGAACGAACAGACGTATGTTTTATGATGCCGCGATATCAGTGTAGAAAGTCGTCCACTACAGACCCTGATGTGGTAGACGACAGACATTCTTCGCAGCCGGTAATAATATTGTTAATACAGCGTAACCCGAAGTAGACCGGTTAGCGGTGCCAGTTCACGGACTCGCTTGGCCTTCCTAAAACGCCTTAGCATGGAGAAGTCATTGTTGACGCGGGAGAACTCGATAACAAAAATTCCGAACGCCGTCAAAACACTCAGAAACAACGGCGAAAGAGAAAGAGACTAATGAGTGAAAGAGCGCATACCAGATCACAGTAGAAGTCTGAACGAATGAAAGCTATCCATCAGCATCCACGTATGGGATCATCTAATTCATCAAAGTGACATGCTAGAGAAACATGCGGCCATCTTGGCAACACCGTATTTGCAAGATCGTTCACTTTTGCTTAAGTGACCTTGGTCCGGTTCGTTGAACAACAGTGATAGTTTAGATGTTATCCATCAGTCGACTTCTGCTGATTCCGAGCTAAAACGGTGGAGTGGTTATAGCCTATAATAGGCTAGTTCCTGTAGGAGCCGATGTACATAGCTGAACAGGCCACGGTAAGTCTATGGATGTGTGACATTGTCCAGATCACTCTAATATATCCGTTATCAAGAGTCCATACATAATTGCGCATTCCATATGCGACAACACTACATCATATTAGAAAGGTGGCTTTCTACATTGATATCGATGCATCATAAAACTTGCGTCTGCTCGTTCCAGGTTCCATTTCTATGGATTCCGCCGCCACGGGGCGCTAGCTGTCTCTATATGGCCAGTAAAGCGCCCTCTGGCGATTGGTTATCATCAACGTCTGTCAGCAGAAGCACTATGTAGCCTAGAGATATACAGGATATCCTGTGGAGCGCATCGGAAGAAAGGTCGGAAACGCGTGTTTCCGTAGAGACCCTACCGACTGTTGCCATTGGATAGACTATAATTGGTCAGCAATTAGGCCTATACTTTCAGAACTTTTCCACCTTGTCACGAAGGTTTCGCACTCTGATTCATTATTTCCTCTAAGTCTCTGTTTCAGTCGATCGCTACCTACAGTTAAGCACACCCTCCCTCCCCATATCATACGAAACATTTTGTTAACAATATAAACAGCAATGAAGCAACCATTTAAGCAGGTTCTAAGTTTCTCTCTGAATTGCCATGCCCATGTGTTTCTCCATTCCGTTTCTCGTCATGCCAGTTTTTGAAAAAAGTTAGTCATATAATCTTGGTGACAGAGTCCCATTAAAAGTAGGGAAAGGGTGTTGGCAAGTGAAAGATGTCGACGTACAGGCGTCGTATAGTCCCATTGACTATACCAGACCGTCTGATTAGTGGACCGGTATACTGACAGAGAAGAGACGATCATCGGAATACCACCATTCATGTAGTGACTCCCATTCCACGGCGATCAGTCTGCGATCTGTCTGCGTTCGACGCACGAAATGGGTCTCAGATTGCGATCCAAGGGTCACAGCCTCATAGGGCCATCTGATCTACGTAATATGGTCTCAATAGGGCCAAGTAGGCTATAGCCTGCATGCCTTTGATCCTGGTGTTACTACGCTACTCAAAAGTAGTTAAACTACAACTACTTTTACTTACTTTGATGTAGTTCAACTATAGTAGCTCGTTTCCTATATTTTTAAGTAGTTATAACTACTCGGATACCTACAGCATAACAGTTCGTAGCACTGAGTTTTAATAATGTTGAAATGAACTTTTCACTGCTTTATATTCACCACTAAATTTGATTTCAGATAGAGGCCTATGTGTCTTGCTCTCTGTGTGGAAGCTCACTCACTATACGGTGCTAAACATGGCTATCAAACGGACCATACTTGTTTCTAAAGGCTTATTTAGTCTTAGTAACCTTTTGTTACTGTTAACTGGGAATATATCTCGAACGTGCTCATGTCCTGGTCAATAGAGAACCACAAGCTGGTGGGTGATTCCATGCTTGTTCTCCATGAAACTGCTTTATGCCTCTTATAAAGTCTAAGACTACGTGTAGATGTCACGGGTGCAGTGGGTCGTTGGGTGTGGCTTGGAGCAACCGATCGACGCTCTTTATGCAGTCACAATGGATCCGGGAGAAAGTCGACGCAACAAGCTGTAGTTACGGATATGGCTTAAGCTTTAAGTCGATGCACAACAATTTTCCCACGACATCAGCGTTCGGACAACTGTTGGACAAACCGATGACAAAACATGATTTCAGTTGTGAACTGTTTACAGAAACCAAGAAGTGTTGATCGCTTGTTTTGACTGCTTTGCGGCGTTGGCATTCGAAGCGACAGACCTATAGGGCCTACTATTCTTTCTTGCATTCAGTCAGAACCCTGAACGACGCAGTTGACAGCAGAGAGAGCGAGAGAGACGGCCAGTCAGAGACAGAGACAGACAGAGCCAGACAAAGACAGGTAGAGAGAGAGACAGAGTAAGAGAGACACAGAGACAGAGAGAGATAGGCAGTGAGCTGTTGCTGTGGTGCTGTGCATTCGTGTGTTTGTGTCTGTCGTCCGTTTGCATCGAACGATTGGATTTCTGTTGACGTCGGCGAGATCATCATCGGGGCTGTCGTTGTCGTCGTCGTCGTCGTCGTCGTCGTCGTTTAGCAGAGGAGGAGACGGATCGTCGTCGTCCGAGGAGGAAGACAACAGTAAACAATGGGAGCCAACGGAGGAGGATGTCAACGGAACAGGAATCGTCCTTTGTCTGTCCAGGTCGTCGTCCTATACAGCTGTGTCATCGCTACAGGTGCGTCCGATGTTAAATCTACTGTCGTCATGTCATGACTTAGTAATTGCATGAATGTAGCATTATGAGCCTAACAGCAGCGTATACAGACATACATGTATGATGTCTCCTATTACTTATAAGTAAACATTTAGATGTGCGTGTCTTGGCATTTTATAGCGCTTGTTGCGATCCTAATTGCAAATGCTTCTCATTAGTCTAACTGATAGTCCCTCACAGACACGTACATATACTGTCCAACGAATTCCCATTTGCAATTGACATTTGGCGCGTATACGCAGAGTCCTTGGTCTGGTCGAGATTGCGCCGAAGTTGAAGAATGACATGGAACCGAATGAAACGTTCGCAGCAAACAGAACCCGTTGAGTGCAACAGCATCCCTCCAGTGGTCGTCTAAGCATTCCAGATCAGGACTGTTTATCATCGCGATAAATTATCGCAATACTTGGTATCGCCGATACTTTTTTCAGTATCGCATCGAGTATCGCGATAGTATTCTTTTGTTGGTATCGTACATTTCTTATCCGCTTGAGTAAGTTGCGATCAAGAAATAGCGAGAAATAATTATTTACCCTTCCTAAATTGCCCCTTTCTTCGAAAATTGTCTGTCTCTTCTGCCATCTATGTTCGTTGGCGTGAATGGAAAGAATCTAGTTTACGTGATTAAACGTTAACTTACTTATCGAAAAGTATTGGTAAAAGTAGTGGCATCGGTATTGCAATACCTTTAAGAAATAGTATTGGTACTGGTATTGCAATACTTTTATTATGAAGTATTGGTATTGGTATTGCGGCTATTGCCAATACTTTTTTTTCTAGTATTGTTAACAGCCCTGCTCCAGATTATGTTATACCCGAGGAATTCTAGTCATTTCTACAGATTAACATCTCGCCGGAACGGACAATTTTTTGTCCGGACGGGTTCGGCTGCAGATGACGCTACGTGTAGCATACCTGACCGCTAACTTAGGCCTACTGATGAAGATGATGATGATGATGAGTTATCTGTCCGAAGGCAGGTCCATTTGGCTTTTATGCCACCCGGGGATGAGATGAGTGACCTGGTTTCCCATTGCCTTCCTCACAGACAATGGTGACTGAGCAACTTGTTCACGGTCTGTATACGCAGTGGCTTTAGGTAGATTCTAACCTGCGACCCTTCGGTTACAAGGCGCAGAACATACCGCTACACCACCCCGTCTGACGTGCTATGACTGACGATAATTATAGCGGTTTACGAACACCGCACAAAGTCCGTGGAGACTGGAAGACTAACTCCTGAAACGCAGATATAGAAACAAAACATGCAAAAGTTTTCGAACATTTTGAGGTCATCTGTCTGCAGTAGGATAAACCAAAGTCCCTGCAGATGTTGTCGTCGTACTTCAAATTCCTTCAACAGTAGAAGAGCTGAGTTTGTGCAGATCTCTCGCTTTCTTCTCCACATCTCTTTCTTTTCATCTAAATCCTCTCGATCTCTATACTTGCATGATAATTTTCGTCTTCTGACGCGCTAATTAGGCCTAATGACAACTAAAACAAGATTTAACAAACAGTCGCTAATTGCATGTCGTGCATGTGTTTGTGTTTGTTGTCTATATTTATCTTTACTCCTGCATGCAATTGTTTAACCATTTCAGCAACAGTGCAGAGGACATTATTTTTGTTTCACACTCGTCTAATAGTTATTTATGGAGCTACTCTGAGACCCCATATGCAATGACCCCATTAATTACCAGGAGGATTGGAGACGGCCAATAAATTGAGGCTCGCTCACACGTAACAATTATCTGACTTTGTTTTAAGACGAGATCTCCGCATTATTCATTCTGCAGAGTATCAAGTTTCTTGCTGTTCTGTTAGACTGATACGAGAGCGATCGCTGACCAAAGATCTTTCTTATTGAATGTCTAATATTGTCTATGCTACCTGTTTCCGATCGGAGTCGTGTCTCGGAGCTATCCATACAGTGTGACACTCCACATTATGAGACTTTGGTCTCAGCGTAAGTTGGGAAGTAAATGACAAAAGAGGCTGAATGATTGATCTATTTGTGAAACGTAAATTGTTCTGTTGAAAGCCCTGATTAATGCCATGTTTTGAACATCAGGTTTTTATTGCAATGTATACAAGATGGCATATGAACTATTATCTAACAGTTGCTGGTTTGAGTCTGCTGAGTGGATTCATTATTCGACCATAGGCAAGTTGAATACGCATACGCACTGCAGGTCTCTGTCATGAGACAGAATTTGGCATCGGCGTCATGTGATGATGCTTTGACCCCGTGACCAGCAGCACCCGAGGAACCGTCGATGCCAGCGCAAGTGCCAAAGAGCGATCAATTATGAGTGTCTCTCTATACGTTTCTCGGTGGGATATTAGAACGTTGCTTACTTTAGATGTAGTCTATACTATATATAGAGCGGGATCGGTAGGCCCTATCGGTCTTACACCGGTTTCCGGTTTTACCAAATTCGTTTCCTTTTCGATTTCGGTTTTCTAAATATCGCGATATCCGGGTAGTTTTCTCGGTTTTTATGTGTTCTGTACAAGGCCCAATTTAGGGGGGTGTTTTGGGTGTTTAAACACCCCCCAAAATAAAATAATGGATAATATAAATGGCATTTACTACCAGATACGAGTTCGAGCCCCCGTTAAGAGCACTCTTTGTAGCACTTAGATGATGCATTGCAAGCTCTACAGTGCTTTGAGAGCACAGATTTCAATTCCAAAACATGTAGAATGTTGACGCAGTTGCGTTTGTCAGGCTTGTTCAAGAAAAGATATTACATTATTATTATTATTAAAATCCTGGCTACGGCCTTATTCTGTATAGTATTATTTGTGCAATATAGCCTACACTCTGGAGCTGTAGGCCTACTACACAATGCTACGTTTACTAACCAAATGGCATTTTGTGTTCGACGTCATATCAGTTCTCAAAATGTTTGTCATTCTGTACAGTGAAGTAACTTATCGAATTAATTACCATATTTAATGCTTCAGTATGGACGTCCAATATGAAATTCTTCATCGGGAAGATGTTGCGATATTTGCTAATTGTTTAACGTGTGCTGTGGCTTGAACAATGAGCATCTGTCAAGTAGGCCCTACTCTCTCACCACGTATACAAAATAGCCAATCATGCCAATGACTGGATTTTATGAATACGACCTAGCAACCCGCGCAATGCTTGGAAAATCGACAATAATTTGTTTGTTGATCTAGTTGAAATGGATTGTTATCTTCTGGCCTAAGTGCACAATGCCAAAGGTTCCGTTAGCCTAAGCAGTAGAAACAAGGGTTTCTTCCAAACGGACATTTTGCCGAACTAGCGCGCTGAGGTTCTATTGCAGGTATTATATCAAAGACTGAAATGAAAAGCACAAATGTGTTTTAGAGCAAGTGATTTCTTATTTTATTAGCTTATTACATTGGATTGATGAATTTAAACGATTAAATTAATATTACATTAGCAAACGCACAATGGGACATTGAAAGTGAATAGAAAATAAAACACAGAAGTAATAATAAGGTATAGTAGGCTAATAATAAGGTAATCACAAAGTAAACGCGGCAGCCATAAACAGGCGCCCAGCCCTCGTGTAGGGGTATAGTCATGTTGACGATGTTGAGTGTTAGAGGCAATGGTGGGTTCATGGGTTACCGGTTGATGCTGCAAAGGTGTCGTATAACGGCAGATATTAGACTCCTGTCATGATATTCGCAGCAACTTATGGTGATTGATGTCCAATGCTATGTGCCTGCGGAGAATCACTTGGAAAACGCGGCTGTTCATTGTTGACACGCACAAAAACATGTCAGCAGCCATGCCGTGACGATTGTAGATGCTAGAATCGTCAAAATCGTCCAAAAACGCGTAATTCCTCGCGGAAGGCTCGGCAGGCATCACAGAATCGGACTAGGTTGCAATATGTTCTCGAAAGCATGTGGTGATTGATGCAATCTTTATTGTCTAATTCTGAAGGCCTACGGAGGAGCGCGTGGAAATCGCGGCTGTTCGTTATTTCCAGAAACATGGCGGCGGCCATGAGGTGCCGATTGTAGGTATCAGTGGCGTAGGGGGGGTTTTGGGGTTAAAAGAGCCCCCATTGGCTTAGGGAAAAAATTTTTTTTGCACCCAGCACGATGAAGTTTTAACAATATTCGCAAGTTTTCGGTTGAAAACACAAATTACCGGTATTTTAAATCCCAAACCCCCCCCCATCATAAATTCCTGGCTACGCCACTGGTAGGTATGTATTAAAGATCGTCCCGAACGCGTAATTCCTAGCGGCCGACTAAGTTAGGCATCACAGAATTGGGCTAGGACGCCTCGTTTCTCAGTATAGGTCACATAATTATGTGGTAAAGGCTACACGAACCTTTGTCAGCAGACGGCTTAAAACCAGGAAAACGCTACATTTCCTCTGAACAAAAATTGACGGCGACCGGATTCGCCGCCAGCAACCTTGACCCTGAATTTGAGATATCGTCAGATGCCAAGATCGCTATATAGGCCTAATTATATTTAAATGTAGACTAATAATATTATCATGGTGAACTTATTTCTATACATTTGACTAAATAGGCTATATCAGCATTGTTTATTTTATTGAGTACGACAACTTCAATCATAGCCTAATTCTAAAAAATATTGTAAATATAACTTCATTACTATCAATCAATCAATCAATCAATCAATCAATCAATTTGTTTATTGTCGTGAAGCACATATGACAAATACATGAAGAACATAATAATCAGTCGTAGACAAATGGGAGGCCCAGAAGGGATGAAATCCCGCTATAGGGACACCAATTTTATCTAATTTCATAAACAGGATGTATATTCTTAACTATATGCTTAATTAGTTAATTAAGAGGGTTGACAAGGAAACTGTAGAGAAGCCGAGAAGAAGTTGTAGTGTAGCAGACTAGTTTAGCAGAGTTATCCAACTAGGACTTTAAAGTACAAGGATAGCAAATATTACCAGGTTCTAAATGTTAATTCAGACTGATGACCTAGAGAAACCTCACTTAATCCTCATCAATCAGTCCACTCGTTAAGTCAGAACGCAATGATTTTTGAAGAGATAAAGATTCGGGGCTTGTTGTGTTGTTGGAGGAATGCGACTCCAAACCCGTGGACCATATTACTATAATTTTTATGTCATTAAAGTAGGCCCTAATACAGTTATTCCTATATAAATTTAATTAAATGTTGATTAATTTAATATAATCTAAGAACTTCCATAGTGTCACTGTAATAATGTTAAAACCATCGGATAGGCTATCTCGGATTTGGACTTTGTATCTCGAATTGCAGACCTACTTATATATAGAGTTATGCTACTGTTTGAGTCAAATATGACGCTCAAATTATTGTGGGCTGAACAGATGCGTTTAATTGTATGACAGAAAAGCCCCTTTGGATATAATTTCAAAATATTAAATTTGTTCTGTAAGATGAAAAACACGGTTTTTGTGTGGTTTCTAACAATAGAGGGGGGGTGATCTACTTAGTACGGTAGCGTGGAGGAGGAGGGGTAACCGAAATGCATCTGCTTTTGTATGCTTGATTATTGGGGTCTACTGATAATGTACGTAGCCTACGCATAGGAAACGGGAGGGAGTAAACCTCGATTATACTTTGTCTATATTGGCCTTCCTTCAAATGTCTCACAGTCCAGCTATCAGGCAATTACTATAGGGAGAGAAAGTAGGGCTGATAGAAACGGGCGCCCTCCGTCTGGGCCGAGGGGGCTTCGCCAGATTCGCGGCCCGTCCGGGCGACTCGGAGAGCGAACGGAAACCGAGCGTTGAGTCGTCGTCAGAGTGCGACGTTAGCGACGCGACTGCGCGGACTCCGTTGAACGCGTGATACTTGTATGTCAGTTACCTCTAACTGCTATTAACTATCATCCAGCTATGCAGTGAGTCCGACAGTTTGGCCGCCTCCCCCTTCCTTCACTCTTGCCTAACTGCAGACTGCCGCTGGCCCGAGATTTGTGCTGCTGCTGCTGCTCCGACTTTAAACAGTTTCTGTACATGGATGGCCCCTATAGGCGGTTGTCTTCCATGGCATCCAACACTGAATTTTGTCAAAAACGTTAGAGTAGGCTATCAGAGCTCGATGAGGAGGAACCATCGACGGAAATGTAGGTTTGAGTGTCGTCAGCGTAAAAGATTAGTTGTGTATCAAACCGTTCTGACTCAGTAAAACACTCGGAGAAGTAGTGTGCAAATAGAAAAGAGGTCGGCAACAGAGACGCCACAGGTGCGTGGTACCGGGTTCAACAATCTTTTGCTAGATTTGAATGAATAAATAAACATAATTTATAAATAAATAGGTCTGAATGACTAAATGTGAATGTGAATGTGAACGCGAATAACCCATTCATTATTTTACGAAAGAAGTCGGACGATAGTTCGAATCACTGTTTAGAATTATAGACGATAATTAATGTCATGAAAGTCATTGCATCGATCGTTCAAAGAGTGTCATAGAGAACAGCAGTAAGAAGCAAATAAGCCTCGGTGGTTTTATTTAGCCGTAGCGTAGACCTTCGTGTCATCATTTATTTCGAGAAATGAGTCAAATAATATACGGCCAGCGTCAGTGTTCAGATATTATTTGAAGTTCTTGCCGAATAAAGACCGATGTTGCGAGCAACGTGGACTGAAGAGATAAACTGGAAACTATCAATTGCCTGCCTGACAACTATCGCCGACGGAAGATACGCGGCCGCCGCCGAGACGACGAGACACGCCGTCGGGCAATGCGGGTCGCCGACGCCTTAGCCACCGCCGCCGCCACCACCGCTGCCTCCTCCTCCTCCGCCGCCGTCGTCGTCGTCTATTAGAGGCGACTGAAGGCACTATACGACGACGGCGGACACGGCTCACACCGCTGAGCGACCGACGGAGCGACCGACGGAGGGACGGAGCGACGGAGGGCGGCTGTGCCTGCAACGCGTGTTCTGCGACGGCGACTAAGGCGACTCCGACAGCCGCAAATAACTGGAATGCATTATCCAATATATCGTAGACTTGTGAAGAGCGTTTATCGCATTATTTATTATTTATGCCCAATTTGACGAAAATAATCACCCTTTTGCCGAGTCAATGCAAGCGTCAGAAGGAGAAGGAGGTGGAGTGGGGAGTGGTGGAGTGGCGAGTTGATTATCCGTCTAATATCGACGACGGACTGTGGGAAATGAATAAATGGAATAAATAGATGGAGTTTCGGAGAATGCTTAACGCAGAGTAATGAACCCGTTGTTACACTGGTGCACATCTACCAAGTACAGACGGACGACGGACTGTCTACAGGTGTATACGACCAGTGCAGCAGCTCTTATAGGTACACTCGACCGTATTATGACACGTATTATATTTGATGGGAATTACAATGTCTCATGTAACAGCTTCAGTTCGGCTGAATTAAACTGTTGCCAAATGAACCAACAACATCTGACCGATCGCTCAAATGGTTCAAAAACCAACTGATCAAAAGACTATTTTGTTCTTTTTACAATTCGAAACTATAGACGAATGCGCGTCTCTGTAGAAATTGGCGTCGAATGAGCCATGACACGTTAAAATCGATTAAGGGAGATTTTTGATGAAAAGGATGAAGTAGGTGAAGAAGTAAACATGTACACGTTCAGTGTAGATTGGAGGACTAAGACTACCACGAGTATCTATCGAGTATCTGTTCCGCTTATAAGCTTATAATCTGCCCGAAACTTCTACCTTTGCTATAATAAGACATACATGTAGCAATTCATTCTAGGACGCACAACCAACACATTAGGCCTATCGGATGAACGATAAATTAATTTCAAAATATGCGCTGATTATTTCAATTCCTATGCCGAGCCTATAAATATTATGCTTCGCTTGTACAGTCGATCGGTTGACTACACTAATTAGGAAAAGTCGAAGTGTTCAATAGTTTTGGTGGTCCAGTGGACCTTTCCACCACTTCTCGAAGTGCTTGTTTCACATCAGAAGGACCTGACAGCTTCACCCTACCCTGGATTCAGCATCGCTGAAAACCCTGATGCACAACCTAATTCTGACGAGAGTGGATTATCATTACTTCACCTATATATACTCCATGGTCTCCCTGAATGCACACTGCTACAGTGCTACCTCTAACTAGAGTAATGCACCAGGCCAAGACCACATCACGCCTGTTCTTCATTCTCTACACTGGCTTTCTGTATGTGTATGTAAATGCATTCGCTACAAGCTGGCACTCCTCGGAACCCCGTCAAAAGAGCGCCCGACAAAAGAGCGCCGACAAAAGCGCGCCAACATAAGAGCGCCGATACATGAAATGCATTGAGAAAGATTCTGCTTAAGGTAATTTATAATGATAATAAATAGCCTACCTCTAGTGATGTCTGTCGATCCAATGAATAGGCCTACCTCAAATACGCGTTTTAAATCATTCACATAATTTACCAACCTAAAGTACGTTTTCGTAGTCACAGAAGTTAGATTGATGAAACTAATTCTTTGCTAAAATAAAAGTTTTTTGTGGTATTCATTGGATCGACAGACATTTCATATAAGAAATTCAATTATTGTCGTTCGCTCTACTAATATTATATCGGCGCTCTTATGTCGGCGCTGTTTTGTCGGGCGCTGTTTTGTCAGGCGCTCTTTTGACGGGCGCTCTTTTGTCAGGCGCTCTTTTGACGGGCGCTCTTTTGTCAGGCGCTCTTTTGACGGGCGCTGTTTTGTCAGGCGCTCTTTTGTCAGGCGCTCTTTTGACGGGCGCTCTTTTGTCAGGCGCTCTTTTGACGGGCGCTCTTTTGTCAGGCGCTCTTTTGACGGGCGCTGTTTTGTCAGGCGCTGTTTTGACGGGCGCTCTTTTGTCAGGCGCTCTTTTGACGGGCGCTGTTTTGTCAGGCGCTCTTTTGACGGGCGCTCTTTTGATGGGTGTACGAAGTATCCTACTTATCTTCCATTGGTTTATAATGTAGCGGTGTTAAAGGTCTTCTATCCGATAGCTTCTGCCGAAAAGCATGTTGTTTCTGGTACACTTTTCTGGTCTTTGACCGGTGTTCATTCACAGTTGCCAATCCCTTTATCTCGAGCGCTCTATACCTCCTGTTTGCAGCTCGCCTACCGAGACTGCGTTTCGCTCTACATTGAAAAAAACTTACCTCTTCTAGTCTTATACGCGGTTCTTGATGTTTGCCCAGCTTCAATGTAGGCCTACACTTCTGAAGTTAGTATGGAAGGCATTGTCACATTACAGTTGTATTGCAATCTGTTTTATTTGCATGTACCGTGCTCGTGATTCTCATCAAAACAGTAGTGTTTTGATTTAGGTCAGTTTCTCACACTTCCTACATAACTTTGGATTGTTTCTGTACTTTCTTTAGTAGTATACCGTCGTGTTGAATAAACGCAGGCATAAACTATATATATAGGCCTATATTATATACATATATTATATATAGGCCTATAACACAAGTTAGCGGTTTGTCAATATATTTTCTTTACACTTTCGCGACATATAATATATATAATATTATATATATATATATAATATTGGGAAAACTTTATTTATGCTCTCGTTGTCTTGTATTAGTGATATAGCCTATACCATTGAAATTGGGTGCAAGTGATAAAAAACCGTCTTTAAAAATGTCACCACTCCCTTACTACGCCATTGACAATATAAGTGTAGGTTTAGGTCATCGCAGGCCTCGGTGACAAACATATAACTTAAGAAATGATGGAACATTATCTTACGTGTCAAATATAAAGTCAATCAGTAAATGGGTTTCGAATGCATTGAAAGTTCATTTGCCTTTCTATGCTTCGGCCTATGTCTCTAATTTAAGAATAAGTTTATGAACGATAGATAACATTTTAAAGAAAAATGTTTTGCTCCAGTGTAAATTTTATTCTAATTTTAAACCATGGCCACCATCTTTCAATCGTTTAACCTTTTGTAAATCTGTCCAAAAATGTGGAAGCCATTGCGGTTTCTGTTTTATGTCGTAAAACATAGAAAACTCTCTGGATCTGGAAAGGAACATCAATTGATAAACGAAGCGTCATCGAACTGTACTAAGAATCGGTTAATACAATACGGCTGCAGGCGAGCTCTAGCAGCTTATAACAAGTAACTAGAAACGACACAAACTGTATAATGCTATCGGTGTTGGTGCTGCTCCAGAGGGAAACAGGTCGCTTAAATAAAATTCTTGGGCGGATCAGTATAATTCAATTCAAAGTCGTTTGCGGTTTGTATCTGGCCTAATGGAGTTCTAGGTAGTGCTAGATTTGTGGAACTTTCCTAAATTCCTATGCTTAGGTTTCGTCGTCTCTAACGTTCAACGGTGTCGCCTGTGATATTGAGTTGCACCTGCGCAATCTCGATATGAACCAGATCGATGAGAGGCTAAAGAACCGAACATAGCGCTGTATAATATGCATTTGAAAGCAGAGGATTGTCAACTGATTGGAATTCAGACAAATCTGTGACCAGATATAATTACAGACTTTGAGGATCCGATGTAAATTCGATGGCAGAATAGAAACTGAACTGTCGTCTAATATGTCTCCTGGAAGAACTTAATGCGATATAGGCAACATATACATCTCATTCATCAACACAAATGCATGATTATGCGCTGAACTAATATAATAAACTCGCATCCTGTTCCGATAAAACTGTCGCCATAATTTATTTATCACAGCGACGAAATCTCGAAGAAAGAGACTGTAATATAGGAGACGTGTTTGGTTTCAGATAGAGAGCATATAATTATTATTATACCTATAGACTCTATACAGCGTTGAGTACGACTGTTATGCTCTTGCAAGAGAGATACAAGCAAACGTACAAAGGTTGAGTCTAACAGAGGATGAGAGACAAAAGCGTATATTGTCATTTACAGAAACAATGGAAACGAAGTAGATAGATAGACATGCACCAGATTGTCCTATTTACGGCATTATAAAGACAAAGAAACAGAGACACCGACAAAGGCTGTGAACATAGAAATGATCGATATTAAGTTCTTCCGAGAGTTCAGTACGTCCGATGGATATAATGAAGAAGAAGAACGATTGTCAATGCGTGTAGCGTGTCTGTGTCTTCAAAAAGAACGTAAAAGAATAAGCAGAGAGTTTGATTTATGACAGATGATTGATCTTCATTTTCTCCGGCATTTTGAATACCATTAAATCATTTCTACAGAGTGAAAATGAAAGAACTGAGAAACTTGGACGGAGGAAAGCAAAAGAAAAGCAAACAACAATCTCGGTGACATACATGTACCTATTGATGCCGATCATATTGTGCACATTAATTGGGTATCTAAGGGAAACCGCAGCTATTCATATACGAAGGAACTATAAGAAAGGAAATTAAAGGACAATTATACGCCTCTCGTATATGAAATACGAAACTCATATGAAGCAGACTCTCCAGTCAATTGCTGGCGTGTTGTGAGACAAGAAAGCGCTTCTGAGTAGCTTCTTGAAGGGGCGCTATATAAATGCTCTGAATGAATGAATGAATGAATGAATGAATGAATGAATGAATGAATGAATGAATGAATGAATGAATGAATGAATGAATGAATGAATGAATGAATGAATGAAAAGAAAGAGTATGCACTTGCTCCCTGTTAACGGAAACTGAGGAAAGCCTAAAAGCCATGGATACATTGGTTACGATATTAGGATATCTTAAACATTTGGAGTGCTATATAGGAGCGTCAGAGGGCCCGCAGACTTTTAAAAAATCGGACGCACACCCCTCTCGTCCCCTCCCATTCCCACCCGTCCCCTGTCCGCCGCTTGTAGTCATACACTCAACATGACTCAGAGTGACTCGAAAGTAAAGTATAATAAATGTATAATTTCATGATATCATATGATATTCTAATACTGTATGTTTAACCCATTCAGTAATCAGCTGTCAATGTCAAAAGCAGCATCAATACGACGATGCCCCGTGACATCAAAATCCTTTATAACTTTAGACACGTCAGAACAGAATTAATGTCCACGTGAAGGTGCAATAACGCTAGAGCTGTTTTGATCCCTGCAGCGTTCAATGCATTTCAGACGCCTGAGCGCCAGAGGAGAAGCTGCAGCGTAGTTCAGCCGAGGCAGATGTCATGCACGTACAGATTTGAAATTAAGAAACGCAATGAAATGGCTGCCATCGTCCGTTTTACAGCGCAATTCTATGTACTCACAGGATTAGCCTATACATAGTATACAGTCTATACTCTTTTAATAATGGACTCAAGAGCGGCTGTCTGTTTCTTTACTTGGTCATTGTACGCTTGAGATAAATGCTGTTTCACGGACAGGGATTAGTATTAGTTTCAGTTTAACGACACTGTGTGATAACAAAGATCATTAGCGTTACATGTAAACGATACATGTAAGAAAATAGGAGGTTTGCTTTCGCTTACGCTTATGAAAGCACGTGCTATTTCTGCTGAGCTAACACGTTTTCATGGAAGATTTTATGTGCATGTCGGGCTGTACACGTGTTGCTCCAGTGATCCACTCTGAATGCGGTTCACGTACAAAAGCGCAGGACATAGGCCTATCTGCAAAATAAAATACTGAACAGACAGCACAGAAAACACCGTCCGCTTTAACACTGTATAAGTCATGAACGGATGATACATTCATTCATTCTGGAGATTTATATAGCGCCCCTTCAAGAAATCTACTCAGATTGGAATTAAGCATAGAACTGGGCAGGCGGCGCTGTTTATTACCGATCGTCCACATGGAACCAACGCTCCAGTTCTTAGACGGATGAAACCTTTCAACAAGTAGGGCCTACTCATTTCTTTCCTCAATCGGACAACGTTTGTGCAAAGTTACTTCGCGATGTCGAAAAACACTGCCGGGTTTTAGCGCCTGTCGTCGCTGCTGTGATTTGTCAGATAATTCAGATTGACTGGATGGCTGCCTGGATGTATTTTGTCATCTAATAACGAAAGCGTTGCTTCAGTTGGGCTATGCCGCTGCGTGCGCTGATATTAATTTTGCTGTCTGTTCATTACCGGCTTCTTGCGCTTCCAACAAAGATGGCGATGTCACTGAATACTCCGCAGTTCAAATTTTGTGAAAGAACGCTGTGATGCAAAGCTTCTCTTTAGGTGGAGACAGACTGTTCGCAAATATCGTGTTCTTAGCTGTCAGTCATTATCGGCAGTGTAACAAACAACACTGCAACTATAAATACCTTACTAGTTTAATTGCTAGTTGCTCGTAAACAAATATGGCAGCTTGCCCGCTTTGTTACCATAGATATAAGTAAGAAAATTGAAATAGTTAGCATAGAAACAGTAGTGAGTAGTGACAAGCGTAAAAAATTTCAATTTAGATATCATCTAATGCTTTACCATATTGTATTGCAGTGCATGTTTTAACGGATTTGGACTACTGGGACAAAGTCTGCTCCACTACTTTCAATGTTATTGGAAACTGACATTGAACGTAGAGTATTACCTGAAAAATCACTAAAACTACTGGGACAAATCCTAAAACTACTGGGGCATTACAGTTCAAATATGCACTGTTGTAGGCCTATTGCCGTTTAACAAAATGTCGATGCGAATGAGATGCTTTGGAAGTTGGTGGACGCGCGTGCGTCTAGTGCGACCTCCTGCAGACGGGGACCGTGAGGAGCGTTTAGAGAATCCAGAGAACCACATAATGGTATCTCGATAGGTGTGTCGAAGCGAATATTCTCATTGACTTATTTGACCCCCAATGTCTCCGAATTAGATGCTGCGCCCTCTGTGTGCAAGACGCACGTCCTAAAACCCCAGCGATCTTTCATTTAACCTCTGACAATCATTCGAAATTAAATTCCATTCAATATGTCTTCAAACTCCTTCTAGAGAACTTTCACGCATGAACTGCACGGGAGGAGGCGCACGTTGATTAAGACCACCATGTTCAGACTCTGCATGGTCGACGCTAGGACATATCATCACTTGAACACCTTCAAGCAGTTAACGTATGGACGCATGTATGCGTACGTATA
This sequence comes from Aporrectodea caliginosa, assembly GCA_020284085.1. NCBI lineage: Eukaryota > Metazoa > Annelida > Clitellata > Crassiclitellata > Lumbricidae > Aporrectodea > Aporrectodea caliginosa. Next base: position 1,492,936 of record JACEVL010005070.1, read on the forward strand.
CAAGTCATGTGAGTATGTATTTATGTATTTATATATGTATGAACCAAGATAGATAGATTTGTTGTCAGGCACTTCGAGAACCTAGTAATAGACGGGTATACCACTGAATCGTGTGAACTGTCGAGAGCAGAAAGACGGACACAAACGATTAAAATAATATGTGACGTCCGTCGGCTGAGGATAAGTTGTCGATTAGCAGATGCGGGAACATGAAACGTCACACGGGCGTCGCTTTTGAGGACCATTTAAAAGCTCTCTTAATTATGTTAAGTGTATTGATGTACATGTATATGCATATACGACCATGCATGTGTCTTGATATGTGCATACGCATATGCCAACGTCTTAAAATATGCATACCTCCATTCACTGTGTCGTGGTATATGCATACATAGATACATAACATTGATTTGTCCTGATATGTACATAAATACAAACCACGTGTCTTGATAAATGCATACGCCCATGACATCTGTCTTAGTATACGTCGTTGCCAAGTGTCTTGAAATCTGCTAACGTGTAGGCCTACTATACAATATACATGTCTTGTCTTGCCAAGCATATGCCAAGCATTTTGATATATGTATACGTCCATTTATTGTGTCTTGATATATGCATATATTTACAAAAACTGTGTGTATTTATATGCACATATCAAGACATATATACAGAACATTTGTCTTGATTTGTGCATAAGTATACATACAACGTGTCTTGATAAATGCATACGTTAATGCCATATGTTTTAATATATATGCATGCGTACATATCATAACTATGTCTTGATATACTGTATGTATAAGTTCATGACATATTTCTTCATATGTACATATAGGTACATGCGACGTACCTATGATATATGCATACGTCCATGGTTTCAATTTGGTTGAAAGGAATAAGTTACACTACATGTATCTTGATATATGCATACTCAAATGTCATGGTGGTCATGCATATTGCATAGCGCATCTATACTTGTTCAACGTGTAATTCTGCCAGCAGAAGAATTCGCGCAAAGCATCACCGAAGACCTGATAAACGTTCAGACCAGGCTATTGTCTGTAACTCATAAAATATTTGGAAGTTCAAATCAAGGCAGATGAAAGTTTTCAGAAGAAAATTTCAAGTGATGCACTCAAAAACTGTTGTCGGCAGATACGTCCTCCGGATCTCCCTTAACGGCGCTACATAATCGAAACATTTCGCGCCCATCAACCTATTGTGATTCACATCGTGTAGTTCGATCACTAGGCCTACCTCTCCAAAAACTCCACAAATTCAATTCTTTATATCCTCCTAAGTTTAACTTGATGGACGCCTTTAGTTGTGTCTCTCATTTACCTAAATTACCTCTGCATTTTGCACGCGTCAGAGTCCGCACTTCTCTTACTTATTAACCTTAATTGACGACAAATCTATCTGTCTTCATACATACAACCATACATTTGTGACTCTTTGCTGGAAATTACAGCGAGCATAATGGCCCACACTTTTCATCCACTGCTTCCAGTGAACGATGCGGAGCCGTATAACGTCGTCTTCTAAGCTGTACAACGGGAACCAGAATAATTCGTAATTTAAAGGGTGCACCACTTCAAGCAAGGCGACCAATAGGCCATATATATATATATATATATATATATATATATATATATATATATATAATTTATATATATAACCATAACCACGCTTTTATTGAAACCAGTTAAACAAAAGGTTTGACAAGAGAGAAGATAAACAATGATGATGTTGGTTCAAAGGGGAGTCCTAAAAGGGCCTAAGCCCCGCTGACAAGGGTCACCCTAAGGGTCACCCTATATATATATGTATGTATATATACACATTAGCATGAATTTGTCTTAGTTACTGCATTCATTATACCCAAAACACTCGCTCCACCCAGACATGTAAAAAATGATTCTAAGTGCGCATCGTCCTACATGTCCAGTCGACACATGAGTTGAGGGGAGGATGTATAAGGTAGCTGAGTGTAGTTTTCTTCAAGCATCGAGTGTCATTCAGTGACCGCCTGTGGTGTGGACCGTTGCGAGGGACATTCCTCTGGCCTGTGATGCGATGGTAAATGACAAAGACAGAGTCGTTCCGATCTAGTCAATGGTTCTGAAATTGCGAGCCAGAGACAAATTGCAAAATACATCACCATTACCAGAGGTAGATTTAATATGCTGTGAAACGTAGACATTCTTTAGAAAAAAACTTCTTATCCTGTTGTGCCGATGCCCGATCTCTTTACATGATAAACTCTGGGACTTATGAGCTCTCCTTCCTCTCCCCAACAAGGGAGATGGACGGGATAAAGTTCTGGGCGTTGCCTTTGTACATGTAGGCTATATCGATATACAATGTTGACGAGTTTTAGCACTATAGCCCCACCGAACTCGGTTGAAAGGAATGAGTTACATAACATTGAGTAATCTTTTTCGAAATAAACATCAGACATAAAATGATATTTTGATAATTATATAAAGCGAAACAAAACATTCAGTCGCAATATCAGAATCTACCGGGTGGGCCATTAAAAATGAGAACATCACGTTAAATCGTGTTTAACACAATATCAAATTGTGTTTTCAGTCAATCTTAAACACGTAAATTATTCTATTATGTACTGACTTACCAAATCAAGCCAGTTCGACGTATTGTGAAGTAAGATGTACAACTTAAAGCGAACAATCGTTTGATGGGGCAGGTGATAACGAAGACTGTAGATTAAAACGTCTGCAACAAAGTCAGCAGCTATTTGAAATGTTTCCTAACGAGAGAAGAGCACGAAGCATTTGGTTCACAGATGAAAAGACATTTAAAGTTGCCACACCAGTTAATTGTCAAAGTGATCATGTTTATTCCGATGTAAGAAAGAAAAGCAAGTTCCAGCAACAAGACTCGTATGCGAGCGTGGACATGTAAGTCGCAGCATCATGGTAAATGTCGGCAGTTGAAGACTCCAAGATCTTTGGTTTCGGTCGGTGTCTCGGATGGGAAAAACCAATGTAGTGTCTGTTGGACCTGGAGTCAAAGTAAACAGTAAATACTATTGTGATCACCTTCTGAGCAAGATGTAATCGTCACAACTGGACGTTGCAGCAGGGCGGAGATCCTTTACACACAGAATGAAGCGCTGAACTTCCATCATCAGGAGAACCTTCATCGAATCAGACATGTAGGCTCCAAATAGCGCCATCCTAAACCTGGTAGACTATGCTGTTTGTGGTGCCCTTAAACAAAAATCTACCTTTGTCGTAAATTTAAAACAAGAGAACAGCTGACGTTGGCCATTGTTGAGAAGTAGCGAAAAATGTCCCAGAGATTTATAGACAGGAACATCACTACAGCGATCGCATGGCACAGACGTTCAGAGAAATTGTTGAAAACCGAGGCAGACACATAGAATGTAACATTTAGCAACAAACTACTTGCATTTTGAACAGAAAAAAAGATATAAATAAATAAATAATTCAGGTTGAACGTGATGTTCTCATTTTTAATGGCCCACCCTGTATATAACTACCTAAAAGTGGCATCGGTAAACTAGTATGATTATTTTTTATCTTATCTGACTCTTGTAGAGGGCCATCTCGAAAGAGTATTATTTAGTAATTGAGTGTGATCTCCGATATGAATTCATATTTTGAGTGTCTTTTATGTAGATTGCGAATCTTTAGCCTATACTGAGTCGCTAGCAAGTGATTCTTCTACGTGTAGTACAAATCGATCGTAGACTTCTATAGGTTCTCTTGCAGATACGGAACTAGATAAAAATTCGTTTTGGCTGCTCAGTAGGGTGTTTTTAAGGTACATGTGATATTTTCAACTCGAAGATATTTTGCCGGCCTGGTCGAATTATCATGCCAATTCATGTATTAACCCCATATCCGAAATTATATCTTGATAGCTGAACATTTGGGACTGGCGCAAGGCAACCGAAATTGGACACAGGTGGCATAGAGGCATCCACAATTTCAATGCATGCTATCCAGCAGCAGGAATGCCTCTCACATTCTATAATTTCTATCTGCTCTCGCTGCATCCAATTTATGTGCAGCGCCAGCTGGTGAGCTGATCATAAGTCCTTCAGCGATCCATCAAGCAAGGAAAGATAACCGTGCAGCCCTAGCAGCAGAGATTCGTGAATCTTTCGATCCAAATGTTCCTCTTACTATTCACTGGGACGGCAAGATCATGCCAGATCTTACAGGGACAGAACGAGGGTTTGTTGATCGCCTTCCAATAATGGTATCTGGCAAGGATGTGACCAAGCTATTGGCCATCCCCAAACTCAAATCCGGGACAGCTGCAGTCATGTCAGATTCATGTTTGGCTGAGATAAGAAGTTGGGGATTGGAAGACAGAATCGTGGCCATGTGTTTCGACACAACGGCGAGTAACACGGGTTGCAAGGGCGGCGTGTGCATCAAGCTGGAAGCGGAATTAGGAAAGGACCTCTTGAACCTTGTCTGTCGACATCATGTGTCTGAAATTGTTCTAGAAAAGGTGTTTTCACTGCATGATTCTGCAAGGTCTCCAAAATTGGAACTATTCAGTCACTTCCGTGACTTCTGGGCGCAAATCGATCAGGCCAAGTATCGCACAGCATTGGATGATAAAGATGCAGCACAGCGTGTCACAGAAATTCGAGACGATGTGATCACCTTCGCATTGCAGCAACTGAGTACCGAAAACCACAGAGACGACTATAAAGAGCTACTAGAACTAACAATCATTTTTCTAGGAGGAATTCCACCGAAAGAAATAAAGTTCAGGTACCCAGAGGCATTTCACCGCGCGCGTTGGATGTCACGTGCGATCTATGCGATCAAGATGTGGTTTTCAGGGATCAGTTTCCCATTCAACAACGCCTGAGCTCAGAGAGAGCATCTCGACAATCCTACTCTCAAAAGGTGTGGAATCATTTACTTCGAGTGTCCCATTTTGTGACAACAACTTACGTGAAGTACTGGTTCACCTGTACGTCACCCGCTGAAGCCCCAAGGAACGATCTTCAATCCAAACGTACCCTGACAAGGAAGTCTCACAGGTATATAGCCCTAACAGCTTTTTCCCGACACCTTTGGTATCTGTCGGAGACAGATACCAAAGGTGACTCCGCATCTCACCGAGGTAGTTTCGTCCTGCGCCTCGTCAATGTATGCTCTTCGCGTCCTGAGATCACATGGTCTCCCACCATCTTCCATTCAACAGGTCGCAAGAATGACAACAGTTGCAACGTTGATGTATGCATCGCCGGCCTGGTGGGGATATACCCAGGCCTCTGACCGTGCTAGGATGGAACAACTGGTGAATAAGCTTAAGCGATACGGGTTTCTCCCCACCAGTGCTCCAACAGTGTCCAGCAAATGGCAGCCAAGGCCGATGATTCTCTCTTCAGGGCCGTCATTACAAATGAAAGCCATGTTCTTAGAAGCTTTCTACCAGAGTCCCGGAGTCACAGCTATAATCTACGAACTCGAGTCCACGGGTACAAACTGCCTCCAAAGGATGATAGGAATTTTATTCCCAGAATGCTGTATAAGAACATATACTGACAGTATTGTGAAGCCCACAATATTAGGCCACGCTGGCTAGCCGCCTCAGAATATGCCGCATAATGCACTATTGCTTGTTGAAGTTGCGGCTGTGCCAACTTGATTTTTTCTTGAAATAAACGAATATGTGATGATGATGATGACCCTGGTAGGCCTTAGCTCTTTTTGACGATTCAGTCACCTTCGACGAAAAACAGCGCATGGTCTACAGCATGCGAAACAATCAGGGATCCGATGAACCTCCAAACAGACTTCCTCCAATACATAATCCACCTACAAAAGCACTTAACGATTATTTCACCACTTCTACCACCAAAATATTCCAGATCCTCGGATTGGATGACTCTTTTCTTGATCGAGACCCGCAACAATGGGAGTCAGAACAATCATACAGTGAGCAAAAATATCATATCCGCCCTAAAAGTGCCGAACGATTTGGCGGAGAAAGAGAGTGGCTCTCATGCAGTCCTTCAATGAAGCCCTAGTCCGAAATGAGGAAGAAAAACAGTTTGTTCTGCAAAATTAATGGTGGAGTACCATCGAAACAAATTCCCAAAAGCACTAAAGGGAATAAAGAAATGACAAATAACTGACAGTTCTTCTTTTGCGTTTGCCTTATATTTTATGTTTAAGTGTTAAAAGTCGTTTGGATCTTTGAAAATGACAATGTAAGCTTATTACATTGTTTTCTAAGTGATAAATCTTCCGAGGCTTTGCGCCAATTCTAAATCTATTCCGATTTTTGTCTAATTTGGCAAATGACAATTTTCTTCAAGGTGGAACACAAAAACAACAAGGCCGATATTAATTTTGAAACTTCAATTTTTAAACACACCCAACTGCTCAGTGCTTATTCGATCGCCGCACGTATACATATTAGTTCGATAGTTGGTAACTCCGATATTCTACTCGTTCGTAAAAAAACTAAAAACCCAATGGCAAGTTTCTCCACAACGCAGAGAAAGCTTGCACTGTTCAGACTATCCAGCAGAACTCGTTCAATATCGCCGTTAATCTTACTCCTCGCTGCCAAACTCACTCTTTAAACTCTGTGATCGAGTTAACTCCGACGCCTAAATAAGAGGATTTATTCGAAACTATCGAAGTTTCTGTCGTCTCAAAACTTCTTATTACTCTGAGAGTCTCTTGTAGACTGTTCAGATGATGTTCAATGATCTCGTTCGAAGAGATTCATTTTGTAACCAGCCCATATATTTCCGATAGCATAATTAATCAGTTAGACTATAGGCTACCTGCCGTTTAGTCTCCTGTTTAAACGTCTGTATTTCATGATACAATGCCACTATGTCATTAGACTTTACGCCGCTGATTGACATAATAAATTCCTAGATTAAGTCAGACAAAGGCATTTACTATTATATAACCATAGAGTCGCTACATTATTATGTAGGCCTATTATGTATGCAAATAAAAGTTGTTTCATATTCATTGTTTAGATGTTGTCATTTTCAAACTTTAAATTGTTTAAATTGGTAGCTTTTGCTACCGTGATTCATGAATAAGGATTGCTTTTGGAATAAAGTTTTATATAATATGTAAAACTTTATTCAAAAAGTGTGTATATATAATATATATCATATATAGCCGCTGCATACAATTAGCTTCCGATGAAAAACATAGTCGCTAGATGGTAGAGCGTGTCTCTGTTTTCGTCAACCCGTTCACCAACCGAGTAGCATTGTGTTAAAGGCTGTGCTGTCATCTGGCGAGTATCTTAGAAGTTATTTTAGTCATTCATTCATTCCGAGAATTTACATAGCGCCTCTTCAGGAAACCTACTAGTCGGCTTCGCCTCTGTGAACTCTCTTAATTCACATCGTGAAATAACTCGTTCCCCGAAATGGCATAAAACAGGAAATCTCCAAGTTTTAATTTCTGTGAATGCTCTGTGGCCCTGAACAGTTGATGGTTTTATAGGTACGTCTCTTGCTGAGATAATGTGATCTTCTGGCCTTTGAGTTTTCAAAAAGTTAAAAACATACTTCGATCTCATCTATCTTTACAGACATCCGATAATTACTAGAATGTTATGAGAACATGGGTCGTAACTTTGTATTGTGACTGTCCGGTCAATATCACTTTTAAAAGTAGTCACGACAGGTCACCACCACTTTTGGCTGTTTGTTGAAATATTTGAGACATGACAGTGTTATCATGGCTTGAAGCAAGTTTAAGCAACGCGACTGTTGTTTGGTTCTTTCGTGGTCTCAGTTTCGGCAACATAATTATATTAACAGTTAATTGTGAAACAGATTACAAACATGTACTTTGTTGTTTGCGAGTTACCTTAAAGTGGCAGACAAACCATGACAGATTCGTATATAGGGAATAGGAAGGTAGGGAGGAGGAAGAGGAGAAGAAGAAGGGAAAAGGAGAGGAGGAGGGAGCGGGAAGAGGAGGGATTGGTTGCCACCACTTGTGGATCAAAGTTACGCCCTTTGCTTTATATATAGGTGCTGTGAGAATTGGTAGCAAAGCAATCGATTTCTGAAGATAGGCCTACTTTTCTTTTACGAAACGAAAGCAATAATTTCAGGTGTAGGCCTATATTCAATAGTTACTTTGTCTTCAAAACGAAATCTCCAAGTCTTTTGTTTATAAGCAGTCGAGACCAGTGAGTATAGTAGGGTTATAGACCAATAATTAATGTAACTCGTTGATTATTATTTTCAGCAAGTATTCATTCCATATTATTCAAGAGTCTCTATATTGAAAAGGTTCTTTGAACTTTTGGAACTGAGGAAATGTGACACCGATCAAAGGTTTTAGAAACAAGCAATACGTCGTCACATATTGTCCGGTTTGATTTGTTTTGCTTATTGTTCGTCTTCCGCATAAGGTTTAGTGGCAATCTTCCAGCTCCTGAGACTTCTTCTTCCCTCCCACCCTTGCTTCTCCGCTCTGGCGATCGGTGCACCCTTAACACGAAAACAAATGACACAACACAAGATCTACGACTTGGTTTACGGGTTTGCTACGCCGCGCCAGGAACCCAAAAACTCCAGGAACTTACGGGGTTTTTACACCACGCCAGAGGCCCAATGGGGTCCTATACGACTAACAAAGAAAATCTACTTCTTACGAGTTCTTCTTGCGACAAAAGCGCAGAATCTATTTCTTGGCGTACGGTGTTTTACGCCACACCAGAGGCCATCTGACTACGACTTACCATACAAACACAAACACTTAAGAGGGACAGAGAAGAGATAGAGGTAGGCAGAGAGAGGCACCGTTGCTGCAGATACGGCGAATTCGCAATTCATCAACGTCGAATTGTCGCGCATCTGCAGTAAGAAAGTTAAACAAGTCCGTATAATTGTATTCAAACATATCAAGGCAAAGTCTTAGCAAACTAAACCTACGCTTTGGGTGCGCAGTACCCTGATGAATACAGTGTATGTTAAGCTGTCATTGGATACGACGGGGTTCAAATCTCGCCTGTAGGGCAGCCCGTATTAAACAATCTGTTGGAAGATCAGGCGGTGAAGGAGAGGGCTGTAAGCGACCCGTTCTCATTTTATATGTCGAGACTCAGCAAATGAAGTGGCTAACACTTCATACCTACAGTATGTCTGTCTCTTAAGGAACTGCTCGCCTGGTCTTCCAGGGCTGTTACAGTAGTGCTAGTTAAATGTCGGAGAATACACGGACTATCGGCTAAAGTTCCGGCGCTAAAGTTCCGGTGGATATTGAATGCTTCTGCAACGCGCTTTTGCTTAGAATGAAACGACCGTCGTCTGATATGTCTAATATCTTATATGACAATGACATCAGAAAATACAGCTTCCGTTGTTTAGATTAGATCTTTTCATTCATCGATCTATCCAGGTGTAGGTCTGTAAATATACTGCTCGATGTGTGTCATCAAATTAAACAATTCTTGCCTATTTTTCTGTTAGAGAACTTCTTAATATTTGATTAAATTTGTGTCGATGTCATTCAGTACGTCGTGTCGAATTGTTTTCAACAAGAACAGTTCTTAGCCTACGTCAAACTTTACATTACTACTGTTTTCTAATAGATATTTTGATTTCTGTTCGAAATGAAAATTGTGTGTTGATCAATCAACTATAGACATAGGCTTTTGGTCGATCTGCGTCTGATCCGTTCCAAGTCAATTTTCCAAATGAAACTCCACTAAGGTACGAAACAATCGGTCAAAAGATGACGTATTTGGAGTACAATAATCACAAGATTATGTCTTTATTCAAATACGTCATCATATTGTCGTTAATTCGCAAAGTAAGTAAGTTCATGACACTCATACTGCTCGATGTACCTTCTTTATTTTTCCAATGTGAATTTTCTGGTAAATTAGTAACGCAAACGCAAGCCTTCAACGATCACAAAATAGCCTATCTGAATGGTGGCTGATTCACTCTCATCTGAAGCTGCTCTACCTATAGTAACTGATCCATCCGCTCCGACCGATACCTTCCAATTTCTGTCATCCTAAATATAACTCACTGTATCAGCTCCTCCGGCTAGTTCTCTCTTTATGTATATTCGTATATTTCAGAAAACAACAGGCAGAACGCTGTAGGTTAACAATAACAGTTGACAGTATGGGTATGGATGGGTTAATTAGTACATGTTTTTATATAACATTCTAGGAATAAAGTTGGTCTTCTCTTCTTAGTCTTCTGGTAGCCGAAGTTTGTTCTTCACTTCATTTCCTAGAATTAATCCTTTAACTTGACGTAGGCTACTTTTAGAAGTGGTGATGACAGTAGCCTAACCACATCTGTGTGATGTAACAAATGCTACCACAGTGTCGCGGATGCTCTATGCGGCCCCGGCGTGGTGGGGCTTTGTGGGGGTAGAGGGACGCACTCGTCTTCAGGCAACTATACGGCGGCTGGTCCGGTCTTGTTATCTCGGAATCCTACCAAAGTTTCGAGCAACTTTGCCGAAAAGCAGACTCTAACCTCTTTTCTACCATTATCAGCAACCCTGCACATGTATTAAATCAACTACTGCCTCCCGTGAAATCTGTTTCATACTAGATATACCCCAGAACCCACAATATAATACCTAAGGCAAACTCTCTATCTCGTAAAACATTTGTCAATCGGATGCTTTATAATTTTTTTATATTTGATGATCTTTTACACCAAAATGCGGTTACGTTGGTTTTTCAATAAAGGATATACTTCGTTACTTATTCGCTTACTTACCACTTTTGACCTTGCGCTAAGTTCTTTGCGACATGACAGCGTTAATTTAGTTCTCTCTCTCTCAACCGTCCTCGATACGAGGGTTGGTCGCATTGTAGACGATTCTTCTCCATCCTCTCCTGTCCTCGGTTTCTCGCAGCAACCTTTCCGTTGATAATTCCAACCATTCGCCCACATTGTCCATCCATCCTTCCGTTTCCCTCTTGCTCTTGCTCCCGGTACCGTTCCTTGCATAATTTCTTTCTCTAGGCATTCACCTTGTTTCCTCATTATATGCCCAAAGTAAGACATCTTTCTTCTTTTTATTGATTCCAGTAAATTCCTTTCACTCCCGCCGTCTCTACCACCCATTCATTTTTTTTCTCTATCGATGATATACCCAGTATTTTTCGTATGCCTCAAATGCTTTTATCTCATCCGCTCAGACCTGGACACCTTTTCCACAGTTTCATCAGATCTACTCCTAAAGTCCTCTTGCAGTTCTTATTCTTAACCCTGCTGCAATCCAGCTCCTCTGTTCTGAGTGATCCTCTCACTTGGTCTATCATACTGTCTTTGTACTTGATGGCATTGATTCCCATTTAGTGCCATACAGTTTGTTTTACCTATGTTGATCTCTAAGCCCTTTTTTTTCACTTCCCTGTCCAATCGAGAGATGTAGTTCCTTCTGTGCTTGCCATTAACACTATGTCATCTTTCGTAGATTTGTTATCCTTCTTCCTCCAACTTTTGTATCCTCTCAGTGCCTCTCTCGACCATCTCTGAAAGTATGTTGAACAATGTTGGCGAGATGACATCCCTGTCTGACTCCCCTTTTAATTCTAACTCACTTGACAGTTTGCAATTTTTACCTTTGAAGTCAAGTTCAAGCAACGCCAATTAACCGCCGCGTATTCTTGCATACTTAACTATTGCAATGACGTCTTTATTAAATTTACGTCATCAGTATTATTAACTTATTATTATATTCATTTATTGGCACACAAAAACAGCTGACTCACTGCAACTGATTACAGCTAGTTCAAAAGAATAGTAAAGGCAGAATCAAAATATAAAACTAATGTTAACAGTAAGGTTCAAGAGATGGATTTAGTGCAAACTGGTACATTTTGACGAAGATTGTAATGACGTTGATTCGCAAATAGATGCCTTCACGTTAGCTTGTTTACTTATAGTTTCATATGGAATAATTTGGTTGTGTCATCCATCTTGCTGTAGCTGACACCATCACTTTGTGAGGCACAGTTAGGCTACGTCCTCCTTTTATGAGAACGAGGTCAATTCCGTTTGAGCTTAACGTCTATATTATGGTCATACGAAATATTCTATTGTGATCCTATATATAAGTCGGTTGTTAGGTCTACATAGAAGAAGAGAACAGGAACATCCCTCTAGAGTCTAGCCCGTGTATGGCAGTGCATATTTTAACTGTATAACTACTGGGACAAATGTCCCAGTAGTTTTAGAATTTGTCCGAGTAGTTTTGGTGATATCATTAGCCTAAAATAAAAGTAGACCTAGACCTATTAGAGTAGTTATAATTAGACTATAATGCCTATTTTCTATACTAAAATCTCTAGGCCTAAACGCTGACATTAAAGGTGCTATTATAATAGGGCCTAATAGGCCTAATAATCTAAGCATGTGTTTTACAAGGTGCTCAGTATTCTATGGTATCATGTGTGTTGCTTTTGTAAATATTAAAAAGAAATAAAAAGGTTTACACTAAGCCTATTAGGCGTAGGCCTACTGTAATATGTTATCTTGACACAATGTCTTTAATAAAATGGGTGGCTGGAATTTGGTCATATGCAAAACAGGTTGGCTGGAATTTGGTCTCATACAGGCCTTGTATATTTGTCAATGCTGTAATTTCTGCTTAGATTTTTGATAGCGGCTGGAATATGGTTCTCTTTGTAGAACAATGTTTCCTTCATATGATATACCATACACGTAGGTCGGTTGACATTTTACGATTAAGTTAATGTAAAACAAAAAAAACCCGGCTGTGGTTACGATTGTCATCAGACGAAGAGAAAACGTAGACATGGTTTCGATTGTCTTCTAATTAGTGAAATTACATGTAGGCATGGTTACCATTGTCTTCCTACTAAGAGAAACGTAGATGTGGTTGCGATTGTCTTCTAATTAGTGAAATTACATGTAGGCATGGTTACGATTGCCTTCAGACAAAGAGAAAACGTAGACATGGTTTCGATAGTCTTCGATTGTCTTCATAATTGAATTTAGTGAAATTACATGTAGGCATGGTTACGATTGTCTTCAGACAAAGAGAAAACGTAGACATGGTTTCGATTGTCTTCTAACTATAGTTGATATAATTATGTTACTTAAATGGGGACATGTATAATAATAAAAAGCAAATTTGGTCAAATAAAGTGGCTAAAATGGGCTTCATTTGACAGAAAATTCTCTCAATGCGTTGTCGTCTTGGGCTCAGACCCCGCTGCATGGGAAGCTTACGACACTCCCTCAGACCCATAATCGTGGCAGACTTTATCCCGGTAGTCAAAATCCGTTAAAATATGCACTGGCGTATGGTCAGGGTACTCATTTAAGCTGGGTTAGCTAGATTACGCAAGTTTTGAAACAAATTTCGCCCTCGCGGGGATTTCAACTGCGACCTTACCACGGACTGGTTGTTTGATTTGGTTGACGTGACGCTATGCGCTCCCTTCCATTCACTGGCGGAATAAATTCCGAGCAAAGACAATTTCATATAAAGGAAAGATATTACAAAATAAGTACTGAACTATTTAAGTTAATAAGTAAGCAAATCATTCAAGTAGTCAATACCGGTACGTGGAAAAGTCAAGAATTGCTTTAGGGAATACGTGTTGCAAGAACACATTTTCCAGAATAAGTATTTTATTCACAGATGAATTTTCCAACTGGCCATGCATACTGTTAAATTGTTTCTTGAAACTCAATAAAAGCAAGGATTTCATTGTGCCTTTTATGTTTTTAAATCGTGGCCACGCGGAACATCGCACGACATCACAGACAAAAACAAAATGGGTTATAGGCTACTTTTCTCTTTGAACGACAGTCATAAAAATTCAGGATATAAATTCTTTCTTAAAACGCAATTATCTTGCTTAGCAGTGAGATATATGCAATGAGTGGATATTTTGAGGTTCTTTATTAGATCAACATGAGCAACTATTTCATCTTTTTGCCATTAATCACAGACCTACTGAAATGACTGACTGCCTGTCTTCGCAGTTTCGCGCGTCGCTGCATATATCCAGCCTATCTAAACCTCAGATGCATGCGTGTATAAGCAGCTACTGTATAGACATACAGTAGCTGTATGTCTATACAACTTATGTAGGCCTATATGATGGGTATGTAGTCAGGTTTCGGTTGGAGCGACGTTCATCGGCCCAGCCTCCTGAAAACAGCCTCCTAATCAATCGAAATAGCCTATAGGCCTATACTATGATGGTCTAGTCCTACAACCATTCACACGCCCTTAAACGCAGCAACCATCGGTCGTAAATTGCGGACGACACTCAGACAACCTTTTGTAGATAGTGCGAAGAGAACTACTGTAGACGGCGGAGGCGATGCATCAGTGAAAGACATCGGAGAAGAAGAAGACAGCCAACGGCGACGACGTCCTTCGAATGCCAGTGAATGTTAGCTGGAAATGATTCATGTTACATGTACACGGTCTTTGAAATCATCGCCAGACATAATCGTCCTCCGTCTACTGTATGAAACGAACGGCAGCCGTTCAGCCGCACAGCTACCTACAACAGAATAGACTGCTTAATAAGTCGCAGTATCAATAAATTATACTTCCTGCTTATACGCTCGGTCCAGACTTATTCATTCATTGGTGGCGTCATATTGGCTCAGGTAGACGAAACAGTTAGATCATCTTTTCATCTAATTCTAGCTCTGCAATCAATTTAGTCTTATGAACTTCGAAGAACTTACTAGTTGCTGTAGCTGCTGTCCAAGTAACCATGTCAGATTGTGTGTGTGTGCACATGTGTGTAACACTGGATGTGTGTAATGCGCTTCAGAATCGTTATAGGCGTAAGTTACGTGCATGCAGGCTTTAATATAACCTACATCCATTTACATATATTATCAGTGTTATATTATTTGTTAACAGGTTAATCAGGAAGTGTTTAATTAATTAACCTTTAGAGTTGGTTTCGCATCTTTATCGAAACACGCTTCTTTGCTACCTCTGCAGGAGGTTGTTTACTATAGTTTCCATTGATTTGTCCAGGGAACAAGCTCTGAAACAATTCTCATGAGTTATTTACTTCGAAGACTATAGACTGCTCCCTTATATCGAGCAATGTGGTCAGTCGGAAAGTAATACAAATCGCCTATAGAGTTGCCAATGTTATTGCTTAATTAACATACTGCTTGTGCTTAAATCTTTGCATTGGCTTCTTGCTTGTTACACCGTCTCTTTCGAACTGGGGATCACAGTTTATAAAACATTTAATTCCTTAGGCTATTCGGAATATCCTATTCTCCAGATTTAGTAATTACTCAAGAAAGTCATCTGATTGTCATCATCTATGTTCATTCCTAAAAATAGATTTGTTCTTGGGGCACGAGCTTTTTGCTAACTTTACCTAGGTTTTGGAACTCTCTCTCCTTGTATAGGTCTACCTTTGCTCTTCTACTTGTGTCATTTCATTCTCAACTTTACACAAAACTTTCTGCGATTGAATTTTCATGATAGGCTGGAAGGATTTCCTGGATGCTGACCTAATAAAGCTTTGTTTTGGTGCACCATCAGTCGATGCCTTGTGCATAATAAAATGGCACCGTAGAAATTAATAACTAAACATAATAATTAATTAGATTATTAGAAGACCGATTTCCCGAAGTTTTGTTATCCTTTTAGTTTGATTTGGAAGCGACCAACCTTCTTTGTGCAATAAACATGTTGAAACTTTGAAAGTAGAATTAGGCCTATTGAGGCCTAATTGATATTACTATTATTATTATTATGTTGTATTATTATTATTATTATTATTATAATTATTATTATTATTTATATTTGTAACGCCCGCACGGCCACACCGAAATGTGAATCTGCTGCGCGGATGCTTATAAAACATGAATTAAAAATATGTGTTAATCAATGTTAGGCTATCTGGAAGGTCTAAAAAATATTTGCTTCATCTACGGTCTATGACATCAAATGTCTTCAAACTCTGTCAAGTTATAAGTCGAGCCTAAAGTCACTGTCAATCTCTTAACTGTGCGTCTTGAATTAGGCCTAAGCATCGAAAACATGTATGTTGGCTAGAAATGAATCGATTGGTCAAAACGACGCAGGATTATAATATTTGCTTGTAACGATCAGTCACGCCTTCATCACTCAGTGACCGGTTGCTACAATGTATGGGACTATGTATGCACTGTCAGTGTGGGATACACACTTCATCTTGCGAAGGCGAGTGAAACAGACTGGCAAGCCAGACGTCGTTGATAAAAGCAAACACCGCCATAAGCTAGACGCAGAAGAAATCTTCGACAGCAGACGACATTTCCAAAAAAGCAGACGACATTTTTCCATAGACATCAAGACTGGAGTAGAATATATAGGCAGACAAAACTGATGATGTCGAATGCAGACGATGTTTGCAGTACTGACCAACTTTCTCTACAGAGCAGGTGAATATTGGAAGACGGGCGTCATTTCTGATATTAGGAACGTGTGGAGCCTGGCAAAACAAACTTCACATCTTATAGTTTGTTCGAATGGCTGTGATTTTCCAATGGAAAGCAACTGTGGACGATGGATGACGAACGTCGAGGAGGTCGCTTTGCACATGTGACGACGACGCTTGCCACCAGGTGTCGTCGTTGCTCTTACTTTGGCTGCAGTGAAGTGAATGAACGACGAAGGACAGAATGCTGTCTTCATGCTATGATCAACATCACTTCACCAGATTCGGATTCAGTGCAATGACCATCTTACTCTGCTGGCTAAATACGTCGTCACGCATCAACATCAACGGTCAGTGTATTATGGCTATTATATGTTCAGTTATGACCAATAAGAAATTGCACTGATTTATTCGCAGACATCAACCATTATTTTAACACTCGTTAAGCGGCAGACCTTCTCGCCCTGGGCTGCAGACGAAATGCATACAGACACAGGTTGTCTGTAGCTAAGTGACTCCTGTGACACTTGTGTGGATCATTCAGATATCGCCGCCACGTAAACAGAGTTTGTGAGAGAGAGACAAACAGAGAGACAGAGACAGAGAAACAGAGACAGAGATACAGACAGACAGACAGACAGAGAAATAGAGAGAAACAGAGAGAGAGAGATACAGACACAGACAGAGAGAGAAATAGAGAGAAACAGAGAGAGATACAGACAGAGACAGACAGAGACAGAAAGACAGAGACAGAGAGACAGAGAAAGAGAAAGAGAGAGAAATAGGAGAGACAGACAGACAGGCAGGCAGAGAGTGTTAAAAGGTGCTATACAAATGCTTTGTGTTACACACGGAGAATAAGGAGATGCTCAGCGCATGATCTGTTTATTTTCTTTGATATGGATCTGTATAATTATGCATACTTGGTGAGTCCGTTCCATATTTATTAACTCTTCTTATTCCAAATATACTTTGCCTGCTGTCTTCAAAGTTCCTGTCTCCGCGCCTATAGGCTGCCTGCCATCGTCTTAATCCCAAGCATCACCTGCAACCGCATCTCATGCATTCATCAACAATCTTCCGCCTTCTCCTCTGCCTACAATGCATCTCCTTCTACACGACGCCTTACCCTTCTTCATCCCTTCATTGCATACCCTGCAGAAATGCCAAAGCTGAACATGGGTAACTCCCTAGCCATTCCACTTACACAACCCCGCGCCACATTCAACCCCTGCAACCTCTCCTCACCCAACTACGCCTCTCACACCTTCGAATCATCGTCTGATACTAATAAACTATACCTACATATAAAATAACGATCTAGGCCTATAATAGCATCTATCGACGTATACGTTGTACACCGAACATCATGTATTCATTTTATACAACACGTGTGGAACCAAAACGCGACCGACTGTCATTGTCGACTGCTGCTGATGCGGATTAAGATCTTTTCATCGCTTTAAACTGTTAAACTGTTGAACAGTTCAGGTTCAGTCTAAAAAGATTAAAAGAAGCATAGGTTTCAGAATTAGGAGCCTACGACGATCGATGCCAATCTTTAACCTTCCACTGTATGCCCACTAATCAAATAATTATAATCTGAACTGGACTCGTGTGCTGCCAAAGTGAATCGAAACCATTTGCTTTGAATTGCTTGAATTTAAATTGGTAAACTAATTCCAGGATGAGATCAGCTCTAACAGAAAATATCCTTTTTCTGCCCTCAAACGATCTTCACAACATTTACAATTTTTGCATTTGTGATCTTAGCAATATACACATGCACAGCACTCAGACTGTTGTCAACTATAGATGAGAGAAGATCATAAACAGCCAAAGTGATCTAAAATTGCCTTATATAAAAGAAAACGTCATTCATTCTTGGAACCTCCAAACAGGGATTCCTTTGTTGTTGACTATATATATGACTGCAATTCCCTATAACTTCTACTCCTATATATCGGACAACTATTAGAACCTGTGCTGCGTGCATGGACAGCGCTTCAGGATCTGCGTTGTATGTATACATGCACTATCACGTATTCAGAGGCGACAGGCGATGCATTACTTAGAGGCAGCAATACTTTTTCGTTCAGTTGTATCGAGCGGACATTGTCTGCTACTACATAAGCAGCGCATTGTCTATTATACTCCTGGCTAGAGACCATGAATCATTGAGCTGTTTGTATGTATGCATAGAAAAGCCAGAGATGTGCGTGTGTTGCTGTGTATGGGTGGAAGTCATGGTTCCTTGTGGCTAGAAAGATGAGGCTGTCTTATTGAAAGGCATCCCCGTCAGTGCGGTTTGAATAGATCAAAGGAAGAAGACTGGCGAAAAACTCCGCTGACCATCCAAAGAATAAGAAGCAAAGGCGTCAGACCGGAAGTCCTTTATTCGCTCTGTCGATATAATAGAGGCAGTGCA
The DNA here is from genome assembly GCA_020284085.1 of Aporrectodea caliginosa. Taxonomy (NCBI): domain Eukaryota; kingdom Metazoa; phylum Annelida; class Clitellata; order Crassiclitellata; family Lumbricidae; genus Aporrectodea; species Aporrectodea caliginosa. The sequence continues at coordinate 1,511,798 of JACEVL010005070.1, forward strand.
CTTTCAGAATTGAAAGTTACCTTTAATCATAGTTTTGTTTTCTTATCTATCGTCCATCTGGCTTTCCTAATATCTGTCGGTGTTGCTGGGTATCATTGTCAGTATGTCTCAGTTCGCTTGTCGATTGATCCATTCTTTTTATGCATCCACGAAATCACCATTCTGTGTGTTTTTGCACATTCACTTAATCCTCCTCAGAAGAACCATTTATTCGTTTCTCTACGAAGGTCTCTATCGTTCGCTGGCCATCATCATCCAGCCGTCCTTCCTTTATAAAGATATCCTTTCCACTATAATGCTTATTAATTAATATAAAGCTCACAATTTCAGACAGATGGAAAAATTTTAAACTGGATTAAATGATCATATTATAATTCATGTAAAATCGATGAACAAACAAAATTGTTTCAAACCTTACAAACTGACACCAAATCAAGACTTTTAAGCACTTAAACCAACCCAAATAACCAGTGAAGTAGAAATGAAGAAAGAATGTGGGTCTAAATATTGAGGTGTCATTATAAAGTCAGTCGCTGATATCTGACGGTGCACTCTGGGTTAGGGAGTCACTCGATCGTGGCCTTTGCTTGAAACCCTTGAGTCAGCGATGGACCCCCCCCCACCCCCATCAGGGCTCTGGGGACGCGTTGTCGGTGCATCGCTGGACTTGTCATTCATTTTGAGGAGAAGTCAACCTCCAACTGATGACAGATGTCGACGATGTGTACAACCTTGTCCTTCTTGTCATTATAGGGAATCCATTTCTATATCAGTTCATCCATCTGTCCATCCGTTGATTTATCAACCCATCCATCCATTCGCTGGTCTGTCCTTCCTTACATCCATCGATACACACATCTATCAATCCATCTATATATATATATATATATATATATATATATATATATATCGATCGATCCATCTGTTAGTCCGTCCATCCATCCATCCATCCGTCCCTGAATCCATCCATCCATCCATCCATCCCTTCATCCATATATCCATCCATCCATCCATCCATTCATCCTTCCATTCATGCATCTATACATCTGTGAACAAATGTTTTGCATATATAAATGAGCACAGGTGTTTCTTATGTTGATATATATATAATGTGTATTCGATTGTTAAGCGTTTTAGTCTTAGGCTTTAGTTGCGCTGTCGGCTCGTGGGCGCTTGGCCTAAAGTAGCCTAAACTTTGGCTGACGATAGATTCTCTACACGTGCAGCTAGCGCGCCAAACTTAGAAACTGCTGATGACAGTGAATTTGAACTATACAGTGTAGTACAGTTGTTGTAAGGCAAGAGTTGAGTTGTTGTTATTAAACTGTGTTTGAAGAAAGAAAGAAACATTCAAAGAACTGTGTCAATTTAATTCTTAAACAGTTAGAAGTCGTTGAGCAATTTATATGTAGAGATAAGGAAAGTTCTTGAGGTAGGTCACAACTAAGAAAGAAAAGAGTTGGTGACATAATTGGTGGCAGCAGCGGTGGAATTCGAAACAACGTCTGGGATTCGAAACAACGTCTGGGATTCGAAACAACGTCTGGGATTCGAAACAACGTCTGGGATTCGAAACAACGTCTGAGATTCGAAACAACGTCGACTGGTGAATACGCACTCGAATCATTGGTAAATCAACGAAAGCCTCAACAACAAAGGTATAAACGTTTGTTGTTATCAAACAAAGAACAATCCCCAATACTTCAAACACAAAAGAAAACTCGTGTTTTCCAGAAAGGAAATCACACAAGTAAAGAAGTAAGATGGAGAAATTAAGTGTCAAGAAACAAGCAGAACTGAAGAAGATGTCTTCTGAAAGATTAAAGCAGCGCTTGTTAAAGGCTGGTTTTGAAGAAGAGAAACTGAAAGATATGTCACGTGAAGACATGCTAGAAGCGTTAGCTGAAGTCTGGCTTAAAGAAGAAGCAGAGGAAGAAGAAGGTGCTGTCGGCGGTGCTGTGGAAAAGGTTATTGAAAAACCGCCTGGACTTATGTCTATGGAGATGATGATGCAGTGGATGATGATGACAAGACAAGAAGAGAAAGAAAGAGAGGAGAAACGAAGAGAAGAAGCAGAGCGTGTGAGACAAGAGGAGAAAGAAATGCGACAGGAAGAATTACGTCTTCAGAGAGAAAAGGAAGAGAAGGCAGAACGTCTTCAGAGAGAAAAGGAAGAGAAGGCAGAACGTCTTCAGAGAGAAAAGGAAGAGAAAGCAGAAAATGTAAGACAGGAAGAATTACGTCTTCAGAGAGAGAAAGAAGAATTGCAAAGACAGCAATTTGAAATTCAATTAGAGCAATTGAGAAAAGATAGAGAAGATGCTGAAAGGAGAAGATTAGAGCAGATGATTGAATTTGAAAAGGCGCGGAAAAGTGACGAAGAGATACGTCAGCAACAGATTGAAGAGAAGAGACTACGTGAAGAAGAAAAGGAAAAAGTACGAATTTCAGAGTTGCAGCGAGCAGAACAGGTTAGACAAGAAGAACTGAAATTACAGAAAGAAAGCATGGAGAAGGCGGAAGAGGAAAGACAAGAACGTGTAAAGTTGGAACAACAAAAAATAGCATTAAAAGAAGCACAACTCAATGAGGAGAAGCGAAATAGAGAAGCACAAGAACAAAGAAGGCAAGAAGAACGAGAAGAACAGAAAAGGAAACAGGAAGAAAGTGAAACGATGGTTTCGAAAATAAAGAAAATTGGTGATGCCATGAAACACGTCTTACCCAAAATGCCAAACGATATGATGGAGGTGCCATTATATTTCGAAACGGTAGAGAATGCGTTTCGTAGTTTCAACGTGCAAGAACAATTCTGGGTGAAGTTACTATTGCCATTGATGACTCCGAAAGCTAGAACTGTTCTAAACAGATTGTCATTCGATGATTTAGACGATTATCAGATCGTGAAACAGCACTTGTTAAAAGAATTCAAGTTGACACCGAGAGAGTACAGATCGAAGTTTATTGATGCGAAGAAGACAGCTGAAGAAACATATACAATGTTTACAGCAAGGCTGAAGAACTTGTTGAACTATTATGTGAAAAGTCGCAAAGTGGATAAGAATTTTGAGAAGCTGTTTGATTTGTTAGTGGCGGATAAGTTGAAAGAATCACTACCACCAGGTCCACTACAGTTTGTGTTGTCGAAGGAAGGAACTGATTGTTACGAAGCTAGTGTTGTGGCAGACCTAGCAGACATTCATGTTAATAATCGAATTGGTTTGGCAATTCCGAATAAGACAAGTTTTGGTTTTGTTCCCAATGGCAAAAGAAATCAACAGTCCACTCCAAATTTTGGTTTTCATTGGAAGAGCAATCAAGAAACAGGAAATCAGTTCAGAGGTGCAGAAGTGAAACCAAATTCTCCGGTTGTTCACGAGAATAGAGAATCGATGATGGCCAGACAACGTCCGGTATATAACAAGTCACCACCAAGGTTTGTCGCAAGAGAAGGCAATGCATCGTTTACTCCATATAAGAGAAAAGAAAGCATTGAACAACGTGGTGCAGTGGTGAAACGTTGTCACAACTGTGGATCAGACAGGCATTTGATGAAATTCTGTCCAGTTCCTGTTACAGCCTCAAATTATGGAAAACAAGAAAATTCGAGGGTGAATCGAATTCAAGTGGTTGACAATTCAGAAAGTCAAGCCACAGAACATCGGTCTCATTATTCTGAAGAAACTGAAGTAAAGTCAGTGATGAAATGTCACCTCTCACCTGATATTCAGAAAGAAATTCTATTGCACAATGGAATGCAGAAAGAAATGGTTGGAAGAGATGAAAGTACAGCATTGAAGAAAGTGTTATTACAGTACGTCGAGGTAGAAATTCGTGGAACAGCAGGAAAAGAACCAGTGAAAGTAAAAGCACTGATTGATTCTGGAGCAGAGGTTCCGGTGATTAGTGAAGAATTACTGGAAGGCATGAAGGTGGAGCAGATTGGAAAAGTGAACTTACAATGCGTGGCAGGAGATGCCATTCCTGCAAAGTTGGTGAAAGTTGATGTAAGGCTGTGTTGTAACGATGTGGAAGAAGAGGTAATTCCGCATAAAGTCAAATGTTCACTTACACCGTATGTGACATTGATGTGTGCTAGTATTGCAAAAATGGGAAGCACAGAAAGATTCTTGTTGCATCCAGAAATCATTGCAGAACTTAAAGCCGTGCCACAAGTGAAAATGATACAAGGAGATGTGCAAGTGAATGTAACGACGAGATTGCAGAGTCAGCGAAAGAAAGTGGTAGATGTGGAAGAGGAAAGTGAAACTGAAAGTTCAAGTGAAGAGGAAAACGAAAGAGATAATCATTGGATCTAAAGTTCACATCTTTACCGATCACAATCCTTTAACTTATCTGACTGAATCTATGTCTAAGTCTGCTAAATTGGTGCGTTGGGCTTTGGCACTGCAAACTTTTGATGTAGAAGTTAATTATAAGAAAGGACGATTAAATGTTGTAGCAGATTGTTTATCTAGATTATAAGATTGTTTATTTTACTGTTTTGTATAGTATTAAGTTTATTGCATAATTTAGTACATGATGATTTTGCAAATTTTTAAGTTTAATTTGCTCAATCTAAAGAAAGGGAAGGAGGTAATGTGAACAAATGTTTTGCATATATAAATGAGCACAGGTGTTTCTTATGTTGATATATATATAATGTGTATTCGATTGTTAAGCGTTTTAGTCTTAGGCTTTAGTTGCGCTGTCGGCTCGTGGGCGCTTGGCCTAAAGTAGCCTAAACTTTGGCTGACGATAGATTCTCTACACGTGCAGCTAGCGCGCCAAACTTAGAAACTGCTGATGACAGTGAATTTGAACTATACAGTGTAGTACAGTTGTTGTAAGGCAAGAGTTGAGTTGTTGTTATTAAACTGTGTTTGAAGAAAGAAAGAAACATTCAAAGAACTGTGTCAATTTAATTCTTTAAACAGTTAGAAGTCGTTGAGCAATTTATATGTAGAGATAAGGAAAGTTCTTGAGGTAGGTCACAACTAAGAAAGAAAAGAGTTTGGTGACAACATCCATCTATCCATCCTTTCTTCCATTCATCCATCCATCCATTCATCCATCCATCCGTCCATCCACCCATCCATACATGAAAGCTTATAATCAATTCCACCTTACCTTTATTTATAAAACACTGCATCTGCATCTATATGATATCCATTTATGACATTAAAGAAGATTTGATCAAAGAGCCAATTAGTTCTCCGTTCCCGTCACTCAACTGTCGTGGCTTTTCAGAAACGACCATTACATCAAATCTTGCAGTAAATATCTGTGTGACTTAATTCGCTCAAAGATGAAACGATACAAGTTCCATTCTTAGTTGTCAACGTCCTCTCTGGAATTTCTTATTCACCAGACTCACCAGTGCTTACTTAACGTTACGTAGTAGCCTATACGTGTACATTAATGCTCTATGCATCGGTATTCTTTCGATCATATCCACTCTACAATGCAATGATTTGGCGACTTATTGTGCTGCTGTAAACACCTGTAATTTTAATAATAAACAGGCGACCCATCAGTGAAACACTGCTTCCATTGGCTTCACCTGTTGGCGCGTACACCTATATCACTGTAATTTCCATGTAATATATATATATATATATATATATATATATAGGCATTTATTAATAAAGTCCAGCCATCGATTTATCCGATCAAACGCCATCTTTTCGTTCATTCATTCATCCACTCAACTGTCCGTCCATTTGTATACGCCAATTCATTGCATTGTATTGTATTTGAACACTTGTTATAGCGCCCCTACCAGATTTCCCATTCAGAGGCGCTCCCGACTACTGCGCGAACGCTGAATCGGAGTTTCACGCCGAAGCGCATGAGCAATTGCGAGTGAAGGACTTGCCCAGGGTCCCTACGCGGCGACTTTGAGGTGGATTCGAACCAGCAACCCTCCAGCTGCAAGGCACCGAACATACCCCTAAACCACCGCGCCCCAGTTGTATTGTGATGTGTTGTATTGTGTGTTGTATTGTACTCCACGTTTATAATGCGACCGAGCCACCCGCAGTAAAGATCCGAGAAATTAATCTCTGATAAACCGACCCGACCGGGAAGCGAACCCGGGGCGCCGGCGCGGCGAGCGGGCACCAACCCACTCGACCACTCAGGATCCTCATAACAATATATATATATATATATATATATATATATATATATAGTCATCTATCTCTTCTATCTGCCATTCGATGTGTGTGTCCTTGCCTATCTTTTAAGCATTTGTGTGGTCTTTCTGTGAATCATGCATACACATACACATAGACTATATATAATATATATATACTGTATATGTATATATATATATATATATACATACTGTAAGGAACTCCCACTTTTATTTTTATCTGACCTGCCAGATTCCAAAGCCTCTTGAGTAGAATGCAGAATGCAGAATGCCTGGCCAGGGTGGTGCTGATGACTCGATGGATGGTTGGTTGGTCTTTTGGAAGGGTTTGAAAAGACTTCCTTTGAACAACATCTGACATCGCACAAGGGCAACAGTGATGATAAGCAGAGCCAGATCGACAGACAGATACAAACAGACTTAGACACAAATAGATCGAAACACGTAGCCACAGTGTCGCAGACACGGGTATATAGCAGATCGATTCTCATAGAGACTAAATGAGCTGCACCAGAAGACAGGAAATTAAACAACCCTCACCCGTCATCCTCTCCCCCCCCTCACCATCGATCTACCCCACCCCATCGACCACTGACAACCGGAAGAGAGTGGTGGTGAAAGGACAAGCCACCGATGCAGATGTCGACCAGGGTATAAAAGATAACGTCGCTGCCTAAGTTGTCTATAGATGGCTCGTCTGTATCATAAGGCTGGTCTCTGTGTCAAACTGCAACGACAAGAAACCAGAAATAAGCTTCCACTCTCCACAGTTGTGTAGCGTCTCACTGGGCTCAGGAAACGCGCTGCTCTGATCGGAATGCTCGTCCAACCTGCTGGTGAAAAGAACTGAAAAGAGGTTTAGCAGTTGACGTGTTAGAAGGAAGAGCTGAAGGAAGAAAATAGTAGAAAGACCTTGAACTATGAGTGACTGAATGTCGGATGTAGGAAACTCAGACGGAGCTACAAATAAGGAAATGGCACTGAACAGAGAATAGTACGACATCGTTCGATTAATGACCTCGCGCCTGAGGACAGAACACTGCAGAGAAGTAAACTGTAAATGACCTTCCAGCAAAGGTACGATAGGTTTGTAGCATGACCGTCAGGACATAACTTTTAAGTGCGTGGGTGTAAGCCAGCACTCGAGCTGCGTTTTTTTTAGAGAAATAAGACTTACACTGATAAGTTGGCAAGAACATACTTCGGAGGATCACCTATTTATAGTCCAAGCTAAACTTTCCGTCGGGGTTGGCTCATTGAGATGGAAGCTATAGTTAGCACGAATACCAGAAACTGTGATTATACTTAGCGTTGAGTGGAAACAATAAGTCGTTTACTATGGACGGGGATAGGACCATCATCAGGAGAGGACTGAAGCATCTCCATTACACCAACTCTTTCATCCCTCCTCCGCTCCTGGTCTATTCGTCATCCATTCTTCTTCGTTGTAGCATTCACCGCCAGAGGGCGGTCGGTCGATCGGTCGAAAGGTGGCGCTGGAATCATCCATTATGATCACACAATATAAATCTTCGTTGATTGTCTGCATCTAATGAATTTGCCTTTCTTTCCATTCGTATATATTTGCTGCTGTGCTCGATCGGGTCTTTGTCGACCTGGCTGTCGTGTCTAGATATATTCTCATCCGCCTGTCGCTCCCCCCGTGGATTCATCGGTCCCTGGCGACCGATATAGAAACCAACACCTGCTTAATAATGGAAAGGTTTCGAATCATCTCATCATCTGACCAGACGTATCCGCCGCAGCACCCAATGTAAATGCTCTCTCAGCCTCTGTAATCGTAATCAGACGAAATGATGCTTCATTTGGCACTCTCTGTAACTCACTCACTAACTCTCTGTGTCTGTGTCTGTCTGTCTTGTCTGTCTGTTGTCTGTCTGTCTCTCTGTCTGTCTGTCTGTCTGTCTGTCTGTCTGTCTGTCTGTCTGTCTGTCTGTCTGTCTGTCTGTCTGTCTGTCTGTCTGTCTGTCTCTCTCTGTCTGTCTGTCTGTCTGTCTGTTCGTCTCTCTCTCTCGCTCGATGCTTCATCACATCCCAGACTCGTCGGCCTTGCTGTTGTTTCTCAACTGATCTTGTGTTTAACCTTCCACATATGCAGAAATACGCCACAGAAGAAGAATCAAAATGGCACAATCAAACACATGAGTAAAGAATGAGAAAATGATATAAACACACCTTCAGGTAGAGAGAGGAATTATGTAGTAAACAGACACCCAACACATGCATATTATATTACAATAATTATATTTAGGCCTTTATCGATGATACATAGAGTCTATAATTATTTATGTATGTATATTATATAAATGCATGTAATGCAGAAAGATCACAATGTATGTATATACCTGGCATGCTTGCCTGTATGTATGTATGCATGTATGTATGTGGGGGCGCAGTGGTGTAGGGGTATGTTCGGTGCCTTGTAGCCGGAGGGTTGCGGGTTCGAATCCACCTCCAAGGGGTATGTTTGGTGCCAGCCGGAGGGTTGCGGGTTCGAATCCACCTCAAGCCGCCGCGTAGGGACCCTGGGCAAGTCCTTCACTCGCAATTGCTCATGCGCTTCGGCGTGAAACTCCGATTCAGTGTCCGCGCTGTGGTCGGGAGCGCCTCTGAGTAGAAATCTTGAAGGGGCGCTATATAAATATCTGAAATGAAATGAAATGAAAATGAATGAATGAATGAATGAATGTATTTATGTATGTATACATGCATATATGTATGTATATATGTATGTACGTATGTATGTTACAGTATGTATGTATGTACAACTACCTAAGATTGATGCTAAAATATGTGGTTTGCTAGAAATGTGTCATTACTGTTACATTGTCAGTTTGTTTATGAACGGGTCGAGGTCGGCTACCACAGACTGCTGCCTATGTTCTTAATATTTACATAATGTCAAATTGTAAAACTGCTGCCATTTTTATCCATCTACTTTAACTTGCGGGAATCTTGATTGATTGCTTGCTTGCTGCTTGCTTGCTTGCTTGCTTGAGCCACAGGCTAAAAAGTCAAATCTTGCGACGACTAGTTCGATCACTTACAATCATTCAATCGTCGTGAAACTTGGCAGACAGACTCGCCCTCGCACACACTTCATTCTATCAAAATTTCAGCTCCCCAAAAAAGGCTAGCTTATAGAATCGGGGACTCAACTTTTCGAATCGGGGAATCCTATTTTCCGACACGCAGCGTTGTGATTGGCCAGCGTTGCCATTGGCTGCAACAGAAACGGGTGCGGTGCTTGATTAAGCGGACGCTATGTTGTAAAATGCTATATATTTGTAGAGGTAACTGCTTAATATGACGGATTATAGGATACTAGATGGATATAGTAAAAAACTTTGTTTTTACTATTGGTTCTTTTTATCCATCTACTTTAACTTGCGGGAATCTTGATTGATTGCTTGCTTGCTTGCTTGCTTGCTTGAGCCACAGGCTAAAAAGTCAAATCTTGCGACGACTAGTTCGATCACTTACAATCATTCAATCGTCGTGAAACTTGGCAGACAGACTCGCCCTCGCACACACTTCATTCTATCAAAATTTCAGCTCCCCCAAAAAAGGCTAGCTTATAGAATCGGGGACTCAACTTTTCGAATCGGGGAATCCTATTTTCCGACACGCAGCGTTGTGATTGGCCAGCGTTGCCATTGGCTGCAACAGAAACGGGTGCGGTGCTTGATTAAACGGACGCTATGTTGTAAAATGAACGCGGACTATATATTTGTAGAGGTAACTGCTTCATAAGACGCATTATAGGATACTAGATGGATATAGTAAAAAAACTTTGTTTTTACTATTGGTTCTTTTTTATCCATCTAGTTTAACTTGCGGGAATCTTGCAATCTTGATTGCTTGAATGTTTGCTTGATTGAGCCACAGGCTAAATAGTCAAATCTTGCGACGACTAGTTCGATCACTTACAATCATTCAATCGTCGTGAAACTTGGCAGACAGACTCGCCCTCGCACACACTTCATTCTATCAAAATTTCAGCTCCCCAAAAAAGGCTAGCTTATAGAATCGGGGACTCAACTTTTCGAATCGGGGAATCCCCTTTTCCCACACGCAGCGTTGTGATTGGCCAGCGTTGCCATTGGCTGCAACAGAAACGGGTGCGGTGCTTGATTAAACGGACGCTATGTTGTAAAATGCTATATATTTGTAGAGGTAACTGCTTAATATGACGGATTATAGGATACTAGATGGATATAGTAAAAAACTTTGTTTTTACTATTGGTTCTTTTATTATCCATCTAGTTTAACTTGCGGGAATCTTGCTTGCTTGCAATCTTGCAATCTTGCTTGATTGCTTGCTTGCTTGAGCCACAGGCTAAAAAGTCAAATCTTGCGACGACTAGTTCGATCACTTACAATCATTCAATCGTCGTGAAACTTGGCAGACAGACTGGCCCTCGCACACACTTCATTCTATCAAAATTTCAGCTCCCCAAAAAAGGCTAGCTTATAGAATCGGGGACTCAACTTTTCGAATCGGGGAATCCCCTTTTCCGACACGCAGCGTTGTGATTGGCCAGCGTTGCCATTGGCTGCAACAGAAACGGGTGCGGTGCTTGATTAAACGGACGCTATGTTGTAAAATGAACGCGGACTATATATTTGTAGAGGTAACTGCTTAATATGACGGATTATAGGATACTAGATGGATATAGTAAAAAACTTTGTTTTTACTATTGGTTCTTTTTATTATCCATCTACTTTAACTTGCGGGAATCTTGCTTGCTTGCTTGCTTGCTTGCTTGATTGATTGAGCCACAGGCTAAAAAGTCAAATCTTGCGACGACTAGTTCGATCACTTACAATCATTCAATCGTCGTGAAACTTGGCATATAGACTCGCCCTCGCACACACTTCATTCTATCAAAATTTCAGCTCCCCAAAAAAGGCTAGCTTATAGAATCGGGGACTAAACTTTTCGAATCGGGGAATCCCCTTTTCCGATACGCAGCGTTGTGATTGGCCAGCGTTGTGATTGGCCGCAGTCGTAAAATCAACGCGGACTATATATTTGTAGAGGTAACTGCTTCATAAGACGCATTATAGGATAGTAGATGGATATAGTAAAAAACTTTGTTTTTACGGGCTGTATTTTATTATCCATCTAGTTTAACTTGCGGGAATCTTGCTTGCTTGATTGATTGATTGAGCCACAGGCTAAAAAGTCAAATCTTGCGACGACTAGTTCGATCACTTACAATCATTCAATCGTCGTGAAACTTGGCAGATAGACTCGCCCTCGCACACACTTCATTCTATCAAAATTTCAGCTCCCCCAAAAGAGGCTAGCTTATAGAATCGGGGACTCAACTTTTCGAATCGGGGAATCCCCTTTTCCGATACGCAGCGTTGCCATTGGCCAGCGTTGTCATTGGCTGCAACAATAATGGGCGCGCTGCCTCGTTAAGCGTGCTATGTTGTAAAATGAACGCGGACTATTTTCAGAGTACACGTTATAGGATACTAGATGGATATAGTAAAAAACTTTGTTTTTACGGGCTGTATTTTATATCCATCTAGTTTAACTTGCGGGAATCTTGCTTGCTTGCTTGCTTGCTTGGTTGAGCCACAGGCTAAAAGTCAAATCTTGCGACGACTAGTTCGATCACTTACAATCATTCAATCGTCGTGAAACTTGGCAGATGGACTCGCCCTCGCACACACTTCATTCTATCAAAATTTCAGCTCCCCAAAAGGGCTAGCTTATAGAAACGGGGACTCAACTTTTCGAATCGGGGAATCCCCTTTTCCGAAACGCCGCGTTGCCATTGGCCAGCGTTGCCATTGGCCGCCACAGATACGGGTGCGCTGCCTCATTAAACGGACGCTATGTTGTAAAATGAACGCGGACTATATATTTGTAGAGGTAACTGCTTCATAAGACGCATTATAGGATACTAGATGGATATAGTAAAAAACTTTGTTTTACGGGCTGTATTTTATTATCGTTTAACTAATCGCCATCCAATACTGAAACTGATAATTAGGGGTCCTACTTAGTGGGACCAAGGTCCCTTCTGGTCCCCCTGTTGTAACCACTCGAAATACTTGCATATAATATCATTTGTGTAATACCTGTTTGGCTACAATAAAATGATGGTTATGGTTATGGTTATGGTTATATATATGTATATATGATATTGTACGGAGCTGTATAGACAATGCAAAACTCTGAATCGATTGACAGACAATCTCGGAGAAATTGTATAATTCTTAATAGATGCCCACATTCTTCTTTTCTGTATCGTTCTAAGCTGGATGTCTTCATTAATAGAGCAGTCATAGATTTACAGACTGACGCTTCTTCAGTAGCAGGGGCATAATTATAGCGCTCTTTTGGGAGGTATACGCTATTGAAAACGCGCAATACTGTGTTCTGATACATACAGGCATGCATGCATGCATAGTTACATACATACATACATACATACATACATACATACATACATACATACGTACATACGTCCTCCATCCTCCTCCTACCTCCTGTCTACATTCTTTCCTACTACTATTTAGCAGCAGGTGCTCAGTCCCTGCAGACAGTGCCACCGGTAAACAGAAACTGACAGAATTCAGCCAAATGCGTTGTAAGTTTTTAGATGCGACAGAAAAGGGGGGGGGAGGAGGAGGAGGAGAAAGAGGAGCAGGAGCAGGAGGAGCAGGAGGAGGAGAAAGAGGAGGCGGAGGAGAAGGAGGAGAAAGAGGAGGAGAAAGAAGAGGAAGAGGAGGAGAAAGAGGAGGAGGAGGAGAAGAGAAAGAAAGAGCAGAAAGAGGAGGAGCAGGAGGAGCAGGAGCAGGAAAAAGAGGAGGAGGAGTAAGAAGAAGAGGAAGAGCAGAGAAGGAGGAGAAGGAGGAGGCGAAGGAGCATCCTCCTCTTCCTTCACTCCAGCTACTTCTATCGTCGTTCGATATTTGCATCTTGATGCGTTATTTATGGCCATCCATACATTTTAGAATGTTTGTATTGTGCGCTGGATGAACACTGACTCTCAATGCTGCATCATTTAGAGAGCAGCATAAATTCCTTTGGGGAGTACAGCTAATGACTGCATTCCTCGGTGATTATATATGGCGCAACTTTTATCATTTCATATTTTCATATTGGCCTGATATAAACGCCGGACATTGCTGTCATGCCTTGCATTTTAAGGACCTCGTCTCATGCAACGCTTGCGTAATGACTGGGCTGATGAATAAGTTATGTCTAGAGTCTAGACCTCGCTTCCTGGTGCAAGGAAGTCTTCACCTGACCTTCATTAAGTCACTGTTTGCAAACCTTGGAGGTCAAAGTTTAGACTCTTCTCATGTGCAAATGCATATTTTTCCGATGTGTGTTTGACTACTTTTGTTCGTTCTCCCGTCCGCTAACTTGGATAGTGCGAGTGACTGTTATACAACAAGTGTGATTGACTATTCCACGTCATTCTGCATCTTTTCGGCACTCCTCATTCATCAAACGAATAGCTTAAACGAATAGCTCCTATGCACCATGTATACTGAAGAAGATTCTGATTCAGGGCCTTAATTGCTCTATCGCCGCCTTAGCCCTCTTCTACTGGTTGCGCATACGTACATGTATGTCGACCAGTGGACAATTGAAGAAGTCATGTATATGCTCTTTTTTCAAGTCAACTTGTCAGTTTTATTTTCTGCCTACAGGTAATAGTGTCACCTTTGTCAAAAACAGGGCTGCTCAGCCGCTGATGTGTAGGCCTAGTCTAATTGTCTGAGTTTGCGAAGACGTATGACATGTGTTATCATGCTAGAGCACTAATATAATGTCCTCGTCTAAGACTACCATGACACTAAGACTTCAATGTGGAAAAATCTTCCTCTAATTATTCGTGTTTTGGATACGTAGCAAGCAGAGCACTATAACGCTGTCATACTTATTCTCGCGAGGCTGTCACATAGATAGCACAGCCAAATAGTTGAGATGCTTATTGTCTTCAATACACGCCGCCTTACACTTCGTCATAGCCTAGACCAGGCGCTTTTCTTCTGTTGCGCAAAACCTTTTTAACAATGGAGACGCGAATAAACAACTGCTGCATTAACTTTAAAGCGTTCTTTCAAACTGAATGACCTTTTTAACCGACATAATTTTCAGCTCAGACGGAAGGTGACACTGGTTATGATTATAACGATGTTTACGAAGAGGAATATGAAGAACAATCAGGTCAGTGATGTAAGTGATCTGAACATGCGCGCATTAGTCGTCACGAACCGGTCTCTTATAATTTTATACTGATTTAGATAAATCGGTATAATATGTACATGAATCATTAACATCAAGACTCCTCGTAAGGTTTTATTGGCTAGAAGAGTTTTACCCGTCAAATAATCAAATATTATTGCCTATCTAATCTATTCTGTATAGCAACGTGAAATGTTTATGACTGCAAGTATCGAGCAGGTTTTTATATCGTTTCTTAATGTTTGATTCTATTCTGTTTAGTATAAAATTGTTGTTGCATCCTATGCATGCTAACACCACTTTTAATAATTGTTTGGTATTAATTGTTTTCTTTATATTTAAGTGTGATAATCATACTAGTAAGATCATGCGAAGAGCCGAAGTCCATGTATGTTAGTTAACATCAGACATGTAAAAAAGTTTTCGCCGGATATTCCTACTTCCAGTACATGATGTCACTGTTCACGGCCAGGGCACTTCATTAGCTGTCAAGCTAATGAAGTCCTTCAGTCATCATCCAGTTCAAGGTCGTATTCCTCAACGAAGCCTTTCATTTCTTCTTGTTGCCAGTTCATTCTTCCTTCAAGATCGCTCTTCGGAAGGGATATGCTTTTCAGAATAAGTCCAATCATTCTTTTGTCATCATGTCATATGATTTTAGTTTCGTTGTGGCTTTAATTGTATTTGCACAATTATTGTCGTGTACAGTGGTAGCTCGGATATTGTCTTCCATTTCTATGACATCCTCAGTTGCATGCATGGGCGGGGGGCCATGCATGCAACTGAAAAGATAAGTGAGCAGATTGAAAGCTTGGAACTTCATATTTCCACTTAAATTCTTCGCGCGCCGATTAGATTCCATGTGTTTATCCTATTGTTTGAAACTGAATTGTTTCTTGGTGTTGGTTTCAACCTGTGGAACAGAAGATCGACGAAGTGTGCGCCGAAACATCGCTTACTCTTTCCCTGTAAGATAAGGAAGGGTCTTAAGAAGAAATAGAGGCCTATAGACTAATAGGGAGTAGAGATCATCTCGACATATTTCGTCCATGTTTCAGCGATTTTGTCGTGTTACAGAAATCAAGATATCGTCACATACGAGAGCAGTTGCTTATATTTATAGGGCCTATTTACAATACGTCCTATACATTATGTGGAGTTGATTATTTAGAATAGCTGCCCTTTCTCTGCTCGTGATTTGTGTGTAAGGATCACGTGGTCTTCTTCATATTCCTGCAGATGATTCGGATCAGTGCCGAATGTAGGCCTATAGGCCGAATGGGATCAAAAGATAAAGAAGACGTCGGAGAGTAGGCTATTATATCTAACATCAGATAGGCCCAATAGTCTAATAGCACTAGTATTAGGTCTATTAGGCCTAAAATATACCTAAACCCGTTTTCAATCAAATAGTTATTTGATAAGAAACGGTTTTATGCGTGACTTAAACTCTTAATGCAAGTGCTTTTAGACCAATCTATGAAATTCAGTGTTTGAAACTGAATTTTATATCGTCTGTTCAAAGCAGTAATACTGCTGTTAATTATTTGTAACGGATCAACAATTGCTGAGGATAAGCTTCAGAAGGCAATCCAATATCGATACTAACTTTAGAATTTGTAGGCGTAAATGTAAAGTAGATTTATACAACGACTGCCTCAGAGGAACTAGTATTATATTCACCTTCGCTGATGACTTTTGTCAGGTCATCTGATTCTTCCTAACAACTTATTCGAAGGCCTATATATATATATATATATATACATATATATATATTACGTTTTATAACCTATATATATCTGCTTCTTCCTAACAAATTATTCGAAGTCCTATATATATAGGTTATAAAACGTAATTATTTTTGAAAGGTTTAGGCTATAGGTATATAAAACTTCACGTTTAATCGGGATAAATATATACTTAATTTGTGTCGATTTAAATAAATAGTAGGCCTAGGTCAGTGTGAACATAATAGCCTAAAACAGGGATGGCCAACCCGCGGCCCGAGTAAATGTGGCCCGCGGGCTGCTGATGTGGCGGCCCGCACGGCCCTTTCTAAATAATTTTTTGTCTCATTTTGCACCTACTTACTTGTCCGACTACTAAAATACTGCATAATAATGATGTCTAAAACACTAAAAGATTTAGTGTTGTAACTTCTAGTGACCTAATGTAGTCGTACCTGTTTTTATACATCTTGTAAAATATGAAATAAACATTTGTATTTCTTTCGAGGCTGTGAGGACAAACATTTTGCGGCCCGCTGCGTGCTTACCATCAGTCATAGTGGCCCGTAGGCCAAAAAAGGTTGGCCACCCCTAGCCTAATACATGCTATTGCATAGAGAATTAGATATCGATAGAGGGCAGAAATTTCGTTCCAGATTTCTGCTCCATCTGCACAACGTAGCCAATGTGTGGTCACTCAAAGCGCTATATGAATGCTGAGATATGTCTTACATAAGCAACCCATAATGTTAGACCTGTGCAAATTCATGTGAGCATAATTATTTACTTTGTAAGCAGTGAAATATAGTTGGCAAATGCATCTCTTGAGATAACTTTTTATTCTGTCTAAATTGCGTTATTCGTTAGTTCGGCTGCTCTGTTTAATTATCCGTTGTTTCAGTGATTGGTCTGGAACCTGCTTTCGACGTTCCCATCGTTAACGTAACGGTTGTTAAAAGCCAGACGGCTGTCTTACCATGTTCCATAGAACAACTGGGTAAATTCAAGGCAAGTCAATTCCTCTCTTTGCAAACCGTTTAGACAACTTAAGAGGCACCTTTTTATTGATTGGTTCGATTGCCATGTTAAGCGTTCTTGTGAGAGTCTGAAAATGTTCTGTACAAGTGGCCATATGCATACATGCATACACGCATACATATATAATATACATACATAGTATTACATACATACATACATGCATGCATGCATGCATGCAAAGCATACATACAACATACATACATACATCCATGCATACATACATATAGATATGCATACATACATACATACATACATACATAGATATATATACATGCATGCATGCATACATACATACATACATACATACATACATACATACATACATACATACATACATACATACATACATACATACATACATACATACATCCATACATCCATACATTCATTCTTTGATTCCTTTCAGATATTTATATAGCGCCCCTTCGAGATTTCTACTCAGAGGCGCTCCCGACTACAGCGCGGACACTGAATCGGAGTTTCACGCTGACGCGCATACATACATACATACATGCATGCATTCGTGCATTCATGTATGCATGCATGCACACAAAAGCAGAGGAATGAGGAGAGATGTTGGTCGGGCATAGAGAGAAAAAACATGACTATTAAAGACAGTGGTAACCATTGTGTGTTCAATAGCGATCTACCTGTCGACTTACACGTCACAAGTCACCAGAGTTTGCAATATTAGCCTAATACGCTGGAACGTGAACTACAAGCCAATGAAACTTCTTACGGTACACAGTGTATCGTGTTTCTAATCGGCTTCTTCAGCACTTTTTCCACATAGGCATTTAAGACTCAGAGGCGATCTTGTAACGGCATGGCCGCGTTACGGCGCCATATAAACTGTCGTTATTATTATTATTATTATTATTATTATCATCATCATCATCATCATCATCATCATCATCATCATCATCATCATCATCATTATTATTATTATTATTAGTAGTAGTAGTAGTATTAGTATTATTAGTATTATTAAGATGGAAATATCTTTAAAAATTTAATCTTATCGCCCATTTTGTCACTAACCAAGCCTTGGACAGCATCGCCCGTATCGGCCGCACCACTCGCCCTCCCCCATCGCTACGCCACTAAGTCCGACTATCATAGACCAACTCTTAGAACTGAATAAGGTAGATTTGACCATACCATGAAAAGGTTGACCTGACCACAGACCACGATCGGAGACAGTGACAGAGAAAGCTTTTCTTTCAACTGAATTCCCGATTACATCGGCAACCAATGAAACTGACAACGAACCTCAAGAGACGGTACTTGGCTGCGGATGAAATATAATTATTATGTTGAGTTGATATTCTGTTGGTCGTATACCTGGCTGTACATGTGTATAGGCCTATAATTGTGTTAAATTGGTTACTGTTGGTTGAGTGCAGGTGGCATGGCTTGACCACAATTCTATTCCTCTGACCTACGAAGACCGGAGGGTGGTCGATGACACTCGCTTCAGCATCATTCGACCGTACATCAGAGAATGGAATCTTCAGATCAGAGATATTCGATGGGATGACGAGGGACAGTACAGATGCACGATCAACACGAACCCAGTCAAGAGCAAACTCGTCATGCTACACGTCAAAGGTACACAGACTCAATCAGCATACCCTGCCATCATGCTATAAGGTCCCACGTGAGCCGTGTTGTTGGGTGATGCAGCAATGACTACATTGTCATCAGCAACCATTGTTAGCTGCTGTAGTTATCATCTCACCCTGGCACATTTTATATTGTCATTTTATCCCAAATACTGCTCAGTATGAAGCGCAAGGTGTCCCTGGATAGGTTTTTCGTGTAGGCCTCTACGTGATTTCTGAAAGCGTTGTAGTTTTCGCAGCCAACAACTTAAGTTCAGTCGACGAACAAAGGTCAAAATGCTGGAGTGATCTCGTCAGCTATGACACCCGGATGTTCATTCATCTATCGAATCGGGAAATGGGAAAATTATATTAGTGCATTATGTCAGTGATGTTTAAAATTAAAATAGAATTAGTTCCTTCTAAATGAAACGAAAGCAGTAAGAGCGTTTGATCCATCGGTAGAGAAAATTTCAGCCCATCTTTGAGGCTTTTAATTGGAAAATGTCAAATCTGATCCTTTTGATTAAACGAATCAGTAAGAAAAAATAATAGCGATCCATGGGATGCTCAGACGACTCAAAATCTATGAAGTGGCTGAGTCTACAGTAAAAATAGGCTTCAAATGCCTATGTTGTTGTCAGCCTATATCATCAGTATAGCAGGGTGCGATATGTGCACTGGCATAGTATGTGTGTTGCTATGATGGGTTGACCTATTCATGGGTCGTTGCCTCAGGGCCGCATGCTTCCCTCATGTACCTCGTGTCTGCCTGCCTGGTCTGGCGGCGGAGGGTAGTGTCGCCTGGTCCGATCGATCAGCGTCGCAGGGGTCAGTACCTGTCATCGTCATCGTTTCCCATGGATCACCGGGGACCGTGGTCGGTGGTGGTCATCGGAACGCCGCCGCCGGAGCCAAGTGTCTGGTCCTGATAAAGTCCGGGCGATGCCTCTCGACCCTCGACCGCCAGCCATGACCGACATCATACACTCGGCCATTCCTCCTACACAGCAACCGTTAAGAGAAAGTCTGTGACATCGTTAAATTTTGTGGCCAGTTGCTAAGTAAAACCGGTAACAAGGGAACAATGAACGAACGACGGAGGAACGAAGAAAAGAAAACAAAAGAGAGTAGAAAGAAGGTTAGGAGAACATCAGAGACAATGGAGAGGAAGAAGAGGAGTAGAAATTGAAGGAGTGAGAAGAGGAGTAGAAATTGAAGGAGTGAGAAGAGGAGTAGAAATTGAAGGAGTGAGAAGAGGAGTAGAAATTGAAGGAGTGAGAAGAGGAGTAGAAATTGAAGGAGTGAGAAGAGGAGTAGAAATTGAAGGAGTGAGAAGAGGAGTAGAAATTGAAGGAGTGAGAAGAGGAGTAGAGAAGGAGTAGAAAGGAGTAGAAATTGAAGGAGTGAGAAGAGGAGTAGAAATTGAAGGAGTGAGAAAGGAGTAGAAATTGAAGGAGTGAGAAGAGGAGGATTAAGGAGGAGAATAGAAAGAGGAAAGAGAGAAAAGAAAGAACAGCTAATAGAGGAAGTTAAGAGGTTAAGATGTCTGAGGAATAAGTGAAGGACCCGTGTGGGGAGGATCGAGTTGCTATTTTGTGAATACAATAATAACCGTTTTCTATCGACCAACAACACTTGCGTTCAGCAGTGAATAGCAGACCGTAAAAGACTCACAGCAAACATACATAGCTAGATAGACACACAATCATACATGATAGTCCTACATATAAATGCATAGTTCTACATATAAATGCATGGACGGTAGACCTATGTGTATGCACACCAATTGAACAGTAACGACCTGGCGACCGTGGATGATCGGTTCTCAGAAGAACTCTTCTCCACCCTATACGAGTCTTCAACGCCCACTTCCTGATCGACATTCTTTCCCTCCTTAAGATTGCTAAGGTCAAGGTTATTGCGCAGATTACGATTGACGAGTGTCAGCGTACATAAATCCATCTTAGATTTTTAACATCGCAGCAGATGAAGGAGAGAATTAGCATCACACCAACACCATCTCCAGCAGCAGCAGCAGCCGCAGCAGCAGCAGCAGCATTCTATGATGCCGATGGTGACGATGATTAATTATCGCTGGTGAATAGAACGCATTGCAGCAGGAAGGAAGTAGATGTGACAGAGTTTCCCGATTGTTCAGATCCAGTTGTTTCCATCGTCTGCAGAGGAGATTGGCGGCGGGTGACAGTTGACAGCGTATAACCTTCATATCCGGTCCATTGATGATGATGGAGAAAGACTACGTGCCGCCGCCGATGAGTTGCCCGTAGAACAGAGTTATAATGGCAGTCGAAGACTGGTCTTCGTCAGGTTGACAGCTGATCACACCATATGTACATGTACATGTAGGTTAAGTAGGTCTCGTACGCTTGCTCCTATATAGTGGTCTGCTCTGCTAAGAACATCCGTAAGTAGCCAAACGTGTCCCTCCCCGCGGATAGATAAATGGCTATATCCCGATGAACCGAAGTTCCTCGACGAACCTGGTTCGCCATTGCATAACCTAATCTAAGACTTCTTCCGAAACTCTGGACTCGGCATTGGGCAAACGAATTCGGGGAAACACGTACGTGTAGGGCCTGCTACCAGCTGGCATAAATCAGATACTCCAATAATACGGTGCCCTAATTTTAGCGATGAAAGTACGTAATGATGCTAGGCCTCGATGACTGGCTTTGCCTCGGCTTCATTACGTCAGTCCTGATTTCCGCGTCTTCGTCAGTCGTGTGTTAGCCTACATAGTTTCAGGCAGTTTGATAGAATCGCCTCCTCGTTTATTTAAATATAAAACCGTAAATTGTACTCTCTTACTTTTGGCAATCCGTTTAGCCCTCTGACCCAACTAGATGAGTGTTTGATCTCATGTGTGGCGTTGATCGTTTCATTTGTGATGATGAATCCTTGTAAAGCATTTCTTTAAAATTAGAAGCAAATACTAGAAATGGATCTCGATCGAACATTCTTTTAACAATGCAGAAACGACATCACACAATGTGCACGGGCGTATGCATATTTCTCATTAAATGCGCCTTGTAATTCTACTCTGTTGCAGTTCCACCAGAGATAATCGAAGATATGTCAAGCATCGACGTGACAGTTCAGGAGGGCGACACGGTGACGTTGACATGTAACGTGACAGGTGTCCCTCTGCCACACGTCACGTGGCAGAGGAAGTCAGTCATGAACAAAGCCATGTCCATCAAAGAAACGAAGAACTGCAAACACAGAACCAGCGGACTAGGTAAGAGACATGATATTAACAGCCATTGATGCACAACATCCATTGGGAATTACATTGCAACAACTAATCTTTAATAACTCGGTTTCAATAAATCATATATTCTGGAACGCATAGTTCATGTGTCAAGGGGAGAACTCAGAAGAAACTGCATAAGTAGGCAGTAACAAGGAATGTACTTAATTTTAGAGGAAAATGACCTGAGTATTATGGTGAAAGTGGGACTTAAATAGTCTGCAGGTAAATCATATTATAAAGGTGTCTAACCAATGCCATTACTTATTCACACTCAGTTTTTCGAATTGTAAATCCGTCACAGTCAGAGTGCCTTCAATCGAATAAATGAGATTCTCAAGTTCTTAATTAACCCTCATCCGAACAAGGGGGTCTGGCCAATCAGAACTCGAGTGGCTAGGTGAGCAATTGGTGTAAATGACGCGAGATCTACCGGTTGAAATCATTACAGAAAACCAGTTGGCTCCGCATGTTTAATTTAAATTGATTTTTTAAGAATGAAAAGCGGCAGAAAGATCAAGGAAGAAGAGAGTATACGTACTTTCCTTTGTCCATGGAGCTGATTGTGTGATTGTGAACGACAATTAAATAGTTTAGGTGTAGTGATATTTACGATAGGTTAGACTGAGTTTAGTTTATGCAATGAAAGATCACTTTTCCTGGATTATGGAGAAGAAATTGAGAGTAGACTTGAGGCGATAGTTTGATAGATCCGCATGCACGAGAAAACGAGATGGCCTTTTAAGAGGGTAAGCTACTTTAGAGCAAATATTGGTCATATTTTTGCTGTTTGTAGATTTCGGTGCGTTGGGAATGACTTTAATCATTGACAAGGTGACGCGGCAATGCGACGATATTTACGAATGCACGGCCAACAACGGAGTTCCGCCAACAGTCAGTCGCCAAATCAGAGTCACCGTCGAATGTAGGCACCTCTGAAATTCATAGCAGCCTCTCTTAGAACCAGTTTCTGCTCAGGTGTCCTTTATACAATGAAATTTCGGTCGCATACTCTCCTCTTAAGAAATCAAGCCTTTATATCCTGAACATTTTCTATCGTTTCTACTGTGAAGATGTTCACACAATTTGTGGAAAGGTTGTTGCTGTCCGATTTCAATTGTCATGCATCTGGTAAGTGAACAGGTAAGTGAAGTAAAGCTTCCAAATTCCATGTGGAGCGCAGGGGAGATGCTAATCAACTTCACAGTTTTTTCATCGATCACTGAACTACCGACCGGGACCATCTGCCACTAAGTGAATTTCTTCTTAATACGACACTGATTAACCTTCTCTAGAATCGGTGAAATTTAAAGTTGCGATTTATATAGGCATGTCTCTTCGTTGTCTGACACAGTGACTATACACTTGGTGATCTGCTAACGCCTCTCACATGTTATCCTACCAGATCAAACTTATAATCAACTTTCGGTGGTCAGATGTTTGTTTCCGGTGTTTCATCCTTCTACAAGTAATGTTTGCGGATTCCGAATTCGCTACCTCCAAGCTTTACACGACCCTTTCTTATATCTCAATTCGTAAACAATTGAAGTCATCTTCTTCCAGCTATACTCTGCTGAACTAATTATTTATCACGATGGTGGTGATGATGGTGGTGATGATGTTAGCAGCAATAAAAAAAATGGTAGCGATGGTGATGACTATGATGATGATATTAATTTGTTACTGCTATATATATTCGTTGTTGTTGTTGGTGATTTCGTTGTTGTAGTCGCTCCCCAGATAGCGATGCCGAATCGGCGTATTGGTCAGATGAAGGGAAGAGAGACGATCCTTGAGTGTGCCATCACCGCCTTTCCACACGCATCCAACTTTTGGGAGAAGGACGGACGGCGGATCACGAGCTCCATGAAGCACCGCATCGAAGCTTATGATGAGGGAGAACACACGCTCACTCTCAGCCTCCGCATCCACATCTCAGATGCAACGGACTTCGGAGAGTACAAGTGTGTCGCTGCCAACTCACTCGGCCGTGACGAGGCCGGAATGGTGCTCTACGGTACCAACAATTATTGTCAGAAATTCTTGTCTTTACTAGCTGTTTGCCCGTCCTAAGACGGTTAAAATTTTTTGCTCACTGTGCTCTCTTCTGTTTACTGTGCTTTCTTCTGCTCCACTGTGGTCTCTTCTTTTCACTGTGCTCTCTACTGCTCACTGTGCTCCATTGTGCTCACTGTGCTCTCTACTGCTCGCTGTGCTCTCTTGTGCTCACTTCTGCTAACTCTGCTCTCTGTGCTATATTTGTCCTTAATAGTAGGCCCATCTGTTCTGTCTAAGGAAAGTTCAGTAGCAGTTGCTTCTTTAAGAGGGTGTGACGATCTCCTTATTTACGCATTACATTGTTAGCTGTGTATTGATATAAATATATATATAATTATTGTGCTAGCTGCTTATTAAACACTGTAGATGTTGATTAAGATATAATTATAATTTCCAGCACCTTAAGAACATGATTATATTTAGATAGGACAGGCAACAAAACGTTAAGTGGATTCGCGTTCTTGCTAACTGTATCTTTTCACCATCCAAATTAATCCAGACCGTCCTGCTGACCTCGCAACAGCGCTCGCCCAAGCCCTGAATTCGACATAAAGTTAGGCGACCTTTGAATTCAATTCAATTCAATTCAATTTTTCAATTTCAATTCAATTTCAATTTTTCAATTCAATTTTTTTCAATTTTTTTATTGTTCCCAGAACCAACAAACAGAAATGAATAACATGAAACTATAGTAAATCAAATTTCAGACACAAAGTGTAGATGATTAGAGAAGTTTAACTATGCAGAGATGGTCTGAGGGAACAAAGGGCACACCCGAAGGGACGAGTCCCGCTGAATAGGGGCCTAATTGCAGTAATATATAGCAAAACTTACAGGTTATTTTCGTTAACTAAATGGACGGTAGGGGAATTCCAGCCCTACTCAACTAAATCAGGAAAATGAACAGAAACAGAGAGAACCAAAAATCAGATGCTAACAAAACTAAGCACCGTCATAAAACACAAAGAAAACAGCAAGGCACTGCCAAGACAGGGAGCGTTCAGTACAACAAGCATTAAAGCCTTATAATTGTATCAGGCAGTACACTTTAAACTGATCAACAGGCAAACAATAGAATGAAACACAGCACTAAAAACTAGATAATAATACTCATTGCGTGCGCACGGATCAAGTGTTTGAAATGAACGAGGCTCTTAACCTCACGAATGACCAAAGGAAGGTTATTCCAAACGTGAGGACCTTGGTATTTGATTGAATCGTCAAGTGTATGTTTCCGTTGCGACTTACCAGAGAGCGTAATGATCGTTTTTGTTATATTTCTTTCGCACTAAGACTTCCCTCATCAACGGTAGGCTTCTACTGAAGTGGAAAGCTTCCATGGCGTTACCGACATTTTATAAAGAACTCTAGGCCTATATTAATTTTCACTTCCGCGATGTTGACCGCGTCACTTATCAAACACTACAAGACAGATTCATTGGCCGAACGAAATTGCTAATGAAGTTAACGAATCCAAAATTGGTTGTTATTCAGACGCGTCTCTATCCTAGTGTTGCATTGCTTCTTCTCTTCCCGAAATGATCCGAATTCACACCGTCTCTCTGATTAATCCGCACAAGTCTTCAGATCAGAATAGAGAGTAGATGTCTAGTCCTACTAGTAAATACTGTTGTGTCTACTGCAGAATATCCGGACTCAGTAGATGGACGACCAGTGACGACGTCACCGGAAGTGAATGACCGTCTCCCTCCTAATCGGGATGGATGGACAACACACCAACCGTCACGTGACCTCAGTGCTGCTCCTGCTGACTTCCGCTCCGTTTCCACGTCTAAGCGGTGGCGAAATGAATTCCGTAACAATACGCATCAGTTCAAAAACGCGGACAAATATGGTCAGTATTTGTTGTGACATGGCAGTTCGATCTAGACTACTTGTGAACAAAGTGGTTTACACGTCATTTTATAGTCTATATATAGAGCTTTTCTGAAGGTACATGTTTTGGGGTTTTATGGAATTTAAATATCCTCAATAAATGATCTAACGAGTATATCGACATTTACATTATCTACGCAGTTTATACGGTAGTTGGTGATAAATTATGCTCTATAGTGCCACGAGCAGAAACCTATAAACCATGCAATATTGTTATGGAGTTTACCTTGGAAACGACATTTCACATAGGCTATTGTTACTGGAAAGCGATAAAATTTGATTATCTTATAAAATTGATAGGGATGCAGAAGCTTTGACTATTGACTTCGCTGCAACGCCTTTGGGAGTAGGACGACCTAAAAATGTTTGTGCTGAGATTCCTGATCAAGCAGTATCTTACATAATACTAAACTGCAGTCTTTGCAGTCCATTTTTTATTCAACTCACATGGAAAGACATAGATACAGCCAAAATGTCGAAAACATGGCAGTGGTCAGTTAAAATGCGATGTGCCGTTTCTACTAAAATGCTTCACTAAAAGGCAGGTGGACAATCTTATTTCACAACTTTGTTGCAGCACAGAGAATGGAAATTGTACTGAAAGAAAATACCGGTGAACAGACAGAAATTATTTGTATACGAGACTTAACTACTAATTTTTCGCCTGCAATCCAACTTTAATCCTCGTATCTTCAGTAGACCGTTTACACAACTCGTTGATTCACTTTGAAGAATCTCACCAATCGAAGCGAAGGAAATACAACCAGATCTTGGGAACATTAGTAGCATGCTCTCACCTCAGAAAGAGAAATTTCGGTCTGCTTTGGTGACATAGATGTTTGACTATTCTGTGGCGCTGGGATTTCTCTTCTATCCCACGGCAACTCCACCTACATCTTAATTTGCCTCTCTTCTGTCCGTAGCAACCTGTCCCCTTAGTCATCGACCTGTCTCTGGCAACCAACCTCCCTCCATTGACATTGTCTCCGCAACTGCCTATAGACGGGGGCAACCTGGTCAGTTACTGTAGCCTACTAGTAGCTTATATCTAAGAGGGGCGAGTCGAGCGGCCACCTTGAGCGACGCTGTCTAAAGGGCAATAAAATGACAGCCAAATGAACTGTTTAGAGAAATGTGTGTAGGGCCTGTAATCATCTGTTCCACCTCTTTGGAACAAACTTCCGCCAGCACTACGACAAATATCTGACCCATCCTACGAAGTCACCAAAACTCCACCTCTCGCTATCTCCACAGGTCTTTCACTCGAAACTGAAAACACTGCTTTTTGACAAATCGTATCCTGAATCCAACACTTCTCCCTGCCTACCTCGCCGTCTGAACACCAAACACCATCCACCTTAGCTGTCTCAACTCTCTGTTTTGACCCCTCTGCCTATTTTGTTTTGATTGAGCGCCTGTAAATAAGCTGGTTCCCGCGACTTCGCTTTTGTGGGCGCTGTAGAAGTTCCGAGTTTATGATTATGATTATGATTATGATGTACCCTAAACTTCAATGGTGATCACATAAAAGTCAATGAGCACCGGTCAAAAAGAGCCAAAGATTGTGCCGATATACATTAAATTGTGTTATTATTAGCTCGAAACCTATCGAGTGTCGAAAACTGAGTTGAATCACTCTCTTTCCTGCTCTCTGAAACCCACTCGCCGTGTAGGCCTAATACACAGTGGCGTAAATCGTGGGGAGGGACAGAGGGGGAACAGTCCCCAACGTTTTGACTGAGGCCTATATATCCCCCAAAATATGCAAAATCCAGCCTCCAAAAAATCTGTCCCCCAAACATATGTATTGATTTTCGCCTCTGGTAATATAATATTGAAGCAGCCTTCTGTTCTGCTGTTATATATATCACTGGTCAACAAGCATTTTGCTACTGGGATTCTGACACCTGTTCCTAACTAATTTTGATATGCTGATTCCAAATCCGGAAAGTTTTTGTCTATCACGTCCGCTGTTATAAGGTTTCTGGGATTCTTTCAGTTGAATACGCCTACATGAACATAACTAAGCTACTCAGAATTTTAGAACTGTTCTTGGCCAAATTTTGGGCGCTGATTTAAATATGAAATCGAAATTTGTCTAGCACGTCAGGTTTTTTAGGTACGCATTAGTGAGGTTCTACACAATTGCGGATTCTCAACTAATACTATCAGTGAAAACACAGGATTAAAAATGTATGAGGCAATTGCTTCTGTGCTTGCACAAAAGATGCTGATTTCAAATATGAAATTGAAATTTAGCTAGCACGTCAGGTTTTTGAGGTACGCATCGCATAGTTCAAACTGCAAATGTACCGCATTAATTTGCGGTTATGTAGAACCTCACTGATGCGTACCTAAAAAACCTGACATGCTAGTCAAATTTTGATTTCATATTTGAAATCAGCGTCCAAGTTTTAACTAGGAACAAATACGAAAGCAAATGCCTGGCATTGCGTGATACAGTTTTGATACTTTGCTTTCGCTGACAGTATATGAGCTGAGAATTCGCAATTGTGTAGAACTTCACTGAAGCGTAGCTGAAAAACCAGACGTGCCATCCAAATTTCGATTTCATATTTGAAATCAGCGTCCAAAGTTTAGCTAAGAACAAGCACAAAATCCAATTCTTCTTACATTTTTAATATACTTTTCATTTGCTGTTAGTATGAATTGACATTTCGCAATTCCGTGGAAACTCACCGATGGTTACCTGAAAAACCTGACGTGATTGCCAAATTTCGATTTCATATTTGAAATCAGCACCCAAAATTTAGCTAGGAACAAGCGCAAAAGCAATGTCCGATACATTTTTAATACTTTACTTTCTTTGATAGTACGAGTTGAGAGTTCGCAATTGTGTAAAACCTCACTTCTGAGTACCTAAAAAACCTGACGTGCTAGCCAAATTTCGATTTCATATTTGAAATCAGCGCCTCAAATTTAGCCAAGAACAGTTCTAAAATTCTGAGTAGCAAACAAAAAATATTATTTTGTTGCCTAGTGTTATGAACATTTGGTTATTTCTATTCAACCGTAAGCCTGTAATTATATTAGCCATCTCTAAGTTGTTTGGCGTTATAGGCCTACATGTTGTGTCTGGGTATAATTTTCTGTTGACAGGAGGAGGGCCATCTATTGACGGTATCGTTGGGTCCCTAATTACGAACGGCAAAGACCAGACGAAGGCGCTCTGGCTGCTTCAGCTCATTGGCTGTTTCGTCCCCACAGCCATCTACAATCAGTTCATGCGCTACATCATCTGAGGAGACGAACCATCGAGTCCTAATTCTGTTCGGCTGTTGCAATAATCAAGTGTGAAAGAACCGAGGCTAATATCATATTCTTTGATGTGTGATCACTGTCAGGACAGACGATTTGAAGCAAAAACCATGACCAGGTTCGACTCGTATAGTGATTAATTCTGGCAGATATAGATATTGCACAAATGTCTGTTAATAGTTTAACACGTGCAATGTTTGAACTACAGAATCCATTGATGAGTTTCGTAGGCCCCACACAGCCATATTCTGAAGAATATAAACTGTTAACTTGTTCCTAGCATTATTTTCTGTGAAATATGCAACGCAACATAGGCCTACACGAAAGTAGTCAAGTGAACCATGTTTCGTATACAAGTATTAGATATGATCATGTGATTACGACTAGGCATTGCTATAAAATAGGTCACCACAGACAGGTCAGCGTAGGCTAATAATAATAATAATAATAATAATAATAATAATAATAATAATAATAATAATAATAATAATAATAATAATAATAACCATAATAATAATAAGGTAAGCGTAATAATAATAATAATAATAATAATAATAATAATGTAGGCCAGCGAGTTTTAATGTTGACACTGTAAACCGATTTACTAACATTCAGTCAAATAAAAAAAATTTAAAACGCTACCGTGTTTTAACACCAATCTTAGTAATCTTACTGACAGCTTTGTTTTTGAGTAATGTTTACCTTTAGAGCGTTATTTACTATTATGACATTCACCTCTCTCTCTCTCTCTCTCTCTCTCTCTCTCTCTCTCTCTCTCTCTCTCTCTCTCTCTCTCTCTCTCTCTCTCTCTCTCTTCTCTCTCTCTCTCTCTCTCTCTCTCTCTCTCTCTCTCTCTCTCTCTCTCTCTCTCTCTCTCTCTCTCTCTCTCTCTCTCTCTCTCTTCTGTCTTCTCTTACGTCACTGCTCTCTCTCTCTCTTCTGTTTGTTACGTCACTGCACTCTCTCTCTCTCTTCTGTTTGTTACGTCACTGCACTCTCTCTCTTCTGTTTGTTACGTCACTGCACTCTCTCTCTCTCTTCTGTTTGTTACGTCACTGCACTCTCTCTCTTCTGTTTGTTACGTCACTGCATTCTCTCTCTCTTCTGTTTGTTACGTCACTGCACTCTCTCTCTTTGTTTGCTACCTTAGGTTTATTCTTCTGTTTGTTACGTCACTGCACTCTCTCTTCTGTTTGTTACG
The DNA here is from genome assembly GCA_020284085.1 of Aporrectodea caliginosa. Lineage (NCBI taxonomy): Eukaryota > Metazoa > Annelida > Clitellata > Crassiclitellata > Lumbricidae > Aporrectodea > Aporrectodea caliginosa. The sequence continues at coordinate 1,542,274 of JACEVL010005070.1, forward strand.
TCACTGCACTCTCTCTCTCTTCGGTTTTTCGTTTGTTACGTCACTGCAACCTCTTTGCTACCTTCGGTTTATTCTCTTTGCTGTTAGGTCATTGCACTCTCTCTCTTCTGTTTGTTACGTCACTGCACTCTCTCTTCTGTTTGTTACGTCACTGCACTCTCTCTCTCTCTCTTTGTAACCTTCGGTTTATTCTCTTTGCTGTTAGGTCATTGCACTCTCTCTCTTCTGTTTGTTACGTCACTGCACTCTCTCTTCTGTTTGTTACGTCACTGCACTCTCTCTTCTGTTTGTTACGTCACTGCACTCTCTCTTCTGTTTGTTACGTCACTGCACTCTCTCTCTCTTTGCTACTCTTCTGTTTATTTCTTTGTCACTTAGGTCATTGCACATCTCTCTCTTCTGTTTGTTACGTCACTGCACTCTCTCTCTCTTTGCTACCTTCGGTTTATTCTCTTTGTTTGTTAGGTCATTGCACTCTCTCTCTCTCTTCTGTTTGTTACGTCACTGCACTCTCTCTTCTGTTTGTTACGTCACTGCACTCTCTCTCTCTCTCTTTGTAACCTTCGGTTTATTCTCTTTGCTGTTAGGTCATTGCACTCTCTCTCTTCTGTTTGTTACGTCACTGCACTCTCTCTTCTGTTTGTTACGTCACTGCACTCTCTCTTCTGTTTGTTACGTCACTGCACTCTCTCTTCTGTTTGTTACGTCACTGCACTCTCTCTCTCTGTTTGTTACGTCACTGCACTCTCTCTCTTTGCCATCTTCGGTTTATTCTTCTGTCTGTTACGTCACTGCACTCTCTCTCTCCTCTCTCTTCTGTTTGTTACGTCACTGCACTCTCTCTTGCATTCTCTGCACTCTCTTCTATTTGTTACGTCACTGCACTCTCTCTGTTTTGCCATCTTCGGTTTATTCTTCTGTCTGTTACGTCACTGCACTCTCTCTCTCTCTTCTGTTTGTTACGTCACTGCACTCTCTCTCTCTCTCTCTTGCTGTTTGTTACGTTCTCTTCTTCTGTTTGTTACGTCACTGCAGTCTCCTCTCTCTTCTGTTTGTTACGTCACTGCATTCTCTCTCTCTTCTGTTTGTTACGTCACTGCACTCTCTCTCTTCTGTTTGTTACGTCACTGCACTCTCTCTTCTGTTTGTTACGTCACTGCACTCTCTCTCTTCTGTTTGTTACGTCACTGCACTCTCTCTCTCTCTGTTCTGTTCTTCTGTTTGTTACGTCACTGCTCTCTCTCTCTCTCTCTCTCTCTCTCTCTCTCTCTCTCTCTTCTGTTTGTTCCGTCACTGCACTCTCTCTCTCTCTGTTTCTCTCTTTGCTCTCTCTCTCTTCTGTTTGTTACGTCACTGCACTCTCTCTTCTGTTTGTTACGTCACTGCACTCTCTCTTCTGTTTGGTACGTCACTGTTTGTTACGTCTCTCTCTCTCTCTTCTGTTTTGTTCACGTCACTGCACTCTCTCTTCTGTTTGTTACGTCACTGCACTCTCTCTTCTGTTTGTTACGTCACTGCACTGCACTCTCTGCTCTTTGCCATCTTCGGTTTATTCTTCTGTTTGTTACGTCACTGCACTCTCTCTCTCTTTGCCATCTTCGTTTTATTATTCTGTTTGTTACGTCACTGCACACACACACACACACACACACACACACATTCACGTCACTCACACTCTCTCGCTCTCTCTCTCTCTCTCTCTCTCTCTCTCTCTCTCTTCTCTCTCTCTCTCTCTTCGGTCTGTTACGTCACTGCACTCTCTCTCTCTTCTGTTTGTTACTTCACTGACTCTCTCTCTCTCTCTCTCTCTTCTGTTTGTTACGTCCCTGCACTCTCTCTTTGCCACCTTCTGTTTTTTCTTATGTTTTACTGATCTGTCTGTCTGTCTGTCTCTCTTACCCGTTGTTTCTCCTGGCACCCGCTGCTTATCTATCTCCTTATAACGTCACTTCTCCATCACTTTGGCACTCGCATTCTACCCTTCTCCTTGAAACGTTATCGCTCCTTCTCTTTGTCGCATCTTCAGTCTTTCCAACTGTTTGTGACGTCACTAATTTCTCCTTCATTTGGCTTCCTCTGTCTTTTTCTGTTTGTTACATCATTTCTTCTCTCTCGGTCTCCGTCTCTCTTTCTGGTACCCGCAGTCTATTCTACTATTTGTTACGTTACTGTTCTCTCTTTGTTATCCGATGTTTCTCCTTCTGTTTGTTACGTCACACCTTCCTCTCTTTCTCTTAGTCACACGCTCTCTTTACTTTTCTTTGATACGTCACTGCCCTCTCTTGTTGGTACTCGCTGTCTTTTCTTGTTCTTGTTACGTCATTACTCTCTCTTTAGCACTTGCGATTTTTCTTTCTATTTGTTACGTCACTGCTCTTTATCTCTTTAGTACGTGCGGTCTCTTTCTGTTTGTTACATCATTTCTCCAGACTCTCTGTGCCTAATGCCTATCCCTCTCTCAACCTCTCTCCGTCTCTGGTAACAGCAGTCTTCCCTTCTGCTTGCAAGGTCATATTCTTATTGGTTCCCGCCGCCATTCCTTGTGTCTGTTACGTCACCGCTGCCTCACTTTGACTTCTGCTGTCTTTCCGTTTGTTTGTTACAGCTCTGTTCGTTTCCTCTCTTTGTGACTGGCTTTCTCTCCCGTTATTTGTTACGTCAGTTCTCCATCTTTTTTCACCCGCTGTCTTTCTTTCTGTATGTTTCTGTATGTTGCTCTGTCTCTCTCTTTGCCACCCGCTGTATCTCCTTCTATTTGTTACCTGACTGCTGTCTCTGTCTCTGTCTGTCTCTGTCTCTATCTCTGTCTCTGCCTGTCTCTGTCTGTCTGTCTGTCTGTCTGTCTGTCTGTCTCTGCTGTCTGTCTGTCTGTCTGTCTGTCTCTCTTTGGAACCTGCTCACCCGTTCTTTGCTTTTCTGTTTTTACGTCACTGCTCTATCTCTATCTATCTTTCACACTTCCTCTCTTTGTTTCTGGTTTCTGTTTATTACGTCACTGCTCTCTCACTCCCTTGTCACCCGCTGTCTTTCCTTTTCTTTTTTACGTCACTCAGTGCCGACGCTATGGTAGTCCACTTGAGGCCCCAAAGCCTTACTTGAGGCCCCACTTGAGACCCCAAAGCCTTACTTGAGGCCCCAATTATCCCAAATGACTACGAAAAATACACTGCAAACGAGAAGCGAGAACAGACGAAAACGACCGAGCGTCAATTTAAGTCTCTTTAACCAAGCTATTTCACCGACAACAGAGACAGTTAAGTCAACAAAGTGAGTACCGGTTACTTTTTCCGTCTTGCCTTCTTTTCCGCGAATCGTTCCAATAGTTCGTTATAGCTGAAATCGTTCACAGAGATGATAACCTGCTTCTGAGCACAGTGGAACGATTAGATGTTTTAATTAGCATCAATGTGCTGAAACCGCGCACAGCACGTAACTATCCACTGTTACTGGATTGGTCAGAATAATCCTCAGAGCAAGTGACTGATTTGGGTAAAAGTTCGTTCACATACAGGTAGGCCCTACTGTAGAAAGTCGTGCGCTGTTGTCAGCTGACGGCCTCCACGAAAGACTGCAACAAAACGTGAAAGCTCCATTAGAAGTTCATTTGTTTCTACGTCTACCATCTTATCGTAGAAGTAAACACAATGTTTTTGCAGCTGATCTGTGTCGTGCATGCTGATGAGTGTGTTGGAACGATAGAGAACTCCCAAATGCTGTTCCAAGTCATGATCTTCTGGACCGTGACTGAACTGACACCAGCGCCTGATCCAGACGTTTGTAGAAAAAAATCTGCTTTAAAATCGTTGTTCGGGTGTAAATTTATCCATTTCACATTGCACATTTTTAGTCAAAATGGGCTTTACTACCCAGTTTCTCGTTTCAGGGAAAGTGGTGTCCACCGATCTCCATATCGTCTGTAATTTCTCGTGGACTTGTAAATGCAGATTGATATCCGGTTTCACGATATCTCTGTAGGAAGTCTTCATTGGCCTATAGCCTAGTTCACGTTCCAGCGTGTCAATTGCAAATCTGGCTACTGCGTCATTTTACTCGTCTTATTGATTTAACATAACATAACATAACAAGGTTTATAGTGGCTCAGAAGACTTGCATCTGTGTCAGAGCCACTCTCTCAAGTCTTATCCAATGCATCTTGACCTAGTATCCAATCTTAGTGAGCCTCTTCTTGAATTCCATCACCGAGTCCGCAGCAACAATTTCCTCATCCAACTTGTTCCAACTGTTAACTACTCTTGTGCTGAAGAATCTTTGCATGATTGTCCCAGCTGTTTCTTTATTAATCTTGTATCTGTGTCCTCGAGTTCTCTTATCAACTGAGAATTTAAATAGCCTCTGTGCTGGTATCTTGTCTCTTCCTGTCACTATCTTGAATGTCTCTATTAAGTCTCCTCTATCTATCCTTTTCTCTAATGTTGTCAGCTTGCATCTCCTCAGTCTTTCTTCATATGCCAGGTTGCCGAATCCCTTTATCATCTTCGTTGCTCTCCTTTGTATTTTCTCTAGTTTTTCTACATCCTGTCTCAGGTAAGGACACCACACTTGCACACAGTACTCCAAATTAGGCCTAACCAGTGATTTGTACAATTCGAGCATTATTTCCTTTTCCCTGCTGACTACTGTCCTCTTAATCAGTCCCAATACTTTGTTCGCTTTCTTTGCAGCCTCTGCACATTGCCTTGATGGTTTGGTGCTGTTGTTTACTATGACTCCTAGGTCCCTCTCCTCGACGCAGATGACAAACCACCAGGAAGCAATATAATTTACTAATGAACTCGATCGCTTCAAAAGCCGTCCCCAACAACAATGGCATATGGTGCCCATATGGGCATCATATGTGATCCCATATGGTATTGATCCCTAGATTCATCTGGTTTGCACCCGAGAGCCCATATTGATTGCATATGTGAAAACCATCTGGGCTTGATATAGCATCGATATGGCATCTATATGGTAGGAGGTTGTCTAAACCATATGTATGCAATATAGATTCCAGATGGCCTACCGATATGCATTTCATATGCAATCTATATGTTGTCTATATGTAACCGACTTATCTAAACCATATGTATGCAATATAGATTCCAGATGGCCGAGATTGTAACGCATTACCTCACAGGATGACTGCTTTTCGATGTGATGCGTGCGACAACAGTGTCTCGAAAGCTCTATGCCGCCATGGCCTGGTGGCGGTTTGAGGGGCATCAGGAGCAAAACCGAGTGCAATCGGTAATGGATCGACATATCCGTATGAAATATCTGATAGATAATAGGACCTAACCTCACATTTGAGATACTGTGCCATGCTGCCTTCGTTGTATGCCCTTTACTGCGGTCCCGGGGTACCCAGGCCATGTGTTGCATCGGCTCCTCCCCCAGTGAAGACGCTTCCTTACTCCTTGCGCCCACGACCACATGACCGTTTTATCACCAGGTAGATAATCGAAAGTGAATATTGTTCATAACGAGAATGCTATATTTTATCTAATGCATGCACACCAAAGTGCAGAGAGGAAGTTGGTTAAACAAAGAATATACTGACTTACTTAAAGCTGGTGATGTTCATAAATAGGGGTCAGCATTTCGACTTCATTGGCATGAGCAGGGTCAGAGTCATCTAACAGAAAACCCGCTTCGAAATAGGCGTCACGTGATACCTGTTCCTGGCGAAGTCGAGATTTCGAAGACAGCGCTGGACTTCAGTCGTCTTCCATCGGTCGAACTCGACGAGAAGAACGGTCCGTATCGAGCGTCGACGTGTCATCAAAGGGCTCACGAAAGGCGACGAAACCGACGAAACGTGATCTATCTTTTTATCAAGCAGAAATGCAGCAGCAAAACTTCGCAAATTATAGCAAAAACTCGCAAACCTGCGATCTTCAGACCCTACCATCACAAGATGGCTGGGTGGACAATGACGAGGACGTCAGCAACAATCAGGCGGGCGGAAATGACGTCAATACGATATTATCGCATCGCTCGAAAGAGTTCAGAATCTCTTTTAATAAAACGTTAATGCTTTAGACGTGATAATAATTATTATGGTATTAAGAGTGGCAATAATTAAGTAAGTAAGTTAGTAAGTATTTTCTTTGTTAAACCGCGGTTGCAGGAGAGCCGCACTCCGGTGTACAAACATCATAGGTCAAATACAAAATCAATAGGAGTACAGTATTCTTCCTATACATGTTTTCCTCGTATTATTGTCGACACTCGACAAGAGTCAAGACCCTGTCATGAGACCGTGGGCGAAGGGCACAGGATTTCCTTTTTGGGGGCAACTTATGTAAAGCATGCCCTGGGTTGTTTGGAACAGCTGTGAAGAGACCGGTATAAGCCTTGCGGCAGAGCCGGTCAAAGGTTGACAGTGGCGTAACTAGGGGTTCGTGCGCCCGGGGGCGAGAATTTCCTGAAAATTTTCTTTCTTACTTCCGCCAAAATTTCTGATGACCTTTTTTGCTTTTTTTTATTCACAAGTTTACCGTCATCATATGACATCAAAGGCCGTTGACGACAATTCAAAATTATGTACAATACAATTTAAAAAAAACAAAGAATTAATAGAGTTCAAATGACACCATTTAAAGGCGTCTAAACAGTATTTTACAATGTCACTGATATTCATTGTTTGACATCATAATACAACTCAGCTATTTATATCTATGATACTTGCAGGCAAGCTATACAATGCTTTGCAGAAATATCATAAACAATTTATTTCTATTCTACTTTGAATTTTCAAACATTGCAATCAAATATTATTAAAGAAATACATGCATAGTCACAGATTAAAAAATCACAGTTCTTTATCATATGTTATATGTTAAAAGTCAAATCTTGCGACGACTCATTCGATCACTTACAATCATTCAATCGTCCTGAAACTTGGCAGATAGACTCGCCCTCGCAGACACTTCATTCTATAAAAATTTCAGCTCCCCAAAAAAGGCTAGCTTATAGAATCGGGGACTCAACTTTTCGAATCGGGGAATCCCCTTTTCCCATACGCAGCGTTGTCATTGGCCGCAACAAAAACGGGCGCGCTGCCTCATTAAACGCACGCTATGACGTAAAATGAACGCGGACTATATATTTGTAGAGGTAACTGCTTCGTAAGACGCATTATAGGATACTAGATGGATATAGTAAAAAACTTTGTTTTTACGGGCTGTATTTTATTTGAAAGGTACGTACGTATTTTAACGTATTCTATTTTATGGTACGCGTAGGCCTACCCTCGAGCTATGCCTGGGCCTATAACAAAAAACCGGGTTCCATAGTCATCCCCTGCAGTCATAACTGTAAGGATCTATAGCTATATTTGGTACAAACAAATATTTAGAAAGAAATCTGTATGTAGCCTATTAGGTGATCTCTGCCTTAAACTCCTCTGTCTTAACCAGTTATAACCTCCTCTGTCATAACTCTTCCAAAACAGAATTTGTCATCCTTGCAGTGGCGGCGCCAGAAATTTTTTGTAACCACGGCATAACCAGGGCAATCATACTAGTAACCAGTGCAGAGGCGGTTTGTGCCCCAAATTAATTCTAGGCAGGGCAACAATTCTGACAGGGCAACGACCAGGGCAAAGGCTTTTTACTAGGGCATTTGCCCTGGCTTGCCTTGGTATAGTGCCGCCACTGCATCCTTGGCCTTCCTGAAATCAAGAAAATCCTCGAAGACCCCCATTAGGCTATAACTATTGGAATGACTATGAAACAGAATTAAGATAGCACATTAATTATTGCCACCAGTCCGGCAGTCTGGAAGGTCACACGAACTTGGACATCAGAGCTATCGGAATGCAATGCAAGAAGCTTAGATGCGTTCGATCCCGACCGAACGGCGATGAAAACCGAAATGTGTTCACTGTTAGCCTAGCTGTTAGGCCTATAGGCTATAGTGCCAAAAGACTCGTGACACTGTAAATGAAACGAACTTTGTAATCTATGAAACCATTAGGCCTAATTGTGCTTGGGAAAGGGTTGTGTTGAGACTTAATTGAGAGCAAAGTCAATCCATTATCAGTGTTATTTCTATTAACTGTAACTGTAACTGAAATAGCAAAATAACTGAAAAATGTCTTGCAGTTAACTCTAACTGTAACTGAAACTGAAAAATACTGAATAACTGAAACTGTAATAGTAACTGAAAACGAAAACTGTATAACTGAAAAATAACAAAACTGGAAATGGGGTGGTAAGCGTCTCTAAAAGCCTCTGCCACCCAAATGTCCACCACGCCACCTTCACGTGGTACCCCTGTTGGAAACAAAGTGCGTGGTGGACGACCGAGCCCTCGCCGGTATATGCGAGCCCAGAGACAAGGAGTCGGAAGGACGGACGATGAAGGACATCGACGCTCGGAGATGGTGTCTCGCTAAAAACACCGAGAGGAAGGCAACGGGAAACCACCTCTCTAATTTCCCAAGAAACACTTGCAATGACGAGGTGCTACAGGTTGTTGATGGGGAGCGATCGCTGGTGGCAGCAGTGGGGGAGGGACGGAGGAGCTGGGTGGGGCACGTGTTGGGGGACTCCCTTCTGGGGGGTCATGGAGGGGAGGGGAGAGAGGGAGGGGAGAGGGGCCGGGGCGGGTGATGCTGGGGTGGATGGCCGACGGATGCATCGAGTTGGGGGAGGGGCACAGCACGGAGGGGAGTGGCGTCATTGTAGGTTGGAACCTGCCGAAGGGCAGAGAACTTAAAGAAGAAGAGAAGAACTGAAAAAAATAAAACATGAGTGTTTTTCTTACATACTTTTTGAATAGTAATCCTACGTACGTACTCTAGTCTACGGTCAGTTTTTTTTACTCATTTCACTTCTGGTTTCCTTTCACTTTTCTATGCTAGTTTCACTCCTGGTTCCTTTCAGTTTTCTATGCTAGTTTCACTTCCGGTTCCTTTTCCTTTTGTTGTGTTGTCTTTGACGCTAAACCGTAAATTCGTAAAACAATCCACGACTACGAGAATAATGTTTAAGCCAAGTTGTGGTCAAAAAGTAGAAAGTGGCGTGTGGGAACATTTTGTTTACGAAGACGCAGACGACAAAAGTTGATGTTGTGTTCACACCGTTGCTGGCAAGGACGTTGAAAACTACGAGTATGGCACGCTTATTGCGTATCCTGACAATTCCCCCCGGACATTTCCCCTCGGACAATTCCCCCAGCAGTAAGTAGGTAACTCTACCATTGTCCATGATAACTGTTAGTAATCCAACTTCTATTGAAGCAAAGGCCTTCTTTCATCATTCCAACTTCTATTTAAGCAAAGATTATTTTTCATCAATCCAATTTCTATTTAAAAGACGAATTTCTGTAATAAATCCAGCTTTTATTTCGGCAAAGAATTTGTTCATCAATCAAACTTCTATTTAAGCATACAATTTGTTTCATCAATCCAGCTTCTATTTAAGAAAAATTATTTCTTTCATCAATCCAACTTCTATTAAAGTAGAGAATTATTTTCATCAGTCCAACCTCGGGGGAAACGTCCGGGGAATTTCCGGGGAAATGTCCTAGACCCCGCTAATTGTCGAAACAGAGCAAGTGTTAATCTGGAACGTCATGTTTTCATTAAAGTAAACCGACAATACGTTAAATCGCATTGATTTGCTGCGTAAATATTTCTGGTAACTGCTCAGACTACTTGTGGTCAGTGTGTCATTAGTCATGACTTGTGAAAAAATAACTGATGCTATAACTGAAAAATAAAGAGAAATAACTTAAACTGTAACTGAAAAATTAAAAAATAACTGAAACTGAAAAATCTGATTTCAGTTAACTATAACTATAACTTTAACTGAAAAATCATAAATTAGCTAACTATAACTGTAACTGTAACTGAAAAACCATAACTGAAATAACACTGTCCATTATCCATGGACTCAAAATTAAAACCTCATCTCTTCAAGATTTCGTCCCTGACTCATCTGATCCTCCGCCTTCCAATTCTTCTCTCAACCTGAACGACACCCGCCTTAGCAGCTCGAGCAGTCGCCTCTCTCTGGACTTCCTGGCAACCGGACTTGGACCTCCTCTGAAAAGAGTCCTTTCGACTATGGAGTCTGGACAAATCCTTTGACACGAGGCAGCGCTCGTGAATAATCGGGTGCCCTGCACAACGGTAATTTAGACATTTGGAGTTCAGGCCTACTATTACGATGTAGCGGTAGCCTACGAGTACGAGTGCTTCACGGTTTGACGATGTCTTACGCGTCGTGGCTATTAGGACGCAAGAAATGCATTTGCAAGGTTTAGGCCTACATTAGGCCTAGGCTACTTGAAACATATTAAAACTGTTAGTCATAAATCACTTAACCCTAGGGCTACCAAGCTTTTTTTGTAACACGGACTACCAAGGGGGGGTGGTTACCACCCCCCTGGATTTCGTGTTTGGTTTCACATATCATAACTTGTAATATAGCATTGGATTCAGCATTCATTTCTGCACAGAATGGTATATTTAGTTGTACATTATGTGAATGCACCTCGAAATTACATCACTTTTAACAATGGAACCCATTAATTAGCAATATTTTATATTATTGCGTACATTTTGTACTTTTTGGATAAACAAATATAAGATTATGTGTGTTTTGAAACTAATCTATGTATAAAAGATACACAAAATCACCCCTACACATGTTTATATAGTATAAATGTACATCCATACATATATATCTACACATATATATCGGGTTACGTTGTAATGCTGTATTCAGCCATTTTCACACAGATTACGCGTATTATTATTTATTTTGATCACTTCCGGTATTCAAAAGACAAAGATGTAGGTATGCAAATGAAGCCCTACATTCCCTCTAAAGAATGGTATCTTTGTTTCTCTTCCAGGAAGACAAATGAATATGCTACAGACAAAAAACTAAGGGGGGAGTCCTTCCATTCAGCCATTTTTCACACATATTACGCGTATTATTATTTATTTTGAGCACTTCCGGTTGTCTCAGGTCAACTCAGTGACCATAGAAATATAGCCCCACATTCCCTCTATAGAATGGTAAAATTTATGTCTCTTAATATTAAATGACGGATAAGATATAGTCGAAAATCTAGGGGGGTGGTATCCACCCCCCCTGGTGCCTCGGGTATATTGGCTATAACTTTTGAACGGTGTGAGATATCATCTCACATTTTACCTCAAAACGTGTGTAAATGAACCCCCTACAGCTACCTAAAAGGTCAAATTTTTATTCCATACGGAAAAAGTTTGAAATGAAAAAAACCTAGGGGGGGTGGCAACCACCCCCCCTTGGTAGCCCGAGGGTTAAGGCGGCTTAGGCCTCTTTCATTTAGGCCCTACTTTCATTTTTACTGGGAACGTCTAGGAAAAACAGCGTAGGTTTCTTCTTTTTGAAAATTATAATTAGGCCTATATCAGAGGCGATTGACCGCAACCACATTGATCTACAGAATGAATTAATTCGTAATGCCATAGCCTAGGCTATAGCCTAATTTATGTGCTCGCAGTTTAGACTTTAGATTACTTAGCCAATACTTAGGCCTAATTGAAAGCCATGTAGGCTACACATGATTTTATCATTTACTTTTCTTCATTAATCGAAATTCGAAAGAAAGATAATCGTGGTTAGGCTGGTTTTATCACTCGAATTCGTGTAATTACGAATTCGCGCCGCCTGAGGTAGTTTTTGCCCAATGCCCGCCTAGCGAAACTGGTTTACCTTCTTAACGACAGATATCGCCACACTTCTGGTTTACGCCGGATATACAAGTTCTCACGAGTTTCCATTCCTCTATAAATAGATGGTTGGAGGTGTTGCTGGCTTGATGCTGTACAAGTTCAAATTCCCAACTATTCCGAAGTAAAGTTACAGTATGTTTATAAAATTTTCCGCTACAGAATTGCTGAAAGTGTATGCTCATTAATTTTTTTCGTGCATTACTTGTAGGCCTATGTTAACCCATCCACTAATGCTTGTTTGTCTGACATGCGTTTACAGCTGCTGGCAACGTTGCTACCATTATATTATCGTATAGGGTCAGATGGACTTCATGTTCGCTGGGTTTTGGTTATAAATAGATGCACAGCCTTTCGAAGAGCTGGATAAAAGTGCTAAGTGTAACTTAAGCTGGATGTAAGTGCTAAGTGTACAGTTTTGTAGCTATACAATAATATGGCGTATTAATGTCTGTGCCAGTATTTGTGCCCGAATCCCCGAAACCCGAATCCCCGAAAACGCTGAAAACAGACAAAAGCCCGATTCCCCGAAAACAGTTTTCTAGAAAGCGGCCGAGCTATTCAGAGTTAAATTGTAAACATGACATAGACTTAGCGTGGCCTTGATGTATATCGATATACTGCCTATTCAAATGTTTATTTTTTATTATATTCATTCGGGTCGGACTTAGAAAATCAATTTCGGGGATCCGGCCGAATTTACGCCGAAATGCCTTTCGGGGATTCGGGTTTCGGGGATTGTGCCCGCACCCGTATTTGTAGTTAACGTAATTATAGCAGAGTCGCAATATAATTTGCCCGTTATCAGTAAAATTTAATGGTATCCATCCAGCAACGACCATTTGCGGTCACCCAAATTGCAGAGAACGTGTGGACGGTGTGACTACCCCAGACTGTAAGAGAATGTAGAGCGCTACGTGCTACGGGTATGGCTTTCGTAAGCTAGTAGTAAAATGGTTCACACAGCAACATGAGCAGATTCAGAGGGAGTCTGAGGGACTGAATATTGAATTAAATTGAAAAGATATTGTGGCACAAGTCGTAATCTGTTTCCAATGTTTCTGCACAAGTTCGTATGGTGAAATACATTTCATGAGAATTTTTACCCAGCATTCTTAAATACAAAAAAATGAAGCGTAACTGATTTTATATCAGTTTTTTATATTTTTGTGTGCTCCTGACAATTGATCTAGTTAAGTGTTTGCTGCTGAATAATAATAATAATAATACTGCTCGTCACGTTATATGCAACTATGTGAACTATAAGTGTGTTGATTTGATTATGATGTTGTTTAAGAAATGAAGTCATAATAAAAATAACTAAATAAGCAACTGTATAGACAAGACTGATTGACATAGCACTAGGGCTATCCTGTTAGCGGAACTTAAAAGTTCCTTAGGGTATTACCCATTGTCACTGCATTTGGAAAAAATCTGTCTTTACATGTAAACACTTAATTGAAGCGGTGAACAATAAAGTTGATTTGATTGATTTGATTGATTGATTGATATTTTAGTGAAACTACACACATAAAATGTTATGGAATACTTTATCTTACTACTTGTGCTTTCTTAATTTACTGATGCCAATAAGCATATTTAGAAAACTTTAACTTTGTGCTGTCTTAATTTTTGGTTGCATACTACATATTTTCTTACGATAATCTTTCCAGTTGCACACATTCCTACCGCAATCTGGGTTAGCTAACTTCTTTACCAGTAGGGCAACAGATTTTAGAATTACCCAATAAAGTTCCAATTGTGGCATTCACTTTTGTTGATTGTGTTTGAATCCTGTTATGCTGTTAAATGTTAGGTTCTGTGTCTGTTATAAAGATCGTTTTGCAGTTTAACAATGTTGTTTATGTGTTTAGACTGCAAAAATGGATCTATGTAGCTTGCTTATTGAAAAGGGAAATGACTTAATTTGGCTGTTAAAAGTTGTGTCATTGTGATTGTCATTTCTTGGCTACCCCTGGTTGATTTGGCTATTTATGGTTCTTTCATGTTTTTTAGACTCGAATTCAATTCCAGTTACAAGTCACTGTGTTGTGTTTTTGAAATATTAGTTTGCAATATGGCAGAGACGCCAAGGTTGCCTGATGGACGGCTGAATTTGGACAAACCAAAGTGGGAACAAGCTACATTTTTGGGCCGACTGAAACATTTTGCCTGGGTTACTGACTACAGATCAGCAGTTGTAACGAATAAGCGACTCTTTGATGCCAAGGAACTTGTTGAGAAATACAGGTTGTGACTTTGATTTTCATAGTTTTAACTTTAATGCTGCTTACATGAAGAAAAGTCAATTGTTTCCCATGAATGTTTGCTTTTCTTAGACCTGTGATCTTAGTTGGGAGGTTCAAAGCTCTGGATTTCACTGTCGATCTCTGTGTGTGTTCTATCTCTCATTAATGTCTGTGGGATCTAAACTTAAGATTAGTCTATTTCAATCTGCTTTCCTACTTTGACTTGACTTCAGTTTCTAGTACCTATCTGATTTCGACTCGGCTTCTCCAATGGATTACAACTTTTACTACCGTAGATATGGTTTCACTTAGTGACGATCCATTGATGCCTTACACATTACAATAGTGGTGCTATTGAAGTATCTAGATTAGGTTAGGATGCTTTATCTGTTATGCATGTGTTCAGTGGCCAATAACATAGGCTTAATTTTGATGAGAGAAGGGTTTATGCAAAAATTATGATCATTCATAGGCACCCACCAAGAGAAGAAGAGGAAGAGTTTATGTTTAACACTTTAACAGTCACATAAAAAGAAAAGAGTAAATTCATGACAACTTGCAGATAACTATTTCCATGAAGCATCTCACAGCCACCAGATTTTTTATAAAAGGGCAATGAAACAAGCTTTGTACTGGCATTATCTCCAAATTTCATGATAAATCCAACCTATAAAATGTTTCTTGTACATAGCATTTTGTATATTTTCAGTTTAGAAGCTTTGGTCCAGTTTCTAAGAAAAAACATGGGTCTATATGGTTTCCTTCACTGCTTTTCTAGTTAGTGCAGAACATAAATACAAGCTATTTGCTCTTCTGCTTCCACATGACATTCTGTATTTGTTAACAAGTTTTGTTTTGCATATCTACACAGGTTGCACAAGGAGCCTCCAGGAACAACTGAGGCACAAGTGTGGTATGCCAAGAAGCTGAAAGAGTCTGCCTTTCATCCAGACTCTGGAGAACTTCAGAATGTCATTGGTCGTATGTCTTTCCAGGTTCCTGGTGGAATGATACTAACTGCTGGAATGCTTCAGTTTTATCGGTAGTGTCATCTTCAGTTGCATTTTCCATTTGTTGTGCTCTTGTAAATGCTTCAAACTAGTCATGTTTTCTTTCAATTCTGTTTATGGAGAACCCAATTTAAATATGTACACCATTATAACAATGGCTTGCCTTTGTTTGGATTTACATGTGGCTGCAATATTTTACTTCAAATGAAAATCTTTTGCAGATGTTGCTCATTGTTGGCTTCTGCTAATAAACACTTCTCTGAATGTTTCCATTTGGGAATGAGTTTTTCAAAGCTGTTTATTTTATCACAACATCTCATTTTGATTTTGCAGGCTGAGATTTGGCCCACTATTATCCAAATGGTTCAGGGTGAAACTTTTTTGCTGTGAAAATTGAAATATGGTTAGCTTTTTGTCACAGTATAATTATTAACCGTCTACTTTTGCAAACTATTTTATGCTGTTGCAGTAATTCTTGTAAAAACCTCAATTAAAACTATGACATCATTTATAGGTATACATGATTCTTAATGCTGATTTAATCTTGTAGAACAAACACAGCTGTTGTGTTTTGGCAGTGGTTGAACCAGTCGTTCAATGCCCTTGTTAACTACACAAATCGAAATGCCGCATCTTCTGTAACTACCAAGTAAGATAAACTTTGGATCTTTTCAGTAGTTTACATTGTTGGTAAGGCATTTCATGAACCTTTAAGATGTTCAGTACTTATAATTTATATCTTTAGAACTGTTAGAACCATTTGGATAAAATTTGTATTAGCTATGCAGTTTGTTGTGTAAATCACAAAATAAAATTACAGTTTTTGTGTATCGTATAATTTCAGCTGTATTAATTGTCAGAGGTGTTTTAAAATTCATTCTAATTCTAAATTGAGCAATGTTCAGTATTACAGTACACACATTAATAAAAATTAGATTTGTGCTTTACACAGGACACTGTGCAGCAGCTAAAATTTCATCCCAGTCTAACAGTTACAAAGATATACATTTTGGATAAATTATGAACTTTTGTATGTCTCAAAGTGACTGGGTAAACAATTTGCAGCTCATCGTTAACGAGTTAAAATGACCTCTTGGGCTATCGTGTATCAAGGCATGTCATGTATCATGAGTCTCTTTTCAGTGCGTCATGCATGGTTCTGTTTGAATGGTCCGGCCATAAGCCCAGATAAGTCTAAGGCAATCATATTCGGCTCACTCCAACGACTGCACTCTTTCCCTTCTCATTCCAGTGTTGACCTTGCTGGCACTGTTTTTCCACTTTCAAAGAATGCCAAAACACTTGGGGTCACTGTGGACAGTCATCTCACATTCCAATCCCATATTACAAGCCTTTGCAAATGTTGTTTCTACCACATCAGGGCAATACGTTACATAGGGTCTGCTCTTACCAAAGACATGTCACAGACCATAGCCTGCTCGCTTGTCTGGTTTTGCATTGATTATGCCAACTCTTGTGTTTGCAGGCATATCAGATCTTCAAGTCTTCAACCAATGCAAAATTCTCTGGCTCGCGTGGTGCTGCATGCAAACATTTTCGTGTTCAAACCCCTTAACTCTGCTTGGTCAGCTTCATTGGCTTCCTGTTGAATTCAGAATAAGATTTAAACTGCCAAAATTCATCCTGCTTGGCCTATAAAACCCTCACAACGAGCACTCCTACCTTCCTTTAACCACTAGTTTCTCTGTATATACCACCCCACAGTCTGCCATCTTAGGTTATGGGTCTTTTGGTTGAGCCTTGATTTAGCACTGTCATGGGCTCTCGTGCATTCCGTGTTGCTGCCCCCAGGGAATGGAATCGACTACCAATGTTTATCCATTACTCGAACTCTTCTTTCAACATATTGCCTCAAAATTCACTACTTCTCTTTGGCCTTCAAACATCTGAATATCTGTCTGCTTTTCCCCTGGCGACTGACTAACCGCTTCTCCGATTTCTGTGTGACTTTGCGTGCGTTAAAAATGTTTTTAATAATAATAATAATGTAATACAGTACAACTATGGGATGTCATTCTTCATGCAGGGCTGTATAGAGGATACCAGTTTAATAACTGTTTTAGAAGGATTTCAATTTAAGCTTAATGTCATGTGTTTGTATGTATATGTAAGTATGTATTTGTTCAGTTGGGCATTTGGTATAATGCCTTTTATGAACCTTTCATCAATTGGCATTCCTCACCTGTCAAAAAGGCATCATGGCTCCAGTAGAGTTATCAGTTCTTCTGTAGTCAAAATGTGCTCATCAGTGTTTGTCAGCTTTGTAATGCGAGAGAAAAGATCAATAAGACAAGAACGGTTTTGCATTAAGAATAAGGCCACAACTATTTTAAACAGCTTCACAAAACAGTCTTTAGTGGTGACCATATTACTCTGCTGACTTGAGGCTTATTATGTAACCATAAATATATTTGACAAGAATATTCAACTAATTGCTAAATGGAAGTGCAGTTGGTGAAAAGGATTTTATGAATTTCACTATTTTTGGTGCTGATGATTTGCTAAATGAGAGTCTACTAAATTGCCATGATCTTAAGTTCCAAAACAGCCGTGTGGCTGTGTGTGGCATTTGTCAATTGCAGACAGATCGCTGTGGCTTATGCGAGTGCAACTACCAGTGCTGTGGTGACTGCACTTGGCTTCAAGAGCTTCATGTCCACTGTAAGTTATTTCAATAGCGAACTAGCTAATTATTAATTTTAAAACTAGATGCAGTGCAAATCGGTTTGGGCAAAAGGCAGAGTATCAGAGTATACATTTTTTCTTAACTGACTGTCAAACTATAATAGGCATATACCGTACAAACTGAGAAGTTAAAACATTTCTACATCCTTCAGCCGTTGTTATCAGTCAACATTTCATCTAATCTAATCAAATGACCTTTGGATTGAGTTATGTTCATGGGACCAAAAATTACTTTTTTAGTAAATGCCTATATTTTTGTTTTATCACTTTTATCTTAGTAGAATAATTAAACATTAAATTGAATTGACTTCTATACAGACCAAGCTTTCATTTCATATTAAGCGATATTTCGTCTTATCCGTTTTCGTCTGAGTGTTTTGCACCGCAGCAGTTTGAGTAGCAGTTTAGCATTTCACTTAGCATTTGACTTAAAGTAGAAAGAAGCAAGTGTTGGCTGGATAATAAAATGTAATCTATTGTTGTTATAGTTCAGACAGATCCAACTACTAAGAAACTTCCAGAAAGTGCTTTTTTGTTGTATTCTCAAATCTGTTTTAAATTGCTTGTAAATTCTGTATATACATTACAGCACAAAACCAGGCTGCTTGTAAATTTAACATTTGCTGAAGCATCAAATTAGGTTTCATGCTTGGTTCAGTTATTTGGTAGACAAACAATGCACTAAAGTATGTAGTAGGGTGGTTCTTAAAAATGAAAGTTGAAAATTTTGAAGTCTTACCCCTCTATGTTGTTGTGTGTGTTAAGAAAATGATATACAATTTTTTTGGGACTGGTTGGACGCTTTAAAATGGTGCCACAAGCTGCTGCTAATTTAAGTAATTTTTTAATGTAAGTAAAATTCGCGTTCACCGTTAACATTACTTTTTTGCAAGAAAAGTCATATACCTTGTAACAAATACTAATAGGTAACCAGGTATTTATCATAACAAGACACTGTGAACTCCCTAATTGACTACCTACAAAATAGTTTTTTAAATTTGTGCTGTTACACAATATCTAACCTACAGACAGATCTACAACCAATCACTCATTGATATTTGCTACAGTTGTGAATTCTTAGCTATTGTCTGCTTCAGTGTATGTGGATACTCTTTCTGATGCTGCTCCACTAACTGCAGTGTGAACTGTTGGTCGTCGTTCTGTGTGAGAATACTGTTGAAATTCAACAGAGATGTCGAGGAAAAATGAGAGTGATATTAGCATTTCACTTAGGTACCAAAGGTAACTTGAAAAGCACTGCTAGCTGCTTTTGAGATGGCTTTGTCTCCATAATTAAGAAGCTTGGTGAGGAATGCCAAGACATTGGCAGGAGGTGTAGCTGCAAGCGGAGTTCTAAGCCAGTAGCGGACATAAACCTTGACCACAAAGAGTAAATCTCTGCCTACAAGCTTGCTCATGTTTACTCATAACAAACTGTGCATGGAAGAGAGTTATTTTGGTTGCATAGATCATAGATGGCTTGATGGAGTACGTGCTACTAGTTGCATGAACCGGATACCTCTTGCAGGGATGACAATAAGGTAGATGATTGTCAGTTCCAGCAGCTCCCGATTGTCATCACGTGCTGCTGTTATCGCCACTATAATTTTTTTACCTGCAACACTTAAGTGCTTTTTGTACTATAATTCCTTCAATGTCTGCCATGCCATCACGAAGAGTTGTGTACTGTTCCTTGTCTATAAATTGCCAATATTGCTAGAAACGCTTACAGAGTGGAAGGTCAGAATCAGTTGACTGCATGTCACAATTGTCACATGCAGCAAAGCCTTTTCTGCAACAATTTCTATAAATGCGAGATGGAGTAAGTTTCTCCCGAACTTTAACTCGACGAGTGTACAAGCTCCAAGAGTAATGCCAGTATTGCTGTATCAAATGAGACTGCTGAATGTGGTCTTTGATATTCCAGTCTTCCAGGCACATTACCACGTTTTGGTCATTGCCTCGCCTGTTTCTGCTGGCAGCTTGGGAACACTGAGTTTTGTTGTTCCAGCTCCAGAAATAAAAACTCACTGGTAATCTTTCAACTTTGTTGCCTCCAGATAATTCAGGTAAAATTTTACCATCCCAATGGGCTGCAGGATTGCACGATTTATTGTTTAATGTCAGCTGCAATGCGCCTCCTTGTGTTTACTCATGTTCTACGTACAGAGAACTTCGTGACGAGTGTGGCACCTCTTAATCATGTCATAACATTACACTTTTTGTTGTTTAATTTCTTTTTCATAACATATAACAATATCCAGGGGTAAGAAGGGGTAAGTGCCCATTTAATTTTTTATGCCATATAAGAACCACCCTAGTATGTAGCTATATATAATGAACCATAAATGCATTGCTTATTTTTTTGACAAATTCTGTTGGCAGAGAGGACCACCAATTGTGCAGCGTTTTGTTCCATTTCTTGCTGTAGCTTCGGCTAACATGGTCAACATCCCGCTTTCTCGCCAGGCGTAAGTTACACAAAATCTGTTTTATACTCGCACTAATACTACTACAACTTGCCCTTTCTTGTTCACCAGCTGAATGTATGTGTATTAAGGGTGAAATTCAAAATTGCTACGCTGGTTTGGAAGGCTACGACTGGTACTGCTCCGGACTACATTGCTGAACTGTGCCTTCCAGTTGGCACTCAAACTGGTCGGCGGGCTCTCCGGTCTGCCTCGCGAAATGACTTGATGATACCTTCGTTTCGAACCACCACCTGTGCTCATCGGGACTTCTCGATTGCGGCGCCACGGATCTGGAATGCTCTTCCGCCGTCTGTGCGTGCTGCACGCAGCTATATGGTTGTCTCTAAACTCTTAAAGGCGCATTTTTCAGCTGTTTGATGGCCACATGTTGAGCGCTTCTGAGAGACTCTTAAGTGGCGCTTTATAAATGTTTTTACATTACATTACAAGGGACTTACTATAAGCACCGTACGAGTGCCTGTGAAAAGTGGTGCACACATGGCTATGGAACTGATTTAAACAAATGCATTTAAAGGCACTTTAGAAACATATGTTGAGCAGGGCCAAATGTTATACTTTATATACTGGGCATATGGGCACTGCATTGTTGGTGTAAGAAGCATTGCTGTCAAATGAGATTTGAAGTTGACTGCATATTATTGAGGATATGAGTTAATGCTCTTTTAAGTCAAATGGTTGCAGTGGAACTACAAAAGTTGATCTAAAGTGTCAGCTATTATAAACATAAGATGCTGTTTTTTAAACTTGTAGAAAAGCTTGATCTGGATAACATGCAGTGCTTATAAACTATTGATTCATAACTTTATGTAATGTATGTATTAGCACGGACGATTTTTTGTTCCAGTGAACTATCTGATGGTGTTGTGTTGATTGATGATGAAAATAATCCAGTTACCAAATCAAAGGTCTGTATCTGTGAAATACTTTATACTATTTATTTATTTCCTGTATTTTCATAAGGCCTCTCTCTCTGTCTAAACAGAGTCATTCATTGGCACTACACAGTAGTATGTTAAGGAGTCGTTTTGGTTCTTAATCAATGACCATCTGTAGGGTGGCTTGAATCCACACACTCTGCATTGCAAGGGAATCACTTTACCAGTTGGCTACCATTACACAGAAGCTGGTTTTGTGCTGTTTTAGACTGATGCTAATGTTTAAATTAAATGGCTTCTAGTGAAAGCTGTTAACAAATACCATTTGTTGATAAAGATCTCCATATTTAAATATGAGAGGCTGAAAATGAAAAATAATATGTATGAATTTATGCTGAATGTGGAATGTCTGTCTTACAAAACTTTTTTTGAAGAAAAATGGCCTGCCTATGACTACGCCTGCTGTAAATTCTTTTACAGCATATTGAAGCACTTGAAAGGTGTTGATTATGATGGACTGAATGCGTTATGTCTTGGCAATGTTTAAGACCTAGTCAGACGGCGCTGTTTTACCATGTGTGTTATTGAATTTGATGAACAGTATGCCGCTGTCAAGGGTATATCACTCGTCACCATCTCTCGCATTACAATGGCAGCTCCAGGAATGTGTAAGAAATTTTTTTGAAGTTTTTTCTGAAGTTGCCTTGACATAACTTACCATAGCTCAAATTAGTATATGGAAAAGAACTACACAATTATTGCTCATCCTCACCTTCAGCTGGCATCAGAGCTGTACCGATATCGCTTTTGCCGATTATGCTGATACCGCGTATAGCCAATTATTAAATTGCCGATACCGCATATAGCCGATTATTAAACTGCCAATACCCATTATGAGACCGAATATTTCATTATTTGTTTAGTCAAAATGTTCGGTTCCGAAACATAAACCAGTAATCTGTCGTCACAACTATAAGGGCAGACATTTAAATTAAGTTGGGAAGTTGTTAACGATATATTTTAATGCGTACATAATAAGGGACGTAAAACGATAGATGAAAATCTTGGAATATGCAATTAAATTATAACACAATTTTGACAATTTTGCAAGTTCAATAAAGCAATTATGTTTACTGGGTATATGTGTTTTCATTGGTTGTGACCAGGACATTGACTCACTGTTATTCAACATAACTGAGTTTAAAATGCTGTTATTACAGTACAGTATATAATAAAATATTTTCAATTGGTAGAGCCAGGTGTTGAAAATAAATCAACATTGTGTTATCCAAGGTTGATATACCAGGTTACACTGTATGCAAGACATAAACAAATTCATTAATTTTTCCTATATCGTACCGGTAATTACTTTGAAGAATAGTAAAAAATTAAAGATACTACTTTAAAAATCCAAGTTAGTACAAGTTTATGCCCTATTCTGAAAACATTGTGCTGCTTCAAAAGATGAGTCATAACGGAGTATTATTACCTTGGATAGCAGATTCAGTTGACATCGGCCACGACTGGTGGCAGAGAGCTACCTCAATCTAGCCAGTATGTATAATTATAAATGCTGCATCTTAAATGTATATATTCCGTTTATTTTTCCACAATGCCATGGGGTGGCAAGGTTAAAAACAATAGCGTAGACCCAACTGTGTTAGCTGTGTAATAAATGTCTCAGACGTCACCAGGGTACAGACCTCAAAGTGCAACTTTAAGCAAAATGCACTATTTTCCAGTGTTAGAGCAGATGTTGAAAATAAATGAACATTTCACGGTATCCAAGGTTTTGCTTTGTTTTTCTTCTGCAGAACCACCATATCCTTCTGAGCTGATATGTTTATGTTATCAGTTTTGTGGTAAAGGAAATAATTTACATTGAAAAACAATGATGTTGAAATAGTTTATGTAACTTTTTTCTTGTTAAGTGTTTTCCACAGTAGTTCATTTGGTATATTTTGGTTTCGCAGTAACAATGCCACTCATAATGGAGGCTTTGGAAAAGAAGCCATGGTTTATGCGTTATGCTTCAATGCATCTTGCGTTTCAAACGATTATGGTTGGCTGCTTGTAAGTTTTTCATATATTATGTTCTGACAGCAGAATTGGTTGTTTCTTAAATCAGTTTTATATCACACACTTGCTGTCGGCGGAAGTAGATTAATTTCTGGCATCAGACTTTTCACTGAGCTCACTCAGTTAAAAGAAGGACACGTGTCTTTAATGCTGAAATAATAACAGGTTTCAACCTGTGACTGAGGTATACGGTCTACGCCACTTAAGTGCAGAGCATGGGGATGCCTTGAACCTACGTACTTAACTAATTTATTCACGTAAGAGAAGTTCACATGTACTGTGTAAATTGGCTAAATGTAACGTACTGGTATTTAACAACAGAGATGGAGCCTACATACTATAATGTCTTCAGTAATCATTCATTTACAGTGAATCTTATTTGCCTGGCGTTTATGCACCTCTATTTTCTCTGTTAAACAACTTCTCTCTTGTAGCATTAAACTCCCATTGAAAGTTAAGTCTTTTTTAATGTTAGCACATAAGAGATTTGCCTTGAGATCTGTAAGCTTTATAGAAGTTTAGTGAAGAATTGTTTTTATGATTTTCAGCTTGACTATAATGGTTCCAGTTGCTTGTGCAATGTTTCCTCAAAAGAGGTAAACCTGCCTTCTATTTACTCTATTATACTATAGTCTGTGATCTTCTATTATGGGTCTTTTGGTTGAGCACATTTTGGTTGAGCACTGCCATGGGCATACCGTGTTGCTGCCCCCAGGGAATGGAATCTACTGCCAATGCTTATTGTCGCGAAATCGGGGGTCTTCTTAGTTGCTCCTCTTTGTCGAGTGGTTCAAGCTCTACCAGGATGCCCGGAACCCCAGATCTCGACAAAGGTTGTCCTCGGTCCGACTCTCGTGGTCTATCGAGAGGTTTGAATTGGTCACCAGCAACACACGCACACACGTAGAACACCGTTTTATTGTTCTTCACCAACAGACGATCGACAATGTCACATCTACAGGGATCGAGAGAACTGCTCTGCTGCTTCTCCGTCCTATCGTCGGGCAGGCCCTCAAGCGACAGCGTCTCCGAAGGCTGGTCCGCAGGTCGACGGCAGGTCCTATTCTCGGTCGAGACTGCTAGGCCGATGCTTTGCTCGAGGCCGAATCTCCAGACTGCTTCCCCAACTGATCCTCTTTCATGGCCAACCTCCGCCTTATATAGCCCGAATTCCCCATGAGATGTCATTTTGCCCTTTTGGTCGTCCCTTTTCTCATGGGATGCTGTTTGGAAACGACACCCATGTATTATCTAATGCATTTCTAACCCAGGCGACCCAAAACCGTCATCTCATGGGTGCTAATTTGCCAATTAAGCCCATGCATTTCAGAGGACAAAATCCCAAAAACGACATCGGTCCGTATTGAACCAACGGCGCTCCATACGATGTCAATTTAGCAGGTTACCTAGTGCAATTGCCATGGTGCGCGGGCCCAAATCGTCATCCTAGCAGTTCTCTCGATGTCAATAATTAAACAGTGTAAAAATACAGATAATTACAACAGTGGCACCCCATACCTAGAGGTTCTCAACATTATCCATTGCTCAAAGTCCTTTTCCTTTTTCAAGGAATGCCTCAAGACTCTACTTCTCATTGTCCTTTGAACATCTGCTCTTCCCCTGGCTTCCAATTCGTATTTCACATTTTGCTTGGTTAAGTACGATAAGGTGAGATGTGGCTAAGCACAACATACCAAGCACAGTGCAGCAGAATTCCCTTTCAAGTTGATTACTTAGGTTAAGCTGCCTACTGTTCTATTAATGCAAGGATTATGGTTAACATCTGTGCATACAAGGGAAATACATTTCAAGATTACTGTTCCAAAGGAATCCTCCAGTGAACTTGGTGAAATAGGTATGCTGATTGTATGCTCGTGATTGGAGGATGTGATTGGTGAGGAAAGGGAGTGTGATTTCCTGATCTCATGCACCAAGACTTATTAGCAATTGCACAGGGTCGATTTAGAGGCTTACAGAGGAAATTCCAGGAAAGGACCAACTTGAGAGAGATCTGTTGTCCGCTGATGCTTTGGTGAAGGCAGATATTCCTGTGTATGCGTATTACTGTCTTGTCATGCACATTTTTCACATTTATTTGTTCCTAAAGTTTTTCATTAAAATATCTTTTCTCTTATGTTTTATATCATTTTCCCATTTAATAACAAAACACAAACATCAATGAAATTATTTAATTGAATGATGGAATGTTTTATTAGGCAATCAATTAGCATGATACAGTGTCATTGGGAGGAGTCCATTTCACTTTATGAAGTTATAGTAAGATGTCATTTCTTATGATGTTCTGGTACTTTTAAAAGGGAACAATAATTGCTTTACATGTTGCAGTTTCAGTATGAAACAATATTTAACCTGATGCAAGTTTAGTAGGGGACTGTTTTTACATTATGCACTTTTATCTAGGAAAGGTTTTCACATGATGCACTTGTAGTAGGAAACAGTTTTGCATAATGGATTTTTGGTCTAAAAGAGTTTCACCGAATTTGTTTGACAATTAATTGATTACTCTGATGTTTCTAGCTCCATAACTCTGGACCGTTTGAAACAAGTGGAGCCAGACAAATATGACGAGGCCATTAAATACTATAAACAGCTTCAACAACCAATACCACAAAGGCTTTATTTCAACAAAGGCCTATAAGGTGGCAACAGCAGGAAAGTGTCTTCGCTAGGGTCTACTTTCTAGAGGAGTATCACATGTTTTACGAATATTCGTTCTTAAGCTGCTGATGATATTATATGTCTACTATATAATGAATGGTATAATATACTGCTGTTGTGTTTTTAGGTATATATTCAGACCTTGTTACAAGTATAAATTTGCAACTTTTAAATTCAGCTATAGCTGAAATTGATTGTTTATTGATCTTGTTATTTTGGTTTTTCAACTTTTCAGGTAGTTGAAATTGCTCAGCTTTCACCTCAGATAACCCATCAAATTACTTGTTTTAAAACGTTTGTTTGCTTTCTAGTATTTTCATTAGTTTTTTTTATTGTCTGTTAAATATGCTGTTTACAGATAACTGGAGAATATTTCAGATTTGTATGATTTATGGAGAGCGGCACATTTTGTGGAAGGTCATTGTTAACTGTATGTTGATGTGGCATTAGCTGTGCTTGCATTCATGTTGTTACTCTGTTTCTTGTTTCTGTTTACTTCTAAGTGGCCATCCGTTTAGTATGTACGCAGAAATCCGGGAAAATTTACCCCACCCTGTATGCACCTGGCTTTTTATCCCCCCGCCTGCATACATGTGCTTGACACACCCCAAATCCTATGGAATGGTCTATATTTAATCCATGCAGAAACAATCAAGGATTAATAATATTGAAGGATGTGTAATCCATGGCTGTCGGACTCTCTGCTGAGCTGTGTGATAGTTAATAGCAGTCAGGCATACAAGTGACACCTCTCCCACAGTCCTACTTTCTCCCGGTAGTACTTGTCTGAGAGCTGCAAAACTGAACTGTGGCTCATTCGAAGGCCAATATAACAAAATTCCCTCCCTCAATTTCCTATGTGTACGTACATTCTCATTTGGGTTAACCCATCTATGCGTACGTACTAAATGGATGGCCCCTAAATGCCCTTGGTCCTATATTTTGTAGTATACAGTGACTGCCTTATGTGATTGTTCTAAAGGTCATGAAGGTCTCTGCAGTCTATTTCCAACCACCATATTATAATTTATTTAAAATGTTGATTTCTGATATAGCATGTTGCTGTTTTGGTCTTAGTGCCAACCATCGATTAATACAATTTATATTATTGCTGTGGAAATATAGAAGTTATTAGTTTAGATTCATTTTTCTGTATAGAAAATTTGTTAAGCTAAGTTAGAGTTGTCAGCTCTAGCTGGTCTGTGTTTGCATTTGTTGTCATACCTGCATCTGTGATGAATGTACTCTCTAAATTTGCCATTTGCCTGCATAGACCTTGTTTTACATGGGTCTTCAACCTCTTTGGTTATTCTTGTGTGTAGAATTGCAAGCTTCTTAAGTGTGACCATGCCTGAGAAAGGACTCGCTAAGTTTGGGGGGTCCGATAGCGCATTGGATAACACACTTGCATAGAGAGCAAGAGGTACTGAGATCGAGTCCCGTAGGCGGACATGCTTTGTAGGCTGCTATTAGCGCCGTGTATTGCAACTGTCTGTTCTGTTAGTAGTTAAGATTTATGTCTTCTGTCATTTGTGTTCTTGTGAATTGTTTCAATTGCATAACTGTACACTGTAACTGGTTGCAGTTTGTCAACCGGATTGTTTCGATAAAGAATATTATTATTATTATTTGCAATAAACACACCCAAAACGAAAGTGAGTAGGAATGAAAGTGAGTCTAACTTATTTCTTTGCATGTATATATTTTGGGTTTTGCTAGCTGTTAAACTGCAATTACATTTGTAGTTTCACCCTTTTAGCAATTTTATTTTTAACTTTATAATGATGCACCAACAGAAAACTTTAACATGTTATCCTTGCTTCCATAATTGAAGTTGTATGCATCGATTACCAATTCATGTAAATATTATTCTTGCTCAATTTTTTATGGCGATTCATTGATGGCAGAGTCAGAGGCATAAGAATATGCTCCAATTTACTATACTCATAAACATAGAGAACTGCTAGACAGTGTAGGCTCAATGACTATTTAGGTCAGGTCAGCTTTCTTTCAATTTCTCAAAAGTTGTTGTGAAGAAACCTCATCTTTTAATAGTTATAACCTTCTCACTATTATATAAACCAGTGGTTTCACATAATTTTTAATAATTCCAGGCGAATCAAGTGCAGTATCAAATCAAGTTTTGATTTTTTAGATTGTGGCTGTGGTCATAAATGTGCTTAAATAGCAAACTGTTTAAAAGATCTGATGTTTGAATACTCTGGTGACAATGGTTTACTGTCAGTTTATGCTTGGAAATTTATCTAGGTTATTTTTCAACTGAAAGCAATGTGCTGTTGTTAGAATTCATATTTTTTATGCGAGGTGTGTAATACTACACTAATGTTCCTGCAGTGAACACTTCAGAGTCACTATACAAATGCTCAAACACATACATAGTCAAACAGCAGACAGTGTTTGGCGTAAAATCTAGTTAGAGTCTTTTGTTGAATGTGAATTTCCATTTGTGCTCAAATCTGTGAACTGTTTATTTTTATTCGTCAGTTTCAAAGTCTAATTTCATCATCGAGGTATCTGAAAATTGAAGTTAACATTCCCATTTACAGTAACTAAAATACTTTACTTTTTCAAAGTAATTGTAATCAGTTACTAGTTACTTTTTTGTAAAGTA
The DNA here is from genome assembly GCA_020284085.1 of Aporrectodea caliginosa. Classification (NCBI taxonomy): domain Eukaryota; kingdom Metazoa; phylum Annelida; class Clitellata; order Crassiclitellata; family Lumbricidae; genus Aporrectodea; species Aporrectodea caliginosa. Next base: position 1,570,730 of record JACEVL010005070.1, read on the forward strand.
ACTTTCTAGGTAACTAGTTACTCTTTCCTTTCCAGTAACTGGTTACTGTACATAACTAGTTACTTTTGAAAAGTAGCTGTCCAACACTGAAAGGAGGTCATTTTTGTGGATGTCATTTATGGGTGATGCATAGCTACCTGGATGCTTAATTGAGTTGTTCACAAAGTAGCTTATCTTTCATATACAGCTGATAGAGCTTATTACCTTGCTTTGTTTTTGTTCTTGGTGCTTTTTCGTAAATGGCTTAGGCTTGTGCTTTTTGTCATTTTCTTCAGCCAACTTACATTGCCTGCAATGATTTTGTACTTGTCTTGCTTTCTTAGTGTCCAGAATTCTGATCCAGAAAGAAGGCAATCATTAGGAGTGTGCTTTTGACTTTTTTGTAATCTCTTTGCTGCAGTACTTGCTGTTTGTTTTCCAAGTGTTTAAAAAGTTCCAGTTCTGCACAGAGAAATATATTTTTTCCATCTATGAATAATATTGGATACTAGGCATGATGCATGAATTATAATTATCATACGTGTGCGTGTATTGATTTTAGTTTTCTTCATATTGTTTTATCATTTTCTTGCATTTTTCGGTTCTGTTTTGTTAACTTTCCATTCATGTGCTCATTTCAGTCAGACACCTTGCCAATGATATTGAGCCATTACTGTTCTGAACACCTAAGTTATTACAAAGGGCATTGTAATCTTTCAGTGTTTAGGCCGACTGTTTATCTCAATTTGTTCAATACTCGGAAGGAGCATCACTGAACTTGACTTTGAATTGATGAAACTTTATTGAGCATTAGGGAATACAAACCCAAAGGCTTTTAACCCGGGTTTGGAGTATAAGTATTGCTGCACTTGATTTTTGTGCGACCGCGCATTTGTTTGTGTCTGATGTTAGAAGCAGAAAATTGACAAAAGTTGTGATAGAAGTTGTTTCATGAATATAGAACAGTTGTTAAATTCTACTTTTCTGATCTGTTTATGTTATCTATATCACAGCCTAATGCCCAGGTACTACGTTCCAGTAAAATGTGTGTAAGTGCTATAACTACTTTTATTGCTAACCTGCGTTATATAATGCAATGTATAATTGTATATTATAGTGTGTGCATTGTGTTCTGTCGAACTTGTGTTGATCTGTATGACCTGAATCTGTCAGTTTGACAGTCTGAACAATGGTTAACGTGACGGTTTTCAAACCCAGGTTTTCCAAGTGTATATAAGTGTGTGGCCTCCAGGGTTTAACTACTGCAACAGCCTGTTGATGGGACTGCTGACTTGTCAGCTTGAGTGGATACAGTCGGTGCTAGACTCTGCTGTACGTCTTGTATATGGCTAGACACCATTCTATCATGCTACTGATCTGCTACATAACAACCTACACTGTTTTCATGTTCCGTGGCAAATCACCTACAAGGCTACAAACTATGCTTGAAAACTTACAAAGCACTGAGTGATCTTATGCCAGGCTACATCTCTCACTTCTGCATTGGGGTAGCAAACAACCGGAACATATGTCGACCACGTTCTTCACAGAAAATCAACTAGAAGAATCACAGTCTTCTATGCAGTTGCCAACGTCCTTCTGTGTTGCTGGCTTCACTGTGGGGAACAGTTTTCCTGAATGTATGCAGATGGCTCCATCTGTAGAGACATTCAAATGACAGCTAAAGACCTCTTTTTTAAGGTATCTTATGACTCATTGATTTTTTACACTCACGTACAGCACCCTTTTTCTTCAGCCTCGGCTGTGCTATGGGGTTATCTATAAATTGTCATATTATTATTATTATAAAACCAGGGTTTTTGGGTTTGAAAACGGCCATAAACCTGGGTTTGCATTCTTTGCTGGACATGCAGACTCCTAGCAAACCACGTTCGGTTCTAGTCTGACTCCTGGTTTCAAGGCCATGAATGACCAAGCATGCATCCCTAGTGTGTTGATTCCAAGTCAAAGTACCAGACACAATTCTAAGCCTTGGTAGTGAAAAACTAGTCCTATGAATTCTTGTACATGTGAGTGAGTCAAGCTTTTACTTTAACTAGTTACAGCTGTGCTGAAAAAACTTGCCAGGACCTTTTGAGGTCAGTCTTTTACAAGTGTGCCATTATAGAAAATTATATTACCAGTATGTACATTTTGCTTCAACTCAGGTGTAAGGATGAAACCTTTTAAAATTTAGTTACATGTATGTACTAATATACTGAGGAAATTACTGAGGAAATATACAGGAAATTATTTTTAATCATTGTCAAAATCATTCAAGAATTCATTTGTTCAGGTTTTGAGTTTTCATTAGCCACTGGAACTAGGTTGCTGGTCTATCAAACCACTCTATTCTGTGATCAAACTATTGTTGTTTTGCTTCAAATGAAACCTTCATCAGTTTCGTTTGGAATTGGAACCTATGATCTATTTCAGTTCTTCCCAGTGATTTAGTAGTTCATGCAGAGATAGCGGAACTCTAGCTATGACTAATAGGCCTAGGCCTACTGCTATTCGGATAAAGCAATAAATACATGAAGTGCATGTCCTTGATTATTGCACCCAAAGATAGTTTCAGGTGGCAGGTCTCTTAGGCGTTGGATCTCAATCAGGAGTGCCAGATCTGAGATCCAACGGGATGAGGTTGAATTTAACCATAGGTCCCTCCCTTACCAATCCCTCGCCTTTCTATTGGACTTCTTGCTAGCATAATAAGCTCCTACTTATAATTATTAGAAGAGGGAAAGGGCAGTCTCGTATGCTAACTCCGAGAGCTAACTTTGAGTACCAAGTATTGCCTACGTAATTGAATTTGCTGTTCTGATTGGTATGTGAGGGTCAGTGGCCAGTCTGCTCCTTCCGCAACTGATCTATAGTCAGTGATAGTGCACGGTCAGGGTATTCATTTTGTAGCCTAGTTCGCTAGGAGGTCCCCTATTAAGGACTCCCGCAGAAAGAAGGGCTCGAGCGGTCACCCAGTTGCGGAAATGCCGAAGTAATTAAGATGCCGTAGTGTTGTCATCATCTTCTGATAACTGGCTTTACTAAACAAATCCCTTTGGGACATGTGAGGCTGTTTGAAGATAGTCCTATGCTAACAGAATTTGACACGATAGGAGCAAAATAAAAGTATTATAATAATACATTTAAAAAGCTACAAATTAAGTAACCTAGCGATCTAAACAATAGAAAACTCACAAATTCACCGATCAACTGCATTGTAGTTATGTAACACGAAATTCAAATACAGTAGGCCTACAATGTAAGTGCAGTGAGACGCAGTGAATGGGTGCCGTAGAGACGACAGGATGAGACGAGATCAGCTGTGGCGCGATCATTCACGAATGAGCAACACGCGGGAACATTGAAGGGACGCCGCTCGACTTGTCATGAGGATAAAGAATACTAGGCCTACGTCCCGCATACTTTGCTCTGTGCCGACGACGGAGTTATCAACAGCTTGCCAAGATTTGCTCATTGAAAACCCTATAGAGTATAGAGCTCGCTAATAGGTCGTTTTGTGTGCTGCTGATAAGACGCACATAGGCCTACTTATTAACCTCTGCAGACATCTTAGCTGCTTTCTGCCCGAACTATATACGCGGCCGGAGACGCGCGTCGAAAGACTCGAAACTCAACTGAGCTCTAAACTTTAGTGCCGGTGTAGTAGGCTGAATAGACTCCCCCCTTTTAAACACTCCGGAGTCTATTTATCCCAGGATTTATTGACTCGTGGAGTTAATTCTTACTAGGAATAATTGACCGGTGGAGTGTATTGTTACTAGGACTAAAACACTCCTATTGGTGAATAGACACTCCAGTGGAGTTGATTCTTCCTCGGACCAAATGACTTGTGGAGCTGATTCTTCTTAGGACAAATTGAGTGGCGTAGTCTTAGATAAGAAGTATCTTCGGTGTAGGACCAATTAACAACGAAGAAAACTCCTCCAAACGAAACGTTCAAATACCGGCTACACAGTGATAATGATGGTAATAATGAGTCTCCCATTCAATTTGAGTAAACATTTAGAATCGGAGTGCGTAGGTTTCGTGGGTGTCTGTTACGGTCAGGTTTAGGCGTCTTGAGAGTCGGTTAGGGTCAGGGTTAGGGTTCGTGTCGTCATTAGAAAACATGGTACCTTCCTCGCAGCATGCCAAAAGATACTGTGAAACGCCAGTAAACTTACGCACCCCGATACTAAATGTTCCATCAATTTTTCCTAGGAAGAATCAATTCCACGAGTCATTTGGTCCCAGGAAGAATCAAATCCACAAATCATTTATTCCCAAGAAGAATCAACTCCCCCGTCAATTTGTCCTAGGAAGAATTAACTCCCCAGTCAATATGACCTAGAAAGAATTAACTCCCCAGTCAATTTGTCTTAGGAAGAATTCACTCCCCCAGTCAATTTGTCCTAGGAAGAATTAACTCCCCAGTCAATATGACCTAGGAAGAATTAACTCCCCAGTCAATTTGTCTTAGGAAGAATTCACTCCCCAGTCAATATGTCCTAGGAAGAATTAACTCCCCAGTCAATTTATCCTAGGAAGAATTAACTCCCCAGCCAATATGTCCTAGGAAGAATTAACTCCCCCAGTCAATATGTCCTAGGAAGAATTAACTCCCCAGTCAATTTGTCCTAGGAAGAATTAACTCCCCAGTCAATATGTCCTAGGAAGAATTAACTCCCCAGTCAATTTGTCCTAGGAAGAATTAACTCCCCAGTCAATATGTCCTAGGAAGAATTAACTCCCCAGTCAATTTATCCTAGGATGAATTAACTCCCCAGTCAATATGTTCTAGGAAGAATTAACTCCCTCATTCAATTTGTCCTTGGAAGAATCAACTCCACAAGTCATTTGGTCGGATCTTAAATTAAACGAAAATGCTCTTGGAGTGTTTATTCGCTGGGTGGAGTGTTTTTGTCCTAGTATGGATTAACTCTGGAGTCAATATATACTAGGATAAAAACACTCCCGGAGTCTTTTTGTACGGGGAGTGCATTCAGCCTCCTACACCGGTGCTATGGTACTTGAAGTTGAGGCCCCCTAAAGCCTTACTTGAGGCCCCACCCCCCACCCCAATCACTACGAAAAATAAACTGCAAACGAGAAGCGAGAACAACCGAACGTTCGCAAATAGGTATAATGACCAGCTAACTTTGGAGGTCCCTTACAAACTTGAGCCCCCCACGTTGGGGGTTCGTGGGGCTCTGAACTTCCCTTAGGTCTACATGTAGCTGAAAAATTAGTCCATGATAGGAGGTGTAGAATTTTTATAAAGGAATTTGGCCAATACAAAGGAACTGATCAATTTAAGCCGTAGGCCTTTACCAGAAATTTTATCTGCAAAAAAGGTGAAGAATTTAGGCTACTTGCAAGATCCTGGGCACATCAACACAGAGTATACGGTGATATAATTATGTAACTTCTCCCAATGTACATGTAGCAATTTAGTTAAGACCAACCACACTTAAGGTTTTTGGTTATGCAGAACTTCAGCGATGAAATAGGCCTTATAGTTAAATGTGCAGATTTAGCAGATGAAACCATATGCAGTCTTCGCACACATTTGCACTGTTGCTTAAACTTGGTCTAGTCAGAAGGCAGATATGAGGAGTGGTGCCATCAACGCTCCAATTGACTTCTTTATTATTACGAACATTTCAACAAGCGCGCTTAAGTCCTATATATTTTACTGTGTTATAAATTATGTAGGCCCTACAATGCTTAGGCCTATACTTCAGATTAACTCATCAAGCGGGTCAGTTCAAAAGGTCAAGTTTCGCAATCTATTCTTCTAGAAATCACAAACGTATTTTGCCATCTTAATCGAATACAGACTGCACTGGCCATGCTGTATTGTAGGCCTATATAACTTGTAACAGTGTCTGCCATACGTGACCCATTCATAAGCTGTTTGTGCTTTGCGGTTTCTTTACGGAGTTCATGGTGTGCGGGGAGTGAAGATGAGTCTGAGAGGCCGATCGGGCGTCATGACGGTGTTGAGCACTGGCTGAACGTCTTCTTCGCCGTTGTACTCCAACTTGAAATTCTGAATAATCTGGGGAAAAATTGAAATCAGCAGCTGGTGATCTGGATTGCATTCCAGCCAATCCACTACAGCAAACGAAGACAAAACGTAGGCCTACCCTACATGCAACATTAACACGAATAGGCATATAGACATACCACAAATGTATTGGCCTCTTTATTTATACACAAATTAATGTGAATATTTTCTAAAAATATTCCCTGAGTATTGCCATCATCATCACTGCTGCCAAAACCGACGCCCAGTCGCAGCAAAACACAGCTGCAGGTGCGAGGCCGCTGATTGGCTGGAGCGACCCGTCTGCAGGCTGCAACCGAAGGAGCGTCCTATAAAATAACTGTCCAACGACCGCAATTTGCGCAGTCCTGAGAAATCTTAAAAACGTGAAAGTCCTGTCGGATTAACAGGTGACTTCAACGTCGAAAAGAAGGATTCTGTTGCCCGTGGAAATTACCGACCTACCACGTAAAACGTCGGCCGTGTATCGTGAAACGAGCGAGTGAGATTCTTCGACGTAAAACCGAGAACGGTGTAATTAGAGATTCGCCTAGGTTTGGACGTGGAAGACTGGGGATACATTGTGTCTGTGGAATATTCGACTGGTTGTGTAAATCGTCGAATGTATATATACCGTAAAGCGATAGCAAGCGACTGATGTGTCTGATCGTGAGGCATCGTAGGTAAAGAAAGGAAAGAATTGTGCGTGGTGTAGTTTATAGTCGTGAATATCGAAGTCTGTTCGAATGGAGGATATAATTCAATTCCATGAAAGACGGATCTGAATTCTGTGCGAAAAAGACGAAAGTTCGATAAAGAAAGTTCAAGACTGGGATAAGTTCTGTCTATTGTGAATCTGCCTCAGCTGAGTTCAGGTGACGCGTTACGACGGGAAACTTACAACGGATTTTCCCTCGATCACTTCTACCGCTGTGAGCCGAGCATTCTCGGCCAACGCCCAGACTGCGACCGCCTTCCGCTGCCTAACCCGCCCAAGTCTGAGGGGACCCATGAATGTTAAGTAGATCTGAATAATCAATTGGCTATATATTTCTATAGGATAAACATAAAAGATAAACATAAACCTAATTAGTATTCAAAATCCAGAGACAGAATTCGTATAGCTGTAATCTAACTTAGTTTAAGATATCTAAAATCATCAGTATATTGTCAATGCTTTAATAATATAATCTAAAAATCATGTCTCGTCTGTCTCCGTCTATGGAGGGTTTATTTGAAGAAGGAGAAGAAGGAACTATGCAACGTAAGAGTGAGGAAAGGTCGCATAAAGATATGCCTGTCTCGGGTTTAGATTTAATTCTGAGTAGAATGGAGCAGAGCTTTGGAGAAGTGTCGACTAGACTGACCGATATGTCGAAAGGACAGAAAGACGTGACGGGCAAATTGCGAGAGATGTCAGAGGGACAGAATGCATTGTCGGATGGACAGAATGAGTTGAGTAGAGGTCAGCGAGATTTGACTACGAAACTACGTGATATGTTAACCGGACAACAGGACTTGACAGATGGATTAACCGACTTGACGAGACGAGTAAATGAACTGACAGAAAAGCAAGAGGACATGAGAAAAAGGCAGAATAAGGCTGAGGATATTATCGGTTCGGTGATTTACACCCAATCTGACAGTAACGATAGCGTTAACCGTCTCATTGAGGCTATACAGAGGAGGGAAGAAGTAGAAATAGGTGAGGGAGATAGAGACCGGAGTTCGAACCCATATCGATCGAAAGTATCGGTATCTGACCACCAATCAGGAGCACCCCCGTATGCACTTACCACTAACACCTCGGGGATAAATGATGGACAGGAAGATGGACAGGGATGGGAAGCCAGTGCAGCTCAGCCTGCGGTAAGGGTTAGCAAACGACTGCAAGGTAAGAATCGTCCAGATTACCTTGCACTGCACAATGCCGGATTTCCTTTGCATGTACCCTCCTCTTTTGAAAGGGAATTGCCAGACCCTGGGTCATCTTCCACCCATCACGTGACCGGTCCAGATGGGGTTGCAGTAACTCGGGTAACTCAACAGAGCGGAGTAGCGCCCGACCTGGCTCGAGTGAACCAACTGCCCACTGAAGGTGGACAGCATTCCCTGGCGCATGGAAGCCAGAGCCCCTCACCGATGGCGGGCGCCAGAGGAGAAAGCCTGTCTACCTCTCAGTGGGAAAACACACTAAGTTTTGGGGTAAGCCGAGGTCGAGACCGACAAGGCGACCCATCCGGCACCCAAGCTTACAATGGCGGCGTAGGATGGAATAAAGCTTACAATGGCGACGGGATGATGGATATTAATGAACGAGAACGATGGAATGAAAGAATGTTTAATGATGAAAATGAAGAAGTAGGTACAAGTCATTTCAGGTCAATAGAAATAGGTAGGCCTACAAATAATAATGACAGAAACGGCGAAATACTGTTACAGCATGAAGCCGTACGTAATAATGAGAAAGAAATGGAAAGAAGACATGACCCATACGGTCATGCAAATATTGAAAATGAGAGAGAAAGAGTGAATTTAATTGAAAATAGAAATACACAGCCGATTTCAAATGTATGGGTTGAGAGGGTCCCACAAAACAGAAATAATGAAATAATGTCCACTGCATTCACTAGAGGACACTACGTGGTTAACGATGGCGCTGTGCAGAGCGATTCCCTTGCATTTGTCAATGGAACTGATATGAATACGCAAAGAGTTTTAAATGATCAGTTACGGGAATCAAGAAACATAATGTTGAATGCGAATTTAAATCATGAGGCTGCCCCACGATTTAATAATAATAATAGGCCTACGCTGCAAGAATCTGCTGGAAGGATGCCTTCAATGGATTTTACGAGAACTGTCAATCACAGCCGATACCCGATCACGCATCGCGAGAGTCTACAGCAGATGACGTACTCTTCGCTGCCTTCGCGTTACGTTACATCAGGACTGGATTATTCTCGTAACCAAGAATTTCTGAACAGTCGCTCCTACGTTCCTTCTGTTACCGCTACGATCAGTCATAGCGTTCGACAGAATGCACTGCCGATGTACTGTCAAGCTGATGTACTGGGTTCGACGCCAGAACGCGCTGGTATACCACCATTTTCTGCCGAACGACTTCTGCCTGTCTGGTCTAACACGAGAGATGGAGATTGGATACCCTGTGTTAGAACGAACGCAGAACCGCCTCCACAGATGTACGCCGTCGTCCCCAAAACGTCGACCGCTACGCAAACCGTCGTGTCTGACTTACTTACTAACTCTGTTGAGCCGCCGACAACGCTGAGAGGAAATAACGCTGCCGCTTCTGTTTCAGTGTCACAGAACAGTAAAGGACGACAAATTAAACTGGATTCGTATTCTGGAAAAACACCGTTGGGCATTTTTCTGAAAAAGTTTGCTATATGTAAACAGCAGAATTTTTGGAGTGATTCTGAGGCTGTTAATTATTTGACGTGCGCTCTTACTGACGAGGCGAGTCATTTGATCTGTGAAGGTGAACCTGATGAAATTCTGACTTCAGATGAACTGATACAGAAATTGAAACTGCGTTTCGGAACAGAAGAGGAAAAAATTCTTTATCAGACTCAACTTTTCACCCGCAAACAGCGCGACCGTGAATCGTTAGGTGAGTTAGTAACAGATATAACGCGCCTAACAAATATGGCTTTCCCAGGAAAACAAACAGACCACCGAGAAGCTGTGGCGACGAAAGTTTTCTTGGATGCTCTTTCTGACCGGTCTCTTGCAATACGCATTCTTGACAAGGAGCCTTGTAATCTTCAACAAGCCTACAAATATGCTCTTAGAATTCAAAGTTACGGACTATCAGAGGCAGAACAAAACAAAGATCAGCATAGAGCGTCGGGTAGAATAAAAACAATAAAAGAAACGACTTCAAACAGTGATAGTCAACAAATGGATAAACGCATGAACGCGCTAGAAAAGAGCCTGCAGCAACTACTCCGCAACCGAACGAATGACGTCACCGCTGTGCGCCCTCTTGGAAATACATACTCCCCGCCTTGGCACCGCAACCCAAATTCACAACAACGGAACCAAAACAATAACAATAACAATGGAAGGCAGTACGATCAACGTCGCTGTTGGAATTGTAATCAGGATTCACATCTACGGAACCAATGTCCATTCCCAAGAGAACAATATCAGGCCTATAATCACCCAAGAGACTTTTCTGGTAATTTTGGTCCAAACGTTGCCGAAACGCGAGCAGTACGATTCATCCCTGGAGTGTCGAGTGCCTATGTGAAAGTACGGATGAACGGTCGGGATACTTTCGGCCTCCTGGATACAGGTTCAGAGATGACAATTTGTGCAACGAAGCTAGTCCGTGCCGAGGACATTCGCCCGTCGAACCAAACCGTGATTGCAGCAAACCATAGTGAAATTGAAATCGATGGACAAACCACTCTTCGTGTACAACTGAACGGCAAAACGTACAATGTACCCGCTCTACTGTCTTCACAAATGGATGAATTAATATTCGGTTACCAATTTATGAAGCAACAGAACATGGTTTGGCCCGTAAACGAAAACTGGATTGAATTAGATGGCCAGCGAACGCCGATTCACTTTCTGAATCACGCCTCACGCTGCCATCGAGTCACGCCAACAAGGAAGGTAGCTGCCTGCACAAACCGACGCAACGTAACGACCAACCGAGCACAACTGGTAACTCAGCCCAGGATGGTATTGAATACTGGAAAACCGGTAGCCGATGAAATGCTTCCAGAAAGAAACAGAACTTTGACGCTTCGTTCCCCGAAGCCGACGATGAGACCGAAGAGAAGTGTGCAATGGGAGTTCGCAGAGGCGACATCTATTGAACGCGCAGCAGAAGAAGGACGAACAGCGAGATGTCCAAACAGTCGCCAGATGTCCCCAGCTGACGATGAGGAGACCAGGATAAAACTTTTGTGGGAATCCGACTCAGAGGATGACCCAGACGAATATGGAGAGGAAGTACGGACGAGCCCGATGAAGCATCGTTCAACTTTCTCGTCAAACGAATGGGACCCTGGTGTTACCGACGTTCTGCTGACTGACGAGGAGACAGAGATGGAAACGCCTGTGAAACAAGTGCTTGGACGACAACCGCCAGCCTTGCAGCCCGATACAGACGAACCGAGAGAATGGAGACGTGATGGGTTCCAATCAACCTGTCAACCGCAATTCCGCCGAGAGTTTTTCAACGATCCGTGGACGCTCCAAGGAGACGTAGAAGAACTGATGGATGACCCTTCGCCTTTCCTAGAAGACGAAGATGACGAGGATGTGCCGAGGACGTCGCGACCCAAGCGTGAACTTCGCTTACCCGTACGCTTCCGTGACGCCGAGTGAACAGGAAAGGAACAGACTCTATTCTGGATTTAGTAGTCTCGAGAAAGACCAACCAATTATTAATTGTTGTGTTCTCTTGTAGAAGTTAAATGCTTAACGTAGAATGTAGTGACATTTTCGTAGTATTGTGTTTAGTCAAATGAATGCTAATTTAGAATCGTTGTCGAATGACATTAGAGTAACATGTGCTTATGTAAACATTAGGTAGGATTGTTTAAGAGCATTGCAGCCAGTTAACTAAGTGACCCTTATAGCGAATAAGATGCCACGTCATAAGTAAGTGAGACGCGCCATCATATTCAGATATGCCTTCAAGAGTAGGCCTATCTTCAGTTGGTCGAGGTGAATGTGAATATTTTCTAAAAATATTCCCTGAGTATTGCCATCATCATCACTGCTGCCAAAACCGACGCCCAGTCGCAGCAAAACACAGCTGCAGGTGCGAGGCCGCTGATTGGCTGGAGCGACCCGTCTGCAGGCTGCAACCGAAGGAGCGTCCTATAAAATAACTGTCCAACGACCGCAATTTGCGCAGTCCTGAGAAATCTTAAAAACGTGAAAGTCCTGTCGGATTAACAGGTGACTTCAACGTCGAAAAGAAGGATTCTGTTGCCCGTGGAAATTACCGACCTACCACGTAAAACGTCGGCCGTGTATCGTGAAACGAGCGAGTGAGATTCTTCGACGTAAAACCGAGAACGGTGTAATTAGAGATTCGCCTAGGTTTGGACGTGGAAGACTGGGGATACATTGTGTCTGTGGAATATTCGACTGGTTGTGTAAATCGTCGAATGTATATATACCGTAAAGCGATAGCAAGCGACTGATGTGTCTGATCGTGAGGCATCGTAGGTAAAGAAAGGAAAGAATTGTGCGTGGTGTAGTTTATAGTCGTGAATATCGAAGTCTGTTCGAATGGAGGATATAATTCAATTCCATGAAAGACGGATCTGAATTCTGTGCGAAAAAGACGAAAGTTCGATAAAGAAAGTTCAAGACTGGGATAAGTTCTGTCTATTGTGAATCTGCCTCAGCTGAGTTCAGGTGACGCGTTACGACGGGAAACTTACAACGGATTTTCCCTCGATCACTTCTACCGCTGTGAGCCGAGCATTCTCGGCCAACGCCCAGACTGCGACCGCCTTCCGCTGCCTAACCCGCCCAAGTCTGAGGGGACCCATGAATGTTAAGTAGATCTGAATAATCAATTGGCTATATATTTCTATAGGATAAACATAAAAGATAAACATAAACCTAATTAGTATTCAAAATCTAGAGACAGAATTCGTATAGCTGTAATCTAACTTAGTTTAAGATATCTAAAATCATCAGTATATTGTCAATGCTTTAATAATATAATCTAAAAATCATGTCTCGTCTGTCTCCGTCTATGGAGGGTTTATTTGAAGAAGGAGAAGAAGGAACTATGCAACGTAAGAGTGAGGAAAGGTCGCATAAAGATATGCCTGTCTCGGGTTTAGATTTAATTCTGAGTAGAATGGAGCAGAGCTTTGGAGAAGTGTCGACTAGACTGACCGATATGTCGAAAGGACAGAAAGACGTGACGGGCAAATTGCGAGAGATGTCAGAGGGACAGAATGCATTGTCGGATGGACAGAATGAGTTGAGTAGAGGTCAGCGAGATTTGACTACGAAACTACGTGATATGTTAACCGGACAACAGGACTTGACAGATGGATTAACCGACTTGACGAGACGAGTAAATGAACTGACAGAAAAGCAAGAGGACATGAGAAAAAGGCAGAATAAGGCTGAGGATATTATCGGTTCGGTGATTTACACCCAATCTGACAGTAACGATAGCGTTAACCGTCTCATTGAGGCTATACAGAGGAGGGAAGAAGTAGAAATAGGTGAGGGAGATAGAGACCGGAGTTCGAACCCATATCGATCGAAAGTATCGGTATCTGACCACCAATCAGGAGCACCCCCGTATGCACTTACCACTAACACCTCGGGGATAAATGATGGACAGGAAGATGGACAGGGATGGGAAGCCAGTGCAGCTCAGCCTGCGGTAAGGGTTAGCAAACGACTGCAAGGTAAGAATCGTCCAGATTACCTTGCACTGCACAATGCCGGATTTCCTTTGCATGTACCCTCCTCTTTTGAAAGGGAATTGCCAGACCCTGGGTCATCTTCCACCCATCACGTGACCGGTCCAGATGGGGTTGCAGTAACTCGGGTAACTCAACAGAGCGGAGTAGCGCCCGACCTGGCTCGAGTGAACCAACTGCCCACTGAAGGTGGACAGCATTCCCTGGCGCATGGAAGCCAGAGCCCCTCACCGATGGCGGGCGCCAGAGGAGAAAGCCTGTCTACCTCTCAGTGGGAAAACACACTAAGTTTTGGGGTAAGCCGAGGTCGAGACCGACAAGGCGACCCATCCGGCACCCAAGCTTACATTAATATAGGCCTAGAAACTAGAGATGGAAATCAAGATGGAAAAACAAACGTGGAATTTAGACGGAGAATAATAAAGCCTCTATTATACTGTTTCCAGTGTGGCTGCACTTACTTTTCAAGACAATGTAAAGTTCCTGTTCGGCCAAACGTCTTCCTAAAACATAAATTCCGTTATATTATTTCTAAAGCGCCACCTTCTGACTGCTGACCTGGCCCACTCGGACCAATCCGCTCATTTAACCTACTTCAGTATCTTCTGAGATTATGTTGCTTAGGTCAGTTCATTTCTATCTATCTATCTATCTATCTATCTATCTATCTATCTATCTATCTATCTATCTATCTATCTATCTATCTATCTATCTATCTATCTATCTATCTATCTATCTATCTATCTATCTATCTATCTATCTATCTATCTATCTATCTATCTATGAGATTTATATAGCGCCCCTTCAAGGTTACTACTCAGAAGCGCTCCCGACCCAGGCCCGGTCAAAAAGGAAGGTCTTAAGTAATTTATAAAAAGAAGAAGAGAAGTCTCGTGGAAGAGAACGCAGGTCAGAGGGGAGACCAACACTCACACAATGACACCCTTTGAGAATGCACCATCTGAGTATGCATCTCTGCGGATGTAGCTCAAAGAGGCAGCCAGCCTAATAATATCCATAATTAGCTAGCCTTGGACAGCCAAATCCAGCTTCTCCAGCTGTTGGCGAGTGCCAAGCCAGATAATTATATTGAGTTTTCGCAGGATTTAGGCGCAGTCGATTAGATGACATCCAGGCAGAAAGTGAGTCAGTTGCACAAGACATGGATCGGACACCAGAGGCAGCTTGGTACGCTGAGCAATGAGTGTATGATTGCACATCATCAGCATAGGAGTGGCTCATAAGAGAACAGGATGTAAGTAAAGACTCCACATCAGCTGTAAAGAGGATATAGAGAAGGGGTCCCAGCACAGAACCCTGGGGGAGACCAAAAGGAGCAGGGCGCCAAGGCGAGCGAGATGTGTGAAAAATGGTAGAGGTAGAGCGCTCGGAGAGATAAGAGGTGATCCAGAGTAATGGTAAGTCTTTAATCCCAAAAGTTATGGAGAGACGACTCAGGAGCAGGTCGTGGTCGACCGAGTCAAAGGCAGCACTGACGTCATATAGGGCAAGCAGGGTAACCATTTCGCCTAAAGATAGGCCTAATCGTTTAATTTTTCTTACATGTAAATCTACGGATAGAAATACGTACCATATTCAGCTGTGGAGTCTCCGACGTGCCCGAACAGAATTATAGGTTTATCACAGCTTATTTATTTCAAGTAGGCCTATAGGCTTTACTCAGGGGTGCGCAACCTGCGGCCGTACGGCCGCATGCGGCCGTGAGCGGGAGAATTGGCGGCCGTGGACGTTTGATCTAATTGTAATGTATTGGCGGCCGTGTGTTACAGTAGGTTTATATTAATTCATAAATATTTTTATTCTTCTGCTTTAAAACTGTGGCAGTGTGAATCAGTTATTTGTATCTGTCTCTGTATTAGTGCATGTATTTAAGAACAAGTATTATACTCACACATGCACACACCACGCACACCAACACTCACACACTGACACCCTTTGAGAATGCACCATCTGAGTATGCATCTCTGCGGATGTAGCTCAAAGAGGCAGCCAGCCTAATAATATCCATAATTAGCTAGCCTTGGACAGCCAACAACTGCATATATAGAGAGTGGCCAATGAAAGTTACAGTTTACAAATGAAACGGGACGACATAATCCTAATGCGGGCTTTACAGCCGACCTTGATGCCCTGCTGCAAAAATTCACTGAACGATTCAATGACTTTAATAAGATTTTTCCAGCACTCCCACTTGTTGCTTCTCCTCCTCTGGCGGAGATACAGAATGCGCCTCTGGACCTCCAAATGGAATTGGTGGAGTTGAAAATGACGAACAACTCATAAAGAAGTTATAAAAAATAGATAGCATAAAACAATTTACTAGGGGGGTGTGAAAGTTGGCGGTGAAATACCCTAAACTTCGAGAACTGCCAAGAAATGCTCTGTTCCTCTTCGGAAGCACTTTAGTGTATGAGGCAGCCTTCTCTGGGATGAAGTATTTGAAAAATAAGTACACAACTCGATTGATGGAAAAACAACCTGGAGTCTGGAATACGTCTAAAGGTCTCCAGCGGTCTCCAGACTTCTCATGCTTATCGGCCAATATCCAAGAACAAGGCAGTCATGAATTTGGAACATTGCTTTGGTCTTAATTACATTAGCTACACATCAGAGTAGGATTGAAGATGCAGATAAAATTGAGTGTGTTTTTTTATTATCTTTATTAATGTTATGATGGAAAAGACATGGTAGGCCTACTGAAGTTCGTGGAGAAAGAAAGGACATTGATCAGTAAACATCTGTAACAGTAAACATGCTTCATTCTAGACATCACCCACGTGCAGGACTATTATTTTAAACAACCTAATAACAGATATCTTGGCGGCCGTGGTGAGAATATGAGCCTTCAATGCGGCCGACATTAACGAAAAGGTTGCGCACCCCTGGGCTATAGGCTAATCATATAGGTATACTTAAGAGTTAAGACTAGGCCTATAATGTGGATTTATCGTGGCGGACTTCAGAAACTGAGTTCATTGTATTTAAATATGTTCTGACTGTTATTCTAAGATCAATTAATTTCCTAAACAAATGGAAAGCCACGTTAATTGTTGCTGAGTTAATTGTTTGCATTCATCAGTGAGCAGCTGAAGTCAATCAACGATGACAACCGGCCAAAAAGAATCAAACGTAAACTGTGTTATACGTGCACTTGGGCTGTGGGGCGGCACTGGGGCCTTGCCAGGCTCGACGACCTTTGCAGTTCAGGATCGCCGGCACCTATGATTCACACCAATGTCATCCCGGTCAAACCAGTTTTCGAACCTGCTCTCTAGATGAGGTGCGTCAGATGATCATCTCTCCGACCAAATTATCATCACTTGATCCGATGCCAGCATTTTCACCGATGAAGTTTTGATCCAAGTGAATTAAAAACTACAGACTGATCTTCAACCTATCGTTGATGTCCAAGTTAGTGGAACGACTCGTATCGGAGCAGCTGACTGGCTATTTGCAGGATATGAGATCGCTTGAATGCAGCAAATCGGCGACGAGTCACTGTTAGATCTAAGTGCTGTGACACTCTTGACCAGGCATTCTACTGTATGTCCACTTTTGAAGATATATGCGGTTTCGATCTTCCGCCTGGAGTGCAAGGCTCAGTCTTGACCCACTGCTATTGTGTCTGCTCAACACGTCTGCAATGAAAGCTGGGAACTGATGGCACGCTCGTTGGCAAAATAATATTCAAGTCATCTCAGGGTGCGGCTGTGTGCCCGTTGCGGATGTTTCACCTGCCAACAGAAGTTTTCTGATTTCATTTTCGGCATGCAACGCTGGACTGACAACGATCGTCCGAAATTGAACATGGTGAAGGCTCAGCTGAAACTGATTAGTTATAGATAGGCCTACCAAATGACCAAAGCTGTCAGTGTCTTATCAACGTCTGTTCGATCTTGTAAATGCATTTGCTGGCTTTGGAGTTATCGTTGACAATGAAAAACCATTTGACACTATGCCAGTCATTTGACACTATGCCAGTCATTTGACACTATGCCAGTCATTTGACACTATGCCAGTCATTTGACACTATGCCAGTCATTTGACACTATGCCAGTCATTTGACACTATGCCAGTCATTTGACACTATGCCAGTCATTTGACACTATGCCAGTCATTTGACACTATGCCAGTCGTGTACGTTATTATCAGCTTCGACGGATTCGATCTCCGCCGACACTCAAATCCAAGAAGATCGATCTGGCACACGTCTTCTTCAGCAGTCGTCTTGATTACTGCAACAGTATGCTGATTGATATGCAGGATGTGCTATGAAGCAACACTTTACTTTAAAGCGTGCAGAATGTAGCCAACTGACACCTGAAAATCCGATCACATTAACCATGTGACTTCACTGACTTGTCCTCCAGAGTCTGCAGTGGTCACTAGCCTAATAGGTACGCTTTACGATGGACACGCTAATTTGGAAAAGTGCTGCGCGGACTAGCACCGCCGTACCCAGCGGGATATTGTGTGCTTGCCCGTTGTCTCTTCGGTTCCGGGCCGGTCTCAACGCGTTCTGTCGAGAATTATGACCTGGTATGGACAGGAAAAGCAAAGGGGTCGAAAGCATGGTCATTTTCCGTATCCGGGATTCTGTGATATTGCTGGAAGACTTCTGAAAAATGCTGAAGACTCACCTCGCTTAGGCCATCTAATAGTAGATAACTAGAGACAACAGGGAAACTGCATTTCTCTACCATAACTTTATCCGTGGATTCCGTGCCATCCAGAAATCGCTTTTCACAACATTTTTGCCACTGACCACGACATCACCGAGGACTATAGCCATCCCAGAAAAATGCTCTCAATAATTTTTGAAATTTTGAGGGATTATACGTACTCAGTGGCGGCGCCAGAGGGATAGGGGGCTTAGCCCCCCCCCCTAAATGCGACTCAGCCCCCAAACAAAAAGTGGGAAATCACTGCCAATACCATGGGAGGATGGAAGAAAGAGAAGAACTTGGGGTTTTAGCCCCCAAACCTGAAATCCTGGCGCCGCCATTGTACGTACTTCGGGTAAAAATAATATTAGTAATAAAATGCTATTTAAGGCCTGCTAACAAACTATTCTCCAAACATAAGTTCCGCGCGGCCTTTGAGAAATGGAATGCCGGGAGCTATTAGTGCTATAACACTGAAACCGAGAAAGTAGAAACCAACCTATGCACATTCGAGGTCCGTGTCCAAACGGGAGATTGGTAAGAGCCTTGATGGGTCCTTCGTAGTGATCTCTTAGCCATCTCTCCGGAATAAATCGTAACGGATCTTGAAAGAGTTCGGGATTGCGTCCCATACCATAGAGATTTGCCTGGCAGTGAGTCTAAAATAAAAACTGTTCATAAGAATACAGCCTGTGTGTATGTATGTATGTATGTATGTATGTATGTATGTATATGTATGTATGTATGTATGTATGTATGTATGTATGTATGTATGTATGTATGTATGTATGTATGTATGTATGTATGTATGTATGTATGTATGTATGTATGTATGTATGTATGTATGTATGTATGTGTAGGGGTTGACTTCTCGGGCGCCATATCATTAGTGCACCCAGACACAGACTCGGGCACTCAAGCCGTAGAGGGTATGGCATTCCAGGCCGCTGACCACAGACCGACTGACTAAGTGCCAACAGACAGATTGAAGCAGACAGACAAAGATAGATAGAGAGAGACAGAGAGACGGACTAGACAAGGCAGGGATATGAGTAAGGCAGTATTCCTGATTACCTTACCAAACTCGGCCTTCTTGACTGCATCGACCACCCAGCCCAGCTAAGCCTATAGGCTGACTTGTTCTGTATATATAAACGCTGAATTATTAGTAAGAGATCAGACTATAAGAGAGCAGACGATCAGACAAGTCAGACAAGTAGTACGCTAGTTTCTTGTCACCATTGATGTACACTGTTTGAAATAAACGACATTAACTTCTGCTGATCGTCTTCGATCGTCAACGGCCCTTGGGCCCTTGGCCGGGTCGACATGGCCGAGGCAACGAACAACCATCATGCCGGCCTCAGCGTGGTCAACGCTGACGAACGATCGCGTCTGACTACGTTACGCGAGTAGAAACATTTACATGTCTTCGATAGTCATACATCACACGCTACAAGTGGTGGACAGGCATCGTCAAACCCCTCAAATCCACTAGAAGTTGGTGGAGAACCGGGGTATGGTGATGGCAAAGCAAAGTCATCCACCATTCCTCAAGAAGTTAAACCTCTTGAAGGGATTCATGTCTCAAGCATTGGGTGTGGATGGGGTCATGTCCTCTACATTGCTCGTAACAGTTCCGAAGAAGACAAGGCCAAGATAGACGCACTTCCTGAATACCAGCCATAACATGTCGTCTACTTAGACATTCTTAGGACTATCACTGGACAACTGCAGTCTTTAGTTTAAAGATCCACTCTGTGTATGAAGACAATGAGACCGTCAGACCGTCGATAGTTTCTTGTCACCGTCGATGTATTCTGTTTGTGACTTCAATAAACTAAATTAAAACCTTCTGCGAGTCTTGAGTCGTCAACGGCCTTGGGCCCGAGGCCGGGTCATGGTCGTGGCAACGAACGACCATCATGCCGGCCTCAGCGTGGTCAACGCTGACGAACGATCGCGTCTGACTACGTTTCACATGTAAAACATTTACATGCCCTCGCAACCCATCATAGTAGTGATACAAGTGACAGTTCTACCTCAGTCGATCCTGATTGGTCGACGTCAACCACGTGACCTATGACGTCATGCATATAATTAGCACAAAGGCTCCGTAGCGCTGTAGGGTTTCACAAGGGACCCGTAGCGCTGTAGGGTTTCACAAGGGACCCGTATCGCTGTATGTTTTCACAAGGGCACCGTAGCGCTGTAGGGTTTCACAAGGGACCCGTATCGCTGTAGGGTTTCACAAGGGACCCGTATCGATGTAGGGTTTCACAAGGGACCCGTATCGCTGTATGTTTTCACAAGGGCACCGTAGCGCTGTAGGGTTTCACAAGGGCACCGTACAGCAGTATGGTTTCGCAATGGCACCGAACCACTGTATGTTTTCACAAGGGTTCCATACCACTGTATGTTTTAACAATGTCAACATACCACTGTATAGTTTAGCAAAGGCTCCCAACCACTGTATATTTTCGCAAGGGCACCAAACCACTGTATGTTTTCACAATGGTATGGTACTCTTATACAACAAGCCCATGCATTTAGCTGGAATTATAGAAAACGGGTTTGAAATAGAGAGCTCAAGCCTTTTTTTTCACTTCTCATCAATTATTTATTATGCACACGAAGCACATTTGGGTAACATGCATTTTCATGTCGAGTGAGTTTACAGACACTGACAAGCCCTTGTATTTAGCTTGAATTATAGAAAAAGGGTGGAAATAGTGCGCTCAAGCTTTTCTTTTCACTTCTTAGCATTTATTTATTATGCTCACTAAGCACTTTTGCAAAACGTGCTTTTACATTTAGGTATGTCTCAAACTATGCTATCTAGAATTATCAAGTATCTTAAATTTAAAGTCAGCAACTTGGGTTTCTCTAGACATGAGGTGGCTGAGTCGTTTTAAAATTTCAGAACTTGTAATTTTCCACCCTTTGCATTTCAGAACTTCTCGTTTGCAAATTTAAAATTTCAGAACTTCTCGTTTTCAATCCTTTAAATTTCTGATCTTATCGTTTGCGACTTTAAAATTTCTTAACTTCTTGTTTGCATCTTTTACATTTCAGACGTCGTGCTTTCCAACTTTAAAATTTCAGACATTCTGGTTTGCATCTTTTAGATTTCAGACGTGATGGTTTTCAAAATTTTAATTTTCAAAACATCAAGTTTGCATCTTTTAGATTTTAGGACGTTGTGGTTTCCAACTTTAAAATTTCGGAACGTGCGGTTTTCAAACCTTTACATTTCAGATGGTGTGGTTTGCATCTTTTAGATTTCAGACTTGGTGGTTTTCAAAATTTTAATTTCAAAACTTCTCGTTTGCAAATTTAAAATTTCGGAACTTGTGGTTTTCCATCCTTTAGATTTCAGAACTTCTCGTTTTCAAACCTTTAGATTTCAGATTGTGTGGTTTGCAGCTTTAAAATTTCAGAACTTCAAGTTTGCATCTTTTACATTTCAGACGTCGTGCTTTGCAACTTTAAAATTTTCAGACATTCTGGTTTGCATCTTTTAGATTTCAGACGATGTGCTTTCCAACTTTAAAATTTCAGACATTCTGGTTTGCATCTTTTAGGTTTCAGACCAGGTGGTTTTCAAAATTTTAATTTTCAGACATTCTGGTTTGCATCTTTTAGATTTCAGACCTGGTGGTTTTCAAAATTTTAATTTCAAAACTTCTCGCTTGCAAATTTAAAATTTCGGAACTAGTGGTTTTCCATCCTTTAGATTTCAGAACTTCTCGCTTTCAAACCTCTAGATTTCAGATTGTGTGGTTTGCAACTTTAAAATTTCAGAACTTCAAGTTTGCATCTTTTACATTTCAGAGGTCGTGCTTTGCAACTTTAAAATTTTCAGACATTCTGGTTTGCATCTTTTAGATTTCAGACGATGTGCTTTCCAACTTTAAAATTTCAGACATTCTGGTTTGCATCTTTTAGATTTCAGACCTGGTGGTTTTCAAAATTTTAATTTCAAAACTTCTCGTTTGCAAATTTAAAATTTCGGAACTAGTGGTTTTCCATCCTTTAGATTTCAGAACTTCTCGCTTTCAAACCTCTAGATTTCAGATTGTGTGGTTTGCAACTTTAAAATTTCAGTACTTCAAGTTTGCATCTTTTAAATTTCAGACATCGTGCTTTCCAAATTTAAAATTTTCAGACATTCTGGAGCAGAGTTGACTCTCATTTTAGAAGACTAGGCATTTCTAATTGTAGAGAGGTTGGCGACGAGGCTAAGAAGCAGAGAGGCAGAGAGTGGCGAAGAAGCAGAAAGAGATACAGAGCTCGCTTTTTCTCTAGACGTGAGGAGGCTGAGTCAACATATAACTTTGAAAGACGACAGAGAGCTATTGGTATTCAACATTGCAAAGCACACGGTAGGCTTTTCGCTTTTAAAGCAAGCGGAGTTTTCAAAACTTCTTGTCTGCATCATTAAAATTTGAGAACTTTGTGTTTGCGACTTTAAAATTTCTGAACTTCTTCATTGCAACTTTAAAATTTATGATCTTCTCGTTTGCGACTTTAACATTTCTAAACTTCTTGTTTGCATCAGTAAAATTTCTGATCTTCTCGTTTGCGACTTTAAAATTTCTGTACTTCTTCATTGCCTCTTTAAAATTTCTGATCTTCTCGTTTACAACTTTAAAATTTCTGATCTCCTTTGCAACTTTAAAATTTCTGAACTTCTCTTTTGCCACTTTAAAATTTCTGATCTTCTCGTTTGCAACTTTAAAATTTCTGATCTTCTCATTTTCAACTTTAAAATTTCTGAACTTCTCTTCTGCCACTTTAAAATTTCTGATCTTATCGGTTGCAACTTTAAAATTTCATATCTTCACGTTTGCAACTTTAAAATTTCTGATCTTCTCATTTGCAACTTTAAAATTTCTGAACTTCTCTTTTGCCACTTTAAAATTTCTGATCTTATCGTTTGCAACTTTAAAATTTCAGATCTTCTCGTTTGCAACTTTAAAATTTCTGAACTTCTTATTTGCAAATCTAAAATTTGAGATCTTCACGTTTGCAACTTTAAAATTTCAGATCTTATTTTCGATCTTCTCGTTTGCAAATTTAAAAATTTCAGATCTTCTTATTTGCCATCTTCTCGTTTGCAACTTTAAAATTTAAGAACAGGTGGTTTTCCATCCTTCACATTTCACACCATGTGGATTGTAAATTTAAAATTTCAGCTTTGTATCGTTTAGCTTTCAGACTTTTAGATATCTCAGTTTGATATGAGGGTGTCTTCTTTGAAAAGTTGCTGACTGTGAGTTAAAATGAGATCTTTTAATGGACACATCATTTTTCAAAGTTACATGAACGAGAGAAACTCACAAATTTTAGACCCTGAAACGGAGGCGAACTGGGCAAACTTAAGACTGTAGCTTGTATGGTACCATTTAAGACGGATCGCTCCTCGAATTTACATGTTTTTAGCTGAAATAACCGAATGAATGAAAGCCTGTACAGGTCTTCTATTAGTTTGGAAAGCTAAAGAGGAAGGGCTATGAGATTGGTAATGTTGCATCTCTTAGGTTGAGCAATGCTATTTTTCTTACTAAACATCCAACTTGCGCCGTTTCAAGTGTTTCAAAAATGAATGTTTTAATCTATTTGCAGCTCGTTCTCTGCTTGTGCACAGAAGAGTGGCAGCGAAGCTGCCACTCTGTTACAGCGGCGGAGGCGGCGGGGCCTCCCCTGATCTTACCAGTATCCATGGGCATGGCCATCGTATACAAGCTAATCGGAACATGTCCAAGTCTTTTAATTTTTGAGTTTATACTGCAAACAGAGTATCAAACTTGAAATTCTCTAAAGCTCAGAAAGAGGTCAACTGAGCGATGAGAACTGAGAGATGGGAAACCTGAAACATTCAACTCTGAAAGATGCGAGTGCTGAAGTTGCAAATTTAAAACCTATTGCAAAGGTTTCCATCTTTCCGTTTTCACAACTTTGCATTCGCATCTTTCAGAGTTGAATGTTTCAGGTTTCCCATCTCTCAGTTCTCATCGCTCAGTTGACCTCTTTCTGAGCTTTAGAGAATTTCAAGTTTGATACTCTGTTTGCAGTATAAACTCAAAAATTAAAAGACTTGGACATGTTCCGATTAGCTTGTATACGATGGCCATGCCCATGGATACTGGTAAGATCAGGGGAGGCCCCGCCGCCTCCGCCGCTGTAACAGAGTGGCAGCTTCGCTGCCACTCTTCTGTGCACAAGCAGAGAACGAGCTGCAAATAGATTAAAACATTCATTTTTGAAACACTTGAAACGGCGCAAGTTGGAGGTTTAGTAAGAAAAATAGCATTGCTCAACCTAAGAGATGCAACATTACCAATCTCATAGCCCTTCCTCTTTAGCTTTCCAAACTAATAGAAGACCTGTACAGGCTTTCATTCATTCGGTTATTTCAGCTAAAAACATGTAAATTCGAGGAGCGATCCGTCTTAAATGGTACCATACAAGCTACAGTCTTAAGTTTGCCCAGTTCGCCTCCGTTTCAGGGTCTAAAATTTGTGAGTTTCTCTCGTTCATGTAACTTTGAAAAATGATGTGTCCATTAAAAGATCTCATTTTAACTCACAGTCAGCAACTTTTCAAAGAAGACACCCTCATATCAAACTGAGATATCTAAAAGTCTGAAAGCTAAACGATACAAAGCTGAAATTTTAAATTTACAATCCACATGGTGTGAAATGTGAAGGATGGAAAACCACCTGTTCTTAAATTTTAAAGTTGCAAACGAGAAGATGGCAAATAAGAAGATCTGAAAATTTTAAATTTGCAAACGAGAAGATCGAAAATAAGATCTGAAATTTTAAAGTTGCAAACGTGAAGATCTCAAATTTTAAATTTGCAAATAAGAAGTTCAGAAATTTTAAAGTTGCAAACGAGAAGATCTGAAATTTTAAAGTTGCAAACGATAAGATCAGAAATTTTAAAGTGGCAAAAGAGAAGTTCAGAAATTTTAAAGTTGCAAAGATCAGAAATTTTAAAGTTGTGAGAAGATCTGAAATTTTAAAGTTGCAACCGATAAGATCAGAAATTTTAAAGTGGCAAAAGAGAAGTTCAGAAATTTTAAAGTTGCAAATGAGAAGATCAGAAATTTTAAAGTTGCAAACGAGAAGATCAGAAATTTTAAAGTGGCAAAAGAGAAGTTCAGAAATTTTAAAGTTGCAAAGGAGAAGATCAGAAATTTTAAAGTTGTAAACGAGAAGATCAGAAATTTTAAAGAGGCAATGAAGAAGTACAGAAATTTTAAAGTCGCAAACGAGAAGATCAGAAATTTTACTGATGCAAACAAGAAGTTTAGAAATTTTAAAGTCGCAAACGAGAAGATCATAAATTTTAAAGTTGCAATGAAGAAGTTCAGAAATTTTAAAGTCGCAAACACAAAGTTCTCAGCAAATACAAAGTTCTCAAATTTTACTGATGCAAACAAGAAGTTCAGAAATTTTAAAGTCGCAAACGAGAAGATCCGAAATTTTAAAGTTGCAATGAAGAAGTTCAGAAATTTTAAAGTCGCAAACACAAAGTTCTCAAATTTTAATGATGCAGACAAGAAGTTTTGAAAACTCCGCTTGCTTTAAAAGCGAAAAGCCTACCGTGTGCTTTGCAATGTTGAATACCAATAGCTCTCTGTCGTCTTTCAAAGTTATATGTTGACTCAGCCTCCTCACGTCTAGAGAAAAAGCGAGCTCTGTATCTCTTTCTGCTTCTTCGCCACTCTCTGCCTCTCTGCTTCTTAGCCTCGCCGCCAACCTCTCTACAATTAGAAATGCCTAGTCTTCTAAAATGAGAGTCAACTCTGCTCCAGAATGTCTGAAAATTTTAAATTTGGAAAGCACGATGTCTGAAATTTAAAAGATGCAAACTTGAAGTTCTGAAATTTTAAAGTTGCAAACCACACAATCTGAAATCTAGAGGTTTGAAAGCGAGAAGTTCTGAAATCTAAAGGATGGAAAACCACTAGTTCCGAAATTTTAAATTTGCAAACGAGAAGTTTTAAAATTAAAATTTTGAAAACCACCAGGTCTGAAATCTAAAAGATGCAAACCAGAATGTCTGAAATTTGAAAGTTTCGTCTGAAATCTAAAAGATGCAAACCAGAATGTCTGAAAATTTTAAAGTTGCAAAGCACGACCTCTGAAATGTAAAAGATGCAAACTTGAAGTTCTGAAATTTTAAAGTTGCAAACCACACAATCTGAAATCTAGAGGTTTGAAAGCGAGAAGTTCTGAAATCTAAAGGATGGAAAACCACTAGTTCCGAAATTTTAAATTTGCAAGCGAGAAGTTTTGAAATTAAAATTTTGAAACCACCAGGTCTGAAATCTAAAAGATGCAAACCAGAATGTCTGAAAATTAAAATTTGAAAACCACCTGGTCTGAAACCTAAAAGATGCAAAACCAGAATGTCTGAAATTTTTAAAGTTGGAAAGCACATCGTCTGAAATCTAAAAGATGCAAACCAGAATAGTCCAAGTATGTCACTGAAAGCAACCGAACTTGTGTCGTTACATTCCTTCTCCCCTACCTTCATCTCCTCCCTCCATTCCTCCCTTGTCACTTATCACTCCCTACCTTCCAACTTTTCTTCCTTCAATTCTTTCTTATTTCATTCCATTCTGTCTTAGGTTACTGATAGGTAAGAAAAGCTTTCGACAGAGCGGAAAGCTGTGCAATGTGAGCTGACCTTTTGATCTCCAACACCTAACAGTGCCTCCTCAATATTAAGATGGATAAAAACAATCGCAGAAATATTTAGCAAAGTGCGAAAAAGCGAAAATTACTAAGAAATGAAAAGTAACTGGTTAGCCTATAACACATAGACTGGTATTGTGGGTATCCGGACTTTACCCCCGGCCCATTTCAAGTTATGCCGTTACCCCCGCCATTACCCCCGACCATTACCCCCGTAATTAATCAATAACAATATAATTAATTATTATAAAATTATATAATATTAATATATATTATTATTATAAATACCTATGTACATGTGTATATATTATATTATATTATATTATATTATATATATATATAATTTAATAATTATATATTATATAATAATAATATAATTATAACAATTAATATAATATATTAATATTATATATTATACATATAATTATAATAAATAATTAATATATTTATTAGTGATATTAATTATTATTACATATTATATATTATTTTAATAATTATATTACTATATTAATTAATAAATATTATTATAATTCATTATATTATAGTTATAATTAATAATTATAATTATTATTTATAATATTATATATTATTAATTATAATTATAATTATGATATATTATTATACGGGACGGGGGGTAATGGCGGGGGGGTAATGGCAGGGGGTAATGGCAGGGGGGTAATGGGCCGGGGGGTAAGTCCTAGACCCCACACATACATACATACATACATTACATAGGCCTACAATGCCCTACATAAAACTGATTGTGATGATTTAACAAGTTTACTGTTGACAATTACAATGAGTTTTTGTTGTTGGATCATTTCGAATTTTCAGTCACTAAACTTAATAATAATCGTTGAAACCTCGCTTGTTCCCGAGGTACACCTCGTCTACCTTCTAGAACAATGAAGTCTATAGAACGACTGCAGTAATGAATCCAGAGTGTTTGCATCAATGATAGGCGGTGGACCTAATAAAGGACAACACGATGTGGTTGATTATCCTAATTCTATACGTTTCGCTATGTTCTGCTTATTGTGGAATTTCTTTTGTCTTTTTGTGTCTGCCAGGAAACCATTCCCCAATTCCTGTACTTTTTGTTTTGTAGAAAGCACGAATCGTCTGTCAAAGAAACCCAGGAATGTTTCAAAGAACGAAAAAATAAGAACGTTCTCGACGTATGAAAGAGATCCGTTCAGAAAGAAAGACGAATTGTTATCGGGCACTAACGTCTGCGCTCACTCGAACACGGCCTATTTGTTCGCTTCTGCTTCCGACGTTTCTGAACTCGGCGTTATCGTTGAGTCCCCAGATGCGAAACCAGTTTCCTTCGAAAAGCCGTGCGATAAAGACGAATCGTCTGACGCTGAAACAGAGTTCGACTCCAGAGACGGTTACTTGGCTGATACAGAGATCGATGCCGTCACTTTGACGTCAGAAATGCGAGACCTAAGCTGTCAGCTGAGCGATAATACCGGACCGTGCAGTCTGAACAGCCAAGAGGAACAAACTATGAAGTGCAGTAAGTCCATCTTTCCGCTGCCAACGCAAGAAAGGTTCCTTGGATTGCATCGGATCTTAATCGGATGTCGGTTGAAAGGCGTTCTGCGCCTGACCTGCTGTGTGCTGATCTCTGTCGTCTGCATCATTGCTCTACAGGTTTACGAAATGGTTGCGCCTTTTGGAGCGCCATCCAATCGGAAATTAAGAGTGACCTGGTCATGGTTACTCTTCCAAACACTGTCTAGGTAAGGCGTTATTAGAACAATTACCTGCGTGTCTTTAATCTCGTTTGTAACAGAAAAATATCCATAAAAATGCGGAATTGGTGCACTTCAAAGGAATGTAGGCCTATATTTTAACGATGAGCTCCATTGGTTTCCCAGTCACTTTTATTACACGCTTGTCGTTAAAGTGTTACGTTTATTATTATTATTATTATTATTATTATTATTATTATTATTATTATTATTATTATTATTATTATTATTATTATTATTATTAGTATTATTATTATTATTATTATTATTATTGTTATTGTTATTGTTATTGTTATTGTTATTGTTATTGTTATTGTTATTATTGTTATTATTATTATTGTTATTATTATTATTATTGTTATTAGATGATTCCTACTCGTCGGTGTCCTGGTTGGCGAAAGTGCCTCGGAACGCGATTGCGTTATAGCGTTGTATTGTTAAGGAGATGCGCTGGTATTATTAGGCCTATTATTATTATTATTATTAGTAGTAGTAGTAGTAGTAGTAGTAGTAGTAGTAGTAGTAGTAGTAGTAGTAGTAGTAGTAGCAGCAGCAGCAGCAGCAGCAGCAGCAGCAGCAGGAGGAGGAGGAGGAGGAGGAGGAAGAGGAAGAGGAGGCCTATTTATGTATTTATTTATTAAGCGCCATCCATTCGTTATCCGCATTCTGTAATCTGTCTTTAGCTTTTAGTACTATTTCATCATACTTGTCGCGGGTCTAAGTGATTAACTGGGCTGGTGATGCTTAAAGCTTTGCGCACATCCCAAGTGCTATTTGTATCTCCTGTATAGCTTGTCTGCTGTTTGAAACGGACTTAACCAACTAGTCTTGGGAATTGAGAGTTCTTTTTATGACACATTAAAATATCGCCTTTTAAAATTAGGTTATTCGTGGTTATTGTAGACTATTTGTAGTCTTATAGCGCTACAGTCCGTCGTCCGCGTCCAGTTATTTTTGTCAAAAACGAGGGCCTTGGCAGCGCGAGTCCCTAAGTCATGGCTTGTTTGGATTACGCGTAAATCCGGCACTGATATAAAATCAGATCAGGTGTGATTATCTTGAAACAGCACATTCAAATTGACTATGCATACGTATTCTTCAGAGCCCGATGCACTTATGGCTTCTAAAATCCAAGAAGCATGTAGTCCTAAATATGTGTTCTTCTCTCTTTATACTGTAGCGAATAGGCTTAAGACCTATACGTGTAGAGACTGTCTGTGCCCATGTTTGCATACTTATTCTTCTGTACATTGTCTAAGGTATTGTATTGAACACCATTACATTTGTGTTAGTTGGATTATATTGAACAGATTGTGTGAATTGGTCTTCGTCAAGTCGACCTTGGCCGTTGTCAACTTCAGCGCTCGACCCCGAAACAGAGCTTCCTCCTCCTCCTCTGACCCTGAAAAGAGGAACCAGAAGAACCAAGGTTAAAAGGTTACCAATCGATGAATCTCGGCTGCTTTCAACACCAATCACAGCTGCACTTGTTTGTGAAAAATAAGCAGAGCCACGAATGGCACAGCCAGTAGCAACATCGATTAACACCAGGCTATTAATCAACTGATGCAGCGACTCGATGAACATGGTGTTATAATATGACCGGACTTAGTAAACAGAGCATGGCGTTCCGTTTCATGGAATAAATTCTAGATTTGATCGATGATCCAACAAATTCACCAGCAACCTTACAAATGGCATCAAGTGTGAGTAGCAATTCGTCTTCAAGGTGGCGACTTAGTGTGGTCCGGAAAGGCCAATGTAACGCTTACAAACACATTCGGGACATCTGATCCAATGGCCTGGAACGTGTTGCCCGTGGAACTCTGTGTTCCTTAAATTTCTATTGGCAGTTTTAGGAGGAAATTAAAGACTTGGCTGTTCATGTAATCTGACCGAGAAGAGTTCCTACTTGCGCATTTGCTGTGCATTTAGCCGTATTAACTTGCGCTTTTAAAATCCGAATATGAGCCTTGATGATGATGATGATGATGATGATGGTGGTGGTGGTGGTGGTGGTGGTGGTGGTGGTGGTGGTGGTGGTGGTGGTGGTGGTAATGATAATAATCAGTTTCCTTTTCCAGCGCCTTTCTATCTGTATCCAGCCATATCTGTATACTGCCATAACATTTAGAGGCACGTTCGCCAATGTTGCGGTGGACAAAGCCTGATTCTCTAGATACCCGTAACCGTTTCCACCGTAATTTTTTATTCCTGAGGAATTAAACCTACCTCGGGAAAAATAATAATAATAATTTCAACAATAACGGCAATAGTTGTAATTAATATTATAATAATAACAACAACAATGATATTTTACATCAGGTAGAACAGATTGGTTTTGCCCATTGCGTTGCTATAGAAGTAGGCTATTCAATTACAGTGACAGCAACGATACTAGCAAAGCTCGAGGGTACGTACCATACGTATTCTATTTTTTGAAAGGTACGTCGTTTTTTTTAACGTACCCTTTTTAGGGTACGTAAACAATAAAAAATACGTTAAGTCGTTAACAACGTCATTGCACATTATAAGAATGTTCAATTTAATTTAAGCAAACAACCATAACCCAGTATACAGCGTAGTATAAATTGCTGCAATGCTATATTGTAGGTCTATGCTTATCCAGCAGACATTGCAATTAATGCACTAATGTCAGATTATACGTAGGCTATGGGTCGCCGAGTAAACCATAAACAAACTTTTCGTGTATGATACGTACCATACGCGTATTACGTATTCTATTTTTTGAAGGTACGTACGTATTTTAACGTATTCTATTTTAGGGTAGGCCTACGCGTACCCTCGAGCTCTGGATACTAGTATGTTAAAATGCTATGCTGATAATATGAGCGACGTAGGCCACTGCATAACACCGACAGCGCTGTATAGGTTGTTACCCGCCTGATTTGGGGACTATTATATATATTATGTATACGAATGTTTTTGTTATGAGCGTTTTATTAGCGTGCAAACAGCTCTGTATACTTAACGGGTTCGAGTCTTCTCCCAGGCGATTACTGTGTGGTAATCTTGAGCAAGTCATTTACTCACAATAGCTCAACGCCAGCGATTGATTAGTTAGTGGCGCTTAATAAATGCATAATAACAATTTGATTTTATCTACATTAACTGATATGATCTGATCCAGTGGCGTAGCTGGCTGGGAGTTCTGGGGTCCGTACTCCCATGAGAGTATAAAACCACATATCCTGAGATTCGTTAGATCCC
Organism: Aporrectodea caliginosa; assembly: GCA_020284085.1. NCBI lineage: Eukaryota > Metazoa > Annelida > Clitellata > Crassiclitellata > Lumbricidae > Aporrectodea > Aporrectodea caliginosa. Next base: position 1,602,593 of record JACEVL010005070.1, read on the forward strand.
ATAAGATGTTTTTAGTGTACCTGTGTGATCTCCGACCGTATCTATGCATATAAACATATAGGCCTACAGATGCATAGAGGCCTATGTGTGCGCGTGCGTGTGTGTGACCGCGTGTACTGATTTGTGTAGGCCTACATACCCTATTATAACTTTGTAATTATAATCCACTGGGGAATCCAGGTTGAATTTGTTATCTGATAATCTAGAAGTTAGTCGACGATGGGTGAAGACGTTGAAAGAGGCGCGTCTTAAGTTTAGACTTCAATGACACCAACAACTGACAGAACAAAAGAACATTGAGACGATTTCCAAAGCCTTGGACGATCGACCGAGAACACTCGATAACCCAACACGTTGTTCGGATAAGAAGCACAACAGTCATAGTGTCCATTGTGACTGTTCAGTATAATTTATAATTGTTGGTTTGAGGAGTGAGTGTAAAACAGAGAAATTTCGATTGTTTTAGGAAATTAAGACATATTTTAAGCCGTATTCTTTGCTCGATGGGCGGCCAGTACAACGAATACAATGTGAGTTATGTGTGCTAATACTTAAGGGTTTGTTATGGCTTTGGTCAGAGAAGTTTTAACAATTTATAATTAATGTAATGCCAGCAACAATGACAATGATAAATAGTAACTGAAAATATGCTTTTTACTGCCTATTATTTTACGAATATGCTTGCTATTAGACCTACGTTTGATTTACCGCAACATCCTACTGTCTGTCGCCTATCTGTAGGCACCCAGGCTTTGAAATGCTGGATAGCTATAATATATAAGCATTGGAATAGGAAAGTGGCATTTTCTTTGTCTTTGACAAAGCAATTTTGTCTTAACGTTTCAATCTATCTGATTTACAAGTAGGCGTAATACTAATAATAGCCTAATTATATTCGTTTATTGAGAAAGCACAATAAAGATTAAGTCATATTTGGGCAACATCAGTAGATTATGTTCACTTCATACGTAACTCGATCTGCTCAGTTTATGCCGAACAAGAAGGAATTTTAACGTAAAATTCATAAAGGCAAATTTAAAATAATCTTCACGTACAAAGTTTGTAGTGGCGCTTAATAAATGCATAATAATAGGACATACTGAGTCAATGAGAGTTGAATTAACAGTCTATAACAAGGCACTAAGACACGAGACCATACGTATTTCAAATTATAATAGGCCTATTATAATAATCAGTGAGAAGTGAGGATTCGACCATTAATGGCGCTAAAAACCGGGAGTGCAAGTCGCGCCGACGGATCGACGAGAGGACCAGGGTTAGACTTCGAAAGGGGCATGAGGAGTGTAATAAATCGACTCAGTTTCATTTGCTTTGCAATTTTCAATTCAATTTTATTCCGTTCGCAGTAGGCCTATAATAGAGTCACTGTAATTGAAAGAAACTCATTACGATACATTGATGAGAATGTTTCTGAGAACCGTGTCCTTCTTTGGCAGAGCCAAATTACCTCACCTGGCAGTAGTCATGCATCTGTAAGGCCTGCTTCTAATCCTAATACACAGATTTGGGTAGGGGGACTACGGTCCCTTGCCATCAAACAAGATTTCCTTGTAAGTAACGAACGACTGAGAAACTGAAGGCGCACCACAAGAAGAACATGCAGAATAACATGTATGATTGCAAGTATATGTAACTATGTCACCTAGCGAATATTGTGGGTTTGTGCCATCTCGTCGGAAGTGCCTATTGTAATAATTATAATATAATGTAATGTAAATCTTCGAAAATTTCTCAGCGCCCAGGTATGGACAGCTACCAACAGGATTAGGTTAAAATGGTTATTCTAATGCAAATATTTTACATGCGCTTTCTTGGTTGCGAGTCCATCGACCTGGAATGACCTATACCTATGGAGCTTCGCCTCTTTCCTAAATTCCTAGGACCTTCTCTCCTATGTTCTTTTCTCGGCTTAAAACTGTTCTTTTTGGCCATGCTTGAGTCGGGAGCGCCTCTGAGCCGTTTTCTTGAAGGGACGCTATACAAATGCACAAATTTAGGCCCTATATAGGACTACCTCGCACAAGTGAACCACAGCATCACGCGGCGATCAAAGCAAGAAAGACTCTGATCAGAAAGCACATTGACCAGTTCAAAAACTAACATAGGTCATCCTCAAGCGGAGACAAAGCTTCGGCATATCGAGAGACTGGCAAAAACAAATGACCTCGCATGATAAAACACCAAAAACAGTTAACTAAAAAGCTAACAAAGAGCGGTAATTAACATTTCCCGCCACATGAATATACGGCGTTCAACTTATAGGACTAAATAATTTTGTGCACCCGGTGTAAACTAGGCATACACGCCGTAATACAACAACATATAAATACATAATCACATTGCTGCATATATAATTATACACATAATATATAGAAAAAGTTGGCGTAGACCAATTTATTATTGATCTGCTTATTATTACAGGACTATTCGTCGATTGCTTTAGTCAGTGGCTCTGTAGCAGTTGAAGTAGGCCCTACAACCCACCTAAGCCGTTATACAGCACCGAAACTCTATTATCTAACCTTGATGACACTTTGGAAGAGATTTTAACCATGCCCTGCAGTCCTATCATTCTTCTGGCTGGAGACTTTAATCGTCTCCCAACCGAGTTCATTCTTCAGATGGGCCTACGAGTAGCATTCGAAGGACCTACACATGAGGGCCATGCCCTCGACCGAGTATATGCTTCGGAGCGCATTGACAACATCTGTTCTACCGTTAAATCAACTGTTAAAACTAAACACTCCGCTGTGTTCGTCGCCCCGCGCCCTATGTGCACTGTTCCTGTCGCAGACCGCATCGTTCATGAAGTGCGTCTGCGAACGCCTGATAAAATGGCCAGTTTGCAGAACCATTTGGAAAGTCTTAACTGGGACGTTATTGGAGCCGACGTGGACATAGGAGATGCTTTTGCTCAATTTTATACACAGATCATGACGGCAGTCGACTTATTCTTTCCAGTCAGAAAGACGACAGTGAGGACACGTGATCCACCGTATATGACCCCGCATCTGAAGCTCCTCCTGCGTCGGCGCAATCGACTGTTTAGGAGTGGACAACACGAGGCGGCATCAGCCCTGGCTGATCGAATTCAAAGAGTAATTACGAAGACTAATGCTTCATCTTTTGATGGTCTACGCAAAGGATCAAAGAAACTTTGGACTGAAGTACGGCGTCTCCGAAGTGGTTGTGCGAATAGAAATGACCAGAGATCTAATGTCAATGTAACTGCAGACTCTCTTAACAAGCATTACAGTAAAATATCCACTGATGACCTTTATACTGAACCTAGGCCACGTCAAACGGCTGCCCCTTTCGAAATTGATTTTATAGATGAATACCACGTGTTCACTATGTTAACAAATATCCGTGGATCTTCCGTGGGCCCGGATGGTGTCCCATCCTGGTTCTTCAGCAGCATGGCTCACCTGTTGGCTGCTCCCATCACAACCCTTTTTAGAAAGTCTTTGTTACATTCATATGTTCCTCCACAGTGGAAGTTAAGTTGCATTACACCAATCCCCAAATTGGCATGCCCACGAATGGAATCTGATTATCGCCCCATCTCCATTACTTCCATCCTTTGTAGAATTCTTGAAAAAATCGTTACCCGTATATATATGTATCCGGTAATCACCAACACAGACACTAATCACAAATTTGATGATCAGTATGCCTTTAGACCTACGGGCTCAACAGCTGCTGCTTTGATGGCTGTATCTAACCACGTCCTTGAAACTTTATGCTATGAACCCTATGTACGTTTGGTCTCATTGGATTTTTCCAAAGCCTTTGACTCTGTCAGACATTCATATCTAGCCGAACAACTTGCTTCTCTCCCAATTCCTGATCACATTTTTAATTGGATTTTGAATTTACTTCATAATCGAAGTCATTGCACTAGGTTTAACGGTGTAATATCTTCTCTTACAAGAATTAATGCAAGTATTATTCAAGGTTCCGGTTTGGGCCCGATGGATTTCGTAGTTGCAATCTCTGACTTAAAACCAGTTAATAAATGCAATCGCATTTTTAAATATGCAGATGATTGCTATCTCGCTGTCCCCGCATCAAGTATCACTACAACTGAGATTGAGCTTGAGCATATTAGTGTATGGGCACAGAGTTGCAACCTCAAGCTTAACTCAAGCAAATCCTGTGAGATAATGTTTACGCGTCCCCGGGGTACCGTCGGTATGTTCCCCCCCTCCTCTTAAAGGTATTGCAAGAGTGCAAACCCTAAATATTCTGGGTGTTGAGCTTACAGCGAAATTTGGGTTCTCCAATCACATTAAACGTTTGACCATAACAGCAAGGCAGTCCTTTTATGCACTTCGGATCCTGAGGTCGCATGGGCTCTCGGGGGACAGTTTATTTGATGTTGTTCGTGCCACTACAGTTGGTATGATGCTGTATTGCTCGCCTGTTTGGTGGGGCTTTGCGAGAATGCAGGAACGGGAGGCCCTTGAGGGAATTATTCGAAGGTTGGTACGCCAGGGGTACTTACCTCCATCTTCTCCCTCTTTTGAGACTCTCTGCAGCAATGCGGATACTAGACTCTTTGCCTGTATTCTGCACAATCCTTGTCATGTACTGCATAAATTATTGTTACCGCCGATTAAGCAATCGCGCTATTCCCTGCGGCCACGGTCCCATAACCGTGAGCTTCCCATGTTTGACAACCTGTCTCAGAAATGCTTCCTTGCCCGGATGCTATACAAATAAACTGTTTTCCCTAGATCTGGCTATTTAATACCCTTCATTTTACCTTATGACTAGCTCTAGCTCTTCTTCCTCTGTACAATAAAGCCTCTCATTCAATTCTTTGGTTGTATATATAAATTTTTGTTTATTTGTTTGAATGAATGTATTAATCTTGTTAATCTTGCTATGTACAGTGCTGTCCGTTTGCTAGTGCTTCTCAATAAAGGAAATACTTACTTACTTACTTACAAGCAATGAAACACGCTTAAACAAACGTGCATACATACCAGCGCAGACCTACATGGATATATAGTTTTATATTTTTATAGCGCTTAAATAGCTTAATTAATATTTAGTTTATTCATTATTGCTACTGCTACAGACTCCCAAACCAACAACTTTACGGTCTAATTATTGCTATTATTAATACCATTATTATCTCGTCTAAAGAAAAACGTCTTTCGTTTTATTAAAAGATATTTTTTCAACGCTTTCAAGCGATGCGATAGATGTCTATCATATTGACGTAATTTCCGTTTCCGCCCGCCTCATTGTTGATGACGTCATCATCAATCATTGTCTGCCTAGCTGCTATTATGGTTGGAGCTGACGGTCGCAAATTTGCCATTATTTTGAAAAAGTATGCGAATTTTGGCTGAGTTTCTTCTTGATAATTGAGAGATCATGTTTCGTCGGTTGCGTCGCCTTTTCGTGCGACCCTTTGTGGACACGTCGACGCTCGAAACGGTCCGTTCTTCTCGTGGAGATCGACCGATGGAAGATGACTGCGACGACGAAAGTCCATCGCTGCATGCGGAAGAATCTCTCCTCCGCCAGGAACCAGTCCATCATCTGACGCTCCAGGTGACCCTGACCCTGCTGAAGGCAATGAAGTCGAACGGCCTACCCCATGCGGACATCCTGAACAACGGGTCTGTTCATCGGAGATGGGTAAGTAATCGATTAGATTCCTATCAATTAGTTAATCGATTAGACACAGTTGAATCTAATTCTAATTCTAATCGATTAGCTGTCGCCTGATTGATTAGAAGTTTTTAGCTAATTCTAATCGTATAAGACGATTCGCAGACTGATTGGATTTTAAAATTATGTTAAGAACGAGTTCATTTAAACTGAGTTTAGGCCCATTAATAATGAGTTTGATGACTGTTTCAATTATCTATTCATGACAAGCGATTTGCTTAGTTTTTGACGATTTGCATTGCATAATCGCAGCTGTTTTAGATCCAACTTTTTGATCCAAAACTTAAGTTGAGGTGGGTACTATAATACAGAGGTTTTCAAACTGTGGTACGCGTACCCCTGGGGTACGCCACGTGTCGCTAAGGGGTACGCGAAAAATTGCAAAAAATAAAATTTTCTATAAGTTTATGGACTTCATGTCCATCTTTCTTTTATTATCTATTCTACGTCCACCATTCGCTTATTTTTTCTTAGCATTTCTATGAGTTTATGCCATCGGATGTATAAGCTTACAGTGATTTTTCAGTCCAGGAAAGACACCAGGTTGTTGAACTATCATGTGCTGGTGGCTTGAAGAACGAATACAAGAAAGACATGTTGTGTGATTTTTTACTGAAACGAAGAGCTGAATAGGCTACGGATTAACTTCTGACCGAACTTGAAATTTTTTGATTCCTTTCAGCACGTCATATCTGTGTGAAAGAGGATTTTCAGCTATGCTTGCGATCAAAAACAAATACAGAACAAAGCTTGAACTCGAACCAGATCGATTTGCGTTTGAAACTGACAATAATTATTAAACCAGATATTCTAAATCCGTGCTTGTCAAAACAAGCCCACTGCTCACATTAACACTTCTAATAGTGATTTGAGGCTATTTGTCCTTTTTGTTGTTATGACTACATTCTTAAGTTAAAATTAGGTCAAATTATAAATTATATTACATTAATATAATTATATTAAATTATAATACTTTTAAAATTTTCTACCTAGGACTAAAACCCGGTTTGCTCCAATGATTTAAAGGAGCTGTTAATTGCAAGGGAACTTCACGCTCGCATGTTGTTTTTGATCTGACCTTAAGTTAATTGTTGGGGTACGCCAAAATTCGATTTTTTTACTTGGGGGTACAATAAAAATAAAGTTTGAAAACCGCTGCTATAATAGACGACCGTATCATTCTGCAGTAACTGTCTGGCTTTTGATCAAAATTTGACAAATTCATGAAGCAAATATTATGTATAAAAATCTAAATGTAGTTAGTGCTGCTAATTCTAATTCTAATCGATTAGCTGTAAGATTTTGTTAATTCTTATCGTAATCGATTTAGCAAATTTCGTTAACTGTAGTTTCTAATTCTAATCGATTAGCAATTTAACTAATCGTGCCCATCTCTGGAGTTTATGTACATCACCAGTGTTAAGTAAGTAAGTTAGTTAAATGGCAGCGCTCTTGCTTGAAGAACAAATGGATCTTGAAAGACGCGGTTCTATTTCCGAAGCCCCTGTAGATCGACTCAGCTTGTCAATATACACGATTATTATCTTACTGTTACTTATCTATTTATAGGCTATATAACCAATTGCCTAATCTGCACATGCGTTAGATAAAATATAAGTCTAATTATGAACGATCTTTGAGTTACAATGTCTGCCTGGGGATAATACGGTCACGAGCCGTGGGCGCAGGCAGTGAGCAAGCGTCTTTACTGGAGGATGGAAGGAGTTGGTGCCAGACATGGCCCGGGGTCCCTGAAACGGCAGTAAAGAGGCCTACATCGGCAGCATGGCACAGTTTCTTAAATGTAGGGTTATCATCTGGCAGAAATCGCAGACGGATCAGGCGACCCATTACTGATTCCACTCCCGTCGCCCCACAAACCCCACCAGGCCGGGACTGTATTATTAGAGCATGCGAGACACCGTTGTCGCCCGCACCACTTCGTAAAACAGTGTGGACCACTGTGAGGCAATGCGCTTCCATATTGCTCAGGGCGTAATGAGGCTGTCTTGCCTGGCCATGGATTCTGTTTGTGTGCTGCTCAGAACTAAGATTTTCAGTCAGGGTGACCCAAGGACGACCAGGCTTTGGACACTCCGCAGACCCAGCATCTCCCCTGGGCCCTCCCCCTTCCCTCTTCCCCAAGGACGACGGATTGTCATCTCCTGGGTCTTCTCTTGGTTCAGTCTTAATTTGCACCTCGCAGCACATTCCGAGACATTCCGAGACATGGTTCAATTCAACATTAGTCGTATCGCTGTTTGAATCTGGTATCAACAGACCTGTGTCGTCGGTTGTTTGACCAATCTGTTGGGGCAGTGTTTTATTTTCGTGTTGCCGTTATCACATTTATGGGGCGAATTAGATTAGATCCAGAGTTTAACGGCAGCTTATGACAACATAGGCCGTTGCCTTTTTGGCATAAAAGGCCGAAGCACTGGACTATAAGTAAGTAAGTAAGTAAGTAAGTAAGTAAGTAAGTAAGTAAGCGGCAAAAGTAAGTAAGTAAGTAAGTAAGTAAGCAAGTAAGTAAGTAAGCAAGCAAGCAAGTAAGTAAGTAAGTAAGTAAGTTTATTCTTTATTATATTTACTTGCATCGAGGTTATTGGTTGCTTATACAGAATTACTGCATTTGGTTCCGTGATTGCGATCGCTTAAAGACTATTACCCAGTTTTAAATGCATTCCAGGATAGGCAGGCAGCACAGCAAGGTATGCATGCCTGACGGTGCTAAAGGCTTTATATGAATATTATATTGGTTGTTTTGAGGAGTTCTAATAGGTCATGTGTTAGGGCCGTAAGAGCAGCACTGAGTGGAGCAAAACAAGTTACAAACAGATCTCCAATTACAATCTGAGGGCTCGGGCAGTTCTTGACCGCGGGCTGAGAGAAGACGCGTTCCTTCGTACACCTGATCAGTCTGCCTCCCTCCACTGGCCTTCAGTCCCATCGTTTGGAGGAGACCAGAGATCCCAAACCAGTTCTTGAGACGATGATGAAGAAGAGAATTATCCCCAGTATCAAAAGCAGCAGACAAGTCAAGAAGAACAAGTACTGCTACCTTACTCCGTTCATTGAGCACACGATGTCATTCACATATGAACAGTAAGAAGTAGAGATTCTGTTGAGTGAAACTTACGATATGCAGACTGAAAAGGGCAGATTAGGGAGTTTGATGATAGGTGAGTTTGCCTGCGATTCATGACTATCCACTCAACGATTTTAAATATAAAATTCAAGGTTGAAGGATGGATAGTCAAGATGGCTCAATATTTGGTCTTAATTATTGACGTCGATAAACAATTTGAACAGGTACAAGGATGCGCAGATCCAGACAAGTGAGTGACCCTCGTGCGAGGGGCCCTTGAACTCTACAGATAGACCTCTTTCTACGAATCTGGATGATGGTAGCTGGGTAAAATTTCCCGCGATGATTATAGTCAGATCTTCCAGTTTGGTGGCATTGATATCCTAGAGTGTGGAATCGATGCGGGCGATAAGAGGTCCGTGCCTGAGAGGCCAATTCATAGACGTCGCCGATTATAACTGGTTGTCCCATTGCCACTAGCAGTAAGAATCGATGCTAGAGCGGACTCGGAAGAGGCTCAAGTCGAGAGCGATGTCCACATCAAGGAAATGCCGATTCCGCTGACGGGTACCGCGATTGACAGCTGCCAGCACAGATACGATTCTCGATTTTTCAGATTATGAGGCCGCTGTTCCCTGATCTGAAGGTCATTTTGCGGGTTTGCCATGGCCATTGTCGAGAAGGAGCCGAATGAACGAACAGGAACCGTAAGAAATGAGAGCTATCTGATTGGTGCAGCCGATGGAAAGGCGCTGGATCATGTCGTCTGTGGAGAGGCACTGGATGCCATCGCGTGTTGAAAGAAGCTGAATAATCTCGAATGTGGAGAGGCGTTAGATGCTCTCGAGGGTGAAAAGCTGCGGGATGACGTCGCCTGTACAAAGGCACATAATGATGTCGCCACTGGAAAGGGATATGATGATGTCGCCAGCAAAAAGCACATGACGATGTCGCCTGTGAAGAGGCACATGGTGATGTCGCCTGTTAAGAGGCACATCATGATGTCATCTGTGAAAAAGCACATGATTATGTCGCCAATGAAAGGCACATGATTATGTCTCCTGTGATGTTGTGGAACGGCAAAGGCCTGCTGAAAGACGCTGGATGATGTCGACTGCGGAATGGCACAGGATGATCTCGCCTTTGAAGAGGCACATGATCATGCCGCCTGCAGTAAGACGCTGGATGATGTCGCCTGTGAAGACACATATGATCGTGTTGCCTATGAAGAGGCACAGGATTATGTCGCCTGCAGAAAGACGCTGGATGATGTCGCCTGTGAAGAGGCATATGATCATGTTGCCTGTGGAAAGGCACATGATTATGTCGCCTAAAGAAAGACGCTGGATGATGTCGCCTGTGAAGAGGCACATGATCATGTTGCCTGTAGAAAGGCACATGATTATGTCGCCTAAAGAAAGACGCTGGATGATGTCGCCTGTGAAGAGGCACATGATCGTGTTGCCTGTGGAAAGGCAAATGATTATGTCGCCTAAGGAAAGACGCTGGATGATGTCGCCTGTGAAGAGGCACATGATCATGTTGCCTGTGGAAAGGCACATGATTATGTCGCCTAAAGAAAGACGCTGGATGATGTCGCCTGTGAAGAGACATATGATCGTGTTGCCTGTGGAAAGGCACATGATTATGTCGCCTAAAGAAAGACGCTGGATGATGTCGCCTGTGAAGAGGCACATGATCATGTTGCCTGTGGAAAGGCACATGATTATGTCGCCTAAAGAAAGACGCTGGATGATGTCGCCTGTGAAGAGGCACATGATCGTGTTGCCTGTGGAAAGGCACATGATTATGTCGCCTAAAGAAAGACGCTGGATGATGTCGCCTGTGAAGAGGCACATGATCATGTTGCCTGTAGAAAGGCACATGATTATGTCGCCTAAAGAAAGACGCCTGATGACGTCGCCTGTGAAGAGGCACATGATCGTGTTGCCTGTGGAAAGGCTAAAGAAAGACGCCTGAACTGAATGATCATGTCGCCTAAGGAAAGACGCTGGATGATGTCGCCTGTGAAGAGGCACATGATCATGTTGCCTGTGGAAAGGCACATGATCATGTCGCCTAAAGAAAGACGCTGGATGATGTCGCCTGTGAAGAGGCACATGATCATGTTGCCTGTAGAAAGGCACATGATTATGTCGCCTAAAGAAAGACGCTGAATGATGTCGCCTGTGAAGAGACATATGATCGTGTTGCCTGTGGAAAGGCACATGATTATGTCGCTTAAAGAAAGACGCTGGATGATGTCGCCTGTGAAGAGACATATGATCGTGTTGCCTGTGGAAAGGCACATGATTATGTCGCTTAAAGAAAGACGCTGGATGATGTCGCCTGTGAAGAGACATATGATCGTGTTGCCTGTGGAAAGGCACATGGTCATGTCGCCTAAGGAAAGACGCTGGATGATGTCGCCTGTGAAGAGGCATATGATCATGTTGTCTGTGGACAGGCACATGATGATGTCGCCTAAAGAAAGACGCTGGATGATGTCGCTTGTGAAGAGGCACATGATCATGTTGCCTGTGGAAAGGCACATGATCATGTCGCCTGCAGAAAGACGCTGGATGATGTCGCCTGTGAAGAGGCACATGATCATGTTGCCTGTGGAAAGGCACATGATTATGTCGCCTAAAGAAAGACGCTGGATGATGTCGCCTGTGAAGAGGCACATGATCATGTTGCCTGTGGAAAGGCACATGATCATGTCGCCTGCAGAAAGACGCTGGATGATGTCGCCTGTGAAGAGGCACATGATCATGTTGCCTGTGGAAAGGCACATGATTATGTCGCCTAAAGAAAGACGCTGGATGATGTCGCCTGTGAAGAGGCACATGATCATGTTGCCTGTGGAAAGGCACATGATTATGTCGCCTAAAGAAAGACGCTGAATGATGTCGCCTGTGAAGAGGCACATGATCATGTTGCCTGTGGAAAGGCACATGATCATGTCGCCTGCAGAAATACGCTGGATGATGTCGCCTGTGAAGAGGCACATGATCATGTTGCCTGTGGAAAGGCACATGATTATGTCGCCTAAAGAAAGACGCTGGATGATGTCGCCTGTGAAGAGACATATGATCATGTCGCCTGTGGAAAGGCACATTATTATGCCGCCTGCAGAAAGACGCTGGATGATGTCGCCTGTGAAGAGGCACATGATCATGTCGCCTGTTTCGTGGCACATGAGATTCATGGCAAGGAAAGAACTAGGGAAAAGTAGACAGCGTATTTGGCTAACTTCAGTCGGGGAACATGGGCAAAAAGGGAATCAGAGAAGAATGCAAGGCCGATTTGGTTGAGTTCAATCGGATGAGAATGGACATGATTCTTTGCCTCTTGCATTTGGGAACACAAGAGAATGCGAGAAGTATATTTGGCTCCTTTTAAAGAGGAATTACGTTATCTCCTTTTAGTCACCTGGAGCAGGTAATAAAGGAAAGAAAGAAGTGTGTTGACTTCTTTGGTCGGCACTAATAACGTCAACTTTCAGGAGATTCTATGAATCGTCATGGAACCTCTGGTAAGTAGAAATCGAACACCATTATATCTAATCTCAACTCATCGTCTTCTATATTGCCGCAATCAGGATACACAATGAGTCATTCGATGGTCGCTTCAAGTGGGGTCGCATTTAAAAAGTCATAATCCGTAGGAGAAGACAACGATCTAAATCCGATAAATAATTATGTTAACCAGAAAGCAGGATACGGTAGGTCAGATAGTAAGTAAGCTAAATGTAAGGCTATGACAGACGAAGATTTGGACACTGTGAGGGAGGACCGACCTCGTTAGGCGAGGATTGGTCACGGTGAACTAAAGTCAACATGGCCTGAGACAGAGGTGGAGAAATCTTGTTTAAACCTCATCGTCGGCACATATCTGACGAAAGAGAAACAAAGACGACGACGCCGACGACGACGAAGAAGAAGAATGGGCTTATTGCCAAAACCTGAATCAAATCTGATCAGTGAACAAATGTTTCTGTCTATGATTGCCACAATTGTAGGCTACATTATCGGCAAAGCACTCAACAGATTCTGTCCATATAAATCGTCATCTGGTGAGTAAGAAATTCAGCTTCAACATTGGTTGCCAGCTTGCCACTTTGTCACTTAGTTTACTCATACGCTACCAGTCTGAAACCGGTTACTTCAAAATCCTGTTTCAGGTTGGCCCCAGGAAGGCCCATTGCTTTGCCACCCTCCCACATCCGTTGTAGCCTATGTGAACAACTTTTCTGTCTGTTCTTACTCTTAACCACTTGGATTAACAATCGCTGATTGAACTTTGCTTGTAGGTATAACTTGTTAAAGTTACTAGATGTACCTGAAAGACGCTATAGTAAATATCCAGATACCTACCTACACACATACATTTATAAATGCAAGCATAGATGCATACATGCTAGAGGGACAGGCCAACCGATTGGTTAGAGAGCTTTGTCTTGTAACGCTGAGAACCACTGCTCACAGGTGGTCACTGTTTAAGGACATAGAGCAAGTCCTTCACGCACTATTGCTCAGTTCCATCGTTGTATTATGGGTCAGGTTATACATTCTTAAAGCGATACAATGGGTTACAAAAGCCAGGAAATTAAACACGAACCCAACCAGAAGACATGCATTAGTTCAATGTTAATGGATGACGCTGGTCCACCGTGTAGGCCTATACAGTCTGTGAATGTGATCAAGACTTTCGACTGCGAAACATTCAGAAGCCTCGTAGATTTTATTCGTAAACTAACTTCTGTAGATGTTTAAGTACATAGTGTACTGAATGCCATGGACCTGTTTCGAAATTAAAGACTTAGGCCTACGTCCCTTACACATACTACATGCGTAACGTTTTCTACTTAAATAGTGAGTGTGCATGTCTCTTTTAACAGGTTCTCAGTCTAAAATGAGGACGCTTTCTGCTGTGGCTCTGCCTTTACGACGAGTCACTTAGAACTACAAGTTTGACCACAGCATCAGAGAAGTCCTGATAAGAGTCACAATCGTTCAAATCTACCAAACTATTCGCCAGGTGCGCTTCTTTTCTTTGTCTCGTCAGCTCAGTAGCCTATGCTCCAGTGGAATGCACACTTGCACAGTTAACGGTTTTAGTAGCCCTACTCTTTGATAGTTGATGCACTAAATCCGACTGTGTCTTTAATTTGCAATAATTGGCGCTGTATTGAATTGAAGTGTATTCACACCATTGTTGGCTATGTTGTGTGCAACGATGTTCTTCAATCACAATCATCGCCTTAATCTGAAGGTTTCTACAGAGCTCATGAGAGTCGAGGAAGAAATAAATTACAGTGGCTCATTCAACAGAAAATGGACGGGCAGATGAAGTAAATGTAAATCTCTGAAATTTCTCAGCGCTACAAAAAGATTGATGCTAGATAGACAAGACGATAACAACGACGACGATAAAGTCCAATCGAATCCGATCTAAAATAATCTAATCTAGAATAATCTAATCATTTCTATGTCATAATGACGATCGACATAACTATTCAAGGGCAGGCCTATGCATGTCTGTAGGCCTATGTACGTGCATAGGTAATAGGTATGTATGTATTTATGTATGTTTGTTTACATCAGTGACGTTCTAAGTCGGATATACTTCACAAAGGCACTGCACGCATGATTATCTAACATATCTAAATAATTTATTTAAGTGTGTTTTAAGACATTTTGAAAATGTTGGCTGAACAGTGCTAGGTGCTAAGGTGCAACAGTACATATAATTATGTAGAGCGGAAGACTGTTGCTATAGGAAGGTCTATATGCACGGGAACATGCAACGGGCTCCACTTGATGTAAGCCCTACACGGGAACGTGGCACCTCCATAACTTCAGGAGCAGCTGAGGTCGCCAACCAGGTCGCCGACTTGGTTGACTTGAGACTGGAACATAAAGCTCGCTTATGTGTGTCGGTGCGGTGCCAACCAACGAGATCCGCCCCAGTAGGAGAAACATGTATTTTTTCTTTCTTATAATGATACTACATGTCTATCATAATGTGTAACAATGCGCTTCATGGTTTTCTGTATTTATATAGGTCGCTTCACATATGCTGTGGCAAAGATTCTGCCCGAGGCGAGATGGGATCGATTCTGATGCATGTTATGGTGGCACTTATGTCTCTGTCTCGTCTTTGTGTTTGTGTTGTCGCAGTGGTGTGTGTGTGCGTGTTTGTATGTGTGTGTGTGCGTGTGCGTGTGCGTGCGCGTGCGCGTGTGTGTGTATGTGTGTGACTGGCTGACTGCTTATGCAGTTGGGGAGCTCATAAGATCTGCCATCTAATGACGCTGGCCAATGTTTATTGCAATAGAAGACATTGAAAATAAGAGCAGAAATTCTACGTTGGTATATTGCTGTTGGAACATAAAGTTGTGATCTCGTCTATAGGCTAAATAAACAGTTTGATAGTATTTGCATCCTCTCATATTTGTCTTGTCCAGTTGGCCTGGCCATTACACGATTGCTAGACGTGATAGACTTAATGATGGTGGATCACATATGGATGATCTGACTGGAAAACGAGGAGCGGCAGAATCGATGCTAAACAGTATCTACATAAATATGTATGTAAAACGTGTATAGGCCTAAATAGAGACAGAAACACCAAACGATGCATTTGAACAACGACAGTTAGGCCCTACCCATTACAATCATTGCGGAAGATTGCTGCTGATTTTGTTACTTAAACTTTCTAGCTAATAACGAAAAATATTTGTTAAACTTTTTAGCCAATAACTAAAAAATATTAGTTAAACTTTGATTTTAACTGAGCTATTTTATTTGAGTTAAACTTCTGCCTTAACTAAACATTCTTCGTTAAACTAAAGTTTGCAGCTTTTTAGTGAACTTTTGCCTATCAGTCATCATTGGATGTCAACAGTTCACCGAAATCTTACGGTAACAACAAAGACCGTTGACGTCGAAAGAAATTATTTTTGGCATAATAGAGCACTGATTGAGCAAACTGATGATCATGTTAAGATGGAACTGTTTCAAATCTGTCTCAGCAGTTGGTTAGGTTATTGGTCTTTGAAGCAGAATGTCGGGGTTCAAATTCCCTTCGGGTAATAAAATATTTATAATATTCTTCCACTTGCTTCCCTTGAGAGCGCAGCTATAAATTGAGTAGGCTAGGCCTACACTATGGGTGGGAAGATCAGGCGCCGAGGGAGGACTAGCCACCCCCTAGCATATGCCGAGGCTAAGAAAATGAAGTCGCTAGCACATCACAACCACTTCTGCCTCTCAGACCGGCTTATTATTACTTTCTGTTTAACGACGCTTTGTCGTACAAAGATAATAATTGTCATCACCCTCCTCCTTTATCCAGGCTTGAGACTGGCACTAATACAGTACAAGCTGTGGCATAGGCCTAGTTCAAACGACGTAAGGTACTGATGTCTATTTAATAGGGTTGAAACTAACGTTGCTCTAAATCTTTCTGTTTCTCTTAAATTCTCTCCTTTCTTTAATGTCAATGAATCCACCAAAATAATGTAGCGGCTAGCCTATTAGCATTTGAGCACCGGTGATTATTATAGAGTCGTATAAATATAATAAAAGGAGTCTGGGTAGCTTTCAACTAAAGCTTAGGCCTACCTTTGTAAACTGGCTTCGAAACTTGGAAGTCAGAAGTTAGTAGGCTACGTAAAGTTAAGTAAAGTTTTTGTTTGCCAGAATCCTTGACGTCTGGCTCACCTAATTTTTTAAAGATATGTTTACACCAGATAATATTTATTATACTCAATTTTAGAGACATCTTGTGGCTGTTAGGACATTAATTGACGTCGACCTGAATTTGCCTTAGCCTATAGGGCCTATAGCCTATATAGGCCTATAGGCCTAATTGATGAAGTCGGTAGGGAGTGTTTAGAAAATCCGGCGCTAGGCAGTTGCTGTTTAACGACGTTGTGTCATACAAAGATGATATGCGTCACCCTCCTTAATCCAGGCTTGAGACTGGCACTTCTACAGTTCAAACTGTGGCGGAGTTCAGTTCGTCTTAAAGTAGTGCTCTCTATGAAGTCGGTTTCAAAGTAAAGTTGCTTTCAAACGAACATCTTTGGTATTAGCCTAGTATTTAGTTTCCAGCGTTTTAACTAAGTGAATGTAAATAAATAATCACTTGAACATATTATTGCAGAGTTTAGGCCTAACGATATCTTATAAATATAATAATAATATCTTTTCTTTAATTAAGCGCCTGACAAACGCACTGCGCTGTACATTTAGGCCTAGGCCTACATGTTATGCAATTGAAACAATCTTAACTACTAACAGAACAGACAGCCTGAACTCTTACTAAGCTATTATTACTTCATATACTATAATATCCAGATGTATTTTTTTTCTATGTACACCTACAGCGTTATGTATGTTGTTAATACAATTAACGAATATAATATTATGATGATGGCAACAAAGGCCGACTTGACGTCGGGATAAATTTTAGACACCTTTACATCCCTTCTTCCAGCCACTATATAGCTCTAAATTTCGTTCAATCGTAAGATCAACACACAAGAAGCAAGGATTGGTTGGTAAGTTGCTGTTTAACGACCTTTTGTCGTAACAAAGATGATTAGTGTGACAGTGTCGTCCTCCTTCATTCTCAAGGCTTGGGACTGGCACTGTCTGAGTACGAGCAGTGGCGGAGTTACAGTCTATGGCACGATACTTTTATTACAGAGTCGTATAAATACGTTAAAAGGTGTCGAAGTAGACTCCTCCTATGCTTTTCTGTTGAAGCTATTTGGAAGTCAATAATTTTAGTTTTCAGTGTTTAATGGTTGTTGTGGAGTTATCGATGTAAGATAAGCATAAGCCTGATTAAAGGAGCTTTGTTATAACATTACTTTGCTCTAACTGATGTAGGCTAAAAGTCTAGATCTGAATGACATTTAACATAATAGGCTAGCGCACACAGTGCCTCTGAGGCTCTGACTTGTTTTGCTCTGTGAACGGCGCTATAAAAATATCTAATTATCCCTCGAGTACTTTACAAACGCTTGCCCTAAGTCTCACCTGACTGCACACCTGTCATTTTTGTTTGTTTATGATTTCATTATTTAACATATTTCTATTGTAGCCTAACTGGTTGCGGTCTGTCAACCTGTCACGAAAATAAAACGAATATCTATCTAATTACCATTAGGCCTACAATTGAAACAGATGATTAACATCATCATTCTTCCACATAATAATCGTACCATCACGGAATCTATAAAACGCAACTTAAAACGCACGACACCAGTTCGTTAAAATGCGCTATTAGGCCTACTATCACGGGTTCCGTCCTAAGATTCGGCGAATTAACCAAACCTAGTTTACCTTATACAAATATGTAGTGTCTGAAAGAAACGATATAAAGGTTTCTAAATGCTGGAGAAAGGAGGAGGGCGACGCTAATCATAGGCCTATCTGTTATGGCCAAGTGTCGTTAAACAACAACTACCTAACTTCGTTGAATATAATTTACATAGGCCTAGCCTAAGGTAAGATCAGAGAAGCCAACAGAGACCTGGCAGAGACCTGGCAGCCGCAAGGGTGTCACGACAATTCGTCTACAGACTTTTCGTCTACAGACATTTCGTCTACAGACACGTGTACTTCGTCTACAGACAATTCGTCTACAGACATTTATTTCGTCTACAGATAATTCGTCTACAGACTTGCCGTCTACGACACTTCGTCTACAGACATTTCGTCTATAGACATTTCGTCTACGAAGTTATTTGATATTGTCACTTTAAAATGGAAGCTGGATTAATGAAAAAAACTGTTTCCCTAAATGGAAGTGGGATTGATGAAAACATTCCTGTATTGAAGTAGAAGATGGATAAATAATTTTTATCCCGCAAATAGAAGCTGCATGTAGCCTATGGATGAAACTAAGTTTCGATTGAATGGAAGTTGGATTGATGAAAATAATCGTTTCAGTAATTAGAAGCTGGTTTCCTATGATTATTTATAAGCACGTTTTAGCGAAACTAAAAGAAAGCGGTCTCTGTTGATTAGTATAGCCCTAATGGATACAGATACACTCGTAGGCGAAATGTCTGTATCTAGACGAAGTGTCTGTAGACGAAGTGTCGTAGACGAAAAGTCTGTAGACGAGTTGTCGCGGAACCAGCCGCAAGAGGTCTCTAGACATTGGATACTATTACGACATTCTCTGTTTTAAACATAGCTAAAAAAGTTAGGTGAGTTTTACGCAAAGGATTCTAGCGGCGAAAAATGTCATTAAACATTCTATGCTAATTACTGACTTGCTAACAGACCTGCTATTAAAATGATAGGCTTTTATTGAATCTAGAAAGACACCTTTTAAACGTATTCATGCGGTTTTATAATTTCGCTTATTTTCATTGATAATAAAGCCTGCATGTATGTACGTGTGTACGTGTTTACGTGTGTACGTGTGTACGTGTGTTGTACGTGTGTACGTGTGTACGTGTGTACGTGTTTACGTGTGTACGTGTTTACGTGTGTACGTGTTTACGTGTGTACGTACGTGTGTACGTGTACGTGTGTACGTGTACGTGTTTACGTGTTTACGTGTGTACGTGTTTACGTGTGTACGTGTTGTACGTGTGTACGTGTTTACGTGTTTACGTGTTTACGTGTGTACGTGTTTACGTGTTTACGTGTGTACGTGTGTACGTGTTTACGTGTGTACGTGTTTACGTGTGTACGTGTGTATGTTTTTTTATTTATGTATGTATATATGTATGTATGTATGTATGTGTGTTTGTTTGTATATGTGTTTGTTTGTATGTGTGTTTGTTTGTATGTGTGTTTGTATGTGCGTTTGTATGTGTGTTTGTATGTGTGTTTGTATGTGTGTTTGTATGTGTGTTGTATGTGTGTTGTATGTGTTGTATGTGCTATGTATGTGTTGTATGCATGTGTTGTATGTATGTATGTGTTGTATGTATGCATGTATGCATATGACTGTATGTATGTATGTATGTATGTATGTATGTATGTATGTATGTATGTATGTATGTATGCATGTAGGGGAGACCGGGGCTATATGTTACAATTCCCACTTTTTTGTAAATTGGCTGTTCCTCAGCACCTGAGTTTTCCTAAGACCAAGGGGGTTTAGTACTTCATTATGTTACACAGAAATTGGTCACAGTAGATTTTGTTAATAGTGAATGAATTTTGTGCAATATTGGTGTTAGGCAAGCTACTGGAATGTAACAAATAACCCCGATAAAGGGGTTACATGTTACATTCCCCGGGGTTGCAATGTTACACAGGTAGAATTGACATTTTACAGTAAATGTAAAGTGATTATTAAACAGGAACATCACTAACAATATAAAAGATTATTCAGAACTGATTAGACCTATGTAAAGTCTGAAGTTCTTCAACAGTTGATTAAATAAAAACGACGAAAAATAAACTGAACTACTAGTTAAATCAGAAATCAGTTAAATGGGTCTACTTAAGCTTAGGCTTAGTCAGAGTCATAACAGTTATGGCATACATAAGAATCGTTTCCGTCAGTGCAATTGTGTGCCCATTCACCACATTCTAGGCATTGTACCCAGTCCTCATCGTCGTCGTTCGATGACTCATCGAACGATTCGCGCAAACCAGGCAAACCGTTTTCTTAGATTTATTATTGGCCTAATTGTCGCTGTTTTTGGTAACTGAACTCTTTTTGCTGGTTTTCGGAGCAGATTTCTTTGGAGCAGATTTCTTCGGAGCAGATTTCTTTCCTTTGGTGTTGGTCATACTCATAGATCCATTAGGCCTATTTGCTAGTTTATTGTTTAATTTTTTCCTTGCACCTGGGTCGACTCGTTTCTTTTTGTTTCGATGTGCCTCGGCCAGTGCGTTTTTCACTGGAGTGTCGATCAATATCGAAGATTTACCACGCTTTCGACCACCTGGGGCTATATGTTACAAATGTAACATATAGCCCCTAGGCACATCTTCGTAAACAACAAGCTTTTACACATACAACGGTCAAGCTACATCGCTAGTAATATTCTGTTTATAAACACATATCACCATGCCACCAACACGCAGAATATGACAACCGAAGTACTAAAACTGGCCGCAGAAATAACAAAAATGCGCACTTACCTTTGAAAAAGATATCTGCTCAAAAAACGTTTATTTGCCCTAAATTGATCACGCTGTCAAATATATCAACAGCTCCGCCATTATACCTGCAGGCTAACTGTGCGCATGCGCTAGAGCATAGATATACACTACAAATAAGTAAACACCATAGTTATTATCGAATAACATATAACCCCCTGTAACATATAGCCCCGGTCTCCCCTATGTATGTATGTATGTATGTATGTATGTATGTATGTATGTACGTACGTACGTATGTATGTATGTATGTATGTATGTATGTATGTATGTATGTATGTATGTATGTATGTATGTATGCATGTATGCTATATATATGTTTGTGTGTATGTATATGTATTCTGTAAGGCTGTAAGCCATGGCATTGGTTGTCAATCAGTGCTGCAGTCCTAAGTCTTTAATAAATCTGCGTCATGTTCCTTTCAGGTTAATCTCTGGATTAGCCACTAAATCTCCCTCTGAGCATCGGTCATCTCGTAAATGAGTTGTTGACAATTGTCCTTAGATTGGCATCCTCCTAAAGTCAGGCTTCTCCTAATGCACGTAACTCCTACAGTTCGTACCTCCACATCTGCGCGATTATGAAAGACGTTACAGTTCGAGGATGGAAATCACTCGATCGGGAAGTCTTCCGCCGCTAGAGCAAACATCTATGTCAGCTACGTGCAGAGGCTGATCTTTCATGTGCGGAACTACTTAAACTGTACGACTTCACCCTGAGTTCTATCATCAACCACCCGCTTCCATCACGTTCTGCTCGCATCAGATGCAACCATTTCCCACTCCATGAATGATCGCCCGGGTCTAGATCCAGATAATATCCGGAAGGGACATTCTACATCGATGTTTCTGCTCAAACTGACTTCGGTCATCTGCGACGCCATTGACTCTGGACGTGTCAATTGTCACAGCTGCTTGCTCTTCTTGATGTAAGTGCGGCATGTCGATCACTTCAAGCACGTCTAGCACCCCATACGGAATTGGTGGTCGACCTCTGGACTGTCTTAGATCCTTCGTGTACGAATAAATGATGATGATGACCATAGGCTCAGACACCAGTGCCATTCGGTGTCTCACAGAGCTCATTAGTCGGGCTATGCTTCAGATACTGTATACACGACAACCTGATAAGATTGCCACTGCCTTTGGAGTGCGGTCGGTAATACCAGTCAGTCGACGATATTCAACTGTACGGAGCTTGTTTCCCATCCGACGCACTTGTCTGACTGTCTGTCTGTTTGTCTGCCTGTCTGTCTGTCTGTCGTCCACACAGGATGTCGTAGCAAAAGTACAGTAATGATGTCTTCTGATCGGTTCGGATTGACCATTTGACCCCGACGAAAACTCAGAGTACAACTGGCTAGGCAACAACCTGGAATGCTCAGAGATTGACGAAGATTCAGTTAAGTGGCGATATACTGACTGGAATGAACAGTTACTGCCGAAGTTAAGAATTCATAAGTTCACCATTATGCCGAAGTTCTGTCATATATTGGATTTTATTATTGTTGCAGATTAACTTCTCATCACGTTTGCGGAATTGAATTGAAAACCCTTTGTAGGCTAATTCGTAATAGCGACACAGTTATGGTTTTTCTTAGACAGTGTTCGCCATAAAATCCAAGACAATTGTTACATGTTTCGCTCCAGTTGTTAGCCTAAATATCAGAAGGTTCGAAGTACAATTTTCCATAAAGAGTTTAGAGTTCGGTTTTTCTGTCTAGTGGTTTCTTTCTTTAGTTAAAGTATCGTGACAACACC
This sequence comes from Aporrectodea caliginosa, assembly GCA_020284085.1. Lineage (NCBI taxonomy): Eukaryota > Metazoa > Annelida > Clitellata > Crassiclitellata > Lumbricidae > Aporrectodea > Aporrectodea caliginosa. The sequence continues at coordinate 1,625,303 of JACEVL010005070.1, forward strand.
CTCTTCACCTCCATCTGAGCTGAATTTCTCGTCCGTAGGTAGGCATATACACTGCAAAATTCTTCCTATCTAATATTAGCGTCTCTTGTAGTGAACCGTTCTCTCAGTTTGAATCAGAAGATTGGTTTTCCTTCGACGTTCCAAATCCGAATGCAAAGGAAAGCTGACGAACGACGACCTCTACCAATCTTGAAATCAAAGACGTCGTCTTCAGCTGATGCTGTCCAGCGTTATTCTGGTTTCTTTCGTTGGAATAGTAGCATTGGGCTGATCGGAGGTGGTTAATAAGCCACTGTCCCTGAAAGCTGGTCTAGTATCACTCGCTCCAGATGGTGGCTTCCGGTGATTGTTCCATCGATCTGCGTTGATTGATGGGAAAGTCTATTTTAATTTAGTTGGACTTAGTTGTTGCAACTTGGCTCCATTGCCCACTTTATTGCATTGCAAAAAGAGCTGCGCACGAAGAACTCTGCCTTGTAGGGCTAAACAGAAAATCTCAGGAAGTGTGCAAATCAATACGCTGCGCCTATTGTAATCTGGTTAATAGTTTCCTTGTTCGTAGGCAATATAAATGTAATAAACTGTAGTCGGAGCTTGAGAGAGACATAGGACAGAGAAAGCGGAACAGAGCAAACAGATAGACAGACATACACAGAGATAGACAGATATAGAATGGCACTGCAACAAAGTATTCTAACTAAAGGATTTGGAAACAGAGACAGAGAGAGACAGAGAGACAGACAAAGAAAGAAAGAAAGTAAGTAAGAGAGAAACAGGCAGGCAGACAGAGACACAGACACAGACAGACAGACAGAGAAAATGCTGAGAGAATAACCAATGGAGACACTTACTATGTACGAATGTTGACAATGAAGAAACAAAGGGAGAAAAGGAAGATGGAAAAGACGAAGAGGCAGAACCGGTCGCAAGAAAACAGACAAACAGACAAACAGACAGACAGACAGACGAACAGACAAACAAGTGTGGACAGAATGGGAAATGCACAGGGAACGAGCAGTGTTCGTGTATGTTGTGTTAGGCTAAATGCTATTCTTTGAGCGTCCGATATTGAGCTCAGGGGACCATTAAGGGTTGCCGCCGTCACAGGCGCCGAAATGATGCACCCTAGTACACAGATAGATGCGATGGAATAAGGTCAAGGGTGACTGGCCGATCTAAGATGAATCCACATCAATATACAAATAGTTTAACGACGATTTCCAGATTAGTCTCAATCGACATGTCTCTCTCTCTCTCTCTCTCTCTCTCTCTCTCTCTCTCTCTCTCTCTCTCTCTCTCTCTCTCTCTCTCTCTCTCTCTCTCTCTCTCTCTCTCTCTCTCTCTCTCTTCTCTCTCTTGCCCGTATGACCCATAGAGGTTTCTATAGAAGGACTTTCCGAAAAGCCATTTAATTTTGGAGCGGATGAATATCTTTGCGGCTGCCAGCTTCATACAGTCAACTTTATATGACAGGCTATTTGATGGACCGACGGAGGCTTAAGTCTTAATTCTACTATGGAATGCGAATCCCTCGACACCGCCGAAGACAATAACCGTTCTCAGAAGGAGGAGACACAGTTGTTTGGCGGCCAAGAATTGCAATCTCCGAAAGAGACCGAGATCAAGATGAAACGTCTGCAATGCTGTTGCACGAATCGAAGAACGAGACTGAACGGCCGCCTCCGTCATTGTCTTGTGCGCATTTTAATTAGAATTCGTTCGTTCGATCACTTTTCTCTGTCCTGATGGACAGGGTGAGTAGATGGAGAGAAGCAGCGTGGAACATTAGTCCCTAAATAATGCATCTTTACCAGTTACCCGAATTCCATCTCAGTCGGCGCCGCTCTAATGGCTGCACCGTCAGTCGAAATTTGACCGAAGGCAAAATAGCGTCCTATAAGTAAACGCATCGCCGAGATTAAGTCACGGTTCCCTCTCTGTCTCTGCACGTATAAGACCGTTCGGTCATTCGCCTCTTTTACAACTCTTTAGAAGTAGTCCAGATACAGTATAATCGGTGTAAAATTGCGGACATAGGCTTAACAGCTAATGCTCTAGTCTGGCTTATCGGCAATGTGCAGACTTCTTTGTAAGAATATTTGTTAGAGTGTGGTCATGCACCGGCGTATGTCTGTATTTTTAGCAGATATAAACCCATCAACATTGGCGCTAGACAATTTATAGTCTATAACTTCTATCGCGCCGGTATCTAATGCTCAAGGCATCATCCATGGCGCACCAAAGCCAAGCCGTATGATCAGGCCAATATCCGGAAGATCAGTCCGTAAGACGTAGAGGCAGCCTATGGAGGATGAGCAATTTGAAAAAAGAAATCAGAAAAGACAAAGGTACAGACATAATGGTCTACAATTTTTTACAGAGCAGGTATCCTGACGTATTTATTAAGGCAACATTATATTATAATGATCTTATAGCGCCGTTGTCATGCTGCCTATCGGTGGTAGCCTAAAGTTAAACCCGTTGTTAGCCACCTTAAGCCCAAAGGAAACTGGTCGCTTTGGAGAAATGTCTACATACAAATTCATAACGTGATAATTCTCACGAACGGAGGATATCTCCGCAAGATCACGAAACCCCCCTAAAATCAATCGGGTCATCTATTTCGAAATTAGAGTGGGACGAAAGGTCCAATTACTAGTCCGAAAACAGTTGACACTTGACTACACAAACTTTGATCTAAAATATTATTTGATGGCTTTCCAGTATTCACGTTCAAGACAGTTTTGTGTTTTCCTCTGTTCCTTCGTCAGTCTTAAGTGTTGTTCTTTTGCTACATTGTGTAAAATAACTATAACTTTTTCTAACAATAGAACTGTACAGACAAAAGACAAAAGACTCAAAGACAGAATCGGCCTATTGTTGTCTTATATTAATGTTCATGTCAAAAGTATTGCATTTCATTCTAGTCACATCAATAGATTGCACTTGTTTCGGTTGTTGTGCATAGTACAGACATTCGAGCTCAGCAGCAGATGACTGGCTCCCTACTTACATGTAGCAGAATAATTACACAGTCATCTGCCATTACAATATCTGGTCGCAAACCGACAAGAGTCAGTCTAGATCGAAATTCGTGTTGATCACAGGCTTCCTGAGCATTGTCCTATTATACATCTATTGCTAATTCGGCGAACGTCTTTAACTGTAACTGTAATCGCAAATTTGTATAGCGCCACCTCAAGAGGAACTCATCGGAGGCGCCGATGATAGATACACAGCTCGGGTTCAAATGGCGTCTGTTTGTACATCGCTAAAGCTAATTGTCTACAGAAGTTCCAAGTGAGCAGGTTAAGAAGACTGGAGTTGGATCGTCTGACTGGTTGAAGCTTCATCGACGGAAGACTCCAGGCTTACTATTAATAAAATAACCGGGACTTTATGTGACGCCAGTGCTCAGTAATCTCATCGAATATCATCCTACTTTTCTAGCGCAGTTTGCGTCCGTTGGGCATTTCCTATGTTAAGTCTTCATTTGCTACCTGTGTTATCGCTCTGACTGCAGTCGATGTGTCTTGATCCTAAGAGTCTTAAAGAAGAAGAAGACAAAGGCAGCAGCGTCAGCAGCAGATCAGATTTCTTCGATCCTTGATTGGTTGTCCAGCTCTCGCAGTCGCTCCATGGCAACGGTCTCCATGGTGCGTCGAATGGCTGGATATCGATCGAGAACGGACTGAAGATGTTCGACAGACAACGAAAACAGGTTGCAGAAGGACAGAGCCCGAACGCTGGCCACTCGCTTCGTCCTCATCAACAGACAGATCTCTACAATCACAATCATCGATTATCCTCCTCCTCCTCCTCCTCCTCTTTATCTCTTGCCTCCTCCTTTAATTCCTAAGCACGCCCTACAAGTGATTCGTCGCTGATGACCTCTTCAATGTCAATGAATCATCTGAGAGGAAACTTGAAATTACAAACTCCACGGTTTCGACGCCACGTCTAATAAAGCAGCCACAATTAATATCTTTCGACAATTGCTTATGAGCATTTAATCAACGGCAGCGATATAATAAACACAACTGATTATCAACATCATCATGTGATGAGGAGTTGATAGAAGTCGATTACTATGAACGCAGAGAATAAAACAAAAGATCTACTGCATAATTATAAGTAAGCACACATAAACGCATAGTTTTATATCTGTATTTCCGGTTTGGCGTAGAGGAAGTAATTGAGGCCTGGCATTATATTAGAATTAGAACTAGAACTCTGTAGCAACAGCCGTGAAAGGAATGTAGACTTCCAATTAAAACGGTCAAGTAATCTATCATTGCGGATCATTCTCAGCCTGCAAATCAAATTGTAAGGGTAAAGCATTCGATGGAGGGTGTTTACCGTCATAGCCATGGAGCCGAGAGATACAACTGAATAGACAATGGCTTAGTAGGAAACAATTAAACTGAAAGGAAAACAAAAGGAAGCGCAGCATCCATTGAGGTCTAACTGCGAATTGTTCATAATGTGGACTGCGAAAACAAGACAACCGACCTCAGACAATGAACAGATCCGTCATTCGACTTATCGCGTTGTACTGTACAGACAGCAGCAGAAGACAATGGACGTTTCGTCTGATTATCGATTATCGACTTCAGACAATACGATTAGAAGAAAGCAGTCTGTGGCTAACGTACATGCGTTTAAATAGTGAACTATTGTTCACTGTGTAGTAATACAACAGACGATGATTCGGTAAAAGGCGCCACAGAAAGTGACGCGACAATAACTGGAAAGGTTTTGAAATGAAACAATCGAGGAAAGGAATTGTTGCTAGAAGAATAGTTATGCAAATTGTCTCTGTCTCTGTCTCTCTGTCTCTTATTCTCTGTCTCTTCCTCTCTTTCTCTTTCTATCTTTCTCTGTCTCTGCCTCTCCTCTGGCTCTGCGCCTGTCTCTCTTTCTCTGACTCTGTCTATGCCTCGCTGTGTCTGCCTCTCTCTCTCTCTCTCTCTCTCTCTCTCTCTCTCTCTCTCTCTCTCTCTCTCTCTCTCTCTCTCTGTATCTCTGTCTGTCTGTCTCGGTTTCTCTGTGTCTGCCTCTCTGTCTCTGCATGTTTGTCTCTCTTTCTCTGTCTCTCTACCTCTGCCTGTCTGTCCCTGCCTGTCTGTCTCCGCCTCTCTGTCTCTTTCTTTCTGTCTCTGCCTCTCTGTCTCTCTGTCTCTGTCTCGCTGTCTCTGCTTCTCTGTTTCACAATCTGGCTTCACTTCAATGCGTCATCGGTTGATGTATTCCGCGTCAGACACATAGAATGTTTGCATTATTCGTTCATGATTCATCATTGTTATTGTCGCAAATTTTTAAGCGCACATTTATTTATGAGATCGTATGATGATGCTGAGCTATGGCTGCACAGCCTACCTCCGAAGTAGGCTCCGTCTCCCAGACTCGTTTTGACGGTTCCATCTCTGGCGACGATGTCTACGATTCCTTCCTGAATGAAGAACATCTTGTCTCCTACGCTTCCTTCTCGGATGATGATGTCACCTGGTTGGAAGACCTCGTACTTGAGGTTACTGACGACGTCCGATACGAAGCACGAATCCCCGGCACGAGTGAAGAAAGGAACGGAAGAGACCAACGAACGACAATTGAAGTTCACAATCTCCTGTAATGTAACCTCAGCAGATCAGAACTGCGCTACGTCAGAGAAACTGTAATGTATAATATATCTTCTGTTCAATGTGGGAACCTAACACAGTAGAAATGTATCAGTCAGTCGCTCACTTAGTAGACAGTTAAGTCTATATAATTATGACAGGATTCGTAGGACATGCCACGCCTCTGAATAGCTAGTACTGTAAGAGGCGCTTTACAGATTTTCAGATACGATAAGATATTATTACACAACCGTTTCGACCCAGCCTATCATGGCCCTTGTAGCCTACAGTATGTCCTTCACCATACCACGCAGGGGAACATACTTGATCAGTCTCTTGCGAGTCCTGCCTTTACCGTCTTCGTCCGGCTAACCCTGGAAGACGACGATCTCTGTTGACTGACCTCTCTCAGACAGTCGTTCAGTTCTCCAAGGATACTGTCCTCATCGAACATCTTTCCGTGGTAGCGATGTTCGTAGTAGTTGGAGATCCTCTGACGCAGCTGACGAGGCAACTTCCGGCTGACCATGTACTCTTCCACCTGCTTCAGCTGAAAAGATGATGACGACATACAAGTATGAAGCCAGTCCAGCTTCCACTATGAAAATATAGTCTTATCATCATCACCTATAACACATCCAGATTCAACCTCATCATATATTCGTTTATTATATCAATCGGGATGGCAAACCGCAACCCGGTACATGACAGCAATAGTAAGGACAGAAGAATAAGTGCTATAGGCTACTTGCTCAATTCAGATGCACTTGTGCGAAATCATTGCGAACTCATGTAATATTATGTGATACAATGTGATACAATGTGATATTCTGCGCTATTAGGTGATAGGTCTATGATGTGATGTATATACTACGCACCTTTGACGGACGGCGCTTTACCGTTGGGGCATTTGTTCAGCACTAATCAGCGATCAACGTCTCGTGCTTAATAAAAAGACGCTATATGAGTTTTATAGACAATTACAGTCTATAATTATAGTATATAATTATCTAAATGATCATGCTGTAGCCTTAAATTAGTGCATGACATTTAACTTTATAACAGTTACTAACTTCCAACACGACAACGTTAAGGATATTTCAGCGCAGGGCAATTCGAAGCAGGACAATTCGAAGCAGGGCAATTCGAAGCAGGGCAATTCGAAGCAGGACAATTCGAAGCAGGGCAATTCGAAGCAGGGCAATTCGAAGTAGGGCAATTCGAAGCAGCGCAATTCGAAGCAGGGCAATTCGAAGCAGGGCAATTCGAAGCAGGGCAATTCGAAGCAGGGCAATTCGAAGCAGGACAATTTATCGCAGGGAAAATATGTCGCAAGAAATTTCATCGCATGACAATTTGAAATGTTGTGCTGTTATTCATTGTAGCACTAAATGTAGTCGTTATGAATTCTTTGTGCATCAAAATGGTGATTACTTATTATGAAAAAGCAGAATTGAATGCCTTTTTATAGTCTAATCACAGATTCGTTGCTGCCACTTGCATTCCGAACAATGTGTCTGGCGCAAAGTGCAGGAATATATACGTATATGCTAGTTGTATGAGAGTAATCCGGAATTCGCAATGCACCTTTAAGAATCCTTGTCACTTTAGCTTATGCTCCGAATGAAGATAAACCAGAGCTTACAAAGAATTCATGAATTTCATTTGCTATCCTTAAATGCAACCCCTATTGTTTGCAATGAAGCTGCTTTCATTGGTTAAAACGTCGACATGGGAGACAAAGAACAGTGCCTTAATTACACTGTAAAAATTGGGATCATTTTTCTGCAGCACAATTGATATCTTTCGGAGAAACAACATAATGGAGGATGGCAAGACGCTTTTGTGCGCTGCTTTCAAACAACTGGTTATCCCACGGTCAAAAGACCAGTTGCGAGACTAGCCAGGAAAAACAGCCTCAGTCAACTCACGACGGAAAAGTCGATGCTGACGAAGCATCTCTTAGGTAAAGCTAGATTAATTCCAATTTTAATGAACCTTTACGACTTGTGTCTATGCAGTAGCCTTATCTATGAAACTCATAACATTATAGTCTATCGTATTTACATGACTATAGCCAATACATCCATTAAACTGCCCTACGAGCGGCTAAGTGCTAACACAATTGACTCCTTCAAATACGGACTCAAGACTTATTTGTTACCCTGCTGTTAGTTGACTGTGAGGCGCCCTTGTAACTGTGTTACGGCGCCATATAAATTGTCACTGTTATTATTATTATTATTATTATTATTATTATTATTATTATTATTATTATTATTATTATTATTATTATTATTATTATTATTATTATTATTATTATACATGTAACTTCCCGCCTTAGTTCGCACCACCATTTGAAATGTATTAATTAATTGGTAATTACTCTTTTATTGTCTCAACATGCAGTGCCTCAGTCTCGATCTATTACTTTAAAAGGAAAGGTATCTTCGCTAAATGCCATTGCCTCAAGGGAGAGAACTTTAAGAAAGTCATCAAGGGTCGGAAGCAGCGTCGTCATTTCGACAACATTGCCGACGTTGGATTCATCGCTTAAACTGCTCTAAGACGGATAATCCGCACCCTCTCTGATTTTCCATCCGCACTTTCATCTTTAGTTTTCCAGAGACCAATTCAATTTTTTATGAAGAGATTTGTCGAAAACTGTCCGAGGATTTGAAATTTCACCTAGAAATGTCTGCTTCAAATGTTTTCTGAATGACAGGGATAAGTCTTTTGCTACGATTATATATATAATGTATATATAAATATAATGTCTTGTCACCGTATAATTGTGAAATGGGAAGAATGGTGGTAGAAAAAGCAATTATTCTTAATATAATTAATATTCAATCACTCGAGGCTGATGTCATCCATCAGGAAGACAAAATTACTTTAGGAGTTTGTTAAATAGGGTAGAGTGGGGGCAAAACGCCCCCTTTAACGGGTTTTGCTCAATTACAACGTGAGTAACAACATTTTCAGCATGAAATTATTGTAAGACCTTGTACTGAATGTCCCAAGTAAAGTAAAATTATGTCCGATAAAATGCCCCAAAAGATTACATTAAAAAATAATAAAATACAGAGTGCTTCAAAAGGGGGCGTTTTGCCCCTCACCTGGGCAAAACGCCCCCCGTGATTTGACCCCCGCTACCTGAAAAGTCGATGCACATAATCAACTGCAATCACTGCCATGATGCAACAATAACTATAAGAAGTAAAGAGATCTAGAATTTTTTTAAAAGATGTCATAAAAAATAATTAAATAAAAAAAATATGCTTTGCTTCAGGTGACTCTGAGGTGAGGGGGCGTTTTGCCCCATGTCAGCATTTTCCATAGGGGGCGTTTTGCCCCGCTTGGTGCTACCTTGTGAGATTGCCCATATAATAAAAAATTGATATGTTAAAGCCCCATTTATTGTGCACAGTTATTCGATATAGGGTATACTTTAGACCTATATTTGTATTATTGGCTATATCTAGCATTTTGGCACCATTAATGATACAGAATTGGCGGCTGACTCTTATAAGGAAACACGAAAAAATCAATTTTTCTAAAATAAAAATAAGCAAAGCATCTAAAGATAAATAACTGACGATTATCTCATTAGGGTACAACTAAGAAACCCCAGAACATTCAAAAATTTCATTACATGGCACAGGGGGACAGGGCCGGGAGGGGGCGTTTTGCCCCACTCTACCCTAATTCTGGAAAATCAAACCTCGTCCTTCGTGACATTATTCTCTGCCAACATTTACATGGGCATTAGATGGGCTGTTTGTAGGTCCCATATGACAATATTGGTCCTATATATTGGTTCTATGTGGGCATGCTGGCAGGGCTATTATTATTGTCATTATTATTATAATTATCATTATTTATAATAATAATCATCATCAGACATCAGCAGCAGCATTACTACTACTACTGCTGCTGCTGCTACTGTATACCACCACCACCACCACCAGCACCACCACCACCACCACCACCACCACTACCACTACTACTACTACTACTACTATTATTATTATTATTATTATTATTATTATTATTTGTTTGTTTGTTTGTTTTGTTTTTGCCCTGAGGTACTTCATTCCCCCAGGGGCTTAGATATTATATAAGGTGAAGCATCTGGAACGGCTACTCATCCATGTCGCTTAAGGGCTTAACAAACGTTCCACTAAAAGCTACGGCGTTGAAGCGCTGTATCGTCACTGAAAGGCGCTGAAACAAGAAGCTGGCCTCACGGGGTTCGCTCGTGACCTGTGTGAGATGGCGGCCCAAGTCTGAGATGAAAACGAGGCCTTTGCTGTTAAATGGCCCCATCGTTTCCATGGCCAGTGGGATGAAAAAGTGTGTGCTCAGTAACGCGTTATATTTCTGGATTTTTCTGTCCTCGGCCAAGACAGCCGCTGCTTCAGCCCGGGTGGCGGATACGGGGAGGTAAGATGGCGCTAACGTGTCCACCACCGTGGCATCCCACATTGTAATTATTATTGTTATTATTATTTTTTTGCCCCGAAGTAAACATATGATCCCTCAGGGACTTGAAGTTTAATTAAACTATTAAAAGTCTGAAACGGTTAGAACTCCTCGGGCTCGGGCAAAAGGCTGGCAAAGGTACCGCAGATTGCAACAGCGTTAAAGCGTTGTATGGCTAGAGAAATACGTTGGAACAAGTATGTGGCTTCGCGTTGGTCTCCTGACACAAGAGCTAAAAGTCTCCCGATATCGGTTATCAGAGACATGCAGGCGGCGCCCATGAGGCCCAGCATTTCGAAAGCCAGCGGCACAAATTATTATTATTATTATTATTATTATTATTATTATTATTATTATTATTATTATTATTATTATTATTATTATTATTATTATTATTAGCTCCGAGGTACCTGTCCTATAATCCCTCAGGAAATAGAAACTTATCCGCAGGATACTGTTGCGAACCATCCCTTGCGGTTCGCTAGGCGTGCTTTCGCCTGCACTCTAGTTGATTCCTCGCTCATTATTTGATCCGTGATCATCACCCGTTTGCAGCGCTGTAATTGGACCTTGCAGTCGCGCGCTGAGCTGTGATTCGTTAATATTGGCGCTTGATGCTCCCGCTTAATTGTTGGCTATATAAACCCGACGCATGCCATGCGCGGGGTTCTTTGTGGTTCTTGTTCTTCTGGTTGATTCGTCGTCGTTCGCTCTGTGTGAGTCGTCGTGTCGATTGCCGTGGTTGCTCGACTGCTGGTGAAGCTGTGTGCTCCGACGGAAGAAGGACCTGGGTTCGATCCTCGCTTGTGTCCGACTGCTGTGTGCGTCGTGTGTTTTATGCAGGGTTAGTGCTACGTGATTGTATAATCGAAACTGTGTGTTTTAATCGAAACTGTGTGTTTTATCGTGTGATGAGTCATGCGATTGCTATTTTAGTATCCGTCGTTAACTAAAGACTCATCGTTGATTATCTGTACTTAGGTTTCGAACTCTTAACCTTTGTTTGAAGGACCGAGTGCCTGTGACTGATATGAGAACAGATTTTCGTATGTAATTAACCATTTAATTTGAATCTTATAAAAACATATAAAGAAATTATCAATGTCTGATTCCATTGACCTAGAACGGAAAGTTACCGAGCTTTGCTCTCTTTTCCAGCAAATGATAGAGCGCCAAACAGATCAGGCAAGCAAATTAAATCTAGTAGTCGACTACCTACAGTCTGAGCGGCAGTTAAATGCTAATGAAATACTTGCTGTTGAGGGTTCGAATCCAGCAGGGTTGTTTCCCTTGGCAAAGCCTTCAGAAGAAGGCGCGGACGATATTCACGGCCTGGTACCTGGTTCCCGCTCAGATCTGGTAGTTGGCGCGCCCGCCAAACTGGATGATGCTGCTCTGCCCCGTAGAAGTGCCAGACTAATGTCTAAAGCGCCAAAGTCCTACACATTACCCGCCATATCTAAGACAAGAAATATAGTGGTTAAACCCAGGTCTGTGTCAGATTCGAATCTTGTCAGCTCAAGACCGGATGTCCCTCAACAGCAGCGCTACTGCACCTCACCAGGAGGGCAGGACGCGACACGTGGCACCAGAATCGGGGTTCGATTCCCGGTACATGAACCTGAAAATTCTGACACAGATAGATGGGAAGATTATGAATATTTCTTTGATTCAAATAAAGATGCTACCAGGTTAGAATTGCATAATGTTATGGATTTAGGAGAAAAAGAATTAGAATCGTTGTGTGATTTTGAAGATGATTTATTGGTGAAACTTGATAATCAGAGGATTGATTTGAAGCATCATAATGATAATGACAATGATGATGATGATGATAATCATAATGATGATGATGATGATAATCATAATGATGAAGATGATGATGATGATAATCACAATGAGGATGATGATGAGGATGATGTGTTAAATAGATCAATAAGAAGTATTAGTGCAATTGAAAGGAGTTTAAATAATTCTCCTCATATGTTGGAACAAAGTAGGAAGTATTTAGATTTTCTTGTTGACCGACCAGAGTCTAACGATAAGTATCTAGTTTCAGATGCACAACGGGACCAAGACCTGATGAGAGAGGGTCAACCCATCCTCTTCTCGTCCACATCCGGGTCTTCGCTCCGCTCCACTCGCTACGGTTCCTTCGACCCAGGTGCACATCCCAGTCACATAAACCCTCATTCGTCGAGCGTCTCTGATCTTCGCGTCACGAATTCGTCAAGCCGCTGCTTGTCGACTTTCTCTGCGCCATTCGTCTCTGCGCCGACCTACGTCATGTCGTCATGGTCAACCGGTGGTCAACGTCGTCCGCGACCGATCCCTAGCACGATCAACTACTTCCGGTCACCGGTGAGCGCTGCCGCAGCTCATCATCACAACCCAGTTGGTCCGGTCGAACCCGACATCTGGCAACGAGCACCGCCTGCTCAGCCTCTGTCGACCAACCGTCAAGAGAGAGACACCGGAACCAGCCGCCAGCCGAAGCAGATTCGAATCCTGACTACGCGTGCCTCAAGTGAAAAGTCGTCTCGACCAAAGCAGAGCCGACAACTACCTGCAATTCCTCGCGCTACGATGACCTCTGGCTACGATGCACTGCGAACTGAGAGACAACGCAATGAGACAACACCAGAGAGGCATACGAACAACAAAGCTGTTCGTGACGTCAATGAGAAACCTGGTCAGAAACCTGTCCGGATGTCATCCGCCGCTCAACTGCCGACCTTGGTCAACAACCTGGCTTTGGTCGTGGACAACGGGTCAGATGATGAAAAGAAAGATCCACCGAGAGAACCTGAAGTCGAAGAAAAGAAAACTTCTGGTAAGACTATCTCCTACTCTGCTGATGGAACCGGAGCTCGAGCTAATAGACAATGGCTGAAATTGGGTACATACAATGGACGCACAGCTGTTGAAGCGTTCATTAGAAAATTCGAAGTGTGCGCTAGAAACAATGCATGGACTGATGACGAGAAACTAAACCAGCTGATGGTCGCTCTCACAGAGCCTGCTAACCAGCTGCTCTGGGAGTTTGACTCTGCCACTGTTGCTTCTTGGGAAGACCTGGTCAAACGATTAAGGTCTAGGTACGGTGGGTCAGACCAGACGGCCCTATACCAAACCCAACTTAGCACAAGACGACAAAGAGATGGAGAAGAACTCGGGGTTCTCGTTCAAGATGTCCGCCGCTTGATGATCCTCGCTTTTCCGGGACCGACGACAATCCACAGTGAGACAATCGCCATCCGCTCTTTCATAGATGCCATCCGAGACAAAGACCTCGCGATGAAAGTGCGTGAACGTGAGCCAGACTCTCTTGATAAGGCTTATAACTTAGCCATGAAATTCGAGGGCTACCAGAAAGCTGACCGCAGTGGCGTAGATTCTTCCGACCGCCGCTACGCTCGTGCCAAAGCCGTCAGAGAATCCGATACTTCGCTGGACGATGTTCGTAAACTAATTCATGATGAGTTAGATCCGCACAGACGATCCGTCGAGAAGTTAGAGAAGATGTGGGACTCCTGGCTAACTCAACCACGAGCAGACACTATTCCATCGGCTCCGCCATCGCAAGAGATGAAATTCCAGTGGAGACCCAACGCTGGAAGAAACAGAAACGGGAACACGATCCGTCAACGCCAGACTCGGGCTGGTGATGGACAAACCCTGAGACGATGTTTCAACTGTGGACAACCTGGCCACTTGGCAAGAGGTTGCCCAGATCGACAACAGACAGAAGCAACGGTTGCATTTGAACCAGATCATTCTGCTGACGCTAGACTGAATCACATTCCTGGCAGCAGTAACGCTTATCTTGCTGTACGGGTAGGTGGAAAGAACACTTTCGCGCTTATTGACACTGGTTGTGAACTAGCTTTGGTGCCTGCGTCACTGGTGAAGATGGCCGACGTCACTAAGTCTACGCAGATGTTACGTGCAGCTAACGGTACCGCAATCCGAGTCCTTGGCGAGACTACCCTACGGTGTGAGACTGATAACTTCGCCTTCACCGTTAACTGTTTGGTGACCGAACAAATCTCCGAGCTAATCCTAGGCCTGGCTTGGCTCGAGCAGCAACAAGCCCAGTGGAATTTCGGTCAGGGCTGCATCACAATCCGTGGTCATCCTCTACCAATCGTTAGCCGACCGGAAACGACTACCTGCCGAAAGATCGTCGTCGCTAAAGACGTATCGCCAGAAACGAACAGAGAGCTTCGCGACCTGTGTCTTCGCCAGCCAATCGACCCGCTACAAGCCAAGCCTCTCGAGCCAAGTACACACGACGCTGAGGTACAAGCCTATAGACCTCTCCGCGCTTTGATCGGCAAAGTGTCTTCGCAACCTCTGCGCCTCCGGGATGTGCACCTTCCCCATATCCTTGCGGCGTACCGTGCGAGTGAGAGCGAGAGCACTGGCTTCACCCCTAATCGTTTGTTTTTAGGTCGTGAATTGTGCATGCCTGCTGATTTAGTTTTAGGTGATAGTTTGGTTATGCCAGAATTAATGTCTTCTGATGATTATGTTTCTGCGCAGTTACTTAGGATGCAAACTGATTTCACTGTGGCCAGAGAATTTATGCAGCGCCAGGCTACTACACGAGCGAACCGCTATGATTTGAAGGTTAAACCCCGTGTGTTTGCTCCAGGTGACCTTGTGTATTATTTCTATCCCCGTAGACGATCTGGGTTGAAAGACAAATGGTCCCGCTGGTATACTGGTCCTTACCGGGTGATAGAACAGTTAAGTTCTGTTCTGTATAAAATCCAGAAGAATCCCCGGTCACAACCTAAAATTGTGTACGTCGATAAACTGAAGAAAGCTGTCGGAGAAGAAGAAGACTTTGAGAGATCCCTTCCGGCTCCCTCAGGATTTGAACCGGCTGACCTGTCATTTGATCTCGAGTCAGTAGACTCCTCGTTTCAGTTAGGTAATAGACCTAAGAGACGAATTGTAAAGCCTGCTCGATTTCGCCAAGTTGTTCTGGTGTGATGTTTTTGATGTCTTGTCTCTTCACTGTGAAATCATGTGTAGTCTTGTTAAAATAATTACTGTCGATTGGTTATAATTTTGTGGACACACACTGAATATGTTAACCTTGTTTGTTCATGTCGAATCATTGTGTTGTTGACAAAGGGAGCCACTGATACCCTGATTGTTTATTCAGATTGTTTGTCTGAGAAGATTCAGCATAATTTGCCATGTTTACTATAGGGTGCTTAAATTTCTTCCCTTAGTCAGAAATTTCGGGAAGGTTGAGGAGGGTGTTGCGAACCATCCCTTGCGGTTCGCTAGGCGTGCTTTCGCCTGCACTCTAGTTGATTCCTCGCTCATTATTTGATCCGTGATCATCACCCGTTTGCAGCGCTGTAATTGGACCTTGCAGTCGCGCGCTGAGCTGTGATTCGTTAATATTGGCGCTTGATGCTCCCGCTTAATTGTCGGCTATATAAACCCGACGCATGCCATGCGCGGGGTTCTTTGTTGTTCTTCTTGATTCGTCGTCGTTCGCTCTGTGTGAGTCGTCGTGTCGATTGCCGTGGTTGCTCGACTGCTGGTGAAGCTGTGTGCTCCGACGGAAGAAGGACCTGGGTTCGATCCTCGCTTGTGTCCGACTGCTGTGTGCGTCGTGTGTTTTATGCAGGGTTAGTGCTACGTGATTGTATAATCGAAACTGTGTGTTTTAATCGAAACTGTGTGTTTTATCGTGTGATGAGTCATGCGATTGCTATTTTTAGTATCCGTCGTTAACTAAAGACTCATCGTTGATTATCTGTACTTAGGTTTCGAACTCTTAACCTTTGTTTGAAGGACCGAGTGCCTGTGACTGATATGAGAACAGATTTTCGTATGTAATTAACCATTTAATTTGAATCTTATAAAAACATATAAAGAAATTATCAATGTCTGATTCCATTGACCTAGAACGGAAAGTTACCGAGCTTTGCTCTCTTTTCCAGCAAATGATAGAGCGCCAAACAGATCAGGCAAGCAAATTAAATCTAGTAGTCGACTACCTACAGTCTGAGCGGCAGTTAAATGCTAATGAAATACTTGCTGTTGAGGGTTCGAATCCAGCAGGGTTGTTTCCCTTGGCAAAGCCTTCAGAAGAAGGCGCGGACGATATTCACGGCCTGGTACCTGGTTCCCGCTCAGATCTGGTAGTTGGCGCGCCCGCCAAACTGGATGATGCTGCTCTGCCCCGTAGAAGTGCCAGACTAATGTCTAAAGCGCCAAAGTCCTACACATTACCCGCCATATCTAAGACAAGAAATATAGTGGTTAAACCCAGGTCTGTGTCAGATTCGAATCTTGTCAGCTCAAGACCGGATGTCCCTCAACAGCAGCGCTACTGCACCTCACCAGGAGGGCAGGACGCGACAATACGACACATGTTCTGAGACGACTACACATCGTCAATATCCGGCGAAAGCAAAGGTGCCTGGGAAAGCCATGGCGTTAAAGGGTCGGATTATGATGGCAATGCGCTGAAAGAGAGAGATGGTTTCTTTCGTGTCACCAGTTATACGAGAGAGACAACGCCCTAACTTTAATATTGTTATTAGTATCAACTATTTAATAAAATCCTATGAAACTGTAGACACCGTTGACTCATTTGAACGGAATAGGAATTTCTTTTTGTCGATCACCTACGTTAAATCTGTTATCGACCTAAACCATCTGAAGTGAAACAGATGGATTGGATGAGAGTGGGGGGGGGGTGCTGACCTTGTCATTGTAGAGTCTTCTGGAAGTGTCGAATGACTGGATGAGTGTCGTCGTATGACCGACGAACAGAGCGTAGCAGGTGGCACCGGTCAGCATGCTGATCATCGTCAGCCATACGTCTGTTGTGCTCTGTGGAGCGTAACGACCGAATCCAATGCTCAGCATATGAGACAGAGCCTTGAACAGAGCCCACGTGTACTGCTCTGACCAATCAGCATCCTACAGCCAACAGAAGAAACCACTTACTTAGCGCTTTTATAAGGGACTTAAAAGACGCTATGTTACGTGTCCTGATACACACACACATTTATATTAATGTAGTGTAATACAAAAGGAATCCCTGAATGGTCTTGCAGACCCTCAGAAGGTATTTGAGAAGTCAGACAGTCAAACACGCATACATACAGACATACGTGCGCACAGATAAGATGGAGGCTTAACTGACCTGGAGGTCTTCGAGAGTGACCCAGCTGTCGGCGGGAAAATCCTGCAGCATAGGAACGAGGAACTGAAGGCATCCATTCCAATGACCGAGCAACAGAATCATCGAAATGAGATTGAAGATGCGCATGAATTTACCCGCAGCAGAAGAAATGAACTACAACGACAACAACAATGATCTCATTGAATCTTAATTGATTGTTTACAATAAAATATGACCAATTTAATAGAAAACTGTTCTCTAACAAACCACCACAACTATAGCATCGTAATCAACTTTCATCGCCAATGTCGCCATTGTAGTCATCATCATCGTAATTAGTTGCCATTGTATTACTCAACGTCCTTATCATCATCATCGTCATCATCATCATCATCATCATAGTCATCATCATCATCATTATCATCATCATCATCAAGGTGATCGTAATCATAATTGTTCTGAAACATATTGATCCTCATCACCATCTAACAGATCGTCATTGTCATCAATTTCTAGGAAAACAGAGACACTGTGGCGATGTTGTTCTGTTGATTTCTAATGCTTCTGATTGGTCATAATTCTGTGTGTGTGTTCTACCTCTTCCCATTGGCTGACGTATCGAACGAGTCGTGATAGACGAAGTAGTCGCAAAAGACTCAGGAGCTTCACCAGACGAAACATTTTTAAAGCACGACCTACAAAGCAGGAAAGACTACGAAATAGCTGTCACACAAAGGACACGCTATATATAGACCAAAGTCTCAGCGTATACCATGCAGCAACAGCAGCAGCAACAATAATAACAACAACAATAACCCTGCTTCCAAGTCAATAATGTCAGGCGGCGGTTGGGGCATACACGGAATTCTGTCTTGCCCATGTAGTAAGCTGAATCTTTCTGGAATAATTTTACTCGCAAGATCTATTGTAATCCCTGTATACTGCAGCTTCAGAAACATATTCAGCTTATATTTTCATTTTCAACATGTTAATTTATATAGACAATAGATATAAGCTTTCTCTATCGCCTTGACAGGTGCAATACAAATTATAATCGCCAAATGCATACAGCAAACTTACAAACGGTCGACTGCACAGTTTAAGGACTTACAATGATTAGGTGAAGCTATATTTTGACGATAACTCGTTTCGGAAGAATGAAACAGAAGGTCATCGATTGTATTGGGTTTGTCTATTGCTATGAGTAAGTCGGCCTAAGATCACGGAATATGCAAGAGTGAACTCAACTGAAGCATTCGCATCTAAGATGATCACCGGATAAGTCCTATTTGCACTAGTGTAACGTTAGCTCATAACTGTCTGTATGTCTAAATGTCCTCTTAATAGCCTGTTTGTCAGTGTCTGTAATTGTAAAGCAGATTCAGCCATTGGCCGAAGAAAACGTGTCTTTCGGTCACGAACTTGGACTGAGAAAGTCGAGTCTGTCTGCTAAATGATTCGCTTTCATCGCCCACTAATTCTGAGCTGGAAAGGAGCTTGAAAGGGTCGCCTCCCCATCGATTACGCCCCACAGCAGCCATGAACCCAACAAACGATTTGCCATCGAACGAAGCAACCACGTAAGAAGAAAGTGCTGCTGCTGCCCAGTCCCCCCCCCACCATACAACATAGGCCCATCTGCCAATCAAATAACGCGCTACAATTATCGCCCAGGCGTCATTCCACCATCGTGCGCATACTTGTATGGATTTAGCCAACGTCGATACGTAATTGTACGTCCGAAAGTGTGGCCCAGTCAGCACAAAGCAAAATGCAACAGGCAGCATCAGCAGAGCAATTCGGGACTGCTGCCAGACCGACGTGCATTCCAGACACAATAGATGTCTCCCCCCTCCTGCGTGCCTGTTAATGCATGCGATGCAAAAAGCATATGGACGGGAATCTCATCGGTCTTCCTGGTGCGCTACAGTCTAGACATATGCAGGTCAATAACCTCGGTCAATTGTTTCACCGAGCATTCTAAAAAACATCGACTACTTAACTACTCCGAATCACGAGAACGCGGCGAGTTTATATTTAGATACCTGTATATACATGTATCACAGCAAGTAAAACCCGTTGTGTGCATTATAGGCTAATTTACTAAATGTATTCATCTTAAATCTTAAACATCGCCATGAAATCAGAATACGTAGTATAACTCATAGAAAGCAATGGTTGCCGAGATAACTACACGAAAATTCGAGTAGGGCTAGACCCAACTATCTTCTTGCATATGCAGCCTGTCATCTAAAGCAATTGTGAATTACTACTTTAGATGATATATTCAGTGAAGTAAATATAATACTCTTGAGGGTATATCTAACAGCAGGCAACTTCTGTGAAGTTTAATTACAGACACCTTTGATAAGGAATAATTGAATAGACACAGATTTTACTGGGAATAATTAAACACGCATTTCTACAGTGAGGGCAGAGTCTCTTGAGTCCTAATCAATTTCTAATGCGTTCGTATACTTCTCGGCTGCTGCTGTCACAATGCGTCATCATCAGCCGAAACAACGGATTACTTCAGCGACTAGAGCCAGTCATTGATCAGCAACAGTCGACCATTGTCTTCCGTGTGATTTCGTGTCTTTTGTGTCTACCTCTGAGTGACAGTTAATCGAATCAAGACCCTTTCCTCTGAAGACCAGCGTTTACAGTGAATATGCCATTACATCACAGCATGTATTTTTCTATCAGAGCACTTATATAGCGCCCTTTAAGTAACTCAAATGGGCTCTTCATGCATAACACAACCGTGTCTTACCTTACCGTGCAATACACTGTCTTAGCTCTACCTTAATTTGACCTCTAACTTACCTTAACTTAAGCAAACCTAATACTACCTCATGTCATCTATCTAACCTAACAATGCCTTACCGTTTCTTTCCTTACATTACATGACCTAACCTAAATGAACCAAAACGAACCTTATTTTACTTTACTTTACTTTACCTGACCTCACCACATAATGTCTTATTCTACCTTTTATCCTTACCTCTCCTGAACCATCTAACTCAACCCAGCCTATGACCTATCTAACCTAATCTTACCCAACAACTATCTTGTCTTACCTTTATTGTCTTATCATACTACATCTAACCTAACCTTCCGCAACCTAACCTTATCTTACCCTACTTTACCTAATCGAACCTACCCCTACCTTAGCTGACCTAATTATGCCTGTATCGTTAAGTGCAGCATCAAAGACCCTGCAGTGCAAGAAGAGGCACCGATGATTGGCGTGTGTAATACCTGCATGAAGGAGTTGCGTGACGCTTCCTTCCATGGCAGGTGACAGGACCCGCGTGAGGTAATCGAGAGGCAGAGAGCTGATCAGATCGAGGATGAACCACGAACGAACGTAGTGCTTCGCAATCTCTTTCGGATCCAGAATGATCTCATCGGCGTAATTATCCTTCATTATGCCTAACAGTCAATCAACTCCTCAGTATCACCCGCTTTACATACCAATATCATGGTGATCAATTAACCGGGTGATTGATTGACTGATTTATTGATAATTAGCTGATTGATTAATTATTAATAACTGGTTGACTCATTGATGATTGACTCTAGTTTCTATGAGAGTTTTACATAGATTTAAATTGCGACTATGAATTCCAAACCAAAGAGCTGATTGACCTAATTGTCAACTACTGTTCTGCAGTATATTGGTATGTTAGTTTTGACACATCGGTCTTTAACTCCGTGGTTCAATATCTCGGCGTGCTAATGCTATAGTGAAGAGCTAACAACTCGTTTAAGCCATAAAATAGTTGTACGGTTGCTGAGTTTTGCCACTACTTCAAAACATTATGCTGATAGCAAATAATTAGTAAATGAGCAGCCATGCTATACATTGATATAGGTGCGTTGGATCATGCTTGAAACTGTATGGAATGTGTACGATGTACAGACAGATGAAGCGTGTCTAACAAATAGGTTTCCACACAGAATCATAGAAAAAGTAGAGAAAATGGAATGTCTCTATACTGACCTGTTCTAAAGTTGATCAGAAGATCGAGAAGAAATATTGTGTCCGAGACGCTGTTGAATATGATCCAAGGAGGACTATTGTCGTCGTAGAAGAACGAAATTCCGACTGGAAGTATTATCAGGTTGGCCACGAGCAACATCAACATGCAGAGATCCCAGTACAACCTACAATCATTACATGGCGAATAATATTCTAAATGTTCTGATAAGCTTTCGCTAGAGTTCTTTTTGGCTTGCGTTTAAGACCAGTGCTGAGGAAGCAAGTAACTTCGAATTGAAGATGAATTGGATGAACAGAGTCTAGACCAATGAGGTGTGCTCCAGGTCAACGCATTCCATGGGCAGCAACGAGGACGACAACCAAGCCTGTCTGTCTGTCTGTCTGTCTGTCTGTCTGTCTCTCTCTCATCTGAGTTTTACTTTGGGGAGGATAAGATCAACATGCACATATTTCAATGCAACCTATTAGTATACTCAAAAGCATCATAGAGCCTAACACACATCTCAGTTCAATTTTGAACAACAGAAAACATCTTCTAATAATAATCGTATAATAAATTATCGTATCTGAAAATTTGGAGAGCGCCTCTTCCCCCTCCTTAGTGAGGGGGAAGGTCATTCCAAGTAGAGGGACAGCAAATGCCAGGCGTTGAACCAAGACAGTCCTAGTACTAGGAACGAAAAGATCAAGCCAATCAGCAGAACGCAAGGAACGAGATGAGGTCGCAGATAACGGATTTCGCATATATAGTCAGCCTTTGAGACTATAGAAAGAGGATCCTATAATGGATGCGCGCAGTGATAGGAAACCAGTCCAAGACATCAATCATATAGTGTGGAAAAGAAGCTTACGTTATAGGTTCAAGAAACAAAGCCGGTCCTTATAGTCCTACTATAGGTCCTCAGCCAAGGGCAGCTTCTTGGGTGTCGTGCAGTGCAATCGATACGGACCCACACACTGATGGCGCATTCAGGTCTGTGTGCCACGATGGACTAGAATACAGAAACCCTCGTTCTTGGTTTTGTCTAAGAGCGACCAGGGAATATAATAATTTAATATCAGCCTCTGAATACCAAATACTGTCATCATTTATTAATGGACTGCTACAGTCTATCGAGACAAATAACACATAAACACACACACACACACACACACACACACAGCAAGGCAGGTGGCCACACATGCAAGTGAGCAGGCAGATAATAATAGATAAGCAGACTGAAATTATATAGGCCTATATAGACCTACGAAGAGATATACATAGAGCTATCATGGATGGAATGGAAGAGATAGTAAAATCGCATTCGTATGCAAATTAGTAACTGAAACCGTAAAGATATTCCAGTTATGACTTTCATCGTCGTCGTCGTCTTCATCATCATCTTCATTTCTACGAAATGATTCTTAAGGCGCCTCCGCGTCCATCGTACAATGTGTGTCTCTGATGCTCAGTCTGTGGTTCAAGCAATCTGTAGTCCTATATATATAGTCCGGCGTCGTTTTATGGTGATGTGCAAAAGCTGAGACCATTTCTCGCGAAGTGCCAGGATCGGATCCGTGAGAAACAGTCGATAACGAGGTAAGGGTGTTGCCTCGTTTCTCTGCATTAGGAGTACTGGATTGACTCCCTAATTACGAACTGAGATCTGGGAGGGGGTTTAGGGCAATGATAACACTCTGGCACGAAGAACAGATTATCAGCACGGACGCGGGATCGCTTCTCGCTACCCTCCCAAAGGTCGACTCAGCCTTTCACTTGCCAGATGGCGTTGGTAATATGAGCAGTAGGACAGATAACACAGATGGGCGCCTTGCTTGGCTGCCAAAAGTTCAATTCGACTCCTGTAATAACCTGTGATCATCCCTTCATACGGTACTATGAATTGTAATCATACTGCGCGGTGTGTCAGTTTGAAATAATAAACGAAGATTATTATTATTGCTAGGTTCATACAATATTATCTGACAGTATGAATATCATAATCAGATGTCATATAGCTCCACTTCAATAAAAAATTCATCTGCGTTTTCTGCGCTAGCCTTTATGGTTTTAAATGTGATTAAGAACAGAAATTTCATCAGTAAGCAAAACAATGCACAGAAACTAGAAGAGCCACCAACAGCAGACACAAGTGACGCTATACCAACGGACTGCCATCCGTAAATGATAAATGACGTCATGTTCAGAGTCTGTGTTGACTGAGCTGCGTCGATAGAGACGACAGGCGGTTGCGTCCGCGGCACACGACAGCGCCACCTACCAGCGGACCTGTTCTAAAGTTGATCAGAAGATCTAGAAGAAATATTGTGTCCGAGACGCTGTTGAATATGATCCAAGGAGGACTATTGTCGTCGTAGAAGAACGAAATTCCGACTGGAAGTATTATCAGGTTGGCCACGAGCAACATCAACATGCAGAGATCCCAGTACAACCTACAATCATTACATGGCGAATAATATTCTAAATGTTCTGATAAGCTTTCGCTAGAGTTCTTTGTTGCTTGCGTTTAAGACCAGTGCTGAGGAAGCAAGTAACTTGGAATTGAAGATGAATTGGATGAACAGAGTCTAGACCATTGCAGTCTGCCCCAGTATTATCAGGTTGGCCACGAGCAACATCAACATGCAGAGATCCCAGTACAACCTACAATTATTACATAGCGAATAATATTCTAAATGTTCTGATAAGCTTTCGCTAGAGTTCTTTGTTGCTTGCGTTTAAGACCAGTGCTCAGGAAGCAAGTAACTTGGAAT
Source organism: Aporrectodea caliginosa (assembly GCA_020284085.1). Lineage (NCBI taxonomy): Eukaryota > Metazoa > Annelida > Clitellata > Crassiclitellata > Lumbricidae > Aporrectodea > Aporrectodea caliginosa. The sequence continues at coordinate 1,649,328 of JACEVL010005070.1, forward strand.
TGAAGATGAATTGGATGAACAGAGTCTAGACCATTGCAGTCTGCCCCAGATCAGCGCATTCCATGAGCAGCAACGAGGACGACAACCAAGTCTCTCTCTCTCTCTCTCACTCTGTCTCTGTCTCTGTCTCTGTCTCTGTCTCTGTCTCTGTCTCTGTCTCTGTCTCTGTCTCTGTCTCTGTCTCTGTCTCTGTCTCTGTCTCTGTCTCTGTCTCTGTCTCTGTCTCTGTCTCTGTCTCTGTCTCTGTCTCTGTCTCTGTCTCTGTCTCTGTCTCTGTCTCTGTCTCTGTCTCTGTCTCTGTCTCTGTCTCTGTCTCTGTCTCTGTCTCTGTCTCTGTCTGTCTGTTTGTCTGTCTGTCTGTCTGTCTGTCTCTCTCTCTCTCTCTCTGTCTCTCTCTCTCTCTGAGGAGGACCATAGGAAAGCAGCCATGCGAACCATGATGAATGAAGCCCACAAGGACCGGAAGATGCCACTTTGTAGACCGAGAATTAGTTAAACAGAATAATCGAGAACGATCTGGAGTGACACAGTTTTGGGCTGGACACTGATTGCTAAAAGGTCCCTGACACGAAGGCGTGGCACCGCGTTATATGGAAATGGCTAAGCCCATCTGAGTTTTACTTTGCTAAGCTCAACATGCACATATTTCAATGCAACCTATTAGTATTCACAAAAGCATCATAGAGTCTATTAAGGTCAACAAACATCTCAGTTTAATATTGAACAACAGAAAACATCTACTAATTATAAACGTATCGTATCTAAAAATGTGTAGAGCGCCTCTCGCAGTATATAGACTATTCAGAGGCGCTTTCAGCGCGGAAACCCCGGGGGGAAAAGAAGCGCCTTAAGAGAGCGAGAGGATTCTTGAGAAATCCCAGACATAAGCTTAGCTCCTAGAAGAGGGGAGAGGCTATTCCAAGTGGAGGGACCTATCACAGCAAATGCCCGGCATTGAGCCAAGGCAGACCTAACACGAGGGACAAAGAGGTCCAGACGATCAGCAGAGCGCAAAGGGCGAGCAGATGTTGCAGAGAGAGGCTTACGCATAAAGTCCGATATATTTTGGTGCAAGGCCAAGTTGAGATTTGGAGACCAAGAGGAGGATCTTATAATAGATACGTGAGGTGATTGGGACCCAGTGTTGCAATTCAGCCATATAAGTGGAAATATGGGAAAACCAAGGAAGGCGTGCTATGAGCCTAGCAGCGGTGTTTAAGACTGACTGGAGGGGGAGAGTCGCAACTTGGGGAGACCCATGAGGAGCGAGTTGCAGTAATCTACACGAGAGCAGATGAATGCATGCACAATGGTGATAAAGACGGCGGGAGCAACTGATCGATGGTGGCTCTCAGTCGCCTCAAATGAAAGAAGCATGAGCGAGTCAAATTGGAGATGTGCTCAGTGAAGGTAAGAGAGGAGTCGACGTAATAATAATAATGTCAACATGAAGGGGTCCAAAATGATCTGCGAAGTGAAGTTCAACAGCGGCATGCGTTTAAAAGATAATGCGGATGATCATAATGCACTGTGTTGGGTGTTGAGTCTATAGCATCGTATCCTATCTATAGATTTATATAGCGCCTCTCTCATAATAACTGTTCAGAGGCGCTCTTAGCACGAAAACCTCGAGGGAAAAGAAACTGCCTTAAAGAACGAGAAACCAAAGAGGAAAAACCAGTCACTAGTTTAGTACTTAGTGAGGGGAAGGTGATTCCAAGTAGAGGACCAACCACAGCAAATGCCCGGCGTTGAGACAAGGCAGTCCTAGTCCTAGGAACAAAAAGATCTAGCCAATCAGCAGAGCGCAAGGAACGAGATGAGGTCGCAGATAACGGCTTTCGCATATAGTCAGAAAGATATTTTGGGGCACTGCTCAGTTGCGCCTTTGAGACTAGAAAGAGGATCCTATAATGGATGCGCGCAGTGATAGGAAGCCAGTGCAAGACATCAATCATATAGTGTGGAAAAGAAGCTTACGCTATAGGTTCAAGAAACAAAGTCGGTCCTTATAGTCCTACTATAGGTCCTCAGCCAAGGGCAGCTTCTTGGGTGTCGTGCAGTGCAATCGATACGGACCTACAAACTGATGGCGCATTCAGGTCTGTGTGCCACGATGGACTAGAATACAGAAACCCTCGTTCTTGGTTTTGTCTAAGAGCGACCAGGGAGTATAATAATTTAATATCAGCATCTGAATACCAAATACTGTCATCATTTATTAATGGACTGCTACAGTCTATCGAGACAAATAACACATAAACACACACACACACACACACACACACACAGCAAGGCAGGTGGCCACACATGCAAGTGAGCAGGCAGATAATAATAGATAAGCAGACGGATATGATATAGGCCTAGTATAGACCTACGAAAAGATATACATAGAGCTATCATGGATGGAAAGGAAGAGATTGTAAAATCGCATTCGTATGCAAATTAGTAACTGAAATCGTAAAGATATTCCAGTTATGACTTTCATCGTCGTCGTCGTCGTCTTCATCATCATCTTCATTTCTCCGAAATGATTCTTAAGGCGACGCCGCCTCCGTCGTACAATGTGTGGCTCTGATGCTCAGTCTGTGGTTTTAGCAATCTGTAGTCTAAGTTCGGCGTCGTTTTATGGTGATGTGCAAAAGCTGAGACCACTTCTCGCGAAGTGCCAGGATCGGATCTGTGAGAAACAGTCGATAACGACATAAGGGTGCTGCCTCGTTTCTCTGCATTAGGAGTACTGGATTGACTCCCTAATTACGCATTGAGATCTGGAAGGGGTTTAGGGCAATGATAACACTCTGGCACGAAGAACAGAATACCAGCACGGACGCGGGATCGCTTCTCGCTACCCTCCCAAAGGTCGACTCAGCCTTTCATTTGCCAGATGGCGTTGGTGATATGAGCAGTAGGACAGAAAGCACAGATGGGAGCCTTGCTTGGCTGCCAAAAGTTAAATTCGACTCCTGTAATAACCTGTGATCATCCGTTCATACGGTACTATGAATTGTAATCATACTGCGGTGTGTCAGTTTGAAATAATAAGGAAGATTATTATTATTGCTAGGTTCATACAATATTGTCTGTATGAATAATATAGTTAGATGTCATATAGCTCCAGTTCAATAAATAATTAATCTGCGGCGTTTTCTGCGCTAGTCTTTATGGTTTTAAATATGATTAAGAACAGAAATTTCATCAGTAAGCAAAACAATGCACAGAAACTAGAAGAGCCACCAACAGCAAACCCACGAGTGACACTATACCAACGGACTCCCATCCGTAAATGATAAATGACGTCATGTTCAGAGTCTGCGTTGACTGAACAGCGTCGATAGCGACGACAGGCGGTTGCGTCCGCGGCACACGACAGCAGCGCCACCTACCAGCGGTCCCTCATTGGTGGATCATTGAGTATTGGCTCCACAGGATCATGAATGATGACTCATAAGTAAGGAAATGTTACTTAGCATTAAGTCAGATAAAACAGTCTGACATTATGTATTGGTGTTCGTCAAAGAGTCGTTGTACTTTAGCACAGACTACCATTGGGGCTAATTGGACGCCTTGATCGAGTTCTGCGTTCAGCTGCAGCTCGCCTCATTGGCCACCTTCCTAAATATGCTCCTGTCTCTGCCTATATGCGTGATGTTCTTCGCTGGCTCCCTGTTCTCAGCGCATCTCCTATCGAGTTGCTGCATTTGTATGGACTCTATGGAGGTGCCTTTTGGCTGTGCTCCATCCTACTTGTCTGATCTTAGTCGACCTGTCTCTGACCTCGCAGCCCGTCGAACTCTGCGCTCTTCAGCAAGGAGGGAATTTTTGGTGAATTTGGTTCCGAGAGCTCACACTTCTATTAGACAGCGTCGAGACTTTTAGATTGTGAGTCCCTCCATCTGGAATGGCCTGCCACTAGACTTGCGATTGATGCCTCGGGCCCTCGGCTAAATTCGCCTGCTTTTTATAAGTATCTCATATCACACTTTTTTAGCCGTCGCTGGGCTGGGAGCGCCTCGAAGTAGGTCACTTGAAGAGGCGCTATATAAATTCGCGGCATTAACGAATGAATGAATAGAGTTTAATATGCGCTCAGCCTCGCCTCCATTTTTCGGTTAGTTGAGAATGATGAATATACTTTCATGTAAGCCAAAATGCGGTTTGCAATTGGTCCTACAATGAAGAATATTCCGTTCAATTCTATTCTATTCTATAGTACAGAGATGAGTGGAGTTCAATCGTGACTCTATCTCGTTTCCTTACCTGACGAATCAATAAAATTAGAGATGTCACAGAATGGAGACAGGACGAGGTTCTAATCGTTCTACGCTGCTGAAGAACTTCAGAAGAGATATTAAAGTCGATTGGACCGTTGAATGTAGTCAATGGCACATATCTTTTGTTGTGTCCTTGAAATATACTCTCTCAATTTTCGAGTTACTTTAGACGAATGCATTTCTGGAAATTTTCTCGCCAAGTCATTCTACTGTTTTTGTGACAATTCTGAGGGAACGTCACTGGAATGTAGATAATTCTTTCTTAAATCGCTGGCTAAGTTCTTGAAGTACAAGTGTGAGCAAATGGCCATTAATGACTGACTGCGAACCTATTGTTTCTCGGTTCTCCACTGACATTTTCTATTAATTTATTTGACACCAAGTGCCTCTGAATTCCCACTTATATTATTGATTGCAAGCACTCTATTCGCATGATAGACTGCGTGCACAACATTCACCTCAGCTAAAATGTCAGCTACATGTCAAACTTCATTATTCGCATGATTAACTACTCTCTATCTAACCACTCAGGCTCCTCGGTCTGCTTCTATTCGGGAGCTAACCACACCGTTCGATCTACTCGGTTCTCATAATGCTTTTCTCTGTTTGGTCTCTTGTCGCTTCTTGTCTCAAATTTTTTACCGGTCATTGGGGGGTGGGGCGCGATAGCAGAGAGATGTGGCATTGGATAACACGCTAGCATGGAGAGCGAGAGGTACCGAGTTCGAGTTCCGTAGGGCGGATATGCTTTGTAGGCTGCTATTAGCGCCGTGTATTGCAGGCTGTCTGTTCTGTTAGTAGTTAAGATTTAAATTGCATAACATGTAAATGTACAGCGCAGTGCGTTTGTCAGGCGCTTCAATAAAGAAAAGATTATTATTATTATTGTTATTATTATTAGTCAATTTCTAACAGACTTCTTACAACTGTTCAGCTATGTTCTTCTTTCACCAACATACAGTACCAATATTAACAACGCCACAAACCTTTCTCCGCCTCAGCATCTCACTGATTCCTTTGGACTGAACTTTTGGAGTATGACCTGGCGTTGAAACTGAAATTAAATCTCGGCTTTTGGTTTTGCTGTCGGTCTATGATTCAGTTGGCGTTAGGCCTATAATTCTCAGACTACGACTCTATTACTTTATGCATTCTTTCTAAATTCTCTGATGTAGTCTAGAGTATGCCTACGTGTTATCTTGCAATCAACTCATTAAATTCAACTAATTCATTTGTTGCAAATGCTTTGATCCGCCGTTGGATAGTTCTCAGTAGGAAACCATTTTCCAGTAAAGTTACGGTTGCTTATCGGAGCCAATATCGTTTTCTTCGATCGTCGATTGTGCTTCAAGTGAGGCAATGGTCTGTGGAGTATAATACAGGTAAAGCCTGCCGCTTTGTTTGCAATTACTTTCATCCAAAATTATCGCTAGACTTGATATTAGACAAGGAGCAACTGAAATCTACAAGTAACAGAAAGATAATTCTCACTCAGTCATTCAACCCTCATCATAATATTGTTTATTATTATTTTCTCTGCTTCAGAGAATACTGTACTGTGTACTATTTATCGTAGTCTTGGTTCATTGCTTTTTTGTTGGACATTGCGAAACAATGTCGTTCTGTTTGCAGATGTCGAACTGAGAGGTCAAGTAACTGATTTTGGCAATAGATAAACGAGCGCATGTTTATACTACAACACTTTCGCGATGTCTTTTTGTTGTAACCTTTTGTCGGGTTTGCATTGACGCCTAAAGTAGAAAAGAGCGCCACGATCAAAGTGCACATGACCAGATCAGAAAGTCAGACACATGCTAACATCAAAAGCACAAAATATCAATAATTCTTCGTCAACCCCGTCAACCGAGCAGTCAATGTTGGAGGAGAAGTAATTAGGTTCCGAGAACTCACCCGAGTTGAACTCGTTCTTTTTTTATTTGATCTCTGCTGAACCGAACTAACCCAGTGTAACTGCACTCAGCAGTGTGATGGGAACTAATTGTCCATTAATTAACCTCAGCCTTTCCTTGAGCTGTAGTCCTCCTGTGAGACGCAGCTGTTGTGAAGACACCATTGACTGAAGCGCTGGGAATTAACGTCAGGTTGATCGAACAGAAACAAAGAGAGACACATCCTTCATAAAAAAATCCACGAAGTCTCGGCGGCGTCTGAGCAATAGTTGTCCTAATCACTGATAGCAGTTCAGTGGCTACATTAATCATGAATGGTGTTCATGATAGACCGGGAAAGGAGCAGGTGCTCGACGCACGAAGGCTGCAAGCAGGACTATGTGGCCGACCTATGATGTGGGACTCAGCCTCCGCCAGAAACGACCACAGACACCAGCTGCACAAAAAGTCACCAAGATGGCTCAAGGGACACTCTCTGGCCTCCAGTCCACATAACACCAGACATGACCACCATCCAGACATACAAACAGACAAAGCAACAGACGGACAGGAAGACACAGATATAAAGAAGGAAAGAAAGAAAGAAAGAAAGAAAGAAAGATAGACAGACAGACAGACAGACAAACAGACAGACAGACAGACAGACAGATAGATAGATAGATAGTTAGATAGATGGATAGCTAAGTTAAATAGTTAGAGATGGCAAGGAAGACGAATGTTTGAAGGCCATGGACATCACTAAAGGTGGCAGAAGAGGCAGAGTAATTTCTAAGAAGAAGACAAGTCGAAAGAGAAGAACGGAGAAGGAGGAGAAGGAGAAGGAGGAGGAGGATGCGAAGAGAAGCAACCCTGGTGACCTCCACCCCTCAGCTGCATTGACGGCAGACATGCATCTCTCCCCTTCAGAGGAGACACATGTCGAGATTGACGCACGATTGATTCTCGCGCAACCAATCGACCGAAACTGAATCGCATTGAACGAACACAGAAGATGTATACACGCGAACGAGGAAGAGAAGGAGGAAGAAGAATTGGAAGAGAAGGAAGAAGAGAGGAGGAGGAAGAAGAGGAAGATAAGAAAGAGAATGAAGTGGAAGGGAGGAGGAGAAATAGGAAGATAAGAAAGAGAATGAAGAGGATGGGAGGAGGAGAAATAAGAAGATAAGAAAGAGGAGGGGAGGAAGATAAGAAACAGGAGGGGAGGAAGAGGAGGAGGAAGAGAAGAGAGGAGAGGAAGATTAAGAAAAGAAAGAGGAGGGGAAGAGGAGGAAGAGGAAGAGAATAAAAGGGAGAAGGAGGAGGAGTATTATACGCGTACCATGGATTCTTGTAGATGAGAACATACTAGCAACACATAGGACTCTGCACTCGGTACAAACACAGACTCTGCATGATCCAATGGAAACAAAGACTTTCTTGTTTGATACAGTACTAATGTAAGTTTCTGCAATGGATAGATGTGCGTTCAGTTGTATTGTCTGTTCTGTGACACAGACGGACAGGTGCCAGACGCCGCTGCAGATTGATTGACGACACCTTTTGTCTGTATTCAGACAATGGCGAAACTAAGAGCACCCCCGCCCCCGATGCACTGATTAACTTTGTGCAGATGAATGGAGCCAAGATGTGTCATGTTGCTCACGAGAGGATATATTATGTGAAAATGTGTGTTATGCTACTCAGCGCCTTCAAACGACCTTTTCACAGGTTGGCTGTGAAAAGGCGCTATATAAATAAACAGATTCATACGTGCATTTATGCAGTGACGTATCTATACACTTAATATAGCGCATTTTGAGTGCCTCACAAAACGCTGGTTACGCTAGTCTACATGGGAAAAGTTCAGAAGCAGTTCTTAGATTCATGACGGTTATGCTTAGGTGATGTCCCATTGTCCAGTTACATACTAACTAGCTTACTTGATGCGGAAAACATTTAATGTTACTTTATAACTGTGTTTATAATATTTCTGTACACCAAAGTGCCATTAGCGATTGGTTAATAAATAATAAAATTACTTACTTACTTACTTACTTAGTTACTGTCACAAGGAATACTATTCACTCACTTGTCATCAACATACTAAGGTTACTTAAATCGGGCACAATGTATGTATGCATATATATAAGCATTAATGCACATTGTTTGTATGTATGTATGCCTGTATGAATGTATGTATGTATGTATGTATGTATGTATGTATGTATGTATGTATGTATGTATGTATGTATGTATGTATGTATGTATGTATGTATGTATGTATGTATGTATGTATGTATGTATGTATGTATGTATGTATGTATGTATGTATGTATGTATGTATGCATGTATGCATGTATGTATGTATGTATGTATGTATGTATGTATGTATGTATGTATGTATGTATGTATGTATGTATGTATGTATGTATGTATGTATGTATGTATGTATGTATGTATGTATGTATGTATGTATGTATGTGTGTATGTATGTATGCATGTATGTATGTATGTATGTATGTATGTATGTACGTGTGTATGTATGCATTCATGTATGTATTGATGTATTTATGTGAGTATGTGTGCACGCATGTATATGTTCATTCATTCATTCATTCATGCGAGAATCTGTATAGCACCTGTTCAACTGTTCAACTACTGAGAGGCGCTCTGTATGTGGGCTACATTAGGCGATTGGTCAGAGCACCCGACTAGTAACACGGAGAGTAGGCCTACGGGATCGAGACTACTTTCCTCTGAGACGGTTACTAGGAGCAAGTCATTTACTCATTATGTTTCGCTACTCAGGTTCAGAAGCGATCTTGCGCTTATTAATAAATGATAAATAGTAATAATTTATATATTTACATAGTGCGTATATGTATGTATGTGAGTGTACATGTATGTATGTATGTATGAGCACTTGTTATAGCGCCCCTTCAAGATTTCTACTCAGAGGCGCTCCCGACTACAGCGCGGACTCTGAATCAGAGTTTCATGCCGAAGCGCACGAGCAATTGCGAGTGAAGGACTTGCCCAGGGTCCCTGCGCGGCGGCTTGAGGTGGATTCGAACCCGCAACCCTCCGGCTGCAAGGCACCGAACGTATACCCCTACACCACCGCGCCCCATATATAAATAATATATTACGCTGTAACTGAACATTTCCATGGTGCCTTGAGGCTGAGTTTTAAAGGGCGCTTTTTGGCAGCTGAAATGTGTTAGAGTTCACCTTTAGACGAATGAATAGATTGAAAAATCAGTCAATAACATAACATAACAAGGTTTTAAGTGGTTCAGAAGAGGCATACTCTGTGTTAGAACCACTGTAGCTGTATGACAACCTGTTAGGCACCGATTCGTCCTACTGCTGCTCAGTTTGCCATCGCCCCATAGGGAGTGGAAGGCTGAGTCAACCTTATGGGGCTAGCGGGTATCGAAGCCGCGTCCTTCTGTTCTTCGTGCCTATGTATTATCATTCAACCATCACCTTGCAAATGCTATTAATGGCTGGCCAGTCACAATCAGGTAGAACCCAATCTATAGTGAGTTGCATCTATCGTTGATTGTTTGCTTTTCCTACGGACTCATCATCGTCGAAACCTAGTTTCCAACAATCTGTTTCATGCATAGATCGACTACAATGGTGCATATTTAATCGACGTATCATTAATAGACGAAGCATCTGATTGCCATAGTATTTCCCGAGCGCTCTGTGACCTCTGTGACCCTGCGACACTTGGGATGACACCTTACGTCGATTTCAGTACAACTATGCACGTGATTTATGATGATTGATAGTCACTAATGCACATTCGGAGACCAATGGAAGAAGACGCTCTGGCCAGTCAACCGCAGCAAATGCATATGCATGACCGTTAGATATCGAACACAAGAATGATAGCTTCTCAGAGAGGCAGGGCAGGCAATAGACAAATAGAAACAGTCATCCAGAGGTTTGCGGGCAGGCATGCAGATACAGAGAGGAGGAGGAGGAGAATGGAAAGCAGGACAGCTGAACGACACTCCACAACAGACAGACATTGGTTAATGCTGCTGGTAGAGAAGAAGGGGTCTGAACTAAAACACACGACGAGCGTTACAATCACAACAAGCGATTGGTTGGCTCAGGGTGAGAATTGTCGGAGGTTGGGGGGTTCAACCCCCCAGTCCTTCGTAGGATCCCATAGTAAAGTCTACATTTCACACCCAAACTGCACATGAATCAACGTCTAACCCCCCTCCAGTTTTTTTTTACAATTCCTATACTGGGTTGTTTACTGTTTAATGATGCTGTGTCATAACAACAATGATTAACGTCACCTCTCTCTTTATCCAGGCTTTGGACTGGCACTAGCAGAGTACGGATAGAGGCGCAGTTTACAGCAGTCGACTCTGCCATACAATTTAACTATGAACAGAAATTCATGATCAAACGAAAGACTCATAATTCATTCATTCGTTCAGAGGACTTATATAGCGCCCCTCTAAGATAACCTACTCAGAGGCGC